>JAWNOI010000024.1:0-2400000 GCA_035046045.1 Zaprionus bogoriensis | reverse complement strand
GAGCGTTGGAGCTCGTAGCATGCCCAACTCTCTCGTTGGACCCGATCGGACCTCGATTAATGTGACACAAATTTGACAGGCATATGGCAGAGTTCGGCAGTGGGAGATATATTACACGTACTCACACTCCACACTCGCGATAAGATCAAACAGGGCGCAGACGAGACATTATTAAACTGCCGAACGATACTCGAGGCTGTCAGTCGAGGAAATTTACAAGATATTTACGATAGATCCGTGTACTAAGGCAGTCTCTAATCAGATATGATGATAGCACTGCCTCCTGGGCATACCTTCTGCGGCCCGAAGCTAGAAAGTTTTCGGAGTTTTCGTTCTTATCAGTCAACAGACTCGTAGATATCTCCATCGTGCGCTCAACACATTGCCACAATAATTTGGGTCAATGGACTTGAAAACTGACTGCTGTTATGCTGGGCTCTGCTTTATGGCCAGTTTATGGGGCTGGGGCTGGGGCTGGGACGGGGGCTGGGACGGGGGCTGGGACGGGGGCTGGCCCGCCCCCTTGTCAGAGCATGTGGGAGTAAACAAAACAGGGCCCAATCATTATTTGATTGTACTCTGGGCACTCGCAGTGTTTACTTTCGATAAACCACGACGAGCAGGAAAATTGACTCTATAATGGCGCGCCATACTCATGCGATCATGCGAGTACTCGCTCTCGAGTGCCACCTGAGTCGCTTCGGCGATGCCTTGGCTTGGCGAGCTCGTTGAGTCGGGGGAACTTGGGGAGGGGCTGCTATCAATTGTGGTTTGTTTAGGTTCGATTTCGTATTTGGTTTGTTTATAAAAACTGTTCGTAGGGAGTTGTTGCCTCTCGATTTTATTTTATTACCGCGCTGTGGTTGTTCCTCTTGTTGTAGTTGTTGTTGCGTTGCGTTGTTGGAGCTGTTTAGCATTTATTTGCTCAGTTTGCCGCCGCCAGTTTGTCTGGCTCGAAGCTGGCACCGGGAATCGGCGCGGGGCGGGGCGGGGCAAACGGGGAGGAGAACTGAAACTGTTGTTGATTTTTTTACGATTTCCAAACAAAAGGCGTAGCACATTTTGTTTATGTTGATTCGTGTAGTTGTTGTATTTTATTTTTAAAGCACCAATCTGTCTGTCTGGAAATGACAAACTCGCGGGAATGCAACTGAAATTGGAAGACTGGCAATAAAAATCTGACGAAATGCAGTTGCAGTTGACAGTTATAATGATTTTCTGTATACTTTTAACTTTCAGTTTAGTATATTTTCTGGAAATTTTTTGAGGCCATAAAGTTGTGTTAAGGTGAAAATAAACCGAGACAACTTTTGACTTTTTTAAATAATTTTGTTGCATTTTTATTTAAAGTTAGGCGAAATGCAGTTGCAGTTAACAGTTATGAAGATTTTCTGTATACTTCTGTTACTTTTAACTTTCAGTAGTATATTTTTTTGTAATTTTTTGCGGCCATGAAGCTGAGGTAAGGTAAAAATAAACTCTGATATTTTTTTACCTTTTTTTTTATGTACAACATAATTGCGTGATTTAAAATATACTTAAACTTTAAGCCTGCATTTCAAAAAAACAAACTCCAAAATCCAAATGCATTTTCATAATAAGCACAGAAGTTTAACAAGACTTTATTATTAATAATCCAAAAAATACATAATATCGACAGAGAGTGCAGAAAAATCGAGAGCATTTTTGTGGTATAATTTTAATGGATAGTCTCATCACTCACCTGTACATCTTTGGAGAACATGTTGTTAGTATGTATGATGACAGCACTAAAATTGCGAACAGTCTCAAACTCAAAGGTAATTTCAACTGGTCGCCCAGATAGGGTATCATTGCGCCAGCCAACCCATTCGTAGCCTAGCCAAGAAATAAAGAAAAATGGCAAAAAAATCAATTGACTATGAATAATTTGTTTAGATTTTTATCACATACGATTTAAGCCAAAACTGGAGCAGCACTCTTAAGACTAAGAACATTTAGCTAAATTTCGGTCTCAACTAACAGTTAAATTACTGCAACGTTATGATATTTTATCGATACTTATACAAGTATAATAAAGCTTTGTATTTTAAAAGAATTTCACTTTGCGTTTCATAAGCTAATTTTCAATTTTAGCTTTTTACCTTTGCCTAATCCACTGATATCCATGCGGAAGTTATCCCTGCCACGCTGCCCGTCGACCAACTGGCCGAGTCCGTCCACAAAGCGATCGCCCTTCTCATGGCCGTCGTAGGTCTTGTCTGAGAGATCGATTTCCATGCCCCGTTGCACGCCCTTGGGAATGCTGTAGGCGACGATTCCCTCTGAAAGTAGTAAGTGAGTATCATGAGTAAGTGAAAGTCCATATCGGTTTCCAGCTACTTATACAATAAACCTAAGGCGATTTTCCATATCGAGTATCGCACTGCGAGCTACGCTTAATTGAAATCCCACTGTAGGGTCAAGCCTCAGTGGGGCAATTAGGCCACAATAAACAGCGCAAATGCGAGAAGTTTGCCAGAAAACTGTAAATTACATACGCGACATGCGATCAGGCCTCTAATAAAACAATAAAAAAAACTAACTAACTTTTGGCCTACGGCTCACGATGCAAAACAAAGTCATCAAAACCGGTCGCACGCCTGATTGCATGTTTGCGAATGCCCTGCCAGCACACGAAACGCTGGGTAGTTGCACTTTTGAATACGGCTTGGATTTTCTTAGGAGTTTCTTCATTGCATTGCATCGGAAATTATAAGGAATATATAATAGTATCTTAAGTATCTAAAAAACGAATGCCCAGCAAGTACACTGAATGTAGGTTTGGGAGTGTATTCAACTCGTTATACTGATATTTATCAAACAATTTCAAAATTATCCTAAGGTTTACTTTAACAATTCAAATATATTAATTTTTAAATTTTGTAGTTAATGTATAAAGTCGTCGTTTAGTGCTCGCACTTATTGACTTTCCATTCGCCAGCTAAAAGATACTTTGGCTGTTTACCAGCCGCGAGGCACGAACAAGTGCGACCACGACGCACTGTGGGGAGAGATCTGGGCGGGACAACGACATGGGACAGGGGACTGTTGGCTGGCAACTATGTTAGCTATAATTCATGGCTGTGCCAGCGAGTGTGGAGCACTTACCTTCCCAGGCGCAGCCAACGATCTCGGCGCGCAGACAGACGGTGCGATCGTATTGGCTGTAGGGATAGATGCGCACCTTGGACGCGAAGATGCTGGGCTGCAGCACGTTCTCCACCTCGCTGTAGGTGTTTATATTGCCGGGAAGTATCTGCAAGATGCACAGAAATAAAACGTTATTAATGCGCCAACTCTCTATGTGTGTGTGTGTGTGTGTGTCTGTGTGGGTGGGGGAATTCGAGCTCTTTGGCCGAAAAAACAAAAGCGTTCAAATTGATTTCCTTAGCATGCACACAATAAATCGATGGAACGGGCTGGGGATCGGCCAGATGTAACTGCTTTTGCCAGTGCCTATGCCTGTGTCTGTTGCATGTTGCATGCAGCATGCTGTCAGCCTGGGACACCTACGCAATTCGCGCTCCGCGCGATTATTCGCACGGAATTTCTGCCGGCTAAAGATGTAGACACATTTTGTATCTGTTCGTGGCTTGCGGTTATTGCGATGCTTATCGCCTGTCCGACCCGGCCCGGCCCGTCCTGTGCGTGATTAATGTGCGAATGGAAAGATAGGTTCGACACCCGACACCCGGCACTCACCTCCTTGCCCTGGATACTCTTCCAGCGCAGCCATTTCTCAAAGCCTGGCCTCCAGTACTCGAGCACATAGGCCTCCGTGTACTCCTGCCCTTGCCCCTTGCCGAAGCGACCCTGTGTGCGTATGGCGCTGACCAGGTGCACCTGCAGCAGATCGACTTGCAGATACTCCTTAAGACCCCGTGAGACCATATGCTTGGGACACCAGGCACCTCCGTTGTTGTCCACCTTGAGTCTGCAATGGAAGAATAAAAAACTTTCAGCATTTAGCAAGCAAATAATTGTGCCCCTGACTGATAAATACCCTGCAGCCAAATTCACACGAAAAATTTCATAGAATTAACGAGTGAATAAACGAGTGGATAAAAGGTGTTTTTATTTAAAATTCATCAAGTTGATTTGACCAAGAATTACTAAATTTGGATTAAAGTTAACTTGCTTTAAGTATTTGTTTAATTTGCTGGCTTTTGTTTGTCTATAACTGAATTAATTAAATTATATAAAGCAACTATATAATTATATACTAAAATTAAAGTGAAGTTGAAACGCAATGAAATGTAAATTATGCAAGGTGTAATCAATCTAAATGATATGATAAAAAGATGCTGTATTTAGTTTTATAAATTCATATTTACATAAAGGAGGCATTCGATCTTCAAACTATGTTAATTACTAATCATAATATAATAGTACAATGCGTATGTTCATTTGGAATTAATTTAAATACTCTTGCGAGGGTATATTATTTTTTTGTAACATACAAAATAAACCTACAAAATGTGGCCAGGAATAACTTAGTAAAACAGATACTTATTTCTTCTTCAATCTGTAAATAAGTTGCAATGAGCCAATATATGCTGTAGCTACCATAGAATCCATCAGCCTATTTTTTATTATTTTTCAAAATGTCGTTGCCAAATCCGCAACACTAAATCATATAGGTACCATAGGACCGGTCGGATTTTTAAAAGAATTGTATGCTGAAACTTATGTCTCTAGCTTTTGTGGTACCTGGCATTAATATGTTCCTGTGGGCAGACAGAAGAACAGAGAAACTATCGGAACTGCTGATATCAAGAGTATTTGTACATGGTTAACCACATAACTTTCAGCTTTATTTATTGCCCGAGCAGAAAAAATTTGAATTTGAATTAACTTTTCCTGAGAGATGCTGATATATATTTGCACGCAGTAAACATATTAAATACATAATATTTTTTAAATATCCCGCAAATGTTTGTTTGTTATGGCAAGATATTTATGTATTTATGTTGTCCGGCAAATATCTAAATATGCATTGTAATTTGCACAAGAGCACTCACTTTTGCGACCGTTTATTATTAACAATATATTGATCAATTATTCATTTAAAATTGCATTGATTGACTCAACGTCCAGCCACGCCCATCGTATGTCTATTGTCCAATCGAGTTTCGTTTTTTGCTAGCAAAATGATTTTGTTTTTTTCAGTTATTCGCATTGGCGTTAATTATTTAATTAAATTTATCAATGTGTTGGCTAACTTTTTGCACGCTTTTCCCCCTTATCCACATCACTCGCTTAGCCCATCAACTCTACGTGTTATTGAGCAGCATGTCGAGTGCGACTGCAGCTCGTAATTAAATGTCCTGCCCAGCGAAAGGGTGTGTCACTTGGCAGGGGGCCCAAACGAAGAGAATTGTGTTCATTTTAAAGTCGAAAAAACTATCGATCTTTGGGAGATAGAGATAGTTCTGCAAGCTGCAAAGGGGGGAAGCCATAATTAATTATTATTTCGTATGAATATTAATAGGAATACAACCTACCCAATTCCTGGTACACTTTGCCTTGAACACCTCGCTGTCAATATTTCTTTATTTCTGGCGCAATTAGTCATAATTAATAACATAATAAGCCGTGCGAAATTATGGTTTTCTGCTTTCACATTCATGCGATTGCCCCAATTGGCGGCTAATGTGAGTTTTCGCATTATAATCATTATAATCAAATCGAACAACGTGCCAAGCAAACATTCAATAAATTTTTTATGTGTGTCAAGGCGTCAATTTGCATACTTAATCATCGTCGAATGGCTCGAATGACTTTTAAACTTTGCCTCTTATTCGCCGTTTTCGCATTTCGCTGCAGCATTCGCGCTTCATTTCTGAATTATTTCCCCAACAGCTGCGGCAGTTTTGGCACTTTTCACTTTCAATTCTGCAACAGGCCGAAAACAAAAAGTTTACCACACGCTGCAAACTTTCATGGGAAAATGCGAACTCAACTCTCAACTCGACTCGACTGAAAACTCAAACGCCAACTTTTTCGCAAAGCTCAAAAACTGCAACTGCATTGCGACAATTTCTTTATACAGGCGAGCGTGTGTGTGTGTGTGTGTGTGTCAGTGCGGCATACGCTATATGTTCATATTCATATTTTATCTAGTTTATAGTTGGCTTGTATTAGAATTGAAAGAGGGGAGGGCCGACTGCAGTAAATCATGCAAGTTATTGACTCATGCAAAGTCATTTAAACAATTTGCACAGTTTGCCATGGACTACAGAATAGAGTCATAGCCAGGCTAAGATGCAGGGGAGCGAGAAAGATCTATATGTATATGCATTCACACAGAGGGGAGCTCCCATGGCAAAGCGTATTTGCTTGTGCAACATGTTGTTTGCATGCGTTTCGTATTCTTGCCCCAGTTCACGTTGTTGAAAGTGTTGCATGAGAAGTTCTTTAAACACAACAGTTTATCATCTCACAGATTGCGCTGGATCAGCTTTGGGGGAAAGAACTGCCTTGTTGAACTGCTGGAATGCTTTACAGTCGGCAGCAGATTGTCTTGAATATTATATTTTAGTTTTATGCCAGGCAATAAGATTATCAAATAATTCTTTTGTGCTTTTCGGCATGGAGAAGTTTGGTCTTCTCGCCTGTGCCCCGATGCAGCACAGACTATACGTAGTAGTAGTAATAACTAACTAAATATATCTCTAAATGTTCAATAATACTAATATACATCTATCTATTAATATCTACATTCACTTATATTTATTTTTGTATATCCAATCTATATATCTTTAATATCCTTTGGAATTTGTAACTATCTATTTATCTGTATGTAATTTTTTATATTTATAAATCTTTAAAAATTTGTATAATCAATATCTATTATTATCTACATTTTTCTATTTTCATTATTTATATTGTGTTCAATTTATATCTTTAGTGTTTGTATAATCTTATAACTATCTATTTATCTGTATTTATTTATTTATATATGTTTATAATACCTATATCTATATATATTAAAATATACATTAACTTATCTCTGTATGTCTAGTATTGATAATTTTTATTAAAAAATATCCAACTATCTATATTTTGATCTATCTATCTTTCTATATATCTATATATAATATAAGTACATTATTCTTTTTTCTGTGCAATTTAAGCACAAACGTTTCATATGCGTTAGACCTATTTAATCTTTCAGCAAACTCTCGCAAGGGGCCTTCCCGGACGTGGTGCATCTTCCTTGCTTGAACTGCGTTTTAACCTTTTTAATAATAAAACAGTAAAATATGGCAAATGTGCTGTTTTCGGTGTTATATTTTTAGCAAGGCACCCAACAAAAACCATTCCAATTAACTTAACGAACTTTTTTCCAAAACTATCTTACCATATAAGCGAACAGCGAACAGCGAACAGCTATACAACGGTAAAGCGATTTTTTGTTGTCTGCGAAAAAACTCAGTAAGATCAGCTTTTGGCATCAAACGAAATTACTTAGTGAATCGCCCAAGATAGTAAAACTATCTCTTTAATTACCCATTTTAATATATTTAAATCTAACTTTAATTTTCTATATATAAATATTGTTATATGTACCTGTTTTTATCTATCTACTTATATTCAATTTTATTCATTACCTCCAACTTAAATATTCTATTTGCTGTTTGCCATGCTCGCAATAAGCCCCTGGCGGAGTCTTACCTAATCGACGATCTAATATAAAGCTTGGGCTGCTAATTAACTGCTGCAGCAGCTGCAACTGAAAGTGAAGCCGAGGCACTAGCTGTAACGGCAACATCAACGTCAACATTACCTCGTTCCGTTCCGTGGAAATTGCAACAAATTTTCCGCATGGCAGACGCAATACAAAACCTATGCACACTTTATACACTGATGCCTAAGGGGGCAGGGTAGTGGTTTGGTCCGCAGACTGCTGTTGTGACTCGACGCGAGGGCATCTCCACTGGAGTATGCTCTCACATATCCCTGCATGACCTACATTATGTTCCGGCTCTGGCTCGGGCTTTGGTTCTGCGTTTTTTCCGTTTCAGCCACTTTTTACACCCAACTCGCTGTGCGTGTTTGTGTTTGTGTATGCGACTATGTATGCAGTATGTTTTTTTCGTCGTCGCTGAGTGCCAGTTACATACCCAGCAACGAAAGAACAAGGGTATTATCTGCCACTGCAAGTGGACATAAGGCAGAGATCATACAAATGCGATATATACTAAATCAGTTTCAACAGTCAAGAGTGTCTGTATGCATTGGCTTTGCTCTTCCAGTGGCCGCCTCTAATGGGTATCTCAAAGCGAGTGTTCAGTCCTTGCTACTTGTTTCCGCTGTTTACGTTAATCGCGGCTTACAACACGCAGCGACTGCAGGCCAAGGTCCACGAGAGCGGGACGCGTATGCAAAATAGGCAGAGCTCTCTCGCACCGCCTTCCGAAACTCCCGATGTCCCTGGCGATGTGCCTACTTTTTACATAAATATCAATTCTGTTGTCATAAATCCAATGAAATGGGGGCTCGCTTTGTGGCTTTGGTGCTCTGACATTCACCGTTACCGTTTTGCTTGTTTTCCGTGGGATTACGCAGTGGAGCATAGCTTCGAAAAGTCATGCCCATGTGTGAGTATTATTATTTTTTCAATATATATTTTTATTCGAATGATCTGCCAATATAAGCTCTATGCAGCGCAAATTTGATATGTGTAGTGTAGTCGGAAAACTCTCACAATACTGAGCTTAGCCTTTTCCTCTCCTGCAGCTGTTTATTACCGCTAACATATGGGCCACCTGGGATGGCACTTCGGCGTCGTTTGCATGACAAGGCTGCAAATGTTTTCTCAATGCCCATTCAAATTGGACAAATAATGGGCACCGGCAAAAAGAGGGCAAACGTATAGAAAATCGTCGGTATATATAAGGCTGTACATACGTATATACAGTGCCTAACAGCATGCACCACTTAGTGTATAATGCAGGCCATGCTCTGCTCGTTATGCAGTCCATGCAGCTATGCTGTATACTCTCGCCAGGAGTATCATCTTTTCGTCCTGGATTCGGCTGAAGCCTTTCATTAGCTTCGTTTGGAGCGCAGCCACGGATCCGTTTCATTTACAGCTAACGAGGTGGATACTCGCCAGAGCCCGCCAGGTTAAGCAACACCCGAAACTTTTTCGCTTATTATACGCTTGCAGAGGGTATAATCATTTTGGCAAGCTGTTTGCAACCCACAGAGGGAAATTTATGACATGTTATTCTTATAATGCTCTAATCATTCCCAGCAAATTTCATTAAGATTAGCTGACTATATCATATATCTACCGAAGGAACAATCAATCGAAATAAAAGTTGTTGTATGAAAATACAAATTATTGCCAACTGTAGGACAATATCTTAGGCAATTACAAAAAATTAAATTACTTTATCCAATAGCTTATATAGAAATAATCGCACAACTTTTAAACTTTTTAAAAAATTTCAAAAAATATTGTCTCCTTTTACATTTTAGCTACAATATAAGTTGATAATAAGTTGATACATGCATATACAATATTAATATCTAGTTGCATAAATATATAGGGAAAAATCAATATACAAATATAGTAAATATAATCTGCAAGGGTATGAAACCTTCTGTATGGCGAAATTAACAATTCTTGTTAGTTGCATAGTTATTTTTATACCCCACTTCCATTGTAAATGGCTACGTAAAGGTATATTAGATGTGTTCTGTAGCAAAGGGAAGATTACGTAAAGTTGAAAATTATTTGTTTCTCAGTCGATTGCTTGAGAAAAATAAATAATCTCTAACATATACAAAAATTACAAAATTCAATTTTACATCAGTTTACTTACTTCGGCTTATACGATCAAAAGGCAAAGCTTTAAGAAATATTACTTTACATTTAAAAAAAGTCAGCTTAGCAGCAAGAAAAGTGTGAACGTTTTTATGGATGTGGAAAAGAGTGACTTTGCGTAGTCTAAAAATGCTAATGCAGGATATTTAACAGTCGAGTACTAAGCACTTTTAACTGGCTGCACTTGTTTCTTTTTTCCCGTGCAAGTCCGAGAAATGCCGTACGAAAATGTTATGTTTTTGGCATACAAATATTTGCAGTCTTCTGCTTGTGCTGAGGTTTCGTTTTGCAGCAAATTGTTGCATACTTTTCGGCGCAGCGAACCCTGCGCAAAGCCTGTGTCCTATGCGGGGTTCACTTTACGTTGCATACTTCAGCGGGTTATGGTCAGCCGAAGCGGAAGCGGAAGTGCAGAGCCAGGCAGGTGGCTGGGGCCAGGGGCATACGGCATGGGGCAGCAAATGGCATCTAGCTCCATTTTTATTTAGGCAAAGCTACTAAAATATGCCATAAAGGGTTGCAGCTATCGCATAACTGCAGCCAAACAAGCGCTATACCAAACCAAGAAAAGCACAACTAAGTGGCGGTAATGTAGCATCTGCACACACAGACAGTCTGATACACCACTACACACACACACACACACACTTGTACAGGGTCTAACTAGGTCTTGTGTTACTTTATGTGCTCGAGCCATGCCTGAAATGGTTGTAACTGGAGGTGGCCAACAGATACTCACACACAAACACACACACACACCAAATACATTGGCACAGCAGCAAGCACATGCACTCACACATGCAGAAAGAGTTACGTTTACGGGTAACTGGGCTGCGGTAAAGTTCTGCTCGTTTTTAATATAAATTCATGTCGCTTTCACTCTTGTGTGTGCGTGTGTGTGTTGTGCCCCTCCGCACATTTATTTAGATAATTATGAAAATGTATGCGTGTGCATGAGCGTGTGGCGCGTGGCACGTGCGAGTGCCACGAGCCGAGATCAGTGGGCAATGCGAGGCAGCAGCTGGCATTAAATTGTTACCACATGTTGATAATATTGCGAAAGTCGAGCCAACTTTTAGCAACTGATAACTTATTATTGTGAAATATTTGGCAACTTTCTAAACGGTTTGAGCCCAGAGAAAATATTATTTGGAGTTGGCGCTGTAAAGATAAGGGCAGTAAGCAAGCGAAGTTAATCAAATGGCCAAATGGTAATTTGCATGCCTCTACAGTGGGTGTACTTTATTCGCCTAGAAAGTAGTACCATTTTAAGTCTGTCCAAACAATGCAAGAAATTTAGCCTTAAAGATATATGTACGAGGTTTGTCCGAAAAGTATTCGAGCTGCAATTATTTCTCGGCGTCAGCTTAAGTCTTAAAATTTCCTAAGCTGTAGATTTTGGTATGCCAAGATTTAAAATCAGGTCGGATATTTTTCGGACAGACCGCGTGTACTAGTCTTTATGTATTGGGCAGTTTATGTACAGCTACGAACAAATACTAGCAGCACCACTACAGAAAATTTTTCAATAGGTATTTTCATACTTTGAAAATATAACTCTAAATTATGAAGTATTAAAGAACAAATTTTGAAATTATTCATAGTTTTTAAAAGATTTAAGAATATTCTTGAAAATTGAAGAAATTCGTCAAAAAAAAAAAATAACAGCACCGCTTATGCATATCTTTTAAAAATATTGGGTTTTCAAGGTTAACTTTTTGTGAAAAGCAGATCTGGTTTCATTATTTAAAAAAGTTCTGTGATTTGCATATGGCCATCAGAGAGCTAACTATCTGCCTTTCAGTTTTATATTTGCAATATCATGTCTAATTTAATATCGAATAATGAAGAATAAATTAGGAAAAGTTTGTTTATTCATGGGTTTACCCATATTCTAATACAAAGAGCACAACTATTCGTTATTTTATTTTATTTTATATTATAAAAGGTTCCTTTATTTTCGCACTCCAGTCAAAAGTAAGTTATTATCAAGGTCCACTTTTATTCTGATATGAATTTGCAGTCTATTGGTTTGTCAATGCTCCACGTATTTTGAATGGAGCAAAGAGCTGGGTCCATTATTTATTTAAATGCTCTTCAAAGTGCGCACCCTTTCTATGCGGAATCTAATTTGCATATGTTTCGGCATAAATAGACCCCTCGGGGCTTGTAGCTTAGGTGCTCAATTGGTTTCTTGTGCTCTGCACAATGCAGACTTACTGGGACGACCTTTTCGGTCAGATATATGTATATGCATGCACATGTATGTGTGCTGGCGTCTGTGTATTTCTGCATTTTTATTCTATTTGAGCTCCCTCGCTCTCGGTTGGGGGGTCTTGTCAAGTTCCGCAGCGCAACTTGTTTGCCAGCTGTTTTCCTATTTTTAATGAGGTTGTCTAGATTTCCAGTCGGGTCTGGTCTTTAAGGACCCGCCAGGGGGAGGAGAAAGGATTCGCAAAAATATGCTACAGTTTAGAGTGCAAATAGTTAAGCTGATTTTCGGAGAATGAAGTTTGTTTTGGGGACTGAGAAACTTAACTTATGCCTTTGGCCTGCCTTCGGGCGTGCGGGCGGAGAGTGAGAGAGTAGAGCAAAAAGAGAAGCCGAGTCCGAGACAAGACTTAAGCCTCTTACGTTTTGAGCAGAGTCTAGAGCCACATATGTTTGAGTGGCCCCAACGAGCTGGAGCTGTCTAATAAGTGGCGTAGCAGAAGGGTAGTCTCCAATCTCCTCCTGCTCCTCTGCCATTCACCTGACAATCTCATTGCCTCGCTTATGGCACGTGTGGAAAGAGTGAGAATAACACAAGGGTGACGGTAAAATATTTGCGTTTTCAATTTCACGTATATTCGTGTGTGTGTGCGTATCTGTGTATGAGCTGCTTAAGGTTTCCGCCTCGCCCAATCTCTTTGTACTCTTCCAGCGAGCATTTACACTTTAGCTTAAAATTTGACTTGAGCTGCAGAAGTAGCTTGATAAGCTGTAGCTATTTAAAGTCAAATCCTCAAAAAGACTAAAAAAATACCTCAGTAAAGGATGGCCAATTTATTTAAATATACAGTAGGTAATTGAAAGGGCTTAGATTCACATATCATAATGCAGCTATTTAATCGAAACAAGCCATAAATTATTAGGTCTAAAAAATATAAATTATTAAAAAAATTTTTCACATTTTTTTGTAACAAAATAAAAAAAATAGAAAAACACAACTTAATTAAAAATACAACATTTTCGAGAAAGCTAAATTTTAGTTTTTGAAGGAAAATCGACTCCAATTTTATTAAATTTTGTTAAGATTAAAAAAACATACATGTTGAAAACAAAGTCTTTGTCCCTATGCACCTACAATAAACGCAACTAATTGAAAGGGTATAAGCCTTTCGGTACTGCAAGAGTTAACATTCTGTCTGCTTTCGTCTTTCTCTCTCGCACACATATTTATTTTTCATTTAATTTCCAATTTTTCTTTCAACGTTTTTAATGGCACTTGATGCAATTAAAATGCCAAGGCAACGACTCTCTCTCTCTCTCTCCCTCCCTCTCTTTTGTTCCCCTCTCTCTGTCTCTTTCTCTCCATCTTCATCTTCATCTGTAACTGCCGGCTGCCAGCGGCTTGTAAGCTACTAAAAATTATTTTTTACGATTGTCATAAAGACGTCGCCATCAACGTTTGTAAAGACCTGCCCCACCCCTTTCGCTCCACCCCGTTCGCTACCCTTTCCCTGGCCCACTTCAAACATGGCAAAACAATGGCGGCCTCCTTTGTTTCTAGCGCCGCCTAGCGGCTGGCGGCATCACTTTGCTGAGTTTTTAATTAAATTTATTTTTTCTTTCTGTTCTTTTGTACACTCGCTGCCAAAATATTGTGCTTAGCTTGAAGAGTTCGCCGCGAACGTGCAACGGGCCACATCCAAAGGCATTCGGTGCCTTCAACCAATTAATTTCTGGCCTCAAAATGAGCGTCAGCTGTCTTTAATTGGCCGTTGCCACGTACCTAGACGAGGTGCCCGGCAATAATAGCCCAGGCTGCGACTAAGGCAAGACATAACGTTTTTGGGAAAAATACACTGCCGGTCTATATATATATGCGAAATGAAATATTTGGAAAGTTGAGTAAAATGCTTTCATCACTTGCACTGTCAACGATTTCCAAATATGACAGCACCATTAAAACAAAAGTCGGGCGCGACCTCAAAATAGGAAGCTGCAACCAGAAGGGAACGGGAGGGGGAGGGAGGAAGGAGTCCGCCGCAACGGAACTGCAGCGGGCACGTCCTACAAAAGATGACTTTGTCACAGTTATTGCGCCCTGACAATAATGACTTAAGAAAGCTGCAGCAACAAAACGAACGACACAAGCCAAAGAGGCTGAGAGAAAGTGACGGAAGTGCAGCGGGGGGAGCAGAGACTGAGAAGCGAAAACAACTGCCAAGAGAAAAGTAAATTGTAAATGGAAAACAACATGCAGAGCACAAGAATTGCCTCGAACGTTGCAGAAAAATATGCATACATACACAGTTGCAGACATACATATACATACATTTATATATGTGTATATGTATAAATATGTGTATGCAGTTCAAACACTCTGCAGGCAACAACAATATGAAGCAAAGCAAGAAAGCAAAAGAAGAAAGCTACAGTCGAGTGCACTCGACGGTAAGATACCATTTACTTTTGGCTGTGTCAAATAATTCGTTACAGTGTGCGTGGCATCCATAAATGTAAAATCCGAAATTTTTAGTATTCTCATAATTAAAAAATTTCTTTTTATAAAGGCGGTGGGCGTGGCATCCAAAAGTTTAAGATTCAACTTTTACGAAATGTTGCCAGAAACCCTATTACCAAGTTTGATGCTTGTGTCTCTTATTGTTATTGAATTATTTGCAAAAAATCGAAAAACGTAATTATCGATTTACGGAGTCGGTGGGTGTGGCATATAAAGTTTAACATCAACTTCTTATGTGTATTGAATTTGCGAATACCCCCATCAAGTCTGGTGTCTCAAGCTCTTTTAATAGCTGAGATCAGTGTGTTCATACAAACGGACAGACAAACGGACACGACCAAATCGACTCGACTATTGATGCTGATCAGGAATACATACTTTGTATGGTCTGCCACGCCTCCTTCTGCCTGTTACATTCATTTTGACAAAGTTAATATACCATTTTTAGCCATTTTCAATGGGTAAATGGTGTAAAAAGGAGGAGGGCTGTGCGCGAGAGCGGCGAGCATTGCAATAGAGTTTTGCGTTTTGTGTGCCATTGTGTCAAGTGGAAATTGCACGGAGCCAACAATGGCGAAAACCTAGAAAAATGGCAGCGATGACAACGGGAAAGATGACAATCAAAATGGCGGCTCAACAGCAACAACATTAGTTCAATGGAAAGTAGGAGAAGTGGAACGCCGACAGCTGACAGAATGAAGAGGCAGCAGAGAGAAAAAGTGCCAGAGAGAACTGCAGCGAGGCCATTAGAGTTTTATGGCTAAGCCCAAGAAATCGATAAAAAGACGCACATGGCTTTGTTGTTGTTGGCTCTGCTTTGCTTTTTCTTTTGTTGTTGTCGTTGCTGCTGTCCGTACGCCTTGCATGCAATTTGCGGCGTACAAGGGTTAACGCCAGCCTTCGCCTAAGCCTTTTATAAGCTGAGAGAGCGGGATATGCAAGGTTTGTGTAAATGTACATAACAGGCAGAAGGTGCCAGCACTTGAAAATCATGGATGAGTTTCTTATCATAGCTTTAATTAACAATTTATATTTATTTGTAAATATAAAATAAAAGTATCCAGAAAATTTGCAGTTTTTATAGCTAAATAAAATATTCGCAGCCGGAAAATATATAAAATTCGCAATGCTTAAGCTATGAGTTGCTTAATATAGCTTTAATTTCTATTTACATCTCTCATTTATTTGTAATAAAAAATTAAAAAAATAATTTTCAGAAACTCGGAGTTTCTTATAGCTAAATATTCTAAATAGAATATTTTTAATATTTATATAGGTTTCAAGCTCAGAGTTTTAAATTTAAAAATTGCATACCTAGGAACATAATATAATTTCAAATTCGCAGTACTAAATCTATTTCAATAATTCATAAAAAATGCTCAATTATTGTACATAATTTCGTGCGGGGTATATACGAGTTGAGTACCTCCATGCAGCCTGCCCTACTTGCTTGTTTTTACTGTAATCATAAAAGCATAACACAAAAGCCATTATACTCTGGCCTGGCAAAGGCCAGAAGATATGGCCAAGCAGATTCTAATATGGGCTTTGTACGTAAGCTTTAGCAGAAATGGGCCACTAAGGCCAGAGGGAAGGAGAGAGAGCGAGTGGCAGAGAGAGATAGACTGCGAGATGGAGTAAGCGAGGCAGGGAAAGTAAATGCATAGACGGCATTAAAGACTTGCTGAACCTTGAGAGAGAGTTGCAGTTAGCAATATGTGTTAGCTTGTAGCTTGAAGAGGTTACGTAAAAGTGTGAATTCCTCCTTGTATCTGGCAGTACGTTTAAGTTCTTAGCATAGACTTTTAAGCTAGATTTAGATAACCCCGCTGGCTTTTCCTCTACTTTGGAGCCAATAGAGTTTTCTCTCCCGGCAACAGTTGCATTTTCGCATGACTTATCTAATCTCGCATTCCACGGCGAACGTACTTCATCCGGTGGGCACCGCTACAGCTGCCCAAATAGCTCTCTTTAGCCCAAGCCCCTACTTTCTTAGTCTTGATCAAACAAAAATAGACAAGAAGCTGTAACTGTTTTTGTTGTGGCTCCCTTTCCTCTGCCCCTTCCTCGCTTCTGCCTCATCTTGTTGCAGTTGTCGCAGTGAAAACGGAATGAGCAAATACGCCACACTATATCCATGTGTACACACGCTTAGCTATACTTGGGCAAACATCGGGCTCGGATCCCAGGTACCAGATCCCAGATGGCAGATCCCAACACCAAGATCCGAGATCCGCGCCGGCCCAGCCCTCGCTCGATTGAGCTGTCGCCGGCTCCGCCTAGTTCGCATTGTTGTCGGCTGCACATGCGCAGTCTTTCGCTCTTGCAGGCCTCCAGTCTGCGGTCTTTCAGTCTTTCAGTCTGTCAGCCTTCGGGCCACTTGTCAACATGTTGTCGGCTCTGTCTTGTGTTTGCCTTTCAATTACTGGCGCAAACATTTCGTTGGTATTTGCTCTGGGTATTTAAATTTAACTGCCTTGCCCGATGCTACTGGCAATCTTTGTGCAGTTGGTGTTGTTGCTGCTGCTGCTGCTGCTGCCGCTTCTCGTTACGCATGCGCGCCGCACAATTTGCTGCCTGAAAGCGTCTGAATTGTGTTGACCTGCTGGCGTTTCGAGGGAGTGAGAAAGAAAAGCGTAGCTGGCGGGGAAGGCGGCTCCCGGGCCTGCTTTCTTGGCATAGCTGTTTTGGCTATTCAATTGCTGCCCACATGCTGATAGAGCATTGCGAAAGACCTGATAGAGTTAAAAAGTTGCCAAAGAGACGCTCAGGAATGTAGCCGGAGCAATTATTTGAATAGAGGTCGCTTTACTGTCCACTAAAGCAAAATGTAACATTCTTGGCGTCGCTTGCTGCTTGCTTCGCAAAGCGTCTGCTTTTCCAAACTGCTCTTAGCTGCTGCTGCACTTATCTGCCGTTATGAATTTCCTGGAATTTTCCGATACACACCCAGTCAACTGGCAGTGTTAACACTTGTTTGCCTACATCTAGGTGTGTGCGCGCAACAACTTGACGCAATCATACAAAAAGAAAGTAAAGAAGGCAAGAGTCAAGCACACTCGACCGTTGGATACCTTTCATACTTTCTAGAGAACAGCTTGCAGCTGTGCAGTTTGTCCTGGCTCAGTAAAATAATATTACTAAGTTACTATTTTTGGTATATTATAACGAGAGATTAATTCAAACTCAACTAAAAGTGAAAACTTAAATTAACTCACTGTAATTAGAATTCATGATCCTTTTTTTTAATGTTTTTTTTTATCATAATGGTCAAGAAAATATATAATTAAATATCAAAGAAAAATATCGTAAAAATTACTCCGATGAAAATATATAATTTTTCTATATTTTGATCTTTTTTTAGTGAGCTGCTAAGGGCTGAATGAATATTTCGTGCTAACTAGGAAGTACCTGTACAATTAAGGCTTGTATATTGGCTGCACGGTGCCTTAAATTTGAATATTCTCGAAGGTAACTTCCTCTAGTTGCTAATAAATAGTACTAGAAAATCTTCTTTATTTTGCTTAGCATAGAACTAGAGCATTTTCTGGCCAGTGTCTCTAGTTTAGCTCGTCAAAGTTCGATAAACGATTAAAGTACTAATTGAACTATAAATACTTCTTTTCTCGCAAAACTAAAAACTAGTGCGTTTTCTGGCCAATTTCTCAAGTTAAGTTCGTCTTAGGCCTGTAAATTTTTCAGCTCAATTAAGTGAAGCATAAAGGGAAATTGTTTTAAATTCGAGAGCTGCCTATAAATTTTGGATGTCTTGCGAATAGGAACCCAAATCAATGCCAAAGTTCTTGGAGCAAGGAAAATAATGTGCGGCAATGAAGAAATTCAATAAAATGTTATAAATAATTCAATAAGCGAGGCAAATTTATGTATTCGCCTGGGTCGCACTCCAGGCCATGGCCACATCGGGTATGGGCTATTGCGTATTGGGTATTGGGGTAATCAATGGGCGAGAAATGCCAAACCGTTATCAAAATTGGAATTGGACGAGGCGGCACACACAAACATTAAATCATAAAAATTGACTCATTTGTAACATAAAAAGCACATTAACACATTACGCAATTGTGCTGGGAGGAGACAAGGGGGCTGAGTTGGTCTTTGTAGGAAATATGGCAGTGCAGCGTTCTAAGCTGCTGACAGTCGAAGCAAAACGAGTGAAGAATTAGCAGCACAGCAACACATATATTCGTATAGCAACAGATACAGACGAACTTCAGCTTGAGCTATAAATACAGCTACAGATGTAGATATATATTTATATACAGTTTATATATGTAGAAAAAGCTACAGTTACAGCTATAGATAGTACTACAGATTCAGCTGGTTTTTACATGTATAGATACAGCTATATACATATTGTCGGACACATAAATATATACAGATGTTTATACAGTTAAAAAAAGAAACAGCTATATTTCATAGGTATTTCTATCGATACAGTGACAGCTAAGAACATAGCTATGCAACATATACCATCAGAAATACCACAGCAGGTAAATCCATAAATATATCTACAACTAGCCCTGAAGATAGATATATACCCAATGATACAGTTACTTTTATAAATACAGCTACAAATACAGCTATAGCTATACATAGAAATACACTCAAAGATATAGCTACAGATACAGCTAAAGATACAGCCACAGATACGGCTACAGATTCACAAGCGCTTTCAGATACAGATACATGGCAATCAATTTGCCAGGATGCTTTCGGTTGCGTAGCATTCGTAGACCAGTGCTAGGGGCTGGGGGAGTGTTTGTGAAGGAAAACCAAATCAAACATTAATGCAATAAAATGGAAAACGCGTTAACAACAATTGCCTCGGTGGGGGAGAAATGGCGAGAGCCGAAAGCTGCTAACTGGCAAAAGGCTGAACGTTTTGCGCCGTAATCAGTTGCCGTGCTCGTGCTACGGATGCGTGACGTGCTCTTCTGCGCCTAAGCGTAGACTATGCCAAAAGCGAAAATCAATGCTACAGACAGACAGGCAGGCGGGCAGACGGACAGACAGACAGACAGGCGGACAGACGAGCAGCGATTAAGTGAGCGACGGCCGCAGACAAACCCCAAATTGTGTGAGTAACAATGGCAGTCGAGCTCCAATCAGGGCTCAGACTGATGTTCTCGGGTTGTTGTTGTTGTGCCGGCACTACTGCAGCCTAATGCGGCAATTAGGGGATGAAGCGGGGAGTAAGTTGAAGATACAGATATGCAGATATAGAGTTAAAGCTATACATAAGTTGAGCTTAGCACAAGACAATGAAGAATGCAACAGAAGCAACAATTGTTTCAGCTTACTACGAATTATAAAATATGTTATTATATAAGCTGCAGAAATCGTGTACAGCAGTACGAAGTCAAATGTAAACTCGAACAAATTAAGTTTGATTATTAGATATTATATAAATTGCAGATATAATGCAATCGCATCGAATATTTTATAGAGCAGCATGCATAAATCTAGTGCTTGCATATTAAGTATTGCTGACCTCAAGGCTTATCATAATATTATACAAGTAACAGAGCACCATATCAATTTGTGTGCTCGTCGAGCCAAGTCTGTGGCCATCTTTGTGTGGCTTCGCTTGCCCTCGACGACAGCTGCTGGCAATACACTAAATCTGTACAGCAATTTAGCAGTCCATCAACTAGATATTCCGGCCAACCCGGAAGGTATACGCAGCGTGGGCCAAAGCCCCCAGAAGCTCGTGCTCGTCTCCGTCGCGCTGCCTGCTGCAGACATTATCTTGAGTCGACATTGACATTTGGTCACATTCACATTGACTTTGACATTGCCGGGGGAGGCGTGGCAGGGTCGTGCCCTGCCCGAGCAATAATCGAAGTTCCATTGATTGCAAAACGTTGTAAGTTTTGTGCACAAAAGTTCTCCCTGCGCTCGGGCGGTGCTTGGTTCGCCTTGTTCGTTGTGGTTTTGTGCGTTGGCGCATATGAAATGCAGCTTTAGGTTCACACTGCGCTCAACGAGCACAGCTTCAATCGGAGATGCGTTTGATAGCTGTGATTTTGATTTTCAGGCTGTGATTCGCTGCTGTCAACAGTAATGCGAAAACAATGGGAATCCGGCACCGTTGCCTCCAGCTCCTCCCTCGATGTGATGGCATTTGCAGTTGGGTCGCCCGCCTCTGTTTCCAGTACATAAACCAAATGGGTCAATTGATTTCTGCTTATTGCATGCTAAGCTCCCATAAGATTTTTCGTAGTTACCCGCCTTTGCCCCAGGCCATGAACCACCTACTAGCACCACTTGCTTTTCGCCCTTCCCTGTGTATTCGAAAATGTCTGCAATTGTTTCCTTCGTTTCTTGTGCTATGCTGTGTGTATTTTCCATCAGCTGCAGACGTGAAAAGTTTTTCGGGTTTTGTTCCGTTTGCCGCTGCTTGCTTCGCTAATTTCCTTGGCATTTTTACTTTACGCAAGAGCGCAGAAGTTTGCTTAATGGACTTATAAGTCATTTAACTTTATTAATCAGTGCCGCTTCATTGCAGCCCCGCCCCCAATTCATTCGCCCGGCAGCTGTATTAATAGTTGCCGTGTTTCGTGGCATGACAATGCAAGTTCGAACAGCCTATCGATATATTACTGCTGAGCTATAGAGTTGCCTACGGATTTTTCCTGCCAAGTGTTGACTTTAACTAACAAATTTAGCAAGGCATAGGAATATAACAGATTGAAAATGTTCCCATGTTTATTTGAATCGATTTAATTATATTTTCAAGCGATATATTACGACACTTCTTAAGATAGGCATATCGATATATTTGGTTGATACTCGCAGCGGATAAATTGATTTAGATAATAAATTTATGAGTTGATGAGGTTTTTGAAAATGATTTTTATAGACTGTAGATGAAACTTAATAAAGGTTTCAATCACTTACTAAGCCATTTTATCTAATTATCGGAATATCGATCAATTTTAAAAAAAATTGCATTCGAATCACCAGCAATTGACATTACACAACAAGTTTATGATTGAGTTTAGGAAGAAGTTATTGAAAAATTTATTGTAGGTTATGGCACGTCATTATTTCAGTATTCTTTCTTATAAATATTTTACCTAAATCAAATTATCGACAAATCGATAAGCTTCATTAATACTTGCAGCGGGATCGCGAGTTATTGATTTTAAATAATAAAATTGTAATTACATCGAGGAAAAAGTTATTGATAAGCTCCAAGTGGATTATCATACGCAACCATTACAATACGCATTCTCCAAAGTAATACTTATCGATATCATATATCGATAAGCTTCATTAATAATCATTGTGGTTTCGCCAATAATTGACATATGATAACAAATTTGCTATTTAGTGGAAAAATGCTTTAGAACTGCTTTATGAAACTCCACGTCTGCTAGAATTCCAATATCGATGTTCAACTGTCATTTATCGGCATATCGATAACTTTCATCGCAAAGGAATTGCAAAACAGTAGACTTTAAACAACATTGTGATGCAATTGAAGTCAAACAGATTGAAATGATTTGCTTTGGTTCTCAAGTTTTGCTCATTTATATCAATCGGCACGCCTTTCAATTCGGCTCCTCCCTGTCTCACGTTTCGCAACTCTGGCACAGTGCCATCACATGCCAAACTACCATATATAACGCTTTAATAGAGCTCTCCTCGCTCGTTTCTTAAATTGCTTCAATTATCAAGGCAACTGCCACACAACAGGCGAAACATCAAAAGCGAAATAAATTTATGTGCAGCCTACATTTAGGCGCCTCGACACGGGAGCGAGCAGGAGAGGTGTACGGCATGGTACACTGTGCGTGGGAGCGAGCGAGTAGGAGTACAGGAATCAAGTCCCACGGCAGCCTGTCGAAAATAACTCGACTGTCAAAAATTTATGCCAAACGCATACACGAGTCGAAGCTCTTCGGAGCGTAAAAGCAGGCGAAGTGTGTGCGAGAGAAAGAGAGCGGAGAGGGGAGTACGAAGCGGGCGTTCCATATTTTCATTAGAGGACATTCATCAAAATTCACGCATGAATATGGACTTTTCATGTTGTCGGCACGAGGCGCCACTCACATTGTCATTTCGCTCTCGGCGAATTTCGCTCGCCAAATTTGCCACGCGTATCGAGTCAATTTCTTCATTGGGAAAGTGGGAAATGGAAAAGCGGCAAAAGTGAAAAACTATGCAAGTGAAGTTTATTGGCTCGCAGCACCTGCAAGTTCGCGCTGCGAGCAGGCCAAAGAGTTTCTGGTCACGTAAGACCCATAAAGAACGCTTCAATGGCATCATTTGCACTGTGCCCGCCTTTGTTTTACTTGCAGCCTTGTGGCTTCGCCTTTTGCTGCTCCAAGCTGGGCTACGCCTCTGGGCTGGCCAGGCCTACGGCTGTCGCACAGCCTTGCCAAACGGCCCGAATGCAGGCCGTAAATCGCAGAAGTTGCCTTTAAAATGCGGCCCAAGAAATTGTTGCTTCAACCCTTCAATAAGGCCGCGTGCTTCATTTATCAAACACTGAGTGCTTTCTGCTGCTCCTGCTGCTCCCCCTCTGAGCCGCTCAAGACCTGCTGCCTGGCAACCTTTTCATTTGTAATAAAATTCATATGACTTTGGCGCATGTTTAACTTAAAACTGCCTACCTCGCCCCCTGGCCCCCTCCCAGCCTTCGCTCAGACTTTCCTTTTTGGGCATCATTAGGCCTGGGCACGCACATTTCCGAGTTGCTTCGGTTCGGCTCGGTTCGACTGGCTCGCTTCGGGCGGCAGGGGGCGCCACATGCAAAACGCCATGTGTGACATTTTTACTACCAAACATTTGTTAGCGCACCGACGCACCGTCGCGTCGAGCTCGCCGCCCTGGCCGAGGGGCGGGGCTACAGCTGGAGCCTCGTAGTCAACACGTACCACGTACCATGGGCACCGTAAGAGTCATCCCCGCATACTCCGGCCACTGTGCTTCTGCCTCCCCACACCTTCCCCTGCTGGTGTTCCTGCTGCTGGCCAAACTGCTTGTTGTTGGCTCCGTCGCCTGTCGCTGCTCGTTTTTCTGTTGACTTTGCATAATTTTATTGCTTTTCTTTTATTTTTATGCGCTCCGGCCGGGCTGCGGATTCGCCTGGTGTTCCACTTCCCAGTTCCCAGTTGCCAGTTCCCAGTTGCCTGCTCCTAGCCCCGTGGCCGCCCAGCGACATTGACATTATAATCAATATTTTTGTTACTTTACTCGTGTGTTTTGTGTAGTTGGTGAGTCGTAACTTTTGCCCAGCTCCCATCTTGCTGCCTCCCCGAGTACGTCATTTGGTCGCTGGACGCGCCTGACGGTTGGGGCAATCACTCAGAGATGAGAGAGGGAGAGATAGATATAGGTATACATAGCTCATGTATCTATTTATGCGAAATTCTTAAAACTTTATTCCCTAGTTAGTTGTAGCATTACCGTGCTTATATTAAAGCTTAAAACACTATTAGTCCTTTTAGTTATAGACCTTATCAATGAATTGGAATTCCACGGATCACATTTACCATATTTTTTTGGACAGAGTTCTACAGCTCACATTTATCTCGTTTCGGGATAATCTCTCCAAGTTAATTTGTGAGAATTCTGAATTTAAATCAAAATATTTTTTAATTTTTTATTTTATTTTTTTTTTATTTTGTATATTAATCAAGGATTGAGAGAGTGGCAACATAATCTATATGTGCATTTGACACAATATTATTAAGTTAAGAGGTATGGGATTGTTATTATATATCTAAAGTTATACTCAATTTTTTATTTTTGCTAATTATTATAATAATATAATTATAATGAAACTTATATTTTTTTTGCATTTTTACATTAAATTTTAAGAAGAATCTACTGGGAGAACTTGGCTGTAACAAAATATTTATACTTTATTTAAAAAAGAAATTAAGCATTTATATACATTAATACTTCATTTAAAAAAAAATTTCTTATTTTTTGGACAGTCGATAAATTAGCATTTGATACATAATAATCCCAAACTTAATAAAAATTGTTCCTCTTTTGTATGGGAAATTTGGTCTTTTGGTCTGCCTGATGTTGAGGTCACCACTCAAAGTGAGAGAAAGAAAGGCTTAATTATAGAGAACTTTTGGGTATCTCTTGGTAGAAAGTTACTATATTGAAAAAAGATTTTCTCAGTGTTATTGGCAGTTGATAACACTACAATTTGATTTACCAATACCACTATCTCATTTTCTCTTTAACCTCATCAATCCCATACCGCTCAACGGCCCATTTGAAAGTGCACAAAGTTTCTGGACTTTTATGGCTTGTTTTCTTCCGGCAAAAGTTCGTTCAGTTCTTTTGCTTGACTTTTGTGGGTTTAGTTGGCACTTCCCTCCTGCTGCCCATACAGAGTTATTTGTTTCTGCGGCCCATCGTGCAAATGATTTAAGTAGGTCGTAAAATTGTTTTTCCTCTTGTATCGCATACACATCCATCGTTGGGGCTTACTATGTACTACGGCCGCCGTATATATGATATATGATTATATGTATTCATGATCTCAGCGCCTCGGACTCGTACTCCGGGTCAGCTCGGACTCGGAGAACATACAAAATAATTACCAAGGAATTTGGATTTTATTTGACGACCGCGAATTTGTCATGAAGAAGATAAATCAGAAAATGCTTTTCGGGCAACTTCACAACGGCCAAATAAATGTCAGCAAAATATAAAGCGCTCATAAGTTGTATCATTATTCCCCCACATTTGCATGTGTCTGTGTGCCTATGTGTGTGTGCGTGTGTGTGAGCGAGCGGGTGAGTGAGTGTGCGCATTTTAATTTATGTCATTTGTGTGTTTGTCTTGTTTCTGGCACAAATGACATAAAGGCATTTAAGCACGCCATAAAATAATTCATAATCATTTCATGTACACACAGAACACGGAGTTTTCCATTTGCCTGGCTTGCCATTTCGACAATGTCAGCCTCCGGCCCCTGTCTTGCCACGCCTCTGCCTCTGCCACGCCGCCCTCGCTCTCTACCGTGTCTCGTCTCTCGTCAATGTAACCGTTTTTATGTGGCATATTTTAATGCATGTTTGTTGTTTATCATTGAGTTTACATAAATAACATATGTGTGTGTGTGTGCGAGTGTGTGTGCTGCTTACTTAAAATCCCGCATATCCTCAGGCATTACACAAAGCCATGAAGTTTGGAATTGTCATTTTGCGACTAACAAATGTGTATTTATAATAATTAAATAAACCAACTTCTGCCTCGGAATGTGGGAGCAGTAAGGCATGGAAATAGGGGCGGGGGTTATCATTAGTTACAACGTAATACAACCAAAACATTTACTATAGAAATTCATAAACTCCGCTTCGGGCGTAATGCTTAAGATATGATGTAGAACATCGTAACGGGGGATGTGTCTAAGTTCAACACTTTTGCAGAGAAGAACATGGAGAAGTAAATCAAATTACAGTTTAGTTAAATGATTTACGGTAAAATGGTTGCCTAATCTTCTTCTTCATCTTTTTAATGTGAAGCACTTTACATCGATTTGAAGTTTTACATTTTAAAAGATTTAGATTTGCATCTTTTTATCATCGCTTTATTTTGATTATTAAGCTTTAAATATTATCTGATTTATTTTTTATTGCTTTATCTACGCTTTACTTTAATTTTAAAATTAATATTTAACTTTAAATGAGAACTAGAACTCCTTAAAGTCAAGGCGGGAGCGCAGAGGGAGTTTGAATTAGATGGAAGATAAATGCGAGTCATTCCATGGTGGTACAGTTAAGAGTAACAAAGAATATATTTATTTATTATATAATCGTAATAATAATTGCATGAATGAAAGTAGTTGAAAGGCAAACAATTAAATATTAGAGTGACCATATATTGTATATTCTGATACTTTGATTTAAATACTGAACTTTTCCCAGGCAAGAGAATAGCCGAAGGCAAGCATTAATTGAATGATACCATAAATGTCTTTATACTGTTATTTAGAGTTGGAAAGAAGCAAACCAGCTGATGAATCAGTTGCTAGTTGCACAACAACTAAAGATATTTTTAAGAGCTTTTATTAGAATGTTGAAAACGTTAAATTCAAGTAAATGAAGCGAAATTTGCGAATATTTGTATGAGAAACTTCCTTTTGGTTTTGATCATTTATTTGCTATTCATAATAATTAGATTTTTATTTTGGCAGCGTAGTAAATAAATTTTTGATTTAAAAATCTAATTTCAAGAAATTTTGATTAAAATTAAAACAATTATATGGACGGTGAAATTAATAACCTTTCTATCCACTTTTTAAAAAAATAATTCTTTAAACGATACAAAAAGTATTTACCTCCAGGCAAATTTTGTAATTATGAAAATCTGATTAATAGAACAAGACATATTGTTGACGTTAAAATAGAAAACGTAATTTAATTCGAATAATACACATCATATTAAAAAATCCTCTACAAATGCAGCTTCTACTATTTATTAAGTATTTATTTTATTTATTATTTAATAATTTATTAATTTATTTAGTATTTTACGTTAGGAAATTAAATTTAAAAAAAATGCAAGAGAACCTCCCATTAATGTGTATTGAAATTTGGGAATTGTATGAATGGAAGAACAAGTTAGATATGACTATTAGACATCAATTAACGTCGACTCATAATTTATGATAGACTTACCTGGCATGTTGTGGTCCCACGTTTCCCATATCGTGGGCTGAACTGGCCGTGATCTGAAAGTCCGCAATGCCACCAGATTCCATGCCCAAAGCTTGCTTGCAGGTCCCTGGAAAGCATAAATTTAGTTCGGATGAGTTTCAGTATTGACAGTGCCATTAAAAATATCTGTGTTCCCCCTCTCTATCTCTCTCTCTCTCTCTCTCTCTTTCACCCTCCCTCTCTCTCTAGGGTGCTGTCTATCTTTTGCTTTCTAATTATTTATGTTAATTAATTACGCTTTGCATTTTGGCCTGCAGGTCGCGTTGCATAACGAGCTGCAGTTGCCGCATGGCAACACGCCCACAGAACCTAGCGAACTGACACTTGAAAAATGGCAGCAAATTAAAGTGAAATATGTGGAAATATTATACAAAATAAGCATGCACCGCGCTTAATTCGGGAATCAAATTAAAATAAATCAAAACGCGATGCAGGAGTATTTCTCACCTGTCCGAGCGAGCACCTAAATTAATTAAGTCCGAAAAAAGTAGGAAATCAGAGAAGCACACAGACAGAAAGAGTGAGTAGCAGATACAATCAGGCGGCAGACTCAATTTCCATCAATCTGTGAGATGCGCATGAAAAGCGCAATTATCATTTCGAAAGGGAGGCAGGGAACTGGGAGCAGCTGGCGCTGATGCTGAAATGAAATTCCACTCAAGCGGCCGGTGGCAGGCGAAGAGACCGCGAAAGGGTCATGAATAGGTCGTTGAGACGCCGTCATCAGCATCATCAAGCACAGCAGCAGCTACAGGCTCCAAGCTCCGGCCAGGCAGACACAAATATCAACAATATTATCATTCAGTGAATAATTAGATGCAATCAGTCAGCGCTTAAGCACCATAAGTCAAAGCCAGCTGAGCCGAGCCAGCAAACTAGACAAAGGTCAGCCCGCCGAGTCTGTGCGCTGCCCCTCCACCTCCCCCTCTCCGAGCAGGCCACTTGACAGCCCTATCGCGGCATCTGCAGTCAGAGATACTTCAGCGTCTTGTCGCAGTTGCGTTTCACTTGCAACTCTTGGTTCTAGTTCTGACTCTGACTCTGGCTCTAGCTCCGGTTCTGGTCGTGTCCCTGTCCCACTTCGGTGTTTAGTTTTCGTGTTCTGTGTGGAAATCTCAAGTGCTTTTGATGGATGCGCAGTTGCCGAGGCGGGGAAATGCCGACTGCGTTGCGAATCTTCTCCAGAACTTCTCGAACAGCTTTCTCTCTCGGCCCGTTCCCGCGCCCCGTTCGAAAACTCATTTAGCCAGAACGCAATTGCTTAATTATCCACAGACACAGAGACTACAAAACTTTGCCCAGCGTCCGTGTAAATGGTTGCAATCATTCAAGAGGCCCCCTGGAGACGCCTCCCTCCAACGGGCGAGCTGGTAATATTTACATTACGTTCTGACATATTGCGGGCCATAAATTATTTTTAATTATTGGAAAATAAAAACTAAACAGCAGTAGAAGAAAAACTATATGCGAGGAAAACTTTTGTCCGGTCTGATCGATGGGCGAGCTGTGCTCGGGGCTTTTCAATTGACTGCCAGCGTAATCAATTATGACAGAGATGAAGCTCGCTCCACTCCGGATTACTTCAGAGTTACAGATAGAGTGAAAACTATGCCAAATCAATGGCAATTGGCTGGAAACGCACAAACATTTTATTTACTACGTAAGCAAAGCGTTGCGCCTCTCCAGCACAGTCCCAGCCTGGCGGCATGTGGAAAACTATTTCGCAAAACTCTCAGGGCGAAATGCAAAACTACAAAGTGAAAAGCAAACAGCGCACGGCGCGAACAACAACAGAGTTTGCCGACGCTGTTGCTGCTCCTCTTGTTGTCGGTGTTGTTCTCCGTGTTGTTGTTGTTGTTGGCAAAGTTTTGCGCAAAATAAATTGCACAAAATTTAATTAACTGCACTTGAGTGCGTGGCCGGGTCTGTCCGCTGCAGTGCATCCCCATGTGTGTGTGTGTGTGCCTTTGCGATAATCATAATTCAAAGTTCTTGGGGCTCCGGCGTAAAACAACACAAACAACACAAACAAACAGCGCGGGCAACTTTATGAAATTGAAAATTGCACAAATTTTACAGTTCAATGCAAGCCAAAGCCAACACCAAAGGAAGGGCCAATTGGTAGTGCCGTACAGCAGGAGTAGTGCGGCAGCTGGGGGTGTTGCTCTGGCAAGATTGCTTGGGTCGTGCCATCGCTTTTGTGCCGGCGTAATCCATGGCAAAATGTAAGCAAACATTTCAAATGCAGCCGGAGCAGGGAGCCGAAGTAATTGATAATGTGGTTTACGCCGGGGAAGGCTGCAACCCGGCGACGACTTGATTAGTATGGAGATCAGACAATGCTTTGGCTATGTGTTGCACACTCGATAGCCTCTCAATTAGTCTGTGAGCTGTGCATATTTCGGGCGGAATCTCGTCGAGTAATTCAATTTCACGATGTAATTGCAGAATTGGAGGGAATTCCTCGACGCATTAATACCCCTCGATAAGGCTGTTCAGCTCGAGCTCGTTGTTTGAGCTGAGTGCCAGCTCAAAGGGGGAACTCGCGCACAAGCAAGGCGAAAACCGCGCGTAAGTCGCGGGCAAACAGCGCGCAAGCCGCACGAGAAACGCGCTCAATGACGCGTGGCTGCGCTCATAAAAACAAAAAAAAAAAAACAAAAAACAAAAGCAAAAGCAACAAGGCTTGCTTTATGAGCTCGAACCTCAGACCCAGTCGCCTAGACACGCCCCTTTTGTCAGCCGCCCCTAGGAGCCAGGGAACTGTGAAACTTTTGGCCATGCTTCGTTAGGGCTGAAAGTGAGCGAGAGATTCGTGTAACGCAATTTACGCACGCGTTTTAATTGGGTCTCTCGATAAGCAGAAGTATCTGAAGCAGCAGTAGCTGCGTATCTGGCGGATGCAGCGCGCTTCAATCGGAACGGAAGTTGCAGCTCGTTAACAGCAGAAGCGCAACAATGTACTCAGTACTTACTGCTGAGCGAGTGGGGGGCGGCAGGAGCCGCGCCCGCTGGCAAAGCTAAACAATGCAGCAACATGCAACATGCAACAAGCGACAAGCCACATTAGACACGAATGTCCCCACACTTTGGCCATAAATTAAGATAATTTATAAGCAAAGTATCTTAAATGCATGTCGCCACATTTCGAACATTCACTTTTACGCTCTATCGCAGGCGACATAAATCGCGGCCGTGAAGGAAAAAAGTCTCGGAGTAGTGTATGAGTTTGAGTATGTGCATGTGCTTGAATATTTATATGAGTGTGCGTGTGTACGGGTGTGTGTGCATTATATTCGAAGCATGTTCGATGTCGCGGTCGGGCCCATGCCTCCTAATCGCCGCCGTCTTATCAGCTTGTGCCTGCTCGGGCCTGAATTTATCGACTGACCATGCGAAATGCCGCGCTTGTGGGTGCCAGTCCCTGCACCCTACACTCTGCCGCCTCTCGTGCCCCTCTTCCACTGGCTGCTGTGCTGTTAATTGTTATTTAATTTTTTTTTTTTTTTTTTGTACAGTCAGTCAGTGCGCGAGCCTGTCAGTTCCCCTGGCAGGCTTATCGCAGCGCTGCCATCGGCTGCAGCTGCAACCTGTTGCAGACTCGCCGCGGCCAACTGCAGCGCTGTCAAAATGTCCCGGTCAGGCCTATCGCAGCATCAGCGAGCGGGCAAAAAGTATCTCGAGAAACTGTAGTGTTTTTCCTCGCGGTCGTAGCGTGAAAATGCCAAACGGTAGCCGAAACCATTGCAAATCTGCTGAGCTGCCCATGGGGATGCAGCGAGTGATGAGTGTGTTAGCAAGTTCAGAATTGAATTGGACGTACAGACCCATCACCTAGGGCGAAAGGCTTAGCTTTCAGTTGTGAATGCGAGTAGACACACCAATTTGTATAATCCAAATCCGAAACTCTTCTCGAATTTAATCATTAAGTCATCTTAAATGTCTATAAATAGTATATTAGTTTTGTACAAATAAATAGGGGGAAAAATAGGCGTACTATTTAAAATATTAATATCATTTACACATTAAAAATGGTATATGCACTTCTTGCACGCCAGACTAGGTATATCTGTTCTTAATCAGTATCAATAGCCAAGTCGATTTGGTCCTGTCCGCCATTCTGTCCGTTCGGCTGTGTGAACACGCACATCGCAGCTATTAGCAAGGCTAGAGAGACCAAGTTTGGTATGTAGGTAAGTGTGTGGCATACGCAGATCAAGTTTATTTTAAACCTAGAGTGTCACGCCCAACGCCGCCAAAAGTCGTCTGTTTGGACTTGCAGTTTAATATTAGCTACACAAATAGCTTAATATAATGTTGATGTTTACTGCTACTCAATCGGATAAGAAACATAAAAGCTATATGTTTAAGAAGTTTTGCATCCAAACTTAGCAGCGACGCAGCAGAGAGCTTGAGTCAATGATGCGTTTATCTGTATCTGTGACAGCTGCATGTGCGTGTAGCGTCAGTGCAGGCTCGTTTAAAGGTATGTGTGATAAAATTAAGAAATAATTACAAATTTAAAAAAAAATATGTAAAGTCTTTCTGTAAATTAGTTAAATATAATATAAGTATTTAAAATAAAGAATGTACTTGACTGTAGCTTTCTTTCTTTTTACTTTACTAGTAAGTATCTTTAGCCGAATCGCTTTGGTTAAATCCTTTCAGATAGTTAAACACAAAAATCAAAGCTAATACCAAAGCTAGAGACACAAAATTCAGCATGAAGATTCCAGCATAACAGACGCTGATAAAGTTTATTTCAAACATCTACTGTTACTCCCACTGCCACCAAAAACGCACAATGTCGATTTTGAACTTGAATATTGAGAGACAATTGCAACGTTGCTATTTAATACACCCATAGCTATAGTCAGTTCTGTCGAAGTGGGTAAACGGTATCTGCTTGTCGAGTGTGCTTCACTGTAGCTCTCCTTACTTTGCTCATTTTGCACCTTTGGCTTCCGTCGAACTCCTACTGCTCCATCGCACCGTTTTGTGTTGCATTTACCTCGCATTGCCACCGTCGCACAGTTTACATACATAAATATGGTTGCATTGGCTACTTGAGGCTGAGGCTGGGGCAAATTACACAGCTTTTGCCGCTTGGCGTTTAGTTTATCGCATTTGGCCACTGTTTCGGGCCGTTCGACTTGTATCGCAGCCACAGATGCCTGCAAGACAACCGACAGGCGACAACATCTAAAACCAATCTATATCAGGTTTTTAGTTTGTTGTTTTTATACCCTGGCAGAGAGCATATTCAATGCGGAGAGAAAGTTGGGGAGGACATCTCCACTGAAAAGTGTGTATATATATATCTTCTTGATCAGCAGCAACATCAGCACCGATTCCGCCACGTTTGTCTGTCTACCTTGTTTTTTAACAAAACCGGCCAAAACCCGAAATGGGTTGTAGTGCCACCTAATAATAATAATTTCAGTTGTAAAAATCCTTTTACAACCAATAATAAAGTTTATATACAGTTAAGTATATAACGCTAAATAGCAAGCATGGATTGTGAATTGTTTTTCTTCATTGTGGCAAACAAGCTTAACATATTTGTATATATCAACATCAAAACTACTTGTCACTTGTCACATATATTACTATATTTTTTATTAAGGCAATCAGTAAAATAAACTCTTTCTTGGAAACTCCTTTATTAATAATGATTTTAATAGTTGATTACATCGAATCGAAGGCTGTTAGTGGTCTTCAAATTCCAAACCAGACCTATGGGAACTGCTTTACTATATAAAGAGCGATCAACTGTCATTTGAAGGGTATGCAGATTTCGGTGCCTTGAGAGTCACGTTTCCTGCCGTTGTTGCTGCATTCAAAGTGGTTCCAAGAGATTCGCGCGCGTGTGTGGGATTTGCCTGCTGCAGCTATTGACGTGCTATACGTAAGTCTTCCACTCGTGGCTGAGACTAGAAAGTAAAAGTGCCTGGGTGTGTGTATGTATGTCGCACGGTGTAAATGGGCTATGGGGCTGGCCATGCAATTAATTCGGAAATTGCTTTGGAGAGTTTCAGGCGGCCAAATTGTCTGTTCGCTGACTGCGTTTACGCTGAGTGAGATATGCATGAGTCCGGAGTGTGTGTGTGGGCCAGGAGATCGGAGAGATCGGAGAGATCGAAGAGTTAATAAAACGATTTTCAGCTACTCGTGAACTAGTTCATCAAGTTGCAGAGAGTAAAAAGCGTATCTATGCGGTATTAAAAGTTCACAATAAGACAAGGTATTAAATTTATTTCATAGTAGGGCGTATTAAGGCAGCTTGTTGGGCGTTTTGGCAACAACATCGATGATCGCTCATTATGCAAATGAAGAGCTTTTTGTTTGTTATTATCTCCAGCTACGACTCTTGGCCGACCGCATATTGTTAACTGTCGGGCATTTATCATGGGGCCAGTCGATGTGCCCCAGCTCCCTGCCACATGCCACATGTATCAATGCAACACTTTTCAACGGGCCACTTACGATTCAATGCCACTTTATGCAGGCATTTAAAAAAGGGCAGCTGCAATAAGAACAACAGCAACCGAAGGAAAAACAACGGCAAGGCTTTAACAATATTAATTTAACTGTAGAGTATATCTGTGTATCTGCTCTGTTCGCATCGGGAGCGGCATGAGGCAGGTTGTATAATTTTTTATTTGCTCGACACGAAACGATTCGAGCAACATTTCAACGCGCCTACGGTCAAATGAAATATGTCAGACATGCAGATATTTACGCACTTAAATAAATACTCGCTGCAGATACAACTGCGGCTGCGGATTGGTAATCGAGAAAACAGACCGGGCAAACCGAGCAAGTCGAGCAGCCAAGCGGAGGGAACGACACAGCGACGGACGGCCGGACAGTAGGAGCGACTGACCGACAACATGATTTTCATTCAGCTTCTTTCATTTCCTGCTACTGACCTGGCCTGAATATACCCTAACCTGCTTGGCTAAGTTAGCTCAGCTGTCGCAGGTAAACTGTAAGCTCTCAATTTTGAAAAGCTGTGAGATCAGGCTGAAGAAAGAATCACACTTAGCCTTAAGGTAAAACTAAACTAAACATGTCACTAGCTCAGCCTGAAAATACCTGTCACAAAATATATCTGCAGGCGTTAAGAAATATGAGAATAGGTTTTGGGAGTTGTAAGAAAACTTCGAACAAAAGGTAAGAAACTATAAGTTTCAACCGAACTATACCTTAATACAACTTCAGCCTAAAAATACCTGTTACAAGTACTACCATATTTGTTGAATTTAAAGATAGCTAAGAATGTATTTACTTTGGGTAGTTGTGAGAAAATGTCAAAAGAAAATAAAACTTATACCCAGACTCAGACCTTTGGCAAAGCACAATCAAACTAAACGTTTCACAATCTCAGCCTGAAAAAACATGTAATAAGATAGTTCGAGCCTTACTGTATTTGTTAAGAAGGAGATAAGCTTAGATGGCCAACGCAGCGGTCAATTTAAGACTAATGACACAGCTGGAAAATACCCGGTAGCTCAACAGTGGAGAGCATTTCAATATCAGCTTTTATTAGCGTTGCGTGTCAGTGTCAGTGTATCTTCAGTTCGATGATCCCTGATTGGATACATCTGTTGGCTTTAGCAAACAAGTTGCCCGCTAACGAGCCAGAGGCCCACAACAAGATAATTTGTTATGCTCGGCAGACGAGCGTAGGTAAGCGAGTGTGCGGGGAGGCATGGAGGGGGAGAGGCGGAGAAACAAAGCCCAAGCTCGCCAGCTGTGATGGACGCGACCACACACGTGAGCAGAGGGAGCAGAGCCGGCGCTACCAACGGCTCGAACAGCTCCAAGCCGGAGCCAATCAGCAATGGTAATGAGCAGCGTCCAAGTCTAAGACGAAGACGCAGGTCGAGTCATCTATCAAAAGTGCCGCTGCGGCTTCGATTTGGCCGGACCTGTAACTGTAGTTATCCGCCTGGCAATGCCCTACCCTTGGCCCTGGCCAGGTCCTGCTCATGTATATTAATGACGACGGAGGCGCATCCTGGCGCTTTGCGTAAGTTTCTGTAATTGGTTGTGGTTGAGTGCGTAGTGAGGCGCTCTGCTATAACTGAGGCTACAGCTGCGGCGGGCTGGGGGCCTTGGTCAGACCTGCTTAACAGTTATTAGTTACGGTTTGCGTTATTGGGAAACACTCGAGCAACAGTATACGTGTGTATCTGCAGCCTGCTCTCGGCCCATCCCTTTGCGGTTGATTGATTTCCATGTTGATTGCTGAATGCAAATGCAAATTTGTGGACTCAGGTTTATGTCTCCCTCCCCACCACTCCCACTCCTCCGGGCATGCCCCTTTTACTACAACTATTTAGTAACTGTCCTGGACTGTTGCATGCGATGCAATCAAGCTGAACGGAGGGTGCACAGCTTTCAGGGTCCCACACCCGAACCCTGAGAAGCCTCGCTCTGCCCAGCAGCCAGTCGAGCGGAACGAAATATTTATATAGTATGCACGATATTCGATATATGTGAATATATATATATACATATTTGTGGTTGGTCTAATCCCCCGCTGTGTGTGGCAATGGCTGTTGAATTTGAAGCCATGGCCCTAAGTAGAGCAACAAATTCATCTCCGATTTCCAATTGGCCTTGTTGCAAATGCACAAAACATTTTCCATAATAATTTTTGTACCTTTTTTCGGGCAGCTTTTTTCGGTCTCCTTTTCCGATGTGTGCGAGCCAAAAGTGCATAAATTTTGTGTCATGGGAACTGAACATTCGGTGTTCCTGTACAGCAGCAGCAGCGGAGCAAAGGTAGACGGGGCGGTGCCTGGACCGGCACTGGGATTGGGTAGGGGCAGCACAGGAACTGGTCAAAACGGTTAAATTGTGAAGCAATGTGGAAGTTTCGTGTGGCGAGCGTATAAAAAATGCGCATATGCGATGAATATTTAGTAAACAAATGCACAGTAAATCGGTTTGAAATTCGAATTCCAATTTTCCATATGAAACCATTAAGAGTGTAAAGCGTAAAGGGTATAGTATACCCTGGCAGAGTTGGGTGTATTAGTTTTGAAGCAGTTGCAACCCTTAATCATTATCAATGGAATAGTCTAATCTGCCTGCCCCTCTGGTCTCTGTTTTTTACAAGATTCTCTATATTTCGTATAAATAACATCGGAATCATAATATAATATGCAAAAAAATAAAACAAATTAAATTAAATCAATATATAATAGGCATGAAAAACAAGTGAAGAAAGCTACAGTCGAGTGCACTCGACAGTAAGATACCATTTACCTTTCGCTGTTAAAAACTAATTCTTAATATTAATTACTTTTATTCGGCGAATAACAACGCATCGCATATTTTCGAGGACAAATTCACATGCATTGACGCTAATGGCACATGCCGACTGCACACTGACTACACGACGACTGTGCGTGCGCAGTCGGCGTGCGCAATGTAATGTTACCAGGCACCTTACTTTCAAATTTGGCGCTTCTAGCTTTTCTAGTTTTCTTTTAAACTATAAAAATGTGATTTTTAGAGGCGGTGGGCGTGGCATCCAAAATTCTAAAATCCAACTTCTGCATAATGTTGCAAGACACCCTCCTACCAAATTTGGTGCGTTTATCTCTTTTCGTAATTGAATTATTTGGAAAAAATCGAAATACGCATTTATCGATTTGCGAAGGCGGTGGGCGTGGCACATCAAGTTTGAAATAAACTGTGTGTATTAAATACACGCACACTCCCACCAAGTCTGGTGCCTCTAGCTCTTTTTATAGCTGAGATCTGTGTGTTCATACAGACGGACAGACGGACAGACAGACGGACATGACCAAATCGACTCGGCTATTGATGCTGATCAAGAATATATATACTTTGTATGGTCTGCCACGCCTCCTTCTGCCTGTTACATACATTTGCACAAAGTTAATATACCATTTTTTACCCATTTTCAATGGGTAAATGGTATAAAAATAAATAAATTTTGTATAAGGTTTTTCTATATTTCAATATGATTTCTCAAATATCAAGATATAAGATTAGACTATTCTATTATTTCCATAGAAACTATCGTAAAAAAATCAAAGCTTTCTTTATAACGTGAAAATGCGTTAAGCATAAATATATTTATATGAGTATAAATTGAGTAAATCGTACAATATAAATCTCTTGCAAGCTTCAGCTGCTGCTATACTTACCGACTTCCAGTGCAGTCACGCCCCCCGTCGGGCTTACAGGAACGCCCACAGACGTTGCCTCAGCATAGGAAACTCCCAGTACAAGCAGAGCCAAGCAGAAGATGCGGTCGATGCCACGGAGATTATCATTTACATCTTGTCGATGGACTCCACTTTGGGCACGACAATCGATAGGCAGATCGATAGACTTCGGTGTTATCGCAGGCATTTTGATTTTACGTTCGGCTTGTGTAGTTTGTCTTTCACACGCTCTGGCAACTCATCCGGAACTCGCGCATTTTACGCTGCAAAGAGCAGAAAGAGTGAGAAGAATGAAATCCTGATAAATTGAGAATAATTGCAGAGACATTTTTAACATTTTCCACATTTTGCAACTAAATTGGCGCGGCGTTAAGAATTTCAGGCAGGCACGGAGACAGACTGACAGACAAACCGGGGCAGACAGAGGGACAGACTGACAGGCAGGCAGGCAGGCAGGAAGACTACTGATGGGCCTCGTGGTACCCTCTAAATACATCATTGTCAGCAAATTAATGTGACGTGACCTTGCAAACTGTCGCGTTTTTTGTCACACGCTGCCATGGGGCGCACTTGCCGCCGGTTGCCAGTTGACAGTTGCCGCCAGTTGTTGCCAGTTGCGAGACGAGAATCACTGGCAACGTTGCGCAGTTCCTTGTTCAAGTGTCAGGCACACACAGAGAGGGCTCCAGGCCCAAGCCCCTTCCCAGCTCGGCGACATGCCAAAACGTGTCAAAATACAAAAATATAAACAGCGCGAAAAACTGTTGGGAAAATGCGGCCCAGGCGAGGCCCGACGAGACAGACTGATGTTGTGCGCTTTCCCCCTTTCCCCGAAGCCGCTTGACAGCGAAAGTTGAGGAAGCGCAAAGGTCAAAGGCTGGCAAGAGATACCAAACAATCCGTTCACTCTAATCGTCTGTAAATACATTAAAGCTTTTTCCAAATAAATTTCACTGGCTCTGCTCATGGTCATATCTTTATAATGCGTCATGAGCGTCAGTTTAATTGGCTCGATGCGCACTTCTCAATTTCCCTGACACTAGTTTCCATGTGCGCCCATTCTCAAAGTCGCTGCTAAAGTGTCTCGCCAGAGATCAAAAGCGAGAAAAACACAAAGAAAATTTTCGCCGACGCGAATTCACTCGAGCAATTAATAAAAATGCAAAAGAAAAGCCAGAAACAAGGAAAAAATGGAAGAACTGGAGAGGGTCTCATGGAGTGGGGCAGGAGGAAAACTAAACGACAAACGTGGAGGCCTTTTCGCGGGCGCGGCTTAGGATCTCCGAGCAGGGGATCTTCGGGGAGGCTGCGGGCGTCTGGGAGGGGCGAACTGGCGCCCACAATTCCTTTCATATGCGAAATGAAAAATTTTACGCCAACTTGACTGTGGAAGTGGCAGCAAAGTTGCAAATGTGCCTCGTTGTTGTCGCTCGCGTTGTCGTTGTTGCTCTCAGTTCTTGCTGCCGTTGTTGTTGTCGGCGGCACAGTCCCAAATAAAAGGCATTAAATTTGCCAGCCGCCACTTGAAAACGGCGCAAGTCGCAGCTCGCAGCTCGCATAGTTTTTATGGCTCTGGTTCGGCCTTTAATGTGCTCCTCCGCGAATGGAACGGCAGCTGCTCACTTTGCTTGGGTTTCGCTTAGCTGTAGCGGGGGACAACCGGACTATCGCCTCTCTTCCTGCTGTTTCTGCAGTCGAGTGCAAATTTGTATACGACAAACAAATGTGTGAAGCGTGCTCGCACCCAAATACCCTACAATTTTAAATAGTATATAAATACTCTGATTTTTGGCTGACTGAATACGTATACTCGATCAGTCATTGTAAAAAGAATACGTACACACCTCCAAAATACCACGCACTATCAGATGAGTCCGTTTTAAATTGCATATTAATTCTTCGAGTTTTCCCGTACTGAATACATGTTATCAATCATTCATTCTTAACTCTCAACCTTCAAATACAGTTCACCTATCTAAAGTATTTTGAACAAATTAAATAGTATGTAAATACTTAGACTTTTGCCAGACTAAATATATATTCTCAATCATATACATATTTTCAAATGGATACGTGCTCAAATCTCAAATACCATGCACCTTTCTAAAGCATTTCTAACAAATTCGTGCACTTAAATATATAATAAATATTCAATTGTCACCTGACTAAATATATACACTTAATCATTCGTTCTCAAAAAAATACGAATATCATAAAGCATTTGGAACAAATTACCACACTTTAAATGGTATAGTAAAGTAAATGCGCCCACACACTCGTGTCACAAATAATCCGCACTCAAGCCTTTCAATTATTAATTACCAACACTAAATAGCATAAATACCAAATCCTAAATATAAATACAAAATATCGTACTAAATTCTAAAAGATTAGTGAGTAGTAAAAAAATAAATACATAAAATAAATCAAATAAATATCAACTCAGCACTTAAAAGTGTATTAATATAAAATAATAAAAATAAATATTAAATATCACAATCAATGCAAGTCGCACGTAGTGGCAAATTCGAGAGCAGCTTGTGGCTGCGCAGCACACTTTCAGGTTTTTGCATTCCCAATCCGGTTCTACCAGCATTTGTTACGAGCGTGTAGGGCGTGGGAGGGCCAAGGCACAATGAGCCACATAACAATTAAGTTTTTTAAGACATTTTTCGTCAGTTTGCTATTTGTAAATCCAATGCAAATTATATCTAATATCAATCAGATAGGCATATATCGTAGGTAGAGATACAATAAATATCGACACAGCTATCAAATTACTATAAATATAATGTAGACTTTAAAATTGCATTATTTATACATTTATGAACTACATAAACATAAACTTTTATGTGGCTGACCTAAAGAGTTGCAAGCTTCTGTACAAAATGTATATACCCTCTGCACTATTATAGAGATACTAAGGCAGATGCACGAAGAAGAGCTACAGTTGCTTCTATGCACTGAAACTTTATTTGGGGGTTAGTTCGAAGGAGAGTCGAGAAGTGCGCAATGGGTCAGCATATGCAGGGGTCGACTTGGCTCTATGGAGATCGTGCTGATCGTGACCGGCTGCTTTAAATAGCCTTCATTGATGTTTGGAATTAGAATCAATATGTCGAGTTAATTAAAAATTAGAAATATAAAACATAGCAATAAGATTTTATTGACAACGAAAACTGCACAAATTTTATTGGTAATAAAATTCTATTTTAAAGCGTTTAATATTCACATATAGCCGCAGTGTGGACGCTGTACACAGACAATTTGGCTGGGGCTAAGCTCGAACGGGGCAGAAGCAGCGAGGCACTTGGCAAAGTGGACTGTCGAGTGTCAACAGTAGCTGCTGCCTCATAACATGCCACAGCCTAAAGCGACTGGAGCGACTGCAACTCCAGTTGCCGTTGCAGTGGCAGTTGCAGCTCTGGCCACGACTCCGCTCGGACCTCGCGCTGATAACGCGCGCCATTAACACCCGCAAACAATAACCGCGTCGAGTCGAGTCGAAAATTAATTGAAGCCAACGCCGCAGACGCAGACGGTCTCTCCATCTGGCAGGCGTCGGACCGCAAGTTGCACAGTTTTCCAGCCTGTCGCTCCCCCCTGCCCGTTGCAACAGCCTGCCCTCGTTCCCCTCTGCGCCCGCACTCGACAGCCTCGAGCAGACAGTCGCAGACAGACATTGCAGACGCCCTGGCATGTCATTCATTTAGTTTTCTATGCTCCCATGGCCCTGCCCTGCGCCGCCCTCCCTGGCCCAACTGCCTGCTTGAAGCACCGTTGCCTGCAGCATGCGGCGCGGCCTGCTCATATTATTTTCGCACTCCCCAAACAGTCCGTTCCAGAAGCGACTCTCGGAGCGGCAGTCGGGCAGGCAGTGGAGGCGGCATCGGCGATGGGAAAGGAGACAGCGGAGACGGCGGAGACTGCCGCCAACTGAGTCACTAAAAAGCGGCATTTTATTTGCACTCAAAGACGCGAAACGCTGCGCCAAAAATTATTACGCGCCCAACAGGCAACAGCAACAACAACAATAATAACAACAACAACAGCAACAAGGGCGATGCAATTTTGCTTTCTTTTTGTTGTGTATCTGTGTGTGTAGTGTGTATGTAGCTGGCATTTAATTGCCACATGCAACACATGTTGACGCCAGCAGCGCCGGCAGCAAAAACGCGAAAGGAAAAGGACAGCTTGAAAAATTAATAGAAAGAAGTTTTTTAGCCTTTTTCCGGATTTCGTGGGCGACAGCAACAGCAACAGCAACAGCGACGAAGGGGTGACAGGGACCGAGATAGAGAGAAGCAACAGAAAACGTAATAACAAGAAAGGCAACGGCAGTTTTTTTCTTCCAACTTGTTGCAATTTGCGTTGGGGCAGCAATTTCAAAGTAATTGTGGTTAATGTTATGGATATTTTATGTGGGAACCCAAGCGGCAACTCGCTGCAGGATGAGGAGCAGAAGGGAGCGATAGAGAGAGTTGAAAATTAAATGAGATTTTGGCAAGGCTTTATTACTATTTTCACATTTCGTGAATTAACTTCAAGATTAGATAGGGCCCGGCTTCAGCATGATTTTTGCTTGATTGCCAGCTACACATTTTGCAGCTCATTTCATTAATGAATTATGCACTTATTCTGAGTTTTTTTTATATTATATTAATAAAAATTAGAGACTTGAACCTTTGCCTTGCATATTATTATAGAGAACTTTTCTTTTTATTTATTTTACTAAAAAATTTATAATACTTGAAGAAAAATGTAGTAGGTTGTGATTTAGATTTATTTATTTTATTACATTTTGCAGGTCATTTCAAAAATGAATTTAACACTTTTTGAATTTTTTTGAATTTAAGTATTAATTATTTTGGCACATTTTTCTTTTTAATTTTATTAATAAAATTTTTAATATTTAAAGAAGAATGTAGTAAGTTGCGACTTATTTTGGTTAGGCTCAATTAAGCTCGAACTGTTCCGAATTATGATATTAACTGAAAGAAAAACAATCATCAAAGAATAACTTAGCGTAAATGTTTTTGGTATATTTTTAGGTCTCTCCCTTCTTTAAATTTAATTTTTTATAAAATTAGAAGTTAAAGGTTACAGAATTTCTATTTAAAATGGGTAAGCCTTTGTTTTCTGGCATTCAAAAAGGTAGACAAACGAATATAATCATAACCTATGCTCATAGTAAGTCTACATATATTTCCGACTTGCTCTTAACATACAAACTTGGTATACTGCACTTCAGCAGGGGAAGGTTAAAATAAGTTAAATTAAACAGGCCTCGCCTTCAATTAAGTTGCTTGCTGTTTGCCTTGCTCAACGGCGAACACCTTACGCCGGGCGCCTACTCGCCGGATACGCTTCCTTTTCCTTTCCTGGCGTGGCGAGAATGACATCGAGGCAAAGTTCAATGCCATCAGCAAATAGAGAAAGAAGAAGACAAAATATGCCATAATTTAGGCTAGCACTGCGCCAGGGCCGAAAGCTGCCCTTGGACGCACTGCTCTCAGACTTGTCCGAGCTGCTCTGCTCTGAGGGGGTTCCCCCGGGGGCCTTGGCTTGCATCGCATTCAATGTCGGGCATAAATTTTCCACCGTGCGCCTCTGTAATGCAAAGTGTAATAAACAATTTTTGCCTGCCATTTTTTACTGCAGCGCGTCTGCGAGAAATGCAGGCGCAGCGACCGCAGAACAATAGAAAACCCATTTTAGCCATTTTTAACATTTTCTTTAATATATTTTCGTGGCACGGCAACGGCGACGGCAACGGCGACTACACAAAAAACACTTTATCATTGAAATGCCGCAGAGTGACGACGAGCGAGGGCAGAGACAGGAGACGGGGGCGAGGGTCGGTAGGCGAGAACTGAACTGAATTGGCGGAAATATATTTTTGTATAATGGACGTAGTTTTTGCCACATAGAAATTCGAATAGAGAAACCATCGCAAGCAAAGGCAAATCAAATGCAACGAATCTCATATGCTCTGAGATTTTTTGCGGAAACCATAAAAAATATATTCCTACATACAAAACTTTTTTGAAAGGTTAACAGTTTTTAAAATTACATAAAAAAATTTATTTTACGTGCCACGAATTTCGTATGTGGTTCGAACGATTTTTCGAAAATAACATTTAAATTTCCATTTATTTTAGTCCATGAAATTTGGAGAAATCATAAAAAATAGTTTATCTACACTACGGTATTTAAGCTATTAATTATTTTTACAACAAAAAAGAAAGAAAATATATTTTAATACTAAACTAAAAAGAATAATTTATCATTTGATACAAAAACGATTTCCCTTACGCGTGATCTCATTTTTAATGTCTCATTTCAATTTTTTTTAAAATAAGTAAAGTTACTTAAGAGTTTTTAAAAATTGAAAGTATTTTTTTTGATACATTTTTATACAACAAATTTTATTTTTAACATTTACATTACTCATTTTATTTCTTTTTTGCTTATTACAATTTTTTTAATTAATATCAAACAGTTCTGAAAAATTTTTTAAAAACTGAAAAGAGTGATTTTATTCGTAAAATTTTTAATATATATATTTATTAATATAAAAACAATCGATTTTTAGCATTTACACAATCTATTCAAATGTTTGTTAGCTTATTTTAATTAAAAATTTTTTATAATGTTTTAATTATTTTACTTTTAGCATGTTTAAATATTTTCAAACAGTACAACGTGAGTCTCAGTTCATCTCAGTGAGATTCAGAGAGCTTCCAGAGGCAAGAGACCCCTCCGGCAGAGTTATGTGTATAGAGCAGCTCACGGTCAAAGGCAGCAGACGACGGAAAGTGCAAAATGTTGTTGCCTCGAATTGTTGCATTGTGTTTTTTGTTAATGGCAACCCAAAGTCGCACAAGCTGCAGGTCGTTTGGGGCAGCCTGGCCAAAAAGTGGAAAAAACTGAAAAGAAGTGTAAAAAGTCGTCACATGCATATTGCAAATATGCAACGTCTGGCCGAGGCGCTGCCTTATAGCCCACGGCCACTCCCCCTTCCCCAGCCTCATACACAGCCAGGTTAGGGCTTAGGTTTAGAGAGCTCCTCACGGGCAGACGCTGGAATTAAATACGCAGAAATTACGCTGCAATTATGCGGCGTCAGAGACGTTTTGTGAAAAATTATGGCTCTGGGAATTTTCGCTTGGGCAGCGAAAGTTTTCGCCAACTCTGTGCCTCCGCCCGCCACTGGTCCTTGGCGCGGCTCATGTTTTATGGCCATGTAAATGGCCAACTTGCGGCCCCAGCGGCGAGACGTCTCTGAGCTCAGAGTAGTATGCCTCATGCCCTAACCCTGAGTGCAGGCGGGGAGTTGGAAGCGTGTGCGAGTGTGCTGCGTGGCTTGCACGACACTGCGGAAATCGTGGCCAATGATTTGCCGTGAAAATGCGCCGAACATGGCCGGAAAACGGCTGGAAAAGCTTTAAGCAGCATTTGAATATGATGAGGAAACACAACGCGTGTTCGACTCGCATTCGCATTTGAATATGTTTGCGAATCTAGGCGAATAATTGCAGATACTCGGCAGATTTTTACGACTGCGTGCCATTTCGGTTTCCCTTCGCAATCTGAACGCAATTATCTTGCGACTCGATGCGCATCTGCGCGCTCGCCGTGCTTACATTTAAGAACCCGAACCGACATTACGATTCCCCTGCCATGTCGTTGGCTTTGGGCACAACAGAACGCAGAAACCTTTGGCCCCGGCAGTCATAAATGTGAACGATTCGCCGGACGACAGGCAGACAGACAGACAGACAGACGGACGGACAGGCGGACAGACGGAGAGACACACGCCGAAGAGCTGTCAAAATTGCTGCAGGCCACGGCTGTGGCACCGGCCGAAACTGGGGGCAGATCACACGCCCCCCATGCACATGGAGCACGGGCACCTCGCATGCAGTGGGTGTAGTCGGCGGGGCCAACAGCTTGGCGGGAATTAAAATACATGCGCAGTCCAAAGAGTGCAGAGCAGAGCAGGGAGACTAGAGAAATGCGAATGATGAAGATATAAAAGCGCGCAGGAATATGTGAGCGGCACACGGGAAGGAGACGCTAAAAATGATTTAAATTTTGAGTTGAATGAGGTTCTGCCCAGCTGCCGCCCGCCTCTCAGCCCTGGCGAGCTACAACTTTACAGTCGTCATAATATTTTGAAATCAAAACTGCGCTATAAACTAAAATGCTAAATGGAAGTCGAACGCGCAGTTGCAGCTGCAGCTGCAGATGGAGTCAGAGTCGGAGTTGGAGCTGGAGTCGCAGTCTTGCAGATGGCGATGACAGTGTGTAATGGTACAGAGCAAGGGGCAGGTAGAGGGACTGAGCTAGAGGCAGGGCGGATTGTCTGTGCTTTCTTTCTTTTTGCCAGCTCGTTTAATGGCTTTTTGGGCCAGAGCAGCGCATGAAACGCAGCGGCAACGCCTACAAAGCAGCCAGGGAAACTAGTTGCTGCTCATAGTTGTTGCTGCTGTTGTTGTTGTTGTTGTTGTTGCTGGTTACGCCTACCTAATCATTTTGGCGTTGACACTTGACACTTGAGAAAGAAATGTGACAAGAACTTGCGCCGTCTTTGTCTTTGCTCCTGCCTCATTCCGTATACGACAGGTTGTGCGCGTAGCATCGTTTTAATTATTCTGTGTGTGTGTGTGTGTGTGTGTGTGTGAGTGTCTTTGTTTCCTTTGAAGAAAGCGTCTGTGAAAGCGGGAGTGAGGCACTCGATGCGAGTGCAGGTCGTTTGATATGGAGACTAGCATTACCGAGATGAAGCCATAAATCTTATTCGCAGATCGCGACTCTGACATCTGCGTTTCTAATTAATTTGTTGCTCGTCAAAAATACCCTTCACGAATACTGCCCACTGAGGCGTGGCCTGCTGTATGCTGCATGCAAAATGCTGCCTGGCAAATGGCGCATGAAAAACAAAATCAATAACAGAAGCTGCTCTGAGTGTGGGCACTGGGAATGGGGTCTACTTTGGGGTGGGGGAAGGTGGAGCAAACTTTTGAAAACTGCCAACTCAGAGCATTTGCTGTGGTCGCTTCACTTCACAAGCATAAGAAGAAAACGAAGAAGTCGGAGAAAAAGGAAACAGGCATGAGAGCAGAACAAGCTTATTTAAGCAATAATTTCTTGACGCGCTTTTCAGGTTTTTGTTTTCTTCCCGACTTTCTTTGCGTTGTGTTCTGTTTTTTGATTAATGGTCGCGCTCATAAAGTGACACATTGAAAATTGGAAAGCAAATCAAGCACATAAAGCACAGCACCGCACAGCATCGGGGCCAAGAAGCCAGTGGGGGGGGGGGGGGGCGGTGCGAGGTGGGCGATTGCATGAAATCAGCACAAAAGTAAATAAATAAATAGGCGCAAAGGAAAGGCGCAATGCCAGGAAATTGTTGCTAAAAGTGTAAAAAGTTGAGCCTCTGGCCAAAGGTCGACAAAGTGAAAAATTCGATAAGCGCAAATGGACGGCGTTGGCGTTGGCGTTGGCGATGGCAACGGCAACAATGGCGTAGCGCACGAATTGAAACGGAAATCCTTATTGAACTAGAAGCAGCCAGCGGGCAGGAGGAAGTGGAACAAGCGGCGAGAATCTCTGCTGCTGCGTCGGCAAACCGGAAGAGCATGCTGCCGAAAATTTGTGCTGAGTGGCAGCCAAAAGTGCTGCACGTGGAAGCTCAGCAGGCAAGAGAAGTGTAGATAAAGACAGAGAGAGAGAGAGAGAGAGAGAGAGAGAGAGTTGGAGTCTTGGGAGCCTGTCCAGTAGCGGCTGCTTAATGGCAACGCGACACAAAACACAGACAGACACACGCACACATGTTACACACCGGAAATGGCTCGAAATGCCTGTCAAGAGGCGCAAATGTCTCAGGAGCCGAAAGCATAACTGTTCGAGAGCGGATCAAACCCAGAGCTGAGTGCAGCTAACTTGAAGCTGCTGCAGGGCAAGCTGAGCAACTTAAAGCCTTAGCCAGCATATAGTATGAAGGGCCACAGCCGTACTGCAGCTGGTCTAAGCCCGAGCTGTTGTAACTCTCGGCCATCATCCTTTTATCTGCGCTGGGCCAGTGCCAGTGCTGCAGCTGTCTGTACACTTTCGACAGATTAACACATTTCGCTTCGCTCTGTATGGCATCCCAAAAACAACAACAGCAGCAGCAACCACAACAACAACGGGCTTAATTAAGGCACAGTCAGCTGCTGTGGAGGCACCGCAAAAACACTTGTTAGCCAAGTTGCTGAAGTCGTCCCCAAACAATGTGGCCCAATCGAGCTGAGATAGCAGTAGCTCACACTGCTCCGCTCCTCACACTGTGCCGCAACCCCTGCAATCTGTCTTAACTGCCAATTTACGTAAAAATGCCGGCCAGCATGCAAAGCAGAGCAGGCCAGGTCAGGCCAGGCTAAGCCGGGAAAGGGCTTTTCCGCCCAGTCCCAGGGCGGGCAGGTGCTGATATTTCATTTAATATCGCCGCAAAAGGTAGCCTGTCTCTGGTTAAGTGTGTCTCGTTGTGTGTGTGCGTGTGTGTGGTAAGTGTGTCCCGGTATTGGCACCTCCGGAGTGAGTGGACACATGGCGCCCGTAGTTTTAAGCATTACGATTCGGATTGTCATGGCAGTCGATAAATATTTGCCAATGGCTGGCCACAACGAGGCGACTCCTAATGTGGGCTAAGTGGCCCGCCTGGATGAGCTGCAGCAGTGGTCAGTGGCCCACTGCATGGCTACGGTCAACATTAAATGGCAGCAGCCCGTGCGAGTGCCTACTCCGCCCGCATCCCAGCAGAATGGCAATCTTCATGCCTTAGGCATTTGCCAAATAGAATTTAAATCTGTTAAGTCCTCGTACATGACAGTTTCCTATGTTGAATCTCTCTCTCTCTCTCTCTCTCTCTCTGTGGATGGCCACGCCCCCACCAGCACATATTCCTCCAATGGCTCTGTTTGCTTTTTTCAGACTCGAGCAAGAAGCCCTTCTTCGGGTTTCATCCGTGCTCTAAGCTCTGCCTGCTGCTGAGGCTCTGTGTGAGGCGTGTGTGTGTGAGGTTTTGAGGTGATTTTGATTGAGTGCGATTTGTACTTTGTGTTGCCTACGTGTTTTGGGTTTTTAAATAATATTTACCTTGTGTGTATCTAGCCACTTCGATACTCGAATTCTCCGTTTGGCAACTTTCGCTTTTTTTTTTATTACTCGTCGTAAGCCAACGGATATTGTTTGATATTACTTTTGCTGTTTGCAATTTTATTTTCAGCTAGCAGGTGAGTGGAGAGGGATTTGCTCAGCCGTAACAAAGGAAATGGATTTATTATGGGACTAACGTGCAGGGAAATTGATATGAAACCGGAGTTATGGTCCGGAATAGGCCGCAACTTGGCATGCGAGATGGACAAGGTTTTCTGAGTCTTAAAGCAGCTTTGAGGCTATAGCAAATGTGAGTAGACCAAACATCAAGCAAATTCTTGATCGTCCTACAAGCTACATGATATATTCATATTCATTTCAGTTGCCTCAACTACTTGAACTTCCTTGCCACGTGCTTGACCTGCGTGCTCCACTGAACTGCGATCGTACCTAACGCGTGTGCCTTTCGCACCTTTCCTGATCATCTCTCAAGCATCCCAAGTTCAACGTACAAACTTCGAGGGCAATGGACCTTCGCACTCCACTCCGAGTTTACAACTGTCCATAAATATCGAGCCGACTCGTAACCTAAGCAAATTAAGCCCTGAGGCTGTCGGACAGTTCTAAGTTTGGTCGGCCGAGGCACTATCAACAGAATGCTTAATCGATCAGCGAAGCAACTGCGACTTAGGCTGACTCAGAGCCTAGGGAACTTTAGCGAATAACTAGAGGCACTTTACGACTGCAATAAGACGTAAACAGAGCAACAGCAATGAGCGTTCGAATTCGAATTAAATTGATTTACGAGGCGATAATGCTAAGCAGCACGCCAAGATCAACAGGGGAATCGACATTCTGGCGAAATTTGCGAGCACGAGTAGAAAGCGGCAAGAAGCGCGTGGCAGGTGTATAAAAAGCACTTGCTGACACCTCTTGGAGCACAGTCATCAGTCAATCAAGTTGAAAGATGGTCAGCAAATTGGTAGCAAGTCTTCTACTCCTCTCCGTATGGTTGATGGCCCTGGCAGCCGCAGGAGATGCTCCAGCTGAGAAGTCAGGTAAGCGCAGGCGGCACAAGCTCGAGGCTTCATTTGCATAGCTTATTCCTATTGCAGCTGCGCTCCACCCGCGCTTGTTGTGGTTCAAGCACAACGACAACAACAAGCAGCAGCCACTCATCATTTACCAGCAGCCGGCAGAGAGGCATCATCATCATCGTCCCCACTGGGACGACTACTATGACGATTACCCACCGAGGCGGCCACACCCACCGCCGTCGCCGCAGAACCCCGGCCTCAACGTGATCGTCATCAATCCGATCAACTCGATGAACATCAGCTCGGCCCTCAACCACCTGAACACCACGAATGTGACGCCCGCAACGGCACGAAGTGCTGGAAACGATCGCGCTGCCATCTCCATTCTCAATCTGCTGCAGAGTCTCAACACCCAGAGCGTCGTTCTGGCCGACGATTCGGATTTGGGCAATCCAGCAGAAGCTGAGGCTGAAGCTACTGGCCCTGCAGCCGCAGCTGAGCCTGTAATTGCAGCTGGTGCTGGCGCTGGAGCTGGCGCTGGAGCTGGAGTTGAAGCTCCTGCCGGAGGTGTGCTTGGCACTAGGACCGGAGCAGTGTTCCCACAGCCTGCCAACTATGGCGATGAATACGACCGGGACGAGGACTTCGCCGAGGAGGAGTTGGCACTGCTAGAGCGGCAGGCAGCGCGCGGTCTCAGTCCCAGGCATCTGTTGTCTCTCCTGGTGCAGGACAAGCGACGCAGGCGCATCCAGGAGGCAGTCGCCGGCATCTACTTGAGGAACTACAACCTGAACCGCAAGTGAGGCGCATCAACTTGTCTCGGGTGCAGCTCGCAGCTTGCAGCTCAGCTGCAAGTGTAGTCCACTGGCGCGAATCGAAGGCAAATAAATTGAAATTATTCAGGCAGAAGCCCACTTAATCCTCGGTGCTTTTCTCTCTTGCTCCATCTGTCTCGCTCTCTGCAGCTCTCCCTGTTCTCGTGCTGCCTCTATTTGTCTTCATTATGCCGTTTGGCAGAGAGCTCACTTTATCATAGTTCCCCGGAGAAATCTAAGCTGAGTTGTTGCTCGCTTCTGAATTGTCTCTGCAGTTTGGCTTTGTTTGCTCGGCACCAACTTTCGTGCATACTATAAAAATATATATCCCTGTACATATATACTCTAACAGTGAGTATGTTTACTGGAGCCAGCAGCAAGCTACATATTTATTTTTGACCAGTTTCATCAGTCGCTTTAATATACTAAAAATAGTTTATTTTTTCTAGCTTATCTATACATTTTATTGATAAAACTTGGTACATATAAGATAAGTCTGGCTGCTTGTAAGTCAGCATAACTTAGTGCCGATTCATGTTATATGGTCTATATGCTCCTATTGTCAAATCCAACTCTCCATTTGCTACTTATTCCACATTTTTACAATCGATTTGACATGAAGAATCCTGCCCCTATTTTCAGTTGGATAGGGGCAGGATTCTTCATGTAAAATCGATTTCTTTATGTCCGTTTGTCCGTTCATCTGTATGAACACGCAGATTACAGCTATTTAAAGTGCTAGAGACACCGATTTGGTACAAAGTTTAAAATTTTAAGCTCGCAATTTGTAATTTGTATGTTTAATATTAAATTATTAAATAACAACAGACAAAAGTTTCAGCAACACAGCATAGAATCATCGTGGATGCTTTGAATGTATGCGTGAGATTGGCATGTGCATGTTGCGGTAATACAAACAAGTGCGATTGTATGTGAGAAAAGTCAATGCGTATGTGAAAATGAGCGAAGTTGTGTTATTGTGAATTTGTTAAATATTATTTTTAATATAAAGAAATAATTTTCATGGGGAAATTTACGTGAATGGTATTTATTTCCTTACTCGTATCATTGTATTCATTTAATTCCGTTACAACCAAAACTACTTCACCTATGAAGTTGTTCACATGGAAGCCAAGGGTGCTTGGCATATTTGCAGTATGTTACTATGCAAACTAGGTATATAGTATCTGCTCCAGCTGCTGCAAGAGTATCAAGTCTGCCACACGTAGCAGGTAGCATTTCCTTCCCGTTCTGAGCCAACATTATAAGCTTGCGCATTCCGAAGGTTGTTGCGACTTTCGGAGTGAACTGAGAACTGAAATAATCTGCAACTGCAGTTGAAATATTTATTTGCAATTCCCCAAACTGGCGTGCTTTGCCCTGCCTTCCCCCGCTCTGTCTATCTGTGTAACTGAACTTAGTCTGAGGATGCAGTGCAGAAAGTTGTGCGTTGCATTATTGTTTCACACACACACATGCACAGGAAACTTTTGCCGTCAAACTGTGCGAGTTTCTAAATTGTTGCACATTAGTTTCACTTCATTTGTTAATGTTTTCCAACATTTATTATATCAGCCCACTGAGGTGCAGTGCGGCTGTAATTAACGCGACGGCCAAGTCTGCTCCAACTCAATAACCTCGCCAGGAAAAGAATTGAATAATTTCATGACTCTAAGCTATCAAATTTAGTTCACTTGCAGACTTGCTGACTGTATATTCAATAAAGCCAAAACTTGCAGCTCTCATACGTGCGCAAAACCAAGTCTTCCCAGTAATGCTCTCCGATTCGGCCATCTTCGCAGACTTTAAAACAAGTTAAAGCTCAGGCATATTTCGCAGACATCACGAAAAACTTACTGCTGCAGTTGTTGGTGTTGTTGCTCTGGCTCTAGTAGCTCTAGTGGATGTTGTAGCGCTCAAACTATGCTCGACTCACATTCCTGCCCAGCTGAGTAGTTGCCCATTTCATTGTTGTAAGGATACGTGGCAGGAGGCGAACGCCAGCAAAGCGCTTACAAAAACAAGGTAGGAATTTGGCAAGAGGCTGAAGTAAGAGAGAGAGATGGAGAGAGCAGGGGAGACTGCCGTCTGAGAGTCTCGAACTGCTTTGGCAGAGTTTTTATGCAACCTGTGCACGGCGAGCACAGCAGAGGATGAGCTGCTCCTGATGCTGCTGCTTCGCCTGATGCTGCTGCTGCTGCTGCTTGGCGTCGTTTGTTGCATGCACTGCGGCGGCCGAACTTGTTTGAAATTTGACGTGTGTAGTTTGCTGTCCAGGCGGGCAGGGCCTGCAAGGAGTTGCCCAGCAGCAGCTCGAGGCGGCCCGAGCCAGGAGCTGGCACTGGAGCTGCACTTATTCTGGCAAATTTATATGCAGGACGAGAAATGTTCGTTTCAATTTCGCTTTTTTGCCCCGTTTCGCTTAACAAATTGATGAATGTTTTGCCTTGCTTGGCTTGAGCCTTGGCCGAAACTGCAGCCGGCAGCAGCTCGGAGCAGTTTCGGCTAAAAACTGGCCTGGCCTGGCATGGCCGGCCAACTTTAGTAAGACGAATGTTTGGCCAGGCAAATGACAGGCAGCGAGTGCCTTCCATCTTGATTTTTGAGTGCATAATGACAGGAGAAGCTCCGCAAGGGCGCAATGGCAGGCCACGTAATTGGTTAGCACCGACCGGGAGGCATGGCCAGCTTGAAGCAGCTCCAACACAGCATCACAGCACAGTGGGACAGTCGGCATATTGAGCGGAATATAAAGCAGTCTGACGACTGGGAAAAACAGTGAAACTGGCGTAGCTCCATTGAAGCTTATTATTGAGTCCATTTGATAGCCTTATCTCTGCAGCAAACAAGCACTTGGTCCCACTGTGCCGGTGCTCTTAAAGTGCTGCCTCCAAGTGCTGTCAGTGCCAGGCAAAAGAACAGTCCATGCTAGCGCCAAAAACAAAAAAAATCACTGGAAAAACTAGGAGCATCAAAGGCAACCGGATAAGCGCTGGCAGTGGAGGCGTCGCTGCCATCGTAGTTGTAGTCGGAGTCGGAGTCGTGGTAGGAGTAGGAGTAGGAGTAGGAGACGTCGCCGTCGTGGTTTGTCTCGGTTTGCAATTTCACAAATGGATTTGCTGTAAATTCCTTTGCCGCAGCACCTGATGCTCACACAGCGCCGTGCAGTTAGACAGACGGGCAGTCGGACAGACAGACAGGCAGACGGACAGACGTACGGACAGTGCAAACAGAAATATACAAAACACAATGTGGATATAGGAGACAACAAAAAGGCGAACAACGTGCACGAATGGCGAATGGTGGAAACTTTTACACTTTACACATTTTCACATATGAAAATATTTTTTGCAAGTTTTTATCCGGCCCGGACCGAGCGCTCCTCCGCCCCTGCTCCACCCAAAACATTTATGGGATTTGTGTTTGCCAGACATGTTTGCATTTTGTATATGCGATATGTTTGAAAATCCTACTACTGCCCTGCCTCCTCATGGGTTCGGTTCGATTCTGGCTGTGGCTTGTCCCAGGACTTTCGTAGCGTCGAGCTCGCATACCCTGTAGTCGTAGCTTGTGCTGAGTGGATGGTTCCATTCGAGAACTAACCCCGCTCTGTTTTAATTGTCTTCTCTTTATTATTCATTTGCTCGAACATTATCAAATGCGAAAAGGGTCCACGTTTGTTTCCCGCTGAAGTGCTTTTCCCCTTTTGAAAAATTATCACTTTGCGTGCGGGTTGCCTTGGTCTGGCTGCCGAAAAGTATTGTATATACACACACACACACACACCTACTGTTATTTGTTATTAATGTCCGAGCTGGATGCTTTCAGCCATAACGACCGCAACTGACCAACTGTTCCCCAAGAAACCCCATACCTCCTCCTTCATCGGGCGAGCTGTTGTCGTCTCGTTCGCTTTACAAATGACCATCGTTCACGTCAGCGTCGTCGTCGTCGTCGTCGTCGTCGTCAAGTCATAATTCTCCATAATAATTTTTTGTTTTTCGATTTATTATGTCCGAGTTGTATGTGTTTGTTGTATCGTACATACTGCGGCTTGATTAGTTTTCTCTTAGTTTCTTCTTTGCTTTGAGCTCTGCCTCGCCCGAGAATTTTCCCATTGTTCCGTGTTTAGCTTGATGTCACTATAAGCAAATTGAGGTTATGTTGACTTTGTTTAGTGCTTTCGCTTTTCTGTTGACTCTGATTTTGCAGATTGATATGTCCGATAGATTGCCGAGTGAGGGGTCATAAACCATACTTCTTGGTCGTGATTGCGCCTTAGGAAATGGAAAAGTTCTTCGCAGATAAAGTAAGCAAAGCTCATACAAAGATATGTGAGTGTAGCCAACAGTATAATTTGCTCCAGAATCGACCTGCACAGTCCAACTCCTTCATTTCGCAATCCCATTACTATAAATAAGCAGTGGCCGGGAGCGGAGGGGAGCGAGAACGACACGAAACCATAACCGAATCTGCGCCCACACAAACGGCAATAAAATTATATAGAAATCACCGAGGGCGCACAATAAATTCCAAACTGAAATGAAATGTGCCGCCAACTGGCAACTGGCAACTGGCAACAACATTATGTCAAGTGTGCATGCAGCAGGCGACACCTGCAGCACGAATCGCAGGCGAAACGAGAAAAAATACCCCGCCCCAGCGCGCAACTGCGGAAGCAATGTGTTTCGGGGAGCGGAGCTGGACGTGTGCTAGGGGGGTAGCCGCGCTTTGTAGACCGCTCCGATTACAGTTGGTAAAATACGAAAAAATATTGAAAACCAGAATGTCAGCTAAAGAGTGTGAGTGGTCGACTACAAAACACCTAGTACTTTGTTCTAGCTTCAAGTAGTTTTCGTTAATACATCTGCATGGGTTAACGCTTAGTTCGAGTGTATATGTAGTTAGTTAACTCCCGACTTGCCTACACTGCCCTCTGAAAACAGTGTAGAAGTTGGAGTGGTGTATGCTCAGTTACAACATACCTTGCACTTCGTTTTTACTTAAGTTGGTTTTTTACTTTTCTTCAAAACTAATTAGTGCTTAATCTTTATATGGGAACATATATTTATTTGCTTTTGTGGTTGCAGATTTCGTATAGTGGTGATGCTCAACTGTAAGATACCTAGTACTTTGTTTCGATACGTATTTACTTCAACATGATTTTGGTTGATACTTTGATCCACTATATAGTATGTATAGCTAATTATAAATCGCACTCTTAGCATTATATCATTCCAGAGAAACCCACCATACCCTCTAAATCAAAGAGAGTTTGCCGCTTTTCCACTTTGATGTTGAGGCCATGTGCTATTTTTAACAGAGGCCTGTGCCTAGGTCGCGCAGTGGGCCGGGGATCGCCTACGCTTGGCAAGGTCTGCGAATAGCTGGGAAACGTGACCAGCTAACAATGTTGACAAAGTCGAGGCGCATGTTGCCAGCGACCACTCGAAACTGTTAATAAATCAAAGAACATTTGTCATGCACACGCCCGAGCATCGCCTCAAGACTTGCCACAGAGACCCCGAAAACCTTGCAGCCCGCTCGGCCAGGCCTTCTTTCTACCTGTTGCGCAGGCGCCGTTGAGCAGGGCTTACGAGAGTTTTGTTCTTGTTCCTCGTAATTGATTAGATTTACGACCCGAGATAACCCATGGTACAGTTTTTTGAAGTGACCATAGTTTTGTGACTGCGCCGAACAGGTCCCAGACGCGTTCTGTGTTCGGCTCCATTTCGCAGACTCATAAACAATTTTTTGTTCTTGTTTGCTATTTTACTTGATTTTGGTTTAGACTTTACTTTGAGTTAATATTGTCTATTGAATTTTTAAGACCGATTTTCAACCCATAAGCAAATGTAGTTGAGTCTGTACAGCACATTTAGAATTAAGAACATAAATAGAAACCGAAGTTCTAGATTTAAAACATTCATTTAGTGCCAGCCTGATTAAAATAAGTCCAATAGTTTTAACAGTAAATGTCTCGAAACTGTTAAATCGAATGGACAAAAGACTTCTGTTTTTATTATAATACAATAAATGGAAATTTGAAAGAATTTTCTATTCGCTTGAAACTTTTATTTTAGTTAAGGGAAAACTTAACTTTAAAGCATTTAAGCATTTATATTTTCATTCACACGCAACGCTCCGAGAAACAGTTTGGAAATCGACTAAATTTAGATTATGTTTGCCTATAAATTCGAAAATTATTTGTATTTTCGATACGCTTTTTATATCTCTAAACTTGCCACTTTGATACACTTTAAAATAATCTGTAAAAATGCAAGACGTTAATTAAAAAAGCAAGAGCAAAGCCTTAAGGAGTAAGGGTATATTAACGGCATCGATATATACACCTAGATATATTATCTGATTCTTGGTATCATTTTGCAAAAAAAGGTAGGTAGATAAAAATCAAAATGAGTGTGATACAACTAAAACATCACATATATTATATATACCGAGTAAAGTATCATCCTATAGTTATTAATCATAATAAAATTGTTCTTTGGAATCGATAGTTATCTTAGCAGTTTTTTTACTTTTTTGTTGCATTGCAATGCTTAAAAAATGCATATTTTTTAACAATTCCTGTAAACTTTCTGTTCAAATTTTTATTTGAAACAATCGACAGAACCATGGGCAACAACAAGGGTATGATGCCTTCGAGATGCCACTGTGAAGGTAGCATTTCTCTCTTGATTATAAATATTCATACAGAGAAGAGAAAAATAAAAATTAAGCGAAGCGTTACAATGCGAAGCCGACTGACCACTTGATGGGAAATCAGATAAACGAATTGAATTGAATTAAGTTAGTCTGTAGGCAGCTGAATTTATAATAATGCGCTACACATTGTGTGGGCAGAGCTCCACTTGGTCGCTCTCTCACTCACTCTCTTAATTTCAAGGTTTACTTCTGTCTCTCTCTCTCTCTCTCGTTTCTTCACTCTATTTTCTAATTAACGAAGCACAAATTAGCGGGACCCCCTGTCTGAGAGACGAAGGTCTATTTTCTCTTGAGTAAACAATGCAAGATTTCGAAACTATTGCGGCCAATCCCCGAGCACCTCCCGCGGAGCAGCGAGCATCGCATATGGTTCAATAAATTAATTACCTACGATAGCATCGAAATCAAGTGGGAAATATCATCTTTAGTTTTGCTTGAATGCAGCCTCTCATTAGCAGGGTATATCTGCTGGAATTCAGTGATGTGATACATTTAAAATAAACATCGCATCCATTGAAATTCTTCAGCCCCATTACAATAGTCCATTTGCCTATAGCGCATACAGAGTTCAATGTGGCCGTACCCGGGCGTTTTTCTTGGTATTCCCATATCACGCCGCAGATCTAAGTCAATGAAAGCGATTTGATTAAATTGTCTCCTTCTTTCGCTCAGCGTTCGGCCTTTGTCATTTGCACTTTCGAGTTCAGTCGGTCAGTTCGTTCTCGGTCTTCGGATTGTTGGGGATCGTTTGTCGTCATCAAGAGCAAATTAAAATTTATTTTTTAGATTTCTCTTCGCTTGGAAAGCTGAGGCGCTGAAGGTGCCTGCAAGCCGAGCACGGCGGGCAGCACTTGTTTTGAATTAATCTTCATTAGGGTCAGTCCGGAAAGCGGCACCAGCTGGCGGGCTGTCGGGTTGCCGGACTATCAGACGGGGGGACTGGAGAGCAGTACTCGAGGTGGTTGTGGCACGGCCTGGTGCTCACATACGCAAGTTGCAAGTTGCCGTAGCGAAAACTTTGATTGAAGTTTCATTAATTTTCGCTGCGGTCATAACTTTGGCTTCTTCCTCTCAAATTATTTTTTTTGGCGTTTTCGCGCTATAAATCATGGCGTTAAAAAATAGTTCAGCCCGAGAATGTTGTCAACTTTTCGCTTTTAATTAGTTGGGCGACCTGGGCGAAATTTGGGTCACGTTGCAGGGGCATAAATCAAAAATGCACTTGTGCAAATATTTGCGCAGAAATTTTATGTCGTGCATGCCACCTAAAAGTATGCAACAATGTGGTCGAGGGCGTGGCTCTAGGGCAGCAGCTGGTGCTCAGCTGTTCAGCAGTTCATTCCTGTGGCTTGAGACTACGCTGAGAGTAATTTACAGCACGCACACAATTTATTTCAATCAGCGAGCAGCGACCTGACCTGATCCCCTCTCGGCCTTAACTAACTGAGCGGGCAATTTTTGATTAACTTTCGTAAATTTCAAATTTAGGATTTCGAATTGAAGTTCAACCTTAAAGCACCTGACCCCGACAGCTTAGGCACCAACAACAACTGTAACTAGTCTGGCATAACATGGCCAGCAGACTACTCAGACCGTCCGAGCAGTCCAGACGGTCCCGACTGGTTCAGGTCCAGTCTACACTTGCTGCAGACCCCTCCACCCTGTCCCTTCCCTACACACGCCACGACTCTGTGTCGAACCTATTCAGCAGACATGTAAATTATGTTGGTTTTTGGCCAGTTTGGGAATTTGCAAGCACTCGGACAGGCGGACAGACGCACAGTCAGACGGTCAAACAGACTGCGCCACACCCACGACGCAGTGTCCGTTCTCCGTTCTGGTGTTTTCAATGCTCTGTTCCTGTTTTCCAGCCTCAAGCGTTTCTAATTTTCCGTTTTTATCTACAGACACTGCGAAATGAAAGGCATTTGATTTTTAGAGGGTATGCATGTTTTCATTTTGATGAAAGCTTATGGTCATATATGAAATTTGTATGGTTAGCAGAGACCAAACTATAGAGACTAGGAATTTTAGGAAATTGTCTCTAGGTCAAAACTTAAATACACAAAAAAGAAAATTATGCTATAATCAGTGAAGCTAAATCACAGTTAGGAAATTGCAAAAGATTTGACACTTGATAATATGCCACTGCTTACATATCTTATCTGTATACATAGATTCTTATCTGTATACGAGTAAAGCAACAGTTGCGAAATCAAAATTGGACTATAAAATTACAGGTTCAGATTTCGTGTTAATATATACAGATATAAAAATATGTGCAGTGCACTCTCAAGTGATAAAATTAATTTGACGTTGATAAGCGATAAGCGGCAACGAATCTATTGCGGGGTGATAATGGCAGAACAGATAAGCAGCAGTATATAATGTGGCTCTTTGGGACCTAAGACAGTCACAATTGAAACGTTAGTTGGTCAGCAAGTAAACATGTCTTCGGAATTAGGCTCTAAGGATGGCATTCTCATCCGGATCATGCGCGTAGAGGACTATCCGGCGCTGAAGATTTTCATGGGAAAGAACTTCTTCAACGGAGAGCCACTGTGCGCCTCTTTGGGCGAGAATGTGCAGAGCTGCAATGAGAGGGAAAACGATGAGTACCACATATCAATGATTAAGCAGGGCACCTGCTTGCTGGCGTTGAGCGAGCAGCAAAATGCTGGCATTGTGGGCTTCGTGCTGGCAGGCGGACAGTTTCCCAGCGATGTGGAGAAGCATCGTCAGGAGGCCGAAGCAATGGAGCCAAATGCATGGGGCAAAATTAGTGTGCTGCTGTCCAAGGTGGAGCAGGAGATTCAACTATTCCAGCGTTACGGAATTTCCAAGGCTCTCTACTCGCACATCACCAATGTGGCCAGCTCGATGCGGGGCCAGGGGCTCGGTTCTCGATTGGCTGCCGCCCTCATGGAGGTGGGTCGCTCCCTGGGCTACCCCGTCATGTTCGCCTACTGTACCAGCTACTACTCAGCCCGCCAGAAAGAGCATCTGGGCATGGAGTGCATCTACGCCCTGGCCTACGAGGACTACAAGGATCCCCAGGGCAAGGTAATCTTCAAGCCAGCCGCACCACATACTCATGTGCGGGTCATGGCAATCAAGCTTTAGCCGGGCGGCATACGCTTTCTTAGATTTAGTTCTTATTTTCTAGACTTAAGCTAACATTTATAAATAGACAAACTATTATATATTGTCCAAAAATATGCCATGCTGAAAGCTTTCTATCACTTAACACACTCTGTGGTTGTGAACAACCGTTACGTAACAGTTGTTATTGTGGCTTACGTATTGAATAACAAGTCAAATAAAAAGCTATTAGTCATTGAGGGAGAAGAGACATAGCGACATTCTGGGAGAATAAAAAGGCCTGGACAAACAAGTCATTTGTATAAGAGATAATCGCACACTATCGTATCAACGATACATATAGAGAAACCTGAAAACTTGACCCACCTCAACCCAAGGCGGAGCGAATATCATAGCGATTGAGAAACGAAGATAAGTGACGTCAACTAGGAAGCTTTTTCATGCGATGTATGTTTGTAAACTCAAACTAACTAAATAATTTAGGTTAAAGTAGTGTCAACTGATCAACGAAAGTATTTAGGCAATTACACAATATCAACCTAATCAAGTTGTACTACATCGGAAGAGAATACACGCTTAACAACTTGATAACTCGACACAGTATCATCGCGTAAACAAACCCAAGGTCAAAGAACTTGACAAAAGCTCTCCCAGCAAGAGACACATGCGTGCCGTGCTCTCTCGGGTCTGGTTCAGTTGATCGCCAAAGCTCGCATGATGACGACGCACGTGCGTGAACTGAAAGAGGAGGATTTCGACGCGTTCAATCGCTTTTTGCTTGATCACTTCTACACGCAGGAGCCACTGCTGCAGACGCCCGGTGATCATTTCCGAGAAGAACCAGAGCTGCTGCAAGAGCGGCTGGAAGCCATACGACAGGGTCTCTCAGTGGTTGCCGTCGATCAGAATGAACGCATTGTGGGTGTGGCCTATGCCGAGCAAGTGAGTCGTGAAGGCATGGGGCACAATTGGTTGGAGATCAAAGGACAGAAGCCCACGAAGCTAATAGCACACATTCATTACTTCCTCTCGAATCTGGAGAATAAGTCCGAGTTCTTCAAGCACTATGATGTATCCCAAGCGCTTTACCTGGCCATTCTGACAGTGGATGCGTCAGTCACTCGCCAGGGCTTGGGTCGTCGTCTGGTGAGTGCTCTTATGGAAGTGGGACGCTCGAAAGGGCTTCCTCTGCTCGTCACCACCTGCACTAGCGTCTATTCCCAGCGCGTCATGGCAGCTCTGGGCTTCGAGGTTGTGCTCTCCCAGAAGTACTCGGACTATAAGGATGAGGACGGGAACATGCCGCTGCAGCCTCCAGCTCCACACCAAGAAGCGAGTGTCATGGCAATAAGACTGTAGAAGGAGCCGCAAATGCCACACTTAAATAAGTTTGAAATGTCTTTGACCGAGATCGAAAAACCATTGAAGCAGAATAAAATACATAGTTGAAAAATTAGTTGGGCTTATCTTCCCTACGAAATCAATTTCGATAAGCTTTAAGCTCTCCTCTATAGTGCGAATGAAACTCTGGTTCTCTGGCGGTATTCAGTTAATTGCCATAGCTTGCGAGATGACGACGGTGGTGCGTGAGTTGAAAGAGGAAGACTTCGAGGGGTTCAAGAGCTTCTTACTGGAACACTTCTACGGCCACGAGCCGCTTATGCAGACGCCCGGCGATCACAAAAAGGTGCAAGTCACTCCCGAGCGATGGGAGGAGCGTCTCCAAATCGTACGACAGGGACTCTCATTGATTGCTGTCGATCAACAGGGTTGCATTGTGGGCACGGCATTTGCTGAATCAATGCAGCCCGCAGACTTGGAAAAGAGCTGGGAGACGGTCAACCGTCAAAGGCCCACAGACTTGTTGGCCCACACACACTACTTTCTCTCGAGGCTCGAGCGTGAGTCCCGGGTTTTCCAACACTACAATGTATCGGAAGCTCTGTACTTATGCATTCTCACTGTGGATGCCTCAGTGCGGCGCCAGGGCTTAGGACGCCGTCTGGTGAGTGGCCTGATGGAACTGGGACGTTCCAAGGGATTTCCGCTGCTTGTCACCACCTGCACCAGCCTTTTCTCCCAACGGGTAATGGAAGCCCACGGCCTTGAGGTTGTGCTCTCTCAGAAGTACGCGGACTACACCATTGAAGACGGTTCTGCTCCCATCAGACCTCCTCTGCCTCACACAGAGGCTAGCGTCATGGCGATAAGATTGTGATCGATAAATTTATTGCCCTAATAAAGTTTTAGATGAATTATATGAAATTATGAAATTTAATTCACGCTAGAGATGAATCATTTCCGTCTATCCTTCCGCATGTCGGTGTGACCACACAGCTTACAGTTATTTTAAAAGCTAGAGACACCAAATTCAATAAACCGATATTTTAGATTTTTGGCTTTTAATCGAACGAAGTTAATAGTAACTATTATTATAATGTTGACACTCGCAGCGAATTACAGCCCGATCGAACAAATAACACAAAAGTTTCAGGCGCGAGAAAAAAAGTTTCGTTTGACTGTATGTGCGAGATCGGTATATGTGTGTAGCGTCAATACTGCGCTCTTTACTATACGTATGAGCTAAGGCAATGTGTTTTAGTTCAACAAATCAAGAAAAATGAAATAAAAGTACATACTATTTAATATTAGGATTTAATATTAGGAATTATTAATTTTTAATGGGCGAATTGTGGAAATGGTACGAGTATTTTACTGTCGAGTTCACTCAACTGTAGCATTTTTTGTTCTTGTCTCTGCATTGTTATAACTAACCCAGATATCATTTGGATCTGGCCTCACTACAAGTCCAAGGCCAGAGCTTTTTGTGATAAGCTTGCTTGCGAAGCTTTTATCAAAAGCTGCGGCTACAAACAGAGTATCACATTAAATACGTGCAGCAGGGGAAGAGTTCCCCATTCGCTTGCGCTGGCCTGCAACATGACGACGATTATACGCGAATTGACGGTGGAGGACTTCGAGAACTTGAAACTTTTCCTACGCGATCGCTATCTCATCGACGAACCACTCTGGCAGCCCTACCCGGAGGGTCAGCTGGCCAACATGGCTGATCCCAAAAAGATGGAGTATCGCCTCTCACTCATTCGCCAGGGCACCTCGCTGGTGGCCATCGACCCCAGTGACGGTGGGCGTATTGTGGGCGTGGCACTGGCAGGAGCATTAGAGCCGGCGGATGTAGCTCAACACATCGTTGACAGCGAGCAGACGCCGAGTGATACGGTGTTCGGTAAGATCGCGCGCTTTCTGGCCGACATCGAGGGACGCGCCAAGGTCTTCGAGCGCTACGGTGTCTCCAAGGCCATTTATCTGAACATTCTAGGCGTCGACACGACACTGCGTCGCCAGGGCTTGGGTCGACGTCTGGTGAGTGCCCTGATGGAGGTGGCGCGTTCCAGGCAGTACCCCCTGCTCGTCACCACCTGCACCAGTTGCTACTCCGCGCGCGTCATGGCCGCCCTCGGCCTGGAAGCTGTCTGCTCCCAGAGCTACGCGGAGTACAAGGACGCACAGGGGAACGTGGTCTTCCAGCCCCAAGCGCCGCACACAGAAGCCACAGTTATGGCCATTCGATTGTAGAGTCTAATCTTATCAGCACCGTCGTGTTTGTGATTGTTCCTGTTTAAGTTTGCATAATAAATAATTGATGTTATCTCTTTTACAAAGCGATTGCCCCCTCTCTCTCTCTCTCTCGCTCTATCCGTCTGTCTCTCTCTCTGCTCTAGTTGATAACGCTTCGCTGCGCAACTGCAAAATGCAGGTCATTAGTGTTCCCGTTTGTCCTACCCCAACCCGTTCCCGGCTGTGACAACCCTTTCACGTCAGACGCACGCACTCATTAACCGCTTGTTGGATACGGAGTAGGAAGCAGTTGCAGCGACCCTTCAACTCCCGCCCCTGCTGCTTTTGTAGGGCCAAACCCTTGATCGTCGACAACCTTGTACTGCGTTCTTTTGTTTTGTTTTGTTGTTTCCTCTTCGCTCCATTTGAATGTTCTAGGCGTCGTTTTAAAGTGCATTACATTTTATTGATATTCATTTGATTTTACGGCGCTTTAATTCGATTAAAATGCTATTAAAGTTCTCAAAAGCCATTTGGCATCGATAATTTTCAGACAATGTTGAGCGCATTTATACCGTTCACTCATTGACAGTAGCAAAAAGGGGTCGGCTTTGTTTGTGCATGCGACTTCGATTTGTTTTTCGCATAAAAATTAAACTATAAAAGTCAAAATATTTATATTGAGCACACAAGTTGCTAATAGTAATATTTATATTCACTGCAAATTCTAATTAAATGGAATAAAAAACCAAGAAGATATTCAAGTTAGACTATTTTACGTTTGTTTTATATCAAATCAATAGTATATTCAAAATTATATATTTCTGAGCACCAACTCCCTGTCTTTTATACCGTATGAGGTATTTAACAGCTGAGTTGGTCGCATTTTAAAAAATTTCTTTTTATTTTGGTAATTATTTTAAATTATTGACGTTTAATTTGTTGCGTCATTCGTTCGCGTTTGGTAGACGGGCCTTTAAGGTCATTCCCAATAAAAATTCAACTTTATCGAAATCGATTTGCGCAGCGCAAAAGTTGTTGCCATTTGCAGAGGGTTTAATTCTCGGTTTTTTATTATTATTCCCGCGCTGATGACAACGGAGCGGAAAGAGTACAAACGAACCGGGCGAAATGACAGCAAAAGAGGCCCGGAACATCCCGAGCCTGTCCGGCACAGTCCGGGACAGGCCAAGCCAGTCCGCAGGCCAGTAGAGCCCGGGGGTTGCCCGGCTGCTACGTGACCCGCTTAACAAATTGACGCGTGTAGCGAGCGTCGTGGAATAACCCAGTTCGTACCGCCCATCGATCGTCGTTCCGGCTGTGGCGGGGAGCTTTCGGATTCCGTTTAAAACTCCACTTTACAGTTATTGCACTTTTATCTCTAGTCCATTTCAAGAGTCACTTCGCTTCTTTTAATTAAAAGTAAATGCATTTAAGCTGCACGTGAGTTCGAGGCGTGGCTCCCCTCCCCACAGCTGACCTTGTCGCAATTTCCCGCTTCCCACTTGGCTATTCCCACGCTTCTCTACAGCGGACAGAACTATTTTTAGGCCCAATGAAATTTTCACGCTTCTTCGCTTGGCCCAACAGTTTATTGTCCATTCGATTTGGAATTTCGTCTTCATATTTGTCAAAGTTTTTAGGCCCTCAATTAACATTGACTGAAGGTCGGGCCCGAGGCAGAGGAGCGGCGATTAGTAGCTGGAGTAACTGCTAAATTGAGTTCGCTAAGGCTTGCCAACAAGCAGTCGGATTACACGTCTCTATGACGGGGCGATGAAAGCTGTAAAGCTGCTAATTAATGCGGATGGGATTTAACGTAATGATAGAACTAGTTTTTTTTTAATTACTGATAAATACAGCCTAGTAAATCGTTTATATAATATTAAGTTATTTTAAGTCTAAATATTTAGTATATATTTGAAGCATTATGTATGCAATTTTCTGAAAATGTTAAATAGTTAGGCAGTATTTCAAATTCGACAAGTTCAATAGTTCCACAAGCTTATAAGATTATTATTATTATTATTATTATTAAGTATTATTCTATTTGTTATTAAGTATTATTATATTGTTATATCGACCAGTCTCAAAAGCCTTTTTAATAAAAATACTTAAACTATATGGTAAAATAGTAACTATTTTATACTTTTTGAAAATTTTCCTATAGTGATAATTTTCAATTTCGATTAAATGTATTTCATAACTTGTAAAAAACTTTATTACTGTAGTTTTCCTTGCAATAACTCAAATGCTATTTCAAATCTTAATCACACATAGATATCTTTTATAGTAACATTACCGCCCTCAACTTTTTAAACCCAGTTTGTGACCCCTACTTGTCAACTATCTTTCAGAATTACATTGCTCGCAATTGATTCGTACTTTTATCAAAACATTTACTTATTTTTTGGTTCTCAGGCCTTCAATGCCAAGCAGCTAAGTTTGCACCCACGAGTTCTATTATATTAAATTGACATTAGACATCGTTAAGTTTATCTTTCTCAATTTAACGACTGGCGGTAGCAAATACCCCAATTGAAATGGTACTAAATTTGGGCTTACCGAAATGGAATAAAACACATGGTAACTTCCCCCGAAAAACTGTATTTTTGGAGCTCTATTTCAAACATTTGCGATTATATAGTGCCAAGAGGTTTTCAGATTTAGTTTAATCCTTCTGGCGGTCCCCTCGCCAGGCTATGCTACGGCCTTAGGTATTTTTAGCTGATAAGAGACATGGATCCATCTAATTTGTTCTACACTATGCAACTATGGAATTATTCTATATACTGTTATCAACATTTTACTTATCTTCTAGCTGACATGGGAGTAAGAATTATGTTTTTAATTACGAGGATTATCCGAAAAGTATCCGACCTGATTTTTAATCTTGGTATACCATAATCTACAGTTTGGTAAATTTAAAGACTAACGCTGAGGCCGAGAAATAATTGAAATATATAATAGACTATGTATATTATTTTATATATATTATTTAATATTTTTAATATGTGTATCTATATATTATTTATTATTTTTCGTGAAGTCTCATTTCTTGTGTCCCCATTTAACTGTGACCCAAATTCTTAGAGAATTTTATAGATAACATATAGTGATTTATATATGGTAAATGTATTTAAGGTGTATAAGGTATCGATTAAAAATTTGTTATGTAAATGGATATTATATATCACAAATTAACTAAGTGGAAAATTTGATGAGAATAGAGTTATAGTAACGATCAGTAGAAGAGTAGCATCATTCATTAAAAATCGGACCCTACTATATGTAGTACATATATCATGATATTGGTTAAACCAAATTTGTGTATGAGTTGAGGATATTATGCTTAAGGTATAACGATCTGTTTACTTTGTCTTAAATATATATCATATTGGAAAGATCGGTTGAATCTTAGAATTCAGCCTTCTTTATTATTGTTTGGTCTTTCGCTTACCGTGGGCAATGTTTGTCGAGCGGTGCAAGGGGTAAATTTGTTGCAATGTATTTTCAATAAATTCGCGCTGCCCCCGCACACATACGCGCACACACACGTACACGTACACGCACACGCACACGCATACGCAACCGTACACGGCACTGTTGCACGAATGTAACACACTAATTGGCAGTCCCACTCACACATACACACACACACTCGCACACATAAGCGCAGTCACACACACACACACACACAGCGGCAGATTCGCGAGTGCGAGGACGAAGCTGGCGGCGACGTTGACGCTGACGCTGACGCTGACGCAGAAGCTGGCGCTGGCGAGGCTGGCGAGGCGAGGCGAGGCGGGGCCGATGAAAACGCCGCCGATTTCAATTGCGCGACACGTTACTCCAGCAAAAGTTTCGCAACGACTACCGTTAGCCGACAACTGCTGGCGCTGCCCCAACGAGTGCCACAATGTCATCCACACACACACACACAGACACGCACGCTTGCTCGCTCACTCACACACACACAGACACGGCTGGCGTTACAGTTGCGAGCCGAATGGACGCAGAACATTTTGCCATTTCCTTGCGACGTTTCCTGCTGCCGAGAGAGTGAACGAGAGAGAGAGCGAAAGAGCGAAAGAGAAGGCGACAGCCGACAGGCGAGAGAGAGAGCCAGGAGCCTTGTAACATATGTCTCTGTGTGTGCGAGTGTGTGGGTGATTAAGTGTGTAGGTGCCACTGGATTTGCACCTGTGTGCGAATGTGCGACTCTTTTGCAGTCGGCAGCGACGGCGGCAGCGACAGCGCGCAACTCAACGAAGCCCACACGCAGAGAGCCGAAGAGCGCGGAAATTGTTGCATATGGAACGCATTCGCTGTGGATTGCGATTGAGTGGGAGCGAGAGCGAGAGAGTGGGGGAGGCGCAGTGCAGGTGCGACTGCACAGGTAACATAAACAATTACTGCAAATAAAATCTTAATATTAAAATTAAAGTATTTTAAAAATATAAAAAATTATTTTCCTTAATTTAATTTTATTTTTTTTTAAAGAAAAGCTTTCGTATAATTTTTAAGAGAATCATCAAGCACGTCTCATTAAATATTAAATATTATTGATTACATTTAACGCCTCCGCCTCCTTCCGCGGCGAAAGCAAACAACTCAACGTTACATTGTATTCCACTCGGAGTCGAGAGCGAAGAGAGCGAATGCTCTCTGCGTGCGCTCGCCGCTCTTGTGCCAATGCCGCGGCGTTGCGTATAAGACGGAACAGTTTGGGATTGAGGAAACACACTGGCGCTGGCTGTAAGAGAGCCGAAGAGCGAAGAGAGCGTGTGGAACGTGTCAGCTGCCTGTTGATAAGCACTAGACTCGCATGTGTGTTTGTCGGCATTGCGAGCGTGGACAGGGGCGGAGCGCGGGAGTTCAACTTCTCTCAATTAGCCAAATCGCTAACTACGAGTAATTCTGCATATTTTTGCAGGATTTGATTAGTTTTAATTATTTAATACTCCAGCATAAATACAAATTTACACCGAAGAAAATTAATTGAAATTAAATTATATTTTTGGTTTTTTTTATACAACTTCTAATATGACTTTTGCTCTGTAGATTGCTTAATTAATTATTTACATTTGCTAGATAAATTTAATATTGAGAAATGAACGCATTCACCTGCAATTAGGGCCAACTGGCCTGAGGGACGGGCCCCTCGCACCGATAAGCGTGAGGCATTGCACACACTCAGGTAATCCCCCTTAAAGAACGACGTCGTCACCAAACCTTCCATCAAGCGCTGTCAGAAGTTGCAGCGCCAACAGCTTAAAGACTCAGCAGATATTTCGAGTTGTTTTCTATGTTAACACAAAATCGAAAGAAAACAAAAAACAAAGAGCGAAAAGGCAAGTGCACTCGACTGCCGGATACTCCGAAATACACACATACAATATGTATGGTATGTGTGTATGAACGCTCGATCGCTACCAGATTTACCATATGTTCTAACTACTTAATGGTAAGAGAATACGTAATAATAATGAATTTGCAAAGATTTTGATAATTTAAGTCGAATTTTGTACTTTTTATAAAGATTCTCCGTTTGCACAGCCAAAAAATACCTCGGATTTGAATATAATACGAAAGAAAAAGATAGAGAGAAATATAAATAAATCATGCTTACAAATACTCGGTCTTAAGACACCCTGCACACAGTTTTGGAATACTTTTACACAAATTTATGTTATATTATTGTAATAAATGTATATATATATATATATATATATATATATATATACTATTTGATAATACACTATATTTTATTAATTTACATTACATGATATCAATTTTTATGTTGGAGTTTTATAGAGAAAGTCTAAAATGGTTGTTTAATTTGCTCGGCCAAATATTCTTTTAATATTTTGCTAAAATTATTTTAAAGATTTACGGAAAAGGATCACGAAACTATTATAACTAGTTTCTAATATAATATATTAAAGTTAAGACTAATATAATATAATAAAATAATATTATTTTAATTTTAATTTTGGTTGTTTTTTTTTTTTTTTTGAGAAGGTGATACCGGTTATTTAATTTGCTTGCCTAAATATTCTTTTATTATTTGAATATACTAACAGATTTGCGGGAAATGATTTTGAAAATACACAGAAACTCAATAGATTTTACAAGTCATAATGGAATTTTATGATAAACAAATGAATATTTTTATGGACTGAATATTTCAAAGAGTATTCAGTCCTTAATAATAGTGTTTTTGCTTAGTACAGTATAATTAGTACAAAATTAGCAAATTTTGTATTTCCTGCAGTAAAAAGCAAATAAAATCTAATGTAGTCTTTTTAAATATGTTGAATAAATTCAATGGGTATATGAGTGCGTACCAATTTGTTGACTTAAAATTCGCATGGAATATTGTGAAAGAAAATCTGAAAAATGTAGAATAATGTAAGGCAACGGCAGGGGTGTTTGCTTAACGCTTGACGTTCGCTTTTCTTGGCAATTGCCGAAACTTGAACTTTTGCCTCTTTTTGGCATTCGCTTCTTATCTTGGTGCTACTCGAGTTTGCTGAGTTTTTCGATTGGGAAACTTTGCATGAGCCTCTCGCACGATGCTTGACGGATAAGACCTCGTAATCCATACACTATGTGTCAAATGCCATGGGATTAGTCTGGCAACTTTTTATCCCTGTTGCTCAAGAGTTGCGAAGTCTGCGATTCGCACGATATGAGCGCAAGACTCAGACTCCAGCAGCAATTGCAGTGGAAATTGAATTTTCTAATTACTTAATTACTATTTCTATTGTTAGTTGAGCTGCAATCAACGCTCGGCACTTCGGCAAATCCTTTCGCTGTTGCCCATTGATATCTATGTATTTCCTTTTGCTGCAAGTTCTCTGCAAGTTTTTCCGTGGGTCCAAACTTTCAAGTCGAGAATTGAATCTGAAATTATTTCTTGGCACACTTACCAAGTTCTTAATTTGCTTGAACTTTTTTTGCCATTATACCCAGTTTTGAGGAGCAGACAGTGTGATGGGTTTGTGTAAAAATAAATAGAATATGTAGAATATGCATATGTTTTTTCCGTTTTTTTATTACGTTACTCTAAACATTTTGATATTTATTTATAATTTATAAGCTAAAAATTTTCGAACTTAATAATACTGGAGCTCGCACTTAATACCATCTGCAATATTCAAACTCTCTAAAAATATATATATTTTTTCTCGATCAGTTTTATGAAGGTATAGAGATGTAGATGCTTTGGAATTAAGCATATTCTATTAAAAGTGTAAGATTTTGGGAAGCTCAGAGTTTATTCCTATGGCACCGATATGTTATTGTGCTTTGATTTTGATAAAATTTAATGAGAAATTTAAGTACATAGTTTAAATAAAATGTGTTGAGTGTCATTACGATGTCGTTAAAAACAACGCCGGTATATTTTATTGTATCGATTTATTTACAGCGCGTAAATGATAGCAGCAATAGCCAAGAGGCATTGCCGCTGTAAGGGCATAGTGAGTTCATAATGAAATTATTCTTCTTATGGAGCATTATAGTGCAGGGTATTTCACAGTTGAGTGCGCTCGGCTGCAGCCTTCTTCACTCATTATTTCCGCCAATTGCTGTTAAATTTAAAGATAGCAAACTAGAAGAAACGATAATGGAGGGACTAGAGTGACCTTGGCACAAAGTCTGGGAACAAGCTGTAGTCAAGGATTTCCGAATGTCTGGTTTATTGCGTCCCAAAACAATTAGTCGAAATGATTTGTAAAAATGCTCAAATCCCAAGGCGCTACGTCTAAACCTAACCCAAACCCGAACCCGAGCACGGGTGCGTAGCAGAGCCCTAAACCGAAAGCAAAACCGAGAACGCACCGATGTGAGCCCTGGCCGGGGCTTAAAAGCGATGACTTGACAAAAATCTACCGCAGAGCGTGCCACATCAAAGTGCCACATGTGAGAAACCGAACGAAGGCGAAATATGAAAAAAGGCAACAAGATTCTATAGAGCGCATATCTGGCCATCAGTGTGTGTCTGTGCGTATGTGTGTGTGTGAGTGTGTGTGTGTGTGTGGGTAGGCTGCCTTAAAGTCAAGACATCAAAGTGTTGCTTGCCTGACATCTATGAGGAAATGTGTTGGAAAATCAATATAAGCGGCAAAAACAAAAGTGAAATACAAAATGCGAGAAAATACGCCGCTGCCAACTGACGTGGCAAACTATTTTACACCTGAGCTGTCACCCTGTCAGCGGGCCGAACAGAACAGAACAGAGCAGAGCAGACCCGAACCGAAAAGAGAAAAGAAAGCAAACAGAAGGAAAACGAAACAAATAGAAAAGCGTTTAAAGTCACGGCAAGGTGAACAAAGCGATTCTTTCATGGGCCTCGTAATGAAGACATAATGCAGTGGGTTGCGGGGGAGGCAGGGCACCTACATAGGTGCACAAAGGGTCTTCAATAGTCTGACAACCCTGACAGTTATAATAAGGCGACCTGTCATAAGCTGTTCCCCAAGTCCGAGTCGGAATCGAAGTCGAACCCGACGGCCCTGTCGATCGGGTAGATGCGGGAACTCAACCCCAAGACTTCACCGCACTGCAGTTTGTTTAGCAGGTGCTGCAACTAGATCGCATGGGGTAGGGGGTAGGAGGGTATTTGACAGCAGGGGAGAGGGCAGAGTTATCGCCAAACTGTGCAAAATTGCCGTCAATATTTCAATCAAAACTGACGCAGAGTGTGTGAAAAATGTTTGCGTAGTACGAGTAGGCGCCAGTTTAGGCGAAGACAGCAGGCAACGCGAGGGCGGTACGAGAAGTTGGCAAAGTAGTCAGCACGCGCTTGTGATAATAAAGAACATTTTTCATTACAGTAGAATTTCAATGTCTACAAAACTTCAAGCAACCATTGTATCCTTATGTTTCATGTGACTGTTTGATTAGTGCTAATTAAAATGAAAATTATATTATTAATATTATTACATTAAATTTCTAAAAAAAAATCACTGAAATTATAAAACTTATAAATATTATGATTAATCCTAATAAAAATAATTTTATTTTTATTATGGAATTATTATTAATGTACTAAAAGTTACATTATTTTTGTTATTAAAATATTATTATAATTAGTGCTAGTTAAATTAATGTTATTTATATAATTACATTTAGTTTTTAGAAAAAATTCATTTGGTAGATAAGAGTGTAATTTTTTTCTGAAATTAGAAAACTTTCACGTTAATCACTTGCTTTTTTATGACAATTAAGTAAGGTATGTACATGTGTATGTTGAGCAAGGTTTAAAATTTTTAGAAAATGATGGAAATATAATTAACGTCAAATGTGGCAAGTTTAGATGCGCATTTTTAAAACAATAAAATAATTAGTAGATAAATTCTGTGGAAACTATACAAAATACTACTGCAGACTGAAAGATTTAAAATTATGTAGCATGTTATATAAAACATACAAAAAAACAAAAGTAGTTCTCTAAAGTTTTGAGACTAATGAGCGTTTTGACCACACCGAACAGATACAAAAATAAAAGGTATATAATATATTCGAATTTTAAAAAAAGGCTATAGAAAACAAATTTCGAGGGTGCTCTGTAATATGAAATACTCCCACCGCATCCCACATATCCTCGTCACTTTGAAGGCTATCAATAAAGCCAGCTAACTACTGCTGTGCCCCTCGCTGAACTGTTGCCTTTAAGCTCGAAAAGCCAAAACATGCAAGTCGAGTCCAAAAAAGAAGAAATTCAGGAAGAAAATCCAACCAACATCAACAACAACAACTGAGCTTGCCAAGTTGTCAGCTGGCAGGTAGGCACTCCTGCTACCTCCTTGCCTTTCACTCCAACCTTTGCCGCCTCTCCTCCACGTCCCACCGGCCACGCCCTGTCAAGTGCCATGCCAATGGCATGTCGAGCAAAAAGGTGCCGGGAAACGAGATTCAAAGGCTGCCAATTGCCAATTGAAGCCGTAAAGTATGCTAAGCAATTTGATTCGCAACGTGTGTGCGAGTGTGTGTGTGTGTGTATGTGTGTGTGTGAGTGACTATGCAGCAGTGCGATATTTATTGTTGTTTTTTGCCAAATTCTGAAGCGAAGCCTGAGCGCAGTAGGAGGCCCTGCCAGCTGAAGGCAGCGGAGATGGAACCTGTCGCCCCTGTCACATGTCGCCTCTCTGCCGGCGCCGATGCGTGTGCCTCTGCTGTGCCTACTGCATATCGAGAGCTTTCCATAAGTCGCCTACTGTGATTTGAATTTGGGTCTTAGGGCATTAGGCCGACTAACCGAGTCGAGCAGGTGACCGGCCGGAAACTTTCGTCTTCTATCTCGAACACACGGGATAGAGACGGACTCCCTCCAAGAGACTCTCTTTACCAGAGAGGTTTGCCACACTTCGTGCTAAGCTTTTGTGTTTCTTTTATTTATTCCATTTAATTAAAAATTGTCATTAGAATATAAGTTTTTCTAATATTTATTATACTATTATTTTGTTTTTATTACATTTTTATTTTTTGAACATTACAGTAAATACACGTAATTTTCTATAACTATATATTTTCAATATACAAGAATATTTTGTTAAAGTGTTGTTTATGTTTTTATTATATTTTCTGATTCATTTTAATTTATAATTTTTATTAGAATCAAAACTTACGGTATTTTTTAGTATCATATGGATTGTTTCCATTTTTTATGTACGTTTAAATTATGTTTATGTTTGTTTAAATTTATATACATTTTTAAAATAATATTACTCTTATCAATAGAATAAAATATCCGGTATTTTTTGTGATCTCAACGACTTTTCAAAGATATTTCTTGTATTTAATTCTTAATTTGTTTCTTAACTTTTTTATATAAATACCCGGTACATTTTCATGTCATATAAACTCTCCCGAGCTATATTCTGTGCGCAAGAGAACTTTTATAAATTTGTTGTATTCTATTATTTAGTTTTTAAAGCAATTATCAATCGAGCTATACTTTAATTTTTAAAAGTAAATAAATACCCGGTATATATTAACATTAAATTCATCCAAAGTAATTTTCTTTATTTAAAAAGTTTTTTTTTTTGTTTTTAATAAATGTTCCGCTTGTATGGAATGGAATAAAACTACCCTGCACCTTTTCGCTTTCTATCGCACACAACACAATATACTTTATTTCACGGTGCACTTCCACTCTCCTCTCTACCTCTGTCTTCCTCTCTAACTCATCTACAGTCTACTCTCTTTCCCCATTGATGAAAACTCATTGCTGAAGGATATCTCAGAGTCAAGTACTTCGAATTTCGTTGCTCTTTGGTTTCTCTTGTCGAATTGCCATTTCCGGTATACGTCCAGGCATAAAGCTAATCAAAATGTCCAACACACACTACACACACGCCATACTCACCCACACACACTCGAGTTCCATGCGTTTCAAGTGCAAACTTTGCCTCCCAGAGTGGCGTCTGATGGACAAGGGCGGGAATGGTGTGGAAGGGAGAACTGGAGGGGGCCACAGTTGAGGCTCATTTTGTGTGTATGAGACTTCATTTCAGGGGCCTGAACGTCGGTCAAGCGGAAGTGCCGGCCGTCAGATTTTTTTTTGTTTTTTCGCTTTGCCTTTTATTATTAATATTTTATGCTGCATTATTAGCGCCATTATTCCGGAGGCCCCTTCCCCTGCTCTGTCATACCCATAGATCCCATGAGCTGAAATCGTCCAATTTCTGACTCCATTATGACGCGTAGCTTCCTGCAACTTCCGTTTCCGGTGGCGAAAAACATTTGATAAATTGCAAAAGCAACGAGGGGCTGGGAGCTGTCGGGAGAAGGCAGTGAGGGGGAGGAAGAGCCTGCAGCTGCTGCTGCACATGCAGATAATGGAAACTGTGTTTGGATTTTGGCTAAGGTAAACAATATGTTAATAGGAGTGTGTCTACCTCCCGCTCCCTTTCTGTATTGACGTGTGGGTGTGTGTAACTGTTTTTTAAAGATTACGGCAAAGATTTATGATGCTCGGGCTTAATGGCGGTTTTATGATTGCCTTTCCATCGCCTGATTGATAGATGGGACGCTGCACGCCGCTCGCTGCAGCTTCCTCGGACTGCAAGGTGCAGGAAGTTTGAGCAATTGGTCCCAGCTGTTGTCGAATTTGTCACAAGGCACTTGGAAAACATGTAATAGAATACAACTCTTCGCCCGGCTCGGCCCGTCCCCCTGCCCCTGCAACTGCCCCGGTTAAGTGCAACTGTAAGCCAATCCATCAAGAGCTTCAACTACTCGAATTACACAGCAACAACAACGACGAGGAAGGAAAACAACTAGTGAGAGCGTCACGAGACACGATACAGAACGCACAGCCCAATCCAACTCCCACTCCCACTCGCAACTCTCACTTCGATTCCGATTCCGAGTGCTCTTCGCATCCCAAGCCAACCCCGTTACCGTGGGCATGCCTTGCTCCCGTACCTTCCTGTCCGCCTTGAGATCCGTTGCAGATGTTTGCATTTATTTTGTAATTACTGTCACGCAATGCGACCATCAAATCAAATAAAACAAACTCGCAGCTCGCGCTCACTCCGCGGCGACGGGTGAGAGACCGAAGTTTCCTCGATTGGTCCCTTCTCCAGCTCGAGTTCCCAGCAACCCCTGCAATTAGTGTACGATTTCCGAGTCTACTCAATAGTTCAATGTATGCCGAGCATGGAAAACTGAACTGAACACGCCTAGATAATAAATAAGTAATCTGAATAATATTCACTTGGAGATTTGTGATGGCTTCAACTATGTTTCGGCGCTTTAAGTGAAAAGTTAAGCCGGTGAAGAGCGACTTGGGTATCATTTTGTTCAAGTGCTGTAGCTGTCTACTCAGCTTCTAAGTTTGATTAAAATTCGAATGGGTATACTTCCTTTTCTTTAAATTTTAACTGATGAAATGGGAATTTATTAACTTAATAGAAATAGGAAATTTGTTTTCTTGAGTTTCACTGATGGGAAACTGTCTGACTGGGTCGAAGATCACTCGAGCTAGGACTGAACTCGCTGACTTACTTAGAACTACGATAATTGGAATGCTGGAATAAAACTTGATACACTACTGTGAGCAAAAAGTAAGGTGATTTTTCAATTTAAAATTTGCGGGCTTAAGATGGCGAACTAGTTATTTTTTTCTCGAGTTGGCAGGACTGTTGATGACATTTGGCGAGAATTTCATGTCAATGTCAGTATGAGTACTATATTTACGCTTTTGTTTACCAAACGATCAAGATTGGCGATTTTTACAATGTCTGATTTAATTAAGCAGAGAAGTGCCATCAAATTTTGTTTGCGAAATGAAATTTCGGCTGCGGAAACATTGAGGAAGTTTGGGGATGGCCTTCGGTGATTCTACCATGTCCCAGAAAAGTGTTACAAAGACTTCAAAGAGGGTCGGGAACGTGTTGATGACTTGGAGCGCTCCAGACGACCATCGACGTCAACAGATGACCAACACGACAATGAAGTGAAGGAATTAGTGCTCAAAAATCGTCGGTTGACTATTAGAGACCTCACTGATATGATCGGAATATCAGAAGGATCTGTGAAAACCATTTTGAAAGACCATTTGGGCCTACGAAAAGTCAAATCTCGTTTGGTACCGAAAACGTCGCACACTGCACTCGTTCTTCGTGACCATTTCGCCAAGAATTCGACGCATATCGTTCCGCGACCACCGTATTCTCCTGATTTGTCTCCGTGTGACTTCTGGCTATTCCCAAAACTCAAGAGACCACTCCGGGGAACGCTTTTCGAGTTGATTGAAGAGATGAAAGAAAAATCGACGAGGGCGCTCATGGCTATACCGGAAAGGGACTATTTGGCCTGTTTCGCGGATTTGAAAAAACATTGGCATAAGTGTATTTTATCGGGAGGGGATTACTTTGAAGGGGATAAAAATGATTTAGGAGTATAAATAAAGAATTTTGACTTTACAAGAATATTCACCTTACTTTTTGCCCACAGTAGTACTGCCCAGTTACAACTGAATTTAATTCAAGGCTACTTTAGCTTTCATTAACTCAGAGCATGTCTACTTTAGCTTTCATTAATTCAGAGCATGGAAGAGCATAGATAATCTGACAGTGGCTTGGAGGAATAGTGGTAGGACGACTAATAGTTAGTTGTAGATAACATGCTCGACCATAGTTTGACTTATATAGATATTTGTAAGAAGGCCAGATCTACCCTACCTTAAAGTTGGACTGAAAGAAAGTGAAGTGATCTTGTTAACTCGACTTCCACGATTGGTTAGTATCTAACGAGGTCAAAAGTAATTCAATAGGAGACTTACTTTCACTCGCTGAAACTGCAATTCACAGGGATATACTATAAAGAAAATTGAGTACTGATCTTTGAACAAAAGACCCAAGGCCTAGTCTGCAGTAACTCCTGCATATAATGTACGCTTTTTAAGTCTACTCACTCAATAGTTTAATGTATTTGTGGTAATGCGAGGAAGTTACGAAATATATGATCTGTGTAATACCATAGGCTTGGTAGGTCGCACTATATTCCCGCTCAATAAAATTGTGTGTTGTCTGACTGCTTCTGGTTTTGAAGGTGAGCAGAGATCATTAGGGAAAAGACTCGATCTTTCCGTTGCACTCAGAGTCGCTGCAGTGGGAACCCTACGAGGAGTAAAAGGAGTACAACTCGATGATGGCACCTCAGCCGCCCGGTGGAGTCGTGGTCAAACACATAATGAATGATGACGGACTTGGTTTTCATCACCTGCTCGTCCAGCGTGGAGTCCACAAAGTCGCCATTGTGTATGCACTCGCTGATCAGGTCTTCGGCTATCTGTAGCTGGAAGGGGAAGCAGTGCATGTAGACCTTATTGAACTTGATGGTCCGCTTGCCGCCGTCGCTGTCGTAGCAGACGTACTCTTTCAGCTGGAGCAGCTGGATGCTCTCGCAGCGATGCAGCTCGGACTCCTTCAGGGAAATCATGACGTAGTCGAGCGAGCTGGGCATGAAGAGTGCCATCTTGTCGTTATACTTCATGAAGGTGTCGCGGTACCGCATGTGGGTCACCATGGGGAAATCGCCCCTGCACATCTGGCGCAGCTTTTCCTTCTGGTCCTTCAGGAAGTTGCAGCGGCTGGGCAGTTCCAGTTGCTCGGCGGCCTGGACATGCACTGTAGGCGCGAGAAACAGCAGCAGCAGCAGCAGGCACCATTGCAGCATGACGAGGTACGATCAATTAAAAGTAACAAGCAACAAGGAGTAAGACACACATTGATCTGTAAACACTGCTAGTCTGTTATTGTGAATGATGGGAAAAACAGTCTAGCTTACGATTCAACCCTTTAACGAATATACTCGCAGATACATATTTCGTGCTTCCGGTATTGTTTTGATCGACTTAACGGAATTCATTTTGGATATAGACTAAAACAAGACCATTTGAGAAAATAGAAAGCGCCTGCAAAATTTTGACAGGTAAAACTTAAGCGCTCTCGTCTCTGGAATAACAAGAGCGAACGCAGTAAACTCTGTTCGGCTCCACAGTGCAACCAACAAATTAGGTAACAAATTGAGCTCTGCGAAAGCAACCCGCCAGACGCGGGAATACCCTGGCAGTAAAAACTAAACACGTCTGCCAGTTTTAATATATATTGTGTTTGCCGCCTCGCCGAGAAACTTCCATTAATGTCAATGTCGAATGCTCTTTACCCGTCCGGCAGGAGAATCCTTGGCGGAGCTCAGCCCTTTCCACGCAAACTTTAACTGCGCCATGGCAGTTTTTCAAAAGTTCTGCACTCCTCCCTTCCTCTCGCTCTACCGCACACGTTCCGTCTCTGTCTGAAGTTCAATACGTCGATGCTTTTTAGCGAGCGATTCCAAATGCAACACAACGCGGCGAGGATATTTTTCACTTTGCCCGAGGATGACTGGGCGGGAGGCCACCCCGAAAATTATATATGGAATTCACGGCCAGGGCCGTTCGCGGGTTGCCTCTCGCCGGTCGCGTCTGCCACTTGTTGGCCCTTCCTGGGGCGCGCCCACGGCCCCCACGGCCTGCCCTGCCCGGCGAGCGTCGCCAATGTTAATCGAAGCTGTGTGCACGGGGGAAGGCATAAAGCGAAAAACAGAAGCAGCAGGAGCAACAGAAAAGGAGAACTCGTCGCGTTATCTCACGTATATGGCAGACATAAAAACAAATTACATGTCCAGGAGCGGAGCGCGGCAGAATGGAAGAGTGTTGCTTAAGCGGCTTTATGTACAAAAATTGTAAATGGCATTTGTCTCCAGCGAGAACGAGTGTGTGTGTGTGTGTTTGTATGTGTGTGTGTGAGTGTTTGAATGCAGCTATTTCCGGTGTTATGGCGCCCGGCGGAAGCGGCTGCTGTTTCCCTAGTCCATTCCGCTGTCTCCCTCGCTCTCTCTATATCTATCTCTCTTTCCCTCCTCTTCGCTGTGCGCTGAAAAAGTGCCAGAAAGTTTATCAATATTGAAAAGTTTTGCGTGTATTTATTGTTGTGTGGTCGGGCCAGGCTGGGCGTGCTCTGGACCCGTGTCAGCGTCATAAAACCGAACCAAACCAAGTTCATAAATAAGTTATTAGTCAATGTCTTTCGGATAGAATGGCGTAGCAATCGCGCGGCTCGATTGGCGAAAAGCCAATTCAAGTATTTCTTTTAAGAATAAAAATTACATTTCCAGTTGAGAGAGATTATACGATCAATCGTTGCAGCAAGTTACTAAAGAACAGCAATTTATGTAGAAGAAAAATATAATAAAATATAAATTTCTTTTTTGTAGATTTATCTATCAATAAGTGAATAATCCAAAACTATAAGTTAAAATCAAATATGTTTTATTTTTCGAGTTATATTGTTTTTTCAAGAACATTCTTGCACACTGTATTTAGAGGAGTCCAACGACTGAAAAGAATACATCCCACCAATGTCCCCACCCGTAGAAAATGTTGTAATTAAGGTCCCTATGAATCAAACTCCCTTCCCAAATTTTAAACGTTCGGTCATATTCAGAATAAACTGAATGATCCTATCAAAAATAAATAAAAAAGAAATATAAAAGATAAGGTGATTTTCAAAAAGTTTCACATCAATTATTAATTAAGCAGAATTCATATAATTTTTAATTAATTTTAAGGGGATTCAGGAAAAAATCAAGCAAAGTTTGATTGAATGATTTTTATTTTTTTTTTAATAAAATGGCTATTTTCCCAACTTCTGCTTGCAAAATATCGCTTGATTTGTCATCGCGTAGCGCCTAAAGTTAAATAAATAATGAATATTACATATTAAAAAATAACAATAAACAACAAACAACAGGAAAATCCTCCCCACATTTTCAATGAACACAAAAAAAAAAAACAAAAATCTACTGCGTTCTTTGACTCTAAACCAACAGCATTATGATTATTATACTCAAAGCTGCAGAACGTATTGAAATATCGATTTGAAACTTATCAATAATATTCTACCATATTTCCACTGAATATTTGGGAAAAAAATTTGTTTTTTTTTACCATTTGAATAAACTGCCCTTGCCCTCAGTCAGGCCAAGCCATTTGCACCACCCACACATGAGAACTTCCTAAAATGAAAAAAATTGACGTCATTAAACCGGAATAAATGGCAGCTTTATTTTTAAATATGTCTTCGACAGCATTTAAATGGCCCAATCAGTCCCCAGAGTCGGAAATGCAATCACAGTTCAAAGTCAAAGCCAGAAATATCGACATAATTACAATTGTGGGCGCCCCTGCTGAATAGTGTATGTATTTCACGTAGAGCGAGGGAAAATAACAACAACAACATCAGCAAAAAAAAACAGAAAACAAAAACAAAAATGAAGTGAAATTTTAATAAGCTAAATAAAGCGGCAAGAGAAAAGACGCCGCCAGGTAAAAGCGGGCAAAGAAAACACAGGAAGACGCGCCCAGGAGCAGAAGCAGCGCCAGGCGTCGCATAGCTCCGCATAATGCAAAGCCCCAGACAAATATGTGTGTCGAGATGTGTGCCATGCTTTTCTTTATGCATATTTAAAAAGCCGCCCACCCAATAAGTATGCTACAAATAATAAGCGTAGTGAAGCGACGCGCATTATATGTATGCCAGGCCCGCGTACTGTGCGGGCCCCAGCAGCACTTCCCCCCAACCTCTGCCTATCAGACGCGCCATTTGAGTCCCAAAGTCTACATGGAATTATGCGAGGCTTCTGCTCCAGCTCCTGTTCCGTCTACCGCTCCTGCTCCAGTTGTTGTTCTTGTTAATGGAGCAAAGCTGACGGAGATGTTGGACCTGTTGTTGTTGCTGTTGGTATTATACTCCGACTGTGATTGTCTGTGCTGTGTTTGTAGTTAAAATGAGCACAGCATCAGCAAGAGCAAGAGCAACAGAGCCGGCAGAAGACGCCATTAAATGCGCAGCAGAAGCTAAGCAAAAATCTGAAAAAAAACACAAAGAGAATATGCTAAACGTTTGACGAGACTCGAAAATATGCAAAAAGATGAGCTTAAGAAAATAAGTATAAATATCCGAAGCAAGACAAAGCAGAAATCAAAGCGCGCTACAAAAATGAGAATGAAATGAAAAGCCAGAACAAAAACAATAAATTGTGATGAACTTTGCCCTCAGCAGGTGGTGCCAATGCCGGAAGTCACTGCAGGAATTTCAAGGAATTTCTGTTAAAGTCAATAGAATAAAAAGCAAAATAAAAAATGCTGTAGAATCGAAGAAAAGCTTGGGTAAGCAAAAGCATTTGATTTAAAAGTAGCTTGTTTCAGGAAGGTATACTAAATTAATTGATAATGTACAAAAATCATTCGAAATTTTGGTCGACATATTTTACATTTGACATGCAGTGATTATATATTGCACTTTAAAAAATCGTAAATATTGGCTTAGTATGCAAATAAAAATATAGTAATGACTTAAAAAAAAATTAAAAAAAAAATCACTCAGTTTTTTTTTTTGTCAGCTGAAACATTTGATATACTGGTCGAAATCTATTCAAAATTTTAAATTTCATATTGATTAAAAATGAAATGCACCAGTTTTATCTGCAAATTAAAATATTGATTTTTTTTGAAGACTATAACAAATTCAACCAATTTTATTGTTATAAATCGCCAATTTTGAAACTACCTCAAGAATCAAACAAAATCTTATATATAATAAAGTATTCGATATCTCCGTCGACATATTTTTCAAAAAGTCCCCAGTCCTCATATATCAAAAATGAAAATAGTCCAATATATCGCATGAATCTGCAAATTAAAAGACGACAATCCCCTGTTGTATGCTTCCCCCTCTCGACTCAATAAAAACCTTTAAATTCGGTCACAAAGTGTTGTCTAATGATGTGTTTCGCCCTCTTTCAGAGTCTGTGAACGTGTCTGCGCCTGTGCTCCTTTGTTGTGCACACCCCTAGTACCCCACCTCGCTCACTGAAGGTGTCAGAATGGAAAAACGCAAAGGCATAAAAAGCAAATGCCAAATTAAAGCTCTGTGGTTTACTACAAGTGATTTTACAAAGAGGAAGCACAGAAAAAAAGAAACACTCGAAAGAAAAGCAAAGAGAATTACGAAAAACATGACATAAAATCCGAAACGATGAGCACTTTCAGCCCCTCGTGCGAGATGCAGGCTCTGCGAGCACTGATAGAGCACAGCCTACCAGGACGGGCACAGGCCGGACTGGTCTGGGTTATTGAACCGTTCCTCCATCCGCCTTTCCGTCCAACCAGTTCCCCTCTGCCTCTCTCTGTGCCTGTGCATGGAATCGACACTAAAAGCGCCTGCCTACCTTATCAAAATGACAAACAAATTTTTAATCAACATGCAACATGGCACAGCTGCAGCGCATCGTCTCCTGCTGATGACATCCTGTTCGCTCTGTGCCAGGATACGAACCAAACATCACGTCGATTTTAAGCACATTGATTAGAAGGCCGACTGCAGGGCAAGGAGCTGAAGGGCTGAAGTGCCGGGACCCAAGTACCCAGAATAATAATAGCCCGAGCCTGAGCCGGGGACAGAGCATGAGCCTGTTTGATGTTGATTATGACAAAGTTGCTGCTGCCTGATAAGCCCAAAACTCCTGAACGATGAGCGTGCAAATTTCAAAAAAAAAAGAAAAACTTTTAAAAATCTGTCTGCTAACACCATGACGAATTTCAGATGCACTATCTGACAACTGTGATAGCTATGAATAGTGTAGAAAGTTATGACAATTTACCAAGCACCTCCTTTAAATTTAAATTACAATTAATTAATAATAATACTAATAATTTAATTTAAGAATTTACAATTCCATTGAGATTTTATACTGGAGTACCTGCCTTTAACTTTACTAAAAAGACTAATTTTCATCAACAGTCTTAAAAAAAACCTTTACTTATAATTTTACATTGACTGTCAACATAGATTTATTTTCATCTAAAATCCTACGAAAACAAAAATTATAACTGTATCTGGCCACAACTATGTATAAACTATGTATATAAAATATTTATACATAGTCAAAAGTCAAAAGAACGCAGCCCATACAGATAAATGGCATAGATTTTTGAAACTTTCTTCTCTGGCAGCGCAACAAGAAGATCGCGATACTCTAACTGCAGGGTATTCGAAAGCGCTCTCACCAGGCGGAGTCAGGAAAACAAAACAGGATGCGTGGCGCTGTTGTTGGCCCCGCCTCCCAACACCCAACTCCCGCCTTTAGACTTCAGGCCGTGACGCACGTGTCGCCCTAAAAAGCCGATCTAATCAAATGGAAGTAAAATGTGTAAAAGGTGGAAAATTTACGCTGCGAAAAAAGCAAAGAAACGAACTCTAACCAGAAAAATAGACAGAGGCGAGAAAAAAAAACCGAATGAAACGAACAGAAACGAAAAGAAAGAAGAAAGCACTCAGTGTGGAAAATGGAAAATCATAACTCGACTCCCCGACTTTTTCCAGATAGATTTTTGAACACACACTAAAGTTCGAGTCGCATGACTAGACACGAATTCCGTGCTAGCGTCGGCTTTAAGCCTTAAAGCGATGAACGATGGCAGGCCCGGCCGCTGAGCACCTCGCACACCCATGCACGGGTATCATATGCTAATTTCCATATGGTCAACCCTTTCGGGCCGTCGCCCGGCCGACGACCGACGACCGACGGCGGGCTCTACGACACGAGGAAATTTTAATAATTTCCACTGAAGTTTTTGCCGGGTTGCCTTTTGGGCTAATTGTATGCTAAACGTTTGGGGGCGCGGCTGGAGGCGCGCCAGAGGACCGGCGGAGGTTGCACAAAGTTTTTGTGGCAGCTTAGGGCTGGGGAACGCTGGTGCGGGAGGGGCGCAGGACATATGAGACACTGGCACAGCTTAAAGTTTCGCTTGACAGCGACAGGAGCAACTGGCAATGATAAAGGGGAGAGAGAACTGAGAGCCGAAACCCAGGGGAAGCTGGGAACGGGTCACTATCAACATGATAGTCGGGTAATGACTTTAATTGTTGGGGCTGCTTGTACAGCTCGAGATAGGAAAGTTAATATGCAATACTCCAGTTCTTGCTGCTGCGGGTTGGTTCTAATGATGCCGGGGAAGCTGTGAGTTGCGATGAGTGATGAGTTTCCGTTTCGACACAGTTAACTGGAAAGGAGGGACAAGAAGTTTTAATAGAGTTAGATTTGGCATAAATAGTTTTGGTAATAAATACGCTTTAAAGTTAAAGGGAGAACACGGAAGCAACGAAAGGGTTGTATTTGGCAGTGGAAGAGAAATATGAGATGGCATCGTAATATCTGTAGTACGTAATTTACGTAATTTATAATAATATATTTCCTTATATCATATAGATATACACAATGCCTGTCTGGATCTCGGTTAATAGTATATTCTCTTACATAACTCACATATAATCAATGAGAGAGTTATGCCAGTCCTGCCGCGGTAATAAATAACTTTCCGTATAATAAAGATTTGAATTACAAGTTTGTTTTTCTGGGTTATCATTTAATTTAAATTTAATTTAAACCGGTTACTGATGGTGGCTTACAGCACTTGTATAACCGATTACATTATTAAATAATGTTTAAATATTATTGAAGATTACATTAATTTGTGCAACAGAATCATCGTTAGAGTTTGAGTTTGTTAATCTAAATTTAATGCACAATTCATCATCGATAATAGTTAAAAATATTTTAAAATTTCTATAATATTATTAAAGAAAGAAATTAACATTTTCTTAAACAAATTTATCACGAGATCTTGAATTTATTATTCTTAACTAAGTCTAGTTTCAATGTATCTGTGATAAGTTCCTAACGAAAACAGAAACATGGCCAAGGGAAAAGGCAGATCTACAGCTGAGCCTATTAATATGTACTGCTGTATTGCTTCCTTCCATCAGAGCATTGCTTAGATATATATGACTTATATTTATTTTAATAAATTATAGTAAATAGCTTTGTAAATAGTAATATTTATTTACTTAAACTATTCATTTATTATAATTTATTTTCTATGTTATTATACGTAGTGGCTTAATAGTTGTAAAAACTCAAAAACTTCCATATGTTTGTTTAAAAAACCTTTTTGTAAATCTGTCAAGTATTTATTTAATATTTATTAACTTAAACTTCTTCTTTACCATAATATGTGATGTAAATAACTGCGCTGGTCGTTGCAGTTACTACGTACTGGCGTACCAGTTATAAAAAATTTCCCATGTAACTTCCTAAAACCCTACATATAAAGATAGCAAGTATTTATTTTCTGTAATATTATATGATATATATTTGCACTGAGCATTGCAGTTAGTACGTTGTAGTGTAAAAGCTATAAAAACTTCCCCATTTATTTTCATAAAAACCTTCTTGTACAGCTCTTAGGTACACTGAGCTGTTTGCCACGCTCTAATCCCTCGAAAATCTGATAATCCCCTAACACTTTCTCAGGCATTTCTTTTGCGCCCTGCGCCATCCTCTTCATCGGCATCGACTCCAGCCTGCTGCGCTGCATCCTGACGCCAGGTCGAGGCCATTATTTTCACGGTTCAACGCTGCACCGAGAAAAGGCAGCACAGTTGCCACTTTCTCTGCAGGCAGGCCCTCTCCACGTGCCGGGCCATAATTAGGCTGACCGTGGCAAATCCAATAATTTACCGAGCGTTAAAAACTTCAAGTGCACCGTGCAGGGCGAGGAACCACAGAACACATGTCGCTTTGAAGTGGGCGGCAGCGCTGGCAGGATATGAAACATGAAAAACAAATTGAAGAGCCAACATCCGGTTGGCTTCGCTCTTTCCACACTCCACACTGCTCGTTCCCGGACCCTTCTCACTGAGCCTGGCGTCGCATCGATGCAACAATGACGACAATCAAATGACGTTTGCATCAATGAGCAATTGGCAAACAGAGGCAGGACAGCGCTGAAAAAGCGGAAGCAGCGATAGAGAGATAGGGAAAGGGAAATAGGGAATGAGGAATGAGGAATGAGGAAAAGCAGAAGGCGACATGCAACGGGAAAATGATAGCGTGGATTAAACGATTTTTAATGAAAAGCCTTCAGACGGCCGCATGAATGAATGACAGGGGCTGACACACGCACACATGCGACCCAGGCGCAGGGACAGAATAAGGGCGAGAACAGGCACACACACACACACACACACACACACACACACTCACATGCGACACGAGCACAATGGGGAGTAGAAGCGCAGACTCCGAGCCTTGCTCCGGCTCCGGCCTCTGCCCCGTCTCAGCTGCAATTGCCGACGAATGCAGGGAAAAAATTGCATGATTGAAAATTGCACTTGAGGCCGATCGTCATAAGGGAAATGGGTTTCCACGGGACACAAGCGACCCTCAAAGGAAAGCGCGCCAAGCGAGTCGATTGATAGGAAAACGCTTTTCTTTTCCCATCCCTGTCGTTTGTTGCTATCCTTGCTTCACTCCAACCCCTCGAGGCAGTCATCGAACCTTTTGTTGTCAAGGTGCGGGCGTCTCATAACTGAAACTGGAACTTGGCCAGCAGGCAAAGGGGTGGGCGGCAACGGGTTGAAGTGCCCGATGTGGCCAACTTAATGAAGTGGACATATCAGCCAAGTGTTGTCGAGAGCAAGGCGTGGGGCGTAGTACCCCGGAACTTTGCTGCCAATTGATAAACAGAGAAGCAAACAAAGCACGGGCGATTGCTTAGCGATTGGCCGTCAAACGCAGCAGTAGCTCGAAACAAAATGAGATGGCAGATATGTAGGACAAACGGAGAATGAAAGGGAAAGCCAAGTCAGTCGCAGAAGTTTGCCCAAAGAGTGAAAATTGAACCTCTCAGGAAATCTGATAGCACAAGAAAGTGAACTCACTCCAGAGCGGAAGCAGTTAACTGCAGCAAACGAAGCGAATAAGTTCCGTACTATCACAGATACTGCTAAAGAAGTATCCCAAAAAATACGCATAACTAAACGTTAGACAAGCAAAGGCAGACCACAAGCGAGCTCAAGAGTCACGACCTTATCTCGCGATCAGGCAAACGATCCTCTCCGACACTCGAGCCATATATTATCAGCTCGAGCGCACACGCATCCCAGGCAAACAGTGTTGCGAGTCCTGCGAGGTCTTACCCCGAGGAAGCCTCGAAATAAATAAACCGAAATGTCGACAGCACATTACACGCACCCATGCAGGGCTCTAATTATGCATAGTTGACAAAAACAAAGGCCTGCAAACAGATGGACAGACGAAGTAACATACGGACAGGCAGGCAGGCAGGCAGACGAACAGACTGAAGCGGCGCCAGGACATTGCGCTGTGCCGCTTTGTGGGACCTTGAAAACGTTTAAGAAAACATATTTTCCATTTTCCATTCCCAAATCGCGCACGCAGCCCTTTTAACACTAAACATTGTCATTATCGTCGCCGCACTGCTGGGATCCTAGCAGCGCCCTGGCAGCAGTAATTGACGACCGCGCCAGGCTTTAAATATTCATGATCTCTAACGGGGTTTCAAGTGCTGCCCGTTAGTTTGGGTGCCATATTTCACTAGGGACGACAGTAGCGTCGCCTTCAAGTGGTTCGCTTAGGGTACAGACTCGGGCTCGGATTCGGCTTCGTGTTCGGCGTTCAGGGTTCAGGGTTCGGCTGCGACATGTGGAACAGTTCCCGTTGTGGAACCGCACGGCATATCATTAATTGATCGCAGAATCAATAAAACGCCAATTAACATTCGTTTTGACACCCCTTTCCCTTTGCCTCTTCCCGTTCTAAATATCCATTGCTCTCTTCCTCATGCCCAGCTGCGAGCCATTCCTCAATTTGTCAACCAATGTGCAGCGCAGTAAAACAATTAGGAGCTCTTTGCGGGTTCCACTGGGACTGGCCACAGTATCGACGTCTGTCCGTCTGTCCGTCTGCCCGTGAAATATGAAACTCTCGCTTTGTTTTGTCAGCTCCCAAAACGAGCAACGAAAACAAGCATAATTAAAATTTAATGCAGCTATTTGAATGCGAGTGCGTTCCGAGTCCATTGCCAGTTCAAATCCGAGCTCGACTCATGGTCGGAGTCGGAGTCGGAGTCCATCAATAAGAAATAGAAGTAAAATATTTAAGCATTTGCTGCCGACTCGAGTTTTTCCTAGGAAAATTGTCTCCACGCATGCAATGCCTTTCTCTCTCCCTTTCTTCCCTCTCCCTCTCTCTCTTTCTTTTTCTCTCACTCTCTATGCGTGTTTACAGCCAAGCGCAATTAAACGACATTGAAGTAGGGGATACGAGAATGGAGGGACGGGGACGGAGACATAGAAGCCGCAGGAGCTGTGGCAACGGAGGCTGCAAGGAGAAAAAATGCTTGTGATTTCCCCAAAGGGAATAACCACATTGCAACTACGAAATGATGCATGACAACCTAATGGAGCAGCTGGAGGGAAATTGAATACGAGAATACATAAACAACGTACTGGAGAGTTGAAGGAACAGAACTTGCGATAAGGCCAGGGCAGCATGTAAAGTCGGACAAAGAAAAACCTTTCTCCATATTATGCCCAATACAATTCGATAGTCCGAACGAGACTATAACGGCTTAGATTTTAGAATTTGTTAGCTTTGAGCAACATTTTTTTGTTTTTTCTCTAAGTGAGACACGAGAATTGAAAGAAATAGGCTGATAATCGGATCTTCTGATAAGGCTTTGGTCGAATGAATCTATTTACATGCCCCGCGGTGTGATTGTCACTCGTGCAGCTTCATATCTATCGGGCTTGTCAGCTGGAATTATTGAACTCAGTGTCTGCCTGCCTCTGACACGAAGATGTGCCGCATTTCCGCTGCAGTATTCAGATTATTGTAGCTCGAGTCTGCCCAGAGCTGCACCATGCACCGAACTGTCAATCACTTGCCCCACACATGGCACGTAGCTCTCCCATACCATACCCATCTCCCTGCTCATTTGGGCTCTGGCCAAGTTAAAAATTGAAAAGTGCAATGCGAGAATCAGGCCAGCCTAGATGAGGGCCTGCCCAGTGTCAGGTGAGACTCCAACTCTGAGTGACATAAAATGAAAATTCCAATCCAAAAGTCAAAATTTGAAACTCAAAATCGAAATTCAAAATGAGCGATGGAAAATGGAAAACTACACAAGCGTTGATACTTGAGTGCCTCGGCTGGAAAGCAAGTGGTGCCGGCCTCAATACTAGTCCCAGAAACTGCTGATAAGGCATGCCTCGTGTGGCCGGAAGAGCAGCAAGAGCTGGCAAACAGTTGGCAGTGGTAAAAGCTCAAAGGCAAACAAATTGCCAAGTGTGATAAAAAATAATGCGCATAATAAGTGTGGCTCGATTTTCCACTTAATTTATGACGCACACGGCCCAGGAGAGGGAAGCTCCATTCAATGTGAATTTTTAATAGACTTTTAATAACCCAAGCAGCCGGGGAGGGGCAGGCACAGAGACACAGTTGGGGGAAAGCAGGCGCGGGGCGGGACTAAGCAGAGAGTGTAGTGAGGCGCGGGCACAGCGCATCGTGCAGACATTTTCCAAGCGAAAAACCATTCAAAGGCGTTGCCACAAGGCAAACAATGGCAGCTACAAAAGAATCTATAGCCCTGCCCCTGGCAATGGATATGGCTAAAGCTATAGCTTCAGCCGGAAGCAGGACGACGGAATGGGACGGTGGCAGACAAACAACAATAAAGATAGAAATCAACGCAGACGTGTGCATAAAATATTAATTATCAGCAGTTCACTGGCAGCGGCAGAGGCAGTGGCGGTGGCAGTGGCAGTGGCAAGGGCGACCCTGGATATTGGCAATGACTCTGAAAAGTCAGGCAACAATGGCAACAAGCGCCGAGTTTGGCAGACGCCACACGCCATGGAGACTGACATTGGCATTGGCAAAGCCGCGAGAGTGCAAGAAAGATAGAGACAGCGAGTAGTAGTAGAGAAAGAGAGAGAGATAGTACACCAGCCGGCTGGCTGCAGTCTATTCCTCCGCCCGAAACGGTTAAGGCCCCAGTTAAGAGCAGTTGGCGCCGTTGACGACCGACTAAATATACTGGAGGAGGAATACGTACATATATATCAGAGCAGGACTCCTGGCAGGATTCTGCCTGCTGCTAGACAAAAGTGCATTAAACACAGATGTGTGCACAGTCATCAACGTAGCCCAGAGAAGGGGGAAAGGGTTGACAGCAGGCAGCTGCAAGCGCATACCTTACAGAAGACTCTCCACTAATTGCAGAGACTCCCATTACGGAGCTATCATTGCAATCTGCGAAATCGGAGCTGTTCTACTCTGGTTTTCGCTTTGATTTAGCCTACTGCTTTACTTATCAGTATTTTATATATATAATTATATATGTAGGTTTTTTTTATATTTCGCTGTTTACCAAAAAAAATTCGAATTTGCGCTTATTCTCAGACATGAATTTTTACTTTACTTCATGCCATTATGATGAACTTTCTCTCCACATATTTAAAGTTATATATCTGCTCGAAAAATTTGTGATTCTCTCAATCAACCAACTAATCAGTTTATTATATCGTAATTAATTTTCTCTCTTACTAATTAATCTTCTATATTACTTCAGCCCGATTCTTTTTGTCACAGTTATAGAGCTCAACCAACTCCAAGCCTTGTCAGTCCACTTTAATTACATTTCCTACCAGCTAAACTAAATTAACTAAAGTGAACTAACTCTAAACCGCTTTGTGTTAAGTGCTATTTTGGTCTATTAAACTTGTTTTATGCCATCTTGATATACCTTCAATAAGTGCTCTATGTACTATGCTCTCCTACCAAATGGTAAACGAACGGCCAATTCAGAAGAAATTGAATGATTCCGGCGAAAATAAATAATAAAAATGTCTTTCTAGAATTACGAAGGTGGTGGGCGTGGCACATCAACTTGGAAATTAACTTCTTATGTATATTAAATACACGAACTCTCCTACCAATTTTGGTGTCTCTAGCGCTTTTAATAGTTGAGATCTCTATGCTCATACAGACAGACAGACAGACACACGGTCATGACCAAATCTGTTCGGCTCTTGACACTGATCAATATATACTATATATGTTTGGTCTGTCACGTCTTCTTCTGCCTGTTACATACATTTTCACAAAGTTAATCTACCATTTTTACCCATTTCCAATGGGTAAATGGTAAAAAAGAGATAACTTCTCCCTTAAAAAAGCAACAAATCGTTTTATGTTAATTCTTTATTCCGCAGTCAACCAAGCAAACCAAACTTGCGTTGCTTTATTTCATTGAGAAAGTCAATTTTCTTCTGCAAGATTTTGCCTACCAGCGTTCTGCCACCGCGTCTGTGGCCCCTGTGCCAGCCAGGCTGACGCCAGGGTCTTCCACCTCCTCCCCGTGTGGGACGTGCCGAAGTGGTTTGCGTTGAAGATTCTACGCGGGTCGAGGAAATGGGCGTCTCAGTCGTTGTGATCTCCGTTGAGGTCTCGGCCAGGCACTCGGCGTTTTGTGCATTATTGGGATTGCTGCAGTCGACACAGTTGGCGTTGTTGGGCTCCACCGTGCAGGTAACTGCCTCGCCGCTCGGCCAGCTGCTGGCAAGTAGTGCAAATACAGCACAGCTCAAGATGAAGGTCCTCACGCGCATGTTAACTAATTCGAGTAGTTCCGAATTGGAATGGTGACAAGCGTCGAATCGCGCTTGCTTTTATAGTGGCAATATTCGCGAAGATTCGGCATGTTTGCACAGTTGTTCCAAACAATGAGTGGATCTCAGTCTAATGCTGTTGTGCAGCATATTGACCTACCAAATATAGAGACAGTTGTGTCTGTCGCAAAAATGAATGAAAAAGTTCGCATCAAATAGAATTCAGAGTGAAAACATCAAGTGAATGGAAAACATTTGGTTCCGGGTTGAATGAGAAGATATTTTTAGAAATACAGAATAAATAAAAAATATTAAGTAATAAAAATACAGAATAAATAAAAACAAATAATATTAAATAAGGAAGTAAAAATAAATAATAAAATGAAATAGTTATGCTTTTTGCTTTGAGATTCAAAAAGTGAAAGTATCTTCCTTAATTTCATATTTAATTTTCAAAAAAAGCGGATATTGAATAAAACGAAGTATTTTATAATAGAAATGCATAAAAAAACAAAAACATGCATTATAGAATGTAAAATTTAAAATAAATAATAATAAGTTCAGCTACAAAAAGTGAAAGCATCTTCCTTAACTTCTTTACTTATCATATTTTCATATCAAAATGCTTTTCAAAAACACTGAATTAATTTAAATATAGTATAATATAAATATAGAATAAAAAAATATATACTAAAAATATATTCAATACTGAAGGGCAAAAATATAAAAAGAAATAACGATGTTTTTTACTTTGAGCATCAAAAAACTAAAGTTATGAAAGCTTTTTATTAAAATGTAAAAATTACTTTTGACATACTTAAACTTTTATCAATAATGGAAACATTGTTAGAAAGCTCTGGTTTGTGTAAAAGTGGATAATGGACCCCAAGAAGCCTTTTGCAAAATAATGCTGCTAAATTTGGATTTTTCACAAAAAAGGAAATACTCGTATTTCTAAAAAATGAATCTGTCAATGCTACCAATGTTTAATTTTAATGGTATAAAATATAGAAATCAGAACATATAACATGTTGGAAATTGGCAGGTGTAAACATATGGATCGGAAGGGACTTCGACTGGTATGGCACTCCCGGGGGCCACTATCAATCAGTTTCGCCTGTCTTCGGTCCACTTACGCCTTGTTCCTTGGCTCACAACAAGCTGCTTAATTAATTTTTCTCCACTTTGCTGCAGGCGTAGCTAAGCGATGCGCAGGGAAGCTCAGCTCTCCCGAAAGATTCAAATCATGCGTAAACATTAATTCGATTTGCGCAGATGTGTGCCAATCGAGAAGCATCGAACTACTACAGCGCTTTAATGCCACATATTGTTGACAACAGCACGGCTGCAGGAAGGCAATGGGATGGGATGGGATGAGCCGGGGGCAGGATGCTCCCCGAGAATCCCCTGTGCAGGCGGATCTGTGCGCTCGGGTCGCGGCGTGTCGCTAATTGTGCACAATATGAAGAATACCTGTGAGTGTGTCTGTGTGTGTGTGTCTTTGTGTGCTGCTGCTGTTGACTGGTGGTTGCTCTCCGTGTTGTCAGCTGGTCTCACTGGTCCTGCGGGTGCTGCCTGCTCCTCCTGCTGCTGCCTGCCCTGCTGCTATGGTCAGCCCGTGACCATTAGCTGTTGAGTTTTTTGCCTTTTGATCTACTGGTGGACTGTGTGTGTGTGTGTGTGTGTGTGTGCGGGTGAGTTTTCGGATGTGTGTGTGTGTGTGGCTGTGTAATGCAATTAATGTGATTTTTGGTTGCAAATTAAACGTATTTATCAGCGTTTATCAATTAATTTTCGTTTTCATTTACGCTCGACCGACTCGCTGAGGCTTGACAAATTATCAAACAATGATTAAACATGGCACTTTTAATGCGTTCCTATCAGGTTTAATTAAATACAAGACCACACACACATGCCTGTGTGCCTGTGTGTGAGTGCAACTGGATGCCTTCTCCGGGTCAGGCATTGATCCATGTGGCATCTGTCGGAATAGCCAAATTCACCAGCTACCCCAACCAGCTTGGCTAAATAGAAAACATGGCATACCTTTCAAAACACGTCAGTTTAAACTAGGTATGTGTGCAAATATACCCTGTAAAATTTGTATGTATAAAGTTCTGCTAGTGAGTTCTTTGTCCTGAATTTGGTATTCGACTTGTATTTTTTTTTTATTTCATTGGAGTGTCATACTACTTTGTTGTCGAGAGCTCTACAGGGTATAGTATATCCTGACAATTAAATATTTATTATATAATATTCTCGCGAACGTTCTCGTTCATCTACCTAGTAAATGGGCTTTTTATAATGTGTTATACCCTGTTAAAATCATTTTGCTATTTTACGAGGCCCTTTCTATTACTATTTACAATCAGTATAAAATTATATATACCCTGTAAAACTTGTACTTGCTTGATCTTACTACAGAGAATTGCGCTCGTCCAGAACCTGCCATTCAATTTGTTTTTGGTCATTTATTTGATTTGGACATTCACTGACCACGCCCCTGAGTGGAAGCCGCCCATCGATCATCCCTGCCCGCCTATGCTAATAATGTTTTGTAATTTATTTTCAACATGTTCACAGTCGACGCGCATTTCTACTCGCAAATTTGTTGAGTTTGCCATTACTCGTATTATTGTTGCTGCAACTTGTTGTTGTTGCTGTTTCTGCTGTTGATGTTGTTGTTGTCACTGTTGTTGCAGCTGCCGTTACACATCATTAATAAAGGGAAATTACATAAAAGGTGCAAACTGCCGCAATTTGATGATGCATTTTGGCGATGCATTTGAGGGACGCCTTTCCTATTTGCATTTTGCGAGGGGTGGAGAGTCAGAGGGACAGAGGGGCGGACCGGACAGTTACTTACGGCAGTTTCATTTACGCTTTATCGATAGTGTTTTGAATAATTACAGCTATGTGCAGGGCCCAATTAGTGTGGCGAAACTGGAACCGACTGTAAAACGACGGAACGGGAACCAAGTAAAAATGGATATTGGCAAATGCATTTAAGCATATTATATTCCATAGAGCCTTATAATTTAAATAAAAACATTTTCACTGGCAGTGGCATCCGCAATTTAAATTAAGCTTTAATTGCAAGCTAAGCAGATGAAACCAATCTTGAAAGCTTTATCTTGTGTATTCTACACGGTTAAATTATTTTAATATGTATTTTATATTCTACTATATTATATTCTAATCTGCATAAAATATAATATATTAATATAACAAAATAATAATTAATACAAAAAAAAATGTATAATATTTTAACTATACTTCTTGGATGACTAAGTAGTTAGTAGTAGTAAACTCTCTTCAGTTGCTTATTAAAATATATTAAACCATCTATTTTAATTTATCCGAATCGCTCTTTTTCATCATATGGCATTCCTTTTCCCGCGAATGTGTATACTACCAGACATTCAATAGTAAATGCTTTAAAGCCAATACCGAGAGAGATATGCCACCTGGCAGACAATGCATTTGAGAACGTTTGTCCACTTTCCCCTGCCGCTAGCCCAGACCAAATATTGATATTTATCATACAAACACTTCAGTTCAAGCGCACGATTGCCCTCGCCAACCGAGCCCCTGACACCTCCGCCATCTCACCACGCCCGACCACCACTAACCGAAAAAACAACAACATTTTAAAGAAAAACCAAATAAAACTAAAGCCCGACCAGAGTGACCAGAGAGCATGGAAAAATATCTGATTGAATTCCATGTGCATGCCGAAGCGAATTGAAGAATTCAATAAGTGCAACCGCGTCAAAGGAGGCGGGTCAAATTTAAAGCCCCGCCCCCAGCGGTTACCTACCACTGTGCACGGCCAGCAGCAGGGCCTGCAGCATGCCACACAGAAGCACGCAGCGAAGAATGCAGGAATGGAGGAAAAATTAAATTAAGTTTATTGACATATTGCTAATTAGACAGAACATGACAGCGTATCAAGATTTATAGCCCCCCGATAAGCAGCAGCAGCAGCGGCAGCCCGAAGACTGCAGCCGCCCCTGCCCCTGCAGCGAAGGCGGATCAATGAACGCATTCATTTTAATTGGAGACATGGAAAATGTGCCAAACAAAGGAAAACAAAACAGAACGCAACGCCCGAGGCTCCCGCCCGAGGCTCCAGTCTCGAGGCCCCGAGGCTCGACGCCCAATGCTCTAGCGCAGGCATAGGCAAGGCGACGCTCTAATTAAATGCACTTGAGAATGCCCGATTCCGTGTGTCTGTGTGTGCGTGTGTGTGAGAGAGTGTGCTATGGTTCACTGGAATTTATGTGCTGCCCCTCGAGTGTCTCGTAAATCTCACAAAAATCCAAAATCGTCGTCTGCGAAAAAACAGAAAACAAAAAAAAAAAAATCCAAAAAAAAGGCATAAAAATTTTTCAGTTGTTGTCGAACATTTTTTTTGATTTCGTTCTGGTTTTTTATTGTTTGCTCGGGCAATATTTACATTTTAATAATGCTCAGTGTCTAGTCTAGTCCGCAGCCCCTCTTCAAACAGCAGATACTATGTGAAGGAGGGTAGCGCGGAGGGGTCCGCATTGCAGCCACGCGATAGTAGCAAATATTTTCCTGCTTCTGTTTCGCCGTGCTGCACACAAATTGCTGGCGTGTGTCATAAATTTCGAGTCCGGAAAAAATGGCTGGCGGAATAACTGAATACAACTGCCAATCGGAATGGAGAAACACACACGCATGCGACTAAGGCGACTGCTGAATGTGCTACCTGAGAAAATTCGAGGTATTTTCACAATCAATCTAACATTTTACTTTAAAAAACAGAATGTTTTATCTGCTTTTTATTACGAAATACTAGAGTAGCGGAAGTTTACTACTCTAACTTCAATTAAATATTTTTACAAGGTATTCGGAGTGTCGCAGTACCGCGAACTTGTAGATAATTAAAGGTTCAAGGTCTGCCCAAGCACTCGAAGATAAACTATCAAGTTGCACCTAATGTTCGGAACGAATCAACTGATACCACTGTGCACGCTGCGTGGTATCTACTCGTAGGGCTAATCCCAGCTGAGGGCGTGATTAAAGTGCCACACAAAGTGAGCGAAGGGCATATACATTGTCACATAATCGTAAAAAGAGACAAGCGTCAGGGCCGTTGTTTTGACATGAATTCACATGAATTCATTAGTCGGTTTTCAATAGAGTTTTACGGGAATTTACCTGCTTCTGGTTGCTTTCAACTTTGCTCTTGTTAAATTGTCAGACATAAAGCGAATGTTGTTCGTGCTCCGACATCTGCATGGAGATCGGACATGAAACGGTATTACTTAATGCACTTTCCTTGTACGCTCCGACCCCTTGCTTTCCTCAACCCGCTGTCTCTCTCTCTCTCTCTCTCGGGAAACCTGTCACAATTAAAACGAGAAATTACATTGATTTATTCGGACATAAATAAATATTTAAGCGGCTGCAGTATAAGCCAGTTGCATATAGACCGAGTCTTCTAGTCGACCATAATCGGAACCTGGAGTTGATTTATGCACTTAACACTCAGTCCCTGCCCCGAACACTGCACTCAGATCGGCAATAAATTATTCCAAACAAAGAGGCAACGGGTTGGCCAGGCGAGGAGTTGTTTATAGAGCGCTTTTAGCTTCTTAATTTGTGTGTCCAGAATCGTTGAGGTCCGCTGATTGAAGTGCTGATAAAGCAGTACGTTACAATGGATCGATGGACTCAATTGATTCGATGTGATCGCTGCAGTCTTTATTATTCAAATCCGGTTCAAGTATTGCTTTGTGATGCGAACTACTTTCCGTCTCTTTAAATAATTATTACTATCGGTAACAATCATCTTCAATTACAACTCCAATATTTATGGAGCAGGACCCTTCCCTCTTGCAGTTCATAATTGAGATAGCAACTGCCAAAGGTTCCCACAATCAAAGCGCAATTAACCCTTTGAGGCCTCTCGTGCTCAATGCAGCCATTGACAGTGGGCTGGCCTGGGGGCAGGGGCCATGCCCATTTGACTCGACAAGATGCACACAAAACCTGACAGCAAAATTGGCACATGCGTTGAAAAATTTCCGACTCTTCGGATATGTGAGCTGGAGGAGAACCGTGGGCCAGGAGATCCGCAGAGGCTTCGAGGCGAAAACAGACCGGCAGGCAGCTGGGACAACTAATAAAGAGGAAGGTCCTGCGAGCACCTCATGTGCTGTACGCATGTGTGTTGCTGAGCGTGTGCTTGTATGTGTGTGTTTGTGTGCGTTCTATAATCCTGCCAAAGTTGACACATTTTGCAACGTCAAACGGAAATTGGCTGCAGTCCCAGTCGGCGTCGGCTTCTTTATGGGATTTGCATGGTTTCCACACAGACGCACACGCATACAGGCACACAGCCACACACATGCATGAATTATATTGCCCGCCAAAGGTGCGTCTGGTGGCCTTTTTCCAGTCTCGCCCTAATTGCCCTGATGGCAGGAAGGGTGTTAATTGCAAATCATTTGCATTTAGCTGGCAAATCAGCTTCGGGTAGGAAACCTCGAGTTGTTTCCCAACGGGATTACCCGATAAGTCCGACAAAGCCGGCCAACTAATCTGAAACCTAACATGAGCAGAGAGCAAAGCGGATCCGATGATCAGCGAGGCCCTCCAAGGTACAATGAGACGATAAAGTGACAGGAGACACAGTGTGGAAGAAATGGAACTGATCAGATTAGAATAGACAAAGATAAAGACTCAAACTGTCAGATTTTCGAAAAGTCGATCACTTTATCAACTAACACAAAGCTGATAAGTAAAATTGACGTGTCGAACAAGTTAATAGCCTACCTAGGTGACCGGATAAGTCGATAAGACTTACGGAGTGTGAAGAGTGAGGCTAGGCAACAACACTAGCAGAGGGTATACTTGCTTTGTACAGAGAAGTTTCCTCCAGCCAACAAAGTCTCACTTTTTCTGTCCGTTTGTTTGTCCGTTCGGTTGCAATGCTTCCTACTGTCCTTATTTGAGAGCTTCTTCCAGCTTGGTATCAACTTCTCTTTTCTGCACGCTGTTGATAAAACGCAACCAGACGATTCGATACTTTTTTCAGTTTTTATAGAACCATATGTGTTTTAAGTCCAACTCAAAAGAAAACTTGCCATGACGCTCATACCTTTATCTTTATATTGATATTGGATTAGATCAACGTGATCTAAATAATGTCCGCATTTCATTGCGATCGTTCTATATTACTAATAACATCAATATATCTTATAAATGCCATTGGAGCAATCCCACTAAAATTATAATATTCTAAATAATTGTGTTCGAGCTCTATATTTTAGGTTGTTTGGTAATGACATACCGGTTTCTTCCATTCAAATTTCGTGCTTCGCGTGTAAAATCAAATGGAATCATACCTGGCAACGTTTATCGTATATCGTTTGATAGTTCTTGCCTTTTAAATGACGTATAATTTGTTTACCTCATTTTAAAAATTTCAATCGATCGAACTAAAGTTCACAAACGTTGAAATTCGAGCAATTTTGGAATTTTATTTCGCACAAGGAAAAAATAATGTGGAATCTGGCAGACAGATTATTTCGGTCTTAGAAGACAATAAAATATCGATTCAAACCGCTGAACAGTGGTTCAGGCGATTCCGAAGTGGTAAGTTTGAAACCGATTACCTAAACCCGCCGGACAACCAGTGATAAAATCATGGAATGAGTGCAACGAGATTGGCATGTGTCTGTAAGATGCATCGCAAAACAAATATTCGTAAAAAATCAACAAAAAAAACTGGTATGGCATTACCAAACAACCGTATTTATAAAATAGAGAAGCTCATTCTAACTATCTGCACTCGGAAATATTTATTTTTATTATCTTTCGCTTCGTTGGGATATATTCGACTTTTTATTGTACCTCGGTACTTTTTGGCAGTTTTTCGGAGCACCTGATACGTCATTAGCATCTGAACATCTCAGGCGGCAGCTCAGACCCAGCTGTGCACCAGTTGCCACCACCTTTTCCTGCTCCGCTTTCAAGCCAAGCCCGGGCCCAACCCCTGAGAGTGCGCCAAGCACACCCAACCCTCAGATCGCAACCATGGAAATCATTTATCAAGCGGCAAGCGTAAAACTCAATATTTTATTTTGAAGATGAAAAAATAATTAAATTATGAAATTTTATACCCTTAAGCAAATATTTAATTTAATAACATTATTATGCAGCTCGGCGGTGAGTGGGCGTGGACCTGCACGCACCAGCACGCGACAAGGGGGCCGGGGTGGGGCATACACTGTATTTACAATACACACACACACACATACGCACACACACAATCGTGCACCTAGCCACGGCCAGCGTTCGCGTTCCCCAGGCTGCAGCAGGCCGGGATAAGGCCGGGATAATAAAGCACGCGCGCGTCCTGCGAAACGGGAAGCCGGAAAATATTTCTCCTTTCGCCAGTTGGCCGGCGCTCGGCCGCCTGCCCTGCTAATTGCCAAAAATCATTTTTCAAGCGAACAGCACTCGCTCTTTATACCCAGCACCATAGTTACCTGGGGGTATTGCAGACTTGCAGACAACTCAAAAGTCCATTAAAACTAAAGTTCTTTAGCTTTCATTTTTCAGAGTTTTCTGCTTTTTCTACTCAATTAAATGGAACTCCCTTATAGGTCGCCCATGGGGTATGGTATCTTGTGGTCGGGAGTGTACGACTTTAACTTTCTTTGAATGTTCTTTATGTTTTTTCAGAATTATTTTCCTGTTCGGGTGCAGCACGTGCGTGCCATGTAGCTTCGTTGCGGCCTTCAGATTCCTCCGTAAATTCGCTTAATCAAAAAATAAACAAACTTAATAAGCAGTCTTCCCCGGCCTGCGCCTCTACCTTGTCCGGTGGCTCTGCCTTGCTGTGGTTGCTTTGATGCGATGCCAAAATACCAGGAGAAGCGAGCAGCCTCCTGAAACCCTTGTTGCATGCGAAATCCCAAAAATGCAACACTGGCTGCAACAAAGCACCAGCACGCAGCCTTTGTCTACCCAACTGCACCCACTGTGCGTGCAACTGCCCCACTAAAGCATACAAGTATATATATTCCAGATCTTATGTACTTGAATCTGATCATGGACATACATTCTCATTGAGGCTTATGTGCTGCCTGCTTCGTGCTGGAATTGTGCGTAGATTGTGTTCGATTGCGTGGAGAATTTGAGGGCCCTGCAGCTCGGCTCCCTTCCAATAACTACACACGATAAATCACATTGCACTCCGATCCGCCCGCCAGTGCAGCTTAGTCGTGCGCCACGTATACCCTGCACATGCACCTATGGCTGCACCCGATAGCCTATACTCTGCCGCTGCTACACTCGAAAACCAATACTTCACTAATTGCTGGGCTTAATAGGCATTAAAAGCAATGCCCGCCAGCGGACCCGTGTCCAGGGCCGAACAATGCCCAGCTGGGCCTGTGCAGTGTGCCTCGTGGGGAATGGGTGGAGGATGCGGAAGGGGAAGACGGCACGCACAGGATAATAAGCGCACGCCAGGATGCGTTTGTGCTCGGCCCGAGCAAATAAAATTAGAAATTTTACGTTTTCAAAAGCGACGCTGAATGGAAAATGGAAACGGGCAGTACTCCGCGCTGCGCTTTAAATATGAATGCAAAGCGAATAGTCGCACAGTGGGTGGAGGCAGTTGCGCGGATGATGAGTGGGTGGGTTTATCAGCCTGTGCGGGGTGTACGGAGTGCTCGGGGTGCTCGCAGCGGTGCTGAAGTATGAAATGTGAGTGCGGCCGGACTTCACGGAATGTGTAAAAGTTGCAATTGCTGCTGCAGCTGCTGCCCGTAGCGCTTGGCCCCTCCCCCCATCAAGCGGGTACAGGCCCCATCCCCGCTGGCCAAACAATCCCATGAAATCAGCTAAAAGTTCTTGCCGTCGTGCGCCTCCGAAAGCGGAAGCCATTTTTAGGCCCAAGCCGCGAGCGATGAATGGGCACAAATTGTATAACAGATGAAAAGGCGGAATTGAAATAGGTACAAGGCACAGCAGAGCGCAGCAACAACAGAAGACGGAGGAGCGGAAGAAACAGAGGAAGAAGTAGCGGAAATAGAGAAAGATGTCGAATAGAGATTTGAAATGGACGAAGCACGCGAAATGTAAAGCTCGCAATTCTATGCCAATTTTAATTGAGTGCCGCGCGGGAAACGCTGTGCAAGTTAATAAGCTGAAAAGTGGACTTCTAATGGCAGCCAAGGGGAGGAGCATGGAGGGGACTAAAGTGGCAAGGCGAAGGATCTGAGAAGTGAATAGTGGACGGCTAAAACAATTGTCAGAAATTAAAAATGTTTGCTAAAGGTGTAGAGACAGAATGAAAGCAGAAAATGCTTGAAGACGAAATTAAATTCAGAACTCTATGGTATAATTCCTGTAGCACTCAACCTCAAAGCAACCTTCGCACATTTTTTTAAATTATTACAATTTCATTTGCATTTTCATAAAATTTAAAATACATAAATTGTTCACATCGTAACAGCTTTATTTTCATGCATACGTCTAAATAAAACGTATAAAATATTGTAATAATTTTCAGTTGTAAGTGTAAAATTTAGATTAATTTATTTTTATAATTCAATTAAAATATGTCAAGTGAAATAATGTATAAGGCAATAATCTTTAAAGTTCCAGATCAAAACTGATTGAATTTAATTTACTTGTATTTAGTTTAATTTGAATAAGGTAAGTGAAATAGAGTATGTATTGCCTTTAAAGTTTCAGATCAAAGGGGATCGAAATACTTAGTATGAATAAAATATAAATATTATAATTTTTATAGCCTTTTTATTTATTTTTATATTTTTGCCAGCTGTTAATGTCGTATTGCCATTAATGTTTAAGAAACCTTCCGAAATATGCAATACATATTTTATATTTAAAATTTCAGATCAAAGCGGATCGAAATAAGTAAGTAAGTAAGTATGTATAGAATATAAATAGTATAATTTCGTTAGCCTTTTCAATTAATTATTAAATTTTTAATATTTTCTAGATGTATTGACGTTTTTCCATCAACCTTTAAGAAACCTTTAAAGCTTCAAATCAAAACAGATCGAAATACTTATTAAGTATGTATAAAATAAAAATAATTTCCTTTTCTATAAATTATTATACCATTTACCCATTGAAAATGGGTAAAAAATGGTATATTAACTTTGTGCAAATGTATGTAACAGGCAGAAGGAGGCGTGGCAGACCATACAAAGTATATATATTCTTGATCAGCATCAATAGCCGAGTCGATTTGGTCATGTCCGTCTGTCTGTCCGTCTGTCCGTCTGTCCGTCTGTATGAACACACAGATCTCAGCTATTAAAAGAGCTAGAGACACCAGACTTGGTGGGAGTGTGCGTGTATTCAATACACACAAGAAGTTTATTTCAAACTTGATGTGCCACGCCCACCGCCTCCGCAAATCGATAAATGCGTATTTCGATTTTTTCCAAATAATTCAATAACGAAAAGAGATAAACGCACCAAATTTGGTAGGAGGGTGTCTTGCAACATTATGCAGAAGTTGGATTTTAGAATTTTGGATGCCACGCCCACCGCCTCTAAAAAATACATTTTTATAGTTTAAAAGAAAACTAGAAAAGCTAGGAGCGCCAAATTTGGAAGTAAGGTGCCTGGTAACATTACGGAGAATGTTTGATTTTCAACTTTTGGATGCCACGCCCACCGCCCCCACACTATTGCATTTTAAGAAAAGTAGGGAAATAACAAAACATTTTTTTTAACACTCTTATAGCTTACCATAGTACAGATCTACCCTATAAATTTCAATCCGATCGGACAATAAACACAGAAGTTATAGGCACGAGAAGTTTCGCTCACAGCAGTAGAGGCCCGACGCCGACGCCGACGCCGACTGCGCACGCCGACTGCGCACGCACAGTCGTCGTGTAGTCAGTGTGCAGTCGGCATGTGCCATTAGCGTCAATGCATGTGAATTTGTCCACGAAAATATGCGATGCGTTGTTATTCGCCGAATAAAAGTAATTAATATTAAGAATTAGTTTTTAACAGCGAAAGGTAAATGGTATCTTACTGTCGAGTGCACTCGACTGTAGCTTTCTTCACTTGTTTTTTCTTAGATTTTGTCCACCTGTTATTGGCGCATTGCTATCAACATTTGGGAAACCTTTTGATTTGAATATTCAGCATTTTTTGGTGGATATTTCTACCATCTTCGGTTAATTAATGCAATTAGTTCAGCTCACGAGAAACTTATTTGTCAGCTGAATTAATTTGGATTAATTTCAATTTGGACGGCGAGGAAAATATCAAGCGCAGGAAAAACTATTGCCGCATTCAACGGGAAATCAAGTGCAGAACGTTGCGGCGGGGGTCACGCGATTTCCGAAATGTCGCAGCGTGCGAAATGGAAATTGAAATTGAAATGCAAATCTCAAGCAGGAGCCGCAGTTGTTTTTCTATGTGGGGAGCACGGAGCGCGTCCCGGTCGCAGTCTTGCTCCTGGTCGAAATGCCAGTCACGTCTGGCGATTTGTAATCGAAGCGAATCTTATGGTCATGACAGAAGTTTTGAAGTTTGCATAGCAGCGAATCATCGCAGTGAATTGGCCCAGCAAGCCAGAGGAGCCAGAGCAGGCCGCGCTGCCAGACGAGTGCAACAGTGTTGAAGGACCTGAAGGACCTGAGCGCACAGCAGATGGATATTGTCGGCTAGTCGAGTGGAAATTAAAGCGAGATAAGCGGAAACCCGATTGATAAATGAAAGTCCCAAAAGAAGCAGCGAAAGTTGAGCTGCTTTAAGGAACTTTAATTCGCATAGTATCACATGGCTGCAAAATGATTTATAGTCGGTCTTGTTCCTGCCACGTTCCACTATTCTTATCTCCAGTGCGTCGTCATTCTCCAGCGTCGCAATGATTTCTAATTATGAGTTTTTTACTGCGATCATTTTATTCATTTGGAAAGTTCGAGTTTTCAATTAGCCCCCTCCGCCCATGCTTCTGCTGCGCTGCTTTGTTTTATCTGCAGCAATTCGCATTGAATTCTCGTTTCGATAACAATTAAAAGTTTCGCATTTGAGAAATTAATTTAAAACAATTACAGAGCAGAGCGCTGCAAGAATTGGATGCCGTGGGGCTGTGAGGCATGGTGGGAGCGGTGCAGCGGCACTGTTTGTGCTGTCATTGATGCGCCTTGCAGCTTGCGACTTGGCAACATGGTAAAAATTGGCAAGCTGTAAAAGTTTCTGCCGCTCCGCGAGAGTTTGCTGAAAGTGTGTGCGAGCGGGAGCAGAAGGCAGGGGCACCTCGCCTGGCTTGGGGTTAGGTCTTGGCAGTGCGTTCTGCTCTCTTTTGTGTGTCAAGTTTTCATGGCGCTGACCCAATTCGCTGGCTGACTTTTCATTTTCATTTTCTGCAATAAGTCTGTGGACCGCCTGCCTCTCGCCGGAGGGGTGCGACCATAAAGCGCCGGCAACGCCATCGATTGCGAGTTCCCAGTGACGTGTGGCATGTGGCAATCTGCAGGCGGGAGCAGGGAATTGTCCCCGTCCGGATGCTGATGTGGCACGTTTATGAGCGCACACTGAAAAATCAGCGATTTCTCTCGTTTCTCTCTCTTGCGAAATCAAATCAATTATCGCCAAAATCAATTACGCCCTCCACGCGTACAGCAGCAGGCCGGGCGAAAGGGTGCGACAGCGGGGGCAGCGGCAAAATGCGGCAATATGACAACTTTCCTGCTAGAGGAAGGCGACTGGTGGGGGGTAGAGACTACCCGGAGGCTTCTTACTGTTTCGGTTCCATTCAACTGTAACACGAGAAATGCATCCATCACACGACTTGTTTCGCCTGACATTTGAGTTTTGCATGTGGCCATCAAGATGGAGTCGGAGCGGGAGGCGGATTCGGATACGGATTCGGATACGGAGCAGAAGGCGCCTCACTCTGGCCACAAATCACCCAAACGAGCGTGTCCAAAATGTCCACGTTGCACCCTGCGTGTTTGTTGTCGTTGTAATTGGCATGATTTGCAAAACGCAAGAACTTGTCCGGGGGTTACAGCTCGGATGCCCACTGTGCAATCGAGCGTGGTTGTTGTTCCATTACTTTTCAATGCCACAGCGCCACAGTAAAAGTTAAACTTGACTAGAAAGAAATGTTGCCTAAACGAAGGTTCCTTCCATTACTACGTAGTTTAGTTTGGGTTAATGGCATAAAACCTCCGCCATAATTCCGCCACTCGAGAGGGTTCTAATTTCGCGCGATTTGTTAGCGGTTGGAAACGACATTGGTTCGACATTGGTCATTAGTAAAATGACATAATTACTCTGTTGAAGTAATTCGCAAATTGAAGGCGGAATTATGACGTTTCACATGAGAAGAATTTCTGTTACTTTAAAACGACATATGTTCGCCAACAGCAATTTCTGAATAACATTTTTCACGCGATAATATGACGCTCATAAAAGCTATATAAGTTCTCGGCTAAAAATATGGCGTAGGAATTATGACGCTTTGCCGTTAGTTCTGCAGAAGTTTCAGACATACATTTTTCGAGCTCAAACTAATGTTCATTGCAATATTAAAATCTTAAATGTAAAATTTCTTATTTCAGCTTCTATGAAAACCATGGATGTTTCGATTAAGGAATTAAGAAAATTATTAAAAATATTAATTAACTAAATTATGGCGAGATTATGCAAAATTATATGGGAATTGTTGGTATTTTCTTACAAAAATTGACACTATCTTATTTTTGCATAGACTATAGGCATAGACATAGCCTACTTGACTTATTTTAACCCATTTACTACGTGAGAGCAAGAGATGTATATGTGCCAAGAATAATTGCAGGTCGCAGTGCATTGCAGGTACTTTTCGGAAAGACCTCATATATAATAATATGATAGAATGAATAATAATATAAAATCTAAACATAATATTTCTCCTAAAAAATAGTGTTCTTTTTCATGCACTTGTTGGGCATAAACTCCAGAAAGGCATTCGAAACATTTACCCATTTCTTTTACAACTTGCACAGACGAGATCTTCGTGGGATCCAGCTGGAAATGGTGACCCAACCCTGCCATATATCAACAGTTGCCGTCGTAAAAAAGTCCAAGCAGCGGCAGATCGATGCAGCGATCCCAAAACGTGTGCTCTCGCCTCGCCTTAATTAAAAACCAAAACAAAATTTGTTAGGGCCCGGCCATAAAACGAGAATCTACAAAGAGTTGCAGCTACTTGGAATGATTTTATGGCACAGTCTAGGCATATATTTTGTAACCAGACACACACACATTTAACATATATACAAATCTTTATGTCCAAGTTCTTTCGGGCATCCAGCTAAATTTATTGACTCATTAGGTTTATACTTGCAGAAGTTGTGGCCATGTTAACAGCTCGGCATTTTAATGGTTGCCCGCGCTCCCAGACCGACCCCCAGCCATGGGCACGATCTGGGCCCGAAAACGCAAATTGCACTTTCGCTTAGCTCAGGCTCTTCGCAAGGGACTCGAGTAGTTCTCGAAACAATGCACACAAAATACTTAAGTACAAAACTACGAACTTTCAGCTTTCGTCTCTGGACTACAAGTTGGCAAACAAATGAAGAGAATTCTTGCATTTCGCGTTCTCTTTCTTTGGATCTGGCTGGGACCTTGGCCTGGCAGTGCTACAAAATTAGTGGAGTGCCCGGGGAGACATCAAAAAAGATGACTACATAAATTTTTGTATTTCGCAGATGTACCCACTTGTTCGTCTTGCTCCAGTCGCTGTGTTTCCCCGCTTATTTGACTTCAGCTCGCGCTCCTCATTAAAAGTTTCTCCTGTGCCGCTTTCAATTAGGGCAGAGGCCCTGGGGCAATGCAAAGCATTGATTCCATTTCGGCTGGCCTAATTGCAAATTAGCTCACTGCAGAATGCATTCTTGCTCCCTCTATCTCCCGGCACTGCTCATGATCCCCTCCCACGCACGCAGTGCACTGAGTATTTGGACAGTAGCGCGGAAATCGCTTGGCAAGCAATTAGAAGCTGACAAGGAGCAGGGAGAGCATGACGCGAAGGGAACTGAAACTTAACACTACAAACGAAATAAACAAATTTCTGTGTCAATTTGGTCGCCGTCAATGTCAAGCAGATGTAAATGGAACTGTTGCAAGGGGAGGAAGGGGTGCTGCACCCATGTCACTTGACAGCTTAGCGCATAATTGAATAACAGTTCGGGCAGCACACCTTTTGCTGTTGTTGTCGTAGTGCTTGCCCTGCACCCAACGTGAAATGCAGCCAAAAAGTGCTTTAACTCGACAGAGATCTGTGGTGTTCCCAAAAGTATCGCCTTACAGAAGTTGACAAGCTTACAGAAATAAAAAAAATATATATATATATGGAACATGAACAGCACACGCAGCGACTAGAAGAGTAATTCTGTTAGATGCAGAGGTACTTCTCATCACATCATCTATCACTTCACACACTAAAGACATCTGATTTGAAGGAGGACCAACTTCCCAGCTAGCAAGGCTGATAAGTCGTTATTATCGTCAGCGCAAAGTAATGAACCGTTAAATAATTACTAATGCGGTCCACATCAGACTTGCGGCAACTGACATTTGACATTCGAGAAGAAAGTCGAGCAGCAGGTTTGGTTGGGCTTCTCGGAAGGCCGCCGAAATGTCATAATCTGCGACATATGCCACGCAGCCGAAAAGGAACCATAAATATAGAAAAAGGCAAGGAGACACACAAAGAGAACGGAAGCCGACAATTGACGGAGAAACACACAACAAAGAGACTGGAAAACCCGATGGAATGGGAAAGGACAATGGACCTTTGTCCGTCTTGAGAAATGACAGGCGCTCCGAGGCAACAGAAGCAGCAGCAACAGCAGCAGCTCGTCCTGTGGCTAAAAGTCAATTACATAATTACTTCAAAGCGATTTCCCAAGAAAAAATGGTGCTGAGGCTACCTGAGCACGTCCTTTGTCTTAGGCTCGCACACTCACGGCCTCAGACCCCGCCCCTAAGCGGTCCGCTTCACATTCTCATAGCCATACCCATTCCCATTCTCATAGCTATTGGCGTGTGTGTGGGCCCCTATCGGAGATACGTGTAACTGCCGACTAGTCGGTCATCAGTGGACTACCTTCTGTCTACTGGTGGCAGTACCTCGACCGCAACACATTCTCCCTCGTCCGGTTAATGATGCCTAATGTGACCTTTTCGGGGCAGGGCTCAATGGGAAAATTTATGCGTCCCAAATCATCAACGAAATTTGTCGACTACAATCATGGGCTTCATCTGGGCCGTCTCTATGGCCCTTTTATAGCTGCAGCGGCGCCTTTGTAGCTCCAGGTGCGGCCACAGGTGTTGGCCTTGCCTTCGCCCCGCTGCGTCGTTCGCTGAAGGGGAAGACCTGCTTCCGACTTCTCGTCTAGTCAAGGAAAGAGTATTTCTCTCTCTCGTTTTGGTTGGATACAGACTAACCGCAGGGTAAGGTATCTAAAGTTCGACTCTCTGCGCTTTACACCGTTCGCTTTTTTAGTTAGATACATTTTTATGGGCACTTTTTATGTTCGTTTTGTTTGCCCACAAAACTTTCAACTTTTAGCGCCACAAGTTGTCACCATTTGGTTTTCGGAAAAGTCATAAAATCATTTAAATAAACAAACCGTGGACGTACACGGGCCGTGTGCGTACCAAACCGGACGAGCGCTTTTCGCGACCCTTTCGCACAACGGCCATACACTTTGGTGTTTATTTACGGCTTTTGTGTTGCGCGCAGGGCCACGCCTACGCGGCCCGCAGCAGCTGCAACTGCGTCCAGCAACATATAAAATTTGCATTAAAATTACTTTGATTACAAATTGGTTGTCGCGCCCTGCGGAAAATGCGGTAAATGCCCGACGCGACAAAAAGAAAAAAATCGCGTTGTGCAAATCCTGCGTGCTTTTTGCTCCGTTTTCCTGTCCTCGTGTCCGCAGTTGCCATTGCCACTCCCATTGCAACTGCTGTTTTCACTATTGTTATTGTTGTTCCTGCTGCGGAGTTTGGACAGGCAGCGTATTAAAAAACGGAAGCTATTTATGCGTAAAGTATTGTATTTTTAAGGATTATTGATTTTATTTGGCCAACACTTTAGTGCATTTGTGCAGTTTCTATACCCTGCAGCACAGCTGCTGGTATGTGATTGGTTTGTGCAAATGCAGCATGGTTCGTTACGAGAAAAGCCAGAGTTGATCCATCATACAAGACACGAAAACTCTGAATTATTCTAGAAACTGATGTACATATCAGTATTATATACAAAATATTGTTCTTCTTTAATGTTTCAGCTTTTAATTTCAATCTATTTAAACCCTAATTGCTGATTTGGAGCAACGAGCAGACACATAAATATAAATAGTATATATCTTAAAAGCATTCTTAGTACTTGTCTGTGTCCGAACGGGAGTGTTTCATGGTGCAAGGTATTCTATAGCAAGTACGCTTAACTGCATTGCTCTGTGCTCGTTAAACTTGTCATTGCTTTTTGTCTGTGGTCGACTGATGACTGGTGATAAGCAAGGAGAGAATGCTGTACCAATGGCTTCACCAATTAAGCCAAATGATCGCATTCAATATTAAGTACATCAAGCATTGAAGACTAACTGGAATTTTCGCATAGGTAATATTGAGAGATTGACAAACCAGCTGATTTTCAGATAAACCTTTTCGGTATTGCTTAGTATACAGTCGCCGTATCAAAATAAAATTTTATAAGATAGAGAACTTCTCTACTGCTAGGAATAGACTAGTTGCATCTAGAAAGAGCTCTGGAGTTCTTTACGTTCTTATAGACCTGCGAACAGATTCAGATCACATTTTTATTTATGTTTATTGCATTTACTGGCACGCCTTCTTTTCACATCAAAATACTTTTTGGCAAATTTATACCCCTTAGGCTGATTTTTAATGGACGCAGTTTGATTGGAAAACAATTCATGACAGAGAAACCGCAAACGACGAGTTTCCCACGCAAAAACTGAATTAAATTTGGGAGTAGTACGCAAAATGTTCCGAGCTGGGAATGAACGTAACGTTACTGGGAATGAAGAGCTCAATATAGTTTCCCATCGTTAATGTACTGAACCAAGAGTAATTGCAATTGCACTAGACACGTGCGGGGTGCAAATTGCTGGGCAAGCGTAAACGGAGTGAGGATAGAGGAGGAGAGACGGCGAAAAAGAGGAGGGAGAATTCTCTTGTGGTGATTGAGTCATATCAGTTCCTCGTTGCCCACTTGAAGCTGAGGTTGTAGGGTAGGTTACGTATATCACATGCATTACGAACTCTAAAGGTAAAGGGATGGGGTAGAACGTAGATCATATCCCCTGCGGCCTTATGAGTTATGTCTCGAGTACTGCGTGAAATGCGCCCATGACGCAGCACATTTTTTTTTTTTATTTCCATTGTAAAAAGCATTGAATAGGTCGAGGGATCGGTAGGATTCATCTTTATGTTGTTCTACATTTTGCTTTGCAAACTACGACCAACGACACCTATTAAAATATTTCTCACTGTGTGTGCAAACATCCCAGACCAGACCAGTCGACCCAGTTTGTTTCGAGGGTTAGAAAGAAATTTGAAAATTCAATTAGTCGAATTGAGAATCGTTGAACCGCCTGAGTTGATTTTGAAGAGAAGCATTATTCAATTAAGTAAATCAAACAAAGCCTATATATACGCAGAACATATGCATAAATTCGCTTAGAAAGGTTTCCAGCAGAGGGACAGGAAGTTTTTTGTAAGTAAATGAAAGCGGAAGATTAGTATCTTTATATGTAATATGTATATGTTGTTATATATGTTAAATGTTTCACGGCCCGGATGTTTTGATAACACTGCCCCAAAAAATTTAAGAAATGTTACAATGCACACTAATTTCAGTGAATCGTTTTTTCGATCTGAAAGTTCATTTAAAATTTAATTTGATATTATGGTATACTAAAACCATTTTATGAGATCTGAAAACATTTCTCAAATATATAATAACTCTCTCGTATATTATTATTTAGACTTTTAATATTATTATTACTGAATAATTAAAATGTTACAACACGCACTAATTTCGGTAAATCGTTTTTCATTCTGAAATTTAATTAAAAATTGAATTTGATTTAATATTAATAAATATGTATGGGATGTTACATTTCTCATGTATATTAAATCTCTTATATTATTAGTATGAGTTTTATTATTATCATTATTAATATTAGTATTATTATTTTGGGATAGATTTCAATGAGATCTAAAAGACATTTCTCATATATATTAATTCTCGTATATTATTATTACGAGCTTTATTACTATAATTATTATTATTGTTATTATTAATTAATAATATTATTATTATTATTGTTATGTTCAGTAGACTATTTATTTTTTTATAAGCTGTTTATCAGTTTTCCTACAGATTGCCGCGTATAATTTTAATGTACTTTCCAGTCATAATTAATTTCTAAGGATGGAGGTAGAAGTCAAACTTACTTAAAATATTGCCGAACCGTGTAACTTTGGCGTCTGCTCAACTGTGAACAGAATGCTTCGAGACACTGAGCTGTTGTTTTAATTAAAAAATATTTTACGCACTTCAGTGTTTTATATGGGAAGAAGAACTCGCACCGCGCATCATGGTTGCATGCTTCATTGGAGTCTCCTTTCAGCTTTCCATTTCCATGCTGAAATAAACGAAACAATTGCACAGATTTCTGAGATACTTTTCAATGCTGTTTTGTCAGCAAAGTACAAAAAAGTAGCTAACGTGCTACCGACCACATGGTCTACGGGTCGACTGGGTTGACTGCGCTCAAAAGGGAATGGGGTGAAGTGAGTTGGGGTTTCAGCATGCCTTTTCCGCTTGCTATTTCAATTGAAATTTGCTTATTGCACAATGTTATTTTGTTTGCTGTTCTTCTTGCTTGTTGGGTAGTTTGAAGAATTTCCAGATTTTTTACAAATCGCACTGTTGGAGACTACGTTGTGTTTCTGCGGTGTGCGGTGTTTTTATGGAGAATAGTGTGTGGTGTATGGTGTACGGTGTACGTTGTACGCTTTGCATGTAGGTGTGAGCAACGTACATGCACCGAGACTACAGCACAAGTATTTTGTGAATTTGTGTAATAAAGTTACCAAGTATTTCGGCTGCGACTGAACCTAGCAAATTTTCTGCTCGCCGATTGCACCAAGAACATGAGAAGGCTATCAGCAAAAAGTCCACTATGCACGCAATTGATAAGGTATCTTTCACTGAATATGGAAAACTCATGCCCTTTATTAGAAATTTGTTTAATACGCATTTATTAAATTAAATAAATTATTAAATAGGAAATATTATTTTATTACGCTAGACTGTAAAATTAGATTAATGATAAATATTCAAAGTAATAGTGAATGGTGACAACATAGAAATGGGCCGGGAAGGTTGGTCATTTATATAACAATAATTATCTAATAACAATAATATCTAATAACAGTATAAAATTTATTAATATTTACAACCGAATTAAATTTAGAAAACTATACTATGAAGTACATCCAAAGGCCACTATTCACGTCATTGATAAGTTATCATTCTCTTAAGGTGGAAAGCTCATGCCTGTTAGTAGAAATTGGTTTATGACGTATTTTTATTTACTTTGTTAGCTCCAAGTATGAAATACTATCGTACAACGCTACACTGCATGATTAGATTTCGCTTAAATACTCAAAGTAATAGTGAAAAGTAAAAAATACAAGCGATGAATAATGTTTTAATGTAATATTTAAATTAAGCACATATTACTTATTAGAAAATAGTTTTCAGATATAATCAAAAGAATTGAATATAAGAAAAACTATTCTGAATCTAAATAATTCAGAAGCTATAGAGTACACATAATTGTATATAAGGAAAACTATTCTGAAATCTAGTTTTTTCTAGTTTTTTATTAAAATACTTAGAAGCTATTAAGGACACAAAATTTAGAAGAATTACATTTTTACATAGACTCAACTGTATTGAGCATAAGAAAAATTATTCTGATATCTAGTTTGTTTTAGTTTTCTTAGTATTTTTCGGCTTTCCCTTAAGCTTACTGTAAACGAAAGTCAATACGAATTTACCAATGAAGAGAAGCACAAGAATTATACCTAATAGCAATGCGTAAACATCCAAGTTACTGGCCTCGATAAAGTTCATGTGCAGGAGAGGACTCTGCAGATGGGCAGCTCCATGATGACGAATCACGTATTCGCTCCAATAGAGGATGCTTTGACGGGCGGACAAAGGACGATCGCGATAGAGCGTAGAGAAGGTCTTCACTTTCTGAGCGTACTGTGGATTAGTCCAGATTTCGGTAATACTGTCGTGGAAGGGCTTTTCCTCTAGAGTCAACAGACCCAAGCTGAGACCAAAACCATCTTTGACCATTTTCTCGGCATTGCTTGGCTGATCTCCAAAGACGGGAAGTGCCAGCATGGGCTTGCCATGGTACTGTGATTCCGTGATGCCTCCCTTTCCAGCGTGAGTTATAAAGAGTTTGATTTTGGGGTGTGCCAAAATGTCATCCTGAGGCAACCACTTCAAGTAGAGTATATTATCCGACTTGCCAGGAGTCTTGTCCAGATCTTCCCACTTCCAAATGACGCGCTGCTTCAGCTTCGACAGCACATTGAACATTTTCTGCACAGTGTCCGCCTTGAGGTGTTTACCTTGAACATTGGAGCCCAGGCACAGAAGAATAGCATCGTCAGTCGCATTGCCCAGGAAATCAGCGATGGGTGTGGGCAGTGGATCGGCCTTATCCTTCACCTGTATACCTCCCACCTCGATAATGGCGGGCACGTTAGGACGAATGGGACCTTCGCTAAGAGCATGCGAGCTGAAGAATCCAAGCGATAAGTTTTTGTGCAGATCACTGTACTTCGGCATGGTAGGATCATCGCCAAAGATTCTTCTGCAAAGCACATAAACCCATTAGGTACATGTCTGTTGAAACACTTGGTAACTACTTACTTGTAGGCCTTAGCATTACTGTTCTCGACAACCCAAAAGAAGAGTTTCATAAACTGAGCAGAAATAAAGTTTTTAACACGTAGCACGAAGCTCATCGGACGTCCATTCTCAACAGCTATATTCAAAGCAGGCACATGGGACTCTGAATCAGGGTTTCCGAAAACGGGATTTATGAGTTCGATTGGCGGCAATGAGACAGCTAGCACGACAGGAGCTTTCAGCTTGTGCGCCAGCCCGATTTGATAGTTGTTCATGAAGTATCCGATCATCACTAGATCGAAATGGTTGTCCTTGTTCTCATAGAGATCCTTGACACGCTGGTCCATCAGTACGTCTTCCATTTTTTGGAACATAAATTGCATTTGACCGAATGAGCGGAAGACGGATAAAAGCATATTACTGTTATCGTTGCTGACCATACTACCAATACTAGAGCTCATTTTCTGACGATCCTCCTCGGAAAAGGACACTTGGATAACATTAATGTCCTTGTGGGACACAGCCGGCTTGAGGGCTGTGACCACCGTCACGTTGTGGCCAGCCTCCGCCAGCACCTTGATCATGGACATTTGCACGATCAGGTGCGACGGACTAATGCTGGTGAATACTCCCAGAATGTTCGCGCCTTGAGTTGCCCCAAGAAGAGCTGCGATCCCAATAACCGAAAGCAGAATTTTACCATTAAAACGAGCCATGTTAGCGGTACGAAAGTCTGCACTTACTGTTCGATCAACGGTTCTTTGCACCTCATATTTATTATGCGTGATAAGGACTATCGCGTACCTGACTGATAAGGCTGCGAATGAAACGGAATGAAACGAGAATTCTGGGATCGAAGAGCATAACAAGCTTCCCAGTGAGACAGGTTCGGAGAGATTACTAAAAATAAAAGAGACCTGGAAAACGGTAATGTTTGCGTTCGTCTATTCGTTGATAAGGGGCGTTAACCGCACGTTGTTGTCTCCAGAAGCGAGTCATGCTGATTGTACGCGAAAAACTATTTAGGCATTTAATGCTAACGAGGCATTTCGCTACACCTAGTAGCAATTTATCTTATCAGAAGCAGACTAAAGATTCTCAGACTGCATATCAGCTCCTATAGCTTGCCATTGTGTGAAAATATCCATGGAGCGCGAAATTGGTTATCTTGGTCACGCCTTACAGTCGGATCTGGTGTAATCAATAAATTGTACGCATTCAGCTCTGTAGGCCCTTATCAATTATTAAGTTCTGCTATTTAAGGCCGGTCCAACGCACAGCATACCTCAGTCTTCGTGTAGCATTCCCAGTGTCAGAATGACTCGGCAGCTTCTACTCTCAGCGTTCTTCGGAACCCTCTTGTTCAGCTCGGTGCACGGAGCAAACATTCTGGGGATATTCACCTGCTTCAGCCCCTCTCATCTCATCATTGAGATATCCATGGCCAAAGTTCTGGCCGAACACGGACACAACGTGACAGTGGTTACCACCCTAAAGCCTCACGTTAGCCATGAGAACCTGAACATTATACACATTGTCCTTTCCGAGGAGGACATTCAGAATTGGAAAAACAGCATAGCCGACATGGCAAAAGTGGATAACACCAACATGATAACGGCTCTGTTTCGTCTTCGCGAGCAAATGGCTTTCATGTTTTCCAAGAACGTCGAAGTCATGTATGACCCACGAGTCAAGGATCTCTACGAGAACAAGGACAACAAGTTCGATCTGGTGATGATCGGGTACTTCATGAACAACTTTCAAATGGGTATAGCTCACAAGCTGAGAGTCCCCGTGGTAATAGCATCCTCCATGTTCCAATGGGAGATATTCGACAATATGCTGGGCAACCCCAGAGGTTTGTCCTACATTCCCACTGTTGACCTTCAGATAGAGAGAGGTCGTCCCCTGAACTTTAGAGAGCGTCTTTACAACCTGATATCAGCGGGATTCCAGCGTATTTTCACATATCAAATCGACAGAGATAATGCCCAGGCCTATAAGTAAGAGAATCATAAGAAACCCATTGTGAACTATGGTACTTAACGGCTATATTTGTGTTAACAGTGACCTCTACGGCGACGACCCCGCCATGCCCGAGTACGAAGAGCTGAATAGAAACGTTTCGCTGATCTTCTTCAACTCGCACGCCCTCAGCGAAGGCCCCATCCGCCCTAACCTGCCGGGAGCGATAGAGGTGGGAGGTATACAGATCAAGGAGAAGCCCGATCCACTGCCACAAGATATTGCCGATTTCATCAATAACTCCACGGATGGTACAATTCTACTGAGCTTGGGATCAAATATGCGGGGTTCGTTCATCAAACCAGACACCATCCAGAAAATGTTCAATGTGCTATCGAAGCTGAAACAGCGCGTCATTTGGAAGTGGGAGGATCTGGATAAGACGCCCGGCAAGTCCGACAATATACTCTACTCAGCGTGGGTGCCACAAGACGACATATTGGCCCATCCAAAAGTGATACTCTTCATAAACCACGCTGGCCGCGGTGGCATAACGGAGTCGCAGTATCACGGCAAACCCATGTTGTCGCTTCCCGTCTTTGGCGATCAGCCAGGCAACGCTCAGAAAATGGTCTTTGATGGCTTTGGGCGCAGCATGAGCTTACTAACGCTGGAGGAGCAGCCTTTCCGCGAGAACATCTTAGAAGTTCTCAACAATCCCGATTATACGCAAAGAGTGAGGGCCTTCTCCGCACTCTTCCGGGATCGTCCGCTGAGCGCCCGCCAGACTGTGCTCTATTGGACCGAATACGTGCTGCGCTATCACGGAGCTCCTCATCTGCAGAGCCCTATTCTGCGCATGAGCTTTGTGGCGGCCAACAACCTGGACGTTTACGCCTTGTTGGCGGTTGTCCTTGTCGTAGTTGCCTTCACGAATTATCTCGTATTTGCACTGATCTACAGAAAGTGCAGAGGAAGTTCAAAGAAGACGATTAAGAAAGACTAGAAAATACAATATACTCAATAAATCTACGTATTAGTGAACATATAAATACAATTTTCGCAAGTTTATTATGAAATTACGTTATACTTGAATAATCAGACTAATAGTCGTAACTAAGCAGAAGAGTGTCAACTAGTCGGGTGTGGGCCCTTATCTTGCTCAACTAGTCGGGTGTGCGCCCTTATCAGCACACTGATTCTGATTAGCCTTTAATCGGTTGTACTGCCAGAGATATAGGGTATTTGGCTTAGAGTTAAAGAGCAGAGCAAAGAGAAGAAGGAAAAGAGAAACACGGGAATGAAAGAATTACTGGTGCTGCATTAAAAGATTTATACAAACGAATCGCTGGCGCTGACGATTTTTATTTCATTTGCGTGTTCCATTAATTCATTCGATTATCGCAGCCCCACCCCGCCAGTGCCAACTGCTCTGCGACCCTACCCCGCTCCTGCTCCGGTCGGCAGAACTAATGGTCGTCCTCTGCGTGTCCAGCACATCGTTTGTTGTTTACACTGCCAACGGTGGGTGGAGACAGGGCGGCACATTTTCGTAGACATTTAATCGTCTGCCAGCCCGCTGCAAATTCTTAATTAACACACACAGGCGCACACACCCATAGGGATATGCCGACGCACACCTACACACGCACACGCACACACATGCAAATAAATATTTATCGGCTTTCGCTGGCGCGTAACTCACTTGGGCAGGTCTCAGCGCCTGCTCCAGTGCTTCCGCTTTGGTCCAGCCAAGCAGAGGAGGCTACTCGGCGCAGCGAAACCCGCATTAAGCATTTCCGTTTCCGCCTTTGTGCTCCTCTCTTTCTCTCTTCTCTTTGCTCATTTACACTGTAATTCCTTTGGGGAAAGGTACACTGCGAATTGCTAGGCATATCGCTGGATCCTGCTGTTGATCGTTTAAATCGAATTATTGACCATTGCTTGCATAGAAATAAATCATTTATTCATATTTAAAATTATGTTTAATTGTTTTTTTACCTTTGTCTGTCAAGTTTTTTCTTTTGATATATTTGAAAATCGTTTGCAATTCAAACATGCCAAATTAAATATATTTCAGGTGTACGTAGGAGAATCAAAGTATCTGCATACTCTGCCCGTATCGGGCCTTCCATGTTTTCGCCCTTTTCTGCCCTTGTTGCCGACGTTGTTAATGTGGTTGTTGATGGCGGTTGTCAGCTGCCGTTGCAGTTGCACTTCCCGTTTCCGTTGCAATGTTAAGCCATTTAATGAAATTTTTCACTACATACGGCACGGCTGACTGGCACCACCAACCCACCAACCCACCTTTTCACATCTCCTGGCGCAACACTGCAGCTGGCAGCTCTGGTCTATCCAAGTGCGAATTCTAATGAGTTTTGCAATAGACTACACTTCAGCTTGAGCTCCGCCAACAGCAAATATCAAATATTTGATTAGCCCCATTAACACTGCCCTCCGACCACGCACTGCCAAGCAGAATACTGACCCACATGCACGGGGTGGTTTCGCCCCATCGAGCCCCCGACGAAGTGGCGAAATTCATTATAATTTCTCCCATTAACTCGTTTTTCGTGTGTTTTCTACATTTTTATTCATTCGCCCCGTCGGCGAGCAGGCAGAAAAAACACTTTTCATAATTAAGCGTTGTAATTTTTGTTTGTTTCGGGCTGCGCTCGCTTTCGCTTTTGCTTTCCATCCTTCTTCGCCCACTTTTCTTTCTTGATGAAGGCTTCATTTTCCCCCTTGCCACCCAATTACATTATTTTTTCTAGTTTCTGCTCCCCCATGTGAGACTTGGGAGGGTATATTAGTGTGACCAATGAAAATAGAAATAAGAAATATGTGAGAGGCAGGCGAATGCCTGCTTCGTGTACAGGGTATTTTTTAGTCTGGAAGCCAGCTGAGGTTTGATTGCTCCTTCGTTTTTGGTTCTGACAGGCCTCGCCTGATGGACATATGATTGCCTGGCGCGTTTGTCTATTCATATTTCAATATTTCATTAACTTGAACTGGGGGCGTGCTTGGGGGCCTGAATGACGGCCTCAAAGGGGTCCATTACCCCGCTGACAATGGTGTAAACACGCTCAAGCTCACACACACACACACCCACACGCACGCACACACTTGCTCGCTGTTGTGAAAATTCGCCAGCTGCTCTGCAGGCAGCTTTAAGTTGATGTTGAGGAATTTTCAATAAGTGAGTGGAAAATGTCAAACTGGTTTTCGAACGAATTCTTCGGAAGAACTGCAAGTATTTTCATAATTATGCATATGACTTGTCAGAAGCTTAATCCACAATTATTTGGCATGGGAATTAAATCGAGACTCGCAAGCGGAATCTCATGTCAAGCTGCCATAGGAGCTCGGCTCTGTCATTAGAGGACTTAAAACTACACACAGCACATCGATTGGCCGGGGCCCCTCCCCGAAATGTCTATAATTTCTGTGCATGGCAACAACAGCAGCAGCAGCAGCAGCAGCAACTGCTCTCTGAGCATTAGTTATTACTGCGAACTATAATTTAAAATAAATGCCAAAGTAGCCGAAGCTCTAAGCCGCAGTTCCGTCCAGCGCTGTGGCTGCGAAACTGGTCGACTCGTCGGTGAGGCGGGGTAAATGGCGGCTATTAAGCCCATCCTCTTACCCGGAGTAGCTCTCTCTCTCTCCCGCACCCACCTCTTTCGCTGATTCCACTGCTGCTGCTGCTGCTGTTGGCTTTATAATAAATTTATAAATGAAAATATGAAAAATGGTCGCTGCGTGTTTTCGCCAAACTAAGCAAAATGCTGGCAGCTTAAAGAAGCGCAGCGAAAAATCCCTGTTCGAGCTGCCTCCCCCTGTCCGCGAAGTCCTGCTAAGTGCGGCTGGCCCAGGGGCGGGCAGGGGCAGGAGCTGGAACCATCAGTGCGTTGCGGTTGATCCTGGCGAAGTTGGTTTCACTTGCTTTCCGCTGAGCTGCCAGGACGGGGCTTTAATGCCTGACAGGAGAAGCGCAAGGAGAAGCCCAGGGAGACGCGCAAAAATGTCGTATTATTTTTCAATTCGCAAAGCAAAACAAAAGCCAAAGATTTGAACATGTTAATGTTGGGTTTCCTCTCAGGCTCTGAACTCACAGCTACGGTTGAAATAATTGCCAACAAGTCGAAATTTAAGTTTTAAGATTCTCACATTTCTCTTCCTGTATTTGCCTGTTGTTTACCTAAATTTTATAGTTAATTAACTTTTATTTCGCACACTCGGACTTTTATTTCTGTTGACATTTCAATTTCAGTGTCCGAAACAGAGCTCAGAACTCATTCGATTTGTGTGTATGTATGCTTGTGTGGGTGTCTGTGAAGAGTTTATTTTGTAATATTTATTTGGAAAATAAACAAATGACAACAACTACTGACACATTTTCAACTTTTCGACTTGCCAAGAGACTCTAGGAAGCCAAATAAACTTGCACCCTGGGCCACTCGCAGGACATGTGCATGTGGCAGGACCCCGATAAGAAAAGCGCAAGCGGCAGTCAACGCGCCTCGGCAAAAAGTATAGAATTTGCCCGGGAGTAGCTGACTGGGAGGTGCTCTGAAAAATATAAGTATAAGTTTTAAAATACCTTGAAATATATTACCTTTTTTTGTTACCTTGCAGAGGTTTGCAGAGGCACGACAGACTGCACCTCAGAGCTTTCAAAGTATTTACATATTACTGATCAATTTTTTAAACATACTTAACTAAATTTTGATATAAATTATTTTGCTCAATTCATCAGTACTATAACATATAAGGATCGATCAGTTGAGCATGAAACTTAAATAATTTATCCACAAATGATATTAAGTAATTTAAAATCAAGTCAAAGTTTCTATGAAATCGAAGTAATTTGTTATATGCCATAAAAGCTATAATAACTACCAATTGAAAATTCATATTTAAGCTATAACATAAAAGTATAAATTGGGTTTCAACTCAATAAAAAAAATGTTTTTAAGAACCTACAACACTTTAGTTAATTTTGAGTTTGAGGACTGTATATATTGTATATAAAAAATATACGTACTATATGTACATTTCAGATATCATTTCCGTGGGAACCATCAAAACATGTGAGCTACCAAGAATTATTTGGTCTTGCGGGGTATTCAAAGTGCGGATACATTGTCTGATTGGAGTTGCTGTCGTGGTCAACGTGTGGGGACTTCCGTTCCCAGAAGCATTGCCATTTTGATTAGTTTTTCATGCGTTATGGAAACTTGGCAACTTTTGAAGCTGGCACAAGAAAATGAAATCAAATGTAACGTAGCACCATCTCCCCGCCCCTGGTACTTAGCCAATTGCTGCATGTCGCTGCAAGTCGCTGCATGTGGCTGCGTGCCCAGCTGGCAATATTAAAGTTGCAGTGCAGTGCACAACAGATAAAACACAGGAGCGTAAAAACTTTCGCTATTTTCTCGGGCAACTTTCAGTCGCATTTGCAAAGACACTTTGCCAAGACGTCGACGCCGAAACACATAACTCATGAGTAGCCCAGCACAGCAGCGCCCACTGGCGACGTCTCCATCTCGCTGCGAATCACCGCTCTCCGCTGCCTGCCATTGTCGCCAGTCGAGCGTGGAGAAGGAGAAACATTTGCATATCCTGTGACCCACTTATAATCATTTCTCCGGAACGTGCCCGCAGGTCCAGGTGCGGCGGAGCCAGGTGAATGGCCAGCAGCGCCGTCTAGCGTGCATTATTGGAACTGCAGGAATGAGGTTATGTTTGCTCAACCAGCAGCATTTGCATAAGCTGCAGTGAATTTGGTGCCGGGAGGGCAGTATAGAACTCCTAAGGCAGCCAGCAAATTATGGAAAATATTCTATTTTGGGGTTCATTAGTGCAGACTCGAAGTGTCGGGCCAATTAATAATCCAAAAGGCCGGAGAATCCAAAGTAAATAAAATCAAGGAGAAAGACTGAGACAGTGCTAAGTATTTTTACTATTTCCACACATGTCACGTTGATGGGAGGGAAAAATAAAAATGTATTTGTCCGTAATTCGTCAGTGTAGCCGAGAGATATAAATACAGAGTGACAGAGGGGAAGATGAAGGATGGGCATTCCGTACGATCGTCTAGCGGGATTAGAAGAATTGGATATCATGTGGTCTTCTGTTTGACTTGTAGGCAAAACCTTCTCAGTGCGCACAACCTTTTGATAAATAGCAATTTACACAAGTGTTAATACTCATGGAGCGGTGTTTCAAAATGTTTCCAAATAGAGAAAAATGTAGCAGGTTAAAGGTAGCGTCTCTGACCCAAAATAGCATTTGCTTTTTTCGGTCTGTCAATGGGATGATTAAGCTTTGGTTTTGGCATCAAAAAAATCGATAATCGAAAATACGTAGCGCGCAAAATTTGAAAACTCACCTTACTTTTTGAAGTTTTCAAGTGACCTAGTCAATCTAGTACTGTTCGTCGATACATCCGATCATCTTAAAAATACATAAGCAAGATGTTTTTAAATTTACTAAACACATTTCCTTCTGATCTAAATAAATACATAAAGGTAATCCAGTTAACCTATTAACCACATTATTTGTTTTTGTTGTTATTATTTGTATTAGTTGTCAAAGTTCCTTATTTCCTTCCATCCTTCCTTCCTTCCTTATTTCATATTGGATCTAATTTTTGAATAAAAGTATTATCGAACAAAGCACAAACAAATTATTAGAAGAAAACTGTTTTTTTTTTTTTTTTTAATTTGAGAAATAAAGATGATTTTTTTTATGTTTTTAGATATTAATTAACGCAAATTTAGTATTAGTAATTATTATATATGCATGCTTACTGACTTGAGTTTATTTTCCCACCTACTTCTCCCATTTACTTTCCAAATTTCTACGCTCAATAGAGTTGCGGCTTGAGGCATTCTGTAGTATTTAATGGGCAACACATTGCACACTCCCAGCCAGAAGTCTGCTTGAACCTAAGGAATCTTGTACTTATTGTTATTTCATTAATTGCTTGACATTTTGTTATTTCGAAATAATATGTAAGCATATAGAAAATGCCTACAAAGCATAATATGATTGTCAATTCAGATGGAATTGGGTCAGCTGCACAGTGTAAACAATCATGAGCTTAGATAAAATTTATTTCTGGAATTTCGAGTGAAATATGGTCATTTGCTGACATTTGCGGCTATTGTGTTGTACTCGTTTGACGCATGCAAATGCCATGAAAATTGCGATTGGCTGCCTCACGAAGCGTTAAAGCATCCTCGCAAATTCAAATAAACTTTGAGCTAATTCGTGAATCGACCGAAAGAACAATATGGAATTGAGCACAAAGGGAACTGAAATTAGATTTTGGATTCAAGCTCTCAAGGCCTAGTTGTTGTTTAAGGCCAGAATAAATGGGCGAACTTGCGGCAAACCTAGGTCAGGGATTCGTCATAAGACTCAAGGAGAAGGCGAACGATTTATGCAAATTGCATCGCCACTCAGAGTTTATCAGAGATTCGCCGGCCAGCCGTTCTGTCAGTTCATTTATCTCCCACACACAGGCCTGCCTGCACACATACACTCTCCACACACACACACACACACGCACACAGACTGACATCGCATATATCAATCGCTTGTAAGTTTGGGCTGCCTTCGCAAACGTGACATGAATTGCATCTAAGTGATTTTAATAGTTCACGTTCGCCTTTTGACAAAACGCCGCAGTCTGGACGCGAGGAGTGTGGCGCAGGGAAACAGCGTATGGCGGGGGGCCTCTGTGTCGCGCTTCCGTTTCCGACTCTGCCTGCAGTTCAATAAGACAATAGGTAGGCGGGCTACCGCCTGGCCGACCACAATTTCCGCGCCGGCTAGGCAAATTTCGGGCAAGTTCCGAGTTGGCAGTCGGACTATTGTTTTGTTTATGCCATGCACGGGATGTGCGTGCTTCAAAACTGTCAGTTTTTGCCTTCCCCGCCCCACTGTGCTCCTCAGCCGGTCCTTTGCTCCAACTGACAGTCTACCTTGAATCTATGAGGCTTTCGCTTTCTGGGCGCAAAGCATGTAATGGACACGCGCCACCTGACTTAATATCAATTTCGAAAACACACTTTCCGCTAGAGGTGAGCACGTGACACGTGACTCGAGCTCACAACTGCCAAAATCAGTCTTACAAAGTGATTGCTTTTCATGCCGTTGAATGGATTCACTGCTGGAGCGTTCCTGGGTCTCCATTTTAGGTAAAAAAAACTAAGAACATCGGCAAACTTTCACTCACGTCGCAACTGGAGCCGCTGCGTGTCACGCTGCCATCCCCATAGACTGTTTTCCGAGCGCTGCTCAGTTTTTGCTTCGGTTAGAACATTGCCTTTCTGTCTCTGCAAGTTTTTAAGGCAAATGAATTTTTTATGACATCGCAGTACCTGGCGCAGTACCTGGCCGCAGTACCTGTAGGCCAGTTGCTCGACTGCCTTTACGTGTTTCGAGTTTTAAAATTGTCGACTCAAGTCGCCGACTCGGCTCGGCTTGGCTTGGCTCGCCTCGCCGTGTAGGTCATTTGGAATAAATGCTTTTAAAATACTTTCAAGTGTGGCACATGCCAGGCCACAATTTGCAAATTGAGTTGATTGTGGGCGTGGACGTGGGCGTAGGGGGTTCGGCTCTTCGCGTACTGCGACCCCTGCGAAGGTGCTAATAGGATTATGAGGCAATTAGATTGTTTGCGAGAAAGGCATAAAACCGGCCGGAATCGCGATTGAATTTAAATGCAAAATATTGGGATCACAATGAAATTCAGCGAGTAATAACTTTGAAGGGAGTGCACTGAATGCGAAATACGAAAACAGTTTAACAGTCAATTAATCTGATAAAGAGTTGCTGAAAGACACTAGCTATGAGTATTATTGATTCTCACTTATCATCTTTGAGTACACTTCGTATGCAGCAGAGATATAGAGAGAGCAGAGATATAAATTTCTTCTTTGAGGAAACTACTTGAAAAAAGTCTTTATGCTCATAGAATAACGCAATCACAAGTCTTTGGACATATTTTTTCGTTATCATCTCTGCTTGTACTAGAAGCAACTTGAGCTTGTCAGCCTGCGTTCCTTCCGCTCATTTGCCTACTCATCAGACGTTGGTGCGTGACTTTGGCAACGTCTTTGGCTTTCGGGCAATGCCAATCACAGTGAGTCTGGGCATTGCTCGGACAGGCGAGGTTCGGCAAAAGTCATTAGGTCATTAAGCAATAAATAATTAAAAGCCATTATCGGCAGGTCAGGCACGAATGTGCCAAACCCCCAAAGCCGCGCAGTGGGCGAGCAGCGGGAAAGCCGTAGGTTGTCGGGGCAAATGCGCTAATCATGCGCTTAGCACAAACCCGAATTTATCACTCACACAAATTTCAATTACACGTCGAGGGCAAATGGGAATATGCGCCACATTTCCCACCGGACGGAATTCCACATGCGACAAATCCTAAAAAATGATGGTGAATAGTGCGTGCTCGGAAAGCGATCGGTGTGATTAATGAAAGGGGCAAACACGGAAAATAGAAAGAGAGAAAAAAAAACGAAACGCGAACAGAGATGAAGGGAACCCCCTTTTAAAATGTTGATGAAAGCAACGACGTAGCTGGCAATAAGTATGGGAAATTAGCAAGTGGCCGCCATTGGACATGTGGGCTTTGCTGGTGAAGTCTTCGCGCATTCATGGAGGAATCAGCCGGGCAGAAGGCGTCGAAAATTTCCGGCTAATGTGCGCACTAAATCCCGGCCAAGGGCGCCATGGAAGCCGCTGAGGCGTGTCACGGGGCCACCCTGGGGTCACCCTGGCCGTGTACAGGGCTCAGTTACAGGATTACCATGATGGTAGAATAACAACAATGCTCGAGCACGATATACCCTTACGTGATGGAGGGTACTTTCGTTTTACCAGTGAATGCGCAGACTCTGGATGCTTGTTCCGGAAGTAAGTTCAATAGTGATCATAACTACAGGAAAATACGAAATTTAAAATAAATTCTATTCATTTATTTAATGAATAAAAAAAATATTCTAATTGTGAGTTTTACAGTTTAAACATGCAAATTTGTTTATCTGCCGGTACCCAGAGCGCATTTAGGGCTCTTTATACTCCATGTTCTTCCTTGACTAAGAAAACGAACAACGTAGAGTTTGTCTAAGGCAGCATTCAAATTGAACAAAGTCGTTTTTACAAACGTTTTGGATTTCACAGTGCGATCCACTGGGTGAAACGGTGAGTAGTTTGCCTGGTGTTTCGCCCTCTGTATTTGCCATTCATTTGTTATCATTTGTTGTTTTTCTCGCCACCGCTGCAACTGCAGAGAGTCTGTTCACAGTCCTCCATCCCCAGGGGTTTCGGCTTTCTGCTGACTCTTTACCCAAATGTGATTCAATCTATTTTGTTAATACCCTTGCAGAAGCTTCCAAGACTCGCAATGAAACAAATAAATAATTGATTCGTAGACCAAATTATATAGTATTGTACTACTCAAAGTAGGAAAAAAAGACAGCATTTTTCTTTTGCAGTATTCTCTGTAGCCCTTCAAAATTCATGTGTCTATGAGAAAAATAATATAGTATATAGAAAATGTCTTTAAGATCCCATTAAAATTTATTAGTACTAAATCAAATTTTGAATTAAATTTCAGATCGAACAAGTGAAGAAAGCTACAGTCGAGTGCACTCGACAGTAAGATACCATTTACCTTTCGCTGTTAAAAACTAATTCTTAATATTAATTACTTTTATTCGGCGAATAACAACGCATCGCATATTTTCGAGGACAAATTCACATGCATTGACGCTAATGGCACATGCCAACTGCACACTGACTACACGACGACTGTGCGTGCGCAGTCGGCGTGCGCAGTCGGCGTCGGCGTCGGCGTCGGGCCTCTACTGCTGTGAGCGAAACTTCTCGTGCCTATAACTTCTGTGTTTATTATCCGATCGGATTGAAATTTATAGGGTAGATCTGTACTATGGTAAGCTACAAGAGTGTTAAAAAAAATGTTTTGTTATTTCCCTACTTTTATTAAAATGCAATAGTGTGGGAGCGGTGGGCGTGGCATCCAAAAGTTGAAAATCAAAAATTCTCCGTAATGTTACCAGGCACCTTACTTTAAAATTCGGCGCTTCTAGCTTTTCTAGTGTTCTTTTAAACTATAAAAATGTGTTTTTTAGAAGCGGTGGGCGTGGCATCCAAAATTCTAAAATCCAACTTCTGCATAATGTTGCAAGACACCCTCCTACCAAATTTGGTGCGTTTATCTCTTTTCGTTATTGAATTATTTGGAAAAAATCGAAATACGCATTTATCGATTTGCGGAGGTGGTGGGCGTGGCACATCAAGTTTGAAATAAACTTCTTGTGTGTATTGAATACACGCACACTCCCACCAAGTCTGGTGCCTCTAGCTCTTTTAATAGCTGAGAACTGTGTGTTCATACAGACGGACAGACGGACAGACGGACAGCCGGACAGACGGACAGACAGACGGACATGACCAAATCGACTCGGCTATTGATGCTGATCAAGAATATATATACTTTGTATGGTCTGCCACGCCTCCTTCTGCCTGTTACATACATTTGCACAAAGTTAATATACCATTTTTTACCCATTTTCAATGGGTAAATGGTATAAAAACGATCCACCGAAATTAAGGCATATTGCAAAACTTTAATATTAATAATAATAATATTGAAAAACCATTATAATAATATACAAGAAAATTATTATACATGTATATATGAGAAATTTTTGAAAATCTCATAAAATATAATATTAATATTGCGCAAATTTATACTCGGCAATATGGAGTCTAATTTTATGGAAACTTGATCATCCTATTAAAAATTGTCAGCAGAATCTGTAGCTTGAGCTTGAGCCAAGCAAGAGTATGAAAACGTTGTCATTTCGACCTTTTCTATGTTGACATTTGTTATTTCCCCGTCCATCGTATACCCATCAAATCTCATATAAATAAATTTCTTTATTTCTGTTTTGAACTTCGCATTGCATTGTTTTTTCTCTTCTTTTTCGGGCTTCTGTTTGGCTCTGGTTGAGAATCATCCCTGTATGCAGTTCTTCCGGATGCCTGGGTAGTCCCAGGTGTATTCATTTGATATATTGCGCAGTTATTGCACTCATCTTAGCACACAGTTAACCCACCCTGGCCACCCCTCGAACGCCTCCCGCCGAGCTGGGAATGCATCATGTGCGCAGCGTATGGAGAAATTTCACGCAACGCGTTGAGAAATTACTCTAATGCAATTTAATTGAGTGTTCTATTCCCTGAAAACTGCATTGCATCGATTCGCGCCGGGATCAATTTTCGAATTCGATGCGAGACGAAATTGAAAGTATTTGGACAGCAATGTTGATTTAGTATGCAAATGGATAGCAGAGTAGTTTCCTTACATAAGTACAGTTAGATGCGTTTTTAATTAGGAAAAAATCTATTCAGTTCCAAGGCAATTGGTATAGTTGATCAGGAATAGCGGGCTTTCTTCGGATTCAGTCTGCGCTAGACAATTACCATTAGTAGTTCGCAGCCTGCAAACAATCTAGCTAACAATCACAATGGTCTCTGCCATTAACCACTTTCTCCACTCGCCATGGGACCCTCGACATATGTCGCCTCTAAAGTGGTCAAATAAAGTTTATATATTGATATATATGTATGTGCAAATGTGTACTTACCTTAGGGGAAAACAAAATATGTGGCATATTATGTCGCCCCCAAAACAAATGGAAGAGAAACCCCAGAGAAAAAAGGAAAATAATACGCGAGTTTATATGAAATTATTGACAAAAGCGAAGCACGAGGGCAACCCTCGGACGGAGGCTGCCACACTTGCCGCAAATCAAGCCGGGTCGCAAAGTGACAGATCGAGAGACCTCGACGGCGGACTGTGGCTACAATTAAGTTTCCACATGAGCAGCGTTTAATGTGCAACTGATTTTCAACATCTGTTTTCATTTTTGGGCTTCCTCGTGCGACGCAGCCAGTGGAAAGGAAACGATGCAGACGACGGGCGACTCGGCTCTAAATTTGGACTCGAGCACAGCGTCAACAACAAGAAAAGTGTCGAAAAACATAATTTTAAACGTCGGATTGGGGAGCACGTGACGGCATTGGTATCTTTACAGCGGAGTTAATTAGCCGCAGCCACTTGATGTCTGTGCTGTGCACAGTGGAGCAAGCTGATCGGAAAGGATCAAGCGAACAAGGTCAACGATTGTGTTTTCCATCTTTGACACAGAACCAGCTCTGAGAGTGCAATCAAATAATTTTAATCATGAGAGAAAAATATACGTTGTCTAATTTTATCCTACCTGGCAGCTTAAAGATTTAAGTAACTATATATCTAGTATCTTTATTATACAGTGATGATTATAGAATCTATAGAAGGAATTGAAGTGGAATAAGCTAATTTTATAGAAATATCAAAAGTATGAAGGAGGCTATTAAAGTAGGCTTTTCAGCTAAACCTTGTTAGGTATATTTGTAGGTATTTGGTATTAGGTGTAGGTATTTGGTATATATATATAAAGATAGTCTTAATATGTGACTTTGAATATTATACGACTTTTCCTAGGGCTTAATTTTGAAAATATTTTAAATAAAAAGTAGAATAACTAAAAAAAAAAACAAATCTGATTCATTAAATTCTTTTCGACTTGTTTTTTGAATGTTTATTAGAAAAGTAAATGGAAAAATTGGCTTCAAGCTTAAGTTAAAACACTCTGACATTCTAACCAAAGACTGAAGATTCTGTTCTGCGGTTCAAGAATATATATCATTTATGAGCTATATCTTTGAGCTCCACTGTGCAGCGGGGAAAATTTCGCCATAAAAATTTGCAACGTGTCTGAGCGTCTCGCTTCATCACCCGATAATGAGATATGCTTCCACATACCGTTCGCTAGAAAATTAGTGGAACCTCCAGGCTGGTCAGGGCTAATCCTTAATGCATGTCGTCCAACACGCGACGTCGGCAGCGCCGTCAGCGACAAGTCGCCAAAACACTTTGGCTGCTCATTAAAATTCATCCGCGCAGATTATTAACATTTGCATCTAATTTGCATTCGTAAGATACATGGCCGACAATTATGTGGATGCCGCACATATCCAGGGGTGAGAGGAGGCACAGCATAGTGGGCCGACCGAAGGGGCACAGCAGACGGCCCCGGGACGACTCCAATAGGAAACTTATTTATGCATGCGTTTCTGCCAGCCACACCAACACCTAAACACACATGCTCACACCAACACTTGCACACACGCACACACACACATACACGTACAATCACATTGGCACTTGCATAAATTATGCTTGGCTGTTGGTGGGAGGGGCGTGAGGTAAGGGTCGAGCAAGAACTTAAGGAGGTTAAGTGTAATTGCATTATCAAATTATTACCAAGTCTTAGCTTGCAGTATATAATCTGGCTCGTTGCCCCTCCCCCTAGTACCGTCTTCCGATAACCCGTTCAATGTTTGCACCATAAACAGGCATTAGGCAGAGTTTCAATTAGTTGGTGTTAAGTGGAGCATTTCTCTCACGATATTTATGTTAAGCTCGATATAATATTTGGAAATTCGTGCAAGAGTAAAGCTCGCCTTTAAGGCGAGTATACTTTGCTAGGCCTCGACGTAAATTAAATAGGTAGGGAAAGTGTGGAAAAAGTGTAAGATTTACGGAAGAAAGTACCTCAGATCCCAAGTTTCAAACTTTTTTGATATATCTGGGTACATATGCTTATATTTCTGAAACTTTAAGATAAATCTTAGCGTATTATATAGCAATATATCCACATGTTACTTATACTACTTTCAGTATATTTAGATTAAGTTTAATAAAAAGACAACTATAATTTTATTTAATTTAATTTAAGAAAGTAAAACTAATTACCTTATTAAATTCGTTAAATATTTACCAACACGACAAAGATGAATTTTCTCTCTAGTTCATTATAGGAAAATTGGCTACAGAAAAAACTAAATAAATTACCATACCTTAAAATTTTATAACACTAGAAGTTTAGAGAAGAGTCCCAAATCATAACGCAACTAAGACCCAGATACCGCCAAGTCATCGGGAGATAATATAGTATAATGCACAGCCTATTATCCAGATTCGGCGTGGACAAATACTCTAATGCGCAGCGCGTAAAAATGCAGAAATATGTTTTTTATGCTCCGCGAGGCTCTCTCCGACAACAACTGGGCAAATAAGTAAAAAGTAATCCTAATTACAATTGCGAGTTATAAATAACCATGGCCGGGCAGGGGGAAATGAGAAGTAGCGGCAGGGGCACACAGCGAGAGTAGGTATAACAAAGCCCGACTGAGACGTGGATCTGCTCATTGTAATAATGAAAATCCCCAAACAAGCCATAAAAGGGATAAACGAAACGAAGCGTAATAGAATGAATGAATGGACGAATGGAGGAACGAAACGCGAATAGACGAGCAAACGACACCGCCAGTCGCTGCGAATGTGACAGAGTAACAGATTTTCGCCATGCAATTGAGAGACTAACCGTCAGCCGGAAAGCGAACCCTCGGATTGAGCCAAAGACATGTGCGACCTTTGCAGAATTTGTAGTGCCCGTTGTTGTGCTCAGCATGTTTCGGTGGTTATTTTTGAAAATGATTTGTTTGTTTTCCGGCTAAAGTCGTTCAGGAATGAAGCAAATCGCTTAAATAGCTCAACTCCTCAATACGAATACTCCGGATTCCCCTCTAAAGAATATGTTTTGCGACCTATAATGGCAAATTCTAGCTCACCCCTGCGAAACTTTAAAATCCTGGCCGAATCCCTTTTGACTTTTGCCTTGAAAGGTTACAGTATCCAGTCGAGAGTAGAAAGACTGAAACATTTGTTAGTTAATTCAGAATTATATTGGACTCTGTTCAGCTTAAAGACACTGTCAGGTGCTGCAGACATCCAGCAGTTGCTTATCAGGCGTTAAATTGCTGCAATTTGACAGTTTATCGTCGAGGTATTGTCAGCAGCTAGGAGCAATGGGTCGAGCTAGTGCTGTTTGCACAGTGCGAAGCCCCCAGACAAATTTTCTGAAACTCCTACCGGCATTGCCTCAAAACAAAGCACGAGTAAAATGTCAAAATGTCGGCCGTTGTCCCGTAGTCCCGCTGTCCCGATGCAACTAATGCAATTCATGTGTCAGCCCTCGCTGCTGCCTCTGCACTCACCCAAACCTGTGTTTGTGTTTGCCGTGTCCTGGCAATGTCCTGTCTGTCAATTTGCATGTTACCTGGCATTTGTATTGGCATTGAACTGCAGTCTGCCTTGACCTGCCCAGCCCTGCCCTAGCCTGCCCCCAACCCTGGCAAAGCTCTATTAGTTTGTGTGCTCTTATCAACTGCTTCCTGCCGCACGTCCTTGCAGGCTTCCTTTGTCTCTGCTTTATTTGTTGTGCTCGGGTATTTGCGTATTTGTTTATCTAACTATCAAAGTGCTGCGTGCATCTCAACTAGGGATTCGAGACTGGAGTGCGTTAATTGCAGTACTCTCAGAGCTTTTCGTCGCCTTCCCCCTTGGCCGTACAAATCTATTAGCTCGCCCCAGACCTCTGATAAACGGGGCAAACTCATGTGTTTGCTTACAATTTCACTTTGAAGCAAAGTAAATTTCTGTATATGTTAAAATTGAAGGGAGCCTGATGACTAAGAAGGCGAAGAATCTATTGTTGAACTCTACGGAAATGAGAAAAGGTTGGAATATTCGAGGAAGCAGACCTACAAATCATATAGTAAAAATTTCAATAAATTTTAAAATTAAATTCGACTCTAAAAACAATTTTAAATTTACTAAAGTTAGGAAACGAGAAAAGTTAAAATCTTCTACGAGGGAAATATGCGAATCATAAGATTGCACCACTTAATTAACCAATCTGTAGGTATACCCAGTCTCTGCCCATCAAGTTTTCAACCTTTAACCCTTTTTGCGCACTAGAGCGCGACAAATAAACGACAAATGAAAGGGCTGAAACCGTGAAAAGTGCAGTGGGAAATAAATAAATGAAATCGTTAAACTCTTCGCTTAAAAGCCAAACGAGCGTGCGGCGTATCGAGTGGGATTTTCACGCATTTCCAAAAAGAGAAAAGCGAGAAGAATCGAAAAAAGAAAAGCACTCAACGGTTTTGTGTGCTGTTTGGTTTGATTTTCGTAAATGGCATATCAACTAATTTCCAACGGGCGCATTTGACAGGCCGTCGACAGGGCTAGAGGAGCGCAGGGGCGTGGGTGGCTGGGGCGTATTGACGGACAGGCAATCACGCTCTCGGGCATTTATTCGGCGCGTCATTCATGCAGTCAGACAATTGAAAGTGTCAATTAAAAAAGACCTACGTCAAGTGCCTTCTCGCAGCACAGAGCAGCGCAGTCGACTTTATTATTTTATTATATTTGATTTAAACATTTTGAAAGCGACATGTGCGGACTTTGCCGTCCACCCTCAGAGTAATCGAGATGTTTTCTATTTTCTGGAATGTGCGAAATATGCGTAAATCGAAACAGATGTCGCGCCCCAGGGCAGACATTGATCCTGGTGTCGCCTCAGAGCGAGCTCTATTAGTGCTACGATTAATGCCTGCGGGGTATAATGACTTCTGGCCAGAGTAAACAGTTCAATTTGTTATCCATAGGCTTTAGTAGAACACCCTGTATACAGAAATCAAATTTTCTGTCGGGTAAAGATGGCTCAGCCTGGGCGAGCTTCTGAGCACCTTTCTCCTCTCCCGGCCAAATGAAAACCATAAAATGCATTTTAATTACTCGATTTGTTGTATATTTTTATTAGTTATTATGCTTTTGTTTCAATTGTATTTTGTATTTTGTATTTGGTGTGTCTCGTGATTTATTACCCCTTCTTTAATTGTCAATTTCATTTGTGCAGCAATTCTCATCGATATTCATATCTGTTCTCTGTGTTCGTTGGCATTGTTCATTTTTTGCTGTGTGTATGGTGTGTGTGCACGTGTGTGTAGTTTGAAATACAACTATGAAATACAACGTTATACTTGCCGTACTTTGCGATTTTATTTTCTCATTAATGCTGTCAATTATTTCTTGATTTCGGTTGAATTATGTCGGGCAGGGGGATAAATAAAGAGATTCATTGCGGTTGGTTGTTGGTTTTCAAATAATTAAATACTATATTTGTTGCTGGTAGTGGGTTGCCTTGAATTTACACATATTCGTAATAAATGCATTTAAATTAGCTTTAATTTAGAAATTAGACTAGTCTAGAAATGAAACGCGAAGCAACAGCAAATAATTCTGTCGAAATGTACAAAAAAACGTTACGAGTTACAAGTCGTGTGGTACAATATATCATGTATAATATATAATATATAATATATATAATTTTACAGTATACACTTACGCCTGGTTTATTAATTTTTACAAAATGTAATTTAAACTTAGTCTCTAATTTATCTGATTTCGCAATTTCGCATCTACATACGTTCGTTATTATAATTTATACAAGTCTTGTAGGTAGGTTCGTGATTTGCCTCATCCACAGTGATGCAGAGCTGCATTGGTAAGCGAAAAGTGTAGTGTGGTGTAGCCTGTAGAAGTAGTAGTGTCAGTAGTGTTTGTCGCGCCAGTGTTGGCAAATGTTTTGTGCACTGGAAACTCGGAAAGTTGAGAACGGTGCAGAAGAAGTTACTGAAATACCCAGTGTCGACCGGCTTCACGGGGTATTTTCTGTTGCTTGTTGTATTTTTCGATATATTAAGCTTAAATTTCAATGTGTTGTTTTAAAACTCTCTGAAAGTGTTGCACAAACATTTTAAATACTTTTTGTGTGTCTATTTTTTCGTTTTTTTTTTTTTTTTGCTACTATTTGCACTACTTTTTCTGCATGTTGATTGGGTGTGTGTGTGTAGCTGTGGGTGTTTATCTGTGTGAGTGTGTGTTTATTATTTTTAAATATTGATTTAACGCGCTTACTCGATACATTATAAAATGATGTGTTTACACTTTTCCTTAGTTTTCTGCGTTTAACCACTACGAAGCTACTACGATTTAAACGTTAAATTTTTTTGTTTTCTTGTTGCTTGTGACAATTCGAATGAGCATTAAACTAAAAAGGAACATATACATGATTATCCATTAATTATTCATATACTCGATTGTAAGTTAGTAGGGAATTAATACAATATATTATTTATGCGTGTGTGTGTACGTTATATATGTATATCTATTCTTCTATCCGTAGTTATTTATAGTCAGAGTCAGTTTTGTTGGGTTATACGCTCGCATACATAAATAAGGGTTAGTTTGAGAACCGAATATTTGTGTGTCGATGTTAGTAAAATTAGTTGAATATATATTTAATCGTTTAATCACAAATCATTGATGAAAACTTCACTTGAATTGGTTTAGGCGACGACGCTCTTCACGCTCTCTTGGTCCGTTAAATTCCGTTACAATTTTATCATCTTCTCCTACCTCCCACCTCTGTTTCTATCTCTGTCTCTGCCTCTGTCTTCTTCTTTCTTTTCTGTTTCTCTTCCTCGACGTCTCTACATAATTTTTGACGCGGCATTTCCAAGAAGTCTATGCGTATTTCACGAATACCTCACTAAGTTTATACAAAAAATTTACAGGGGGTTGCGAATAGTGGGCGATATTACAGTATAGCATGGCATAGTATAGTATAGTATAGTATAGACACATTCAGGAGCTGGGAATGGGGGATGTACAGGCAGTTATAGATATTCTGCAGCTTTCGTTTTCGTTTCGTTAGTCGGAAAGGTACTAAAAATCAGTTAAACTTTATTTTACGCTAGTTACTTCTCTTCTCTATATCTTCTATATGGTATTTTCTCTTGTTTTGTTTTATTTTGTTTTCTTCTGTTTCGTTTCGTTTCGTTTCGTTTTATAAACAATAAGTGTCGCTAAATGCTAGATCTTAAATTCGTTTTTATATACTTTAATTATTTCTTGATTGCATTTGATCTGTGGGGACTCGACGCATTCGGCTGTCCCTTTAAAATTCAGCTCGCTTTCCTATCATATGCATTTTTACTACCTTTCCGTTGATTGATGATATATACTAGGTATACGTGTATGTACAGATTGTATGCTAGAACTTGTATTTCTCCATTTCGTTGGCATTATTCGACGCTACGTTTGCTTACACATTCGACTTGCTAATTCTCTTTTATTTTAATTTACGTTTGCTCCTTCTCCTTCTCCTCCTGCTTTACTTTACGCTTTTTTTGCTCAGTGGGTTTAATTGTTCGACGCGTGGTGCTCTCCCCCAAAGGGGGAGGGGCGGGCTTTAACACAAATTTACTGTACGCTTACGAGTAATTAACTTTTGCATATTGTTTTCTACTTTTCGCTTCTGCCTTGTCCGGGCTCCTCCACTTCCTGTGTATGTCCGTGTAGAGCTGTAGAGCTGCAGGCGAGAGAAGAAACGAAAGGGAAACGGCGATTCAGTAGGGCTTTAAGGTATAAAACTACAGAATCGGATGGAGTTGATTGAGTGCACAGTACTCGATAGTCGGATGTGACGCGTAACTCACCTCGATTCAATCCAATTTGGCGTTTTCATCAATGATACCACAGCCTGTTGTTTTGTGTTCGCATAACACCGTTCGCCAACGGATTTGCATTTGCATTTCCGCTTCCATTTCCGCTCCCAATCCCGTTCCCGTTCCCGATCCCGAACCCGTTTCCATTTCCGCTCGCATTACCAGTCAATTTAGTTGCAGTTGTTGCCGAAGCTTCGCCGTTGACAGTCGCTGCTGCTGTTGCCGTTGCCGTCCTGCTGAGATGGATGCCGACATCCTCAGCGGGCGACAGACCCGTGAGACCCGTGAGACCCGTCAGCCCCGGTCGCTTGTAATCCCAGTTGTCAGTTGCCTGATCCGAGTTGGCCACGTCGCGCGTCAGCCGCAACGCCTTCAGGTGCGGGCGCTGCTGCAGCGGGTGATTGTCGCGCGTGGAGTACTTGTTGTTGTGCAGCGTCAGGCTATACTTGGGCTTAGCATTGTTGCCCCCGGCCCCGGCTCCGGCAGCGGCTACTGTTCCCGTACCTGCTCCGACTCCGGCAAGACTCAGATGCAGCGGCTTCTTCGGCATTGTGGTGGCAGTGATGGCATTGCTGTGCTCGGTCGACATCGGTTTGGCCGCCTCGGCAGCCGCTGGCAACTTGAGTGAAGCTTCGAACTAGAGATTATCGGGATAACTGCGGAAATTGTAGGTTCTGGCGCGCTGGAACTCCGCGGCGGCGGCGGCCGCGGCGGCAGAGCAATTGCCGCCGCTGTACGGATTGATCATTGGCGCCGTCGACTGGGAGTTCATGGTGCCCATGCCGTCGTCATAGATGCCGTTCAGCTGCTCCTGGTTGTGGCTGCTGTGGCTGTGGCTGCTCTTGCCACCGCCGCTGCTCACCGTGTTCGTGTTGGAACCGCTGGAACCCGAGCCCGTGCCCGTGCCAGAGCCCGATGCCGAACCGCAGCCGGAGCCAGCACCCTTGATGGGCTTAAATATGGCCGTGGTCGCATAATACTTCTCCATGGGCGGCGGCGGCACAGTGGGCGGCCTGGGGAATATGCTGCTCAGCGGTGGCGGCGGTGTGCGCCGCACATTCACGTAGCCGCCGCCGGCGTTGGCCATTTTCGATGCGGGCATGTAGTCCTGCATGTGGGGCACCGCGTAGCCACCTTCGGGAACATCTGTGTGGGGCGCAAGAGGATATCGCTTAGTCAGGCAGCCAAGCATAGAGGATGGTGTGTGTGTGTGTGTGCGTGTTTGTTTGTTTGTGTGTGTTAGTATGTGTTAGAATGTGTGTGTGTGTGTGTGTGTGTGCGTGGCAATCGCCGCAAAAATTTATTTGCATTAGTTGCCAGCGGCGCCATATTTTATAGCTCGCCGCGGAAACGGGTGAGCCCAAGGGCAGGGGCAGGGCAAAGCTATTGCAATCCCCTTGGGGTCTGCATATTGGGTTTACACACCTGTATAGTCGGGCGTCATATTACATTGTAAATCATTAACCGCTGCGTAGCCGTTCACGCCGCTCGTGTACATGTTCACGTTGAAAGGCTCGTGGTAGAGACTGTTCTTGCCGATGGAATCGTTGTCGTCGACGCTGGCCTGGAACGAGCAAAAGTGCGAACGGAATTTAGCGGGCAGGAATATGTTACATGGTACATAGTGCACAGTGCATAGTGCCGTTTAATGTAGTGACAAGTCGGGCCTAGGTAAACACATTCATCAGCCTGTCACGCAGAACTTAAAGTTATCATTAAGGCCACACAACACAGGCGTGTTTGAGGGCCTTTAAGAGAGATAGAGAGAGCAGGAGGTATGTACTAGATTAGGTTGACTTTTGCAACTTTTGATAGAAGTCAGTGTAAGGGCATACCATGTCCATACAAAAACTGATTCAAACTACGTTTTAATATAAGTTAACCTTGCTAAGGGAATTAATTCTTCGAGTGAAGGCACTACGTGCAGAAAATGATAAGTTAAATATATAAAACGAATTTTTCGCATTCAAATTCAGATTTGTGTGATAAATAAGTGAGGTTGACTCTGTTACTCAATTTTCGTATTCAAAAATTTCATAACTATCAACAAAAGTTACTCTTGACCCATCAATGCGAACGCTTTTAAGTGCCGGGTATACGAAAACCGCGCATTCCTTGTCAACCATCTGCTAAAACTTGCTAAACAGTCTATGCTAAAATTTGCATAGAATACTGGATTCGCAAGTACCACAAATATATCTATGTTAAAAAAATATATTGTATTTAAATATTATATATGCTATTTAACCGGTATATCAATACTTCGATAAATATTAAATCCAATTGAAAACTTACTAAAAGAACGACTTAGTTTTATAAGGCTTTTAGTATCCATAGAAGATAGTAGTGACAAATAAAATTGAGTCACTGACTTAGGTTTAATGTTCAGTATAAATTTAAATTTTCTCAGCAAAATAAATCTACAAATATAATTTTCGTATTTTCGAGATTCGGACAAAATAAAATATTCCGATACAAATATATAATTTTTCTAAAATAAATATAAATATGATATATTGATATTTTGGTGTGTTACGAACAAACCTAGACTGGATTTAATAATTATTTATGCATTCAATCACAGTAGTGTGTGCAGGGTATATACAAGCAGAGTAGATTATAGTGTAGCTCTCTATACTTGCTGCGTAGTCTCTTTCGAAACTTGTAGTATCATAGAATATCATTTGCTTTGCTCTTTCGAAACTTGCAACATCTTAGAATACCATTTGCTTGATTACAGAGTGTTACCATGTGAGAGCACGAAGGCTGGGCTGCTCTACTGCCATGCCTAGTGAGCACTACGTCCAATAACCATTTCTTCAATTCTGATCTGGCAATGGCTGCGCACGTTAGCAGTCTTAAAGCCTGCCGCTCTGCCGTTTTGCTCTAAATTGTTATTTTTACTGCTTATTACTTTTGGCTTAAACACTTTGCTTTCAGTGCGCATCGGGGTGACCATTAGGGCCTCGCTCAGCAGAGGCAGAGCACAGAGCTCGGTGCTCTGAAAAGTTCTTCTGAATAAAAGAAATGCCGCATGGCGCCTGGTCAAGTGTGGCACGAAGTGGACGATGGGACGTGGCAACGGCACGCTACATTAAACCATTATGTGAAATTTGAGTCGAGAATTTGTTCGGCTCAAAGGATATACACTGATACATATAGGTATAGGAATAGGGAATATTCTCTCTGTGTGTGTGTGTGTGTGTGTGTGTGCTCACCTTAATGCTGTTGCCATTGGGGCGATGCTTGTCGACGTTGCCACCGAGGGTGTTGGGATTGAAGCTGTATTGGAATGCATCGAGAACGTTGCTGCCGCGTGCGCGCTTCGTGCGTGACACGATGAACAGGATGATGGCCACGAGCAGGACAATTATCGTTGTTAGAACAACAATGACGACGCCAATGAAGTTCGCCTCGTTCGGCTCCTGGTCGATGGGGCGTGGCGCAATTACTGAAACAATAAACGGCAGCGTTTCGAATTAACATGGCGAAATCGAACGAAATTATAAGTAAATATTGTTCAACTAAATAATTAGCGCAAAGGGTACAAAGGTAGAAAGAGAGATGGACAGTGGGAAAGAGAGAGAGTGAGAAAGAGAGGGGGGAGGGGGGGGGGGGGAAACCTGCTAATTGAATTTATCTCTGTACTTACGTTGTGGTCCATTGTTGTAGTTGCCGTTGATGTTGTTGTTGATATTGTTGTTCATGTTGTTGTTGCCGTTGCTGTTGGTGGCGTCGATGGCGCCGCCATTGCCGGCACCTGCGGCGCCTCCGGCCTGCCCACCATTCGCCTTGTTGTTGTTGTTGTTGTTGTTGATGTTGTTGTTGAGATTGTACTGATAGTCGTTGCTCAGGAAGGGATACTCGTGCGTATCCTGCGCGCTGCCCGGCACGCCGTTGCGCTGCTCCAGTTCGTCTGTGTAATTTCCCATGGCAGGCACTGCAAGCAGAAAGAGAGAGAGGGAGAGAGAGAGAGCGAGAAAGAGTCAATAGAGCAGTCGAGTGAGAGGGTAGAGCGTCGCTCATGAGCATCAAATAAATTTCGTCTTCAAAAGTTTCCGACTTCGAGGCGAGCACAGCTGCGTTCCATGATTACGTTTCTACTGCGTTTCTGCTCTGCTCTGCTCTGCTTTCCTTCTACACACCTTTCGTTCCACTTTACATTGTTTCGCCTTCGCTACGCTTTTCTCTTTTTTCACTTCAGACTTCATTTCCGCTTCTTTTTTTTAAGGCGACTTTCGGGCATAACTAAATGCACACAGATGTTTGATTTTTCCCGGACTTATGCATATGCATCCGACTACCTGACTACCTTTCACTCCCAAAAAGTGTTAACTAGCACTATAGCTTGTAGTCGGAATGCAGACTAATCACAGCCCCTGCCTGCTTATAGTTCCCGATTAATGCATACTGCTTATCTACGTATATTCCTAGCTGCCTCTTGCAACCCTTGGCCTCAGCTATGCCAGGGCTTAATGCCAGTCCCTGGCTTATTAGCTTAGATCTGTCACGGCAGTCAGCGGCAGCCCCTGCAGGCCGTAACACCTGCTCATCCAGCATTCGCTTTGATCTCTAATACACGGCAGCTTATGCTTCCATGCCCCTCGCGACTGTAGCATATGCCGCTGCGTGCTGCAGAGTGTTATCATTTATCTCCGCTAACATCTTGGGGGCACAACAAAACAACAGCAGCACAAAAACAGAGCATTCCCGGAGGCAGCTTTTTCACACAGCGAGGACTGTAGCGGGGGAGAGGCTTGGGGATTATGGCCACCCCGTTGCAGGCTCTCGGCATGCCCGAAATGCGCCTTCGGCTAGCCGAAAAACGCTTCCTTGAGTGGGTGACCCCGTTCCAGCAGACAGTAAATGGCGTAATTACTGTGTGAAGTTTCTCTCCTGCTGCTAGTGCTTCTCCTTCTTGTTATGCTGCTCCCGCTGCTGCTGTTGTTGTTGTTGTTTTGAGTTATGTCGCCTTCTTGGACAGCAGCCCGGGAGAGAGGAGGGCAGCGCAGCGGGCCCGGAGGACACTGCGAGGACGTCAGGCATGCCTTTCAAGTTTGTGCTTGGCTGCCTTTTATTTCGCCACTGCCATTGTGCCCATTGTTGTGCCGCCCCCATCCCTGGGCGCCCACTTAAAAGGGCATATCTCGCATCTCTCGGCACGGAGTGCGCTGCGTGGTCGTCATAAAACGTTTAAAATAATTAAAATATTTCGTGGCACATTTATCACATGTTCACGGCAACGCGGGCGAGCTGAATAGAGCAAATAATGCCAAATACGCTGCGTATCCCTTTTCGCATTCACGTCGTCTTCATATTTTTGCTTTATTTTTGTCCTTTATAACTAATTCTCTTTGTGTGTCCCCAGAGTCTGTACTTGCTCCCCCTGCCCCCTGCTCCCTGCCCGCACAACGCTCCTGGCTTTCTATGCTGGCATTGTTTTTCCGCCTTTGTATTTTTAGAAACCTTTAAATACAAAACTCCACAAAGAAGCACAACAACAATCACCGCAAGCAAATCTCACAAATTGGGGTTAAATCTCTGCAGTGCCTGATAAAAATATACGCACACACTCGAGAGATGCTGCTGCCACGCAGTACGTGCGTTTCTCGTTTCTTTTGTTCTGTTTACTCTTACCCTAGTTTCCGAGCCCTTCGCAGCCACAAAAAGCTGAGAAAAAAACTAAATAAATAAAAATGAAAACCAGCCAAACAGCTGCTTGCCCCCCGCCCCAGCAGCCCGTGCTTATCATCCTGCCCCTGCTGCATGCGGTGCGTGACAAATGCCTTGTGGTGTTTGCTTCTCCTCAAGTAATTGCCGCGGCGCAGCATGTGGTGCAGCCGAACTCGGCACTCTTCTACCCACTCTCCTTCGCCGTGGTTTGCGCTGACATATCCTTCGCCAATGTGGCTCGTCATGGCCCTCGGTAGCTGCTGTCAAAGTGAGTGCCGATCCGATCTGCTGATCCTCGACGGCTTTGCTGCTGCTTTTCGGCTTAAGGTCTACATCGGGTCTCAAGTGTTTTGCTTGAATGAGCTGCGATGATTTTGCAGAAAGCGATCGCCTTTGTTCGCTCCTGAGAAACTGTGCAGCTCTGTCTACGATCATTTTGAGCTCGCAGAATTCAGCATTCAGCATTCAGCTTTATAGACTCGTCATATTGGGGTAGTTGTGTATTCCCCGAGCTTTGTCCAGTGTCATTGAACTGTGGGATCTCGGCTTCGATTCGATTTATAAGCGACTTCCGCCGTAAATCCATTAAGTCCCCTGACTTCGGCCAGCTGTAGGAAATCCCTATTCATGTGGCACGCCCTATTAACTCATCAATCAAACATGAAGCTGGCAGCCAGGCAGCCTGGTAGCCTGGCAGCCTGTCAGTCTGGCAGCCTAATCCCCTACTCGTTTTCACACCTACCGCGCATGGAATCGCGGCTCGATGCTTCGCTGGAGTGCGTTCGATTCGGCAATGAATACGAATGATCTGCCGCCCGGCGATCCTGAGCGATTTGTACAACCCCTGCGAGGGGTAAATGCTAAATGGGCTATGAAAACATTGCACCAATACGCACAGCGGGGGAAGGGGGAGGGGGTAGGGCATGCTAAATCTTGCACTTGGTACAATTTAATCGGAGCTGCAGCCGGAAATGCATTGGAGAATGCTCGGCATTGTTGCCAGGGGGGTTGCAGCTACCCCTAAGCCCGGTATCTTGTTTACTCTCGCCCAACCTTCCATCCATGTGCCTGGGCATTTTTATTGACTTTGCTTGCCTCTGCTGCTGCCCCTGCTCCACGCTCCCTGCACGAGCTGCCTACGTGCATGGCACAAAAGCGGAAAAAGGGAAATATTTCCAAAGAGATGCAGCTCGTCGGGCCGCTTATCTCGCCTGTCTAGCTGCGTCTGTCTCTCTATCTATCTATCCCATTGTTGTTGGCCAAATGTTGGAAAATTCTTTTCGTCTTTCCCCTCCTCCAGCTGCAGTTGCTGTCACACACTCGAGCTCGGGCTCGAGCGAAATGTATGTGGAAAATGCATTGGCAGTCGCGTATGCCAAATGCAATTTTCGGGCAATTGAATCAATTTCTGTCTCATTTTGCCCCCTACTTACCAGATATAAAACTGATCTCCGATAACATAATCCATTTGACAGCGAAGTACAAATTGATTTTCAGATATTTGCCCACGCGATGGTGCAGCTTGATGGTCACATCTCTGGCATGGTCCATGATGGTGTCGGGCATGTACGAGAACTGCACTGGCTCCCCGGAGAAGTAGCGTCCGCCGATGCTGAAGAAGACCTTGGCGTGCACGAAGACCTACGGAACACAGAGAGAGAGAGAGAGAGAAGTCGGATTGAATAATGGGCAACACCATGCAGACCTTGAGTTGGCAACAAGACTTCCGCTCTTTCACTCGCTAGAGCAGACTTTTCCCACTCGAGTGAGACATTTGGAACTCGGAACTCACCTGGACATCCTTGGTGAACATGTTGTTGGTGTGCAGCACGATGGCGCTGAAGTTGCGCACCGTATCGAACTCGAAAACGATTTCGACGGGCTTGCCCAGCAGGCCGGGCGTATCGTTTCTCCAGCCAATCCACTCGTAGCCTGAAAAAAAAATACAGAAAAAAAGAAAACCAAATGAAATGGAAGTTTCTGTGCAAGGTAAAAAATCAATAGGCCTGCGGAGTGGCATGTGAGGCTACTTAAGCCCCAAAGCCGGTGGCACTTTGGGGTGAAGTTTTGTGGCCCCAGGCAAACTAATGGGTGAGCACGAGTAGTGCGGCAGGCGGGGCAGGTAGAGCCGAGGAGGAGGTGGACTCCGCCCCTAACAAGAAATTATGGCCAGAGCGACATTTAAGTCGTTTCTCGCTTCCACTTTGCTTTGTTTGCATGGCCCTAATTTGCCTGGGATAAGGTGGTCGGGTGGTCGGACAGCAGCAGGAGAAGCTCAGGGCAAACACGGGGCTGGAAAGGGTCCGAAAGCATTTCAGTCATGCAATTGGCCCCGCTGCTGATCACAAGTTATACAATTTTCAGTCGAGATGGAGCTGGAGCTGGAGCTGGAGCTGGAGCCGGAGGAAATCGCCCGAAAATCGATTTGCAACTGCTCACAATGCAATAAGCCATAAGGAGCGATGGCTTTTCGATTGTCTGAAGCGAAGTCAGGAATTATATGCCGAAAGTTTGCTGCAATGCGATTGGGCTTTATGTGTCTGTCTCGACGGCATGTCTAATTGTCTGGGGGAAGTTTTCTACTTAAATTCGCGCACTGCCAAAGTTTTCAATAATTTCGATTATTGGCCATTTGCCAGTGAGAAATGGCCAGAGCCAGCGCCAGCGCCAGGGCCAGGGCCATGGGCCAGAGACGGGCAAAAACGCAGGCGAAACTTGCGTTCGAACTTTTCGGTGCCCGCCGGCTCGGAAATGAATGCCAGTGTTGCCATAAATTATCAAATATGCATAATGTTTACATTTTTACAGCGCATAGTTCGCCCTGCGGACTTGCCCGGGGGCAGGACTGCGAGGGAGAGTGTCGGCGCAAGAGGACGAGAAAGAGAAGGGAATGGAAAGGAAGGGGTCCCTATGCCAGGGCAAGTTAACTGCGTCGCCAGCAAATAGTCCAAACTTATTATTTATTTTGTTTATTGTGTGTGTTGCGAGGCGAATTATTTGCTTGCCAAAACTTTTGTGGCTCCCCCCGCTGTGCGGGTACGGGACTGGGTAGAACTCGCCTTATGCTGCTGCTGTCGGTGAACTTTCGTAATTATTTGATGTTAATCAGCTTTTTCTATTGCAATAAATCATCGTGGGCAAAGTTTTGGATACAGTCTTTCCGATAGATATGCAGACGGGTTTAACTACCTAACAAGTACTGTAGCGGGGGGAGAGGTCTATACTGGGCACTTTACGTCATACATATGGGTATATCTCACATTAAATCGATATATGTAGAGCTGCTCTATCGACTAATCGATATCATCTGCTTGCACTTACCTTTGCCAAAACCATGGATATCGGTGCGGAAGTTGTCTTTGCCCTTCTGGCCATCCACCAGTTGGCCTAGGCCCTCGACGTAGCGGTCGCCCTGCTCATTGCCGTCGTAGGTCTTGTCCGATAGGTCCACCTCCATGCCGCGCTGCACTCCCTTGGGTATGCTGTACGAGACGATACCCTCTGCAATTAAACGAATGCAAATTGAAAACATTTAAATCCAGGTCGACAAATTCTTGGAATGAAACCAAACTCGGGTAACACGAGCCACTGCACACATGTGTGCACACACACACTCGAGCACACCCACACCCACACATTCATCACTTCCTTCATTTCATTTCACTTCACGTCATGTCACGTTTCGTGTCCCGTGACACGTGACGCAGACAAACGAGTGACAAAGCGAGTCGCGCGCTGAGTTTGCGACGGTTTTAAACTGCGGTAAATTTAAAGTTTTTCCCCCCTGGCAGCAACTTTTCCAGGGAGGGGCGAGTGGGGCAGGGGAGAGGGTGCAGGATATTGAGTTACTTGAAACATAATTTCGTTTTGCGGCCACTTTTGTCTTTTGTCTGCCGTTTGGTTGCTGTGGTTATTTTTAGCAAAGTGTCGGGCGGCAGGCGGAAAGGGTAGAATTCGGGGTTTGGGGTTTGGGATTTGGGTCTGGGGACTTGCAACTTGGGGTTTGAGTTGCTGCGGCAACGGCTATAGTTTTTCAATGTCAAAGTCACAGCGGTAGCGTCACAACAGCAGCAACCACAACTGAGTCATGCTTCTGCGGCCGAGTTACAAAGTGGTTCGATGTTATGTGAAAGTTTTGCGGGATAGTTCTCAAGTGCGAATACTTGTGACTACACACATGTCTAGCGGATGCGAGTGTGAGTGCATGAAAGCACTTTGATATTTACTTTTACCTCGCGTAGGAACAGAACAGCAGAGACACAGGGTGCCAGGGTTCCAGTGCGCCCAAACAACACCTGTCACTAATTACCACAACTAAGTGCACTCGCCTACGAAATTAGCAGCGGCCGGAACAACAACAATTACCAAAAAAAAAAAATTCTGTGGAATCGAAAAACAACAGCAGAGTTGCCAGGACACTCGAAATAATTACACACCGGTATTACTCGAATTTCTATTTCTATTTACACGATTAGGGCACGTGGGCAGCGCAGGACATAGGTCAAAGGCATTTTCCAATAATTACAAAAAAAGGGGAAAAGACCGAAATTTACTCTGCAGTTGTGCATGGCGAATATATTCTGTTAACTTTTCATTCGTTTGAAATATTTTTATTTCTAAGGAAATCATTGAAAAACTTAAAGCACCAAGTTTATTGGTTGAGATAAGCTATGAAATTTAGAAAAGCTTGGAAATTGTATTATTAGCCGATCGATTGAAATTATTTAATTAATTTCCTTAACTTTACCAAAATTTCTAAAAATGTTGAAAGAAATTCTGCATATGAAAAAAGTTTATAAATATAAACTTAAAATTTTATATATAATTTTTAGCTTGCGTCCAAGCGGACAAAAAGTATAAAAAAAAGGACAGCCTAATTTTTTTTGAAAAAAAAAACCAAACTCAGTTCAATTCAATATTTTTCATGCTGTATTTTGATAGTCTGATATGTCTCTCTAGACACAATGGGTATACCCTAATAAATGTTATAGGAAAACTAACGGAATCACATAATTACACATAATTGGGCACAGGACAGGAATCGAAACACGGAAAACGAGGTGCACAGTACGCACAGGGCATTGATAATGAGCAGTTCCAGGGAACATACATATGTCTGCGAAAGCCAAGACATATGGAGCGAGTCGGGATAGGAAGGGGAGGCAGCTTTAGCTGGGCATACAAGTAATTATTTAATTTATTTATAATGTGGACAACACCTAATTACTGCAAAAGGTTGCAGGACCTTCAACCACTCAGTGCGGAGAGAAGGGAAAGCAGATAAGCACACGATATGCGAGCGGGAATACGTATATACCATATACTATATGTGGTATTTAATTAACTGCAAAGACATTTAAGGCAGCGCGTTCTGCAATTGTGTTGCGACATTTTTCACGCAATGGCCCCCGTTCTGGGCTTATCCTCTGGGCCCCCACACCCGCGATGGGGGGTTTCCACTTAAGCGTTGTTATTCGCGTGCTCACATGCGATTTTATTCGCGTGTCGAAGGGAAGACACAGCGAAAAAAAAACTGCCAAAAGTCCACGCAGTGCGTGCTGCGGCCGCAGAAAACAAGCTCGCACACAACTATACATATGCCATATACATATATCTATATGGAGCACAACGCAAATCGGGCAGCGGGTGGAGGTCGTGGGGAACAACAACATATAAAATGTAATTTGTTTCCTTTTCTGGTCGACGTCACGCGAACCCTGACAAAGGGAGCCCAGGCGAACTTCGCTGATGAGTCAAATTGAGCAGCAGTTGAATGAATAAATGAATAACTGAATAAATGGATACTTAGGCGGATGGAGAGGCCAAACTTTTGGCTACAAACTACACAGTTAGCTGTGAGTTGCGACTTGTCGTCTGGAATGTTGACTCCAACTAACCGAAAGACAGCTGAAAAGGGGCGGAATGCGACTATAAACAAGGCAGATTTATCGTATGCATGAAATAACGAAACTATATCATTCACTCCTCGATCGATAATCAGCACACTATATGCATACCAAATTCGACATGGTGTACAGGCTGGAAAGTGAGCGTAAGTTTGATCTATTATATCGTATTTGCCCGGTCTTTGATTTATGGTTAGCCCTTTGAGGCGGTTCCTAATGCGGCATAAGCTGCAATTAAAATGCCCCCACAGCTGCTCCTAGGCCAGAGATTAAGTAGAAACGCTAAGCATTCGTAATTTATTCACCTTAGCTTTGTGACGCACACTCATAAATCCCGAGGTTAACGCTAATCAGTTGCAGCATTTATAAAATGCATAAAAGCCAACTCCAACTCCAACTCTAACCCGAAGTCAGAGTTGGACTCGGATTCGAATCTGAGTGCGAATCCAATTCCACAGCGAGTCCGAATCAGATGTCGATTCAAATTCCAAGGGCTAAGCTGTTGTTAAATCGAAATAAATTCGACTTTAGTTCGTTGTGTGAAATCAGAGTCTGTCACTTGCCTCAAGATAATCTGCAGTCATGACGTGACCAGAGCCCCCCCGACCGCGGCTCTATTAAGCCCTATTTGCTTACGATTACGACGGCGCTTCCAGACCTGGGTGCGGTCTCTGGCCACGTAGGTGTGCCCATTGATTTGAATTTCAAATGCTTGGGACGCGAGCGTCGTGGGTCGGAAAACGGGGATCGGGAATCGGGGATCAGACATCGGGAGTTCGGAGTCGGGAGTCGAAAGCCGCGAGTCGCAAGTCGATTCGACTTGAGTTGAAAATTTATGGCCTCAATTTATAAACAATTATGATTTCGGTCTAAATTTCACATCGATGAGATTAATGAGCGTCGTTAGTCGAGCTGCCGCCAAGTTTATTGATTGCTTTCGCCCAAGTTGCCGTCTGTCTGCCACTTGTCTAGACGCCAGGTCGTATAGCTCCCTGAGTCCCGTAGACCACCCCCACTACTGCGCCGCCTACCCGGCCATATATGTATGTACAACGTATGCCCATAAACCCCATGCCATGGCATCTTATCTCGCTTAATTTGCATATGAAATGCGCTGTGTACATCTGAATTCCCAATGGCAAATCAAATGACATGGCCCCAAACCCCAAACGAGGGCAGAGGCGGTCAGTTTGCATGTCTAGGGGCGTACACATAGTTTGACCCCCGCACAAATGGCGCCAGTTACCAGTTAGCAGTTGTCCCCACCCCCCAAAAGTCCGACCATACATTGCGTTAATTTACGGAATAATTTCGACTTCCGCGCCTTGCACTCTCTGGGGGCTTTCGGGGGAGTTTCGTACTGGGTTAGGGGTCTGGTCAAACAAATTGTCATTAGGCGCGCTTTGTTCTTGTTCCCGTTGTTGTTTTTGTTATCGCTGGCACTACCTGCAAATTATAGAAAAATTGGTTTGCCCAGACTGCCAGATATATGTAGTTTCTGTAGTGGTTGCTCTTGTTGTTCGTGCACTACTTGACAATTGCGTGCAAACAACTACGACGACGACGACGACGACAGCTCGACGGCGACTCCAGACGCCGATTTCGGGTTGTCGTCTGCATAGTTTCCCAGCCTGTCTGCGACTTGGATTCGCTCTCTCGAATTCTGGCAGGGGCTACCATACATATGTCTGCACGCGATTCGTTGTGTGTACAGTGCTCACGAATGTACGCGTACTGTTTGCCTCTTTTTTACCAGGCACAATAACAAGAATCCGGAGGTATTGCGTGGCGAAAAGGTCTCGCTACACGGAATCGGATTACGCGGTACGACTAATATGCTGTCCACAGCGTCGCTACGTTGGGTTTTCACGTGAATAGCTTTAATAGTGTTGCAAAGCGCTGTTTAGCTTGCATTTGAGTTCTCAACGAGCGTTATGTGCACTCATTTGCAATTTCATACTATTCCTAGTCAAGCTTAATCTAGTTCTAACCTTACTTTTTAGAAGACTCACTTTGGCCTCTACTCGAGTTCGCTATATGCGATCTTCACCTCTAGTCAATCTGTTCTCTAGATCATGGTTGCTTTCCAACAACTTTAACAGTATTGCAAAGCTCTGCAAAGCGCTATTAGTAAGACTGTTTGGCCTTCACACGAGTTCGTCAACTGACGATCTTCACCTCTAGTCTTCCTCTACTTTAGATCATGGTTGCATTCCTACGACTTTAACAGTGTTGCAAAGCTTTGGCTATTCGCTTTCATTCGCTTCTTTTCAATAGTGTTGTAAAGCGCTTTTAGAGAGTTTTTCTTAAGCAACAACATCAGTAGCCTAATTTAACGATTTCCCTTGAGTTGAATTGATGGCAATCTTCAGTAATGCTTCATTAGTTCGCAGCTCCACTCGAATAACCATAACAGTGTTGCAAGGCACCTTTGTAGGGCTCAAAATTGATTTTTGCTAGCGTTAACCAAGAATGTCAACTCATTTGCAACTGCAAACCTTATTCTACTTGAGTTTGATTAATGGCGATCTTCGGCCTAGCGAGGAAAAGGTCTTTCACTCTTCAGTTGATATCTGAGAGCATTCCCAGCCGCATAAGCCGAGCTTGCCGGTGCCTGTCGCATCTCGAGTATTGCTAAGGCAGGCTAATGCACCTCTAGGCCACTAAACAGACACTTAAGCCGCTTTGGCTTGTCTAATAGACCAGACCCTGAACAAGACGACAGAGAGATAGAGAGAGAGTGAAGAGGGGCTTCCGACTAGATGATAAATTAGCGCTGACACTAAAACTCTGTTAGCCTTTTCGCGCTATCATTGCTCATGTCGAGTTTTTATCGCACTCGTTTAAATTCGCGTCACGGACAGGCCTGGATTGGGTGAAGGGAAGAGCTGAGGACGATCACTTACCTTCCCAGAGGCAGCCGACGATCTCGGCACGCAGGCAGATGGTGCGGTCGTACTGGCCATACGGATATATGCGTATCTTGGATGCGAAGATGATCGGCTGCAGGGCGTTCTCCACCTCGCTGTAAGTGTTAATATTACCGGGCAGAATCTGTGGGTAAGAAGAGCACAGAAGAGAAGCTCCATAATAGTCTCGTTTTTTGGCTGGGGTTAATTGCTGTGTCGGCTTACCTCCTTGCCCTGTGTGTTCTTCCAGCGTTGCCACTTGTCGAAACCCGGTCGCCAGTACTCGAGCACATACGCCTCGGTGTACTCCTGACCCTGACCTTTTCCGAAGCGACCCTGTGTCCGTATGGCGGTTATCACGTGCGTCTGCAGCAGATCCACCTGCAGATACTCCTTGAGCGCATTGGAGACCATGTGCTTGGGGCACCAGGCACCGCCGTTGTTATCGGTTTTCAGTCTGCAAGAAGACGACGAAGAAGAAGAGAACGACAACTTTATTAATTGCCCTCGCATTCGGAAGCTGCGCGACTCGCCAGTTGCGCAGAAAGTTTCTACAAATTAATTGACATTAAGCGTTCGCCGCCACACGACGTCCCGTAGCCTGTGCCCGGCCCCAAGCCCCCGTCCGTCGGTCTTGTGTTGCATGCAGCCGAAGCCACAGTTAACTGTAGCCTAGGGGGGAAGACTGATGTGGAAGCCGGGTCTGAGGCTGCGGCTGAAGCCGAAGTCTGGGTGTTGCTCTGGCAGCTCGTTTCGTTCGTTAAGCTTCTGCGGTTTCGGACGCAGCAGGATGTTGTCTATGTAATTAAGGATTAATTTAAGTTAGACACGGACTGATGGACAGGCGGACGCCAGGCAGACTAGCCTGCCTGGACGGTGTGCCTTGGCGCACGCCTGTACGGGCCCCCTCTTCCAGCCTTAATCAAGTCCCCGCCCCATCGACTGGTATTGATATGTTAACCACGGTAGATACGTTTTTCGGTTTATATTTCAATTAAGTTTCACATGCTTGATTGCATTTCGGGGCCTTAATGTCTGTCCATTATTCATCGGCTGTGACTAGGCCTAGACCCATTACCAGTTCAACTCCAGACAGCAGACCACACCGCTCCCCTCACTGCGTCCTGCCCCCACTTGTTGCAAATTGCTTCATTTTGTTGGCTGTCTTCGGCAGACCGCAGCTGAAACTGAACCCCGAGCTCAGCCTGTGCCTCGGTCCGTCGGTTATTGAATTTGATTGCAATATTTATTTAGTGGACGGCATGCGTTTAATGCATTCCCGCAATTTCCATTTGGAGTTTCCCCTCCTGCGCCTCGCATGTGCAGCGAGTGCAATTAGCAATGATTTCCGCCTGAGCTGAGAGATCATTCTGCTTTGCTTACTGACGGGGCAGGACTTAAGCGGAGCACGGAGCTCATTTGCCATGCTTTATGCACTTTGCTTTCGGAGCAGGCGAACTTGTGTTCAATGAAGGCATGTCTACGAACCTAAAACTTTCTTTATTACTCTAAATCTTTTTTAATCCAAGTATGTTACATCTTGGACGTAAGAGATGGCCATCGATCTTTTTTGCGTTGTGTATTATTTTTTGTACCATATATACCATTTCAGTACATTGAAATTCGATATTTTTTAGAATAGAATATATATAGAACTGCTTTGAGGCAGCTTAACTCTTTTTAATGGCTTTAGTTATCAATGCCTAAAATTTTAGTACTTTTTGATCTACTTTATTTCAAGTCTAGCCTGATTTAGGTACTCTAAGATACTTTTTGAAAATTAGATAAACTTTCGGAGCATGCCAAAAATCGTTCTTTTAATATATAAGCTTTAATAAAGCATTATAAATTTATAGTGATATTCGTTTTGCAAAAGCATTAATTTGGTATACTTACGCAGCAAGTAAACTGTGAATCTCGCTTCCATTCAGTATGTAATTTATTAGTGCTTCTGTATCCAATTTTGATCAAACTTATTTTCTTAAGCTCATCACAAAATATACGAAAATTCTACTAGATATACCCGGGCATATTAGCAATTTTCTGATTACTTTTCAGACTCCTTCAGCCTATTCCGCCCGCTAGCTGTGTGGTCTTAGAGCACTTCTGCTCGGCCAATGTAATAATCATTAGGAACTGCAATTACTGCTGAGTGCATAGATCAAAGTTGCTTTATTAAAATACTGAGAAACTCCCACAGCTCGGACTGCGGGCAGCGCTTGGAAAAAAGGCTAATTTAATATTCATAAAATTGCTTAGATTTCTTCTTGGCGCGTCTTGTCTTTCCAGCGGCTGCTCTGCAGTGCTCCAAAAGCAAATAGCCCAAAGGCAAAGTAGGAGAAAATTGCCCGAAAGAAAAAATCAGAGAGAAAAAGTGGAAGAGAGACAGAGAAGAAAAGCAAAGAGCATGAGCGAGAGAATAAGGTATAAACATTATTCAAAATGCTAATCCGCTGCTATGTGCATTTTAACTCGACTTTAATTATTGTTATTGCCAAAGTTAACAATCTTCCCCATCGTCGGCTGCTCGTTTCGCGCTGCTGATTGACTGGCTAACTGCTCCGCTGCCGGGCACTCCAACTCCGACTTGGACTCCGAGTCGGACTCGGAGTCGGAGTCGGACTCTGACTTGGCTCTAGCTTCCAATCAAGCGCCAGCCTTTTCGTTTTTTCCTTCTTCTGCGCTTTTTCGCTTCCCTTTTTGCTGTTTTTAATATGGCAGAGGTTGTAAATTTAATGACCTGATGGCCCTGACGGCCTGCCAGACGCTGGCCACGTTAATGAAAATCAAACCGCGCCAACTGTCATTAAACTAATCTTTGTAATTCAATAGCCTCGGCCATGCTCCAGCTCATGTCGTCAACGTCAAAGTATCCTGCTCGGCTTCCAGGGCCCAAGGCTCTGGGCCAAGATCTCAGCTCTCGCAGCGCGTGATTTGTTTTAAGTGCATGTTTTCTGTAATGAATTACTTAAAGTTCCCTTCGAGCCGTAGTTGGAGTCGCAGTCGGAGTTTTGGGCTAGTTAGCTGCCTGGTTGGGCGGTTGGTCGGTTGGTCGGTTGGTCGGTTGGTCGGTTCGCTGGGTGGCTAAGTGCACGGCAGCCACAAATTATAATGCTGCCTGCACTTTTGAACTCTGCCTCGAACTGAAACTTCGGCTTGGCAAATTGCACTGCGCCTGATTGGATACCCGGGGAGCAGGGCAGCAGATGCGGAAGCAATAGACAAAGGAAAGTTCCGTCAAGTTTCCGAGAGCTGTTCGCTGAGTGTAGCAGTCACTGGGTTAAGCCAAAAGGTGAAAAGCTTCGACTCCGTTGGGATGACATCTGAAATACGCTGCGATTGGAATTGACAGCAATTAGCTGCAGACAGGTAAGTTTTTAGTTGCCCGCAGTACTCGCTAAACAATTCCCTCTCACTATCACCCGAATTATTAACTTAATTTATCTATCAATAAATTGATACTAAAAACAAGTCGAATTTTGTTTGTAACTAATTTGCCTCTCTTCCAGTGCCATGAAAGTGCTTAGAGCGAGTTCCTAATGATTTCTCAGGCTTATGGCATACAGGCACAATTAAACTGCAATCAAACGATCACAAAACTGTGTACTAAAACTGTGCTAAATCGTGAGTAGTGCACTGAACACTAATACATTTCGTCTGCCATTAGTTTTCAGCCCACAAAGAAGCAGATTGCCTGTCAATGAAAGCACTTTGCCAACCCGCAGAACTCGTTGTCGACCTCTCAGGTGAGTCAGGCAAAGAGAGGCAGATAGAGGGAGAATGGCAGAGGGGAAGGAAGGCAAAGTAAGGAGGCTGCCCGCAGCTAAGAAACATATCAAATGCTTCGAACTTGAAGTCCAATTCCGAATGCAGTAAGTACCCCCAGTCTTGGGTCTTGGGCCTTAGCTTTGTCTTTAGTACGAATTCCAGTTAATCTGCCGCCAAGAAGAAATACAGGCTGCTGTGAGTGTGTGTGTGTGCGAGTGTGTCTGCGAGTGTGTGTATCTGTGTGTTTTGTTTATCTCAACGTGCTCATCACGCATCGTTTTGTGGTTTTACTTTAGTGCCGCCATAAAGGGTTAATGTTAATGATGCCTTTGTGGTGTCTCTCTGTCAGATCGGCCCTGCACTTGAGTGTTTTTTAAGTGCATGTCTATAAACGAAAGAACGACGGCAGCGGGCTGCGGACAGCGGACAGCGAACAGCGCCAGACGACGGACAGCAAATTATTACGGAAAGCCGAAGAAGAATCTGTGGCGAGGGCGTCTGCCCCGGAGACGTGGAGCCCTCGCTTGGATGTTTGCATTGATTTCGCCGTAACTCACGTGATAATTGACATGTTTACGGCCTGAATGGGTGCTTCACTTTAAGTGTATGTGTGTGCGGGTGTGTGTGTGTGTGCGAGGCATTTAGTAAAGTTCGGTTATCCCGTACTAATTACACGCTCTCATCAATCATTCGCAACGATCCACGACGCGGCAATTGCAAAACTTCCGGCGCAATCCCTTTGACCCGCATTGCCTCACACTTTCCGCTCGGGTCATAAACTTCAATGCAAAGTAAACAGTAACAGAAACAGAAACAGCAACAGACACAGAGATCCCAGTGAGCTCGACTAATCCAAAAGTGAGCTAAACTCGTCTAACCAGCTGCATTAGGCTCCTCAGGTGACCCTTTGCCCGAACCTGCGCTCCAACCGGTTTCCTTCTTTCTCTTTGTGTCTCTTCCTCTCTCTCTCTCTCTCTGTTTCTGTTTGTTTGAAATTGCATTTAATTAGTGTGCAAATAGGGCTGCCGTCTCCAGATACATTCCCTCGTCAGGGGCATTAAACGGCCGGCCAAGTCTTCTGCATATTCATGAAACGATTCCCACTTCCCCCGGGTGGAGCTCAAGCTTATCTTCGAAACGCGCCAAATATTTCGAGTGTTTCTTTAAGTTTACCATGTTGCACCTTGTCGACTTTCTAATACCCTGCACGTGTTGATAGATTAACATGATGAATTTTCAAATGAATCCAAGCATTATTTTATGCTGTTTACATTTACACAAGCTTGGCATACCCTTGTTAAAAATTTCCATAAATAAAATGGTAAATACGTATGTGAAATTCCAAAGTGTTTTTTTTATTATTCTTCTAGAATTTATTTGTAAATATTATATTATTTCTTTGCATCTGCCATGCATTCTTTTACTAGTTACATGCACTCCCATAAACCTATCATACCCTCCCAGTAAATTGAAATCGATGCAAATGGGTTATACGAGACGGATACCCAAAAAGTTGTCCCCCTTCTCTTATTTTCTTTTGATTTTTCGATTGTGTCACAGCATTATCTAACGTATTTGTTTGTTTTCCCCGCTGTCTCCTCGTGTTTGCTTTTTCTTCTCGCAATCGGTGGCTAAGATTTCGATTTTATAGACTTCGTCATATCGCCCTAATGAAGTCGTCTATAAAATTGGCAATTAAACGAACACGCCGCGGCGACTCTAATGATAAGCTTTTGGGGCGGGGCAAATAAACCAGGGGCAGCTCAGAGTCAAGTGGCCAGAGCAGGGGGCAGCGGGGTTAACGCAAACATTAGGGCAGAAGAAAACTTTGACAATTTGATTAGGGCTCTACAAGCAGTTCTCTATCAGATTGAATCGAACGAGATTTACATTTGTACATATATGTATACTTGTATTTACTGCAAGTACATGTATTTCCCCAAGTTTGCCCACTCACCTCGCATGTTGGGGACCCACAAATGCCGTGTCATGGGCTGAGCTGGCTGTAATTTGAGCATCGGTAATTGCACCTGTCTCCATGCCGAGGGGCACATTACAAGTAGCTGCAAAAAATGAGAAGAGTAAAAATTAATATATGTAAGTACGTTATATAAAGGCATATACCATCAGTTGTTTGGGGCGCAAGTAAATGAAGTTTTCAAAAGGAAAAACTCAAATTTTAATTAATTCTGGCTGCGCTTTGCGGCCCACAAAATATATTTAGAACGCAACAAACGCCCTGCCCCTGCCCATATGTAGACTGTGCGAGTCTTCCATTTTCATTCTCATTTCCATTTCCAGTGCAACGCCCATCAAATCTATCAAAATAAGTCAAGCGTCAATTTGACTTTTTGACATTTGAAGGCGGCAGCAGAAACTGGAGGCGGGGCAGGCGCTGGGTGTGCGGCACGCCCACTGCCGACTATCACTTTCCCAGGCTTCTCGGGAAAGACTGCGACTATCTACTTTTAAATAAGGCAAGCACTTAATCATTGCCAAAGTCGAGCCCAAGCAGCCCGAGCAGAACGTCAACTACTCTGGTTAATTTATTGCCAAGCGATTGCCACCTCCCTCACCTCCCCGACTGTTCAAGTCTTTGATATGGAACGGAGTCACAGTTGGAGTCAGAGAGTCGGAGTGGCAGCCCTCGCCTGCCTGCCTGTCTGACTGCCTGCTGACATTTTCGCCAGAATCAACACTGATTTGACATGACTTTTGTTGCTCAGGAGAAGAGCATGGCGCAGCTTCCAGCTTGCAGCTTGCAGTTCTCAGGGCACCCTACTGGCAGGGTGCACCTCCTGCCCAAGGTGCGTGCATTCGTTTAGAAGTTTATAAATAAACACAGAGGGCAGGGCGAGAGAGAGAGAGAGAGAGAGAGAGAGTGAGTTGAACCTGGTCGAAGCTCTTTGCAATCGCACTTGATTGGATTTGATAGCTGGCAATGCTAATGTGAACCGAAGGCTGCAGCTCCTCGATTGAGGTGGAGGCAGCAGGAGGCAACTTCGACTTCGACTCCGACTCCAACTCCAACTCCGACTGCATATTGCAAGTGCGTTCATTTGGAAAATTGTTGCATGTTTTGCTAACTCAACTCAACTCACTCGATGTGTCTGGCACAACTGGCCTGGCAAGGCATTTCCTCTGCTTATTTGCCAATGTGTTTTTCTGGCCATGCAATTGGTCGGAGCGGGGGCCGGGGCAGGGACTGGCCTGGAGAGGGCACAACTCTTGCAGTTCGAGTTCTGTCAGTTGAACATGTTTATAGATTCGTATTTATGTATTTGGCTTGCTTGATTAACTATAAATATTATGGCTGAGATTTGATTTGTGGCAGACAAAGCAACAGGCAGACAGACGGACAGGCGGACGGACAGGCAGACAGCTAGGCAGGCAGGCAGACAGACAGCTACAGAACTACAGCAACTAGAAATTGCAGCTGAGAAATATACAAATAAGCCCGGAAAACTTCTGAAACTTTTCCGCAAGGGCAGCTGAAGTCTCTGCAAGTTTTCCACTGAGAACGCAAAATGCGAATTCGAATGGAAATGCAATAATTAGTTTTCCTGCGAGTCTCAAGAAGTTTCATTTAATTATGTCTATAATCGAGTATATCATTCGATTTCCTCGCATCCAATTTGAATGCTAATATTTCTAAGTAGTCCATAATAATTTAGACTCCAAGTCCAAGCAGGAATTCTTGTCGCCTGCTGCGGCTTTGCTTTGAAAGTCTGCGCTTTGTTTAGTCCAGCAGGGAGTGGCAGGGGGCAGGGAAGCCGGCCACAATGTCTCTAAGCTGCTGTCCGCATATCAACATAGAAATTTATGAGCCGCTGACATGCCATGGCCATTCACAGTGGCCATAATCCTTAGCCGGCTGCTTCACTTGAGTATGGCTTCATTAAAGCCACGTTTCGATAGCAACCAATGTGTGTGTGTGTGGAGAATTTGTGCGCAAAACTTCAGACGCCGTATAAAAATGTCCATATGCCAATTAATGAGCTGGACCAGGGAGCCACCGATCCGGCGAGCCACCCAGCTCCCAACTACGGATTGCCACATCGGCTGGGCGACTGGTGGACGCCCCATAGCGAAGACTACTTGTCAGTGCTCCAGCGGAAGGGGACAGGCAAGAGGAGGAGGAGGAGGAGGCCACCAACTGTGCCGCCTGTCGCTGCTCGGAAAATGATATGCCACATAAAAATGTGCTTTCAATGTCAATTAAAATACGTTTCCCCCACTGAAGTTGCCCCCAGGTCGCTCGCATGTGCCACTTGAGTCCAAAGAAGAAGAGGCAGAAGCAAATGTACATAAACCTGTGCTTCAATGTGCTCCCCTCCCTGCCCGCACTCTCTTCTTCTCGCTATCCAGCGCAGGCATCATTCGTGTAATTCGACTTTAATGATGGTAGCCAGGCAAATTGATGAATGTGTCCACCTTTTGACTTGCCGGCCAAAAGTTCATTTATTTTTGTAAGTCGGGCTACACTGCTAGAAAAACATCTTCAAATTGAAGATAACTTATATTATAACTTATATTATACATATTTATGTATATACAAATTTTCTGTTAATTTTTTTACTTTCTGAAGCAAAAGCTCAATTACTTCTGTGCTACACTGCTAAAAAAAAGTCACATTGCAATTTAGTGGCGTAACTTAGTTTAAGAGTAATAAGAATTTAAATAGAATACTAGAGATTATTTTATGGCATTTTTTGAACAACTACACAACAGGGAAAATGGATGAAACTAATCAAGTCTAATAAAATAAAATTTTAAATTAATGCTAGAGAATATGAATCTCTGAATCAATAGTTCAATTATTTTTGTGCTACACTGCTAAAAAACATTTCATAAATTGCAATTTACTGGCATAACTTTTTTTAAGAATAATAATAATTTTAATTAAATGCTAAATCACATTTTTTTTTTTTGGTAGTTTTTGAACAACTACTGGATTTAATGGTAAGATATTTTAATTTAAATGCTAGGGCAAATTTTCTGTTTATAATTAAAGTAATTTTTTCTCTTGCTTCTTGGCCTTTTTATTTATTTTTTTTCGCGCAGTGTACACTTAACAGCGAATTGTCTTCCACTCACCAATGTCAAACGCAGCGACTTCAGGCGCATTGAGCATTAAACAGCCGCTGGCTATGATCAGGGCCAAGAGGCTAAGGTTCCAGTTGTCGTTCCAGTGCCTCGACGGGCAGGCGAGTCGCCGTGCCCGACTCTGGACTGACGGCACAGATGATAGTCTTGACGTTGAGCGGGTGCAGGTGGAGCGGGAGCGGGAGCGGGAGCTGCAGATGGAGGTGGAGGTGGAAAGGCACTGGCGGGAGAGCATTTTGCAGCTGGATTCTGTTAGCTTCTTTGTTGCTGTTGCTGTTGTTGTTGTCGTCTTCTTCGATAAATTGCGCCTCATTTTGTTGTCCATTGAGATGGGCATGGCAGTGAGAGATCTGAAAAAATAGCAGAGAGGAGAAATGTTTTAAAGTTCTTTCACGGGAAATGCACTTTCGGCTTAAATTAGGGCTCGTGCCATGCACCTTTCAGCCCGCAGAGCACTCTTTCACGCGTTGCACACTGTGTGCTGCCTTCGCTTCTAATTAGTTTTGGCCCATGGTAGTCCTAGGCCGGACTCGCCCATATCGCAACTCATTAAAATTAAAAGACATCAAAAGAAATTGGCAAACTAAACACAAACAGCGCCAGCTGCAGACGCCTAGCACTCCGCCGGGAGTGCCTCGAATGTCCTTTTTGCTGTGACCCCCCGAGCCTGATGGCGCCCCAGACCAGAGACCAGAGCCTTTTGTGCTACCTTTTGCCCTTTTTTGCCGCATGCTTTGCATAAACTAAATAAATTTCTTTGCCCGGCATGTCATAAACTCGGCTGACTTGGACTTTTCGTGGGGAACGAGCAGGAGCTGTGTGGGAGGCTGGCAGACCCAGCTTTAAATTGCCGCTCAAGCTGACGAGCTGCTTTCGCCTCTAAGCCAGCGTTAAATTGAAGCGGAAACTGCCTAGCCTAATGGGGTGCAAGAAGCAGCCAGCAGTGGGGCACGGGGGGAGGAGCCTACGGCCCAGTCAACATGTTTGCTTTGGCCGCTTTCTATGGCTGTGGCTCGCATGCCTGTCCCGGCGCGCAGCGCTCGTCTCTGCTCCGAAATTCTTGCAAAATAATGTTAAATGAAAAGCAAAAAGTCATCCGCAGCGCCAGAGATGCTGTCGAAGAGGCGTACAGAGAGGAGACTGGAGCAGAGAGCGGGGTAGGAGCAGTGTGCACAGACCACCACATACGCATTGTGCTCACGTCTTGGCAATCCTCTGCCCCGGCCACCGCCTCCGCTCGCCTGCTTTTAGTCCATTCATTCTGGTCCACATCTTTCGCGTCATCGTCACGCACATTCACTTTGCATTCATTCAACTCGAAGTGCGACTGGAAGCCGCATTCGAAATCGTCGAAGTTGGAGTTTGACTGCAGCTCGTGGCTGCAGTTAGACGCTGCTTTGACTTCGATTCAGCATCAGATTCGTTGACAGTTAAAGCTCGCTGATGACATTCAATTCAGCAGAATCACAGCTTGAGGTAAAGACTGGGACCAGCCGAAACTGTGAACAAACCCCGCCATGCTGGGATTTCTGACAACCTTAAGTGACGCGGAGAGGCTTCTGCTATGCTATACTGATGACAGAAATGGCTAGAGACCTAACCCACAAGGGGCAGAAATCTAATAGGACCTGCCACAGTTCTTGCAAAGTTTCTCCACACTCAGGTAATATCAATCTTCTGCTGAAGCAGTATTCTAGATAGCTTGAGGACCAGGCAAGAAGTAGATTCCATTCATTAGCCCGCTTCTTTACACTGCACTTCAAGGCTGCAGGGTTACTCCACTTGGGGCTGCTCTGGCCGGGCAAACCACAGCTAACAAGACTCGTCTCAGCTTGCCTCCAACTGCAGCCCCACAGATGCTTATCTAACAAATGTCCACGTACTGTGTTGCATCCACCTCCGCCAGGGAACACCTTCGGAACCCTTGGCCACCTTATCGACCGTCCGATGCATGCAAAAAACAACAGCAGCAATTTGTCACGCAGACGCAGCTGCCACATGGACCTGGAGCTGCCACACGGCCTGTGTGTGTTTGTTGGTTTTTCCCTTGACTCTTGTCGATAACTCACAGCTTAATTGCTCATCTCTCAACGTCGAGCGCAAGGCTCCGGCACTGACAACGACTCCGATTCAGACTCTCCTACACCTTGCACTTCCTCCCGCCCGACGGCGGCCTTTGAGGAATATTAGAAAATACTCAACTGCCTGAAAAATACCGCCTGTCATAGTTTTAACTTGTTGGGCTCAATTTTCACGGCGGCGATCCGAACGATCTACCGTGGGCAGCATAGCCATAGTTAGGCAAATAATTCCTTTATGCTGGCAAAGGGTATTATAGGTTTGTGGAAGAGTAAAATATGTAAGGCAGGTGAATGGAAGTTTTTTTTTCATTTGTTTCGATTTTCTACTAGTTATTCCAACTTAAGATAGTGTGGCATTAGATACTCTAAGTTTGCTACGCCTCTTGCAGCCTTTACAACTGATGGCGAAGCTCTTGTATGTTTCAATTTATTTTGCATTCGAATTTTATATTTGTTTATTATTAAATTTTTTTGTATTTCTTAAAGTTTTTTATTAAATTGTTTTGTATCTCTATCGCTTCGCCCCACTGTGCAATCTGATGATCTGGCCAGTCGCACAATGTATGTAGGTTAAATTAATAGTGACACTCGCTGCGGAGCCTCGCGGAGCGCGTGGCAACTGCCGCTGGCCAGCCAACTTGCACCTGGCGGCGGTGTACCACATTCGGTGGCAACTTCTTGCCTGCGCTTGTGTTTGTGTTGCCTTGTTGTTGCTGTTATTGCAGTTGCGCAAATATTTCATAAATTGAAATGTACAGTTAGTTAATTACACGCTCGATTGGGTCTAAAAGTGGCATTAGCCGACCACAGAACCAGCCCAGGCAATTTCCCGACTGCTACGGCTGCATTTTAATGCTTCGCTCGCAAGAGATTTATCGCCCGATAGCCCGATTGCCCGATAGGCCGATGGTCGAGCTGCCTGGCACGCGGAGTGGGTAATGACGGGGTATGGACCGTTGGTTGGGAGGGACAATGAGAAAATCTTCTGCAGAATGCAATTACTTACTGGAATATGTGACAGGAATATAGTGTGCTGATGAAATCGGTTCATTTTTAAGGCAATTTCCCAGTTAATCGAACTTATTAAAGACTTTTTCACAGGTTTAAAAAAAATCTTTGCTTTTTTAGAAAAACTTTTTTTTTGAAAAGCATTTTAAGTGAAAAAAATAATTTAAGTCTGCCCTGAAGGTTTCTAAAAAATTGATTTAATTGTTTTGAGACATTATTTTCTTTTTCTTCACATTTATGTTTTAAAGAATTTCCTTCTAGATATTATAGAAAACCTATGCCAGTCTTATTAATCTTTCCCTTAAGTTTCTATAAACTTTACAAAACTTTCCTTCATTGGTAAAGAATTATTAAAATATTGGGAGAGAATTTTACGTGAACAATCTAAGGTTTCTATAAGTTTGAGGTAAATAATATTAACAGTATAAAATTTCAGACATTTAATAAAATACTTTGAAGACATCTTTTTCTATTCCTAAATTACTATAAAAAAATCTTGCTAGAGCTTGTAGAAAACTTTAATCAGATTAAATTGTTTTATTGATGTTTTGCTTAAGTTCTTATCGTTTTTACAAAACTTTTCTTCATTAGTATATAATTTCTAAGACAGTAAGAGAAAATTTAATGCGTTCAATCTGTTCCAGATAAAATCTGTTACTTTTTAATCAAACTCATTTGAAACTTTACCTCAGGTTTCAATCAACTTGACGTACTTCCCTTCATCATCAGCATAAACAATCTCAAATTTTGGTGGCTCAGCTCGACTAACGGGTCACAGGCCATCAATCAAGAGTATTTTCATCTAAAATGTCAACACACACGCACACTCAGCAACACATACACACACACAGGGCTTTGTCGAGATGACTTCTAAAAACTAAACAAATTGCGGACCCGCGTGCTGAAAATTTAAACATCAAACTGTGTTTCTGGCTGACTTCCTGATTAACTCGAAAATAAAAGAACAACAACAACAGCAGCAACCGAGAATTCCCGCAACAAAAATACCAACAACAGCAAGAACAAAAAAAATGACTTCGGAATTGATTAATTGATGAAGCACAGCGCAGTTTCCATGGAAAAAAACGAGGAGTTCAAAGTAGAACACACACCACACCAGCGAGGGGAGGCCAAACAGAAAGTGAGGTCGAGGGAGATGAGGGTATAGGGGGTAGACACTGATAGATCTTCAGCCACACACACAGCAGCATTGCAGTTCCTCCGAGCTTCGGTCTAACTGTCCCTACTCGACATTTCTTTAATATTCCCTTGAATACAATTCGACAATTCTCTCAATTTCCAACTTGCTGGCGTTTCTCTCAGTGCACACACACACACTGCGTAGGCCACATGGCCCAACACAATTTGCATAAATCGAAACACAAAAGCGAGTTGACTGCGCTGAAAATCGGGAGCAAAAGATATTTATCTTGTCTGGCGCGTCGAGTGTTTGAATGAGTGTCAAATTAAATTGATCAATTAAGCAATTGACGTGCGCGCAGTGCCGCAGCTGGCTGAAAAGTGCAGCAAGTGTACGGAGGGGTACCCCGCCCCCTTCTTAAGGGGGGCAGTTGGCGGTAGTTAATGCGACTTATACACACACAACAAGAGACGCAAATTGTGCAGTGCGCTTGAAAGGGTTGGGGCTGGGATTGTGTCGGGGCTTTGGCTTGGGATTGAGACTGGAGCTGTAAGTAGAGCTGGTTTACAGAGGGTGGGGGTGGGAATGGTGCTGCTACACTTACAGCTCCTGCTAGTGACAATTTCTGTCAATTCAGCCGGCGCTAATCAAGCGAGTCTGTCGACTGTCGAGCATTTAAATAGGGAGCGTAGCTACTGCTGCTGCGACTAGACAAATTGGCTGCGATTGCTGCTCGTGGATTGAAGCAGGGAGTGGCGCACAGAGAGAGAAAGAGAGGGAGGCGGGCAGGGGCTTCAAGCCAACATGCGGGTTGTTTGCAACGTCATATAATCCATCAACTAGGCAGACAGTTGCAGCGACAACGTCGCAGACTCGACTCGAATTTCCCCGCAGCTGTAATCAAATCAAATGACAACGCAGACACTGCGGCACGGGCAGAGGCTCAAGCCCAGGCACAGGCAAACTTGCAACAACGACGACGACATCAACTGGCGGAAGGCAACTCTCTTCCAACAACAACACAAACAACAGCAAGCGGAGACCTGCAACTCCCGCAGGAAAACTCATGCGTCTTTCCGTACGATTCCCGTGTCTATTGTCACATCTGATGGCCAACACTTTTGATGATTTAATAATGGCTTGGGGTACTAAGCTGCGCAGGCAGGGGGAAGGCAACTGCGTCCGGCTGTGGGCAACTAATGAAAGAGTCAAGTTTGTATGTGAGTGTGTGTGGACAGTTGACAGACTGAAACTTGTATGCTCTTCTGAGTAAACTGTGAATGTGTGGCTGAGTTTAAAAGGCAAAATAATGATAACAAATAAATAAAAATAAATAAATGCTTTATATAAATATTTCGATCCCAGAAAAATATTTCAAGCCATTATATTATTTCCTAAGCTAGTTTTATATTTATTAAACAAAAAACTGAATAATCAAAAAATGTATTTATTCGTGTATAAAAAAGAGACAGACCAAAAATTGCATAGTTCTCAATAGTACACTTGGTATTAACACAAGAAGCAAGCTATATAAATATTTATAAGAAATAGAAAAAATAACATAATATAGTAATAATAAATATTAAATATATATTTTATATAAGAAGCTTGATCCGATAACTGTTTTGAATCAGTAGCACACTTCAATCCAGTTAGCAGAGTGCAGTATACAATTTTCTAATCCCATTCAAAACCCCAGTCAAGGTATACGATACTCTCCAGCCAGAAATGTCCGACAATCAAGCCGTACCCACACGAGGAGCATGAAATCGGAAGGCAACAGTCAGAAATTTGCATAGGGAGACAGTTGACAACTTTTTTCTTTATTTGACGAGCCAAACAAGAAGCTCTTAAGGCAGAATTTATTCTTCTATTATTGTGACAGGCTGGTAGCAGTAGGAAGGGGGGCAGAAGAAGAAAGGGAGAGAGAGAGAGAGAGCGATAGAGAGAGACAGTCTGTCTGTCGACTGTCTGGCAATCGAAGACAGGAGGCAGACAGGAAGCTTTGCCGGGCTTAAAGGCACTTGGGTACTTGAGGCAAGCGGCTCTTATTGATTTTCGACATGTTCCAAGTTCATTAAAGTCACATCAGCAACGCCCATGGCGGAAAGGGGGGCAGTCAAGCAGGCACAACAACAACAACAACAGCAATAAAAAACAAACATACAAACACGGCAAAGTATCCTCGCTGCCCACATTCCAACCGCAAATAGACACGAGATGCGACAAAAACAACAGCAAATCAACGCTTAACCGCAAAGCTACAGCTGTGTGTTTGGCTGTGGCCTGGTGCGGGGTGCTGCTGAGTCGTGGACAACCGAAAAAAGCGAGCGGCGCCATTTTGTCTGTCCTCCGCCATTAAATATGCAAAAAAAGTGTTGCATACTTTTAGTTGCTGCGTCAAACCGCAAAAAGGCAGCAGAGTTGGGGAGAAGGGAAGAAGGGGAGAAAGGAAGCCACAGGAAGCCGGAAAAATAAATAAAAAGGCGCGACGAGACAAGCTGCCTGCCCGGTTCTACCCTGTCTCTGTCTCTGTCTCTGTCTCTGTCGCTGCCCCTGTCTCTGTCTGTCTCTTACAGCCCGCAACCCACGAGCTATTCATTAGCATAGACATAGAGCGCAATATTGAATTTCTATGCCCGTGCTTGTCTCCTTATGTGTGTGTGTGTGTGTGTGTATGTCTGTGTGAGAGGTCACAAGGTTGCGAAAAATGTTTTACGCTTCGGCAGGCAGAGCAGGCAAATCACAGCGCGGGCAGGAGTACCGGGCCGTGAGCTCAGTCCGCGCCTGGGGAGCAAATTAGTCGAGAGTTTCTCGCAAAGAATGCGGCAAATTCTCGCCCGCGCGAAAGGATAAGTGCTGAGTAAAATGGTCTAAAGAGGGTTCCCCTGGGACAAGGAGCACTGCTGAAGGGCCCTGAAGTAGCCTGCTCACTCGTTCGGCCACCCGACACTCGTCACATGTCATCGTGGCAAACAGGAAGTCCAAGTTTCAGGACATTGACAGCAGTTATGAAAGCGAAGGAAACGGAAGAAGTTAGGAATATAAGAAAAATGTATATATATATATAGGTGCTATATATTCTCAGCAAATCTGACGATGTTCAAGGAATTTACGAGAACTCTTAGAGAATAGTTGAAAAAGACTCGCGCTGCTTTAAGTAAAAAATGCTGAAGGAGATAGAAATCAAAAAGAAAGCTTATATATAGCTTTATGGAAATTGAAAAACACTTTTAAAATCATACAAAATTTCGTAAAGAAAAAGAAAAAGTTAAGACGCTCATAAATAGTCTTAAAACATATATACAATTTTTGATATATTTCAGACCGCTGAAATTCCAGCCAATATTAGTAGTAGTAGTAGAAAAATTCGTATTTAATATGGTCTCGGTAAATCTGAAAATGATTAGCAAATTTCGAGCACGCTTTCAGAATCATTAAAATCTACAAAGAACTCGAAAAGGGGTAACGTATCCGAGGGCTGAGCTGAAAGCACAGATAATGCTTACTTAGGACCAGACGAGTGGAACGGACATACCATCTGAAAGGTTGAATAACATGAAAAGCTGAAGCGCGCCATGGGCAGGAGTCGGTTTAAGAGCCTGCCGCGTGCATGCCCCCATCCACGGGCCGGTAAGCCCTTCGGGGCATTCACTTGTCTGTCAATTGAGTAGGCAGCTCAACTGCCACGCCCCCAGTGCCGCCCCCGCTGATACAGCAGAGCACATCCCGTGACTGTGTGGAGTGAGCGAACGGGAGCTCTGTTGGAATTTTTATGAATTATATGCGGAGCTGCTGAAAAATATATGCAAAAATATTTTCGAAAAAAATATTTCGCAGGATGACAGCGACGACATTGACAATGAGGCAGTTGTAAGTGCCTGTCAGGGCGGGTGGAGCAGGAGAAAAACAACAACAAAGCGCTGATTGACAGGAATGCGCAGAGAAGCCCGAAAGGCCTAGAAGGGAGTGGGAGTGGCAGGCAAAGTCTGAGCTCGGGACAAGCTGCGAGACAGACAGTCGTTAGGCCGAGCAGCGAAGCGTCGCCAGGACATGTTGTGGGCAGAGGTGGAACGAGTAACGAGTTATGGGTAACAGGTACAGGGTACCGGGTATCGACAGTTGGGTAAAGCCCATCGATTTTCGAGGGTTTTCGCCTCCGTGTGCAATTGCAGCTGTGCCACAGCGGGGCCTTCATTGTTTTTCACATGTTTTTTTAATGATTACCACTAGAAAAAAAGAAGCATGGAAGCGTTGAGGAGGAGGGCAGCAGGGAGGGGAGGGAAGAGAAGAGAAGAGGGTAGGCTCCGTTAGCCAGACAAATTAGCAACGCTTGATTAATTTTTATGACATGCCAGCAGAAGCGTAGAGACAACAAAGAGCTAAGTGGATGCCCAAAGGTGGCCTCAGCCGAGAACTCTGCCAGCTGAAAATGGATTCCATGGATGAGCGTGTGTCTGTGTGAGTGTGTACATAGCACACACACAGGCCAGGTGGGTGACGGTGGCCCAGCGGTTGTCTAATGATCTGCAATTAGCCAAATGGCTGATAATCATAGACATTTGCCGTTTATTTCCAAATGCAACCACAGCTGCCCCCACTTGCCCCACACGCTCCACTCGCGTTGCACGTGCAGCCAAGCCGGGGCTATTTGATTATAGAAATCATGTTGCAGGCAATTGTGACACAGTTGCCCATATGGACGGCAGTCTCTTTAATGGGCCCCGAGCCGGAAAGGCGGCATGTTAGAAACTTTTGTTTGTCCGTCTGTCCGGCTGTCCGTTTGTCTGTCCGTTGGCTTGTCGTTCTGTTCGGTCTGTTCGTGGTGCGCTTTGCGGTCATAAAATTTAACGCTTGTTTGGGCTGCTTTGACTGCCGTTTGCCGTTTGCAGGAAGCCTTTATTAGCCGATTGCATTTATAAGGTAATGGGCATAAAGCTCTGCTGCGACTTTGTTGCTGCGGTAGCGCAATGCAACTACTACTGCACAGAGTCGAGCTGCAGTCGCCGCGATTGAAGCTAATGAAGTTCGAATTTGAGAGGCTTTATTGAGAAACCCTAGAAGACCTAGCACGTATAGCAGCTACCTACATACAAATTTTCTATGAAGTTTCCAATTGAAACTCAGTAGAATGTTCTTCTTGTGTACCACTGCAAAAGGTGAGTACACCTTCCAAAAGAATAAAATAAATATTTTAATTTTTGCAATCGCTTTTAGTCGCTTAAAAATTTGTTTTGATAACTTCGTTAAATTTTTATAAAATTATAGAAGCTGTCAAACAGTAGTAAAAATCTGAAATTATGTTTCGTTAAAATAAATATGTTTAAAAATGTTTGATGAACAAAACAAATAATTTTATTATAATAAATTACTGTAGTTTTTTATAGTTTCAAGTAACAGCGTTTTGAATTTAATTCCTGAAATGCACTGCATCGCTGCCGAATATTCTATAGCTCCCAGAACAATCAGCCGAAGATTAAGCTTCTTCAAAACATTTCTTCTATTAGGAAATTAATTTTTAAATTTTGTTGGCTATCTTTAAATTTATAATGATTTACTGAAACATGATAATCAAATTTACTAACGATAAAAAAAACTCAGGCAGCTGCAAGGGCATGCAACCTTAATTACACCGTGACGTTTCTTTCTAGTTTTCTGGGAAATTGGAATTAAAAACACATTGCGTAGTTCTCTCGGAGCTGCTGTAAACAAGTTTTAGAATCATTTCTGGCGAAATGCCGCGTTTAACCCTTTGAGGGCCGCCGTAACGGACAACAGTTGGCACTTAACCCTCGGCAGACGAGTCGGCCCAGATAATTACGCAAACACGTTGCCCATTTGACGGGGCAACCCTCGGTGGAAAACGGGGCAGTTGACAAGTTGCATTGAAACCATTTTGACACCTGGCGTGTGTGTGAGTGTGTGTGTGTGTGTGTGTGGAGGCATACCCTCGGGAAGGCAGGCATTTGCATGCGGAGTAGGCCATTCCCCAGGGGCGTGGCGTGAGATACTGGACTCTCACTCTCACTGTCACTCTCTCTCTCTCTCTCTTCAGCTGTAGCTGTGTCTCTGGTTGTATCTGTATCTGTAGCTGTATCTGTAGCTGTAACTGATGTTCTGTCGTCGAACAAATGTGCTGACTGAGAGAAATTACATTGCATGTGTGTCGCAACTTTTTCAAAAAGCGTCGAAGGGGTGTGTGTGTGTGTATGGGGTGTTTGGTGTAGGGCATGGGCATGGGCGTGGGCGTGGGTGCCCGTCATATGTGCCCAGCTCGGCATTGATTAATGGACCGTGCGCGTATTCCCCATATGCATTCGCCAACTTCGAGCTTGATTACCAAACCGAAGTTCGCGGCGTGATCGCCGTTGAGTCTTCCCGCATTTTGATGGATCTGTGGCATGAAGCTTTGTCTTCCTGCCGTTGACCCTGATCGCAACGCAACGCAATGCAATGGCGCTAATGACATTTCATTGTTTTGTGATGCGTGAAATGCTTTATTGTCTCTGTGTCGTGTCTGGCTAATTTTGAGCAGCGACTTGCTTGAATGCCCCTCACAAATCGACCGCGTCTTCGCGGAGTGCACACAAAGCGACACAGTCGAGCAGCGCAGACAAAGGCCCAGCAGAGCCAGAGCCAGACCCCGGGGCTGGCAGGGCATGCGGGAATTCGATGAGCGGCGATTCATTTCCGGCCTGCGTCTCATCACATCCAAATACGATTTTAATATGCCCTACGGCGTCTTCGTGTGAGTCTCAGGCTAGTTCTCCCAGTCCCCCCCCCCCTCGCAGTCCGGTCGCCAATTTGCGCAGTGAACTGTAACCGAAAGTTAATTAGCTCGACAAAATCGTCCCAGTTGCAATCCCGTTCCCGTTCCCCCTTCTTCTTCTTCTGCTGCCTGCAGTCTCATCAAAGGGAACCATGTGACGAATTCAGTGTATTTATTCTCTCAAGGCATTTGCATGCATCGAGTGTATCAGAGACATTGACGGAGCATGTCATAAGGGTCGACGGGTCGCCGGGACAGCGATAGAAGGTAAGACCATAGGAGAAATAACAGAACTCAAGTGTAGAAGCGGAAAGAAGACTGTGAGGAAATTGGAAGAGGGTCAAGCAAGATAACATCGCAGCGGGTAATTGAAAGTGAGAGCTGCCAGGCTTTAAAGTGTCCTCCGATGACACCAGCTGAATATGAAATTACAATATGCTGGCAAAAACAAAGTTTCTATCACACTTGTGATATTGTCAGCTTCAATCTGAAATTTCTATATGATTTTGATTGCTTTCTGGTATTTTTATATTTTATTATTATATTAAAGTAATAATAGAATAAACAAGGTCAAAACAAAAAGGGCGAAGGAGAAATGAAATGATATCGTCGGCTCAAATATAGTAGAAACTTTACTTGCTAAGAGTTCTGCGTGTGCCTGTTTTTAGCATTTTGTAGTTTTCTTAAAGTTGTTGACAGGCAAAATAGGAGCGGACAAATAGAAAATACAGACCGCATTAAGGCTTTCTGCCTCCGCGAACTCAGCCTGTTTTCTGGTATTTTGTATTTTTATTAAATTTCAGTTGAAATTTCCGACGGCTCTGGAGATGCCACTTTGCAGTCATTTTACATTCGCTTCTAAGCTCCGCTGACAGCTTGAGATATTTGGAATACTTTAACAACAACTTTTCACTAATTAACCGTCCCACACGCAACGCAACACCAACAGGAGCCTGTTGAAAATTTCAAGTCGCTGCATGGAAGTACGGGGGGAAAACTGCGGAAAAACAATGGAAAACAGAGCCGACAACAGCGACCAGAGCTGGCGCCAAGTCATTACTGGGGAAATTCTCAAGAACACGCCAAGACCTACACACACCCAACACACACACATAGCAACACACAACACTCACCGCAACACTTGAGCATTTTTCACAAGTACAAGAAGTCGACAGAGGCAGAGGCTAAAATAATTTTCCTGCGTTGCATTTTCACAAGTTAACACGGAGTAACACAAAAACAGAAGAGATGAAAAAATGAAGAAAAAACTAAAGAACAGAAAACCTAGCGAAACAATAAAAACGAAAATAAAACTAAAAAAAAACTGAGGGAAGACGCAAAAAGGGCAGCTTGCTAGCCAGGCACGAGGGGAGCTGACAGGGGGCGTGGCAGCTACTTGACCGCCCCCGAAAATGTTTTTCTTATGCCTGCCCCTGCCTCTGCCCGTGCCCGTGCCCATTGCCAGCGCGCAGGCCAAGCACGACCGACGACGTCGCCGCAGGGGCAACGACGGAGCAGAAACTGTAGCACCTGTGCCCGAAGTATCTAAATTTGTATCTGTGGCTGTAGCCCTAGCTGTATCTGCTGGCGTGTATCTTCAAACAAATATGACAGTCGGCCGCAGGAAACATTATTCTCAGTTAGATGCTAATTAATTAAGGCAGGAACAGGCCCGGGGCCACGCCGTGCTAAATATGTGGGCAGCTACGTGGTGGAAACTCAAGGCATGAGAGACTAAAGTAGACTGAGCTAAAAAAGATGCCGCTAAATTAGCTGTACTGGGGCAAAGACCCTTGACTTTATTCATAGATAGTCATCTAAGTATATAATATAAAATATTGATTAGAAACAATAGTTTGATACATTGAGAAAAAGTTCAAAATGCTTACTAAGTTTCCATTGCAATTGCACAAAACTAATATACCCTTACTATGTTTCAAGAAGTTAGGAATTCAAGAAGAATATGTTATAAATACTATAATTAAATATATTATTTTTTTTTAAGTTTGCATCCAGTTTCAGTTTTTATCAGTTATTGCGAGCACAGCAAACGTATTTATTGAGGAAATTTATTAATTGTTGTTCTACGAAATTTTAAAAGAAAACTTTTAAGTCAGCTAAACTAAATATACTCATTCCGTTGATTTTGTTTTTATAAATTAATTATTATTATTATTGAACTAGTAAAAATTCCAAGCTGTTTGCAACAATTAAATAATTTTATTTAATATCTAATTTTAATTTTAGAGTTTTCCAGTTATTTTTAATATAGTTTTGTTCTTGATTTCTTCACTTAATATTCAAAAATATCCACTTTATCAGCGGTTTGAACAGTGTCCAGCAGTTGGTAAACAGTAGACACGATTGCGCCAACTTTTATCATGATGCTAATAAAGTGAATCGACCACAAGAGGCAACATCCACAACAAGCGCAACGAGGGGGAAAAAATGAAAAGTTTTCAAGATTATGATGATGATTGCGCCCGGATGGCGCCTCGGGCAGCCCCCGCTCGAGTGAACGGACGGGGCTGGCAACTTGTTTACATAAATTTTAATTGCTGTAATTATGATTTTTACACGAAATTAATTATGCGTGCGCATCTCACGGATAAAGATTCCACTTGAGATACAGTTCGAGGCAGGCAAAGACCCACGACACGCAAGCCAACAATCAAAGATATCTGAAATTAGGCGAGATCGGGCAAAGTTCCATTTGATTTGAAAACTATTTCGCCCTGTTCCCCGACTCCGCACTGCTCCGTGAAGGTGCTACGTTGCCAGAGATGCAAGTTTCTAGATAGAAGGCGATGATGAACGATTTTGCGAGAGGGAAAACTAGAAATGCATTTCCAGTTTTCTGCAGTTTTATAGCCAGTTCGTTGTCTTCGTATCCGCAAGATACTTTTCAGTCTATGCTGATAAGGTCGGCATGCTGACAGTTTGACTTTTCCCAATTTGTGTTTAATTGTTGCCCTAAATTTCAGCTACGGAAAAATTGTTCGTTGTACAGAAATGCTAGGAATTTCCACAAAAATGTTGCATGGTTTTTTTGGAACTGTGAAAATATTTGAGAATCAGAAAACAGCAAAATGTTTTTGTATTTTTAATAGGCAACACTTTTCTTTTTTTCACTATTTATTATTCCTATTAGGTTATTCATTTGCACTGTTTTATTTATTTGATTCACGTTGCCTCTTGTCACATTAACAAAACAGATCGAAAGACAAAGGAAACGTAAACTCTACGGCTTGATTGATTGCCAGAGCGATATGTAATTGAGTTCACTGCAGATATATTTGATTGAGCACCTTGTTAATTATAGTTAATCCATTTGACTTTATACAACTTTATAATATATATAATATATAACTCCGATTTGCAGTCTCGTTTCGAAACTTACCTAATTGTAAAATGCTCTTTCGCACCAGGTTCTTAAAGTGGTTTGAACAGTCGCTTATATCCTTAGCTCGTATTTTGCATATTAAGCAAAAAGTATCTAATAGTTTAGTACTTTCCTCACATAAACACACACTTTTGCACTTTTTGGATAATTCGATTAATTATTTTTGCTTTTTGGTTTCTCAGATAATTATCTTTTTCGCACTGTTGCACACTGTTGTTGTTGTTGTTGTTGCAGTTGCTGTTGTATCTTGATATGTTTAGCTCTGCGGCTAGACACGCGGCAGAATTACATGCCGACAGCCCGCATGGACGCTTGGCGATTGAGCTCGCGTTTTTGGCGCCGGCAAGTGCACAGTTGCCGCATCTTCGAGGCGATACACGCGAAATAGAACTCGCACTGAGACCGAGATCGAAACCGGAACCGAAATCGAAACCGAAACCGAGACGGAGCTGCTCTACGACGAGGAGAGCTGCGCGATGTTGTTGCCGCGACGAGCGCTGGGATGAGACTGAACGCGCGATTGAGCGTGTGCTGCTTCCATTGGCGTTGCAACCACCACCAGCACCACCACGACCACGACGACGCCGACGACCACGAGGAGGAGGAGCGCGAGCCGAGGAGGAGTCGTTGCAGCGACGCCTGCTGTTGCCGCTGCCGTTGCTGTAGCTGTTGCTGTTGCTGCTCTGCTGCTGGCTGCGCTGCTGCCGGCGCTGTATGCCTGTTGTAACGCGCGGAACGAAGGTTGACGAGCGATTGAATCGAGCGAACCTTGTAAAGTTACTCAAAGGCCGCTCGACGCTCGGCCATGTAATCCCGAGTCCAACGACAACTGCTGTGTGGATGGCGAGCACACAGTGAGAGAGAGAGAGAGAGCGCACGCCAGTGCGGCTGAAAGAGAGTCTTGTTTGTGGATGGTAAATTAAGTTAGCGAATGTAATGTTTACAGTTACATTTCGAAAGCAATGCAACTGATTGTGGATGCTAATTTTCGAGAGATTTAACTAGTTTGGATTTTTTCGCAATTTAATTACTATTTGAAAAAAATATAATTTAATAATACAATATTTCAATTATTTGGTAAGCATCAAATTAAATTTAAATAGTAATTAAACTTATTGTGCATGTGGTTTTGTAATATTTTGTGTCGAATACAAATTTTGAAAATGTTAATAATTAATAAAATTAAAAACATTATAATTTATATTAATCAAGTATTTTTATTCTATTCTATTTATTTTCTTTTACATAACATTTTTAAAAATTTTAGTACTTGCATAGTAATTTATTTTTTATTATTATATACAAAATATATTGAGTTTAAGTTTGAATTTCAGCAATTTCCCGGGCTCTCTTTAACTCTCCGATTCACCTGTCCTACCTATCACAAGCAACAATTTGGCTCTACTCACGTTCTCTCTGTCTCTCTTTTACTTTCGCTCTCACTAAGAGAATCCTGGTGCAACTCCCACTGCGCTCTCTTAGCAGCCAGTAGAAGAGTTTTCAATTCCACTTCGTCTCACTGCGGAACGTTTGGCGTGTGAGCAAAACAAACTGACTTGAGCATCAAACTGTTGATTGTATTACAATGCGTTCCACAAAATGCGTACGCTGAGATACTCAAGTATCTTTTGGCGCAGAATTTGATTATATTTATTGTATTAGCGCATTCTCTCGCGCATAATAAAAATACTTCGGTTAAAAACTAGCGCATTCAACAGCAAAAGATACTGCAGTAATCATGTATAAAGTATTTCTTAGCTACAGATACAAAGTGCGTTACGGTCTGCGACTTGTTAAGATGAGGGCAGCGGCTGCCCGGTGCGGGGCGAAGTGAGATCTCGCCATGATTTATGACGGTCTGCATGCTGTTTGCGATGCAAACTCTCCGATAGAGTCTTGCCCGGGTAGGGCAGGGGGTGTCGGGGGAGAGAGAGTAACAGTCGGTTCTAGGGCCTACCTCCTACCCATGGCCAGGGGCACTCGTTGTAGATGATATCGTGTTGTCGCGCTTTATGGTTTCCGTTTGATTGATTGGTACGCACACAAATACAAATGCCTGCACTTGACGGACTTGTTTGTTGTTGGCCTGCTCCCAGTCAACAGTTGGTGACACAGTTCGGAATTCCGATGGAGCTCAACGAAAGGCATCCGAGATCTGAGCGAGTCGAATCGAATCGGATTGGCTGTGTGTCCTATGAATGATCTTAATTTTTGTATTAAAAGAAGAAAAAAAAAACTTTTATTAAGTTGAAATTTGCGACATATGTATATGATAAATGTATAGACTATATATGAGATGTAGAGTATCATGTCTGATTACGATTCATATTAGCGTTCAAGGTAGGATTTGTGTTTGGAGCGACGAAATTCTCCCCTTTATATCTATGGAGGTCTACAGGGAGTGTTGCAGTAATGCATAAATTGGATTCATTTAAGTTTAGAACTGCAAATATGTGGCAGAAATTGATGTGTTAGGATGCATCACTGGGAATAAGCTCGACCGATTTCGATGCTATATACAGAAATACCAAATATATTTCTGTTTTCTTCAAGCCTAAAAATCAATATAATACAATATATCAATTTTTCTTACATGCATATGTACATATATATATATCTATAAGTAACTGATTGGCATACTCTCACCAGTGTGAAAATTAAGTCTAATATGTACATTACATTTTTTATCTCTTTTGTAATGAAAATATAATTAGTTGTAATGAAACTATAGGAGTAAATATTATAATATCTAAAGATACATTTGAGTTGTTTTTTTCTTTTTGATAATGATAATAGGTATAATTAGGTATAATGAAACTAAAGGAATTAGTATTATTGTATCTAAAGTAACATTTAATTTTTTTATTTTGTTATATTAGTAATAATATTTACCTATTTCATATAAAATTAGATCGCATCAAACTGAATAACATTATATGTTTGCCATGATCAGAGAACAAATATTCCTATAAATATTTCCTTACTTAGGCTTATCTATAATTTAATAAAAAGAATTTGATATCTAATAAATGTGTAAGATAAATAGGTTTGACTAAAGATGCCCTGTACCAATTTGGAGCACATTCCTTCTACCTTCTTTCGGTCTATACCATATATATTTAAAATATTTATTTATTGTGATCTCATGCTTCCTTTATTATATATCTACTGCACTATCTGTGTCGCCCTTGAACTCGATCGAACTAATAGGTAATGAGAATTTGGAGTTTACTCGCGGCAAACACTCGAGTGTCTGCGGACAGCTTAACAAATGGAGAGTTAAGCGCTCTCTGATAAATTTATCGAATAGTGTAAATATTCATTCATGATAACGCGCCAGATCCCGTCGTCTGTCCTCAGTCGTCAGTCGAGGCATTTGTATGTTTATCCTACGCGCTGATTGCATTTTTGTGTAAATTCTTGGCCTGGCCACGATGATAAACTTCCTTTCCAACTCCAGATCCAGCTACTCCTATGACTATGTGTGCGAGTGTGTGTTTGTTTATTTATGGGCAAACAAAGCGACGACATCGGCGCATGCGCAACAGTTTTGGGCTGAGTTATTGAACGGTCTCTCCTTATGTCTGTCTGTCCTTCTGTCTGCCTGCCCATCTGTCTGCTCGGCTGTCTCTCTTATCGTCTGTCCGTCTGCTACTTTTGTCAGTCAGTTCGTTTGCGCAATGATAAACGGCTAATTGATAAATTGATAAACTGATTATTGCATTTTTGCTTTTGCTTGCGGAAAATGGAACCGATTTTCTGCTTCTTCTTTATCGCTCGACGCGTGCCAGTCACAAAACTTTGCGACCGCACTTTGAGAACTGCCCAACTGTATTCCCTCCCACTTTCCTACATCTCCCCCTCAGAGACCATCTCCCTGCTCGCCCGCTCTTCCGCTGACATCGAATCGATTGGAGGCCCAGTCGGAGCTCGTTCTCGACATGCGAATCACGTACGCGTTTATCAATTGTTGCTGCCAGCCCTAGGCAAATGATGAGGCAACTTGTCGGACTGTCCGTCCACTTGTCTGTCTGTCTGCCTGTCCAATTGACGGACTGAGCGATTGACGGGTTGCCTGCCATGTAACTATGTACATCTTTAGGTATCCTCCTGAAATATTAATTTACATGCTTTCTGGAGAAGAAGGAGTAGGAATCAGAAGCCTCTAGTGACCAATGTTAGTTTCCGATAGTCCAACTCACTTGGATGTCATATATATATATAGGATACATATAGATAATAAATATTCATGTTTCAAAATCTGTCCGTATTTTTGCTCATATATGTGTCCATCTGTCTACCCGCCTGTCTGTCTGTCCGTCTGTATAAATACACAGATATCAGCTATTACACGAGCTGAAGACACCAAACTTGGTAGGAGATTATTACATTCAATTTTAGAATTTATCTATTGGGTAGATCTAGGCTAAAATGTGAAGATGCTCTTTTTTTTTGAAAAAATATATATTATGGAAGGAGAATTCGTATAGAAGAAGTTTATTTTAGATTTCTTGTGCCACGCCCCATATAATACGAGTTAAAAGCATCAACGCTGATAAGAAGGTCCCATGTAGCATTATGCGGATTTTCAACTTTTGCATACCACACTCAACGGACCTATAAATCGAATTTTCCTAATTATAAGAAAAGTAGAAAACACCAAATTTACTGGGAAGACCTCTCATATCTTTTAAAAAAGTCAATAAGCACAGAACTTATAAGTTTTCCATACAAATAGCAGCTGAGACGCAGCAGAGGACCGGCATCATGGCAGTCGGCGAGCAGTCGGCATGAGCGTGTAGCGATCATACATGTGTGTTTGACTGTGAAAAAGTACGATGCAATAAGAGAATTTAATATTGAGAAATATATTTTAACAATCAGGTAAATAATATCGTACTGTCGAGTGCACACGACTGTAGCTTTCTCTACCTGTGTTCTATTTATCTGTTGGGTGAATGGTATAATTATGGCAGTTTTCATACAAAAAACCTTGCGAATCTTCAAGCCGTCAGGCTTTAACAATTTGAATAGAATAAAATAATGCAATTCGATATCAGTAAGATGAGATGAATAGGGCTGCAATGGCTGAGCAGTTCATGCTAACCTAGAATATAGATAGATATGTTCAGCCTCGTCTTTTAAAACAAGAAAAAAAGTTACCTTCGGTGCACCGAAGGTCTCATACCTATGCAGATTATATGTACTACATTTATATATTTGCTTACTACTATAAATAAAACAATATATTTACAAGTGTATTTACAAGAAGTATGTATTCCAAATTTCATAAAATCCGAGTGATTAGTTTGCGTTGCAACAGCTATGCCGACGGATCGACGGTCAGACAGACGGACAAAGATAGATCGACTCACTTGTTAATGTTGATCATTATTATATATATACGAGGTGTGTTCAAAAAGTAAGATGACTTTTCAAATTTCGCGGGCAACATATTTTCGATTATCGATTTTTTTGTTTTGTTATATTGGTACACTCTTCCCTAACATCTGTACCAAGTTTCAATGGAACATCCTCTTTTGTTTGGTTGTGAGAGGCGTAAAGTTACAAGTTATTTTGCGAGCTCGGCGATTTTTTGCTATCGAAAAATATGGATCAAAGGATTTGCATCAAATTTTGTGTAAAAAATAAAATTAAGTGCTCTGAAACACTTGAAATGTTGACAGTGGCATACGGTGAAACTGTTCTGAGTAAAAAAAATGTGTACAAGTGGTACAAACTCTTCCAAGATGGCCGGGAAGATGCCAATGACCAGCCTCGCTCTGGACGCCCAAGCACGTCAACAACTGATGAAAACGTTCAAGCAGTGACGAAAATTGTTTTGGAAAATCATCAGGAGTTCTTACCATATGGTCGTACGGTCAATAAACAGTATTATCTGGAAGTTATGCGCCGTTTGCGAGAAGCAATACGAAAGAAACGTCCAGAATTGTGGAAAAACAATTCATGGCTTTTGCATCACGATAATGCCCCTGCTCACTCATCTTTGCTTGTGAGAGATTTTTTGGCCAAAAACAACACCATAATAATGCCTCAGCCACCATATTCACCGGATTTGGCCCCATGTGACTTTTTCTTGTTCCCAAAACTGAAGAGACCTATGAAAGGACGGAGATTTGCAACGATTGAAGAGATAAAGACTGCATCGCTGCAAGAGCTCAAGGCTATACCGAAAAGTGCTTATGGGAAGTGCTTTGAGGATTGGAAAAACCGTTGGCATAAGTGTATTGTATCTGAGGGGGATTACTTTGAAGGGGACAACATAAATATTGATAAATAAATTAATAGTTTTTCTTGAAAATACAAAGTCACCTTACTTTTTGAACACACCTCGTATATTAGTATATACTTCATATATTAGTATATACTTCATAGGGTTGGAGATGTTTCCTTCAATGCGTTGCAAAATTCTAGTGAAAATTATATTGATAAAGTAGGGATCTAGTTCTTACAAAGTACCAATGTGTAATAGTATATTTATTTCATTTTTTCTCACAAAAATCGTATCTATGCCAATACCACCATCAGTAATATGGTAGATTGTTATTATTAGTAATTAAGAGAGAGACCTCTTTGTGCTACAATAGGCGAACGGGACACGATTGACTCCGTTATCATGTTATGCCATTAAATGTCCAAATGACATAAAAAAGAATATGAATTGTAGCCATCTATATGTACGCATTTCCTGTACTCTAAAAATGGCAATCTGTTTTCAGTTAATTGTAGTCACATCAGAAATGAAACCCAATCAATCCGATCGAATTGAACAGGGGATGAGCTATACAGACTTGCTCTTGAACAGATTTGGGTGGTCTTTCCTAGTCGAGGCTGTCCGACTTTTGATAACACCGATGGCTGAGCTCACTTTCAGCTGATAAACCTACTGGCTACAAAATGTTCTGCCGAAGAACTAGTAGAGTGGAGGATAGGATGGAGCACGGGTGATGAACGGGGGGCTCTCGCTCGGTCTAACTAAGCTCGTTGATGTGTTAATTGACCAAAATTTCGTACACACTCGCTGGGAGGCAAACACACACTCCCCCAGAAATACACGAGGCTACGCAGACACACAGCGAGCTGCACTAACACAGACACAGTTTCAGTTACAGCGTCCTGTTGAGATTGCAATAGCTGAAACTGAGACTGAAACCGAAACTGCAGCTCCAACGCTGCTGCCACTCTGTGTCGGTCCGCTCCAGACACGACTCGACCGGACTGGACTGGACTCGGATCGGGCAGGCTAGGACAGGGCAGTGTCGGCTCGATGTCGATATTAAATCCCGGCAAAACTTAATTAGAAATTCCATTTTTGGCTTTTGGGGCATTACACGTGACGCGTTACCAATTATCGACTCGAGAACTGTTGCATGTCCGAGCTCGCACAGCTGCGCCCTTGCCCCATCACCAGTTCCCAGTCCCGGGGCAGCTCCAGAACGTTAAGCTGCAACGCGCCAATTAAAAATGCCTTTTGATGTTGCACATACACACGCAAACACACACATACACAAAGACTCACGCACACACTCTCGCTCTCGCGTACGTCAATAAAAACTGAAAGATATATGGTGTATATACAGGGGAGTACAACATTTACCTAGCCTTAACGGCCGACTAACGGGTAAACTGACTAACGGGAAACGGACTAACGGTCCAATGGAACAGCCGCACGACTGCACGTACCTGCAGCGGAAATGCGTTTGCAAAATGGCGCCGACGTGCGTGCTAATGAGCGGACGCTGCACAGTGGGCCGCATGGAGCAAAAAATGCTGCACTTTTAATTCAAATAAATTAATTGAAAAGACACTGTACAGAGAACTGCACTCGCGGATATAACTAAGCCGACCCTGCAGTGTGCTTTAACTATTTTTATTTGGAGCACAAGGCACAGCCTGAGGGACACTGGGCAGGCTAAAAGCCAAAATCTGAGCTTCCAAAATTGCAACCTATGCGTGCAATTTTGCCCACTGTACAACAAAATGAAGCTGGAGTACGTATAAGCTGCCTTCCCACCTCTACCCCTTGCCCGTTCCAAGGCATCTACTGCATCAGCCTCCGTTCCTGAGCGGCTGCTGCCCTGATCCCTTCATGGGGTCGCCATCAATGTTAATTCGCCAAAGCAGCTTGACTGGCTGTAGTTCTTGTTGTTGTTGTTGTTGTGTCTATTGAAAAATCACAGGCCTGAAATTGAACACATTTGGTCCATTTTGTGGTTTGTGCAACGCCAGCAACAGCATCAGCAGCGTCAGCAACTGTGGGCAGCCCGAGCAGAGCAGCGCAGCATCAGGCTGCTGGATCAACTGGCGGCTTTGTTTAGTATGCAGAGCAGCAAAATGTTAACGTCAATGTAAAACGCAAACGCACTGCTAAATTTGCCAACGTCGGGGCGTGGCAGCGGGCAAGCCAGAGGCGAGCACAGCGGCTGGGGCGGGTGCAAAGCGAAATAATCACAGGCAACTGTCAAAACTTCAGTTGCATGAGCAGCATGATGAACAGCAGCAGCAGCAGCAGCAGGAGGAGGAGTGACTGCACCACCTGCAGGTGTAGATGAGGCAAAGGAGAATCAACGATAGTGATAGTTTATTCGATAGTTATAAAGAGTTTCCATTAGAATTTTCTCTAAAGTACATGTAGAACAAAAAAATACAAAATTACATCTTTTATTTTCAATAAAATTCAAATTTTCAAAAATATGCAAGGAGATAATATTTCGAATTTCAGCTATTTAGTATTATGAAATGAATAAATAAATAAATTTATTATTTTTATTAGGCATGCCTTAAATTGCATATTTCTAAAAATGTTCAAAAGAATGAAGCTTATAATATTTTTAATAATATGAAAACAGGTCTTTACATCTTTCTGATTAGTTTAAACACTAAAATGTTTTACAAAGTATGAAAATAATAATAAGAATGATGATTAAAAATTATAAATAAATACATTTGTATAAGCTTTCGATATTTTAATTTGATTATATTTATAGGTATTACTTATTTAGAAATCTAGAGTTTTTATTACATTATTTTAATTATAATTCAGAAAAAAGAATTTCATTTATTTTGTTTGAAACAATATAAAAAAACGCCACTCACATATTTATAATTTATAAAATAGGTTTTTCATTAGTGCTTTAAAATAAAAATAAATTTGCTATTATCAAAAATAATAACTTGTCTAAACTATCCAAAATCGTCGTTGGTATACAACTTTTATCGATTTACGCTTGGGGTAGCATACTTGTTGGAGGCTCTATATTTACTGGCAGCTTTTGACAATAGATCAGAGCGATCGCCGATCAGTAACTCGGAAAGTTCAGAAACATATTGTACATATCGCCTCCTAACGATACATATCGCCAAGCTAGCACTGAGAACTCTCTCGACTGCTTGCTGCACTTCCTCGGCATAAATCAGCAGCGCCATAAAGCGAGAGTGGCAGGGGCTGCAGAACACGTGTTGTCCGCTCTGTGGAGCTTCGCCTGGACTTGTATAGTAGACTTGTCTCACGACTTCCGTTCCGCTTATGACGCCAGCAACTGGCGGCAACAACTTCCGAATTTAAATAATATCACAGTAAAACTTGTAATGTTACGACTCGGCCGACACCTCGTTGCACGCGGGCCGCTCCAAATGGCTCGCAGCTGTCGTAAAAACTGAGCAGAGTTGGAGGAGTGAGGGAATAGAAGGTGGAAGAGGGGCAGAAGTGGAGCCCCTCGATTACGTTAATGCATATTTCTGCAATTAAATAAAAATATCGTAAAACGTCTCGCAGTTTTCATGACTCGACGCGCGCTGCTCTTAACCCTTCGATAGGTGTCAGAAATGTGCGCGGCAAATGCCTAATTAGATATTCGTAAAAAACGATAACGAAAAACACTCGCTGAACGTGACGCTATGAAAATCACATAAACTTATGAAAAGTACGTCTGCGCTGTTTACATTGGCAAACCATATTATATATAGTATATATGATACCGAAATATATAAGAATATTCAGATATGAACATAGGTAATACGTATAAAAAAACAGTCGACTGTTAGATACTATTCACAGAGTTTTAACGCTTGCAAATTCATCCCAAGGCTTAAAAAGCAAAATACAATTTCGCTCTCACACGCACAGGTCGTTCTCTCACATACTATCAAGCGCACAACTCACTGCAGCTTTCTTCGGCATATTCTTCATATATAACATTACAGTTAATTACGCGAGTGTCAATGTATATTCATAAATCTTGTTAAACTAACTATAAATTCAAAATACTAAAGCAAAATATCTAATTTTTGGTAGATGTGGGTGTTACCGTGAAAATTTTAAATATATACTGCCTTTACAAATTATAATATCTTTAGCTCTTTGAGTATCTGAAATCCGCATATTCATACAGAAAGACAGACGGATATCGGCTTTGTCGATCAAGAATAATTTGCCAAGGCTCCTTCTATCTACTACACACATTTCCACAAAGCTAATATACAGTTTCTACCCAATTTCAACGGATAAATGATATTCCAAACATGATGCAAATTATCAAAAGTTTGCAGCAGATTTTTTCAAAACTCCAGGGGTCCAAAGTGCACTCAGTTCACAGAACTCGCTACCAACATGTGGATTATCCGCGAGGGTATCTCGGCTTCGGCTCCAATGCCAATTGCCGACTAGGCTGGGGGCCTCTATGCGACAATGGGTCATAAATTCAATACGCCAATTGCCATGCACGTTCCGATAATAACCGAGAACTGTATAAAATGTTGGAGTCTCACGCAGGATGTCCAAATGGCTGCGAGTCGATATCGAAGTCCAAGTCGACGCTGCGGTATTCCGATGGCTTGAGAGAGTCGCAGGCGGGGAAACGGAGGAGAAGTACAGCTCGCAGTCGCCTTGCAGCCAATTTCGTTTTCTTTTGTTGTGTTTACACTGGACGAATGTCTTCCAAATAGAATAAACAACACGAAATTGCCTTCGCTGTGCTGTTGTTCTTGTATAATTCTCCAATTGGATTCACTTTGTTTATGAGATGTGTCTCTCAGCAGTTGCCGTTGCAGTTTCAGTTGTTGTTGTTGCCTTTGCTGCTGCTGGTGCTGCTGCCGCGTGAGGTCAGTTTCTCCGAATTGTCAATCGATTATGGGCCTATGTATGCGTAAGTATTTGTATCTGTTGGGGGTCCGCTGGAACCAGGAAGTCTCGAGATAAAGTTGTCGGGCATATCGGCAAAGCGTTGTGCTCATTTCACTGCGATGTAAACAAACCAAATTTGCTGTCAATTCGACAATGAGTTTCAATGAGTTGAGTGAATTGAATGTGAATACAAACAATCGGATTTTGTCTGCCTAATTACTTTATTTCATTTTGGCGTTGTTTGACCAGCTTTAGCACTATGAGAGCAGTTTCCACTGAGGTATACTCGAAGTATACTTTAGAATAAAAATAAAAAATGTTAGCTCAATTGAATCTTTGTATATTCTGATAAAATTTAATTTGAATCGAAGTCAACAAGAAACTGTCAGTCCACGTTACTTTTTCTTTTAAGACAATCCGGCTTAAGCCTACGCAAGCATCTGCAAGGGTATACAAAATTCGGTTCAGTTTTTTTCCAGTTTGAATTTATATAAGCCATATGTGTAATACCTAGCCCAATGAAATCAATATGCCGCGAGTCTCTAGAGCTCTTTCGCTCATATTGTTATATTCAGTAGCCAAACAATGAGTCCTTTCGTCTGGGAATGATCAATCCTAATTTACTGACTGCAAATAATATTCATAATCTGAGTATTAGTTTTCTTTTGGTATTTTACCCCAGCTCCACACCAATTTTTAGTTAATTAGCTGAAAACTTCTCCCGCCGACTGCTGTATGGTATCCGGTTTTAATATTACACAACCGAGCCTGGTCAGGCCTGGGCCAAGGGAAGCGACAGGGGGACAAGCCCGAACGACGCGAAACAACAATGAAACCGCAAAATACACATGTGAAATGTATGTAAATGTGTTTCCTCTGTGTAAGCTAAACAAATTACAAACTAATTCGAAAAAGAGAAAATGCATACGCTGCACCGCATGGAACATATCCTCTAAACATCACTAGCAAAATATCAAATAGCAACACCAACAAAAATAAATTTTAGAACAGTACTTTTAAGACTTTTTTATTAATTTAAAATATATTTTTTCGGTTTTTGTACATGTAAAAAATTTAGTAATCAATTAAAAGAAATAAAACAAATATTTAGAAATCCGAAAAGTTAGAACCGCTGAGAAAAAGCCTGAAACTACACACACACACAAAGTTATTTTTAATCTTTAATTATTTATAATTATTTATTAAGATTTTAACTTTTTTTAAAGCTACATTTTTATTGATTTTCTTTTTGTATACATGTTTGGTCTCTGGCAGCCTGTGATTTAATTGTTTTTTTGGTAGACTCTTTGTTTATCGATTGCAGTCCAGGATATAGTATACCAGAATTCCGAAATGAAAATCCGCCGCGTCGACACGCCAACGGTTGTGGCAACACAAGTGCCACACCCCCTAGGACTGACCATGTATTGCATTCCATTAACGCAATTGCGCCAAAATCTATGTTTGCGGTTAATGGAAAATTATTTATTAAAACAAATTTATTCGACACCAGCATAGTGTCAAGCGAGCAACAGTGGGACAAAACTTCTCCCGGCTGTCGATATATTTATGTATCCATTATATCTACAAACACACTACATATACATATAAAATTGTGTGTATTATTACTTAAAATACTCTATCCTTAATAATTTTTTTGATAATAGTTCCTATGAGCTTCCGTGGAACTAAAACAGAATATAGAAATAAGTCAAGAAAATACATGGCAAAATAACTATATTCCAAGAACCACCAAAAAGTAATCGATCAACATTATTGTAGATCACTTAAAATTTAAGAGATTCATTGAAGTATATATGTAAATATATGAAAATGATCAAATCTACTTGTCTATTCAAACAGTGTAATATTACTAACAGACAGATATTGCAAGAGCAATACGATATACTTTTGTCTTTTTAATCCCTTATTTTTGTGTAAAATATTCATATCCTCTTCAGATTCTTACAGAATACCATGCAAAGGTGCTGCAATGGGTAATTGATTTAATCAAGCCGGCAGATATAGAGGTTAACGAATTTTGTATCCCTTAGCACACTCTAAGCTAAGCAAAGAAATGGCGGTTGGGCAAAAAGCCTGGCATAATTTTGTGCGCATTAACAAAATGGAGTGAAATTAATTTGACAGCGATGGCAGGGAGGATGGCCCAAAACATAATGAAAATATATTATTTGACGTTAATTTTCGGCAGCGTGAACCGTATTAAAAATATGAATAAGTAAATGATAAAGATGGTGACAATTATCATAACCATATGGACCTGCGCACCAACATACAGTGGTATGAAAAGGGTAATTAATGGGTAACATTTTTAAAAGTGGGTGATGGAAAGTTTTAAAAAAATATATCAAATAAATTTAAACAAAATATTTTATTCATACCTGCCAAAATATTAATATTATTAAATATATAATTTATGCAATTAATTTTTGAGGCATTTATTTGCCTCACACTAAAACACACTACCAGTCAGACTGTTCGTCGCCTCAGGCTGAAAGAAAAACTTTTATTAGGAGTCGCGACGTTCATCTTGAATGGTTTTTCCGAGCTCTTCAGTTGTTTTTAATTAAATTCTCTGCAAGAGAAGCGCTCTCAGATTTATTGAAGCGCATTTCTGCTGTGTCCTCAGCAATGGAGTTGTTTATCTCTTTAAAAAACAGTATTAACAAATACTAAAACATATGAAATATGTGGATAAAATTTACAAATAAATTTAGATTTTTACTGTTTGCGCCGGTCAAGTTTATTGTGTGATTACTAAAAGAAAATTTCATAGCCTTAAGCTGGCTCAATTCTACACATAGCATGCATATTTCAGTTTATTTTTGTTTTAGACGATATAGTTATGTTGACTCTTTTTAATTTAATTAAAAGTAATACACATATTTGTACATTGCCAATTTTTAAACAAATTTTCTCACATAAATGTATAAATTGCAGCTTTATGGTAGAGTCTATTGAAGTAATGTTTTGCCAAGCATGAAACTAATATGAAACCACGTGTGAACTAATTTAAAAATTTATGACTTTTTGCAATCAAAAAAGCTTTCCTAGAAAAAAAAAATATTCAATAGATAAGATGACGACGTTGACAATCCGTTAAAAAATTTGTAATACACCACGCTAAATCTTATCATCTTTGATGCTGTAACAAAATGATTGCTATTTAAATTATTATATTATATAAAATGTTTCATTGTAATTGTATTCAAATATCTTGTGTTTTTGCTAGCACGATTCTTTTATTGCATGTTGTGGCCTACTCTGGTGCGTATGTATGTTTCAGATATGCACATACTTGCGTTAGTACATATGTTTCAAATTCATGTATATCGGTGTGTATATCACATGTCATACAGATCCCGGCCGCACTTCGCTGGGGATTGACTCACAGTGCTCGTTTGACGTTCTGCAGTGCTTCAGTGAACTAGAAGCAATTCGCCCCAATTCAAATTAGTCAAATATTAGAAACTTGCGTTCTGCTCGCATCGTATGCGACTTTTCCGAAATGCAATCTCATGCAATCAGCCAACCGCAAAGCAACAGCAGCAAAAACAACAACAGCAACAACAACGGCCATGGCAAAATCCGAATGAAAAATGTCAGGCAACTTCTGCATGCCACATAGCACACAGCAAACTGTTTGTGGGCAGCAAGCACTGGGTGGCAGAGCTTGAAGAAAAAGCAGCGGAGGCGCTGCATAGGAGCAGCCGGAGAAGGTGCAAGGACAGACAACAAGTTGCAACTGTCAAAAATGCAGGTCCGAACGCTTTGGAATGCATTGAGACACATGCACTCGTCGCTTGTTTGGCATTTACATTTGACATTTGCATAGTTCACATGCATTTTTAGGGCCCTGCACAAAGGTATATTCGCTAACTAGTTTTCAATAATCATTCTATACAAATTATTTTCATCATTATACAAATTTATTGCTTGTACAAATTTTCTTATTTTAAATATTTTAATCCAATAATATCGAATTTTGAATTTTATCTGAACAATTTTATTTTTTTTTTAGTTTTAAAACTAATTAAAACAAAAAAAATAAATAAATAAAATTACAGCATTCTATAAATGTGTTTATTACCGCCAAGCATTAATAGAAATTATCCCTCAAGGGTATGCAGCTTTCGTAACTTCTTCTTCCTTCTGATTTTGGTTAACCTGTTCAACGCTTAAGGGAGTAGTTTTAGAGCTGTAGACGCCTCTTCGTGCCAGATGAAAACATAGGCAATCTGGAACTGCGAACTGTAGCAGAGATTCGGCTTTTTCTGCAGTGCATAAACCGTAGGAAAGGTTGCAGTTAGCAACTCTGAGGTCTGTTCTAATCTCTGCTGTTGTTAGAGTCCAGGCCGAAGTCGAGTCCAGATGTCATTCAGCATTTCGAATTAAATTAGTTCTGATTTGCAAAAAGTGTTGCGGACTCGGGCATTTAGCATTGTAAATGAGCGGGGTGAACAGGTGGACAGAATGGTGGACAGGATGGTGAACTGGTGTGGATACGTTTGAGTGAAAGCACAGAGTACACTCCACAATGTCGGGTCGAGAAAGTTAAAACTGGCCAAGCGCTTGCCTCGCCCGCGCACAAACACAGACATCTGCCCATAAATATTTAAGCCGAATGCGTTTTCATTCGCACTGCCAAATAAAACAAACTGCCAGTGAAAAGTTTCCCTCTATGTGTGTGTGTGTGTGTGTGTGTATATATGTGAGTAAGTGTCTGTGTGTGAAAAAGTGAAACAAAGCGACGACCGCCAGTCGCCATTTTGTCGGCACGCGTTGCGTATGAATAATTTATTTAATGAACTTGTACGAATACGAATACCCAAATACCCATGCACGAATACGAATGCGAATGCGAATACGACTGTGAGTGCGACTGCTACTGCGAATATCTACAACTTTGGCCGAGCGAGTATCTTTGCCGGCACTCGTGCTGCAGACATGTTATAAAGTATTTTTGTTCTTGTTTTCCCGTTTTGTTGTTCTTTTGTTTCCAACGATTTGTTGCCGTCGAGCGTTTACGTTTCGATAGTTTTTTTTTTTTTTTTTTTTTGCTTCAATTCACTTTATTTTGTTTTCTGACAACCGAATATGCGAATTCTGTGAAAGCGAGGGCGGTTTCAAAAGTCAGTAGATTGAGTTTAGAATGTAAATAATATTTAAATTATTTGATATTATGGAGGTACACCATAAATAAATATTATTTACAAGTCGAAAATGGGAACAAAATATATACTACATACACATATAATTGACATATAAAAAAATATTTAAATATTTAATCAATACAATTCAATATAATTCGTTTCTTCCCTCTCCCTTCAACTAGCCCGCAGAGCTAAGTTATTTGAATTATTGCAAATATACATTTGGACATGAATATGCATTAATAAGATTTAATATAAAGATAACTTAAAAAATTGTATTAATATTTTTTCAACACATTAAGGAACAATTTTAAAATATTCTCGCATGTGCAAGAGCGAGAAATTCAAAAGAAAAGAAATTGGCTAATAGAATTTCTAGATTTTTTAGAATAACTTTATTTAATTTGATCTACTATACTACACTTTTTTCGTCCTCCGCCTTTTACCTTAACTGATTTCAGTAGATAACTATTTTTTATACTTGTTTCGAGCTTCACATCATTCACGGCAAACACTTCGAGCAACCGTCGCACAGACTCAACGTGTGCTGCCAGCACCGACGTTATATCTTTCCGTATCCGAGTAATTCAAATTATTTATTTATAGTTCATTTGCGACTTGCCATCCATGGGCCAGCAAATTTATGTGAGTGCATGGAAGTGGCTGTGGATCTGTGTACAGCGAAGGATTGACTTTGGCCGGGGGTCAAGTAGTCAATTTGCAGCCACCTAACAAGTTAAGTAGTTAACCAGCTAAGCGAGTCGACATCCTTCAATTAGCACTTACTTTCCGAGGTAAAAGTCTGGAATTTGAACATGAATCTGGTCCCGTTCCGTGTTGTCTATAATATAAGATACTGTGTATTTGGGGCTGCATTTGACTTGCAATGTGGACAATTATGCAGGCAACCGCACGGAAAGCAGCTCAAAGCGATTCACTTAATCTGAAATTTTTAGCTCCTCTGGCATTCACCGCATTACAATGCACAAGACCGCAGTCTGCCTGCAGCAGATTCGGGAGCCCAGAGGCAGGCTACTACCACTACTACGTAGCGACTGTGGTCAGGTGCCATTCAATGTGACTGCTGTAGATACTTTTGTATCTACGTGTTTGTCACATTTGTATATGCTTCACAAATTGCTCAAGATACATTTGCATATTGGTCTTCGCATTCGTGTGGCATGCTCTGTCTCTGGCATTTGTTTATTCGCCCTGTCAAATGTATCTGCAGCTGCAGCACTTCATTATCATCAATTCTGGAGTATGTATTGTATAGTGTCTTATCTGTATCTGCATCTGGATCTCATGTGCACATCTGCCAATGACAGCCTCAAGTGTCCGACAATATTTTGTCATATTAAATTTCATTTTGAATAAAAGTCAAGTTTGTCCTTTATTTGAATGCTCCTCCAGAGACACTTTACCATTCAAGGAGCAATGAAGTGGAACAGTGGGTAATAAGGTAATCTGCTGGCTTTGTTCAGCTGAAATTAATCGCAATGAAGCCGTGTTCGAGGTATGATAGTTCTACTGTTAACTATTCGACTCTCAGAAAGGAAACCATTAACAATAACAAATTTCTCAGTTCTGAGAAATTTCATTAAACTTGGGCCAGCAAATTATTTATTCTGCTCGCAGTAAATAAGTCCCAAAGAGCCAAGTCGAACCCAATTATTATATACTTATTGCACAATATCTTTGCCAAAAACCATATATGTATTTTTTCGAATGCTGCACAAATTCCTTCTAAATATGAAAAAATAAGTATTTGAATGTGAATAAAAATAATTTTCATGTTATTATAAGCAATCTCAACATTACTCAATAAATCAAACATTTCAGGAACATACAATATTTTAAAAATAAAATACAAACAAATAAATAATATAAATTTCATACAATCGATCTTGCGAAAAAAATGTTTTTAAAAACATTTTATTTATTACAGTGTAATAAGTGAGCTCGAAAAAATGTCAGTTTAAAAAACTCTTACACATTACATAATGCCTGAATAACTATCTTAGAAATATAATTTTGCCCTATGTTTCTAAGTTAATATAATATGTTAAATATATATAGAGCAACAGAAACTAAAGTTTTCCCGTTCGTAACATAGTGCAATCAAATAAGTACAAAATAAATAAATAAATAATAAAAAATACAAGTTAGTGCTAAATGCTCACCACATCCTTTTTCAATTCCATCACCTCAATCTCTATTTGAAATTGTGTTCATTGTATTTTCCTCTCCAACACAAAATACCACACATGGATTTGTAAACTAAGATCTCAATTACGAATATATCTTTATGTTTTCTGTGATGTCGCAAGTCACGATAAGAATGGATCCACTCTGAAGACTTGAGGCAGTATGGTTTGAACGTTAGTGCGGGGTCATCAACCAGTGGGAAGCCTGTATACAGCCCGTGACATGTTCACATGCAGCGCACAGCAACAAATCATTAAAAATTCATTTTCAATTTCGTATCCAGCACTTGAGCGACAAAATCCAAATACACTGCGCAACAGGAGAAAACAAAAATGCTGAAAAATGAAACAAAGGACATGCTGGACGCAAACTCGTGTCAATGTAACAGAATAATAGGTTCCAGCAGTGCTGTCGATCTCGCTATTTTCTCGTTAAATCTAGCTTATCTTAATCGCGAGGTACATAGAGTTCCGCTACAGCGACAATACGTCACTAGCCAATAGGGCGGACAATTTTTGGTTTTTGCCGCAAAATCGGAATAAGCTGGAATTATTGCCAGTTCCGGTATTACGTCCAGCGTGTATCGGTGACAAAATTAACACTTTGGAATCGTCTGAACCACTGTTCAGCGGATTAAGTCGATAGTTTGTCTCCTAAGACAAAAATAGTCTGCCTGCGCGATTCCCAAACAGTTTTTTATTGTGCGAAAAAAACTGCAAAATTGCAAAAATTTCAGTGTTTGTGAACTCCATTTCGCTCAATTGTAATTTTCAAGCATAATAAAAAAACTTTACATTCTTTAAAAGGTGTTGCCAAGACCTAAAAACTATATACAGCGTTGCCAGATTTCATTCCATTTGACTTCACAAGCGAAGCGCAAAATTTAAATTAAAATCCCGGTATGTCATTACCAATCAACCAATCAATATTACTGCAAATGCCCAAATAAAACTCATTAAACACAGAGTTTTGATTACATTTAACATATATTTGTGTTCTCTCAAGAGAAAAGCTAAAAATAATAATGCTTACGCTCCAACAAAAGAGTTCCGCACAAATTGTCTAACATCAGTTTGTTTTAAAAGCATTGTTAATTATTTTTTTAATAAAAAGTGTATTGCTCCTGCCTATCACCGTCTGTCTTTCCGCCTGTTTTGCTTATTTTCACATGACAATACCAGCAGAAGTGTTTAGCGCCCAGGAAAATCGCAGCAGAAGCGACGTCCGTCTGCCCGTCGAGGTGCCCAATTATGCTGCGGACCCTGCCGAATCAAGGGACCCCTCCTACTTTGGGCCACATCGAGGGCATTCCTTGCCGCTGTTCCCCTCTGCAGTGGCTGCAAAAAGAGTTTCTGTTTGTCCTTCTGCTCAGAGTAAACATTCGCACGCTTTGCGTTAAATTATTTTTGCTCTTCGTACGTTCAGGCTGCAGCCTATTTGAGAGTTTCTTCTTTTGCTCTCTTCCCGCCCGCAAGCCGAAGACAGCAGAGCATGGGGATGGGGCAGTGTTGGATTATGAGGGCATCGCTGCAGGCAAGCTTGGGACTGGGTCTTGTTATTTCATCAGCGTGCAATCAGCGAAGCTGAGGCAGATTCTGCGAATAAAACCAGACGCAGAGTCACCGTGACAGGAAACTGGTTTAATTGGTTGAGAACGATGTGCCTGGGGAGCTGCACTTGCCTTCACAGTCTCCTCGGGCATTGTCTACAGTTTCTAACTGCAGGCTGAAGGTAGTGGAGCACTCACTCCCTCGCCGCATAAATCACACTTCACATGAAAATCGCAGCTCATCGAACTGTGCGCAAGTTCAATCCAATTCAATTAGGCACCCAACACATCCGAATCCCAATGCGAATGCGAATACAGAGACAGACGCGGAGACAGATACAGTCCGCAGATAGCGGCAATTTATGAGTCCAGGCGTTTGCCAGCATGTGGCCCCCGCCTGCTCCATTGGCCCTGGCATGTTGTGAAGGCATACCGAAAATAAAGTAAGAAGAAGACCGGCACCCGCTGTTCGCACTTCATGCCATGCGATCTTGAGATGCCTGCGCCATGACTCCTACTCCTCCTCCTCTCGAGGGGCCGCTCTGAATCATATGGCGTGCCATCGTGGCGTGGCGTCGATATGATTTAAAATTTGCCGTGTCTGTGGGATCAGCCACAATAAAATACCCGATCCCAATCCCAATCCCCAACTGACCCCATCCAGTAAGCACAGACATAGCTCTACAATAATACGTGCCTTGGCCCATTAGGTAATTGCCTTCAGCTAAATGAATACAATAAAGTAATACGGTCTTTTGTAAATATGCGGAAAGCATAGTACCATAGTATATCCGTTGGTTGCTCCGTCTGTCTGTTTGTATGAACATTCAGGTTTCAGCTATTACAAGAGCTAAAAACACCTACCTTGGTAGGAGAGCTAGTGTATACTATAGACACATAAGAAGTTTATTTCAAATTTGATATGCCACTCCCACCGCCTACGCAAATTGATTAAGGCGTTTTTCACATAATTTCAAATAACGCATTTATTATAAGACCTAAAAACATAAAATTTGTCAGGAACGTCCCTTGTATCATTACGAGGGATGTGGGTTTTCTACTTTTGGTACCACGCCCCTCATAAATCGAATTTTAAGACATTTTTAAATTATAAGAAAATAAATAAATTTACTAATCTCGGCGTTCTCATAGCTGTCAATAATATTGATCAACAATATAAATTTCAAACCGATCAGACAATAAGGAAGTTTCCTATACAAATATCAGCAGTGACGCAGCAGAGGCCAGCGTCGCGCACGTGCAGTTACTGTGCAGTTGGCGTGTTTGTGTAGCGTCAATACATGTTCGTTTGACTGTGAAAAAATATGATGCGTTGTTGTTAGTACGCCGAATAAATGTATTAAGTATAAGGCATTAGTTTTTAACAACCAAAGGTAAATGGTATCTCATTGTCGAGTGCACTTGACTATAGGTTTCTCTACTTGTTTAATATTTTAAAGCTTATTTCTTTCTGTTTCCTGCATTTAGTCAGCCCTTTCTGACACTCGCTATCTCTTTCTTCTTTCTGTGCTGCCAGCCCTGGTAAATTGCTAATTGCTTTCAGTTCGAACTTTGCCACGCCTCCACTTGAGATATTTAATCACCTCGCGCAGCCGACGAGGCTGGGCCATCGTTGCGTGCTCTCCCTGCAGCCGTCAAATTTCACACAGCACAACACAACACTACACCGCACAACAGCTATAATAACAACAGCAACAACTTCATATCATTAATGCAATCAACTCGAGCAGCAGCAGTAGTAGCACCAGCAGCAGCAGCAACAACAACAACAATTACCTCTGGCGCCAGCGTCTTCGCCGTCTTTGCCTTCTTACGCTCAATTAAGCGTCCCGCATGCTGCATGGAGGGAGAGCTCCATTCGGCCTGGCCGTACGATTGTCTTCTGTTTGGCGGCAGTCTGTCAACCTGCGGTTCCGCTCCTCAATTCACCTTATCTTGACTTCTTCGCCGGCGTCTCCTTTGCACTTCGCAGACACGCGCGCACCTCATCGATTACCTGGCCGCGCCGAGCTGCCAGCATCTTGTTCTGCTTTGCATGTAAATACTTGTAATTTGTCATTTAACGCAGTTTCCACGCATCCACCGCTGCCACGCCCCATTAGGCACCCCCCACGGTAGAGTAACTAGCTTTCAGAGGCGAAAGTACGAGTTCAGACAGATATAAATGCATTAAATTGAAAATCACTTTAAATGATTTAATAAAGCAGACACTTCTGGAGATCGCGTAAATCTCTTTAAAAAAAGTTGAAAGAGAACAGAACTCAGTTCTGATAAAATTCATATAAATATTCAATATAGTTAAATACCATTTAAATACCTTAAATAAAAATTGTGAAAATGTATATAACAGGCAAAAAGAAAGGAGGAAGACCTTACAAAGTATACTTATACTATACTACTGTGAGCAAAAAGTAAGGTGAATTTTCAATTTAAAATTCGCGGGCTTAAGATGGCGAACTAGTTCTTTTTTTCTCGAGTTGGCAGGACTGTGGATGAAATTTGGCGGGAATTTCATGTCAATGTCAGTATGAGTACTATATTAACGTTTTTGTTTACCAAACGATCAAGAGTGTTTTTGGCGATTTTTACAATGTCTGATTTAATTGAGCAGAGAAGTGCCATCCTATTTTGTTTGCGGAATGAAATTTTGGATGCGGAAACGTTGAGGAAGTTTGGGGATGGCCTTTGGTGATTCTACCATATCCCAGAAAAATGTTTATAAGTGTTACAAAGACTTCAAAGAGGGTCAGGAACGTGTTGATGACTTGGAGCGCTCCGGACGAATAAATAAAGAATTTTGACTTTACAAAAATATTCACCTTACTTTTTGCCCACTGTAGTATATTCTTATTCAGATTGGCCAATTTGGTTTTATTGGTCTGTCTGTCCGTCTATTCGTATACACTGTATGCATATCTGAGATAGAAGTCCGAAATTTGTTCAGAAAGCACGTATTTAATTAAAAATTTGTAGTGATCTTTAAATAAAAGTAGAGTATTAGGTAAGGCTGGTGAGCTAACATATATCGATTTGGCACACACGTAACAAACTACAAAAAAAAATGAACTTTAGATTCAAAGTCTTTATTGTTTAAAGCAAAACCAAATTTCGAGTTAGCAGAATAACAATAAATACAATTTAATTATACATTTTTTGACTGTACAAATAAATATAAATACAATTACATAAATACTCTTTGACTCCCAACAATTTTTTTTATTTTTTGGATGCTTTAGACTAGTGCCAGTATATCAAGCTGATTTTGTATTATATGAAAAAGCTAATATTAAAGCAATAAGGATTTCCACAAGTTCAGTTGCACGTTGCTAAGGCAAATATCGGTGAGATTCTGAGCTCTGGGATACTCTACTTGACTTGTTTTGGCTTTCGCCTGAGTTTGCCTTAATCAAAGACACGTTAATCAAGTGGACCTCATCTAGTCGTGTAATCCGACCTGCCCCACACGTTGAGGAGTCTTTGGATGAGGCAAGACACAGCAGCCGACTACCCTGTCGCGAGATCTTCGCGCCTGGCTGCACATGTATTTCCCATTCCACATCTGGCATCTCCGTCCCTCTTCTCGGACACTGATGGTCAGCAATCGACGCCTGGCATCGCTACGCAACGCTGCCTACTTCAGGGCGCAGTGACCGATATAAATTCGCATGCAATTTAATTTGATTAATGAAGCGCATGAGCCGCGATAGCGCCTGCTGCGAGACGCCCCAAGGCTGTGGCTACAGCATTGGCCAGAACTCTTTAAGGAGCTGCCAGTTGTTGACCTAATTCTTTGGACGCGCGCTTGTCCACACGCTTCAGCAGAAAATCGAGAATTAACTTTAAGGTTCCATTTTATTTACATTTTCTTTGTTTCTAGGCAGATTTAAATCGTGTATTCCTTCAGCTTTAACTAGAATTTAATATAATTTCTTTAGCAATAGGGCAACATTACGTAACAGTTATATTGCAAAGGCATAGAGTAGATCACTACATCGGTGGAAAGTCCATTTAATAAATTACCATAAGATTAATCTCAAGAGAGAGACTGGTCTGAAATATAATAATATAATACTGTTTTTAAAAATATTATTTTTTAAAGCGGTGGTTTGTACAGATTACGTAAGAAAAGATTTCTAAACATTTTTTGCCTAAAAGTCTGGCAATAATTTCACAAAGTTTCATGTATGCAGTATATACAAAATCAATTTTGCTAAATTTTAATTAAACGTAAAATGTAAAAAACCCTTATATTTCCGCTAATATGTATTTTATTATATTGCATTTTTTGATATCAAAAAATCATCAAGTTAATATTTTTAAAATGATTTTCACAGCCCTAAACGATACTTCCCAATACGAAGCGAACTTTTGCAACCATTGAGAAGACGTTCTTAATTTAAAATTGTACATACATTGTACATGTGCATAAGTGTGTGTATGCACACTCCTCTCGGACCAGGCTATTTTTAGGGCGCTGCACAGCGCTGTGCAGGCGTCACCCTGGCCAGAAGATCAAAGCAGTCAATTACTCAACGCCGGCGATGCCAAGTCGCCCGCCGCACTTTGAAAACTGGCAATGATCTAGAGAACCGCAGTCGGAGCACCTATACCTCTGCCTGCTCCTGGTGCTGCTGTTGCTGCTACTCACAGTCAAATCAAATTAATTGCAAGTGAAAAGCAGAGCTGCAGTGGGAGTGGCAGGAAATCGAAATGCAGCAGATCGCGTGCCGATCCGAGCCGGGGCGAAAAGGTGTTAGAAGTCATGTGGCAAGGCCTGAAATGTGCCACATTTGGCTTCAGTCGATCGCAGCCGGAGATCTTAGATCGGCGATCGGGCTTGCCTAATTATGTGGAACCGGCTGTTGACTGCTAGCTGTTGTTCGTCCCTCTGCCTGTCCGCCCGTCCGTCTGCCACACACAATGCCAAAACTTCTCGTCACGCGACTTTCGAAATCAATTTCGTTGGACAATAAATAATTTCTTAATAAATTGCACATTCAAAATGCAACTTCCTGCAATTAAAGGCGGCCTGCAACTCGCTGCAATAAAAAATAATTGAAAATTCAGTCACGTAAACGTTTTTCCAGTCGCTGCTCCACTCATTAATCCAGGCAGCAAGTCGCCGCTCCGACTTCAGAGTTGAGCAAAACTCACAAACCCGTGACTAGGCACGAGGAGTGTTGCCAAGTTAGCGGTTTTCCCGTCAGAGAAGGGAGCAAAAAGAAATCTGGCATTTTTGATTGACGATAAAAGTCTAAGAAGTGGTAAACTTTATTATTTTAATTTTAAAATTTTGTTTAAATATGTTTAATTGTGTTTTGAATTGTATAGTCACACAAAATAAATACTTAGCCGTTAAACCTCTTTGTTATTATCTAAAAAATGATAATCAAACTCGGCATAGACTTTAACATTCTATCCAAATTTAATCAAAATCACGATTGGAACAATCGTTGCAACCTTGAGTTTGCGTATGAAAACACAAATTCTGAAATCTGAAAATTAAACTTTTTTCAAGAATTTTAATATTACCTTGAGTGTTGCACAAGAGCTGAAAAAGTATTAGTTCGAAAGCTTTTACACATTAGCTACGTAAATGAATGACAGTATATTTTTTATTTAATAACTGAAGAAAAAATAAATAAATCACGGGTTTGTTTTATTTCCTCAAACTATTATTTGGCTAATTTCTGTAGGCGAAATAGCAGGAGCTGCGTGCGTAAATGTTAACAGTTTGCTGCGATCGTCACAGTCGCATTTTTGTTCATCTCTGGTTCACTTCTTCGTAAGAAAAGCGCGCAGTGCCAGCTTATCGGCTCCTGAAATCGTTGGAACGTGCAGAAAGAAACGAGGGACAGAGATAGAAGGAGAGAGAGAGAGAGAGAAAGGAGATGGAAAAGTGGGCAAGGGAAGTGCGAAGTGGGGTTGTAGTTAACTGCTCACATCATATTTGGGTTAAAAAGGCGTGCATGCAATTTACCGTGGAAGATCATCGTGATTACGCGGTCTCCATCTCCGTCTCAGACTCGAAGTCGGACTGGGGCCTGCCTGCCGCCGATGCGTTTGATTGGCTGCAACGAGCAGGGAGCGAGATCTGTGGACTGCTTTGTACTTTGTCTGTAGTCAAGGCAGTGTTCATTAAATCGCATTCACTGGCAGGCTGTCAGTGCGGCAGGTGGGCGTGGCCCAAAACAACGTCGCAACAATTTGTAGCAAACAAACTTTGCGATGCGTTTCACTGTTACAGATTCCGATTTTATGCATGATTTCGTTTAGTTCAGTTATCAGGAAGCATTCCCTTCGATAATACTAAAAGTATTTTTTTTTTAATTTTTTAATTTTCTATTTATTGTATTTACAACAGCCAAAACTAAATGTACATGCCAAGTACTAACTCAACTAAGGAGATATTTCTTCCAAGCTTAGTTTGTGACTTGGCATATACTATAGTTCTGTGCTAGTCTTTTGGAAAAACTGATTATCTCTCGACTTCATTTCGATTCTCTTTATTTTCCGCCTTTATTTTTTTGCGGGGGCCTTTGAAGAAATTGTCCTACCCATTATAGCGCTCCTCTCTCTGTCCCCCTTCCGCTGTTGTGCTCCACTTTTCCCCTGCACGGTGGTCGACTCCTCCTGTTGTGCTTTTCCTCTTGCGTATTTCAATCAAAATCAAGTGCAGACATCGTCTGAAACCAAAAACTTGCATGGAAATTACACGCACAAAACACACAAACTAATTTTCCAACAAATTAGACGCGCAAGTAGACGCCACCCCCCGGCACGGTGCACAGCCTGCCTCCCCCCCTTCATACCTCTGACCCCCTGCTGTTCATAATTTATTTGCCTGTGCTTCGCTTTTTTTGCGCTCTCCTCTGCGATTCCACGTTTTTATTGTCCAGCGCAATTCGTGTGCGTAATTTCCTCTGTTAAGCTTGCTGTTTTCCCTGCCATGGGAAAAACTTAGCTTTGCACACAGAGAGAAGGGGAACCGCCACACGAAGGGGGAGGGTGCTTTGTTAGTCGTGCTGTTTCGTTGTCGTTGGGCCGATTTCTGCGTATGATAATTGACCGAGTGGGCCGTGCGTAGCTTTTGCTTCGGTAGACACCGCTTTCAAGGCTGCATTTGATATGAGCTCACTTTTTCCAGTCGCATGCATCGCAGCACAGTACCGCCCCCTGCTTCTTGCGCGGCCCAAGAACCGACTATTTGCAGGCCGGTCACGTGACCTTAATTAGCCAGTGACTGCCAAAAAAAGAAAACGGGAAAATTCAGCTGGAAATAAGGCCTCTCGAAGAGTTCGACTCGCTTTGCCTCAATGTGACTGGAAAAGTCTGTTATGCTTCACACAGTTGCGCTGCCCATTTGTTTGGCCAACACTGAAACAAATTGAGTTCTACAATATGTTCTTACGACCTTACGACCGAAAAACTCTTTTTAATGTAGTATATGCATATATCTGCTGTCAGGCATCAATCCCAAAGACAGACCTAAATTTTAGATAGAACTTACATTTTATTTCAAATTTTGCCAAAACAAATCATGTTCAACTAATAACTAAGAGATTTCTAGAGATTGTAGCGTAATTATGCTGTTAAGTATGAGTCGATTGTTAAGATTATTTTTATATATTCATAATAAATACACTTAAGTGGTTGACAAGTATTTAAGATTCGGGTGCTATGATAATTTTTATATATTCATAATTAATACACTAAAATGGTTTTTAAGAATCGGCTACCTATATTTTTTTTTAATATTCATACTGAATACACTAAAGCGACTAACAGGTATTTAAGAGTCGGGTGATTAGTTTATTTGAATGTATTAATAATAAATAAACTTAACTGATTGACAGGTATTTAAGAGTCGGGATCTTAGATTATTTTTACGTATTCAGAAGTTAACATATATGTATATTATATTTAAAAGTCGGTCATAATAAATAAAGTATAGTGGTTAACAGATATTGAAGAGTCGGGTAGTAAGAATATTTTTATTTATTCATAATTAATACACCTAAGTGTCTAAAGGTATTTAGGAGTCGGTTGCTAAGATTATTTTTTAATAAATGAAATGAAATGATTGACAGGTGTTTCAAAGTCGGGTACTTAGATTATTTCATTCATAATAAAGTAGTTGACAGGTATTCAAGAGTTGGTTTATTTCAACTGTACAATTTTTGCTATACGTGTATGAATATTCCCGAAAAATAAAGTAAAGTGGTTGATAGGTATTTAAGAGTCGAGTGCTTTCGACTGTAACTCTCTTAACTTTTTGAGCAACTTTCTGTCAACTCTGTGCTCACTTTCGCCCAGTGTAGCTAAGTACGGCTGGGTATTTACTCTTCTTGGAACTGAAATTGCCTCAATTGCAGCTGAGTTGAAATCTCTTGCGACACGACAATCGGCTAATTGAGCTGCACTGTGATGACCTTTGCTACAAAGTGTCCACTGTACTTGTGGCCATTGTACGCCTGCCAGAGCGCCATAAATTTCAATTGTTTATGTTGCTTGAATTGGCATTAAAATGAATTGTCGTCTCGAGTTGCAATTCGCGACAGTCCGTGCTAAAAAGCAGCGTGCTTAAACTGCCACGGCATTGGGCAGATATTCAGATTTATGCTATGTGCTGTAATAAGCTGCAGATTTCCTCGAATTTCCTTGAGAAAATCTCACTTAATTTCCAACACTTTCGTCCCAAACCATTGTCATGGCAGGATCTGTGTGCTTGTGATGCGAAATGCTGGCAACATAAAAATGGATTTACGCTTAATCACACACGAAGGATGCATATTTTACTGGTTGCCCGTTACCTGGTACCTGGTACCTGTTACCCGTGCTGGGTACATTCTGTTCATTAGAAGCTCCACACGAGCGCACTGCTTAACCTCTGTAGAGCACACAGTGGCTCCCCCGCTCCGCACCCCCTCACCTATCTGCCGCTGTCCTTGCACGTTTTCAGTTCATTTTGCTGGTCGAGTTCTCTTTTTGCTTTTCCATTTCGGGGCTTTCCTTCGCTGCGCATGGATAAAAGAACCGCCTGCTGTGAGCAGCTTTGCTCGTGCTCACAGCTTTTGGCCATGGCCGAAACACGAGCGCGGGGGACAGCAACAGAGCTTGAGTGTGTGTGTTTGGTTCCCATTAGCCAAAAGGATTTATATTACAAGCGCACACATAAAAAGCACCGCAGGATATTTTGTTTTATGTGAATTTAATTGTACTTTTAATCCATAGGTAGTCCAGCAACAGTGCAGCTCCTCCCTTTCCCTCTCCCCAAACTCGCTACTCTTCTGTCTTGCCAGCTGTCAGCTCAGCGTGTGCTATTTTGTATTAATAGCATTGCATTTTTAATAATAACCAAGCACACACGTCGGCTACTTGATTTCTGCTTTATGCTACGCAAAATAGCAAAGTCGGCCAAACTCGGAAATTAACTGGGCGAATATCATGAGTTAAATTCCAGTCTTTGACTTATATCCATACCGACTACGCATGGATCAATAACTTCTAGGCTGAAGCATAATTCAGCTAGTACGAAAAGCAGCATAAATATAATAATATTGTCAGTAAAACCACTTCTTTTTAAATAAATGTAATGAAAATTAACATTAAATTAAATAAAATATATATACGTGTAGTTTTCTCTAAATTAATATAAAAATGTGTGCCCAAATATTCGATTAATTTTATAAATATAATTATAAAGCTGCACCAACATATAAATATAGATATATATTATATAAGCTTAAGACAAATTTAATCAACCATTGAAATTAATATCTGATTTTATTCAATTGCTGTCAATTGACCATCAAACTAAACTTATTTTGTCATAATCGATTAATTATAGTATTACCAACACTATCAGATTCCCAGTACATCCTCTAGCTTATAAATTGATCATTTTTTTATCGATAGTTTCCAGCTGGGACCAAAACTACGCGTAGCCCCCTGGTACAGAGAATTCAAGTAGAAGAAAAGAATTTCTTTTTCCCTAAACAATCCGAAGTAAAAGCTTAACTGATAAACAGTCTACAGTTCATACTATAAATTGAAAATTTTTTAATCGATAGTTTCCAGACGGGCCCACAACTACGCGTAGCCCCTGGTAGAGCGAATTCCAGAAGAAGAAAATAACTTACATTTTGCATAAAGATTTAGATACTATGGCATCCCGTTGCAAGTTCAGTGGCATGCCTAATCGCATACCCTGCAATCTAAGTAGGGCATCTGACAGGCTCAACTTATAAACGTCAAGTGCTTAAAACTTTTCGGCCAACAGGCAGGGGAAAACTTAAAAATGCCTAAATAAAGGAAAAGAAACGAAACGCAACGAAAAAGGAAACTTGGCCAAGTTTTGAGTAGAAATATCAACGGAAATATGGCAAACACAATCCCATAACGCACAAACACACCCAGACACACACGCACACAGAGGAGATGTCGAAGAGCGAAAGAGAGCGAGCAAGCGAGCGAGAGAGAGAGAGAGGCTAGAGACTAAAAGCAGCACAGGCTCAAAGTGCGCACATCCTGCTTAGCCGGGTTTTCGTAATGTGCTTTCCTAGTGCTTCTCTTGTTGTTGTCAACACCCACACCCACACACACATCCACATCCACATCCACACGCGCCGAGCTGGCCACAAAAAGGGACAATTTGTTTAAAGGTAACAGAAAGTTTTGGCGCTCTCATTTTTTGCTTCCTCGTTTGCTTTGCATAAACTTGAACGGCACAAGTTGGGAATGTTTGTCTTTGTTGTTGTTTTTGTTGCTGTTGGCGCTCCTTATGAGAAATAGCAACAAAAAGCAACAGAAAGCGAACAACAAAGATAAAGTTCAAAGGAAATGTGGCACAGGAAACGCAACAGAAGATACGAAAAGAGAAGAAATGCGATGGGGCTGCGGGGTGCGCTGCAAACATACACATAAAACAAAATATTAAGAAAGTTATTTCAACAAAATGAAAGTTCTGCTCTGTGTGTGTACAGGTGTGCCTGAGTGTGTGTATGTGTGTGTGTGTGTGTGTGTGTGCGAACTTATCACATAAGCTCCGCTCCGACTCCTGACAGGCCCAAGTATTTTATCACTTATTTTTTGCTTATTTCTGCTTTCTGCTGCACTTTTTGATTTGTTTTCAAAATTAATTTGATATTTTGCAACTTTTCGTCGAGACTTTTGCATTGTGCTGCTTATTAAAACAGAATATAGACTCGAATTGTCTTCAAAAAATAAATATAAAGTTGTATGCTTTGCTCTCTCTCTCTCTCTTTCTTCAGTACCGAAGAATGGCTGAGAAATTACCCCAACTGAATAATATTAGGCTCGAAGCAAACAAAAATTAGAGACAAATGCTAATTTCATATTTCATTCTGGTTTTACTCGGGCTTTGTTTACTCAATACTAAGTTTGCCACAGCACGGAAAATTTACATAATTTAAGACGTAATTTTCTCGTGTTGCTTTAAATTGATATTACATGAACAATTTGTGCTCGTCCCCCGCCTCGCCCTCTCCCTCTTCGCACCATTCTCCCCGGCATCCCTGAGCAGCTAAGTACACGGAAAAACTGTGCCATGGCAACATTTTTCTCGCTTGGCATTTCGTTTTGCCTGGATGTCGAGTTAGGGGGGCGAGAGGCGAGAGACGAGGGCGTTGCGAAGGCGTGTTCATTCATTTCCTGTTGCGCCTTAAGTTATGCAAAGCTTATGGCAAAGTGAGCAAGCGGCAAGTGATAGCAGGAGCAGCAGGGGCAGCAGGGAGCAGACGCAGGCGAAGGCACGCCTGAGCATGTGCGGTGGACGGGTGAATCAGACTGCGAGACAGAAACAACTCAATTGAGTGTTTGCTGGAGTGCTGCACTGCGTGAATGTTGCATGCAACAGCATTCAGTTTCGGTTTCATTCAATTTACCGACTTAGTTAATAGTTCGCATTTAAGTTTCTATGTACATTTTAGTCATTTTCTTGCAAATCCTAGTGACAATTTGCTTTGAATCTTATTTGTGTAACTCAATTTGGCAATCTTTTCGCTTCCCTTTTTCTTCAATATAAAACTGGTTCCTAATTCCGAATATCGTCTGCAAGGGTCTCTGCTTAGGCTCGCACGGTTTACCTTTTTTACTGAGAGCACTCGAGCTGTTTGGCCTTTGCTATCAAATATTTTATCATTTCACAGCGTTCTCTTTGGATTTCTTTCTAATATACTTTCTCTCTAACTAGCTTTGTATTTAATATATACCGGTATATATTTTTATTACAAAAATCTATGACTTGAAGAATTGAAGCCATTAAAAAACAAGTGAAGAAAGCTACAGTCGAGTGCACTCGACAGTAAGATACCATTTACCTTTCGCTGTTAAAAACTAATTCTTAATATTAATTACTTTTATTCGGCGAATAACAACGCATCGAATATTTTCGAGGACAAATTCACATGCATTGACGCTAATGGCACATGCCGACTGCACACTGACTACACGACGACTGTGCGTGCGCAGTCGGCGTCGGCGTCGGGCCTCTACTGCTGTGAGCGAAACTTCTCGTGCCTATAACTTCTGTGTTTATTGTCCGATCGGATTGAAATTTATAGGGTAGATCTGTACTATAGTAAACTACAAGAGTGTTAAAAAAAATGTTTTGTTATTTCTCCACTTTTCTTAAAATGCAATAGTGTGGGGGCGGTGGGCGTGGCATCCAAAAGTTGAAGATCAAAAATTCTCCGTAATGCTACCAGGCACCTTACTTCCAAATTTGGTGCTTCTAGCTTTTCTAGTGTTCTTTTAAACTATAAAAATGTGTTTTTTAGAGGCGGTGGGCGTGGCATCCAAAATTCTAAAGTCCAACTTCTGCATAATGTTGCAAGACACCCTCCTACCAAATTTGGTGCGTTTATCTCTTTTCGTTGTTGAATTATTTGGAAAAAATCGAAATACGCATTTATCGATTTGCGGAGGCGGTGGGCGTGGCACATCAAGTTTGAAATAAACTTCTTGTGTGTATTGAATACACGCACACTCCCACCAAGTCTGGTGCCTCTAGCTCTTTTAATAGCTGAGATCTGTGTGTTCATACAGACGGACAGACGGACAGACAGACGGACATGACCAAATCGACTCGGCTATTGATGCTGATCAAGAATATATATACTTTGTATGGTCTGCCACGCCTCCTTCTGCCTGTTACATACATTTGCACAAAGTTAATATACCATTTTTTACCCATTTTCAATGGGTAAATGGTATAAAAAGTTAACATCAGTTGCATACGCAGTTTCTTCAGCTCGATCTATAGTATGTGCATAAATTATTTAACCCGTTGAGAATATTTCATCTGGCGGCGTAGCCCACCGGTGGGTCACGCTGGCTTTGATTCAGAACTATTTTTTGTTAAATGAAATACAACTATTTGGTATCAAAAATAATTTTTAAATCTATTTCTTAATATCTTCGAGTTTGTTTAAAAGATTTTAAACAAAATAGTGGATTATTTTCGCTAACTTCGCCTTCCTCAACGTGTTAATTATTATGGTAGGCCATACAAAGTATATATAATCATGATTAGCATCAATAGCCGAGCCGTTTAGGTAATATCCGTCTGTCTGTCCATCTGTATGAATACACAGATTTCAGCTTTTACAAAAACTAGAGACGTCAAACTTGGTATAACAAACACATAAGAAGTTTATGTCAAACTTGGTGTGCCACACCCATCGCCTCCGCAAATAAAACAAGTGAAGAAAGCTACAGTCGAGTACACTCGACTCTAAGATACCATTTACCATCGGCTGTTAAACAAAAATTTTTTATATTAATAACTTGTATTCGGCGAACTAATAACAACGCATCGCATATTTTCGAAGTCAAATATGGTACACATGCATTAACGCTAATGGCACATGCCGACTGCACGCTGACAACGCATCTCACACTTTGCGTCCCAGGTTCGAATCCCAGTCAGTCCAGGTTTCTTTTTGAATTGCTAAAAACAATTAGTCCTTTTTATTTTTTTGCAACATCCATGTTCTTTAATTTGATTAAAAATATCATACTATATTTTTCAGTAAAGTGCAAAGTAATAAACAAAAAACAACAAATTTCCATTTCGAACTCGCGACCCCACAAGTGTGGAACTTGCAAGCCAACCATCAGACCACACACAGTTCTGCAATGCGGTCGGAAAATGAGACTTTTATTGATGCCGACCTTCTGCTGCGTCGGTTCAATGTTTTAGTTGGAATTCTAAGCGCCCATAACCTTATATGGGAGATTCTAACTTCTATAACTTTGTTTATGGTCCGATCGGGTTGTAATTTATAGGGTAGATCAGTACTATGGCCACCTCCGAGAATGTCAAAATTATTTGTTATTTTTCTACTTTTCTTATTATTCAATTAAAACGATTTATGGGGGCGGTGGGCGTGGCATCAGAAATTTAAACCTTAAAACCTTACTACCAAATTTGGTGCTTCTAACTTTTCAAGTGTTCATTTAAATTATAACAAGTGAAGAAAGCTACAGTCGAGTGCACTCGACAGTAAGATACCATTTACCTTTCGCTGTTAAAAACTAATTCTTAATATTAATTACTTTTATTCGGCGAATAACAACGCATCGCATATTTTCGAGGACAAATTCACATGCATTGACGGTAATGGCACATGCCGACTGCACACTGACTACACGACGACTGTGCGTGCGCAGTCGGCGTGCGCAGTCGGCGTGCGCAGTCGGCGTCGGCGTCGGGCCTCTACTGCTGTGAGCGAAACTTCTCGTGTCTATAACTACTGTGTTTATTGTCCGATCGGATTTAAATTTATAGGGTTGGTAGATATTATTATTATCTACAATAATACCTAAACAAAATTTCGGAAACTTTTCTACTTTTCCTATAATTTGATTTACCGATTTACAAAATCGATTTTTGGGGGCGGTAGGCGTGGCATCCAAAAGTTGAAATTCCGCATTCTCCGTAATGTTACCAGGCACCTTACTTCCAAATTTGGCGCTTCTAGCTTTTCTAGTTTTCTTTTAAACTATAAAAATGTGTTTTTTAGAGGCGGTGGGCGTGGCATCCAAAAGTCTAAAATCCAACTTCTGCATAATGTTGCAAGACAACCCCCTACCAAATTTGGTGCGTTTATCTCTTTTCGTTATTGAATTATTTGGAAAAAATCGAAATACGCATTTATCGATTTGCGGAGGCGGTGGGCGTGGCACATCAAGTTTGAAATAAACTTCTTGTGTGTATTGAATACACGCACACTCCCACCAAGTCTGGTGCCTCTAGCTCTTTTAATAGCTGAGATCTGTGTGTTCATACAGACGGACAGACGGACAGACGGACAGACAGACGGACATGACCAAATCGACTCGGCTATTGATGCTGATCAAGAATATATATACTTTGTATGGTCTGCCACGCCTCCTTCTGCCTGTTACATAAATTTGCACAAAGTTAATTACCATTTTTTAACCATTTTCAATGGGTAAATGGTATAAAAATGTGTTTTATAGAGGCGGTTGGCGTGGCATGCAAGACACCTTCCTACCAAATTTGGTGCGTTTATCTCTTTTCGTTATTGAATTATTTGCAAAAAATCGAAAAAAGCATTTATCGATTTACGGAGGCGTGGCGTGGCGTGGCGTGACGGGGAGTGGCACATCAAGTTTGAAATAAATTCGATCTGCGTATTCAGTACACGCACACTCCCACCAAGTCTGGTACCTCTAGCTCTTTTAAAAGCTGAGATCTGTGCGTTCATACAGACGGACAGACGAGAAGAGGGACAGACAGAGGAACATAACCAAATCGACTCTGCTGTTGATGCTGATCAAGAATATAAATACTTTGTATGGTCTGCCACTTCACCTTCTGCCTGTTACATACATTTGCCCAAAGTTAATATACCATTTTTTACCCATTTTCAATGGGTAAATGGTATAAAATGGCGTTTTTCGATCGATAAATAGCTCAATTTAATAACTGCTTAAAGCATGAGATTTGGTAGGTCCCTTTCAGCATTACGCAGAATATGGATTTTTAACTTTTGGATGCCACTTCCACGTCCAAATAAACAAGTTTTTCAAATTATAAAAAAAGGAGTAAAGCAAGAATAACCAAATTTGTTAGGGAGTTCCTTGGTAACATTACGCGGAACTCTGAATTTCAACTTGTGGAAGCCACGCCCACCACTCCTAAGAATCGATTTTGAAAATCGATGAATTGAATTCTAGAAAAATAGAAAAGTTTCAAAACATATGTAATCTGTCAATAACATTGATCTCCCCAGTAAATTTAAACCCGATCGGACAAGAAATAAAGCTATAATCACCAGAAGTACCCCATACAAAAGGAAGCAGAGAAACAGTAGAGGCGACAATGCTTGCGCCGACTATGTATGTACCTACAGTCAGTGTGCATACATGTGCGTTTCACTGTGAAACAATACGAATAAAATACTTAATATTAAAAATTAATTTTTAACAGCCAAAGGTAAGTGGTATCTTGCTGTCTAGTGTATTCGACTGTAACTTTCTCAACATTTTTGAATTTCATTATTCTAGTGATTTTGCTGCTCTCTCTCTCTCTCTCTCTCTCTCTCTCTCTCTCTCTAACCCCTAGGGAAAATAATTTAATTTAACCTTAATTATTTTAAAAACTACTTGTAGAGAAATGCTAACATTGTCTGAACTTCATGCAGTTTTAATTTCATTCAATTTGAAAATATGCCCTTAACTCATATGGCATACAGCCTGTGTGCCTATACTCACTACTTTTATTTCATTGAAAATCCAGCAAACAATTGCGAAAGCATTCAGGAAAACTTGCTATACCCGAGGGCCCTTTACATCTTATTATGCGATAAGCATGCCACAATCACATGCAGCTCACATGTCTCGGGCCCGGAACTACGTTCAGTTACAGCTTTATCTTCAACTCTCCGCCGTTGACATCTGTTAAGTACTGCAGACTTTTTATGGCAATTAAGTGGAGCAGCTGCGGCGCCTGTGATTACAGTGAAAGCTGGCGTTGACTTGTGATTTGTGAGCTTCCCCCACTGCAACACTCCACCACGCCCCACAAATTCCACGTTTATCATAATTGAAAGCAGATGTTGAATTTTATTGAACACAAAGTGCGGAAAGACAGAACTCCAGTTTCAGTTCTAGCCGTGATTGCGATTATGCTGGGCAGCATTGCCATGTGGCTCGTTGTTGCCATCGATGACCCTGAAACGAATCGTAGGCAATTGGAATTCGACTCGTGCTGCAGCTACTCACATGACGTTGATCTGGCCCAGCAGGTAGGCCTGCTGCAAGTACAGTCGCCCCTGGAAGTCGTTGGCCACGTCGTTGCTGCCGCGGCGGCGGCAGTGCTGGCAATTGCCAGTGTATGGCGGCTCGCCCACCTGACGCAGTGCGGCCGTCGTATTCGGCCGGTTGACGAGCATGCGATGGCGCTGCAGCAGATCGCGGCCCTGCTCTGCCTCGTCCACGTACGGATCGTACTTGGGTATCTGGGTGTACTTGTCGACGCCGCGGCGCAGGCCCATCGACGAGGAGTGGAACATCTTGTGCAGCGGCACACAGGCGTCCTTCATGTTGTCGGCGGCGCGCTGCTCGGCGGCAATCGAGTTGCGACGACCTCGCTTCAGGCGGGCGCCCATGTCCGGCATGTTTGAGATGCCCAGGTGGGCGACCAGCTTGTCGCCATCCTCGCCGATCTCGTCCAACACGCTGGGAAAGCGATCCCGCTGGCAGGGAGCATGGAAGTACGGTCCCTTGTGGCCCCAAACAAGATTCATTTTTATAAACGTATTACAAAGTACGGAGAGAGTGCAGTGCCAACGTGATGAACAGTCGTTTCTCAGGATTTACAGTAACAATTTAATAAAATATATCTAAACTACAAAGCAGAAAATGTATGGCTAACTAAGTAGTCTACTTTGAACAGGGGTGTCGGGTCAATAATGTTTTCATCTCTCTCTGTATTTACATAATTGACTTTAAGTTCTAATGGATCACGATCTAATTATTTTCTATAGTTGCCTATAGTTGGGCTCAAATCAAAGAATGCTATTTGATTTTATTAATTTATATTTATTACAGTAGTTTCTTACAACGACTAAGCTTGACGTTACCACATGCATATCTCTTAGCTTCAAATAATAAACACAAAACATGAGGAGCGTTTCTAATTTTATTATAGTGATATAACAGACTGATGAAGTATAGCTTCGCGGGAGTTGATACCCTCGATTGAAATCAGTTGTAGCAAGTTCAAGGCACCGTCCAAAACTTACTTCCCAAGTGCCCAGATGTGAGGTCTCTCTACGCCGAGCACATTTCAAGAAGGAAGCAAGGAAGAGAAAGAAGACAGAGGCAAAGGCAAAGGCACGCAGTGTCGCTAATTCAGGTAATTTGTCACTTTATTTACATTTTAAATTAATGTTGTTGTTCCACTTGTTGTTATTGCTCTCGTTGTTGGCACTACTTGGGAGAGGACAGCGAGAAACCGAGAAAACCAATTTCCATTTTCATTTTGCGGGTAGCACAGCGCACCGAAGACAAAACAAATGAATGACTGACGTGCCGGCAGGCCAGAAGGACAATGGAAACCCTTTTTCCAGAAGGACAGCCAAACAAGTAGAAAGAGAAAGACAACAAGAGAGGGACAGAGAGAGCGAGAGACAGGGGGAAAACCAAGAGATGGGATTAACGTTTGAGCAGTGAGCGGCAAGGCAATGAGATCCTTTGTGGCGGCCCTCACGTAGCCCGTCCGTGGTCGTTCCACACGGCGTATGCCTAATTTGAATGAAGTGCCAACGTTGTTAATAGCTGCTGCCTCCATCCCACTTCCTACAGGAGAGACGATGGAGGTAGGCGAACAGGTTTGCAAATGTTTGCACTGCAAACATTGTTAAAAAGAAATCGGCAGAAAATGCTGCCTGCACGGCAGATAAAGGGGTAGAGCCCGCAACTCTTCAGTGGATCACCGCCTTCCTATGCGAGCGTTTTTTAACCATGCATATTTAATTAAAATCTCAAAAAGAACTGAGCTTATTGACACAATCTAAATTGAATATCGCTGTAATATTTACTTAAAGTATGTAAGAGAAGAAAGAAAAATCATTTGTGTTCTACTTATGAAATTGTACATTTAGCTTTAGGTTTTTTCTTAGCTGGAAATCTTACATCATTTAAGCAATATAAATATACTCGAAAACTCACATGAATGTAACAAGCATAATCAAGCAAAGTAAATATATATGTACGTATATATACTCTTCATCCACATGAAAAGACCGTCAGTATGTTTCTAGGAAAACACAGAATTCGACTTTAATTAAGGCTCGAAAATTATTTATTAGACAAATGTAATAGTTTAACTATTATAATTACAAAGATGCACATGGATATATGTGAGTATTTCGCAGAGATTTGAGCAGTAAAGCAGTAGCAGATTTTGTCTGCAATTGAATTAGCTGCTGTCAGAGTTGGTGAATGGTATCTAAAAGTCGACTAAAAATTTCTTCGCTTATTTATTTTAAAATATTATTTATTTAAGTAATAGCTATTTTTTTGTATGTGTACAGTATTATACTCTCAAATTTGTAATGATCAAAATGCTTGAATGGTATCTTAAAGTCAGCCATAAATTTCTTCGATTATTTGATATTGTGCATTTTTTTTTTATCTGACAGCTATTTATGTTGTATTTGCATAAACTGTAAAAATTTTAAAAGGCATAATGGATGAATGGTATCTAAAAGTCTAAAAAAAAAACTTTTAAAATATTGTAAACTTTCTTTTATTGAACTTGCAGCTATTTATTTTGAATTTGCATAGTTTTGTAAAAGTCGACTTTAAATTCCTTCGCTTTTTTCGTATCAAATATTATAGATAACTTTTGTTTATTTATTCTGTATTTACCAAAGTTAAATATAGTACTTTACTCTAAAATTCTCAATGTAATTTTAAAATATGTATGTTTTGCGTCTCCAGTTAGATTTCACAGAGAGATTCCTTTACTTTTTACTATAACCCTTTTCAAGAAGTGTGTAATGAAAATTTCAATCAGCCGAGCTCTGCGGCAACGTCGACTTTTATGAGCAGCATGTAACATAAATTCTCAGCACACACACGTACACACACACACACATGTCAGGGCTCCGTCTGGCTCCCCCGCGCTGCCTGGCTCCGCCTGTCTCGTGCTACCTCCATCGCTTCACTATTTGTTTGGGGTATCCAGTGCTCGGTTACCTTCTGTCATTGCCCACAAATAAAAATAAACACACGTGCCTGGCCCGGTTCATTGCCAAAACGTGTCCCGTCGCCGACGCAAGACAATGCCAGCGAAGCCGGCGAGCGAAGCCGTACGGCCAGGTGGGCGGAAGCTGGCAACGGGAGCGCGGTTTTTGTCAAGCCAAAAGACAAAGTGCCGCCACAATAATAGTTGAACGGCAGATGGGCACATAAATACTTGAAGCATGTTTATCCTGCCATATTTTGTAGCCCTTTCTTGCACACGGCTCCGGTTTGTTTCCCTTTCTCTCTCTCTCGTTGTCTTCCGATCTCTATCCCTCTTACTGTTCCTGGTGCTCGCCCCCAACGTATTCATATGCCTGACCACGTACGCTATCAATGTCCAATTTCGTGCGACTCTTCCATCCTCTCTCTCTCTCTCTGTCCTCTCTCTCTCCCTCTCTCTTTGTTTTTTTCTTGTCAGAAATAAGATGAATTTATTTACCAGCTCCGTTTTATTCCTTTTTCTTTTTTTTCATAATTTGCTTATTTTATTTGCTCTGATTTACTTTTGAACTGCACTCCGAAGAGCTTCCATAACTATCTCTCACGCCCACTCTCGGTGTCTCCGTATTCCACTCTGGTCCACGCCTCACTTATGCAGGCTCTCTATGCATTTTACTGTTCCTGCCATGTAAACAATAAGCTTAAATTGTGAGCACTGTCAGAGTATTCATATGCATGGGCAATATTACTCGTAAACTACAAAGGCTGCAGTCATGAATAAGTGTGTGTGTGTATCTTTAGTGCCGAGATTGCGCCAGTACAGTAATCCTTCAATAGAAGTTCCGGTTGGGCTGTTAAGTTAATTAAATAAGTCTGTGGGAAATTTCCACTGGGACTCGAAATCGGAATTGGTTCTTTGCTTGTACAAGCACTCTGGTATGTATGACATATTGCTAGAACCAGCCGATAAGTATGGTTAACAAAATTAAACAATTTTTGAGAGAAAGCATTTAATTATTAATTCTAAAATCGGTAGAGGGTTCTTTTGCAAAAAGTAGTTTAGTTAATAAGCCATCTACATAAGCCTTCGCCATAATTTTAATGAAATAAAAAAACTGAAGAAAAATTATATGTTCTGTAATTTTAAACCTAAAACCTTAAAAAAAAACTTAAAATGGATTTTCAAAAATTAATTTGAATTGCATTACAATTTTATTGAGTTTTCAATTATTTAAAAATTTAATTTTGTAGCATTTTTCATGCTTTATCAACAAATTGAGACTTTAAACTCTCTTAACTTTGTCAAAATGCATCGATTTTCCTTTGGAATGTCAATTTTCTTTTAAAATAAAGAAAACCTTGCAGCCTAAAGCTAGCAAGAAAGCAGTGGCAAATATAGGCCACAATCACTCCCAGCATGACTTCATAAACTATCGATAGTCTATGACTGAGTTTATTATTGACATTTTGCATCGAATCGAGCTGAATTTTGTTGAAAAGACAATTTCTGATCAAGCAACACTGTACGCGCCTCGCTCTACTGTTTATATTGTTTTAATTAATTTAATTTGCGACTTTCTGCAAGAAATCACGCTCCGCACTACGCCCCTCACTTCTCAGTGCACCCTGCACTACGCGCTCTCTGTGCTCACGTGTGCAGAAGCGATACCGCTAGGAGACGCGCTTCGGGAAGCTCTGCAAGCAGCGCTCCCTTTGCCAGTCTCGAGTGCCTCGACTTGAGCTGCGACCGCAGATTGTATGCTGCCCCTCGGTTGTCCCGCTCTACATTCCCCTTAGAAATTCACTGCTGCTTTGGGGCGCAATAGCAGGCCTTTGAAAACGTTGGAATGCCGGGGATGTTGGCACTATGTTTGCGCAATGAAGCGTGCGGCTTTTATAGCACCCGGCACGAGTCGCTGAAAAGCTCAAAAAGCTGCAAGCAAATTCTTAATTTGCAAAGAAAAAGAAAAACCGAATAAATGCGAGACAGAAATGGAAAAATCTCTGCGTAATAAATGAAACGTAAAGGCAAAAAAGCGAAACTTAACAACTCGCAGCGTCGCGACAGACGAGTGTACTACATACATATATAGAGGACGACCCTCTGGACAATCGCCGGGCTGAGCTGAGACCTCCCTTCCCGCTCCAGATTCAGATCTCCAATCCGGGCACTGAGCGCTTTACGCTCCACTTGACTGCTGCTTTGATTCCCACGCTTTTCATTTGAATGCGGCCATGCCGGCTCATCCCCGGTCCAGGTATCCCCACGCCTAACCTGGCCTTACCTCGCCTTACCTGTGCCGTCGTATCTTTGAGATTTCCAGATACGTATATATTTTAATGTGCGCTTTATCAACAGCTTTAGATAGTAACAGCTATGCCAGCTCCCAGTTCTCAGCCCTCAGCCATTTGTTAGACTCGACTGCAGATGACGTGGGTGTGGTAGCTGTTGGGGCAGGTGAGCCCGCCAGGCAGCTGGGCTGCTGAGCTGATGGGCGGGGCTCGGTGATGGACCCTGCTGCGCTGCGCTGTGCTGTTCTGTGCTGTGCTTTTGTTGCCTCGAGCGAAAGATTTTAAGTGATTTTTCTTCGACTTTTTATTTGCCCGCCTGTCAAATTTATCTCGATTGTCGGCTTGTTCACATGCAGTTGGCAGCACAGTTCACTCAATCAGCGCAGGTTGGCAGCGCCCCAGCCGTAGAGTGTGTTCAACTTTGACTTATTGAGTGGTGGCGAGTGGAAATGGAAGGCAGGTGCAAGCTTTGTGCTTCTGCAAACTGACAATTGTTTCTGTCGATAGATTGGAGCAGCAGCTCGAAGCTCAAAACTCGAAGCAGCCGGGTTTTTCTTTTGTAACCAGTTGGCAGCGCTGCCGCCTGGCGTTTTTGCCTAATTAAAAACACATGAGACCTGCTCGAACTGCCTGTCAGAGCTGTCACAAAAATTACATTTTGCCGGCTAATTACAAATTCAAATTAAATCACAAGTAATTAGCCGAAAGTCAAAGCCAACGGTGGGCGTGGCAGGGGGAGGGGGGCGTGCAGATGAGGAATTTGACAGGGTTTTATGATCTGCAAACGCCACGAAATGCGCCCACGGTTCATTCGCTCGCTCGTTCGTTCGTTCTTTTGACGTGGAGGAGTTAGTCACGCCCATCATGCCATGTTGTGTAGCAAATGAAAGACATTAAAAATGACAACAGGTAGCCGAAATGGCTGAGGCTAATGCTGGCAACACATTAAAATAAATATTTAATGTTGATGTGTTATGAGTTTGTGTGAGTGTGAGTGTGTGTGTGCAAGGGGGAAAGACAGTTAGAAAACACCCAGCCACGCCTATTGCCAGTCAAGTATCCCCCAAGTCGAGCTCGTACAAGTTCTGCTGTACCTGGACAGCTGTCTGTCATGTCTGCTTGGGCCACTCGTCCGCTCAGGTTCGCTGGAATTGTAATCAGAATAATTACTTTCATTGTGATTCGCGCTGTATGTAGACTGCTTCAGAATGCTGCAAATTTTTGGTGGGGGTGTTACGGGGGTGCTTCCTCAGGCACTGCTTACTCTCCACATTTTTCGAATTTCCCTTTGGCCTTTGAATTATTGTTATGGTTCTCGCTTTAATGGCTTTTAATTTCCAGTTTTGCCCATAAAATTAGCGTCCCATTCAGCTGAAAATAAATATTTTTTAAAATATGTTTCTAGTTTTTAAGAAACGTCTATCGTGAGTGATATATACCTTCTGTCAAAAAAGTACCGGGACTTTTTTCGTCAATATTCACGGTCTAGGGCATCATGAGTTCGTGCCAAGGGAACTCAGTGGAACCCGTTTGAGCACTATTGAAGACATAAAAAAAAAACGCTATCTTGGAAAACGCTTATAAAAAATGTTTTGAAGACTGGCAGAAACGCTGGCATATTTGTATTGCCTCTAATGTGAACTACTGTAAAGGCGGCAAAATAAATTCCACATGCGATTGTATACTTTAATTTAATTTATACTACATTACAAACTTCTGCATACTTAAATACAGAAATATTCCGAAACAACTTGGACCTCATCTGATCGTTTATTTTATAATCACAAATCGAATTTATAATCAAACTCGTAGTATGAGAAGAAATATCGTTGCTTATTTACCATAGTCTAATAAGTTCGCTGAACCCAATGTAATTGAATCAAATTGTGAGCACTGTTCACCCAGTTATGCACAGTTGTTACCAATGCGATTTGAGTCCGATTCGGAAGCTTTAAAGCCCGTCGGCGCAGCGAGATATTAAATTCAATTATTTCCCAGGCCAATTTTGAGCCAACTCGTCGCAATCTCAGGATCTTCGCACAGCTGTCGTGTAAATATTTAATTTACGAAATTCCATAATAAAATTTCGCCTGCCACGGCACCTTATGTTCTTCTTCTTGTTGTGCTTCCTCCTGCTGTTGTTGACTGAAGGCAGCTGGGCTTTCATTTCGCATGCCAATTGTTTGGCAAGTGTCAAAATAATAACAAGCCACCCCTACACCCCCGCACACCCCCGCACACCACCCGGACACCCGTTGAAGGCAGCTCAACCCCCAATCGCAGTCCCGCATTCCCCTTGGCGCATTGCGAATGCCAAGTGTCAAGATATTTGGGCAATTTTTTTATGTTAATTTTCTATTAATAAAATAAATATTAAATCAGTGCTTGCTGCTCAGGGTTGACAAATGCCGCCTCCATCGCCTTCCGATGACTCTATTAGAGACCAAAACCACTAATTTATCCCCAGGGAGCGGAGAGCAGATGAACCAGCGAAAGAATGGAAAGAGCATGCATATTTTCACAGCTGTTGCTCCAACCCTCCATACCCCCGCACATCCACTCACATCCCCCGCTCGAAGCAGCCCTCACAGCGGGCGGTCGGCTTTGATTCGAGTTCTCTTTCCCTTGGCCGCGCGCTCGACTTGAATTTAAATTTCATAAATTTAAGACCCTGAGCCAATTTGGCTTTGTGTTATTAAATTTTACGTGCGAGTAGCTCGTTGATTTTCATGGCTCTGCGGCATTTTGTTTTCTAATTGTCGTTGTTGTTACTCTCGCTCCAGTTAGTGTTAACCCCTTGGCGCCCCATTTGCCGCTTTTCGCTTGCCACGCCCTGCCGTTCCCACTGCTGCTTAGCGGCTCATTAGCCAAGTTTTATGTTGCAGCCAGTCGAGTCGGAGCGTGGCAGCCATCATTTCTAGGCAATGTTGTAAAACTTTTGGCCATAAACAGCCAAAGATGATTTTCCTAGCGCAGGCAATAAAAAGTTGCGCGTTAAGTTTCTCCAAATTACCCGAATCAAAAGGCAATTAGTTACTTCAGGTATTTCAATTTGCAAATTTAACATATTTCAAATCACAGTGAATTAGATTATGAGCTGCTCTTAAGTAGTGTAATAGGGTAAGTTATTGATAAATACATAAATAAATTTGTTCACATCAATATTACTTTTGCCTTTTGTAGTGATGAATATTTTAATTAAATATTAATTATTAAGCATTTTTGAGGGGTGAAGCGCTTGCAGTATTTGTCTAAGTTTTATGTAGCTGTGGCATACAGACTGAGTTGTTGTAAGACCCTTTTACTTTTAGTATCCTGCAATAGTCACCAAATTAGTGAAATTGCAAATAACTTTGGCTAAAAGCAGTTTAAAGCACTCCGATTTAGAATTGGCATATTTTACGCTCCTGGCTAAGGAGTATAGCGAGCATTTCTATGCAAAATATTACTAGTATAAATACTCAACTCATGTTCACACTAAAATCGCAGTCTCACTGCAGCTCCGGTGCCAACCAAATTCTGCTAGTCTATGTCGTACTACAAGTTTGAGCCTGGCTGCTCTGCCTGGCCGAAAGGTGTCGAGCTCTACCTTGACAAATACGCCAGTCCCAGAAACGTACTAACTACGCAGCGTACGTGCGGTTCCATCGCGCAGTACAGTGCAGCGCATCGCAGGGGACACCTCTGTGGCCCCAAAACAATTTGTAGCTGTTTTGCATTGCATATTTTCAGGCGCAGAGATGCCTAACACCGGCGCAGTGCTGCCTGCAACCTTGCCAGAATCGCAGCCGGGCGACTGGCTAAACCGTTTTCCCCGGCTGACGCCAGCGGAAGCTACTTGTTGGGTTAATGACGTCGTAAAAATTTGCTGCAGCTGTTACGAGGAAGCAGAGGCCCCATCGCGTTGGGGTTAGCCCTGGCAAGCCGTGCTACTCTTTCCACCTAGGGAAAATCAGCTATAATAATTATGCGTTGTTTCTGTGCGCTCCTCCAAACGACATTTTGACCCGTCTGTTACTCTGTCAGACTTGCCGAGTAGCTGAGTAGGGCAACTAAGATTCCAAGCTAAGACTATATTCTCGGATGACTTATACTACTTCTTACTTACTTCTCGGACTTACATTGCCAAGTAGTTTTTTAGACTAGTTCGCTTGAACCATTTTCCTATTAATACGGAGCTACATTCCATGCTCTATTCACCTAAATAGAGCTTGCGTTTTTTTCTATGTTTCTTAGATCCTTTTTCATACCGACCAACCAGCTGCTCTGTCCAGCAAGTCCATATTCCTACAGATTGTACAAAACTCCCAAGCTTCTATACGCTCTAGTTACTGCCCAAGCTTTTGCTGTAAGTAGTGGATCAGCGAAACACCCAGTTAAACGCAGCTTGATTTAGAGACGAGACGTTTTTATTTGTTTGGCTTACAGAAATTACTTGTACCATATTCATCTCCTTCGACGGTGCGCCATTAAAGAGAATAATCTGCAGTGGGGAAGAAAGCAGAATAAGAACGCAAGAATATTTGATTAATAAACTTCAAACTGGCAGTCGCATTGAGGCCTGAAGCTCGCCCGCTGAGCTCGCTGCAAATTCTGATGGCGTGCCTTGCAGCGTCGTCGACCCCAAAGGAGCCTGGCATAAAGCAGAGCACAATTGCTCCGCTGGCACTGCAGGCGGTTCGCTTTTTACCGGCGCTAAACCGTCTTCTGCTCAGCCAGACGGACGGAAGAGACGAGAAACAGTCAAATAAACAATGAACACAAAGCACGAAAAATTTCGTAATAAAAATCACACACGCACATACGATAGTCTCCCTTCCACTCCCACCTCACCACGCCGGGCCTCACCTGGCCGCGCCCTGCCGCCTGCCTTTTGTGTTGCCAAGGGTACCGTAGCGGCAACGGGGCGCATGAAAATGAAATCCGCTTTGCCTCTGCACCCACACACGCGCGCTGACGCTCTGCGACGACTTTGGCTCTTTGAGCCTCTGCAAACCGGTTAAGGAATTCAAATTACGAGTTTTGTTTACCATCGAACCCCGACTCCGAGCCGCGAACGCGATGTCGAATCCTATGCTCCCTGGACCCCCTGCGCCCACTCTTGGCTCACGAGTTATTGAATTGCGCTCACCTGGCGCGACAGTCCTGCCCTCCCCGTCCTTTCCCCCAGCCGTAGCTCCTCTTTATGGCTTGTCACAGTAAAATTTTTATTGGCGATGCGCGACACGATGCCACGCTTTGTTTCAACTATCGAGAAATAGAAATTTCTTGCCGTGCGTACGAATTGGCCAACAGACGGACAGCTATATCCGCACCGACTCACCTTGCTGATGTTGCGATTCCTCGCGGAATTCAAGATTGTAGAGCACTCGGTGGCGCGGGCTCCTTACTCCTTTCCAAAGCTCAGCACGTATACAGACCGAAGGGCCAACAGGCCGGCCCACTTGGCCCACACCCTCTGGACCCGCAGCCGCCCCAGGGTCCATAGCCACCGCAGGGTCCACAGCCGCCACAGGGCCCACAGGGTCCGCAGCCCGCCGACCAGGGTCCGCAGGCACCCCAGGGCCCGAAGCCGTAACTGCCACAACCGAACCCACACATTCTCAGATGACTTCTGGCTATATTTTTAGTGCTGCGAAGGGAATATATGGAGCCTAAAACGCGCTTGTTCAGGAATTGCCCGCTTCGCCTTACCTGCGCCTCACAGGAATAGGAACTGACGAAAACGAATTGTTAGATCAAAATATTGCTGGTTATAATTTAGCTTGTTTTATTATAGGACTTTCAGCTCGATGTGGTCAAGACGAAAGTTCTATAAAATATGTGAGCTACCGGCGCAAAGCGTTGCCTAACGTGACAAGGGCTCTTTCCAAAGCCTACTTAGCCTGTAAAAATCATCTAGCAAATTGTCTGTTGTACCCTGGCAGAGGATATATTCATTTTAGGCAGATTTTTGATCATAATCAAAAGCTGAGTCGATTTAACTATGTCCGTCTGTTTTTCCGTCTATCTCAAGTAAATGAGATAAGCGCTGTATATAAGAACAAGGAAGTTTATATTGTAAAGCAATTTATCAATACATTTTTTGATAATATTCGAGACACCGCAACCAAAGTTGGCATATCTTATTTCCTAACATACCCTATAATTTTTTAACAAAATCGGTCTACTACAGAACATATAGATTAATTGGTACAAGCATGTAGGGCAAGGCAATCTATCATTAATACAGGTAACCCGTATGTTACATCTGGATACCTTCTACAAGATAACTATTTACTTCAATTTTTTGCAAATTACGCAATTATTATTAGAGCTAGAATCATCAAATTTTGTAGGAAGATCCCTTGTAGCATTAGACAAAATGATAATTTTCAACTTTTGAGTCTTACGCCCGCCGCCTATAAAAAACGAAATCGAAGACGATATATAAGAAAAGTCAAAATCCCCAATGTGCTAGGAAGGTCGCTGCTAATATTACGCAGAATGCAATTTTGCAACTTTTAGATGCCACAACCACCGCCCCTTAAATCCTTTTTCTTAAAGTTTGAACTTTAGTTCGCAAATCCCAGGTTCTACAGTTCGAAACTCGCGCGTGTTTATTTAAAAATGTATTTTTAATAAAACCAATTTTATTTTATTTAACAAAAATTGAAATGAGTGAAACACCTTGTAAATGGTATCTTAGGTAAATGGTATCTTAAAGTCGCATGCGCTCGATTGTAGCTTTCGTTACTTACTTTTTCATTAAAAGATATACTTATTCCATAGGGCCCCTCTAATGAGTTCTCATTAGTTTGAGAGCCCTATTCGAGACACATAAAGGATTTGCGGTTCACTCTAAAAGATCACAGTGCCCATGCATCGTGTAAACCGAACAGGTAACCAACTTCCCCGGCTGCCGCGAAAATCCAAGTCTTAACGCGTCAGTTTCGCTAAGTCCACAAAACAGACAAGCCGGCATACCTTGTAGACAAGCTAACCTCCAGCCCCTCCCTTAAAAACAACGCCCATGGCACTTTCCAACATGTCGCGGCAAATGGCTGACGGCATTCAGTAAAGAAACCGAAAGTCATGGGCTCTACTTTATGTGTGTGTGAGCGCTTTTTGGTGTGTACAAGTTGGCTTTACTTTTTAGCCTTTTTATGTTGGCATTCCTGTTGCGCTCTCCCCTGATGTTCCTCGCTCGGCTATGCTGTGTCACGTTATTTATTTCCCTTGTAATTTTTGAGCTGCGAAACCCTTTAGCAGTTTCCGCTTGGAGCTCGGCAAAGTTTTCGTCTTCAAATTAACATAAAAGATACGTTGGCCTTTCCACGTGTGGGAGTGGCAAATACCTCAGTGTCGGTGTATATGTGCGTGTGTGTATAAAAAGTCTCCCCCTCGCTTGTTTAATTATTTTGTTAAGCAGTCAAAAAAGTTGCAAAAGACGAACGCCACGGTTTACGCTCGCTTTGACAGCCGCTTTATGGCCAAACATGTCGACTAAGCCGTTAATACATACACTCTGGCCTTAAAGGCTCCACAGAAAGGGCCTATGCGCTGCTCAGATACTCTTTCTTAAGCTTGATATCCAGATACTGTACGGTCATAGAGAAAGTCATATCTACGCGGCTGTTGATACTGAACAGGAATACTATATATATATTTGGTATAGTTGTCCACAGCATTATACAATTTGTACACTTTTCATCGGGTGTAGTGGAGCTCCAAATCATGTATTAGACTTAAACCAAAATAATAAGATTATATTTAATATTTCACTCGAACTAAGCATATACACATATATCAGTATAAGCGCATGAGTTTTACATGAAAGATCAACTGAAAGTACTTACTTCATCTAAGTAAGTCATAAGTCGTGTTTTCTATGCGGTTATGTAGCTAATCGAAAGGGTATACGCCTACTGTAATGGGTAGTCCTCAATGGACTCCCACTAAGTCCTAAAGCGCATTGTGGTCACTTTTGCTGCTGTTGGTTTTGCTGGTCAACCAAATCGCCTTACGCTATTTTTGTAAACCCCAACTAAGGGTGCGCTTGACTTTAATGGCACTTTGACAGCAGTGGGTGGGCATGGGAGTTAAAAGCTGGTCTGTGCATGTGTGTGACTTTGTCACGCATTCGCAGGCAAAAATGCCTTAAATACTTTCTGTCTTTCTTGCAGGGAAGTTTCCGCTGCCCCTTCTCAAAATCCACGCACAAGTGCGTTGTTATTTGACCTTACAAGCCTTATTATACCCTATTTGTTTTTAAATGGGCAGGAAGTGTGTATTAATTTTGTGAAAATATATGTAGAAAGCATGAAACTGGCCTCGAAACTATAAAATTATTATTTTTATTTGCTTAGAATCAATAAACAAGTCAAGGCATTGTCATTTTTTTTGTATTTGCTCTAACAATGTGTGGATTATACGCAATAAGAAGAGGAAGGTTAATTCGATTGAACTATTGAACTGATTTTTATATAATCCACTATTATGCAACCACACAACCAGTTACATGTCAAAATCCAATTTTGAAAAAATTATTATTGTTATGCGGAATTATATTGCCTATAGTTTCTACCGGTGATGTCCGCAGAGCGCTGTGTAGCAGCAAGCAATAAGACTGCCTAAATTGTTCGATGAAGGGTTTTATTTGAGAGTAAAAACTGTAGTATTCTCAACTCACTTTGGTGGTGCTAAAAAGAAATAAATGAGAAAGGGCCCTTAGACATAAGAATAAGGTCACAGTTCTTTAGGCACTTGGCATAAAACAAGGCCAATTTGAGTTAATCAGCGAAGATATGAAGAACAATACCAAGACAGATACGTCTTGTATCCAATACTATTTAGAAAAAATGAATGCTTTTCTTTTTTGTTTGCTTTTTATTAGCGTTTGCATTTTAAATCGAGAGTCTGGTGGAACTCGGAGTGTCTTAGTTTCTGCTCAATGATTAATAGTGTTGTTAACCGCCGACTAGGCCTGGGGCTGTACGCAACGCGTGTTCTCGGGCAGATCGCAGATGCCCTTCAGGGCGTTGAAGTACTTGTGGCCGCAGCTCACCTGCAGAGGGCGGCCATAGCGACAGATGTAGTAATTGTTGCAGCTCGTCAAAGAAGCAAGCATGAAGCCATCGGGCTTGTTACGGCATACGTAGCTGGTGTAGAGGTCCATGCTCAACCCGTTGGTGGCCGATCCCAATTGCATAGGCTTTTGCATCGCCTCGGGAAGCAGTTGGTGGCTTGGTCTTACAATGGGCCTGGCATTAAGTCTAGAAGGTTGCGCATTTCCAGTACCTGAGAGTGTGGCACACTTGGTGGTTGTCACTGGTGGGCAAACTGTTGTGGTCTCAGATGTGCAGGAAGTGGTTGGTTGTGGTGTGCAAGTCGTTGTGGTGCAACTGGTTGTAGGTTGTGGTGTGCAAGTGGTTGTGGTGCAACTGGTTGTAGGTTGTGGTGTGCAAGTCGTTGTGGTGCAACTGGTTGTAGGTTGTGGTGTGCAAGTGGTTGTGGTGCAACTGGTTGTAGGTTGTGGTGTGCAAGTGGTTGTGGTGCAACTGGTTGTAGGTTGTGGTGTGCAAGTGGTTGTGGTGGAACTTTTCGTTGTTGATGGTGTGCAAGTTGTTGTGGTGGAACTTGTCGTTGTTGATGGTGTGCAAGTGGTTGTGGTGGAACTTGTCGTTGTTGATGGTGTGCAAGTTGTTGTGGTGGAACTTGTCGTTGTTGATGGTGTGCAAGTTGTTGTGGTGGAACTTGTCGTTTTTGATGGTGTGCAAGTGGTTGTGGTGGAACTTGTCGTTGTTGATGGTGTGCAAGTTGTTGTGGTGGAACTTGTCGTTGTTGATGGTGTGCAAGTTGTTGTGGTGGAACTTGTCGTTGTTGATGGTGTGCAAGTTGTTGTGGTGGAACTTGTCGTTGTTGATGGTGTGCAAGTGGTTGTTGTGGAACTTGTCGTTGTTGATGGTGTGCAAGTGGTTGTGGTGGAACTTGTCGTTGTTGATGGTGTGCAAGTGGTTGTGGTGGAACTAGTCGTTGTGGATGGTGTGCACGTTGTTGTGGTGGAACTTGTCGTTGTTGATGGTGTGCGAGTGGTTGTGGTGGAACTTGTCGTTGTTGATGGTGTGCAAGTGGTTGTGGTGGAACTTGTCGTTGTTGATGGTGTGCAAGTGGTTGTTGTGGAACTTGTCGTTGTTGATGGTGTGCAAGTGGTTGTGGTGGAACTAGTCGTTGTGGATGGTGTGCAAGTTGTTGTGGTGGAACTTGTCGTTGTTGATGGTGTGCAAGTTGTTGTGGTGGAACTTGTCGTTGTTGATGGTGTGCAAGTTGTTGTGGTGGAACTTGTCGTTGTTGATGGTGTGCAAGTGGTTGTGGTGGAACTTGTCGTTGTTGATGGTGTGCGAGTGGTTGTGGTGGAACTTGTCGTTGTTGATGGTGTGCAAGTGGTTGTGGTGGAACTTGTCGTTGTTGATTGTGTGCGAGTGGTTGTGGTGGAACTTGTCGTTGTTGATGGTGTGCAAGTGGTTGTGGTGGAACTTGTCGTTGTTGATGGTGTGCAAGTGGTTGTGGTGGAACTTGTCGTTGTGGATGGTGTGCAAGTGGTTGTTGTGGAACTTGTCGTTGTTGATGGTGTGCAAGTGGTTGTGGTGGAACTTGTCGTTGTTGATGGTGTGCAAGTGGTTGTGGTGGAACTTGTCGTTGTTGATGGTGTGCAAGTGGTTGTGGTGGAACTTGTTGTTGTGGATGGTGTGCAAGTGGTTGTGGTGGAACTAGTCGTTGTTGATGGTGTACAAGTGGTTGTGGTGGAACTTGTCGTTGTTGATGGTGTGCAAGTGGTTGTGGTGGAACTTGTCGTTGTTGATGTTGTGCAAGTTGTTGTGGTGCAACTTGTCGTTGTTGATGGTGTGCAAGTTGTTGTGGTGGAACTTGTCGTTGTTGACGGTGTGCAGGTGGTTGTGGTGGAACTGGTTGAAATTGTTGAAGTGCATGTGGTTGTAGTTGGTGCATCTGGCGGGCAGGTTGTTGTTGTTACATCCGACGAACACGGAGTAGTTGTTTCGCAATCAGGGCTGGCAACGGCATCATTACTTATTACCGCTGTCTGGACCACTTCAATGCAACCGGTGTTGTAGTTAACACATTCCTGGACCTTGGCATCAAAGAATCGGGGGCAGCTGGTCTCGATTGTGACACCATTCTGGCATTCATAGTATCTTGAACAGCTGCCGGGAACCAGAGCACGGAATCCATTTGCCTTATTTATGCAAACATATCGTCCATACAAAGAGTTGTTGACGGGTCCCGCCTTGGGACGAATGTTGGCGGCGGCGGTGGTGGCCACCAAAAAAGCCAGGCAGGCAAGGACTGTAAAAGCGATGGTGTTTGGAGTTAGAGCAAGATACTATACTATGTCATTTTAAAATCGTGTTCAGTTTGAGGTTTACAGTCTATTTTAAATGCTGGTCCTGCTATCAACAAATATATTCCAACTCCATTTTACTCATTGGTTGAAAGAAGGAGCTGTCTTCTATCTGAATTTTCGTACCGTATTGTACTCTCATTTTGAATTTGATTGAGAGCGAAGAGGATATTCCGGTTCCTCCTTAGCTTTTTTTCTTGACTACCAGAAGACTTAGGGTAGACTTCTGTAAACGTCGCTTTACACAAATGACAGTGTTGTCGATGGCACTGCTTTTATATGGAAGAGATATCAATCTCAACAAGTTCCGACACGAGTTGTTGTTGTTTGTCTAGTGTCTTATCTCGCTATCGGCATGTCTATTAGATAGATATCTCCTGTCGCCTTGGTGTTGACTGCTGCCGAGATGCTGTGCGGCAAATTGTATGTCAGTTTTGATGTCTCCTCTATTGGCCAGACACGTATATCTTATCAGTCGAACTTGCTGTTCGTCCACACGTTCCCCCATCTTCCTTTTCAATTTATTTAATTGTTCGCACTTCATGCACAATTCGGCATATACCACAAATACACCACCAATATGTTGAGAACTTTCGATTAAAATGACGAATTGAGGAATTCTAAGATGTCTGCTTATACCCAGTATCATATGTACTGGATTATTGATCAGACATTCGAGGGACTTTGGTATATTCTTTCCTGTCGGACTCTCTGTATGAACACCTACATCTCGCCGATTCAAGGATATTTTATATTATGTACATACATTTTTATACATCCAGCAAATATTAAGATTGTTTTTAGTTTTGCCACATTCGTTCTACAAGCAGAATTTTCAGAATGTTTGTTATTTTAAAAATCTGTTGTTATATCTCAGTAGTTCTAGTGTTTGTTATTAGTAAAATAAATTGAATACGTTGAAACTGAATAACCGTGTATAACCAATTAACTTAATATTGATTGAGGTGTTGTTTGATGATTGTACTGGGTATTTTACTTATTGCGGAAATATTTTGTATAATTAGTTATTATCGACTTTAATTTAATGAAAAAGAGGTTTCCCTAGAAAGGGTTCGCTGCATGAATCACCTTCCCTTGGGCACCGAATGACATTGCACATGTGCAGCACATTTGCATTAATATTGCAAAAACCGCCAACAATGCGGGTGTCGAGTAACGCCCTACGTCAAGGGTCCCTTAAATTCCTTTGCAACTCAGTCCAAGTCCCTCTCGCACCTTCCAGCCCCTCAGTTCGTGTGGTCAATGCTTGGTGACGGTAATTTATCAAAGGAATTTACAATTGTTTAATTAATTAGATGCTTGCCACACACACGTACACATACTCACACACACACATATCATGCTAACGTTCAAAGTAGATTACAACAGAGCATTAAATTGAACACAAGCATTTTCTGTCTTTGTATGGTTGAGGTGGTGAGGCTATTGGCTCTCAGTAGCTGTCCGAGAGCAGTCGGAATAGTTTGGATTCAATCAAGCCGTATTATAGGAAAATTAAGTTACAAATGGTGTATTGTTTATACACAGCTTCACTATATGTATGTCCAATACCGGAAGTGCAAAGGCATCCTCTGAGTGCCTACTACTTAGCACATGTGAAGCTTTGTTATCATCTGAAATTGAGTAGGGAACAGGGAAAGCAAACAGTCAATCCTTCGTAATTTGTAGCTCATATTTAAGGAAAATTTGATCTATGTATACTAAACATTTATACCATAAATTGAATATGTAGATTTTATAGTATCCCAGCTACTTGGGATTATATGTACCAATAGTATGTATTGTGTATGTATGTATGTATGTATGTTTTGCAGAAAATTGCTCTAAGATATGTGCCCAAAAAGGGCAAAGTCTTTATTTAATGTCAAGTTTAAAGTTTAAATGCTCATTCAAAAGTTTATTTCTATTTCACACCATATATTAAAAAAAAAATAACCAACAAAATTTAAATTGAGTAAGGTGGATCTTTTTTTAATTTTAAGCTCAACTGTTTTAATATTAAACAACAGTTACGGTTATTAATAAAGATGCACAACAAGTGCCAATAATTTAAAAAAAGGCAAATAAATTGTGCAAACTATTAAATAAATAAATAAATAAATAAACAAGTAAAAAAAGCTACATTGGAGTCCACTCGACAGAAAGGAACCTTTAGTTCTTTAAAAAAATTTATGAATATTAAATACTGTTATTCGGCATACTAACAACAATGCATCGCATATTTTTACAGTTAAACACATATGTATTAAGGAAACATGCATATGCCGACCCCTGCTGCGTCTCTGCTTCTTTTTTTGTATGGGAGATTTCTCCCATAATGAAATAAAATCCAAATGTGTATGGTATACGCAAACTTTCCTACCAAGTTTGGTATCTCTGGTCTTTGTAGAAGCTGAAGTCTGTGTATTCATACTGTTGGACTGACGGACATATATATATATATATATATATATATATATTTTAATGGGTAAATGCTATAATAATTAAATACGCACATTATATACTTATATGTACTTCATAAATTATTGTGATTATTTCTTATCTTGGTTTGGTTTGGCTTTCATTCGTACAGAGTAAATTTTTCTGAGCCCTTAATTGGGAAGGTGCCTCTATCCAACTGGCCTTCGAAAAATTAAAGGTTGACATTATCGCCATCCAGAAAATGAGATGGACAGGACAAGGTAAGACCAGCTTAGCAAATTTGTTCTATAAGTAATATTTATAATTAGTTAAATTAATTAATCGTAATACTGCTGATTGCTCATCGCTTTCCCATTGAAGCTGCAAATGTTATGACAGGTCCATTTGCCCATTGATAAAATTGAGGAAACATGTTGTAGCAGAGGTTTTGGCGTATGTTCAAGAGTTCCAGTGATAGAAATCGGGCGAAAAGATGTAGTACTCCCGACAGTACACGCGTAGTAGTTTGTAATTACAATTAAGTTGATAAGCAATCGCACAAGTAGGCATAGTTCGAGACTTTATGGTTGCGTGACAAGCGAATTCCGCATCAACGGAACTAACGAAATTGAAAGTTAGTCTAACATACCAAATATACTCTTTCAACCGAGAACTCAAGAGGCTGGTAGATAGGTAAGTGAGGGTATTAAAAGTGTGGCCTCAAGCATATCCTAATAATGTTCTCGTTAAACATTTTGTTTCAATTTGCCGGTGATGAAAAATATTTAAAGTGAATTACATGCGAGACGATTGAAGCGGGAAAGTTCAGAGGAAGCCTTTCTTAGAATCATGAAATGAACAATTTTAGCTGAGCATCACGCTTACTTCCACACAATTCTATTTATTATTTTTGGTTGACTAAAACACCAAATTGTCGTCTATCCATAGACAAAGCCAGCATACAAAAAGCACAAGAGAATTAAGTTTGAATTAGAATTCAATTTGGTTGAACTACAAATGACATATGAGAAATCATCAAACGCCCATTAAGGCTGGCCAACAAAAACACTTAAACACGAAGCAATAACACTCGGCGTCATATACCCTGCACCCAATCTTAAAGAACTCGAATATTTACTTACGCGCAGTATCACTTCTCTAATCTGAAAATTAAATATCTTTACCAAAAAAATATTGCTGCAAATTGTTTAGATACTGTGCATACGCTTTATAGTCAGATACGCCAGCTTCTGTATTGTACGCACACATTATACCCGTCTTCCAGCGCCAGACCAGAAGGTATGACAATAACAACACCGGAATAACGACAACAACAACAAGTTGTTAGGCCATAAAAAGTGTTTGCTATTACCGGCAATTACATTAAAATCAGGAACAACAACAGCAGCAACAAAATCCATATAATAAAACATTTCAATGAAATTGAATTGAATTTCTGTAACGACAACCCTTTCAAGGTGGGTCGTTAGGGATATCGGAGCTGGGGAGACCTCCGACCCCGACTGCTACCCCTGGTGTTGGGTAACCCAACGGAGGGCAACAACTGTACAAACATTCCAGGTCAACATTTTTTGATATTGATCACGGCCTGCAGCGCATTAGCCAAAATTGTGGACAACCCGAGAAACGGAGAGGAACAAAGAGGAAAGGAAAGACCAAAATCAATAGTTGCAAATTTAAATACTTCTAGGAAAGACCTTTAAATTCTTCGTGCGATTTGCTCTCTGTTTGTTGCGATTATGTATGCGACTTTATTTTACACTTGATTAAATGCATTTGACACATTAGGTGGGAGACTAACAGTCTGGGGGAATGTGAGCTAAAAGAGAAACAAAAGAAATCACTTAACCCTTGGGCGACCCCGACACTTGCGAAATTGACTTGAATTATCGAATTTTGTATGGATTCTGCTGGAATATGGGCTGTGGCATGGTCTGTCGAGCGACCCTTTTACCGAACTTGAACTCAAGTTCAAACTTCGGCACAAGGAGAAGAAACTTGTAGCAGTGTTTAGTTTGCACATGGCTGGCTAGCATATACCCTGTAAAACGAGTAAAGCAGGTATATATTTACAATAGAGATAGTCTACGTATTAGAGTAAACTTGTAAGCCAGGGTGTTTGGAATACTTTAAAACCATTATTTTTTGCCTCAATGCAGTTATCCTATAGCAATCGCTTTTTCATAGGGTATAGACGAGCAAGAGCGGCACACACATGATGCGTAGTCGAGGGAAACGAAGGAATCAAACGGAATATAAATCAGTTTAATGATTTTTATGCCAGTAAAAACAAAAAGCAAAAGGGAAGCGATCTGAAGCGACATGGACTAAGCAGTAGGAGAGTCAGCAGACCCGGATAGAGAGTGAGACAGAGAGAGATAGAGAAACATTGAGTGAGCGAGAGAGAGCGCGCACTGTGTTTGCATTGCTTTGCTTTGCTTGCCGCCGGAAGCGGAAGTTGGCGAACTGTGCGAAAAAAATAAAATGGACGGCGCAGGCAGCTTAAAAAGCTGCCAGCATTTAATTCGAGTGAGAAACGAGTGAAACGGCCTTAAAGCAGCCACAAGCCTTTTTCGCATTTTCTTTAAAAGCGCGCAGTTGAATTTCGCGCGAATTATCCGCAGTAACTTATTGATTTTCGCAAATGAGATTTCGTTCGCTTTACGACCTTAAAGGAGGTAAACCCTTTAATCTGCAGCGTCAGGCCCCAGCGCCAGCTTTGCTGCTGCTGTTGCCCTGTCTCAACGTTTAATTAATGTCACTGACATTTGTCAAGTCGGATTTCATAATTTCGTACGCTTCCCGCCCAGCCTACTGGCCACTGCACAGTGGGCGAAACAGTCAAATATAGTAATCAATTATTACACGTTGCATTAAAAATTATATTAGAATTAACTGAGGGCCTTGATTTCAAGGTCCCTCAATGGCCGTCGGCGTTATCTATTGCATTTTTAAATACTACTTTAATGAAGTTTTTAGTTTAATTTTTAATTTAATTTTAATAGAAGTTCTTATTTTTTATATATTTTATATACTACATGTAATTTATATATATTTAAATCTTATAATTGCCTAAAGTCTTCCGACACCTATAAAATTTATTTTACAGAACGTCCATATTTAAATTAAGCACAGTCTCGTCTTAATAGTAATTTCCACATTATTTAAATTGATTGCATTTAATATGTAGGCATAACTTTTAGAATCTGCACAACCTTTCGTGATACATTGCACCCACTGTGCAGCTCTCCCCCTCGGCCTCGACAAGTGACTCACCAAACTGGCGACGTCAGCATGGCACCTGCAATGACAAGCCCCCGCCCCGCCCCCTTGCACATGGGCTGCCAGCATTAGTTTCAATAATAAATTAACCTGTAACTCAAACTCAAACTCAGCTGCTTATCTTGCCATAAGTCAGTCCAGTCCAGGTCCGTCCGATGCCTTTGCACTCCAATGAGTCGCGTACGCAGCGCAAAATTTAGTTAGTAGAGTGCACTCGACTCGGTGTGTGTGCAAGCGTGTGTGTTTCGTGTGTGTGTGTAGCTGGCATGCAAGTAAATTTATTTCAGCACAAGACAAACTCATGCGTCTCAGTGGAATCTTCCGGCGAAGGCTACAGCTTCAGCTCCAGCCAGTTGCCAGTTGCCTGTGTGTGCGCTCTTTGCTTTCTTTTCAATTATTTATCAGGTGCAAAGCAAGGACCTTAGTGAGCGCATGCGAAACAACAATGCTAAGCACGCATATTATTAGGGACTGATAAATTTAGCCAAGCGACAAGCTCAAAGCAGGTCACCGTTAGTCTAGTCAAGCTGCCGTGAACGAGAAGATGGGAGTTCGAATTTAAGACTAAGCTTTAGAAATTAGCTCAAGCTTAAATTGTAAATCTTGCAATTATGTTGGATAAAACGCGGCCTTGGTTAAAATTGATATGAAAATAATAAATAGAAATCTCTATGGTGGCATGATACTTCCTAAATGTACCTATTTTATTGGGATTTTTTCCTTCCTTTTACAGTCTTGGATCTAATTCTTGCCATATATTCGACTATACATCTTTTGGTATATGCATAATAATGGTAAAATAATAACAAATAATAATAAAGGTAAAAGTTTGTTTGTCTGATTATTATTATTTACATACTTTACAAATTATTTCCTGCATATAACCATCTATGTGAATTTTATATTAATTATACGTAGCGATTTAGTGCAGTTCTCAAGTTTGAACCTAAGCCGAAATGTTGATATATAGAGATGAGATAAAAGTTCTGGCCAAAATTATAAGAAGTTATAAGAAGTTATTTTTGCCCTTACTCACGTATGATTAACCGGTATAAGTTACACTCTCTTTGATAGTATTTTGAGATTGGAGCCGATCTCTCTTGACAAGCACTCAATTTCGATATGGCTTTCACGACACTCGAGCCCCGTGCGCGAACTCGGTGTTTCATGATTTATGCTGTGTGCCTTGTACGGGATAACCATATAAACATATTTTTATATCCCTTGCCCGAGTCATCAGCATTTGCTGCGACTCACAAAGCAAATCCCTTTACAATACGCGGCAACAGGAACTTTAATGCGACATGCAGCTCCATAAAACGGCAAACAGACGTGCGCATATAGGCATAAGTATGTGGGGGAAGAAAGGTGCATGTGTGTGGGTATATAGTAGGTGTATAAAAGTAACGTTGAAATAAAAATAACTGAACTCACACACATACACACCTTTACGATTGGCGAAGGAGTAAAAATGTAACGGCGAAAATGTACGGTGAAATTTACACGCTAAATGCGTCCCCGAAGAGGGTAAGCCAAAGTCATTAAATGTCGGCCAGGTAGATCTCCATGCCGGAGACTGTAGGCCCAAAAAGGTTTTACATGTCATTGCGGCATGCCACATGCACACACACATACAGACACACACACACACAAACACAGTCACAGAACGAAAAGCGACCCAGAAATTGACATAAATACATAATGAGCAACAATTTCATGTGCTTCAGTTCAACTCAGCTCAGTCCTCCCTCCCGGCGACGATACAAACTTGTTGTGGGCAGGGCCCGAAGTGCGTGTGTGTGTATGTGTGTTGAGGCTAAAAAAGCGTAAACTCTCACTTTAATTTCCCGCCGGAATTGGCCCAAGACGAGGGCTGACTGACTGGCTGGCAACACTGCAAGCTGTCAGCCTAGTTGCCACAGAGCCTAGTTGTATGCAATTAATGTGGCTTTCCAAGAAACTACTGCTCGGAAGCAGGGCAGAAGAGTGACAAAGCCAGCCGAGAAATGCGCTAACTGAATGTCAACCCGCAGTTAATTTGACACCAGATTTTGCCTGGCTATTGCCGATTTCAAACTAAGAGCGTGTAGAGCGGGCAATGCTGTCCGGGCAGGTTTCAGATCCAAAATGTTCAGATCCAAGGTTTTCCAAAAAATGCATTATAAAAAAAAAAACGCTAAGATATATAATACAAAAAATTTGTATGAAAAAATTGTATATAAACATTAATTGAGAAAAAATAAGATATTAATTTTTAAATATTTTTAATTTGTAATTTAACGGTTTTTACTTTTTTTAAATTTTTATATTACTTATAAAAAATTGTAAGCTTGATAGAAGTCGTAATATAAGTTGTATTTTTTATTTTGCGGTTTTCATTTTTTACTTTTAAAAAATGTATTATTCATTGATATTTTGATAGAATTCGAAAAATCTTAAACAATAATTTGTATATTATTTTAATTTGCCATGAAACGGCTTTCACTTTTTTAACTTTTATTAAATTTATTACAAATTTAAATTTTGACAGACGTAGACAAAATTAAAAAATAAATATTTTATAATATGAATTTATCATTTAACGGTTTTCACTTTATTTAACTTTTATTAAATTTATTAAACATTGAAAATTTTCCAGGAGTAGCACAAATTTAACCAAGGAACTAGAAGTAAAAAATAGAAAAATAAAAACAAACTTGATCTGCCCACTGCCTTCAAGCTAATTCAGACGTAAAAAAGCTGACTTGGTAGCACCGCCAGAGGCTTGAATCAGCTAATATACCCCACACAGAAGGCACTGCTAGCCAAGCCAAGACTCTGGCCTGGCCTGCTCTAATATTAAGGCCAAATTGTTAGCTGGCAGAGTTCACACGAAGCCAGCAGAAGAAGAAGAATCCCCGTGAGACATTTTCAATTATTTATTATTTATGCCCGGAATGTGGCAGGAAGACAAGTCGAGTTGAGTCTTAGCCTAGCACTAGCCATATGTGTCGCATCGTGTCGCCTCGCGTCGCATCGTGTCGCGTCTAGTCGAGGCTCTTGTCCTCCTGTCAGTTGACAAATTCACGCTATGTCCGGACGAGCTTTAATGTGGTCGAGCACAGAGACAGAACACACGGCAGGAACAGGGCGAACTGCCAGCTAAAACGTGAAAATTTCGTTAAGAAAATTATTTACATTTGCAAATTTCATGAGCTTTGTTCGGCAGCGTTAGGGCAACTCTCACAGGGCTGCATGCTTAATGTAATGCAGTATGTGTGTGTCTGTGCATGTGTGTCTCTCTCTCTCTCTCTCTATCTGTAAGTGTGTGCGTGCTTGGGCGCCTCCATCTGCCAGCCCCTGGCCCCGACTCACCTGTCTCCACTTTGGTCCGCTCGTCTTGCTTTCAGGGTTCCACGTGTCGTACTTTTTATCCGTATTAAATTACATCCCTGTTGGCGTTTATTAATGGCGCAAACTTTTAATGAGAATGTGCATATTTAATTGCAGGGCAAAGAGAGAGACAGCACGCGAGAGAGAAGCGAGACAGGAGCGAGCAAGGCGCACCCGACTTAATTTTCGCTGCTCTGGCTGTCCTGGTAACCGCTGAGACTTTTTTCCACAGCAATTTGCCCTCTCTTACTCCCTCTCTCTCTCTCTCGCACGCTATCTCTCAGTTTCTCTCGCACTCTCTGCGTCTCTCTCTAACTCTCCCGTTCCTAGTCAAAGCCATATTTGTTTACCTGCCGCTACGGGAGGTTCATTTTGGAATGAGATCTGGGCACACGAACCGGAATGGGAGCTACGAGTGCTACGGGGAGCGAGAATGGGTGCTGCGAGTGCTACTTAGCGGCAACATCATCAGCGTTAATGTGCCCAGCTCGTCATCATAATCAGCGTTGGGGTCGCCACGCAAATTGCCCGGTTGTTGCTTTGTCGTTCATGTTCGCATTGTTGTTGCTGCTGTTGAGTTTTTCTGCTGTTGCAGAGTTGTTACTATTGCTGTCATTGGTAAGCGTATTTAAAATGCGCACTAATTTCGCTGGCAGGGCACTAACAGCTAGTCGAATTGGGCTGCCTTTGACAGAGGTTTTCAAATTTAAATAATAACAATAACTTGAAAGAAGTGTTCCCGAATATTGCATACCCTTTAATATTATAATTAAATTTAACATAGCTTTAGTTTAATATTACACTTGCAGAATTTTGTATAATATATATTAATAAATAACTTTTTTAAGGTCGAATAAGTCGCTGGCCACAATTAATATACCCTCTACTACAAATATATAAAGAGCAGGTGCAAGTACTACAGGCTACCTTAGAACCATTGCAAAATATGAAATTTCCTTTATATTAGGTTCTTTTCCCTCTTGCGCTTTTCAATTTTTTTTCGAGTGCTTCAACCCGTTGCCAATTGAATTGCAATTCCCGAAGAACTCGAACTTTGTCAAGCAAATTTGATAAGATTCAAATGTAATTAATTGAAGTTAAAGTGGTCAAGCAGCAGCGTATGGCATGCAAGATACCCAATGAACTGTTTATTAAAATTATATTTCTTTTTGCAGATTATATCCGGACAAAATGCAATTTGTTTGCAAATATGATATACTTTTTCAGATCTTATTCTATTGGTCATAACTCTCATACCCTACAGGCACGCTGATTCAACTACAGTATACACTTGGCACTCATCAACTGGAAACTCAATTCACACTAAGTAGTTATGGAAAAAGCAGAAAATAGTTTCAATTAAATTCATTTGCATTCGTTTTGTGCACAGCGCTCGGGCGAGGCAGAAGGGGACAGAGTGGCCGAGAGTTCGGTTAAAACAACACCAGGGAAATATATTTGTTTGTGTGCAAATTGTTGTTACTAATTTGGCTAAAAGTGCGGGCAGCAAAATATGCAAAAAGCAAAAAAGCAAAAAAGCATTCGTTCAGTTCAGTTCAGCTCAGTTTATTGCAATGAAATGCAAAACTGCAGCAAGCGAAACGAAATGAAATATCAATGGAAACTAGCGAAATGAGTAACCAAACTGTGGAGAAGTGGAAATGTGGAAAGGGGAGACTGAATTACCAAAAACCGAAAGTTGCAGCTAGACAAACAATTAATACGACTGCGGGTCAAATGTGGCTTTCGTTTTGGGTTAGAACGCAAACAGGAATAGAACAAGTGAGGAAAGCTACAGTCGTACAACATATCCGTTTGTTGAATACTATTCAAGCCATGAACTTATTGCAAATCCATTCTAAATCTTGAATAACTAAGCATACAAAATGTGGTATCCCCAGCTCTTGACGTCGCTAAGTTCTGAGCTCAAATTAAGAGACGAATATTACAGCTATTGGTCTACCCCGCCAGCTTCTGTCTGTTAAAAACAAATCCACAAAACTAATATACCTTTTTCCCATTGCTGAGTAAGTGATATAAAAAGAAAACGCAAGCTAGAGCAGCTCTGTTGCCGTTGCCGCTTGCCGTACGCTGCGTATGCGTAATATTTCAAGTTGGCTCCCTCTCATAGCCCGCAGCAGAAATTGTTGAATAAATGCATGTATGTATTCAGAAAAAGTGTCAACGTCTAACAGTAATACGCAATGGTAATGGACTTTTAATGTTTGTATTTTTGCGTGTGCTTTGCAAAGAGAAGTAGAAGGTATGCGAAGCGAGGGCAAAGTGGATATTTGAGTGTGCCTCGACCATATTATTTGATGCTTTTTCAAAATACATAAGCTCGGCTAAAATTGCTAGCCAGCAAAATGGCACTCTTCTTTACAAATTTCTTCTCTCTCTATAGAGATAGAGCCTTTCTCCCTCTCTCTTATCTCTGTCTCTCTCTTTCTCTTTGTAGCGTTTCATTAAAAGGCACTTGAAATTTAAATATGGTCATAAATGTCGCCGTTCAGCTGTGCGGAATAAGGGAATACAGACACGCAGGAATGTTCAAACAAATGATGGTCCTTCCGACCCGCCAATTGTCAACTCATCTGGCAAGGCATTAACTCCATGACACCGCCAGAACAACAACAACAACAAGAACAACTCATCGCGCAATACAGACGAAGATGCAAAAAATGTTTGGCAGCAAAAATAATAAACCACTCGAGCATATTTTGCAAGTCCCAATGACAGCCATGGGATCTGGTCAGGTCAGGACAGGACAGACCAGGTCAGACTTCCCCCTACATATGGTCAATTTAATACACTTCCAAACGGCATAATCATTAGGGCCTGCAAATCGAAATAATATTTTTGATGCAATTTAGGCAAGATTTTTATTTGTAACAAGCTAGTAAAAATTTGTTATATTATACTATATTATAACCGATGTAATACATTATTTTAACGAGAGAAAACCGAGATATTAAATATTTTAATATATTGTAACGAATTTTAAACTAAAAAACACATTTTAAATACCAGTATATGTCTCAATACTCTTTATATATTTTTAAAAAATATTTAATATTTAAATTTAACTTTTTTAATTAGATTTTGAAGAAATTACAACTTTTATAAAATTTTACCCAAAATATATACAAATATAAATATTTAATAGATTGCGCCGAAACCGATTTAAAATATTGAATAATTGCTTAATGAAACATTAAAAACAATATAAAAATTTCAATTTTAATGCAGAGTATTCAACTGTTGGCACAACCAACGTGACGATTTATTTCTTGCTTGTATTGTTTTCTGTGTGTTTTTTCGCTAACCATTTTTCATGAGCGGCCGAAAAAGTTGCAACGGAAATGCGAGTATACACAACGGATATGAGACGGAAGGCGTGGGAGAGGAAGGGCGATGGGGCGGCATTACACATAGATGTGATATACATATATAACCGAGACCGCGTCGCGTCAACCTATAAATAAAAGAAACGCGGGCCGGAATCCTCGATTGCCGCTCTGCTGTAATGTATGTAGCATTTGTAACTGCATGGAAAGCGCCCCAACCAGAACATAGTCGACTTTTTGTTGCAGTGTTTGGTTATTAACAGACGACTAGAAGCAAATATATGAGCATACTTTTTGGCTGACTGTCAAAGCGCAGCCAGAGACCGGAAGCTGGCGAAATTATTTGTAAACGGCTTGACGAAAAGAGAGTGAGTGGGGAAGGGACGCGAAGAGGGAAACCTGCAAGTATGTGTGGGTGTTGCAGCCTGGAAATGTTACGCTATAATGTGAAACAAAAGCTCAGAAAAACGTCAGGCTGCTCTGCAGGGGGAATGCGCTTTAAATGTCATTTATTAAGCCTGTCCACGGGCAAATGGCAAACGGGAAATGGGAAATCACAAGGGAACGATGTGGAGGCAGTCGTCAGACAGTCGACTCTTCATGTCTAATGTCTGTGGTCTGCTATAAGAGCAAAAATGGTATCCGTTCGGGGACATTGGCTTCAAGCGTAGCAATAATTTCATATATATATATATTCTGAATGGTTTTATGCTGTATGCTGTATGCTGTATGCTGTATGCTGTATGCTGTATGCTGTATGCTGTATGCTGTATGCTGTATGCTGTATGCTGTATGCTGTATGCTGTATGCTGTATGCTGTATGCTGTATGCTGTATGCTGTATGCTGTATGATGTATGCTGTATGCCACAAGATCCCCATTTCCCTGTACTCTCAGGGTATTTCCTTAGCGTTTCAAATTATTCACTTGGCGCCATTTTATCTGCTCAGCAGGAAAACACACTTAAATTGGGCAAACTAAAACAAAAAATTGACCCGCAGCTGAACCGAATTCGACTCAACTGGCCTGAACTCGACTCAACTCATAATTACTCAGTCATTCAAGCTGAAAATTTTGTTGATAACTTGCGCTTGCAATTTTTTCGCGGTTGGCCGAAAATTTCTTAATTCTCACAACAGAAACTGTGCTGGGAAAAGTGAAAAAAAAAGAAAATGAAAAACGGAAAATTGAAATGGCGTGCTGGCCAAATTAATTGAAACTTTATTTGGATTATGAAATTAGCACACGGCCAGCACGCCGAGTTTTTCTGCATTAAGCGCTTTTTAATTAGGTTTTTCGGGGTGGATAGGGCTGTTTGAAGTTGGCCCAGCAGTCTGGTCAAGGGGCAGGGTGGATTAAGTGCGCCATAATTTGACGCCAGTTTTTAATTGTGTGGAAATTGTTGGCAAGCATTTAACCAACTACGAAACTCTTCCGAAATATGCAATCAAACTTTCTGCAGGGCTGCCAGATCAGCGAGAAGTGGGTGGAGATGGAGGAGGAGCACGTCAAGGAAAAACTCAGAGTCAAACTCTGACATATGAAGAAAAACAATCAGGTGAAAATGTAAATGAAAATTGACAGTTGAGATATGGCAAAAGTTTTGCCTCTAACAAAAATCACTCACGAAATTTGATTGACTGAATCGATGGGAAAATGACTGAATGACAGATCTGCGGGCAAAGTTTCGCTTTTCTGGCAGGAAAATTGACAATCAAATTGCAAATAGCTTTATCTTGTAGTTAGTTTATTTATTTATGTCATTTCGTACACTTCCTGCGGTCGGTCAGCCTCAAAGAGACGGCCAAAGTTGCTAAGCTCTCTCGGATGCTGTGTGTGGTCGCCATTTTGATATGACTCCTATGGCTGTGTGTATGTATGTGTGATTGCCTGTCCTGCACGGCCTGTTATCCTTGGCTTATGTTTTCAATTAAATTTCCATACAATTTTCATGACATGATGAACTACCTTGGACTCGAACAGGAGTCCGCTCAACTCTCAGAGCTCATGCGTATATGTGCATGTGTATGCGTGTTGGTGTGCGTGTGTGCATGTGTCAGTACACTTATTTAATAACAAACTCACCGAACACACACAGGGAAAGAATAGGAGCGGAATCTCCGACTGGTCTCTGGCAACTGGCATAAAAATCTCTGTGGAGATTTCTGAATAAATCAAGAGTCAAATATTTTATTTCATTTCATTTACCATAAAAATACGGTGCCTGCACAAGAGAGTGGCAATAGTTTTCCCAGCTGACAAGGAACATGAGAGCAAACCTGCAAAATGTTTTATCTGCAACTCTAACAACTTCAGGCAGGAAATACAATGAATTCCATAACAAATACCAGAATAGAATGCTGCGTAATAAAGGAAAACTGGTTAGGCTCTCGAAAAACTTTCGTGGAGAATATTTTACTTTAATGACTGAAGAGAGCTTTTTGAAAACATATTCAGCTTTTTGTTGCCTATTGAGGTCCATAGAAAGCAGTAAAACTCCCCAGCTTGATAAAAACGAAAACTTCATAAAAATTATAGAACAGCGGTTTGCTGACCCAATTAGCCTTGCAACATCACGGGAAATTAGCCATTTGTTTTATCTCGATTTTTTAAGTGTTTGAACAGAGAATAAATAATAACAAACTACATATCCATATGCAAATATAACATAACATTCAGCCGATTGCATGAATGTTCTTGTTTTTCAGACTTCTAGTTTTTTTTGCTGGTATAAAACTCCAGCTCAACTTACAGCTTATCCGGTTTCATCTAGGTAGGTACATCAAACTAATTGAATAGGCTTGAACACACCTTCATCAAAGGTATATTCAACATAAAATAAAGGTATATAAATATAAAATATAAATATAAATATTGGGAGAAAATAATTTTACGTATGCATGTAAAAACTCAGAAGAAGTCCGAAAAGTTTAAGGTGATCAAATGCGTAGCTGACAGAACAGCTTCCGAAGAGCTGCCCCACATCATTTCAATCAAATATTTTTGTTTATGACAGCCGCGTCGAGGCTCTGGCATGATTTATCATTATCCGCAGTCCCCCAACCGTGCGCACTCGCGCAGCAGGCATGCTATGCAACATAAGTATATGTTCAATATATAATAACATAATATATGATAGCCTGCCACATAAATAATACAGAAACGAAACCGAACGGCACGAGAGTTACAAATGAACACACGTCAGGCGTAAATGTTGCACAAAGCTCGCATACACATATGGTACAGGTACATGGTTCTGCAACTGGCGTATCACATACACCATAGAGCGCATGTTACGACCTAATTGCGACTCGCCTGACAACAGTGGATGTGAGTTCGTGGCGTTTGCGAAATGTTTTTATCAAGCCTGCCAGACATTATGAAATATTATCGAATCTGACTATGAAATGCAAGTAAAAATAAGCGAAGAAAGCCACAGGCGACTGCACGCGACTGTTACCATACCATACCATTCACCCATTTCGCTCGTTAAAAAAAAAGTGAAAAGGTCATAATTTATTGCAGTCGAGTTTGCCATTCTTTATAGTGGGCACTAGGCAGCGGTGAATTGTTACATTAAGAGGCCTTAGTAGAGTCTTTTCAAGGGCGTGATTGGTTTTCTGGTAGAGAAAAGGTATGTTACAAAAGTCCAAAGCGCTTTTTAATATACAAATACAACTGAGTTCATCAATTAAAATGAAAGCTAAATAGATTAAATTCCAACTTGCCAGAGATCGTCCAGTCAAAAGGCAAACATACAAGTGCTGACCATTTGAGCGTCACTGAGGCAGTGCGGGAGTGGGGGAGCGGAACTTGAAGTGAGTAGATGCTGCCTCGCTTTCTGACCATGGTCCTGTTCGAAGCGGGCGCTTATTGAATGAAATTAGTCTGCGAAAAGTGTAGCATAAGCTAGAGCGCATTGGCCTGGTCAACGAGCCGTAAGCCTAATGTAAGTGCCTTAGGCAGTCTACCCGCCCGCCCCGTAGCTATCCTCGAGCACTCATTGACTGTCTCTCCCTCTGCATCTCCCTTGAAGTTGTCGTCTGCATTGAAATCGTCCATTAGCTAAGCAGATTAATTGCTAAAAGGTATTTAATTCGTGATGCTTTTATATATTTCTCCAGCTCGTTTTACTCGCCCATTAGCCAGACTTATACTCTCACTTCCTTTTTATTCTATTTCTCAATTTCTTTTCATTTTTTTTTTTATTTCTTGCGTTCTTTGTACTTTTTCGCTTTTGCTTTTTGATTGAAGCCGACAGCCTCGGCTCGGAAATATGGCGTTAAGTATTTTCGCTTTGCTTTTTTCCATCACTTTTTAATGCTTCATTAGCTGTTAATGGAAATCGTATGACTTGCCATCGATGTGAGTGCGAGGGTTGCGAGCACAATAAATTGTCATATCGATGAGACGTATCGATACATGATGCTTGAAGTTTTGCAAAAGAGAAGAGAGTAACGGCAGGAAGAATTTACGACTTTAACTTATTTCACAGCGCAATAACCCCTATCCCCCTGGAGGCATAATTAGCAGCTTAAGCTGTCCCGTCCGGTAGATCCGACCCGAGACCGTAACGTCTGTACCATAAAGTACGCAACTAAAGAGCAGAAGCAAATAGTTTCAAGAAACTTGTGTGATTTATTTGCAAATATAACACAAAGCGAGCCAAGTTTTGCACCATAAAAACACCAGAAACTGGGCGGGGGGCTAAAGGAATCTTGACAGAAAAAAAGAGAGAAAGAGCCGGATCCGGCAATGAAGTAGGACAACAGGTAGAAAATGAAAACTGGCGCTGCAGCTGCTGCCAGTTATACAAAAAGAGTGACGAGCAAATTCAGTACAAACTAGAGAAGTTTAATACAAGTAGGGAGTAAGAAGAAAGCTCGGCGGGAACAACAGCAGGGGGTGGGAAAGAAAAAAGAAAGAAAAAATAAGAGCCGCTTACCGACAGCTGCAGCTATTCGTACAAACTGATTCTAGAACATTGAAGTCAATTTTAAATTTAGGAGACAGAATGGATGGAGAAAACAAGGGAATACCCGCAGAGAAATTTATCAAATGCGAAAAAATTCTGAAAAAAATCACTGAAATTGAGTTCATAAGTAGAGAAAGTATTACTAAATGATATGGTAATCTGATAAAGTTTAAATTGGAAACCAGTACATAAAACTACAGTCGAGTGATCTTGCCTTTGGCCGTTAAAAATTATTGCATCGCAAATTTTCACCGATTTGATTAATGCACACGCTTTATCCTTTTCCACACATACAGTCAACCCCGCATGCATCGACGCTACTCGCACATGCCGAGCTCACACAGACAGTCAAACCCCAGCATTGACGCCAACTATCTGCTATCTGCTGTATGACCTACTGATTTATGCCTCCAGATGCATTTAACATACATTTTGCATCGAAAATACCATTTTTTCCATTTACACTAAAGGTATACAGTTAGAATTGTTAATCTGCTGAAGTACCTACAATTTAATCAAAAACTTTGTAACCTTGAAATTAGATCAATTTTTTGTATCTATAGTCATTAAAATAGGAATTAATTTGCTTAGCTAACATTTTCGTACATCTTGGGATTTCGCTGAATATTTTCCTCCATGATCTTACGTTGTGTGTTCTCCCAATTTTCAATTTTCTGCAGGACATCGGGAATAACTTCGCGGATGTGGAAGCGATTGATTTCTGGGCCATCACGCATCTCAATGTTGGTCTTGAAGTTATAATTGGGCGTGTAGCCGTTGAGCTTGAGAAAGTGATCGAAATAGAAGGGCACAATTTGCTCCTGAATGTTATCCAGGACCATGACCGAGTCCTGGGTAAAGCCTTCGCTAACGATGCCATCCTCGGCGAAGGCACGCACGAAATTTCTCGTATTCTCCGAGATGACGACGGGCGCAATCACTACCTTCTTCACACGTTTCTTGAGGAAAAGCCGCTGGAGCGGACCAACACGCTTTGGCTTCTTGTACGGCGGCTCGAGATTACGACGCACCTTCTTCATTTCCATGTCAATGCGCCGCTCCACTTGATAAGCCTGAAACGAGAGCTTCTCCAGGTAGCGACGTCGTTTCCGGAATGCCAGCTCCAGCTCCTGCACCCTATCGACGTCCATGTGCTCGAACTTACCCAGTATTTCCAACACGACATTGCTGATAGCCGCCATCATGTCCGAGGCATTGGGAATGACGTCACTGGAACCGCGGGCTGCACCGGACACCAGACGTCGCCAGACTTCTGCCAGAATGGCGCGGTGCTTATTAAACTCCTCATCGGCGAACGATTCGGCGATGGGCTTCTGCAGGAAATGCTGCACTCGGGCTTCCATTTCGATGGCTCGATCTTCCATGAAGTATTTCTTCGCCGACTTGCGGGCAACATATTCCTGCTTCTCCTTGAGGTCTTTGTTGCACCAGTCGATGAAGGTCTCCAGCTTGCCCTGCAGCTCCGTGTGCACGGACAGGGTATAGTGCATTTCCAGCAACAGCATGAACGTCTTATTCTTTAGATGATCTATGCCCTGCAGAAAGGTTTCAGCATCGGGGAATACCTGCAGCACGGGATGGATGTTCTTGAGGTAGACATCGTAGTAGAAGTCGCGAATGGCCCAGGCGTCATCCTTGTCCCTGACACGAATGTTCACAATGCTGCGCTTGGCTATCGACTGGTCGTAGGGTTCCAGCACAAACACTCCTTCCTCATCCTCGTCGGGCTGCTTATCGTCGAGCTTCTTCTTCTTGGCTGGCACCAGATGAATCCAGTCGTGCTCGGCTCGCCACTCCTCTTCGCCCAGCAGATAGTGGAAGTTCTGCAGCATCACGCAGCGGATCCAATGGCCCTCGATGAAGACGATGTCCATGTTGAGCATGGTCAGCTCTCGCTCCAGCTTACGGTACTCCTGCTTTAGCTTGTCCGTGATCTCGTAGTAGGTTTTCACCTGGTACACCTGCGTCATGGCCGCATTGTATTCCTTTTTCTCCCACTTGGCGAAGAGGCCTTCGTACAGCAGCTGCGTGTTGCGCATGTCCTGCCAGTGGCGCTCGTTGAGCGTGTCGTAGATCTTGGTACGCACCATCTTTCCCTGGATAAGCAGCGACTCGTATTTGAGCCGCATCGCGACCTTAAGCAGCTCGATGCCGGTCTTGAAGTTGAAGGTCTTGATGGTGGCGCGGTTTTTTAGCTCGTCAATGTAGTTCTCGTCGAGATCCGTGATCACCGAACCATAATATTTATTGGGACCCGGGCCGAGCAGCGTCTTCTTCACATCGCACACGGGGACTTCGAGGCGAAGCCGCAGCCCGTTGCGCAGACGCGAACTAAAGGTGAAGAACGAATCCTTGGGCCCCAGCATGACAGCCTGCTCTTTGTGTTGACCGGAGAAAGGCAGTATTCGATAGGGATTCTCCTCCTCGGCGTCCACATCGATGACCTCAGCCTGGAAGCGAGAGCGACGCATCTCTTCAAACGGCACCAGCGGCTTGCGTATATAGTCCAGCGGGATCTTTGTTTCATTTTCCAGCAGTAGAAAGCTGCCGCTGTCCTTGGAGAGGTTCGTGCACTCAGAGCTACTCAGTGAAGTCAAGCAGCCCTCTATGCTCTTGAGATCCTCCTCGAGCTCGGCCACAATGGCCTTACGATCCACCAGCAGACGCTCCTCGCCGGGATCAATGTCCTTTGTCTCGTAAATGGCCTCACGCGTCTCTCGCAGGAAGTCTAGGTACTGCTTCCGCCCTGGAAAGTCTAGGGTGGTCAGCTCCTCGGGATTCCGCGAGTGAAATATGAAGTCGTAGGGGTGACAAAGATCCTGCACCACCTCCCTAGCAGCATCCTTGCTGTCTGTACGCGTGGCCGCCAAATGATCTCGGATCATCTGCTCGAAGTCATACCGAGGCAAGGTCAGATCCTCGCCCATGTACTTTTTGCAGGGGGGATTGGCCTTGATGAAGTTCACAATGGGCACCTTCTCGGGCTGCTCCTGCACTGTGATTTCGGGGTAGACTGTCTTGGTGTGGTAGTGCACGTGCACGTGCTTCACTTGGGTGGGGTCCCAATGGTCGTGGTGATGCCTCGCCTCAAGGCGCTCTGTGAATGGCCGCTTGGGTGTCCGCACGTTGGCGAACTTGATGTTGTCCGGCATGATCTTTTCTAGCATGGGCATGCCTGAATGGAGAATGGCGTCATTAAAGTCTGCCGAGGGTACGCGCTCTGCGCAGTAATCCCGCTGACGACGTGGATGGATGAGCAGGGTCTTCTCACGAGCCATGGGAGCCGGCATATTGCCACGTTGATCGATGGAAGGGAACTCGGCACTGTCGCAACCCGCCGTCATGCGCGAGTACTGTGCTTCCTGAGGTTGCTCTAGTTGCGACTGTTCGATATTCAGTTCTTCCGGCGGCGGCACCCAATCCAGGTCGAACTGCTCTTCCTTGACCTCGCAGGGCGACAGTTCACGCAACTGCTTGGCCTCGACGCAGCGCAAGCCCAGCAGATTCATTCTCGCCAGCTTCTGCTTCAGATGCTTTGCCTTGGCCACGCGCTGCTTCAGCGCAATGTACTCCTGGGTGGTGTCCGCCTGGTTGGCATCCACCATGTCGCCCTCCAGCAGATCGGGTGCGTCGGGCACTATGATCTTCTCCGGGAACACATAGCGAATGAGGTTGAACTTCTTCACATGGTACTGCAAGCGAGGCTTGACCAGCTTCAGATTCTTACGCAGCACACGGTGATAGTGCATGCCCAGGCGTTTTCCGATGAACTCCTTGATGGCACTTGTGTGCTCTCGGCGATGATGAAGCATGGCCTGTGGCGGAAACAGATCCAACTTAGGGTCGTCGGGATCCATTACCTTGATGATGCCTCGCTCCACGTCCAGCTTGATAGGCTCCTTGCGAGGCGCCAACTGGTTGAGCCACTCGTCGCGCGTGAGGCATCCTTTAACGGTGCGCTGACCTTCCATGATCTGGTGGCGATGCAGTTTGCCGCGCAGTCCGTCGCCGTGCTTAAAGTGGAAGCCACGTAACTGGAAGTGATCACCGATCTTGCCCACCTTCAGGTAGTCCTCGTCGTCGCTGCTCTGCTCGCTGGGCGTCGAGCCGACGCTGCCTTCGATACTCTCCTCGCAGCGCAGCTGCTGCGCGGCGTCCGGGTACTTCTTCAGGCGTCCCGTGCGCTCCAGGTAGAACTCCTGGGTGACTCGCGCATGGTCGCGCCGCACACAGTTCTCCTTGTGCATGATGCCCTTCAGGCGCTCCGTTTCCGTCAGCGTCTTGGGGAAGAATTTGCGCTTGCGGATCACGGGCGGAATGTACTCGAACTTTCGGAAGCTGCGCTCGATGGCATCGTCGATCTTGGCTACGTCCTCCTGTAGATCCTTTTCGGCCACTGTGCGGGCGATTATATCCTTGTCTGCCTGTTCCTTCTGCTTCTGCTCCAGCAGGCGCTCGGCCTTTCGTTTCTTGCTGCGCAGATAAATGTCCTTGTATCGTGCCTCGCGACGTTTCACCTCCTCATTGATCTTGTGCTTATTCGCCGGTTTGTCCGGCGAGCGGAAGAGCTCAGCCAGCTTCTCAGACTTCGGGGGCGGTGCCTGCACAGGTGGCACATCCTTAATCTGTGTCTTGAAGACAGGCGGTATGGCCAAACGCTCGGCGTGCAACTCTCTCTCCACCTTCTGCTGCGTCATCTTCTTGGTGCGACGGCGAGTCATGTAGCGCACAACGCGCCAATAGGTTTGCTGATTCTGCTGCTCCTGCTCGTCCTTTTCGTATGTGTTCTTGTAGTCCATGCCCTGGAAGTCGAGATTCACCGGATTCTCCAAGTCGATGACCTCGCAGATGTGCGTGTCCGACGATTCGGAGCCGGTGCTGGCGCACACATTGTCCCCGTGCTTGACCATCTTGCCTATGAGCTTGTATTCCTGATCCTTGCTGAGCTTCTTGTGGCGCAACGCACTGGGGTTGACCAGGCAGTGCGTCTTACGCGGGTCCTGCGTGAGGAAGAACTTCTGGCGCGCCGGTGACAGCTTCGAGAGCTGCTGATAGTTCTTTGGGCAGCGTCCAATGTGCAGCGGGGGTGCCCCCACCACGAAGCTCGCGCCGCACGGCTGCTTCCACCGATCGCCTTTGAAGTTCTGCGGACCTCCGGAAGCCTGGTGCTCTGAGTCGAGCATCTCCCTGGAGTGCACATGTTCCACTGCAGAGCGCTCTGTGCTCTTGACCAACCTGGGCGTGTGACCAACTAAGCTCGATGCGGTGCACGACTTGGCGCGCATGTTAACCGTTAAGACTGCGTCGCGGAAGCGTGAGCTGCTCGAGCTGAGGAACGCGTTGGCGCCCTTCTCTGGCTTCATTTCCTTCTTGTCGCGTAGCCCGCAATCATCGCGCGTCTCGATATCCGTTCTCTTTATGTTGGCATCGGGAAACTCGAGCGTCTGCACGGTTAGCTGCGGGTCCGAGTCGCGTTTCGAGAAGTCTATGTTCTTGAACTTGGCGATCGCAATCTCCCGCTTCGTCTGCTTGTGCGACCGCTTCGGCGGACACCTGTCCTTGCGCCAGGCGGCGCCATGGCCCTGTTTCTTGGACTCCTTCTGCACGTTAGAACCAGACTCTTCGTCGGTGGTAGTGTCGGGCATGTACTCGTCCGCCTTCTTCCTATTGCGATGTGACGTGCGTGCGATGTTTGCCTCGCGCTCATCATCCTCGCCCATGGTGTAGCGTATGGGAATCGCCGATGTGCGGTTGTCCATAATAGACTTCAACCCCGACACTCTCGACATGACTAAGCGGATATATTTATGTGCTTACCGACCGGTTGTAGAAAATACCCAATTCGTTATTGTTATTCGTCTTGAAATTCAAATCATCTGTATATAAAATATTGGCACTGTGTCTGACTCTCGGAACAGAAAGTTCTGTTGTGCCGACATTCGAAAATTCAATTTCTAAATAATATCAGAATGCAAGGAGCACTTGATAAATTGATTCGAATTTTGTTTCTTATTAAAAGTTTAGTATGCCTGACTATATTTGCACATATGAAAGGGAACTGGCACTACTAGTGGTCAGGCGTTTCGTATTATTTTATATTCAGTTTATTAATTGAAATTAAAAAAACGTGTATCAGAAATTATGTCCATATTTTTGAAGCGTATTTCACTTTTAATATTGACAGTTTAATTTTGTATTATAATAAAAAATAAATCAGTAAGTATTCAAATTGTATTTTTACGTAGACACAAATTGTGCACCCAAAGCCCTTACGTAATTTATTCAGGGCAGCATTTGTTGCGTGCAGTTCGCTTTCACTTCTATACCCAATACAAGAAATATTCCCATTTCTTGTATTGTTCAAACCCTGTACTCATGTAATAGCATTTTGCGCCGACTAAGTGTGCTTTTCATTTGGAAATACATTTGGGTATCGCCGAGTGTGGCATCAATCTGCGTCCTCAATGCTATTGTTTTTCTTGGCCCGCCCAAAAGTATGCCATAAAAATTGACTTGCTTCTCAATTTCGGTTTGTCGCACTGCGCATCGAGTTGCTTCGCTTTCCAATTCCATTTCCCGTTCTGACGCTTTACGACCCACATATGTGCATACATACCGGAACATATGTCAGTCGGCAATAAGTCCGGGGGAACTAAGCCTTGTCGCCTTCCCTTTCCCAGTTTAATTAAATTCAGCGACTGGCAGAAGCCTCCGGCATCATTTTTGAACAGGTGAAATGCAAAGCTCCGGCAATTCTCCCCCGTTTCTCCATTTCCCTTGCCCACTCCGAGCTCATTTCCATTCTGGCTTTCGTAGCAACTGAAGCCCTTTTCATTTCGCGGCGTATTAATTTCGTATTTATGTTTATTTTTGACGCTCGCGAACGGAAATAAAGTTAATTTTTGTACATTTTCTATTCGTGCGTCAATTTTAATGCTCATTTATTGTTGTTGCTCTGCTGTTGCTGCTGCTCCAGCTACTGCTGCTTGTGACTGCCGCGTTTCATTGTTTTGATTATTGTTTTTCGGTGCGCCCCAGGCGACGCGTGTAAATAATTTATAATAATTTCACAAAATGCCATTTAAAGTGCGGAAATTGCGCGCAATAAAGCGCCGCATCGGGCAAATTGTGTGAATTTGTAATTTCTCCGCGAATTCAATTAACTAAGTAGTTCCAGCGAAGCACCCTACAGTTCGAATCAGTTCAAATAAGCGTACCAGTTGAAATTATGTATACCATAGATGCTATGAACACAATAGTCACTTTAGATAATATAGGCATTAAACACTACAGATACAATAGATACTTTAAATACTACATATACTATACATACTATAAGTACTATAGATAGTATAGATACTATAGATACTATAGATACTATAGATACTATAGATACTATAAATACTATAGATACTATAGATACTATGGATACTATAGAAACTATGGATACTAAATACTACTATAGATACTATAGATATTATAGTTACTATAGATACTATAGATACTATAGATACTATAGTTACTATAGATACTATAGATACTATAAATACTGTAGGTACTGTAGATACAATTGATACTATAGAAACTATGGATACTATAGAAACTATGGATACTAAATACTACTATAGATACTATAGATATTATAGTTACTATAGATACTATAGATACTATAGATACTATAGTTACTATAGATACTATAGATACTATAAATACTGTAGGTACTGTAGATACAATTGATACTATAGAAACTATGGATACTAAATACTACTATAGATACTATAGATACTATAGATACTATAGATATTATAGTTACTATAGATACTATAGATACTATGGATACTAAATACTACTATAGATACTATAGAAACTATAGATATTATAGTTACTATAGATACTATAAATACAATAGATACTTTAGATACTACAGATACTATAGATACTATGGATACTATAGAAACTATGGATACTAAATACTACTATAGATACTATAGATACTATAGATACTATAGATATTATAGTTACTATAGATACTATAAATACAATAGATACTTTAGATACTATAGATAGTATAGATACTATGGATACTTTAAGTACTTTAAATACTATAAATATTATAGACTCTATAGATACTACAGCTATTTTAGTTGCTATAGATTCTTAAAATACAATAAAAGTCATAAATATTAAAACTAGAACTAGAAATCTATATAAACTATAAGAATGGATACAATTCATATGTTACTTAGATTAACCATACAAATGAAATACCTTTCCTTGGTTCATTAAAAAATCGAGGAAATACCTTACAGTTTCTAAAGCATTAAACCTCGAAATGTATGACGCAGCGATTTATTATTAGTAAGAAAACTTGAAATGTCTGGACTTAGTGCTGCAACGCTTTGAAATTTCAATGCCTTTCAACTTTTTCTCCTAATTTAGTTTTTCCAGAAAATAAAAACTGTCTAATAGCATAAAACAACCGAAACTGTGTAGCACATACAGCTTAGGTCCCTAAGACAAATTTGGGTCTTACTAGTTGGCTAGAGTTCGACAAACTGGACAGAATAGGAACAATGCCCACCGCAAAGGGTAAAAAAATTAGTTTAATTTTTTCCAGGTAGCTGAAAAGTTTAATTCAATTAAGAGTTTGGCCGAGACTGGCTGGATGCGTGGATGTTGCAGTCGCGCTGACGAGAAACCAAACACAACCACCTACACGCACACCAATACGCAAACACTCCTACCACCTACACATACACACACACACACACAGAGAGTCGCATGTAGACCCACAGCAAAGTCAAAGTTGCGCTTTTCAATTTTTGCAACATTTTCTGTTGCATTTCCTTTTGCCCTTTTTCCAGCGCTCGCCTCACGCTCCTATGCGCCTCTCCCTGTGCAGGTTACATTCACCTTTCCGGGATTCATTAAAAATGCATTCTCAGCCTGCTGCTGTGCCAAAAGAAACTGAAAAATTTAAGCAAAACTTTCGGGTCTGTGCTGAATTTGCCATATGGCCGAAGTCTGTGCGGGATTTTCTTTGTTTGCCATGAAGTTTTCCCCCCTCCGCACCTTTTATGGCGCAGCGAGAGCAGCTCTTAAAGATGCACGGGACCCTAACACACCTTGTTCGACTCGGCAAGGAACCAGCCAGGGGCTTATATAATTTAATATGGACTTGACCAAGCACACGAAGGAAGTACAGGCAAACTCAGAGAGAAAACTTGTTTGGAGTGTCATATTAAAATAGATACCATTTTTCATTTTCCATATTGAAAAACAATATTGCTTTTTTTTACTTAAGCCATATGAAAGCTCAGCCTGCAGTGTGTCCAGCTGCATTCCTTGCGCCTCTGCTAATTGCCCGGCAAATCTGCTTAGCTCGTCCGTAATTTCCTAAGCTCGACCGGCTAGAAATGCATTTTCCCAGGCACTTCACTTTTCACATTTTTCCCACACTTTTTTTCTTCACGCGCGGCAAAGTTTTTAATTGAAAGTTTTAAGCTGTAATTGAAGTTTGCCCAGTGCTTCGACCTGTCAGCTTCCTCTACCCTTTCCTAGAGGGCTGCTGCCATTTTGCCAGCCTCTTCTTCGTTGCGCACTTTGCCAGCGTCGCGGTCTGAGCTTGTAAAGCGTTTTATCCGGCGAGCCGGAGCCGGAGTTGGAGCCGGCGCAAGCACCAGAGCCGGTGCCGAAGTCCCTGCTCGAGTGAAGCGCAAATTTGCCTTTTGGCCCAGGTATGAAATAATTATAATTTGCAAATTTCGCAGCCACCGTGCGGACCTTGTTTAATTTTGTGTGCAGCAACTTGTTAAAGTCGACCTGAAAAGTGCCAAGCACTTGAGTGTTTTCCACTTTCCACCTTGCTGTCTCCATTTTTGCATCATGTTTTAAACTCCTCTCGCATATCAGCAATCCCATCGCATCGCAACGGCCCATTCTCGTCTCTTTTGTGGCCTATCAAACATGCAGCGTATATTTATTTAATTAAAAATGCAGCTTTTGTGACCTCCGCCCTCTGCCGTCTGCCCGGTCCGTCAGTGTTGTATGCTGCGCAGTGTAGTGTAGTGTAATAATAACAATAATAATAATTTTTTCACTGCGCTTACCAGAACTTTTAACAAGCGATTGAAAACCAGTGAGAAAAATCCATGAAAACTGATACAGAAAAGGAATACTGGCCTGGTTTACTGATACCCTAGGCAAATATTATATAGTTTTTTGTTTTTGTCAACAATTTCATTAAAAAATATTATGAAAAAATATGCTAAACTCATGAAATTTATTTTTCAACCAAATTTTTCTGAAGGTGCATGACAAATTATAAAGGATATAAAAAATGTTTTATATTCTTTTATTTTTCATGATTTTATTTATTTTTATAAGCCTTCCCTCTTCTCCACCATATTCTTGCGTTTCTTCTGCAGATCTTGTTGTTAATTAAATAAAAATATTACATATGATTTTATATATGTTATTTTAATAGTTTGTTTTTCGCGCCGAACGTTTTTTTTTTTTTTGTCGTGTGGAAATTATTCATTATTTTCGTATGTCATTGCAGAAGCCACACGCGGAAGAAGCTGTCAGTTTTTAATTAAATTTTCACGGAAATGCAGCCACATTTAACGGAAGCGTTGAAACATTTAAATGCAAACGACACGAAGGAACCGAAACAGCGACCTGGCTCCCTGCTCCCTCCAGAGCTGAGCATTGTTCTCCTCACACATACAAATACATGTGTACCATACCATAAATGTACCTAGGGAAACATTCGCCTAGGGTAATCGATGTTTTCACAGCTACGCCAAGTCGGGATAAAAATTTTTAATATTTAAATACTTTACTTCTTACTATTTATAATAAGAGTGTAATCTGGAATTGCTTGCTGGAGTTAATTAAAGAAGTAGTTGATAGGTTTAGACAGATACAAGGTAAAATAGGTTACCAAATGAACTTTTTTTCTGGGCTTCTACACAAAATCTACTTTTGAGAGAAATATTCTAAATATTTTTAATAAAGTAAATATAATTTATCAATTAAATTCATTAAATACAGTTAATTAATTAAATTTTTTGAATTAATTAAATTAATCAAAATAATTAAATTAATTTAATTAATCTTTGTTAAATTAAAAAAGGGAACCAACATTTAATACAAAAAAATAATAAAACTAAACAAAATTTAATAACTTAAATTAAAGTGATATAAATCAAATTATGTTAAATGAAATTAAATTTAATGTACTTAAGCAATCTAACTTAAACTTAAGAAAACAAAACTTAATTAAATAAAATTGAACTAACGTAAATTAAATTCACTTAAAATAAATTAAATTATAAATCATGATAATGGCGGTAATCTAAGTTTTCACATAGAAAGACAGAAAGACTTTCCGAACACGAATATACCATATATACACTTTGTATGCCTACTTCTTCTGCCTACTTCTGCATGTCGCATACACTAACATAAAGTTAATATGCATAGCTAATTTGACGTTGGCAGCCTTAAAACGAGACAAAGACAAGAAGAAGTGAGGACAAATCATAGAATCTATGCAAATGCATATACTCTACCATACATATACACAAAAGTGGGGATAAATCATGCCATCTATGTCTACATATATACAATCAATATTCAGCATTAGATGCAACTAATCAAGTGTTGCAGCAGCCGATGACAGTCAGTGGAAAAATGCAAATTTGCCACTGCAACTGCAACTGCAACTAGAATTTCATACATAGTTAATTTCCGGCAGCGAGGGGCAGGGAGAGATAACAAAATGGCGAACAATAATAATAAACGATAATAAATGCACTCAATATGCAGAGGCTTTCACTGTGCACTGTGCACTGTTCACTGTTTATTTATGCAATAATGCGACGACAATTAGGCCAATTAAATATTTATTTTTACACTTGACCAAAAGCTCTGGCAAAGTGTTCGCTTTCTGTTTGTTTAAATTTCCAAACGCCTTTTGTAGCTGTTGATTTAACGAGTGCAACGACAACAACAACCTCAACTTGTTCAAAATTTCATTCTGGTTTTGTTAAACAAACAACGAGGGCAACAACAACCAAAGTGTTGGCACTGAACTGGCACTTTGTCAACTTCACGCAACGACAAATTGTTAAACGACCAGCAACAACACCAGTTACAACAATAAATGAACAAAATGCACAACTAAAAAAGCCAAAATAAAAGTACATAAACAAAGCCGCAAAAATTAATTAGCCCGCCAGCAAAAGAACTAATAACAAAAGTGAATTAATTAATCGTTGGATTTTGGCAAATCCCAAAACTGATTTAGGCATTAGTTATCGTTCGCTGTGACGGGTATTATACACAGGGGCCGCATAATGCATATGAGCATTATTTCTGCGATAATTCCTATGAGTATCTATTTGTAGTTGTTTCTGAAACAAAAGTTTGCAAAGTATGAGAAACCGCACAGTTGCTTTCTCTCAGGTATGAAAATCCCGCCGACAAACTTTTCACTTCCGCAGCAGAAAGAACAAGAGGCAGGGGGAGAGCTGATAAGGGTACTTATTAGTGAAACCCAAACCGTTAGCTGCCGTGCTAAATTCCATTAATTTGTGCATATTATTGTTTGCTAACCGAATTTTAACACCTTCCGTTTACGCCTGCAGCACATGGTGTTGCTCTCAGTTGCGAATTCAGGCGAGTTTCAAGCTCTCTTTAATTTGCATTCGTATTTGGGTAAACTAGACCGAAATTGCGGCGCGGTATACTGATAGTGGTCAGTGTAAACCACTTCAATAAAAGACAAACCACAAAATTATAATAACTGCCGCCGTTGCCATTGGGAACGGAAAAACGAGACATAGCGCAAAGTGCTTAATTAAGCCGATGCCTCAAATACACTGAGGTAAATTCGAGCTACACAGTTTTGCAGATATTTATAAGTTATTATGTGATCTCTACAAATAGCTAAACGGTCTCTCAAAAAGTTATACAGTCTCAACTTTTTATACTTTTATCAAGAATTTGCTCAAAATGTAGTTCAATAAAGAAATATACTCAGCATCGTTGAGAAATTAATTCTAGATAAATTCTTTGCCATCTTATATCTATCTGAATACTTTGAATTGACCAATGACAATTTAATATTATCATCAATCGATTTTATGCCAGATATATGTTAAAACATATATGATAAAATAGCATATATGGCAGAGATATGTTAGAATAGCACATTAGTAGTAGGGATAAAGCAAAGATGAGGAATTAAGAACAGGAAGGACTAAGTTGTACCAAGTTTAGTTTTGATACCATGAGAAACTATTGACACTTTCATATACAAGCTCATGCCTTATCGATCGCTTATTTGACAGATATATGTTAAAATATATATTTTAAAAAAGCATACAGATTTAAGGGATAAAACAATGATACGAAATTTGGAAATGGAGATGTTACAAAGGCAAGCTAAACTTGGCAGAATCATAACATTTCCAATTTGGCTGCAACTTCCCACACCACATTATCTCAGATCTTTCTCTCAGTGTACCCATTCGAGTGCAGCTTCCCCAGCCCACTGCAGGGTTCTGTTGCCATAATACGAGCTTGACAAATATGCAATCTCTCCACCACAAATCATGCCCCAAGTCGAAAATCCCCCCCCTGCGACTCCCCCGCAGCCCAGTGCTGCCTCCCGCTGACTGCATATAGCGGGCATTATGTGTTATTAAAACCGTTTTTAATTGAAAATTAATTGAAATATCAATTGCAATGGCATTAAAATGCAACGAGTTGATGCCGCGCCGAGGCCGCAGTTAACTGAGCTTCCCTTCATTACAATTATTTGCCGGCATTTTGTGCATTTACCAATTTATTACTATGCAATTCCATCTGCCATTCTCTCTCTGTGTGTGTATGTGTGTGTGTGCGCGCGCGCATGTGTGCGTGAGTGTGCGATAATTTGTTATGCAATAATATGCCGAAATCTGCATTTTGATATTATGTCAATTTGTCTCTATTCGAACTCGAAATCAATTAATACAATTGCAATTGAGCCTCCTGATCGTCCCATCCCGCCGAGATGGCCATAAATTAGCCGGGCATGCGGCTTAATTGAATTAAGCCCATTGCAAATCTCTATTACATCAGTCGACTGCACACATATGTCTAGTGCCTGGCCAAGTGTTTACATTCATTAGAGTGGGACAGCGAAAGAGATAGAGAGAGAGTGAGAGATAGCAGGCAGCGAAAGAGTCAACAATAGAGCACATTTTCCTTTTCAACCGCCAGCATGTTGACTTGGCCCGCCTCTTCTTTTCGCCCAGCTCGGGCTATTCAAGCCAAAAGTAACCGCAATAGTTCATAGAGAGAAAGAGACAGGGACAGAAAGTGGGCTGAAGACTGAGTCAAGTTAAGCTGCTGCTGATGCAGTAAGCGTTTTGCCGCTCTTCCGAAGTTCAGTAAAGTTGACTTAAATCCAAGTACGACCTCAATTGGAATTGACAGCCTATTCACAATAACTTTAACTTGCAGGCAGAAGAATTTTCTTCTGCTGATCCTTGGCCCCTAACGCAGGCAAGACAAATTACGGGCCTATTGTTTGGCAGTTGCCAAAAAGTGTGACTGCCGCTCGCTCGTTCGCTCGGCTAATGGCAATTTTAATGCGCACTTCCGCCGGAAGTCAAAACGTTGTGCTCGCAGCGGGTTGGCAGCACCCAGGCGAGCAGTGAAAGCAGGCCGAAAGCTGCGACGGACAGACAGACAGGCTGGTAAGCAGGCGGACAGGCAAACAGGCAGCGAGACGCACAAACAGACAGACAGACAGACCGACAGACAGATAGACAAACAGACAAACAGACGGACGGGCGGACAGGCAACTGGGGCTGCTCCACACGTACGCAGTCGGAGGCAGTTCGGCGTTAAAAAGACAAATGACAAACACATTTGCACACTATTACAACTGGAGCGCGTGCTGGCCAGCTTTCTCTTTCACTCTGTCGCTGCCTCTGCCGCCCCCTCGCCTCCTGGCTGCCTCCTGCCGGCGGCTGCCGAGTCGCAACAGGCGGCCATGACAGACGCACATAGATAACTGTCGCTCTATTTTATACACACTACTTACATGCCAGATAAACACGCATGTAAATATGTGTGTAGCAGGCGAGCAGAGGCGGGGGCTTCAGAAGCGGGGGCGTGCCAGGCGAAGCTGCGTGTGAGAGACAAAGGACGACGAAGGATGGCATTAAAATAATGTTAAATTGCTTGTAGTATTTGCTTGTGCTCCTGTTGCCTCTTGTATTTGCTCCGCTCAGCTCCGTCGTGCCGCCCCTGTACCTCCGCTGCCACGCCTTTGTTTGCCGGCATCTTATTGTAGATGCCTGTTCTTCGGCATGTCTTGCCGCCTACCCCACACTCCCGGCAGCACGTCTATCGGCTTGTCTCTTTGCCTCTTTGTGCTTGTCATGGCACACACTTTTTTCAGTTTTTCCTCCCTCGGACTTCCTCTCCGCCTGCCATTCATCGTAATTCATTGTGCCCGCCTCGCCCATCTGCATATTCCACTCGTTGTTGTTGTATTTAAATGTGCTTAAAATGTGGTTAAACTTGCCAACTGCTGCTCGCATTTCCGCATTTCCGTTTCCGGTCTCTCGCATTCCACGCCAAATGACTCGAGTTGATTTTTAAGCTGCAATTTCTGCGGCTTCACCACCAATTCGCTTCCCCTCCCTGAGCCCCTCGAGGGACTTGTAAATTGGCGCGGATTTGTGGCCAATTGCGGACAGGCGCTTGATTGCAGATACCCTGTAGAGGACGAACAAGTTGGCTCCATCGGATAGAAACTGTTGCAGACTCGAAGGGTTTGTTGGCAGACGCATTTCAATCGTATTGTGGGAAGAGAAGAGTTTATTCCACTCGCTTAGCATTAACTCATTATTGGTTCTAGATAGAATGGTATAATATGTATGTTTTATAAAAAATACTACAAATAATCGTAAAAATAATAATAATAATAGCAATAATAATAATAATAATAATAATAATAATAATAATAATAATAATAATAATAATAATAATAATAATAATAATAATAATAATAATAATAATAATAATAATAATAATAATAATAATAATAATAATAATAATAATAATAATAATAATAATAATAATAACAATAATAATAATAATAACAATAATAATAATAATAATAAGAATAATAAAAGAAATAATAATAGTGATAATATTAAAAATACTAAAAGTAGTAATAATAATAATAACAATAATAATAAAAATAATGATAATAGTAATAATAAGAAAAAATATCATAGTAATAATAATAAGAATAATAAGAATAGAAATAATAATAAGATTAATAAATAAATACGCATGCTATGAAAACGGAAAAATACTAGAAAACAATTATAGCCGTACCTTCAGGTCAAAAACACTGTAAATAATTAAAAATAGCTATATACTGGTACTATATATTAATTTCATCATATTATATATAATATTTGTATAAGTAGATATTATCATTAACGAGATTGCAAAAGGCGACCATTATAAAAAAGATAATTTTTAATAAATAATAGTTTTGCTTTTATTTTTATAAAAAGGGTAATTTTTGAATACTGAAATGATAGTTTTACTTTTATCATATTATAAATGAAAATGTTGAATTGGAAAAAATCACAAGAGAATAATTCGATTGGACTGGCGCAGAAGAATTATCGATTCATCGATGTAATGAAATCCCGCTGCGCTGCCAATATTTTCAATTAAATAGTTTTTCAAACATAGATACTTTTGAAAGTCTTCGCTTTGCCGACTAGTTGATAATATTTTATTTTTTATATTTTTATATTTTATTACTATTATTATTGTTTTTATTATTATTATTTAATAAATTACAATTTTTTCATAGATATGGTAACATAACTTCATGTTTATGATCGCATTAAAGTTAAAAACTTTGCATAAAATGAATACTCAAATGTTATTGAATTTTAAATTTCCAAAACGGATGTTTCGTATGAAAACATCGATTACGTAATATTTATATAGTATACATATATGTAATTAGCGCCAACTCTAATGTAATGCATATGCATATGCAGATATATGAAACTCAATGGATCCCCTTTCTGTGGAACTCTTTTTAAACTTTATTTTCTATTAATAAAAGCACAACTGGAATAGCGTTAATAATTATTTTCTAAAGTTTCATATTGCATAGTGCGAACAGTAACCGCCAATAGTAAAACACACTTTTCCCCTCAGTACTGTCGCCCTACACAAATAGGGTGCATTTTTAATGATGTTTGACGCAGGCTAACAAAGCATTTAAGCGCCTCTTCCCCGGAAGCCGACATAAAATAGATGTGTTTAAACTTCAATCAATATTTAAAATGCGTTTTAGTTGAATGCGTTTCGAGAACGGGCACATCAAAGGGTTTTTCAGTTTTTTACCTGACCCAAGCGGACAGTGCAAATATTTGTGTGGACCACAAAGAAGCAAATGCAGTTGCGAATACGAGAGCGAAAAAGGGGAACGAGTGAGTGCACCCACCCGTGAGTGTGCACACACACTCATACGCACACACACAGTAGTCCATACATGAGTAATTAATTTAATTAATTTGTTCATAATTAATGCCAATGGCGAAAGTTCAAAATTGTTTCGACTGAACACACGAGCAAAGCTTATAAAAATGTCGTCAATTTCCATGGCACGTCTCCTTTCCTCAATCCACCCGACAGCTGACCTGCTGTCATATTCATATGGCACCTTTTGTTAAATATGTCACTTTTGATACGCCACGCACATTTTCACTTATTAAGTGCGCTCCATTCAATGGCAAAAATAACAGTAAAAATGCAAAAAAAAAATTAAAAATTAAAAAAAGAATGCCTGGAAAATGATAAAAATGCCATAAGTATATGTTGCCAGTGTGATTTAAGACCAGCCCACCACCAACAACAACAACAACTGTCATGGCCCCCGGCCTTATTGACAGTCTCTCGGCGGATCTGACGTCGTCATCGAGTCGCGTTTAATGCATTAAAGCAAAGTATTTTATTTTATTACATAACGCAAATGTCGGTGACAAAAGTGATACAGTGTATCTGTGCTACAGTGGGCCAGAAACTCATTTCAGCGATCAAAAGAGAGAAATTTATACTATAGCGATGACTTAAATATAAGTCCTTCTCATCCTCTTTTTTTCATAGTAGAAGCAAGGAAAATCTTTATACCAAGACAATAATTAAATCCGATCAGATCAAGATTAAATAAATTTGTAATGAGAGATTAGAGAGATAAAGCAGGATTCCAGGCTGCTTATCTAAGTTCACGAAAGGCTCATTGTTTACTTTAGATATATTTTAAAATGATATAAACAGTTAAATTGGCCTTGATGAAAGATAGACAGTAAATAAAATAAAGATTAATATAAATAACTTATTATAATTGCATACTCAAGCTAGTGTAAGATCTTTGCCCCACTGTTCGCACTGTAGTATAATTAAAACATATTATAATGGTTTGTCAACTGCGCTTAATACGAGGCAGTTGCCATTGATTGTGAACAACCACGCACAGAGGTGCACATACGCACAAACACATGCACACACAAGCTGCCCGCTCAATGGGGCGTATGAGCGATTTGTGTAGTTGCGCACAATGTTTTAAGTACTTTACGGTTAATGCCACTTATGGTCGGGACATTGACAAGCCCGGAACACAGGCCCAAACAACAGTCGGCCGCAAATTTATGCAAATTTCCCTATGCTCAGCAGCAGGGATTGGTAAGAGGAATAGGAAAGGGATCACACACAGAGGAAAAACTAATTAAAATTACAAATCCACAAATAATTTGCGCATTTGCCTTCATTGACTTTGAACAAATGGCGAAATTATGGAGGCTTAAAAATTAATCGCACACGCTAAAGAGCAGGGGCTGCGGCGGCGGGGGCAACACACAGATGTATCAATTGGCGTGGTAAACATTTGAGCTGCAAAGAGCATCGGCTTGATAAAAATCTATTGCATACTAATAGGCGCTTCAATTCAATTCGCTCACTTAGGCAGCGAGTGTGTGTGCGTGTGCGTGTGCGTGTGTGAGCTTATGTGCGTGCCTGCTCACTCGACTGTGCGTGTGTGTGCGATGCACTTTACAATGACCCATAATAAAGTTTGTTTGCCCCTCTCTGTCTGCCAATTTGCCCATTTTGTGTTTGCCTAACGCGCCAGAGCAAACAAACTCAGCCAAAGAGCAGAACCAGCAACAGCAGCAGCAAGAGCAAGAGCATCAGTGAGCGCAAGCGAGAGAGAGATAGAGCGAGACAGATAGCAGGAATGCTGCTCGCACCTTTCGGCCAACTTACCTGTCCTCTGTTGCTGGCGCCTAGTGAGAAGGCGAGGGAAATAGGCGCGACTCTGCGCATGTTGAGAGCGAACGCTCTTACGCGTGCTTTCTCGCACTCACACGTTATTGCTCTCTCTTAACTTTGTAGTAAGTGCTCTTAAAGCTACTCGAATACATGGGTAGCACTGGCGGCTGTCGTCTACGGTAAATTGTATTATCTTCATAGAAAGTGACTGAACATAATATATAATAATAATAATATACAAAGCTTATTAAATTGATCTGACGAATGATGTGAACATCGCATGCTCAAATGTTTATGATAGATATTTATATTTATTAAATATAATGGGAGTATCTATTTTTTCCTATTGAACGTAAAAAATTAAATTTCTGGTAATGAAATTATATTTTTCGTTTTGAATTTATGATTATTTCTACTAAAGGCAAGGGTTCTTCATTTTTTTTTTTTAAGTTTGACTTATTTGTTTTTTGTTCAATTGAATTCAATTCAATAATTTGCCTCTAAAGTTATTGATAGAAAAACCTAAAGTTTATGTTATTACAATAATGTTAAACTAATTGAATTATAAATTAGTTCATTTTCGTTTACGATATTTACAATAAATACAAATTATATTGTTTATGTTCATATAGATAATTATGAAAAACATAACCACTTTTTTGAATAGTTTACAATAATATTACAATATTTATTTATTTATTTCTTTATTTATTTTTTAACATTTTATTTTTAAGTAGTTTATACATTTAGTTGGAGTTTTTACCTTTCGAGTAGAGTAGTTTCTTATAATCTTTACTTTTTTTTACATTTCTATAAGCCATATAAATATTTTCATTTTGTGCTTCTCTGATTTTTAACTTTTAGACTTATCTGCAAATATCATAAGATTTTTAGTTCGTCGCATTAATGATTTTTTCGTCAGACATAACTTGTTCAATACATAGCTTACTGACGAAGACACCCCAGAGATTTTGGGAAGAGATGGGACCGGAGACAACATACGGCAGAGAAGAGAGACAAGTGTGAGAGAGTGGAGAGGAGACAGGCGACAACGTAGGCTATTAATTAGCCATTTGCACGCCATTTCAATGCCATGTCATCAATAGTTGGTCGACCTGTCCCATTACGCACACACACGCACACGCACACGTTCTCCTTTCCTTTCCTTCATTCTACACTTGTCAACTACAGCATGCAAATTTCAAACAGAGAGAAGAGACGAGCGAGCGGGTCTTACGGTGCGTATGAGTGACATTTAATTAGTACGACATAAACGCCGCCATAAAGTACACTTCGACTTGTATTTATTTGCAAACAAACATGGCACTAAGCTACCCTATTTCTCCTGCCCCGCCATTCCCTCCTCGTCGTATTCCCTCTGTCACTATCCTTACCCCTGGCAACTTTTGTGCGTGGGTGTTTCGTGTATTTGCACACATTTCACACCAACAAACACACACACTGGCACACTCGAACAAAGTGTAAGACATTTATAAGCAAATATTTATAACGTCTTGTCGAGCGACTGAGAGATTGTTCGGAGGGAGAAACGGAAACCGAGACGAAGCTCGGCTGAAAAATAATTACAACATAAATTAAGCAAAATAACCGCAGACGCGTAAATGTTACTTCGTGACTTCTGAGCGGGTGTGTGTATGTGAGTATGAATGTATATGTGTGTGTAAAACATATGTTGACTAACATTTGCAGCAAAGTTAATTACGGCAGCTAGAATAAGTAGGCCCTTATGTACTAAAGCACGAATGCGGTCCTTGACTTAATTCAGGGAAAAGAGTGATTAGAAGATTATTAAAACTGTCTTGTAAATATATAAAACTCAATATTTACACCAAACAAATATATTTACATTTTATACTATTTTATGATTTTATAAAGTGCAATTCCAGCTCCGCATTCGCTATACTGAATTGAAAAAGGTTAAGCCGAATATAAATACATTACATTTAGAGAGATATTGAAAGAGAGAAAAAAACATTATATACAACAATTTAACATTTTATTATATTTTATATTGCACCTGAATAAGTTTAATCTTCTGGATATATTTAAATGATAGATAGAAAACGTTTAATAAAGCAATTTAAATCTGCGAAAGGATAGATTAAAGGATAATTAAAAAATAATCATGAGTTTAAAATAATATTATAAAGTATTAACATATACATTATACAATTTTTAATTTAGATACAATTTTATACATAGATACAATTTTTAATTTTTTTAATTTTTAAAATATTTAATATTTCTACAAAAAAAAAAAAAAAAAAAATTAACAAAATGGAATACCAAGAACCAACTCAATATATATGGTACCTACAGTATGGAATTGTGAGAACTCTACTTGGGGCTCTCGTAATGCCGTAAATATACAAGGAAAGCGACCGCATAAAGAAAGCAAATGAAGCCGCAATTTTCCTGTCAAAAGAAGCATTTTTTAATTAGACAAAACTTTCACCTGCAGCTGCTGCTCGCGACGGAAGTTAAGGGCTGGACGGACCCCCCAGGCAGGGGTTGTCACGCTTTGGAATTTGACTTCGGCCTGACTTGCTCAGATCTTCCTTTGTGCCCCTACCCGCCAGATGGAAACTCAAAACTGGCAACTATGCTACAGCGACTCGAGTCAAAACAACATTTCGTCTGTCTCTCTGTCTGTCCCTCTGTCTATCTGTATGTCTGTCCGACTGTCTTTCTGAACAAAGTGACAGCTTCGAAGCACTTGAAGGAAGACACCTGCATCGCAGAAGACGGAGCTTCAAGTGTGTTGGAGTTAAATGGAGTCAGCTTATAAAGCAGGTACTCCCGCCAGAGAACTGGTTCTGTGGAAAACCCAATCTCAGTCCCAATAACAACCCCAATCTGGCCCCGTCCCCGCCCGCTCACGCGTACCCTTATTATATTTCATTTGACATTTTTTTCTCTCTCTTTTCGGTTATACAAAAACACGAAAATGAGGCAGAAACGGAGGACCATACGGGGCTGGAGCACCGAGGCAACGAGGCGGAGGGCGTGCCCGCCCAGAAGGGGCGTCGGAGTTGTGTACATGAATAAGTTAACTACCGCACTAATGTACATTTGATGTACTTTTCTGAGCAGCGCTGTCCTTGGTGGCACCAGGTAAAGCGCTGCCTGGAGAAGTGGAGCTGGAGAACGGGGGCTGCGTGTAGGGAAGATATGCGGAAAGGTAGAGTACAGTTAGCTATTTATATTGAAGCAGCTACTTCGGCAACCTGTCTCGCTTGACAGCTGCCACAGAGCTGTCGACTCGACTCTTTCGTCCCCCTGCTTCCCTTTCTTCCAGGCTCTCATTGCTGCCACCCTCCTTGCCCACCTGCTTGTCCCCGCTTGTCCTTGCATTTGGCATATTGAAGTGGAAATGGAAGTCAAAGTGTTGTGCGAAAAGTTGCGTTGTATTTCGCGTTGTCTGACTTACGGCCGCGTCTGGTTGATTTTCCAGTTAGCATGCTTATATAGCAGTCGTCACAGTGCCCTCAGCACGCGAAACTTTGAAGGAAAATAATGAACTAATTAAGGATGGGGGAGTTTATCGCTATGGGGCATACACAATTCCTGCCAGTTTCAAATAACTCAACTACTGGAAGGCAGACTTAGGGCAATTGGTTAATTACTAATTCCCAATTCAATATTTATTAGATTAAGAAGAATAAATTACTGCCACCAAACTAAATATTTTATAATATATGTATTATTATGTATATATAATGTATTCTAGTATAGTAGTAATATAAGCTTTTTAATATTTTAATAAACAACGATTTAATCCAGACTTTTCTGCAAAACTATAAAAGGATAATATTTAAATAACTTAGGACAGTGTTTATTCCAAATTTGAGGGTGTTAACTTCAGTAGCTCCAGAGATCGAAATGTTCAAAGAGAAAAAATAGTAAGATCTGCACTTTGCTGCTTAATTATTTAAATATCCTTAGATACATAAATTGTTCATTTAAGCAAAATAATAATATCTTATGGAGCGTAGAATATAAGTACAGTTTTCAATATTACAAAGCACTTTCTTCAACTTTTGGGCACACTGTGCAAGCGCACATTTTCAAATATACATTTCAGCACACATACATATGTGTATATATATTTGTTGGATTCATCAACTTATATTAAATTTCCTTGGCTTTCTCTTGTCATGCTTGACTGTTGGCCCCTTCTTGCCTCCAGCCCGCTTGGCACGCCTCGTTTTGTCACACAAGCAACAATGGCAACACGTTTATTAGGCCCTCCAAGACTGCAGAAAAAATTGAAATTCACCCACTGCAGAGCTTTCAAAATTTCCAAATCAAATTAACTTCCTTTATTTGAGGCACAGCCGAGCGAATTCGAAAAGTGTAGATTCCATTTCGAGTCAGGTTTTTCGGCTTTGTTGTGTTTCCTTCCGCTGCTTCGCCCCGCGTCGTCTTCCATCCTCCAGCAAATTTGTATGTAGAGCTCACTTTGTTGTTACTTCGCTCTTCATTTCCTTTCAGCGACTCGAGGCTTGCAACGAGGCGAGGGTGATGCTGCCTGCATCGCAAGAAATGATAACAGGCAAAGAGATCGAAATACCTGCCTCGGGGCTATGTTTGGCGACGCGTTGGGTTTCACAGGCATATGACGGGACCTGGAGAAGCCTCCTTTTACACTCTTTGCAGCAAGTATGTTAGTTTTGTTTAGCTGTTTGCGAGGCGCTGTAGGAATTCACATAAAAGTTAAAAACAAAATTGATAATACAAGTTATGCTAATCTATATAAATGTATGTTAATTATATTTACAATTAATATTTATATTCTAATTAAATTTTATTGATTAGCATATAGCCCACTCGATCAGATGATAGAACTTCTTTTTCTTCCTGATGTACATAAGTTGGAAAAACAGGACCAAACCAATATTTAATATAACAACAAAACTATAAACTATTATTAATTTTCAAAATACTGCAAAAAAACTAGAAAAAAATCTTGCAATATTTTAAATAAATCACCACGCAGTTAATTAAGAAACAATTGCATGAAAATAAAATTATCATTTTAATTTAGAACATTTCTAAATGAATAAATAAACATAAAAGAACTCGATAAATCGAAAATCTGTTTTCGAAAATGTATGCACTATAGCTGCGATTAAAAGGATATTTATGTGTATGCCTGCATGCCTACATGCTTGCAATTGGAATCATTGGGTAAATCTAATGCGAGTAACATAAAATGTTTCTAGTTTTATTCGTTTTGCAAATAGTTTTTAATTGCTAAGTCAGAGAAAAGCGAGAGCTGCCTTCCTATTGCTTAGCTTAAAGAGTATCTATTGGAATTAGTCTATTGAGAAAGCATACAAAAATTTCTTCTTCATCTTACAGGATTTTATATTAAAAATCATATTTGAAGCGCCTCACCTGCCATGGACTTACGCTGCGTGCTTCGGCTTTCGTTCCATGAAATATTTATGTTATATTCAAGCGTGTCTAGACTTTACTCAACACTGACGACCCCTACAAAGAGGAGACGAATAAAAGTGCCGCTGGCCAACTTGGCAAATGTAAATAATAACAGAAATTGTTGTTTTCGCTCTCTTTCTCGCCTCACTAACCTTGAGAATGGAACTGGAACTGGAGGCGGGAGAATATAGGAGCTGGCAGAGGAGGTGCCCGGCGAGATTGCGCCTGGTGGCACTTAAAATGCACTCAACTAAAATGCCGCAAATGTAGACGAGGCAGCGACATCGGCAGCATAAACAACCACATCAGAGCCAAGTGGCAAATGGCAAGTGGCAAGTGGCACGAAGCAAACGGCAAACGGCAAACGGCCAACGGCCAATGGCCAACAGGGCAAAAAGGTCATTGAAGTAAACGAAAATGAAAATAAAACTGCAAATAAAATTAACACGCACATGAAAATGCAAGCAGCAAAGTCACAAGGGAGCACATGGAAAGCGAGAGCGAGGGCGAAGGAAGCTTGATAAATTTGTGGCAAGAGAAAGCTGAAAGTAAACGAAAGTAAACGAAGTCTTAATACCCTGTTCACTTATTAATAAATACTACTAATTACTTGTAGCAAGAGAAAACTGAAAGTAAAAGAGAGTGAACGAAATGTTAGTACCCTGTAAACTTATCAATGGATACTACTAATTATGTATTAATTAAATCTTTATTACCAAGTTAATATTTCAATTGAAGTTCATATGATATGAAGAAATATTTTATATCTTATATGATATTCATAGAATCTTAACAAGATAATTTGCTTCTGAATAAAATATTTGTAATTTTTATACCATTTACCCATTGAAAATGGGTAAAAAATGGTATATTAACTTTGTGCAAATGTATGTAACAGGCAGAAGGAGGCGTGGCAGACCATACAAAGTATATATATTCTTGATCAGCATCAATAGCCGAGTCGATTTGGTCATGTCCGTCTGTCTGTCCGTCTGTCCGTCTGTCCGTCTGTCCGTCTGTCCGTCTGTCCGTCTGTCCGTCTGTATGAACACACAGATCTCAGCTATTAAAAGAGCTAGAGGCACCAGACTTGGTGGGAGTGTGCGTGTATTCAATACACACAAGAAGTTTATTTCAAACTTGATGTGCCACGCCCACCGCCTCCGCAAATCGATAAATGCGTATTTCGATTTTTTCCAAATAATTCAATAACGAAAAGAGATAAACGCACCAAATTTGGTAGGAGGGTGTCTTGCAACATTATGCAGAAGTTGGATTTTAGAATTTTGGATGCCACGCCCACCGCCTCTAAAAAACACATTTTTATAGTTTAAAAGAAAACTAGAAAAGCTAGAAGCGCCAAATTTGAAAGTAAGGTGCCTGGTAACATTACGAAGAATGTTTGATTTTCAAATTTTGGATGCCACGCCCACCGCCCCCAAACTATTGAATTTTAAGAAAAGTAGGGAAATAACAAAACATTTTTTTTAACACTCTTGTAGCTTACCATAGTACAGATCTACCCTATAAATTTCAATCCGATCGGACAATAAACAAAGAAGTTATAGGAGTTTGAATCTCCCATATAAAGTTGTGGGCGCTTAGAATTCCAACTAGAATGTTGAACTGACGCAGCAGAAGGCCGGCATCAATAAAAGTCTCATTTGCCGATCGCTCCGCGTAACTGTGTGTGGTCTAGATGGTTGCATGCAAGATTCTGGTGCGTGTGGTCGCGGGTTCGAATCCAGCCACGGGCAATTTTTTTTTTTTTTTGCCGATCGCACTGCGTAACTGTGTGTGGTCTTGATGGTTGGCTCGCAAGTTTCTGATGCGTGAGGTCGCGGGTTCGAATCCTGCGCTGGGCAATTTTTTATACCATTTACCCATTGAAAATGGGTAAAAAATGGTATATTAACTTTGTGCAAATGTATGTAACAGGCAGAAGGAGGCGTGGCAGACCATACAAAGTATATATATTCTTGATCAGCATCAATAGCCGAGTCGATTTGGTCATGTCCGTCTGTCTGTCCGTCTGTCCGTCTGTCCGTCTGTCCGTCTGTCCGTCTGTCCGTCTGTCCGTCTGTCCGTCTGTATGAACACACAGATCTCAGCTATTAAAAGAGCTAGAGGCACCAGACTTGGTGGGAGTGTGCGTGTATTCAATACACACAAGAAGTTTATTTCAAACTTGATGTGCCACGCCCACCGCCTCCGCAAATCGATAAATGCGTATTTCGATTTTTTCCAAATAATTCAATAACGAAAAGAGATAAACGCACCAAATTTGGTAGGAGGGTGTCTTGCAACATTATGCAGAAGTTGGATTTTAGAATTTTGGATGCCACGCCCACCGCCTCTAAAAAACACATTTTTATAGTTTAAAAGAAAACTAGAAAAGCTAGAAGCGCCAAATTTGAAAGTAAGGTGCCTGGTAACATTACGAAGAATGTTTGATTTTCAAATTTTGGATGCCACGCCCACCGCCCCCAAACTATTGAATTTTAAGAAAAGTAGGGAAATAACAAAACATTTTTTTTAACACTCTTGTAGCTTACCATAGTACAGATCTACCCTATAAATTTCAATCCGATCGGACAATAAACAAAGAAGTTATAGGAGTTTGAATCTCCCATATAAAGTTGTGGGCGCTTAGAATTCCAACTAGAATGTTGAACTGACGCAGCAGAAGGCCGGCATCAATAAAAGTCTCATTTGCCGATCGCTCCGCGTAACTGTGTGTGGTCTAGATGGTTGCATGCAAGATTCTGGTGCGTGTGGTCGCGGGTTCGAATCCAGCCACGGGCAATTTTTTTTTTTTTTTGCCGATCGCACTGCGTAACTGTGTGTGGTCTTGATGGTTGGCTCGCAAGTTTCTGATGCGTGAGGTCGCGGGTTCGAATCCTGCGCTGGGCAATTTTTTTTTTTTTTAATAATTTTGCGCTATATGAAAAGTATATTATGCAAAAAAAAAAAAATAAAAACAAAAACTTTTTCTAAGCAATACAAAAAAAAGAAGACTGCGCTGGGATTCGAACCGGGGACATTTAGTTATAGAGCTGACAACTCTCACAACAAATCACTGAAGCACATGGTCTGTTCCTAAGCGCGAGAAGTTTTGCATACAGCAGCAGAGACGGAGCAGAGGCTCGGCTTCAATGCTTGCGCCGACTGCGCACGCACAATCGGCGTGCAGTCGGCATGTGCCATTAGCGTCAATGCATGTGTATTTAATTTCGGAAATATGCGATGCGTTGTTATTAATTCGAATAAAAGTAATTAATATTAAGAATTATTTTTAACAGCCAAAGGTAAATTATAACTTACTGTCGAGTGCACTCGACTGTAGCTTTCTTCAATTTTTATTTTTTAATAACAAAGAAGTTAAATCGACGCAGTAGAGGGCCCGCGTCAATAAAAGCCTAATTTGCCGATCGCATGGCGTAAACTTGTGTGGTCTAGTGGTTAGAGGTCCGACTCGTAAGTTACAAAAATCGTGAGAGTTCTTGGGTCGAATCTGGCGCGGTGCGATTTTTTTTTCTTAATGTGAATTGCTTTTTTTTTTAATTTTTATACCATTTATTTTATTTTGTATTATTTCTTCGAATAGGGTAAATGGTATCTTACAGTCGCGCGCGCTCGACTGTAGCTTTCCTTACTTGTTTTATTTATTATTTGTAAGACAAAGCAAAGAAATAATTATATACTCGTTTCTTATCTATAGTCAAAATACCTTCACCAACTTTCATACCCGACTTCTGAAATTTTAGCTGCATTGCTAGTGGTTAGACTCTCTTTTATAAGAAGGCTGAACTGCATTTTGATGCATATTCAATAGTTGCCGGCACCGGGAGCCTTACGCCCGTAATTTGCCATCCTGCCACCTGCTCCCCTGCAAAGTGCCTCCTATCATATTCACACACACATTACGCAGTTTCTGCAAAGCAAATTTATTTAAGTTAAAAGTCAATACACTATCCTTCCCGCTCGCTCTCCTTCTCTCTTTAATGTCATACTCTGAGCGTGGCTTGCAACAACCTCCGCCTTCAAACCCCTTCGGCCACGCCCATTTACTTTGGCAACACCATAAAGTATACAATAGCATTGGTAATAAACCGCAACGCGTCATTGGCACTCTCCTCCGCATCCCATGCCTGTGCCCTTCCTGCGGTCGCCTCGCCTGTTCGCTCTGCTGCTCTTTGTATACCGTGTGCGCCGCCCCCGCGCGCCTCCAGCTAAATTATGTTGCAGCCCCTGTGTCCAACTTATTGACGTGCTGACTGACTTTGCCATGGAGTCGGGTTGACTTCGATGCATGTGGACGCCGCCGGCTGCTTGGCTAACTTCGCTTGCCAGCCTGCGCCGGGACTCCGGGACTGGCCTGGACTCCAGGACTCCTGGACTCCAGCCCGATGGCTAGGACCGATTGTGCAACTTCCTGCTGGCCACGCTCCATGGCGTTAATGTTTGCGCACTCCCTCACTCCTTACCCATACTTACAAAGTCTTTCTATATAATGCATAACATTTTGCCAGCCAGACGACGTCCGCCCATCCGACCGTCTGTCCGTCCGTCCGTCCGTCCGCCTTTGTTGGCTCGTCAAGGTGTTGATATAGGCGTCGCCTCCTGCTGTTATTTGATTATTGATTGAGCGCTCAACTGAAAAACAGGAAGAGCTCGAGAAGCCGACTAGGTGCGTTCAGCAGGTCTGCAACTCTGCAGCTCTGCAGCTTTAACTCCAAAGTCCCCAACAATGGCCGAGTGCAGTGGAAAGTGTGAAATCGGAAAGTTAGGGAAACTCAAGGAAGACTCAGCTAATGCTTCGGCCCCCACAAGTGACTGGAGAAAAGGTCCAGTTTTGATAAGCATATCTCTGACACTTCGCTGCTCTCCTCCCCTGCAGGCTGCGGACACTCTATCAACTTATGAGCGCCCACGCTGGCACGTCATTCACTTGCCATTCACTTGCTATTCACTATTTATTCATTCATTCGCCAACGGAAGTTTTTCACACGCGTGTCCCATGCATAAAACAACTTCGAAGGCAACTTCAACTCCATTGTCATCGCCAAGGCGGGCCCGAGTAGCCGAATAAGCGTCTCTCTCTCTCTATCATTCTCTCTCTCTCTATCCTTCTGTCTCCTGCAAGTCTCCTTCACTACATCTTTCTCTTTTGCTCCACACCTCTGCCTTTATGAAGCGCCTCGAGTGTCCTTGTCGTGTTCATGCATGTCACTTCGATCACTTCGCAGATTTAATCAACTACACTGCCGACACGCCTCCCGCCCCCCGACACACTTGCTACTCAGGCCGACACATTTCTGCATTCACTGCGGGCGCATTACGATGTGATGTACTCTATTATATTCATATTTTATAGCTACTTACATTTTACTACCCAACCCAAGCGTTAGCCCAACTGCCTGTCTGCCTCTCAGCCTGGCGCTTGAGCTGAGGCTCTGCTTTGCATATATTTCACGCCCAGCACAAGCAGAGTGCAAGGTATTATGGGCTAGTACATTGGCACAGAAGCTAAGAAGCAAGAGAAGAAGAATAAGAAGTTTGTGCAATTAGTGAATTGAAACTGAAGGGTGTTCCCAAGTCGTGTTGGCAAGACTCAATTTCTTGTACCCAGCAACTTAACTAAACGAATAGGTGCGTGAAAAATGAAAGTGTATAAAATAGTCGGAGCGTTGGAATTTTCAAGTTTAAAGTAGAAATTTCTTTACACAGTACAAGAAAATATATTATGTTTTAAAATGTAGTATATATTATTATGCATATTGCATTATGATATACTTTGTTATTTATATATAATATATATAAAAATATATAACAATAATAATAATAATATATAATAATAGTAATTTTAATAAAAATAGTAATAATAATAGAATGGTACGATACATAATAATATATATAATACAATTTTTAATTCGCTATATCAATATACTCTATAAACTTTGCTGTTATATGTTTTATGTGATTATTTAATACATGTACTGCATTTGTGTTAGTCATACAGCATTATTGCACAAGTGCTGGATATCTCACAGTCGAGGGCTCTCGCCTAGAGCGTTTTCTACTTGTTTCCCACTTGTTTTTTACACTTTTTCTTTGCTTTTCTCTTCTATGGCTTCCATTGTTGTGCAAATATTTTTAGCTTGGCGGCACTTTACACGCCTCTTTTCTTTCTATCGCCGGGCAAATCTTTGCAGCAACTGCTGCATACTCCGCCCTCACTCCCACCTGCGCCCACTCCCGCCTTTGGTTTACTGCTGGGCCTAGCGCAGCGCTGTCTGCAGCGCGCAGCGAGCAGCGCCCTGTTCTTTTTACCGAAATTTTGTGTGTGCTTTTAACATGTCTTTTGTCATTTTTCTAGTTTATTATTATATTTTCTTACACTACCACACACACACACACACAGGAAGTAAAAAAAGAAGGAGGAAGAGTGGCAAAGAGTGTAAGTCGTCTACGTCCACTTTGTTCCGTAAAAATGCATCAACCGCAAATTTTTTGTTGCTGTTATGATGTGCCTGTCTCTCCGTCTGTCTGCCTGTCTGTCTGCCCGTCTGCCATTTACTCAACGTCTCTCGCTTTCTGTCTCTCAGCGTTCGCCAGTCTTTGTGCTAGTCCTGCCGGCCGAGGAGCAGCTCTTTGTTGTGCCTGCAGTAGCTGCGGCTACTTTAACAATGCAATTGACGCTACAAATTCCATTTTGCTTGCCCGCCAGGCAATTCTTCAAATGTCTGCCAAATTTGATTGAGCACAGAAAGCAGAGAAGATAAGAAATCTGCAGAAAAAACCGTACTATATACTTATGCCAAAGCCTTCGTATCTTTTGCTTATAAGAACACAAACTAAGGGAATATTTGGGCCTTAACTATTCAAGCTCTAGCAATATTTTCCAAGTTCTTTGTTTTTTTTTTTAATCCATTGGTGAAACATGCTTAAAATGACTGATTACGTCCACCTCTAAAATATGCCTAAAGATGAGCATAACTTCAACGCTCTGACTGAATTAGAAGCTGAGAACTCTTGAAACTTTACTGCGAAATCCAGTAAACAAAAATAAGTAAAGAAAGGGACATTCGAGTGCACTCGACAGTTTGGCTGTTCGGCAAACCAAGAACAAAGCATCGCATATTTTTACAGTCAGTATTGACGCTTGTAACTTTTTAGTTTTCCTTTAATACGATTTATCGATTTATAAAATCGATTTCCGGTGACATTATTTCCAGTAGATGAAAATTCGCAATTGTGTAATGTTACAAGGGTCAAACAAATTTGGTGTTGCTTTTTTTTTTTTTTATTTATAATAAAGAAGGTTAACAAGTAAATTTTTAACCTACTTATATTTAATAAGCACTAGCTGCCAGGGCTTTCGGCTCTGGTGCTTCTAGCTTTTCCACTTTCCTTATAATTAAAAAAAAAAACTCGTTTTATAGGGTCGGTGGGCGTTGCATCCAAAAGTTGAAAATCCATAATCTTTATAACGGAGCAAGAGAACTTCCCACCAAATTTGATGCTTTTAGCTGTTTTTATAATTTTGTTACTTCCAATAAATGGAAAAACCTTTTTCGATTTTCATAGGCAATGGGTGTGGCACATAAAGATTTAAGTAAACTCCTTATGTGTATGGTATACACGAACTCTCTCTCTCTCTCTTACTTTTGTAAAAGCTGAAATCTGTGTGTTAATACAGACACAAAAACGGACAAATAGATGAAGATGACCAAATCGACTCGGTTCTTGATGCTGATCAAAAATATATATGCTTTGTATGGTCTGCCACGGCTCCTTATGCCTATTACAGACATTTTCACAAATGTAATATACAATTTGTATCCATTTTCTATGGGTAAATGATAAAATAAGAATACAAAATAATTTAGCGCAATCCATAGAAATTGGATTACAGTTCCTGATAACTACTGATCTGAGCAAGAATACGAACTCTACTTTTGTCTATCGCACTTCATCTTATATGCATTAACACAGACTTAATAATATCAATACAAACTTCTGTGCGCTTTTCCGTAAGTAGGGCACAAGCTGAGGCGCACTCCATCCATCAATCTAATCAGATGATGATGATGCAACTGAACTTCGTCTTGCCACAAAGACAGCAGAAACAGCTGCTGGATTAACATGCAATCGCATAAGTGGCAAGCAAAGGGTTCCCAGTGGCGCCGAGGGTTCCAAGCAGACCTAAGCCACGATTCCATCTTCCACTTAACTGTCGCGAGTCGCAGGTCGCGTCCGCTCCATGAGGAGAGGAAAGGGGATCGACCAGCCGCTCGACCAGCACGCGCCACACTTGGCTTTTTGCAGCTGTAATCAATATGCAAACAAACCATTTGCCACAATAATTACAAAGTAATGCAGCGCAGCGTGCGGCGCGAAATGCGAAAATAAACGGCAGCTGCTCTCGAACCAAATGATGACTTTGGCCCTTGCCATATGGATGGCAAGTCCTCCGCCTGCATGTCCGACTGCGGGCCATATCGAGGCTGACGGCCAAGCGCGAGCCAATGATGAAGCAATTAATTTGCAATTAAATCGATGATGCATTTGCAAATAAGCGCAGCGAAAAAGAAGCGCAAACTCTGAAAAAAAACGCTTGCAACTGGAGCGAAAGCGAGGCAGACAGAGGGTCGCTTAGGCAGCAACCATTCCCTGGAAATTGAAGCATAAATAATAGTGAAATTTTAGAATGCACATCAAAGTAAAAGTAACGGAATAAGTTAAACAAATAAAGAAATAAATAAATAAATTAAAAGATATAAATTATTTTAATAGGTAGTGTAAAAATAGCAAAAATAATAATAGCAAAATATTAATGAAAACGAAAACATAAGAAATAATGAGGTAGTAATAATAATGTTGATGATATTTTAATAATTATAATTGTTTACTCATAATAAAAAAAAATACAACAAAAATAATAAAATCGCAAAATAATGAAACTGAATTATATATAATAGCTATAAAAATAATAATAATAATTTTTATAAAAATACTAATATTATTTCATTCACTGTCTGCTCTTAGAACTTAAACTAACTTCGAAAATCGATTGATCTGCTGTGCAGCTGCAGCAACAGCCGTTTTACAGGGTATAAGTAGCAACTGCACCGCGTTGGCAAAAGGTCCGAAAAGTGGCAACATTAATGTCCATACACTCGCGCACACCACACACAGGCACGCACACCACACGAACCACACACAGGCATACAAACACACAGACAACGTTACAGAACCTTACAACGAATGTAGACACGCTCCGTGGTGAGAATGTGTTGCGTACAGTGGACAGAGGACAGTGGACGCTGGACGATGGACAGTGGGGCTCGGATAGATCGAATGTGAGTTGCCTTCGTTTATCCACCAAACATTCGAGTCCAATCTCGCTTCGTGCCGATGCGCATTTTTCACGCTGTTTGCAGCTGAAAATCGATCAGTTTTTAAGCCAGTGCACTGTGTGTTCGTATGTGAGTGTGTGTGTGTGTGTATGTGCGTGTTGGGAGGAAAACGTTTTTCCATCAACTTTGGCGGTTATTCAATTAAAAATTACTTTATTTGTAATTAAATCGGTTGCCATACTCACCAGCTGGCCACAGGCCCTCTGTGGCAGCGGCAGCCATGTTGGCATTTCGTTGTTATACCGTTCACTCTGAAAATGGCTAAACGTGGCTTGATCACTTTGTGAAAACGTATATAGCCAGACTATGTGAACTTAACTATTTTGACAGCTAAAGAGAGCTGAATATCATACGCAGATCAAATCTATGGTAGCACATACACCAAATTAATTAATATCTTCGATTTTGAAATTTAATAATTTAAAAATTGTATTGACACTGTTAATCGAAGTCTTTGTGATAAGTTCTTTTATTTTGCACAGCAGTATTTCAAGCTTAGCATGAATGCAACCTACTTAAAGTGGATGCATGGTACTTGACAGTCGAGTAAGCTCGCGTTTTCTTTATATGTTTTTTCGATTGTTCACCGAGAGAGAGAGGGAAGGCAGGAGTGATGGTTGTGGAACTGTCGGATGTACAGCTCTGTACTTTTTTCTTTGTTAGATAATCGCTTCGGCTGCATTTTAAAATGCAATTTGTTTGGCACATGATATTTTTTATAGATGCCACAACACGCCTATCGCAGTGTCTCCCTCTCTAGCTCTCCCTCTGTCGCTGTCGCTTGCTCCTCGCTTTCCTCTTCCTCCCTCGTGGCTGGCACACAAATCACGGCAATTTATTTATGACACTATTTACAGTAACCAGGGCCAGGAATAAGAGCAGCAGCTGCGACATACATAGACATAACAGAACTAGGAGGAACCTGGCGCTGGGCATGTCCACCCACTTTCCTAGGCAGGGCGCTACGTCCTCGCACGTCCCTACTTCGCCCTTCTTGGGCTCCACGTGCACTCTACTTAAATAACAATTTCAATATATTGAAATTTACTTTGTCACATGAAAGCTAAACAGCTTGCACTCAGCGTCAGTCACGAAGTCGGCACACAGGGCTGCCAACCCGCAGCCCGCTTCTCAACCGTCAGCCCGCAACCCGCCACCGCAGCCCCATCTGCAGCCCGCACCTTGAACCCACGGCAATGGAGCACCCCCTCGTCAGTATCTCGAAAGTGTTGGAAAAGTGCTGCCATTGCAGGTTTTCATTTTATGCTATTTACATTTTCATATTTTGCTCTGCGCGCACCGCAAACAATTTTGCTGCCCGTTGTCGTTGTTTCTGCTCCTGTTGTTGTTTCTTTTGTCATACCCTTTCAGGGTGAGGGTATTCCTTAATCTATTATTCTATTTAATATGTTACGGCATCGAAAGCAAAGATAATGGTAAATCTGTAATAGTTTTAAACTGGGAATATTGCAGTAACGCTTTACGTTCAAATTTATCGAATTTTCACAAAAACCTCTTCACTAGAGAATATCTCGGTATAAGAGAAAGCCTGGAAATGTTTAATATTTTATATTTGATGTATTTATTTTGATTATTACTATCACTGTCTCGATAGTGACACTCGGTAATTACTTACGATAGCTTCTTGAAATTCTAATAGAGTGACAAATGCATATCAGTCCTAAAGAGCTAAATACCTAAGGGATATTATTCTCTCAGTTATGCGAAAAGGATCATTTTAGTTACATACGTTTAATAAATATATGTGTCATAAAAAAGTTCATAGTCACTTCCTTAAAATTTAAACTTCAAGTTTCGTGATATTTAATTGTAATATTTTCATTGTAATATAGATTTAAGTGTTAATTTCTATGAAAACTCTCTTCTTTAACTTGATAAGTAATTTTTATTATCTTTAAATTAAAGTGAAAACTATTAGAAGCCCATTTAATTATTTCATATCGCGAGTAATAAAAAAAACTCAAGCACTTGAATATTTGATTGTTTTCTAATTAATCAAATCAAATGCAGCTCTATGTATATTTAACACCTGTATGAATGGATATTTATAATTTAATTAATTTAATTAAATCAAATATTTATTTTTTATTTTATTATACGTCCAAGTAAGTGCATCTGCCTGTCGTGCTGCTAACGTCTGCGATGTTCCTTGATATTCCAGTTGCCATTTAACATTTTTTTGCTGTTCCTTTTTATTTTCAATTTTGTTATGCGCTCGTCGCTGGGTTGCTGCCTCTGCTTGGTGACTGCTGCTCCTGCTTCTGCTGCCGCTGCTACTGCTGCTCCTGTTTTTTGTGCCCATTTAGTCGTTGTTTGCAATTTTTAACGTAGAGCACTCGACTGGCCTGCTACGGCGCAGCATGAGGGGGGAAGAAATGGAGAGAATAGGGAGGCGGAGGCTGGCCCGGGTCGGCATCCTTTCAAAAAGGCATCAGGTGTTGCACGTTGTGCAGCAGCTTATCTCAAATGATTTATAAACTACCAACAGTGGCGAGGCCAAAGCCATTGTCATTGCATAAAATATGCTAACAGTACAACACGAAGAACATGGCAAAAAACGGCGAAAGAAGAGAGGGCCACAGTGCCAGCAGAGGCAGCAAAGGCGAGCGAGAACGGCAACGAAATGACACAAAGTACTCCTCGGTCCGACTTCGAGTTGAAGAGGAATTGAAGTTGAACGCAGATATTAACTTTCAGTTCGGAGCGTCATTTATACCTTAGCAAAGCGCTAGCGTAGGGGTCGCTCAGCTACCAGAGGCGACAAGTGGAACACTTTCTGTGCGATCCCAGTCGACTGTGCCTCGCTTTGAAGCTGACGTACGTCTGTCCGAAACGCTAGGCGTTCAGTACAGCCCAACTATTTAATAAGTAAAGAACTCCACTCTATTCCCACAAAAAAAAAAAAATGAAAATTGTAAGACATTCCTGACTTAACAAAAGTTAAGCGAAAAGTGAGATATTTTTATAGTTCTTCCCCGTTTTATAAAAAATAAAAATAAAAATTTTAAAATAAAGATGAATCTGAGAATTGTAAGTAGATTTTTGCCAGCGCTAGACTCTTCCACAACTTGATCAAATTTCTTACAGTTACACGAAGACAAATGCTGTGCGAGATTGTGGTGATTTTGAAGAAGGATTTCAGTCTAAGAATTGTGAGTATAAAAGCGAAGAAATGCCTGACGATCTAAATGAACATTCCTTTATTTCAGTTACATGAGAGATTTTTTTGGATTTATATGACGTATTATGATTTTGTTTTATATATAACAGACTTATTTTTAAGTGTGCGTCGTCGGGATGCGCGACCAGGATACCGCAATGAGGACCCCTAACGAAATTTTCTTGTTTAGAACCCTATTATAAAGTACTTTCGGTTAAATGTATATCCAAATTCTGGTGTATTAAAGAAAACATGAAAACAAAACTCGCATTTTTCAACTTCGAATTTGACGCTAGATACACTTCAACATGGTGGAAGGCCTAGGCAAATGTATGCTTCTTCAATGCAGCCAGTCACAGTTTTTAGCTCTATTTGCTAGCTTGTTCCAAATTTGAGGTGCTACTTTAACTATTTCCAAATTCCGAGTGGGGAGGGAATAAAATTTGCAAGTAAGTTAACGATTTTTAATTCATTGTAGTTTGCATACTTTTCCTTGGGCTCGAAAAGTTAGAGTACCAACTATTCCGTATTCATCTGGTAGTGTATACCTTTGTGTGGGGTCTCAAAGCTGTGCTGAACATTAACCCAGAGTTGATTTGATACAGACGCAGAAATCAAAATTTCTCAATGTGTCTACAGTTCGAGCAGCCAATTAATCGTATGTACTGCCATGACATATAGTAGGCATAGCATCAGTAAGATCGGAAAGAGTACAATTTGGGTATGTAATGATGTCATTTTAAATCCGGTAGGAAGTATAAAGTCGTCTGTTGAATTTAAGAGTGACAGCCGTTGCTTTACGCAGCCTACCTTATAGCAGTATACACATAATCATACACATATGTATTTGAAGTCGCGATCAAACTCTCATCGAGAACAGACGTGCCTACGGACTGCGCAGACGCCACCCAACAAACAAACACACAACAACAACAACAACCACCGTTACAAGCAGCGAGCTTATCAGCGCACTGAGTTCTGATTGGCTGGCTGAGTCACGCCACTGAGCTGAGCTCGAATCTCAGCTTGCCGTGTGCAAGCTAACTGCAACGCACCAACACACACACACGCACGGCCTGTGCGTGTTATCTCTATTTAAAACAGCTCTGCACTCGACAGCAACAACAACAATAATAAACAGCGCACCACGTGCAAAGTCGCCTGCGACTTTAGCACTGCATAGCCCCCCACACGGCTACCCCTCCCCCACCAAGACGATCAACATGAATTGGCAGGGCAACAAGCGCCCAGCAGCCGAATCAAGCTCGACTAAGGCTCCACCAGCTAAGCGCACCCAGCGCATCGCCAGCGATTACTCTGACTCGTCTACTGAGTCAGGCGAGATTAAGATAAGCACTAAACCAGCAGGGCCCAAAACTGATGACGACAAACCAAGCACCAGTGCTGCAGCTTTGGCCAAACTCCGAAAACAGTGCAAACTGAAAAGCAACAGCTTTGCACTGCTGTCCTCGGACAGCGACACTGAGGATGAGGAAACCAGAGACACGGAAACCGAAGACGACCGAGATATGAAAAAACCGACCAATGAGAAGACCCACCCGAAAAAGAGCGAGAAGAAACCAAAAACGGAAATTAAGCCACCTCCAATTTTCATCCCTGATGTTACTGACATCGCGGCTTTCCTCCGGTCGATCAAAGATATTGTAGGCAACAACTGCGAATTCAACTACAAGGCCTCCCGTGACAACAAGGTCAGACTAATGCTGCCCAACAAAGAGTCGTTCTCTCTGGTCAAAGCAAAGTTGGACATTGCCAATATAAGGTATTACACCTTTCAACCACGCGACGAGAGAGCCTACAAGATCGTCATCAAGGGGCTGCACCAATCCACGGCAGTACAGCATATAAGCGACGACTTGAGCGCAAAGGGGCACGCTGTGCGCAACATCCACAACGCCGTTGGCCGATACAACAAAACCCCGCTACCCATATTTTTTGTCAACTTAGAGCCTGCCAAAAACAATAAGGAAGTCTTCCAAATTAAAAGGCTGTGCAACGCGGTGATCACCATCGAGCCGCCACTAAAGTTTGACGACATCCCACAGTGCTACCGCTGCCAAGGTTTCGGACACAGCCAGCGCTACTGCAAACTGCAGCCAATATGCGTCAAATGCGGAAAGGAGCACAGCTCAACCGAATGCACTAAGAAGACCGAGGAGCCAGCCAAGTGTGTACACTGCAGCGGAGACCACCCAGCCTCATACAAAGGTTGTCCTGCGTACAAAAAGGCCAAAACCCAAAATTCTCAGCAGACGTCCCGTACCGGAATTGCAGCCAGAGCCAAAAAGACTGCCTCAGCACAACCAGCAATGCCCGTTACAAACGGCGTCTCTTATGCCAGCATGGCTAAGGGATTCAACTCAGATATGGCAACTCCCCTGCAACCAGCCCAGCGCGATACTCCACAGGAGAACATAATGGCAGCCATGTTCACCAAGATGGAGCAGATGATTGAGAAGATGTTAGACAAAATGTTCCAACAGATGACACAGATGGTCACATCCATCATCGCGAAGGTCTGCAAATAGGCCTCCACATAGTCATCTGGAACTCTAACGGCCTCATCAAAAGCAGGCCGGAAGTGGAACATTTTGTCCACAACCATAAAGTAGACATCCTTCTAGTGTCCGAAACCCACTTCACCGACCGCTCCTATTTCCGGCTCCATGGATATGACATTATCCACGCCAATCATCCCAACGGCACTGCTCGAGGTGGAGCCGCGGTCATTGTAAAAGCTGGCATCAAATACAATGAATACGCCACGCTCGAAGAGGACTGGGTCCAGTGCGCAAAGATATCCATCAGCTGCGTCGTCGGTGAGGTTACTGTAGCAGCAGTATATTTGCCCCCCAGACACAAAGTCTCCACAAGTCAATTCGATGTACTTCTGAGCAGCCTAGGAGCCAAGTTCGTAATTGGCGGAGACTTCAACGCCAAGCATCAATGGTGGGGCTCCCGTACCAGCAACCCAAAAGGCACGGCACTTCTCAAGTGCATACAGAGCAATGGAACAGACTGCCACTCACCAGGCGAGCCCACATACTGGCCGACGGATCCAAACAAAAGCCCAGACATCCTTGACATCGCCCTGACCAGAGGTATCAACCGGTCGAAAATCTTGTGCTCCTCCAACGCGGACCTCCTATCCGACCACAGTGCAGTCGACCTGCGCATAAATATTCCTGCCGTGTGCAAACCCGCGCGGGCAAGGATGATACGGAAGAGCACGAGACCTGACGAATACAAGGAATGGCTCACCGAAAAAATAAATCCGGAGCAGACGCTCTCCACTGCAGAATCTGTTGACGCGGCCATAGAAACACTTGAAAACGAAATGAGAAACGCTGCAGCACATGCCTCGCCCAGGATTCCAACGACGCCTAGGACACCGACCAGATACCTACATCTGTGGTCACCTGCAGTTGCAGAGTTAGTTGCCGAGAAGAGGAGACTAAGAAGGGTCTGGTTCATCAGTCGAAACCCACGGGACAAAAGAGCGTTGAACAGAGCGGCCAAGCAGCTGAAAACTACTCTTCTCCAGCTACGTCAGAGCAGCCTTGACCAATTCTTGGCCAATGTCGATCCTGGGGACCCCCAAAACAACTTGTGGCGCATCACTCGCCACATAAAACGGCCAACAAAAAGGTGCTCTGCAGTACAGAAGCCTGACGGAAGCTGGTGCCGCAATGACCAGGAACGTGCTGACGCTTTCGCTGATCACCTGAGTGAAGTTTTCACACCGATCATCACTTGCTCACGGACTGACTTAGAAAATACTCTAAGCGCGCTGCGCTCCAGCACCACCAACGAGATCAACGCGGAGATTGAGCCTGTGACAGTGGAAGAGGTGGACCTTGAGATCCAGGGTCTAAAGCCCAATAAAGCGCCTGGTGCTGATGGCATTGAAGCTCTTGCCATCAAGCTCCTCCCTCCTTCCTGCCATCAACTCCTGGCAAATATCTTTAACCGCTGCTTCCAAATCGGCCACTTCCCAACACAATGGAAGAGAGCAGAGGTGATCCTAATCCACAAACAAGGCAAGCCTGAAGCCAATCTTGCCTCCTACCGTCCTATCAGCTTACTGGCAATCCTCTCCAAAGTACTCGAAAGAGTACTTCTGCGCAGAGTGTTGTCAGTACTGGACGAGGCTGGTTTGATCCCTGATCACCAGTTTGGCTTCAGGCGTTCCCATTCCACCTCGGAACAATGCCATCGACTGGTCGAGCGGATCCTCGAAGCCTTCGAGGAGAAGAAGTATTGCTGCGCCGTCATGCTGGACATAAAACAGGCCTTTGACCGAGTCTGGCACATGGGCCTGCTTTATAAAATCAAGCTCAGTCTTCCCCAGTCACACTTCGCCCTGCTGAGTTCATATCTAAGGGACCGGAAGTTCCAGGTGAGATGCGGCGACGCCAGATCTACGGCCAGGAGCATCCATTCAGGAGTACCTCAAGGCAGCGTACTTGGGCCACTACTGTACACTCTGTACACAGCCGACATGCCAGCCCTACCAGATGAAGCCTTGCTCGTTGCCACGTTTGCAGACGACACTGCCTTCCTTGCCACCGCTTACAATGCACAGGATGCGTCTGACTGCCTACAAAGACAACTTAATGCAATCGAGCCATGGCTCAAGAGATGGAACATCACGGTGAACGCCGACAAATCATCGCAAACAACTTTTGCCCTCCGTCCAGGCGACTGCCCCACCGTTAGTCTCAACGGGTCACCCATACCACAAGTGGCAACTCCCAAATATCTAGGCTTGACGCTTGATAGACGTCTCACCTGGAGAGCCCACCTCCTTAAAAAACGCAAGCAAGTGGATGAAAAGCTCAAGAAATTATACTGGCTCATCGGTAGGCGCTCGAAGCTGAAGCTAAAGACCAAAATATTGGTCTACAAGTCCATAATAAAGCCAATATGGACATATGGTATCCAACTCTGGGGCACAACGAGCAAGAGCAACCGCAATATAATTCAACGCGCACAAAGCAAAGCCCTGAGAATACTCTCTGACGCACACCCGTACCATGACAATTACACTATCCACTCAGAACTTGGTATACCATGGGTGCGAGAGGAGATCCCCAGGTTCAGCAAAAGGCACACTGCCAAACTTAATGCACACCCCAATCACCTAGCTATTAACCTACTGGACAACAGCCAAACAACAAGAAGACTAAAGCGCACCCACCCCTTGGATCTTCTAGCCACTGAGACATTCTAAGCCAACAACAAATAAATAACACAACATCCCTAGTACTATTGTAAATTACCCCAAACCGTCAATGTTTCCTCCAACCGCCAATGTTTCCTCCATACAATTTAATTATTGTCCCCTGCGGGACAGATTTTAAATAAAAAACAAAAATGCTATCACAAAAAATATGTATTTGAAGCATTTGGATCTGAAGCTAGACTTATCTTCACCCGACTTAAATTTGGGTCGTTGTAGGTAGGGTCGTGGCAACAACTATAATCCCCCAGCAATAAACCTGCTTTTAGCTAATTGTAGCAGCTTATTTTGGGACCTACACGGTGCCCCGCCCGGTACTGGGTTCAGCGCTTAATTTGCTCTTAACTATGGCCAACAAAATAATTATTGTTTAAAAAGCCATGCAGAAATCTCTCAAATCGAAGCCGTGTGGAATGCAGCGCGGGCAGGGACGAAAGGGAAAATCCTCGGTTGTGGCGGTGGGGTTGAGTTTCCTTGTCTAATTAATTTGCATTTAGCGCAGAGGCCAACATTGGCAGCGGCTTTTAGCTCTAAGTCGACACACAACTGTGGCCAACCGTTGCCTCTCCCCTTCCCCCGCCTGCTTACTGCCTTCACTTCCACCACCCTCTGCCGACTGCATAAGCCGATGGCCAAATGCTGCTCCTGTCGGTCGATTTATGTTGACTGCAGTGTTCAGCTGGGGTCGAACACACACATATGTATGTATATGTATCTATATGTTTGTGCTTTGTGTGTGTGAACGTGCGGCTTGACATTCCCATTGCAATTGTTGTGATTATTATCGATTTAAGTCCTCCAATTTGAATCTCTAAAGGCATCAAAGTTGCAAATTAGACGAGAGCTCATGGGAATCCTGATTTATTTAATATTTGCCTTGCTGTATATGAAACATTTTTATATTAATTATTTTTTTTTTTATTAGCTTTGTGCAAATGTTTGTAAAATTATCTTTTGTACTTCTACAAGTATATGTATATCTACAATTTTAAATATATTTACGATGATACATTTCTGTATCTACTTTCTATTTTTGAGATTTACTATATGGCTTTATACCTCTCGTCGTAAAATTATACTTCTCAGCATCTGCAACATACTTTTTTATATGCAAGATACTTTGTGTGTGATCTGTTTTTGTCTAAAATATAGTTTAGCTTTTGCAAGATACTTTTTAAACCATTTACTCATTGAAAATGGGTCAAAATGGTATATTACCCATACTCTATTAAGTATATATCTTGATCAGCATCAATAGCCGTCTGCCTGTCCGTCTGGATGGACACACAGATCTCAGCTATTGAAAGAGCTAGAGGCACCAGACTTGGTGGGAGTGTGTGTGTATTCAATAAACATAAGAAGTTTATTTCAAACTTGATGTGCCACGCCCACCGCCTCCGCAAATCGATAAATGCATTTTTCGTTTTTTTTGCAAATAATTCAATAACAATAAAAGATAAACGCATGTGTATTTACCTTCGAAAATATGTGATGCGTTGTTATTAGTATTAATATTAAGAATTATTTTTTAAGATCGACTGTAATGGTACAGAAAGCTCTTCACTTGTTTATATTATATAATATAATATAATATTATTTTTTATATATTATATTATTATATATGATATATTTTTAATGTTGAAAATGGGTGAAAACAGTGCACATCTTTGTAACAAACAAAAAAATGTGGCACACCATATAAGGTACCATATATATTGCTTACGCCTATTCGGATTTGGTAATATTCCTCTGTCTGCATGTATGAACAAAACTCAGTTTTTAGAAAAAAATGGAGACACAAAATTGTGATGTATAGTATGTAGCTTCCTGCGAACGCAGACCATTATGAATTTAAATTGTCACTCCCAAATCAATATTCTCGATTAACATACGCGTATCTTACTGTATTGTTTATCTTCGCTGCAAATTGCAAACGGATTGTATAATAAACAATGGTTTACATAAAGGATTTTTTTTTTTTAAATCGGTATATGCACATGCCTTTCAGCTTTCTTCACTCTTTACCCTATTAACGATTATTTAGGTATGTTTATTTATCTGAAAGCTTATGACAGTCTACCTGAAATCCATTAAGTCGAGCCTGGTGGAGCATATTAAACTTAAACACAAGCAAGGCCATTGCACCACACACACAAGCTCATTCACATAGAAGAGCACCTGCTTAGTGCCACGCCCTGCGCCTGCTCTGCTGTACAAATAGAAGACGGCAAAAGCATTTATGGCATTTTGTCGTTGGCTGAGCGAACTATTTGCCTCGAAATGACAACCAGGGAGACAATGCCACAGCTACAACAACAACAACAAGACGACACAAATCATCGAGAGACGCAACAAAGGCGTCCGGAACAGACAGAGACAGATAAACACACGAAGAGACAGAGAGAGAGAGAGCGGGGCTTAAGCACATGCAGACAAAAGTAAATCAATCAATCCTGGAATTAACTAATTGCGCAAAGCAATATTATGAATAATTAATGAGCTCATAAGCTGGGGGCGTGGCAAGCTTTGGAACGGCGCAGCGCAGCCCGGCGGAGACTCAAGCGAGTGCGTTGAGTGTGCGGTCGGGCCCGGCTTGCGGTCCAATGATTAAGTGGGCCTTCGAGTTTACGGGCGAGTGGAGACTTATGAAACTATGAATATTAGTTGCCTACTTTATGTAAAATTCTATGCATTTTTAATTAGCCAAATATATGAGTGTGTGTGCATGTGTGTGAGTGTGGCCGTGTTATTGTTGTAATATGCAAACATTTGCATATATCACAAAATATTGCACATACTTTTTGATAGCAGCAGCGTCCTCCATCCTGCATCTTTCTGCCTCCCTCTGCGTTAATTTATTGCAGAAAATGCATGTAAATTACCTCGGGGCCTCGCTGAAAATGCAGCCCCTGCAGATAAGTCGCTGGCAGAAAATATGCAACAACAACTGCAACAACAGTTGCATTTACATTTCATAAATTGCACGAGAAGCGCGCAAATAATTCATAAATTTAACACGAAATCAAAAAAAAAAAAGCTCGAAAAATGCAGCAAAAGCTGAGAGGGAAAGCGGGAGCGAGAGAGTGGGGATAAGGGGAAAGAAGTGCGCCTCTCGACCGAAACACATATTTATGGGCATAAAGAAAAAATGAGGAGAGCACGCAACATGCGTATATAAAATATTTGCACATTTTTAACTGAATATTAATTTATGTTGTTTTCCCTTTTCCCCCTGTTTTGTCCCGCTTTTTCAACTGCCCAAAACTGTTTCCTTGTTTTCGGCGCTTTTTCTTCTACGCTTTTCATAGGTAGAAATAGTATAGTATTTCGAAAATACACACATGCGTGCTTACAAATAGAATCACTAGTGCGGAAGCTGCGGGCAGTTCCCGATAGACTGTACACTACGTTAAACAAATATCATTGCAATATATAATATTGTAAAAATTTGAAAGTAGAAATACAAGTTTGAAATTGAGGAAAATGAAATTTAAAAAAAAAATTAATATGTAATTTATTAAAACAAAAACGCAAATTGAAAGTTGTGTTTGAAATGAAATAAAATGAAAAACATATTAAGCATATTACATAAAACTAATTAAACTAAATTTATCTGCAGAGATCAAAATCTAAACTATATTCCTGCTTTTTTAATATACAATTTCACTTTACTAGCAGAATATTCACCACGAACTAACTGAAATTTCTCAGCATTGCCTTTAAGCCCTCTCAAAGCTTAGGCTATATGTTATGCAGAGTATTCAGCAATTCGTAGCACACGTTCGCGAGTTCATTTGGGTCGACTTTTTTGAGCTGTAGCGGCAGCTGTTGACACATATGTACATATACGTATAGCATATATAAATGCATATTGCAGAATCCACGAGTTGGCGCGTTGATTCAGTTTTATTTCCAGTTGTCGCCTCATGAATTTAAATGCATTGCGAGCGACAGAACGCGGGAGCGACAGAAGGACCGAACGACAATTGAGCGTTTAAGCTGCGCAACTAAATAAAAACTGCAACTTGAATGCGATTTTGAAAATGCCTTAAAATCTGACAAATTGCAATATAAATGAAAATAGAACATGGGAAATCAAATGTTTGTCTACACATTTGATTTTATCATCTTTCGTTTTCAAACTTTTTAGATGTAGTAACTAATGAAATATATTTAGTATATTAGCTCTTTTATTAAATATAGAAAATCTGAAAATTAATATTGAAAATGTGAGCTACAATTCAAACGTAGTAAATCATTTGATAAAAATTAAATGAAGCAACTTATCAAATATATGGTTCATATATATAGCATAGGCTCTCTTATTTTTTTGCCAAATTAAAATTGGTAAACAAAAGTAAGATGAAGTTTGTATTCAAGTATTTATAAATTTACTTATTATAAAAAACTAAATAAACCATATAGTATGGGGCTTTCTAAATATAAAGTCAATAAAAAAAATGATAAATCATATGCATTTTATTGCCTTGTTTTTGTCGATTAGGATTAAAGAAATTAGTAAGCAAAAGTTGTTTTCATTTTCTATTTAAATATGTATAAATTCTCTAGCTATAAGGAATCAAAATATCAATATAGTTTGTACAATGCATGATACTTGTAAGATTAAGTTTAACCTTGACAAATGCTAGATGAAAGTTAGATGCAACCACAATTTCTATAACAGATTTTCTCTTATACTCATGCCTTTTTATTAAGAATAAAGAATTATTAGATAAAAGCAAATAATCAAATATATAACTTATATGCTTTCTTAATATAAAGACAATGATAGATGGGGAAATATTATATAAGTATAAACAGATTTTTTGAATATAGATATTTTGTCAATTAAAGTTTTATAAAATATTATAAGAAAATCAGATGAAGTGTCTAATCAAATATCTATAATATTTCTTATTATAAAGAATCTATAAAACCATATATATATGATATTTGTGAACAAAATTTTAAAGTTTTAAGATGATTACATTAAAGTAAGATGCAGCGACAGTTTCTACAATAGATTTCCTACTATACCGTTGTATTAAGAGCTCAAAATAGAGGCTAAGGGAAAACAGAAGATGAAAACATCCATTGAATCACTTCCTCTGCAGCGGGGTTACTGTTCCTACACGCGCAGCAGACGTTGCATACTTTTCGGCTTGTTGCCAGAAAATGTAACAGGCAACGCTTCAGTGGAGTCGTGATGCAGCCGGGATGCAGACGGGCATCGCTGCTCGGTGGACTTTGGGGGCATGGCGAACGCGTCTGGTGCTCGTAGTTTACATTGACACGCGCCTGCATGCAAATAAAATGCTGGCAGCCAGACAGGAAGTCGGCAGAGCTGCCAGCCCCGTACCCGAAAGCATGCCAAGCCGGCTCAGTAAAACTCACGCACACGGTCACACACACACACACACCACAGTATTATTATTATTGTTTTGATTTCCCTAGTTGAGTTTGCTTAACATTTTTTTTTAATTCTTGAACTTGACAGGCTGCCCGGCCCCAAAGTCTCTGGCCTTGCCAGCCGTACAAAGGACATTATGACTGCCTGGTCGGAGGAGGCTGGGCCTTGCCCATAGCCGAATCCTCTAGGCACTTGACTGCATTGACTTCTACTCCTTTGGCCGCTGTCACGGCCATAACCCTGGCCACTTCAGTCGGCTGTTTTGTTCTTGCTGTTGCTTCTGTTGTTGTTTTCACTCGGGCTGGACCCGAGCCAAAATATTATTTTATTATGCCAAAAGAAGTTGCCATGTCGGAGTGGCAGACCTCTCTGCACAGCTTCGCCTCCCTCAAAGTAGCCGCAATTTTGCTGCATTTTCAATTTTTCTATTGTGGCTTTGCCTTGAGCGAAAACAGTTTGCGTATTTAGCCGTGTTTCGCCTGCCAATTGCTTTATCAATTTAGGCGTTGTATATGCAGCAAATCTGCAGACAGCTTTCGTTTATAGATTGATTTAGGGGAGAAGGGGAGAGTTGCAATAGATACTGTTGATAGAGCAGTAAATAGAATCAATGTCAAAGCAAACCACAATGTTTTTTTAACTCTTTCAAGCCGGGTTATTGCTCAAAGTGAAGAACAGTCGAACATCCAAAACATCCAGGCTCCTCCCCTTATTGTCCTACTATTTACTATGCACTTTTAGGAGGCAAAATATTTTTTAATCAACATTATTTCAATCAGCATTCGCGTCGATCTAGTCATGCCCTTCGGTTTGTCCGCTACTCCATCTGTTGTAGTGGTGTTATAGTCTCTTACTACCCATTCTCTCTTACCGCATCCGTCTAAGGCCATATATTATAATTCATATTTACCCATATATATTCCTAATAGTATGCAAGATATTGCAGCTACACTAACCATACTATATTTTTACCTGGCTCCAAACAGTTCGCCTACATTCCATAAGCTTTATTTGGTTTAGATATCCAAAGCTTCTAACACCAGAAAATTTGAGTATTTTAATGTCTTTCAAATGAAAACACAAAGAAATAACTTTTAAAGTGATTAGGTCACCGGCAAATTGTGTGAACAGTATCTAACAGTCGAGTGCGCTTTTCTTAGTTATTTTTGTTTCATTTTCATTTGCAATGCACAGAGATTCGCATGGCAGAAATTGTTGCTTTTTTACACAACAACAAAAAGAACAGCACAGATAGACCGGAAATGTGTACCGTCCTGTTAATGACAGGTCGTGGAGCGGGAGGGGGACACCGGGCTTAAGCGGATAAGTGAAAAACGAGGTAAGCCCTTGTTGGGCAGCGACTGTAGGCGGCAGCTTCATGTGCAGCTGCCGCAATTGAATGGCATATGGTCCATAACAAAGGCGGGCTCATTATGCGCAAACACGTCAGAAGTTGCGGGGGCAACAGGCGGGGGCCAGGGGGGCAAGTGCTGCATGCACTGGCCAGTGATAAGTCAAGAAGAGTCCGACTCTTTATCAACATGCTGGCAGAAGAAATGGAAGAAGCCGGCGGCCTTCTTGAAGCTGCCGCAGCCGCTGCTGGAGTCTGGCCTGTCGGCGATATACGTAACATGAACCACAATGCCAGCTGCAAAGCCTCCCCCTGGCTCTGAGCCCTCGAACAGGCGGGCAGACTCACAAATTTGCACAGCGTCGCATATTTCAGTTGTCATTTCTGCTGTTTTGCGAATGTGGCCCAAGGAGTCGTCCACCTGCATATGTATCGCTATGTGTGTGCATCTGTGTTGGTGTGCGGAAGCGGAAGCCACTCCCCCTCTTCCATACCTACGCCCGGGTGGCGGCATTTCCGCTGGCAACGCAACTGCGGCAGCAGCTGCCGCAAACAATTTTGACATTGCGCTGCACAGACGGAGCTCAAGCCGAGTGCTCCGGACAGGATGTGCAAGGATATTGTGAAATCAACGTAATGGTGGAGCATTAACATGCATGCATCGAAAAAGGCGACAGGTAACAGTGTCCGGACAACTTGGCCACAAAACAAGACTGTACAATCGCCACCGCAATGCGCCAGCGGAATACTCTCTCCCAATGCTGTATATACCATATACATACCATATACCATATACCATATAACATATACCATATAACATACTTTAGTATACCTATATGTATCTCTATCTCTAGTCGTCCCAATTTCTGCTAGATCTACAATATTTAAAAACATATTAAAAACTTTGTGTTTAAATGCTTTCAGTTACAAATTTAGTAAATGCTGAATACAAAGTTTCAAATAAAAAGCCGATTTTAAATACCCTTTGTTCAAAATCTGAGATACTTCAGTTTATTAAATTAGTATAAAAATATGTAACCTATAAAAAATATAACTTCATTTATTTAATTCATACGCTTGATATAATACGCGCTACTTCAGAATTTAATTTACTCAAAATTTATTGTTTCTCACTCAGTTTAAAGTGAAAAACATTTTATTGAACATTTTAACAGAAAATATATAACTTGACATGTCATTTTTAAACATTAACAACTTTTGCAAAAGAGTTCAACACTTTTTAACAATTTCTCGACCCAAAATATGTGGCAACACTGCTTTCTTCTCCTTTTTTGGTAGTCTTTCCTCAACATTGATTATCTCTATCAGAGTTTACAAAAATCTACCATATCAAAAAATGTTCATTTTTATCGAATTTTATCGAATCAAATAATTACTTATTTAGAAAAACGCAGTTAGAATCTCTTTTCTAGCTACAAATACCTACATATCGTTGCGCGATAGTTTAAAATAATGATTTCAAGAGTCTCCAACTGCATTAAAGAATAATACCATACATAAAAGGTCGTTATAGGGTAGAAATATGATCCCCATTCATTCTACATTCTACCTACTCCCATATTATACCTAGAATATTACGCAATTTATATTTAATTTATTGAAAATAAAATAATTCTCATACTGCTCAAGTAATTGTGTGACTTTATACTTTTCAAAAAGTTTGCATAAAACATAAAAGAACAAAGAATTATACTAAGTTAATACCATGCTAGACTATTTATTTTCTTCGTTTCTTATTTTCTTAGCTTTTCTGCCATATTCCTTTTTTTTTGCCTGCCAAATCGCCTTGCAAAGCCAAAATTCCCAGAAAAGGCAGGGGAGAAGAGTGTTGGGGCTGGGCATTCGCATTATCTTTGGCATGCTGTTCTTTTTCATTATGAAATTATAAATATTTTATTTCGTTCAGACGCAAGGACAACAGCAGCAGGTCCCACACTTGTGCCGAAAAGAGAGGAACAGGGTGGGAACGGTGGAGGCTTTAGAGGGGCGTGTGCCGGGCGCAGGAAGAGAAGCAGTGGCAGGAGCGTATTAAATTCCATTGCCAATTGCAGGCGACTTTGTTTGGCTTCCAGCTACATTTCAATTTTAAATGAAACATAAAATTTCACTTGCATGCAGCGGTAAAACGAGACCAAAATGTGTGGGTGCGAGTGTGTGTGTTTGTGTTTGTGTGTGATGATTTCAATTGAAAATTTACAAAATGCTCGAATGACCTTAAGCTACTTTAACACAAGCTTTGCGGGGCAAGGGTCGCCGAGGGAGTTTTTCAGGAGGTCACAATAAAAGCAAAATAATGCAGAAAATGTAAAAATTTCATAAACCAAAACTCAAACAACACCGAAAGTTAAGTAAAAATGTAGGTAACCAATGGCTAGGGGCGTGCACCGAGCCAGCAAAGTTACGACCAGCTCACACACACACACACACATACTCGTGGACCCTCACACAAGTTGGCAGGGTCAGGCCAGATCGCATGCTTGTGGGCCTGGGCTTGGGCCTCGGCCTCGGCTTCGGCCAGGTTATGGCGCTTATTTGATTTTTGCTTGAGTTATTACAAAACTGGCAACTGCATAAACCAGGCACAGGGCAACGGCAACGGCAACCGCAGCGCCTCCAGCATATAAATTCAATTAAAAAAATAATTCCTTCTTTTTATTTTCGCTTTTCCCAGCTTGCGAGCCTCCCACATGGGGCGGCACTCACTGTTGTTGATTTTCCAATGGAATTATTACCAATTTGCCAGTTGAGAAACTTTGCTTTGAGCCCGGCCCGCAAGTACTCGTACCCATATACCGTAAATGGATTATTCCACGAACTCAGTTCTCTTAATTTTATCCAAAAATTTCACTTTGCACGTATTGAATGCAATTATCTATCTCCAAAGTGGGCGTGGGAAAGTCTTGACAATTAATTTGAAAATATATGCGTGTGATTTTTATATGCATATAAAAGATTTTACCTATAGATTTGAGATGTACTATACTATGCCTTTTGAATCCATCGTCGATGTATACAGAGTGTAGCCAACACTTTATCTATACAATAAATACTTAACTTCAGAATGAAATATATTATTAATCAGGAAGTATTTTTAGCGTGGAAAGGAAAGATTGGAACATGAGTTTTCAAAAGTATTACCATCTATACGCATGGAGTTACTTGGCCTAAACGCATCTTCAATGCGTACTTCCAGTAGTAAACACTTTTTCGACAGTCAATCATTAGATTCAGAGTTAAAGCATGAAATGTATACAAATCTGTCAACACAGATGGCCGAAATAAATTGTGACTTTTCGACTTTGTAAATTTAAAGCATAAATATGCTGAAGTAAATTTCTCTATGATCCTTTGGTTTTTGCACGGCAGCAGCACTTGACTAATTCGTTAACATCCTGGCGCAGTTTGCCAATATCAAGTTTTGTGGACCATTTTAAATGGCGACAGCCTCAAAGCGAAAGGGTGATTTGGGTAAGAGTCAAATGCTATAAACAACTGCGAGAACTGCTTGGGCAACTCTACGTGTGATCTCTTTCCTAGTTGGTGGAAGCTCCTCGCAAGATCTCGCCACCGATCAGCGTTCGGGTCGACGCCAGGAGCAGAAGGTGTATACGTTCGATAACGAAGGACCCAGCCAAGCAAAGGCCGTTCCGGTGCCGGCGAAGGACGACAAGTCCAAGCCGCAGAAGACCATACTGGAGGAACATGGCATCATCCTGGGCAAGGTCATTGGAACTGGCAACTATGCCAAGGTCAAGATAGGTTTCTCCGAGGAGTATGGCAAGCGTGTCGCCGTCAAGATTATATCCAAGGTGAAGGCGCCCACCGAGTACACGCAGAAGTTTTTGCCGCGTGAAATCGAAGCGGTAAAGGGCTTACACCATGAAAACCTTATAACATTCTATCAAAGCATCGAAACTAGTCACCGGTACGTATGAGCACTCTGTTTCGATTCAAAGACTGTTATCGATAGTGTGTAGTGTATGCGATGATTCTGATATCGATTGTTGCAAGTGCAGCGCAGTGTTCCATTTTCTCATGTTTACCCTAACTCACAAGGCACATTATCCCTCAGAGTCTATTTGATTATGCAGCTGGCGGAGAACGGCACCCTGCTTGACTATGTGCGAGAGAAGAAGTTCCTGGACGAGCCGCAGTCACGCACGCTCTTCAAGCAGCTGATGAGCGCCATAGAGTATATACACGGCAAGGGAGTCGTCCATCGAGATATCAAGTGCGAGAACCTGCTGCTCGACGAGAACTGGAACATCAAGCTCATCGACTTTGGGTTCGCACGCAAGGACACGCGCACCCCGGACAATCAGGTGGTGCTATCGAAGACCTTCTGTGGTAGCTATGCCTACGCCAGTCCCGAAATATTGAAAGGTAAAGCTCGCTCCTGCAATGGTCTATCTACATTACGTATTTATTCCTCTCAGGCATCGCATACGATCCGTTTATGTCCGATATTTGGGCCTGTGGCGTCGTCTGCTATGCGATGGTTTTCGGTCGCCTTCCCTACGATGGCTCCAACGTGCACATCCTGCTGAAGCGCATCAATCAATCTCTGGTGTTTCCCAAGAATCCAAGTGCCACCAGCGAATGCAAGCACATGATAATGCATATACTGGCGCCGGTTAAAATGCGATATACTATCGCACAAATCAAGGAGGACTCCTGGTTCACAAATAAATAACTAAAACTAAGTCTCAGTGTTGCTGTCGTTGTAACAAAAACACAAAACTAAAATATTTCATTAAACGGCTAAATTCAGCCACAAAAAATAACAATAACTTTTTATGATTTTGGTACATAGCTTACAACTAGCAGTATTGGTGGACTTGTGCCGCTTTGGAATTTTTGAAAGTATAGAGTGGTTGCCACAAAGTGTCGCTCTGAGCAGGAAAAAAAACAGTTGTATTTAAGTTTTTTTTTTTGAGTGATTGCACTTTTGTTGCAGTACTTAATAATGGTACAAGGTTTTGATATTAATAAAACAATTTCTTTTATAAGAAATACGTTTTTCTGTTTTTTTTATACCATTTACCCATTAAAAATGGTATATTAACTTTGTAAAAATGTATTTATTTATTGATTTTAGTTTAATTATTTCAACAGTTAAATGTAAATGATTTCTTACAGTCTCGCTCTATCGAATTTAGCTTTCTTTACTTGCTTATTTCTTTCAATAGTGGGTACGGCTACTCGAGGTGCTCTCTCTATCAATCGTATTATTATTCTATTAATTATGAGCATAGTACACCAGGCTATTCTTCTTCTTTCAATCACGAGAGCAGGTTAACAGAATTGATCTTCGGTTTTCAATCATGAAAGCAAACGGACGAGCTGTTCTTTCGGCTTCAGCTATGTTCTTCCTCCTTCAAGCGCATTTGCACTTACTGATTTCTACTTATTGAAACGAGATCAACGAAGATGAGGAATTTTTCTAGCAGAGTCCTAAGAAGACATTCGATCTGATCTCGAGGTAGAGGAGGAATTATTTAAAACACATCTGCACTGCACAAGACTTTAAAGTCAATTGAAGAAAATGCTTGACTGGTTGCTCTATTTAAAGTCTTTCAATCATAAGCGCATCTTCCGAGCTATTTTATTCCTTTCTATCGTCGGTTATGGCATCTCGAGAGGCTCTTTTTCTTTTAATCGTGAGCACATCTACCGAACTGTTCTTCTTTCAATCGCGAAAGCAGTTAAAAAGACTTTTCCTTTCAATCGCGAGAGCAGCTAGACGAATCGACTTTCGTCTATCAATTAGAGTGCAAAAGCACGAGCTGCTCTTTCGGATTCCGCATGTGCCAAAAATGTGCGAGCGCAGAGTGGAAGCTGTTCTTCTTCTTTCATTCGCGAGAGGAGTTACACGAATTTTTTCGCTCAATCGTGAGAGCAGAAGTAGATGGTGTTATTCTTTTAATAGTGAGAGTACTAATACCGAATTTTTCATTTTCTTTCAATCGTGACAGTAGTAAAACAGAATTTGTATACCATTGTGAAATATACGATGTGATACGTTGTTGTTAATAATTAAGAATTATTCTTAAACGCAAAAAGGTAAATGGTATCTTACAGTGTACTCTCTCATTGATAGTGACTCGATAGTGCCCCATCAGCGATAGATCAGATAGTGTAATCGAAAGGTATTCGCCTCTAGTATTAAACTTATTTAAAATACAAGAACAGCTATTAATTAGTAATATTTATATTTTTTTCGAAAATTTTATTAATAATAAATTGTACTAAAGCAAAACAATGGTAATGCCCATGCCCGAAATGATGCGATAGAAAAAACTATCGAAAGCCACCGATAGTGCAAGTCTATCATTGATATCGAGTCCCCAGCAGCGATAGATCCGATAGTGTAATCGAAAGATATCCACCTCTAGTATCAAACTTATTTAAAATACAAAAACCGCCAATCAATTAATAAAAATAATTATATTTTATTCGGAAATGTATTTAATAATACAAATTATATTTTGTACTGATGTACAATGCTAATGCTAATGCCCCTGCCCGAAACGATCGCCATGGCAACAATCGGTTGCCGGGACGACGCAGGGCAACTGCCAAAACAGAAACAGAAAACGCTGCCCTGGAACTGAGAGAAAACGTATACCCATCGAAGCGTGCAGGTGGAAGCAAACAACTTTATGCAATCGTGAAGGACAATTGATGGCGGAGGTGCACCTGATTGGACAAATACTTAAAGCTGTGGATTTCGACGAGCCCCATTTGTACTGCAAGTGGAGTTTGCAGAGCGGCAAGTGCAATAGGTTAAATTAGAAGCAGGAAATTAAATTATATTTATGCATAAACAATTGCGCAGGCAACGCCTGGAGACTGGTGCAGGGCGAGGTGCAGGGACAGACACACGTCGCCAGCCATCGGCTGCAGAGCAGCTGCGACTTCGCCCACCCCCTGGACGTGCATCTGTGCACCGCTGCGATTCAGGGCTGGCCACGCCTACTGCTCGAGGTGTACGCCGTCAACGTGCTGCAGCAGTGCTGGCCTGTCGGCTACGGCTTCGTGCACATACCCTGCACGCCGGGCCCGCATCGGCTGGAGGTGAACACCTGGAAGATCGCGCCCAGCAGCTGGTGGCAGCGCATCAAGGAGCGATTCGGCGGCGGCGGCGCCGCTCTGAGTAAAACAGACTTGCTCTTCTCGGGCGTGGAACGGTAGGGCGGAAGAAGTGGCTTACCTTTTGAATCGCATCCACATCGTAACTGTTTCCCTCTCCTCAGCTACAAACTGCAGACGTACAGCTCCGGCAAGGTCATAGTCGATCTCTGCCTGGTCTTTCGTAAGTTCGACGAGTACGGCGTGGAGTTCAAGTAGGAGCAACATGCAACCTCCCAGTGCTGCTGCTGCACTGCTCTGGCTGTGCCTGCTTTGGACGCCAGCTAACAGCATTAAGATTGGCCTTCCGCAGGACGAGCAGCAAAGCACACCAACAACTACAACAGCAGCAGCAACAACAACAACAACAACAGCAGCAACTACAACAACTGAAGTGACTGCAACCACAACTAATCCCGAGAGCACGGCCAGTGCCATGCCGGAATCCCTCAGCACACCTGCCCAAACCTTTCCGCCGCGCAGGACCCCAAGGAAGCCGTCGACAACCGCAGCCACCAAAGAAGCTGCTGCCACTCTGCCCCCCACTCGAGCTACAAACAGCAGCGCAGCGCCGTCGACAGCAAAGCCTCGCCGGGACTATCAGTTCTACTACTGCAACTGTGATCTGCAGGCCGAAGCCTGCGAGACGAACTGCTGCTGCGACAGAGACTGTCAGCCGGAGGAGCTGCAGGTGTTCGACTGCCTGCGATCGGCTGTAGCGCCGCAACTGCAGGCGCGCCTCGATGACTTTCAGTACACCCACGGGCTGCCCACGTGCCAGCTGCACGACGGCTGGCTGTGCGTCTTCCGCAGCAACACAAGACCCGAGAGGCCACAGGTGAGCAGAGGGATTGTTGTCTGAGCAACTGCTTACATATCTCCCTTGCCTTGCAGCTGCTGGGCAACAACTTCGATGCGGCTCAGTACAATAAGTGGCCGGAGCAACAGCTAGGAGCTCTTAGCCAGCTGACGCCTTCCTCGCAGTCTCCATCGGCGCACTATAGGTTCGGGCAGCCGCTGCAGCTGTGGCAGCCGGAGACCAAGCAGTTGTCGCACTTGGAGTTGCCCGTGGCCTTCGCAAGCGGCAACTGCCGGCTGAAGCAGGCGCTGAAGCACCTGGAGCCCTTGCGCAGCAGCTGTCTGCTGCCCGACGTGGTGCAGTTGCAGCATCAGATCGGGGAGCTGATCAACTTGACCAACAGCCAGCAGCTGCTCGCCCGGCCACGCGACACGCTGCTGGATCAGGAGCAGGCGCAGGAGCAGCAGGATGTGCCGGTCATAAATATAGAAGTCTGTCAGCGACTGCTTGCAGATCAATCCAGAAATGTTTGCTTCGACCGCGAGACTGATAGCCAGTGGGACCTTCTGGTGGACAAAGTGGAGCTGCGCATTCTGCACAACTTCACGCACATCTTGTCGGCGCGTCTGCTGCTGTGGGAGTCGAGTGCACAGCAAGACGCGTTCGAGCCGCTATGGCTGAGCTATGAGGTGGCCTACAAATCGATCAAAGATGCGCAGGTCATGCCAGGCTCGGGTCCACTGGGATATGTGCTTGGAGCTCCTCTGCTGTTCACAATGCTGCAGGCGCAAAACAACAGTGTCGTCCAGGAGCAACAAAAGCAGCTGCACAACTCCACGATTTCCTGGCTGACGCTCTGTCAGCGCAGCGGGGACAAGCGCCACGCAGTGGGCTTCGGCGTGGATCTGACCAAGCAGTGCCAGTTGCAGCATACGCCGCCGGACTTGGGCAACCACTCGGACTACTGTCGGCAGCTGCAGGCGAAGATCTGGCGTCATTTGTTTCCGCAGAACTGCAGTCGCCTGGCCGATCTTGGCCAAGTATTTGTATCCCAACTCGGTCGACCTGAGGCAAGCAAGTGGTTGCCCTTGCAGCTCAGCTTCGCCGAGGGTCAACAGGTGCCGCCCGTGCAGGGCGTCTACAACGAAGAGCAGCAGAGTCTGAGCTGCCGCAATGTGTTCCTTGGTGTCAGCTACGAATTCTTTACGGCCGAGCTGACGCTCCTCGAGGGTCGCGTTCCGCACCAGCCCGTGGTGCAGCATGCGCGTCTAGTGCTGGGCCAGCGACACGATCTGGAGTTCAATGCGGGCGAGCAGCAGGTGGAGTTGCCTCTGACCGCCACCGTGATGTTCTTTCGCCAGCACGAGAAGAAACTGAACACGGCCAATGCTGCAAGTCTCATCCTCGCCAGCAGCGGAATGCTAGCTGCTGCGCTGTTCCTAGACTTTCTCATATAGAGCTTAGGGAGCATGGGTAAAATTACACTTAACTCCTGCCGGACTAGAAAATATATCGAATAAGTTTTTCATTGCTAATAAAAAACTTGAAAGAAACGTTTTGACGTTTTTAGGATCAATTCGATATTATTATTAGAAAATATCTAATATTGCAATTCTCTAAAAACTTAATTTTCGTCTAATGGAATCTATAGGATTTAATAATGAAATCTTGAAATAAATATCAAATTTGTACATGTAGTTTGACTAAGTTAGTTAACAATTACATAAGGAATGACTTCTTTTTTTTCATAAAAGATACATACTAGTGGTAATCTCTAGGTAATCTTGAGAGAATTGTTCAAATACCATGTGGCGAGTAAGGTTACAATATCTTAAAAAGTAATTAAAATCGATCGATAGGCTATAAGACAGCAGATAGGGCTAATTGGTACGATCTGTCAAGTACGAAGCAACATACGACGACGTACAAACGGACGGACGGACATGACGAGATCGACTATACTTTTGATGCTGATCAACTATTTCTATGCTCAAAGCTGCCTTCTTCTCTGGCAAAAATTATTACACGAGGGATAAAAACAAAGAAGAATTGCTTAGCCTCAGTCCTCTATAATATCGAAGTCGAATTCTCCATTACTCTCTTCAATTCCCTTCCCCCATTCAATTAAAGTATGTCTCTGCGGCACTTGCGCAACTGCTTACGCAGAAGCAGAGCGTCGAGTTCGGCTTGCTTGCGACGCTCCTCTTCCTCGATGGCCCTGCGAATCTCTTCGGCCTCGTTGGTGGCGCGCTCAGAGATCTCGTGCACCTCGGGCAGGAAGTCCAGTATGCCCTTCCGGATGAGGTACTGATAGTTAAGGGCGGCCGTGTACTTGATCTCGTTGCCAATGACATGGCTCAACTCCATCCAATGCATGTATATCCAGTTCTCGTTCCGCAGATCCTTCACACTGTTGTATAGGGGCACAAACTCTGCGATTTTGTCCAGGAACACATTGGCCACTTCCCTAATTTCGGGCTTCTCGCTGAAATTTTCCAGCGACTCGAGCAACTCGTTGCGCAGGTTCATCAGATTGGTCCACACTTCATCGAGATCGAGCAGCCCGATGGGATTGCCCAGGGTGGCCTCCTCCAGCTTGTGGAAGTTGGCACAGGCATACCAAAGCTGTCTGTATGGCTGGAAGCTGTTCACAATACTGGTCAAGAACTCCGTGGACAGCGGCTCCAGCTCGAAGAGCTCCTGTCGATACTGCAGCGTCTGGCCCAGCTTCTCCAGCTCCTTGATCACGGCGCCCGTCTTCTTGATGTCGACCGAGGTCTCCTGAGCCCGATTCGGATTAAAGACCAGCGAGAACGCCTGCACCTCGTCGTTCAACGACTCAAGGCGCTCCTCAAAGCCTTGGCACTCGCTGTAGTGCAGGCGCAGGAACTCCTCGATGTCTATCTTCTGCTCCTCCTTAAGCGTGGACAGCCGCACGAGAATTTGGTGGGGCCAAGCGAAGGCATTCCACTTCATGGCGAACTGATGGTCGGTCAGATTGTAGAAGAAACTGTCTAGCATATCGTACTCCAGCCACATGACCTGTATGTCCGCCCGCAAATCGTTCACTACGTCCGGCACGGTCAGGGCAAAGTCCCGGATCTCGAACAAGTGCTCGATACTGACGGGACGCATGGCAATCTTGTGGAACACCTCCTGACAGCGCTCAGTCAGCAGCTCGTTCGTCTCATACATGCGGTCCACGTAGTACTCGAAAATGCGACGCACCAAATCGATGTACTTCTTCACCATGAACTGCTTCATAGTATCCACATTAATGTAGAAGGGCCCGATGGTTATGAAAGCGGGCAGAATCTCGCGAACCTCCTCTTTCTGTCGCTTGTACTCCAGTATATCCCGTTTAACCTGCAAGCAAATAGAGCGCTCATTTCATTAATAATATCATGTATTCCATATCCTATATCTTATAATATGCTAGATTCAATCTATTCAATATAATATATGCTATATCCAGTATACTCTATATGATATATCCAATATACTATATTATACATCCAATATACTATATGATATACTATATTGTATATGCAATATGGTTTATCATATATCCAATATGGTTTATCATATATCCTATATACTATATCCTATATCCTATATCCTATATCCTATATCCTATATACTATATACTATATCCTATATCCTATATTCTATATCCTATATCCTATATCCTATATCCTATATCCTATATCCTATATCCTATATCCTATATCCTATATCCTATATCCTATATCCTATATCCTATATCCTATATCCTATATCCTATATCCTATATCCTATATCCTATATCCTATATCCTATATCCTATATCCTATATCCTATATCCTATATCCTATATCCTATATCCTATATCCTATATCCTATATCCTATATCCTATATCCTATATCCTATATCCTATATCCTATATCCTATATCCTATATCCTATATCCTATATCCTATATCCTATATCCTATATCCTATATCCTATATCCTATATCCTATATCCTATATCCTATATCCTATATCCTATATCCTATATCCTATATCCTATATCCTATATCCTATATCCTATATCCTATATCCTTTATCCTATATCCTAGATACTACTATGGTGTATAGTAACCATATGCTTTATCCTATTTCGAAGGTGCACAGCTCGGGCATACTAGGATACCTGAGACGAGGGCTTGTGGGCGGCAGCATATTCCTTCATGAAGTCGGTGATATTCAGGAGATAGAAGTATATGAAGCGTTCAAAGAGGCGCGCATAGGCCTTCAGTGGGATCACCGCCTGGGAGTAGCAGCAGCGCATGATCTCGTTGTGGACGAGGAACACGTCCTCGATCAGCTCGACGGTCCAAATGTAGAGATTGCGTGCGAACTTCAAATTGGACATGACATCCGCATCGATGATGCGAACGCCCGAGCTCTTCTCCAGGCCCCGCTTGAAGATGTCCATCAGCGCGGGCTGGAACTCGTCGGGGTTCGTGGTGTAGTACACCTTGCGGTCGTCGTTGATGAGGATGGTCAGAGCGAAGACGGGCTTCGGAAACGGGAACTCCGTCTCGATGAAGTCGCTCGTCCACTTGAAGTTGGGCTTCAGACTGAGGAACTGCTGGCACGGGTCACACACCATGTTCGAGAAGTTGATCAGCGAGGTGAGCAGCAGCACCTCCATGGACTCCTGCATGCGAAACTTGACCTGCAGCAGGAAGCGCGAGATCTTGCACATGTCGTAAACCGTCCAGTTCTTCAGCGAGATGTCCAGCCAGCCCTTGCCCAGGATGCGCAGCACCAGGGTGATCGCCTTGGTCAGGTTCTGCGGCCAGTAGACCTTCAGGAACGTGGACACGTTGTCGCTGTGCGCCTCCTGTGACTGCAGGAAATCGACCAGGGCCAGCGGCTTGTTGAAGTTGCAGACGAAGATGCTCAGCGTCTCGATGTGATGGCATTCGCTGGCCACGCCCAGCATGGCCTCGATGCCGCCGGTGCAGTAGAAGAGACTGGCGCGCAACCAGCCGTAGCGCATCTCCCTGATATTGAGGCCCAAGGCCTGCAGCTCGCGGCGCTCCTTGTCGGCGAAGTCCACGCGTGCGGCGGTCGGCATGAACTCCTTTAGCGAGATGTTGCGGAACTGGGGAAACTCCTTGGGCATGTGTATAATGAACTGCTCCAGCTCATAGAGGGCCATCAGACGCTCGAACACGATGTTCACCTCGGAGCGCAAGCGCCGCTTACACTGCAGCGAGACGGCGGACTGCTGCAGCAACTTCTCGATGGGCGGATAGCTCTGGAAGGTCGTCGACTCGATGTCGTCGTGCAGCACACAGTCCACAATCAGCTCCATCAGCATCAGCTGCTCGCCCTTGTGGCGCTCGTGCACGGCGGCCTGCAGGCGCTGGATGTACTTGTGCGGGTCCTCGGCGAGGAACATGAACTGCAGCTTGGGCACCTCGTACGTGCACTCGTCGTCCAGCGAGATCAACGACCACAGGTCCGTCTTGCTGTTGTACGAGTTCACCGCGGCCATGACCCAGCGGCAGCTGCGCAGGCTGCGATTGTAGGGCAGGTAGGCACGGGCGGGCAGCGGGTAGTGCACATCGCCCACAATGCCTAGTTCGAACCAAGCCTCCGGCGAGCTGATGTCATAGTTGCTGTCGTCGAAGAAGCTCAGCGGGAACTTGTGCGGGAAGGCGAACTCGGACATGATGTTGTACTGCTCCTCCGTCGGCTGCAGCACGTCGTCGGTGAGGCCCGCCGCTTTAAGCTCCTCGACCAGATTGATCTTCGCGTATTGGCGCCGAAGCCGATCCACGGCCACATCCTTGGGTATCTCGCCCTTGGGCACGAAGCGTGTCTGTATCACTTTGGGCAGAATCGTTGGCAATGGAAAGCGGTAGATTTTGCCCTCTTCGCCTTCTACTCTGGACTTGCCGACCAGAGTAAGCCAACGCTGGGCCTCCTGAATGGGATAGTTGAGCGTGGTCAGTTGCTCACGCGGAATGTGCAGCTCCCTGAAGTTCTTGGGAGCAGTGCCTGGACGGGGCGGCATTACGCAGTCCACATTGGACGATTCCTCCTCCAGCTCCAGGGAGGAGGAGGAGACAGAGTACACCAACGAAACGGTCTGATCCATTTTCAAATTCAAATTGTTACATCAGTTATTTTCGTGTTAATGAACAATTCCTGCGCACTGCTCACTTGATCAGTTTGATTTACGCGCCAATACGGCTCTCACACAGTTGGCAGCGCGGCTACTAATTCTAGTTGGTTGGCAACGCGAGCAGTATGCGGCACTTTGCAACACTATCAGCTGTTTGCAGAGCTGAGCGCAGCTGCCAAAACAAATAAAGCGCAAGTGTTTGGTAAAATGTTACTTATTATCTTTAAATTAAAGCTAAAATAAAACACTTGAAGCAATTTTAAATTGTTGCATTTAATTCATCTACATATTTCGCATGCCCGTCCAATTCGCATCGACACACATCGTTGCGATAGGTGGTGCCATCTCTAGTCAGTCACAAACAAATCGCACATCTCTAAAAGACACCAATTCGCTTGTGTGCAACAAAATGAATTTTTCAATGTGAAAACAAACGCGTTAATTATCAATACTAATGCGAAATCACAAGCGCAAAACCATGCTTAATACATGCACTAAAAGTAAGTGGCGGAAGCAGAACGCAGCGTGCGCCCAGAGCCCGTGAAAGTTCGCTGCGAGCGTCGGGGCTCCGATGGACACACAGCGAAAACGAGAGAGAGAAAAATCAATAAAAATCGTCGTAGCACTGCGCGATTGGCACGAGCAAAACAAAGAGCCCGCAATGAAAGTGCGTGGAATGAGCGAACGCAGAAAAGAAAACTGTCGGCCGCTCGGCCCGGTTCTCAGTGGCAACTACTACACTGCACGACCCAAATGCGTTGGCAGCAGTAATAATAAACCATAAATAAATAAATAAAAAAAAAAAAACCGACCCCAAACAATCAGTGTAAATATTGTGCCCGATTTATCAGTGCGATGGCACAGCAGCGGCATTCAATTCACTTAACCCCCAATTAACGCGACAAAAGCTCACACACACACACGCACACAGATACGAGCAGACGAACAGCTTTTGCATTTGTATTAAAAAATAACGAACAAAACAACAACAACAACGATATCAATTGCTGCGCCGGTGATTCACTGCGCGCAGCGTTGTAGGCGCTAATTGCAATGACTGCGGGCACAGTGAACCCACGATAGCTGCAACGAGTTGACCTTGACCGGCAGAGTGTTTACCATACATTTGCTTTATTAAACTGCAGTAAGCATTTCCGTGCTCTTACAGCAAATCGGATAATTAAATAAAATAAATAAATAAAAAATAAATAAATAAAAAGATAAAAAAAAAAAGAAAAAAAAAAACAAAAATTATTTTCTGTTGTAACTAAAGTAATTCCGGATTTTCGAGAACGTATTGTTATTGCTTTATCGTGTCGTGATGTAGTGTTAATAGGCCAGATTTCCTATTGAAAGCTGTAGGGGATTTTTCCTTCCCTTTTCAGTGTTGTCTCTGGATTTCCTATAAATGCCCTATACTATGCTGTAGCATTATTCCCGATATTGTATAGCAGTAGGGTTTCCCATTCTAAGCTAAAATTGTATTCCTTATTCATAGTATGATATATATATTAATAAATTATCAGATATAATATGGGTATAATAATTCCAAGTCTGTGTTGCAATAGGTGTGCTGTGCCCTGTAGTGTGCTACAGTAGTATTTAATATTTTGTGTTGGAGATAGATTTGTTATACTATTTAATATTAGGATTATAGTAGTATTCCTTATACAGAATTTTAATATTTCCTTTACGACTCTCTATTTCATATTAAGGTAGGATTCTCTATGTTGCTTCTATGGGGTAGTCGAATTTCCTATTGCATATTATGTAGAATATTATGTAGAATGTCCTATACTATTGCTATAGTTGAAATCTCAGTTCTGGATTTCATTTAATTCCTTACTCGATGTCCCAGTCGGTCTTCCTATGCCATGTTGCAGTAAAATTCTCTTTAAAATTTTTCGAGCTTATTTTCAATTGTCAAATGTTGCACTTACTGAGCGTTCACTGTGCAGGAAGGGCAATGGAATGTTAAGCCGAGCCGATGATGTATTCGGTCTGAGGCGTTTAAGTAATCACTCGACTTTGTTGTGCGTCTTTGCAGTTTGAAAACAACAACAAGCACAACAACAACTAGCGAAATCAACAAGTACAGCAACAACAAGCACGTAGCGATAAACACCTGAGATATGAATGTTATGCGCAAGCTGCGCGGCGCCGCCAGCGCTGGCAGCGGCAGCGCCAATGCGTCAGGCAGCAGCAGCAACAGCAGCACCAACGCCAGCCCCAGTGCGGGCAACGCCAACGGACGTGGCGGAGTCGACGATGGACAGCTGGATGCACGCATCCAAATGAGTCTCGCCACGCTGAAGAAGCTCTTCAACGAGTACACGCATCCCAAGGAGCCGCTCAGCGAGAACGAGCGCGATGGCAAGCTCTACGAAATGCTGCCACTCTTCTGCAAGGTAAGACAATGATTCTCAATCCGATGAAGATCTGCTGGTAATGCTCTCTTGCTCCTGCCACAGGTGTTCAGCAGTTGCCCCTCGAACGATATGAGCGAAAAGTTCTGGGATGTGGTTGCCTTCTGCCAGCAGGTGTCGCGCTTGATGGTCAGCGAGATCAGGAAACGTGCGTCCAATCAGAGCACCGAGGCAGCTTCCATAGCGATCGTGCGATTTCTGGAGGTGGAAACCACCGAGGACACCAGCAGTGGTTGGCTGCTGCTGGCCACGCTGAATCTGCTGGCCAATGGAGACGTCTCACTCATACAGGTACAGGATCAAGTAGAGTTATAGCTAGTCCTGCAATAAATTTATAATAATGATTAAATAGAGGTGAAATAATGAATAATAGATAAAGTAAAGCTGGTCTAGAGACTTGAGCAAGGATATATAAATGGAATATGATTTTTAATTAGTAGTTTTGTATAGTATATTTTTAAATTGAGTTGAAAAAGCTTATATAGTGCTTTATAATCTTTACATGGCATTTAAGCGAAACCATTTCCATGAATGCCAATATAAATAATAATAAAATGACCTCATTATTTCGCCCTATCATGCAATGTATTTGTATACATAGATAATAATATATAGTGCATATACACATGTACACATTTCATGTATCTAGAAATATATCGCATGTACTTTTAATAATGCAAACATTTCCACTTTAAGGTCATGACAGCGGCAGCCGTGCCCTCCACACTGGTCAAGTGTCTGTACTTGTTCTTCGATCTGCCCCCCGTCGAGGACGATGAACCGCCCGCCGAGGGGGCGAGCGCCAGTGACTTTAATGCGCACGAGCGTCGCACACTGCTGCAGAAGGTGTTCGTGCAGCTGCTGGTCAAGCTCTGCTCATATCCCTATCCCGCCGAGGAGCTGGCACGCATGGATGATCTGACGCTGCTCTTCTCGGCCATCACATCGCCCTGCCCCGTGCAGAATATCGTGTGGCGCAAGAACGCAGCTGAGATACTGACTACCATCTCCAGGCATGGCCTGACCGATGCCGTTGTAACCTACATACATTGTGAGTACTCCGCGTGTTTCCGAATGCACCTCCAACTAATTTCTCTCTCTCTCCCTGTCTGGATGTTAGCCAAGGGCTGCATGGCGCTGTGCGTGGACAACATGCAGCGTTTGACGTTCGGCAACCCGCTGGAAATAGTCGAGATGTTTGTCACCGTCTTCTGCTTTCTCAAGGATTCTAGTCAGGTCTCCCAGATACTAATGGACGACTTTCGAGCCTCGCAAGGCTACGTGTTTCTCAGCGACTTCTTGCTCAAGTAAGGCTCGCTACAGTAACACCCCGATATGGGACTAAAGCTAATCGTTGTATATCTGCAGATTCGATAACGCACGCAGTCAGACGCTGGAAATCCAGGCGGCAATACGCAACCTTGTGCTAATGATCTCATCGCTGTGCATGTGCGGTTTCCACGAGCTGCGACCCCCTGCGGCGCAGTTCAACACGGTCTTTAAGCTGCAGAACTTCCAGCTGCCGCAGGCCAGCTCAAGGGAGACCTGTGTGCGCAATGTCTACGCGTTCCAGGTGCTGCAAACGGTGTTCCTCAAGGCGACAACGCCGGCCCTGTGCTGCACCATACTGGACGCAATATCGCGCGTGTATCACTCGGAGAACGCCAACTATTTCATACTCGAGTCGGAGCACACGCTGAGCAGCTTTGCGGAAAGGATTCACCAGAAGAGTCCGCAGATTCAGGAGAAGTTCTTCGACCTGCTCGAGTTCATAGTCTTTCAGCTGAACTTCGTGCCCTGCAAGGAGCTCATCAGCCTGTCGCTGCTGCTCAAGCACAACCTGTCGACGTCGTGCAGCATCCTGTGCCTGAAGACGCTACTCAACATCCTGCGCCACGACAGCGTCTTCAAGGAAGTCTATCGCAAGGTGGGCATACTGGAGATCTTCGTCAGCTGCCTCACTCGCTATGGGGACCATGTGCGTGAAATAACAAAGGGCGACGAGTCGCTAGTCGTGCAGTCCAAGGCGACAGATGCCGAGGAGGATCTGCTCGATGCGCTTGGCAAGCTTGTGCTGGAAGCGCTCACAATGCTCCTGGGCGGTGTGGCCAGCAATGCTCAACCCTTTAGGGAGTACGGAGGAGCTCGCTGCGTCCAGGAGCTGGTCAAGTTCAAGCATTGCCGACCGCAGGCTCTGGGCATTGTGCGCGAGCTCATTCTCTCCGCCGGCGGGGACGACGACATGCTCTACATCTTGTCGCTGATGCACAGCATCAGTCCGCATCAGGTGGAGTTTAAGATCCAGATACTCAACATGCTGCTGGGCTGCCTCAAGGACTCGCATCGCACGCGCACGGTATTCCGCAAGGTGGGCGGCTTTGTCTATTTGACCAGCGTGTTCGTCTCGCTGGACGGCAGCATGGCTCAGCTGCAGCCGGACATTAACCAGCAGGACCTCATACTGCTGCTGCAGATAGTGTGCCAGACGCTGGCCACGGCCATGCGCTTCGAGCCGGCAAACGCCAAGTTCTTCCACCAGGAGATCTGCAGCAGCTCGCTGTGCGACACGCTGCGCCTGCTGGGCTGCTTTGGAAGCGAGACAACGCTGCAGGACTTTACCGGGTCGTACGAGCCGCAGCAGGCACTGCTCAAGTACTACCACGAAGTCTTCAGTGGCGACATCCTGAGCTGCAGGTAAGTCTCGTCCAGCAGCAGACGCAGAGCGAGTCTTTATTTTGCCACTTCTCTTGCAGCTTTCGCGACGATGTGCCGAGCAGTCTGTCCTACGTTTGCGTGGTCTTTCGGCTGCTGTACAGCATCGCGCTGGACAACTTCGAGTCGCCCAACCTGAGCGGCATCATCACGCTCTTCAATGACCCGGCGCCGCATACACGCTCGCCCAGCAAGGAGCTGCCGGCTCCAGCCCATCCCAGTCAGCTAAATCTGGTGCAGCCTGCACCAGAACCGCGCATAGTGCATCCCGGCGTGGTGCTGTGCATGCTGCAGCTGCTGCCCGGCGTGCAGCATGACGGGGCGCCACTGCAGGCAGTACAGCTGCAGGTGTACCTCAGTGAGATTATCAAGTCGCTTGTGCGCAGCGAGCGCAATCAGCAGATCATGTGTGATCACGGATTGGCCGAGCTGCTGCTCAGGCTGACGCGTCGTGCGCTGGCCGAGGAACTGCATCCACTGCACGTGCCCATGCAGTATATACTGGAACGCTTGGCGGCCCAAGCACTGCAGCCCACGGAGCTGCGGCAGTTCCTGCGACTCGGCGAACCCTTGTCCTGCGCCGACATTGACCTGCAGCAACCCTATCGCCAGGGCGGGCCCGTTCCGTTGACTCGCATTAAGACGCTTGTGTCGATGACAACGCCCAGGGATTTCCGTGCTCATGGCTCGAGCACCCTGCCGCCGTTTGTCGAGCTAGACATGTCTGCCGAGGGCTTCGGATGCCTCTACCTGCCCTCGCTGGCACCACAGGCGACAGCCACCGCTGGTGGCACTATCGATGCGAACACCATTGGCGGCATCGGTGCAGGCGATCGCATATTTCCACCTCAAACAGGCCTCAGCTACTCCACGTGGTTCTGCGTGGAGAAGTTCTCCGATCCCAAGACAGATCCACACTGTGTACGCCTTCTGACGCTGGTGCGCACCATTCACAATCCACGCGAGGAGAACCTGGCATGTCTCTCCATTCTGCTCTCGGCCAGGGATAAGGCCATTGTGGTGTCCACGCAGGAGACGCTCGTCACGCCCAGAAAGAGTAAGCTTCACTCAGCTGCACTTTTACCTATTCTAAATTGCAACTTTTTGCAGGCATTGGAGACTGGGAGCCAGAGGGCTCTGACGACGGCATTGCGCGCATCTGGTGCCCCGATCTGCTGCACGAGGGTCAATGGCACAACCTCGTCGTGGTGCTCAACCGAGCCGTGCTGAAGAACTCCAGTCTGTCGCTGTACCTGGACGGTGTTCCGAAGCACACGCAGAAGCTGCATTACATTGCGCAGAATCCCGGATCGAGTAGCTCCAATCCCATGACGTCGGCCACACAGATATTCGGCTACATCGGCACTCCGCCCATTTGGCGGCGATACTCACGTCTCTGCTGGAAGCAGGGTGTCTCGCATTTGCTCGAGGACGTACTCACACAGCAGACGGTGCAGACGATTTACCAACTCGGCCCGCACTACATGGGCTCACTGCAGGCCCCGCAGCTGGGGAAGCAGGCGGAACCCTTGGCGCCGCTGGTGCCGGAGGACCGTGTGCTGCTCGGGCTGAATGCCAAGGCTGTGTCCAAGCTGACGCTGGTCAAGATTCGCAAGGTGTACAGTCGGGCGGACAACAAGAGCATTGCCAAGCAGCTCAACATGAATTCGCATGAGAATGCCACGCCCATAAAGTGAGTAACTGCAGCCAACCCGTTTTGTATATCAAGTACATAACATCCTGAACCTTTCATTCCCTTAGGATATTGCACAATTCGGCGGGACACTTGGCCGGAGCTGGACGCTCGCTGGGCGGCGTTGTTGTGGGCTACTTGGGCGTGCGGGTCTTCAGTCCGCATCCGGTTTCGGTGATGATTGACACCGTCGGCGGCTGCAATGTGCTGCTGGGTATTATAGCCATGGCCCAGGATGTTGAGTCGCTGTACGCAGGCGTCAAGGCGTTGACCTGCGTGGTGCGGAGTAACCGCGCGGCGCAGACTGAGATGGATCGCAAGCGTTGCTATCAGACGCTGGGCATGTTCTTCAAGAAGAAGAAGCACCTGCTAAACTCGCACATACTGCACTTGACGTTCGGCCTGGTGGGAACTGTGAACAGTGGGCACGACACGTCCGCCATACCGAATGTTACGGCGTTCCAGGACTTGCTGTGCGACCTGGAGATCTGGCACAATGCACCCAACGGTCTGCTACGCTCGCTGCTCGAGCACCTGCTGGAGCTGGTAGTCGAGTCCAACGAAAAAAAGCAGAACGTGAAGATAATGCGGGACCTGCAGCTGCTGGTGAAGCTGCTGCACATCATAACCAACATTCAGGATCACTCGACGCGCGAGATACTCTTCAATCTGCTGGAGACACTCTTGGGCGGCCAGCCACGTCACACAGATCTGCTGCTCTTTGGCCAGTACGTGGCCGCCAAACTGCCACGCCTGCAGGACTCCGGAGTGGAGCGAGCTGTGCTGCTGCCCAGCATGCGGCAGCCGGCGGATCAGGACCAGGACGGAGTCGCGCAGAACATATACCTGCGCAATCGCTGTCTCTCGCTGCTGCACGGCCTGCTCTTCACGCCGCGCAACACCGTCAACTACGTCATTTGCGATGACATCTCCAAGACGCTGGGCATGGACTGGCTGCTGCTGTTCATGCAGCCGCACGTGCACTTCACCACGGTCATCATAGCCGTTCGCATTCTGGTAGTCGTCTGCGCCAACGAAAGCTTCCTGGCCCGATTCCGGGATGCGACCCACAACGGCGGCTACTTGCGCTTCACCGAAATGGTGTCGCAGCGCAAGATGCTCGGCTTGGGCGCCCAGCAGCTCAACCAGCGGCCCAGCAATGGCACCGGCACCGTCATCGTTGCCACGCCCCAGAACACCATACAGCATCTGCCCACGCAGATTGCCGGCGAGGTGCGCACAGCCGCCTTGAATATACCGGGTAAATATCTCCTTGACTCTCAGCGAATCAGTTTGTATAGCGATCACTTGCTCCCCGTAGGTTTTCAGCTGCTTGAGTGGCTCATGCAGCACCATCTGGACGTGCCCGAGCTGTACTTCCTGATAACTGCGCTGATCATGGGACAACCCGTCAAGGTGCTGGCTACGGAGCACACGAAGTTCGATCTGGATCGCGTGTGGTCCTTCCTCTGGGGTGCGCCCGTGTCGGCCAACACGCAGCTGCCGAAGTTGAACGTCTGTCCCGAGGGCATCTGTGTGCTCCTGGCCATGGTGCGGGCCATCGTGCATGGCGGAGAGTGCGCTCCGTGGCTGCACAATCATCCGGAGACAATCATTCAGCTGCTCTTCAGCCTGTATCAGAATCTCAATGACTTCACGCCCGTCATGATGGCCGCTGATGTGGTCACCTCGCTGGTCGCAGTGCTCTTTCCACAGGTTTCACGCTCCACTGACTCAGAGCCGAATAGCGGCGCCTCCACGCCCACCGACGGCACCACGGGCACTGCCAGCAGCAGCTTTGTGCTGCCTCCGCCTGAAACGCTGCACGCGCCGGAGGCCAATCAATCCAAGCTGACATCGCATCCAGTGCGCAAGTGCATCATCGACTTCCTGCGCGTGATTGTGGTCGATTCCCTCGGTTTGAATATGCATGCGAAGACCACGCCCGTCATAGACCTTGTGCTGGACGCCGCTCCAGAGTCGGCGGAGTTAACCCTGCAGGTGCAGTACCAGACGCAGATCATCATCGCACTAATGGATCATTTGCTGGCCGCCGACATGCTGGTGGGGGAGCAGGCGGCTCTACCATTGGTGCCGCTGCTACAAAGCCACACGCAGCACATCGCACCGAATGTTTTCTACCTGACAGCGCGGATTGTCGACAAGCTGTGGCAGGGCTGCCTCACGCGGAATCCCCACGACATCTTCGACTTCATCATCAAGCTGATAGCGCAGGCGAAGCGTAGATCCTCCTCCATATCGCTGGAGCAGTTGCATCACTCGCTGAACCGCAGTATACTGTTTCTGCTGTCGCGCCCCACCGACGACTCCATTGCGGAACAGATGAGTGTGCTCGAGGCGCTGCACAAGATCATACAGCACCGCCTGCTGATCTTCGGCGCAGGCAACCATGAGCTCGAGTTCATCGGCTGCCTCACCTACTGCCTGCTCCAGCTGACGGCGGACATGAAGATCATCCTGGAGCCGGCGACGAGTCGCAACACCACTTGGCACGTTAACCCGCAGACAGAGACGAGCGAACCCAAGGACGAGGATCTGAATCAGCTGCAGGTAAGTCACGAAAAGAATTTCAAATATGTTTACAAGACTAAAACCCATCTACTCACAGGGTCGCAATCTGATTGTGGGTGCCGCCTTCCGCGTCTGGGAGGAGCTGTACGTATGCAAGAAGCCTGCAATCGAAGAGGTTTTCAAGATCTCGTTAACCCCACCGCCGGCCAACTCAAAGGCGCCGGATCTGCCCACTACACGCGAGCAGGTCATGGAGCTGGCCTCCAAGTTGTGGTTCAACTATGTGGACGCCGAGCGAAAGGCCTCATACCGGGTGCCCTGGGAGCTGCACAATCAGATTCAATCCAAGATTCAGAAGGTTACCGGCGGCCTTACACGCCTCGCCAGTCGCAGCAAGGTGAAAAAGGACGAGCTGGTGCGCACCAAGTCGAACATGAGCCGGGAGTCTGCGTACGAGTGCACCGGGATTCATGTGCAGCTGATTAAGGATCTGCTGGAGCTGCGCAGCAAGCAGTATCAACAAATGCTGCAGCACACACAGCGCTATGTCTACCAGGATTGGGTGCAGTCCGAGACGGAGCTGACACGCGAACGCGGCTTGTGGGGTCCTTCGGGCTGCTGCTCGTTGGACAAGTGGATACTCGACACCACGGAAGGACCGCATCGCATGCGCAAGAAGACCATGCGCAACGATCTCTTCTATCTGCATTACCCGTACCGCCCTGAACTGGAGCTGGCGGACAACCGGCAGCTGAAGTACAAGGTAGCCTCCAGTTTGGACAGCAAGGTCTACTTTCAACACGGTCAGCAGCAACCACGCATCCTCGCGGAGGCGGAGCAGCATGTCATGCAGCAACAGTCCTCGCTGGAGGTGGCAACAGTGCACCGCTTGGAGGCAAGTAGCTCCACGTCTACGCCACCGCCGCCGGTGTCGCCCAAGCTATTGGTGCACGGTTCCGCTCCGTATCCGCAGGAGTCGCTGGACGGCAATGCGCCCGAGGACGATGAGGAGGAAGAGGACACCTCAATGACCAGTGACAATGAGACGTTCTTGCGTCTACTCGAGGAGCAGGAGAAGATAAGCTTCATGTTTCGCTGTGCCCGCGTGCAGGGCTTGGACACCTTCGAGGGTCTGCTGCTATTCGGCAAGGAGCACTGCTATATCGTTGATGGTTTCACTCTGCTCAAGAACCGCGAGATTCGTGACATCGACACCCTGCCACCTGGCGCCTATGAACCCATCATACCCAATTCGGGTGGGCAGACTTCATCCAGTTCGTCGCGTGCCGTAAGCCACAAGCTCAGGCAGTGCTCTAAGTTCGCGTACGAAGAGATCCGCGAGGTGCACAAGCGACGCTACCTGCTGCAGCCCATCGCACTAGAGGTCTTCTCCGAAGACGGACGTAACTATTTGCTCAGCTTTCCGCGCAAGGTGCGCAACAAGGTGAACCAGAGGTTCCTCGCGCTGGCGACCGCTTTGAATGACAACGCGCAGCAGTCGGTTGCTGGGCAGAAACGCACGGCGAGCGTGGAGCAAACCTCGGGTCTGTTCAGTGGCCTCATTGGGGAGACTTCTGTGACACAGCGCTGGGTTCGTGGCGAGATATCCAATTTTCAATATCTGATGCATTTAAACACACTCGCGGGCCGCAGCTACAATGATCTCATGCAGTATCCGGTCTTCCCTTGGATTCTGGCTGACTACGATTCCGAGGACTTGGATTTCACCAATCCGAAGACATTCCGTGATTTCTCGCGTCCCATGGGCGCCCAATCGGATGATCGCCTGGAGCAGTTCCAGAAGCGCTTCAAGGAGTGGGACGATCCACATGGCGAGACGCCACCCTATCACTATGGCACCCACTACAGCTCGGCCATGATTGTCTGCTCATACCTTGTCCGGCTGGAGCCTTTCTCGCAACCTTTTCTCAAGTTACAGGGCGGACACTTTGATCTCGCCGATCGCATGTTTCACAGCATCAAGGAGGCCTGGCTGTCGGCCTCCAAGCTGAACATGGCCGACGTGAAGGAGCTCATTCCAGAGTTCTTCTACCTGCCCGAGTTCCTCAGCAACTTCAACAACTTCGATCTGGGCACCAAGCAAAACGGAGAGACACTGAACCATGTCATATTGCCACCGTGGGCCAAGCAAGATCCCAGAGAGTTCATTCGCCTACATCGCAGTGCTTTGGAATGCGACTACGTCAGCCAGCACTTGCATTTGGTAAGCCATTGGATTCTACAAGGTGGAATTTTAAAGCCTAAAAATTTGCTTTCAGTGGATCGATCTAATCTTTGGCTGCAAACAGCAAGGTCCCGCTGCCGTAGATGCTGTCAATGTGTTCCACCATCTCTTCTACGAGGGCAACGTGGATATATACAAGTGCGTTCCACAATTGTAATTAGTGAATGAAAGAATGAACTAATGAATTTCCTTTCCTTTAGCATCGATGATCCACTCAAGAAGAACGCCACGATCGGATTCATTAACAATTTCGGTCAGATACCAAAGCAGCTGTTCAAAAAGGCGCATCCCGCCAAGAAGATGGCTAACTCACGTCATTCTGCCCTCATCGATCCGTCGGCTCTGATACAGGGAAACAGCACGGTGTTGCAAACGGACAGGCTCTTCTTCCACAATCTGGACAACCTGAAGCCCAGCTTGCAGCCCATCAAGGAGCTAAAGGGACCCGTCGGCCAAATACTGCAGCCGGATAAGGTCGTGTTTGCCGTGGAGCAGAACAAGGTAATGATGCCGCCGTCGTATAGCAAATACATCGCTTGGGGATTCGCCGATCACTCACTGCGCGTGGGACTCTACGATACGGACCGGGCCTCCTTTGTGTCCGAGGCGGCAGCCCACAACTCCGGCGAGATATTGACTTGTGCCTGTCCCAATGCCAAAATGATTGTCACAGCCGGCACCAGCTCGGTGATAACAATCTGGAAATTCGATGCGAATCGCAAGAGTCTCACTGTGCGGCATTCGCTGCACGGTCACACGGATGCGGTCACCTGCCTGGCCGCCAGCTCTGCTTACAATGTCATTGTCTCCGGCTCTCGGGATGGCACTGCCATCGTGTGGGACATGTCTCGCTTCACGTTTGTTCGCCAGCTAAGAGGGCATGCGGGCGTTGTGGCCGCTGTTGCGATTAACGATCTGACCGGGGAGATTGCCACCTGCTCGGCCACCTGGCTGCATGTGTGGTCCATCAATGGCGACGCGCTAGCCATGGTCAATACGTGCGTGGGCAGCGCGGATCGCATGCAACAAATACTCTGCGTGGCATTCTCCCAGATACGCGAATGGGATCAGCAGAATGTGGTCATGACAGGCTCCACGGATGGTGTGGTGCGGGTAAGTAGTAGTCGCTTCATTACGAGGGGATTGCGGACTAATGATAACATACTCTGGCAGATGTGGTCTCTGGAGTACACTCAGGTTCCCATCGATCGTAAGCTGAAACGCGGCGTAGAGGTTACCTCGCAGGATAAGCCAGAAGCAGAACTCGCAGATGACGCCGACAATAAGGCTGACAAAATGAACCTCTTCAAGCAAATTAAGAGTCTCTCGCAGTCTGAAACGGAACACGGTAAGCGTATACCCCTTTGGCATTCGCATTCAAACACTTATCGCATCCATGCACTTCTCTTCAGAAATTGTAAAGTCTGCCTCCGAAAGCAGTATATCGGAGGCCTCGCAGCACAGCAACGAGTCAAGTAAGTCCGCCAAAGCGACTGCATCGTCGGAACCAAGAAAAAGCTCCATAACAGGCGCCAAATCGCTGCACGAAATGAAATCAGCCACAGTGGAGGGCGCTGGCAGCAGTTCCGAGCAAAGAACGAATGAAGGTAAGAGGAAGTTTGGGAAGCCTACATGATCTAGACTATGGGATTGATCACTATATCATCGTTACAGAAGAGCACAGTATTCGTCCGAGTAAATCGGACACGAGTTTGACCGACGGCTTTGTCTTGCTGGATAACGACAGATATCGAGGGGAACAAGCGCTGCGAAGGGGTGCGTAAAATATTAAGACTTCAATATGCATTTCCACGATCTATTTCAAACCTATCTCTTGTCCCAGGCTTTAAATGGCAACGTCAATTAATGTTCAGATCGAAGCTAACGATGCACACGGCCTACGATCGCAAGGATAACGCCGAACCGGCTAGTATAACAGCGCTGACGGTATCAAAAGATCACAAGATACTCTATGTCGGTGAGTGGAGTTGGCAGGCTCAATGCAAATTGGAATAAATTGATGCTAACTACGTTAATATTTTTTCGCAGGAGATGCACGCGGTCGTATTTTCTCATGGAGCGTAACGGAGCAGCCAGGACGCGGTGTAGCCGATCACTGGTTGAAGGACGAGGGTGCCGACCAGTGTGTCAAATGTTATGTGAAGTAGGTGCTAGGTGCTCAATTGGTTGTGAAATCGATACGACTCAGACTTTATCTCTCTCACAGATTTACTCTTTACGAGCGGAAGCATCATTGCCGCAATTGCGGGCAGGTCTTTTGCAACAAGTGCAGTCGCTTCGAGTCGGAAATATCGCGTCTCCGCATTCTGAAGCCCGTGCGGGTCTGCCAAGCCTGCTATGGAACGCTCCGCTCGAACTCCCTGGACAACTAAGGGGGCCATTGGGCCCCGTGCATGATTTGTGCGCTGAATATGAATAACTGCGTTTACTTTTGTTGGCAAGCATCACTATTGTAACTGTTAAAAGACGTTAGGGGCATTAACTTATACACTGTTTTCTATATATTACTTATTTATTATACTCTAATGTATTTGTATAATTTATTTATAATGTTTTTAACCAAAAACTTGTGTTGCTACTACAACAACCAAAGGCTGTTATTCTATGATTTTATTTTGATGTATATATTCTGTTTATCAAGAACGAACTTAGTTGCAATAATATTTTATACATAATTTTAATTATTTATTACACACCGTAAAACAACAATAATAAGAATAAAACATTGCTTGTGCGTCACAATCATTGACAATTTTGTAGTAATGAAATTGCATTGTAAAGTTGTAAAACTATTCGAATCGAATCGAAATTCGAGAACATTTGTTATTAGAGTCAAAATTTGCGCAAATTGCTTAGCGACGTGAGTAACGCACAAATATATATTGTTATTTCCAGATACATTATAGAAAATACGTACATGTACACACGATGTAGGGTTCAAGATGAACGATAGAGAAAACCCCAAACTTAACAATTTACATACCAAATAACAAATAAAACGAAGCACCGCCACTTATATCAATTACAAACCAAACTTTGGGAGATTTTCTAGCAAATACTTATAGCCGAACCGATTTAAAGGCAGACTTTCAAGGAGATTAACAGACAGACAGACAGACACCTAATTAACCACACAACACACAAACCTCACACAACAAGAAATACATTACATATACGAAATGGAAATAATTGAAGAAATACTTCCAATAATCGAATACAATTAACTTAAAAGCAATGATAAGTATCAATGTAATAAAGGGTCCGTAATTGTAAAGCAATATTCGCAGATTGCTTATTAACTAAATCGAAGTATAACTAAAAATATGTGTGCAAATATTATAAAACTGTAGTGAAATTAAAAATATGCTGTCATAGGTATTATCTTCAGATTTTTCAACTTTAGGAACGAGCTAAAAAAATGTTTAGTTTCATTTTCCTTGTGTGTTCATGCTATGACAGTGAACTCTAATCGAAATCTCTGTAAATACGGAAGATAAATAACGAAGAAACCAAAAAAAAAACTTTAGATGAAATATAACTTAGCTAAATAAAATGTCGTGGAGGTAAATAGAAAGATATTCGGTATTTTGTAGAGCATCTACATGTTGCATTGATAATAATTTACAAATATTGTATACATGTGACACAGCTATATACGCTATACACGAAATAAAACTCTAGCAACAAGACAAATATTTTAATTCAAAAACGAAAATATATGGAATATGTATGTACGTATATTCCCAAGGCCGGGGATACCGCAACCAATCCAACACACTTTCAAAAGACTTGAAGCACTCGTCAGTTAGGAACAGCACATTCAAGTACAGAAACATTTCAAGACCTATCCAAAATAAAGACTTTAAGCGTGAGATTCTTACATTTCAATAAGGAGCCTGAGTCATAATTGGATGATGGAAACCCCCTAGAAAGTAAGCGCACTACAAACGACCGCAACAACACACACAGCAACAATAAAAATACGAGTAAAAGCGAGCATGACATAATTTCGTATTACAAATGATATGAAAAATTATATAAATATATATATTTATTGTTAGATCGCACAATAAGAACATGCGAGAAAGCAGAATATGAAATAAAATGGACAATGTTAACAAAAAATGCGTTTTCACTGGGAAGAATTGCGATCATCAAATATCGGAGTGGGTGTACGTGTATTACAATCTGCTCGTTTGGGCAAGTAAAGATCCTAACTGGTATTTTTATTTCCTATTTTTTACGTGATTATTTTAGCTCACCTATAAAATGGGATTATTTTATCTTATAGTTCGTATAAGAGCGATCGGACGAAATTTAAGGTTTTTAAAATAATTTTGATGATACTTTTTTGCATTCAGTTCGAAAAGTATTAGTCTTTATATTTTTACATATTATTATATATATAGTAGTATGAATATATTATGAAAGAAGAGTAGAACAGGCTATAAAACCTTCTGTACGCCAAAGGTAATATTTGCTTTCTACTTTTAATTATGTAATAAAAAATAATCGATTATTTATTATGTTAATATTACAACAATGAAAAGATTTTAAAGTTTTAATTTATTACACTCTACAGGAAATACACTATCCAAATAAATCAGTCGATATTCTTTTCATTAATTTTCAAACAATTTTTCATATGCCATACGATTATTATCATACCTTGCAAAAAAAAACTCAGTTTTCCATAATGATTAAGTCTTAAAACTTCTAATATTAGCTGACGACCATAAACTTTTTGGCAAAAACTATATTACACTTATAGAACTCGACTGAACATATTTAAGATATTTTTTATTTTCAATGCAGTAAGCAATACCATCCAAAAAAACAAAAACTTAAGTTTCCGCTATGATTCATCAGAATTAGAAAATTGTTTTTAGGAACTCATAAATGCTGTTAATTAATTAATTAAACAGCAGGAATAAATCAAAGCAGATTTCTTAGCAAAAAAAGATCTAGCAAGAAGCAAGAACGATTTTAGAGACATCCGATTCGTGTGAGGTGTTCGAATGTAATGAACGCTGCGGCGTTAGGCACGCTCAGGCTACAACGCTGGTCGATTCGAACTCGTTTCGAACTCGATTCGAAGTGAGCAACGAGGGTAGCGCGCAGACGCTGCAACTGCAAGCAGAAGTGGTGAGTTTTGTGTGCAAGGGGCGTGGTCTAACGCACGCACACGCATGCAGCGAGGATGTATGTCGACAGGGAAGACTTTGGGGAGCTTCGGGGAACAGAAAAAATGCGACTTCTTGATGCCGCAAATTTGGCGTGTGTGTGTGTGTGTGTGTGTGTGTGTATGTCCCTGATTGTGTGTGTGTGCATGTGTGCAGGAACGAGTGTAGGTGGAGTTGAAATTGAGGTGGAGATAGAGAAGCTGAAGTAGAAGGAGAAGCATCAGCGAGTTATACCATAGTATAAGCTGGTGCCGCCAATGACTTTGCATTCTGACTGGTTAATATAACCGCAGGACAGCTGGAAGAGCATCAGCTAGGTTGGGCTAGGCTAGGCTCGGCTAGGATGGGCCGGGCTAGTGCTAGTGCGTCTATATAACCACGGGCAAGCAAATGGGCTGTGTAATGGCCTCGTCGCGGTGCAAGTAGCGCCCTTTACAAGACTCCACCCCCAAAGTCCGGGGGTATATAAGACGTTGTCCGCTAAGCCGCCTTCTGCTCACTTAGCTGTATGTGTGCCAGCCTGTTTGTGTGTCTGTCTGTGTGCAACCAATACACAATGTCACAAAAGTCATTTCAATTTAGATGCGAGTCAGTAAATCAACCCCTATCAACATACCAACAACAAGCAGCCAGTGCCAGACGAGGAAACGCCATTGCGAATTTTCCACGCATACAAGTACATATAAACTCACACTGACACACACAAGAACACATACGTGCGCACACAGACAAGCACGCAATTTATAAGCATATATGCCTATATATTGCACATATGTCATATCCTTACCTATCCTCAAACTCATACTCATACATGCGCTACCCTCATTTCCTTGGGGACTTTAAGCACTTTGCAGCGAAAAGGTATGCAATAAGCACTAATAAATGCCATACAACAAAACTTTTTAATATCAATTTGCAGCATCTTAAATATTTTAAGCTTAATTACGTACAAAAGTCCAGCAAAAAGTAGTACTCACATCAGCATTATTAATAAGTTAGCCAAACAAGCGAAGAAAACGAAAATCATGTGATTTCTGTTTTTAGAAGGCAGTCGGCCCGGCACTCAATTTTTAAATTAACTGGAGCTGCGTCTGTTAAACAGGTATCTTCATGCCAAATTTGGTGTCTGTAGCTTTCACAATAGCTGAGTTCTGTGCGTTTAGTGAAAGAGATAACGAGCCTGAAAGGTAGAAAGACAGAGAAAGGCGTTGTAGCTGATGGCAGACGGTCACAGAGGAACGGGCAGACGAACGGACAGACGAACGGACAGACGAACGGACAGACGAACGGACAGACGGACTTACATTCGGAAGGACATTCGGTAGGACAGATAGATGGACAGACCGACAGACAGAGAGACAGACTGACGGACGGACAAATTTACATACCAACGGACAAAACCAAATGAGGCTAATCAAAAATAGAATAATATAAGCATAAATAAAATGATTACCAATATTCTATGGGTGTATGATGAATTAAAATCTATATGATTATTCTCAGCAATACCTGTACTGATGGCATATTAACCTTGAGTGGTTCCAACTTGAGCACGCTGTGACATATGCCCCAAATGGTAGCGTGCCCTTGCAGCTGAGATCCTGACTTTAGAACTAATAATCCGACAGCCTACAAGCGCAGGACGAACCAAAACGGGGGGAAAAAGTAAAGCGAAGCGAAAGGGAAGAAGCCAGCGAGGCGGCAGGCATCTGCCCGAAGAGAAGCAGACGCAAAGACAGAGAGAGCGGGAGAGCAAGTGCACGGCAGCCAGAGAGCAGGACAGCAGATGCCATTACCAATACATGCGCAAAGACGACGCCGAGGAGGAAGACTTCGTTCCGGCTGTAGCTTTTCATCATTCTTGACATTTTGTGGTGAATTGTCGAAAGCCACAGGATGTGTCGCAGTATGCGTGCGCGTATCTGTGTCTCCCCACGAGCGCGCGTGTGTGTGTGTGCGAGAGAGGAAAAAAGCAAGCAAAAATGGTGGACGGCAGGAAGTCTCCTCATTTGCTGTAATCGCATCAGGCGGCAGGCGGCACTGCAAAAGGGCGTTTTCCGGTTGGCTGCCCGCCTGTCCTGGCCCTGGCCCTGGCCTGCTGCTGACCCTGCCCCAACTGCGGCCCGCTCTATGCCCAGTTGCAAGGGATGAAATGTAACATTTTGTAACTTTTCGTAAATTTTCGACTTTTTCGTAGACGTTTTGGTTTTTCGCTGCCGCAGTCGCCGTTGCCGTCGCTGTGCAGCGCTTTACGCTTTGCGCTTTGCCATTTTCCATTTTCCTCATTCGGCTGCAGAGTTTTTCTCTACGTTTCAATTTTCCGTCTCTGCCGCGTTGGTGGCTTTGTGTCGCGTCGAGCGTCAAGGGTGGAGGGCGGAGCGGACGGGAGCGGCAGCGGCAGCGGAAGCGGGCGCAGGGTGGGTCTGCCTTTGGCTTTGCTCGGCGTCCTGTCAAATTGACTGCAAAAAAGGACCTCTCCTTTGGCAGCTTCACTTTCGTAATTGGCGGTCTGCTCTGCTCTGCTCCGACTCTGCTCTGCTCAGCTCTGACTCGGCTTCTGGTGCTGTCGCAGCGCCGGGCAGCGCCATTCACAGTTGGTCCGTCAGCCAAGGCGATCCGCATCCGCATCCGCTGCGCTGCTGCGTCGTCGTCCTCGTCGTCCTTTGCGTCGGCAAATTTCGAATGTAACTGAACCTCAACTAGTTTCGCGTGCGGTTCTCGACGGCTCGACCAAATCGAAGTCAGTGCGTTTATTCCAAAAGCAAAGTTAAATCAGTTCAAAGCTCATCGCAGTGTTTAGAGAAACGTAATCACACTGGATACTCTCGGGTTCAAATACTTCCATCAACGGAAAATGGGTACAGGTAATATCTGTCATTTGCTTGCAGCAAAAAGCTTTCCAGTACAATTGGAACTTTCTTGTAATGCCGTCGGAATGTTTCAAAACTCGTGCAAAGCAACAGCTTTAGGTTGAAAATTGTGGAGTAGTTCAATAAGAATTATTCTGAGTTATAATTTTGTAAAATAAATTGTTTTTTTCACGGATTCTAAAAACCCGTCGGAGAAGCAAATGGTTTTTAAGCGATTTCAATTAAAGCTCAACGGTTGGATTGTGTTTTGGCAATTCCTTATAAAATAATTATTAAAACATTCGGTTTTGACCTTCTACGAGTTAATTTTCCACAGTCACGTAAAAAAGAAAATTTTATTCCATGAGATTTAGGAATGTGAACCTAACTCTAATGGAATTTCTTTTGTAGCCCCATTAAGCCGAATGTTGTCTAAATAAAAAAAAATTAGATTCTCTGCCACACGTTTAGATATTGCATTAAGATGATGATAATCCTCCTTTTAAATTAATTTTTATTTCTCTGTTAGCACTGTAAAAAGTATTTTTCTGATTCTTAAAAAAATTGGTGTTAATATCCTAAATTACTATAATACTTGACAAATTTTAAATATTCAGAAAAATTTAATTGCAATTCTACATAAACTATCGACATCGAAAAACAAACAATATATTAATATGCAAATCTTCAAAACTAACTCAAGTGGAAAAATAGAATTTTTAATTTAATTGAAAATATTATCGATAATTGCAATTACTGGATAGAAATAGAATTTTTGATTGAATTGAAAATATTATCGATAATTGCAATTACTATATGAACTTCAAACACACAAACTAAAATATTAATAAATTTATAGTATCTATAAATCAATTCCAAAGCAAGTCCCGCCCACTCCACATACTGTAATCGGACATCCGACGCAATAATTCGCAATTCCCACGCGCAAAGTTCAAAAAAGCATTCCCACACTACATTAAACTGTACTAAGCCAACCTTTTTAGCCTATGAAAACAGAACTGTGATTTCCATACCAGTCAAAAGCATATTGTATAGTTGGAATACGCATACATAGATGAATGTAGATTCCCCCTTCTCACACAACACAAGAGTTGACACAACTTGCTGAGTAAACAAAAATATTTAAGATCAACAGTAAAAATTTTAAAAAAGAAAACATTGCGAAGGTTTAAAAGACGAAGGCTTATTTGGGAGGTTGTGCGCGGGCAGTCTGCAACCCTAAGGGGCCAGGGTTGCGGCCGAGGTTGCGGCAACGGCACGCACGACCACTCGAACGGTGTTAACACGCTGCGGACAATTGCCGACGCGCAGGGTGTGAAAATTGGCAACACGCGTCGCAACCGAAACGCAAACCAAATGCCGAGTCGCGGCACCAACTCAGTTGGCAATATGTCAAATGTCGCAGGACAAAGGGAGACCAAAGGGCCCAATAGCAAGGGAAACAATCGAAGTCGGTCAGCGTTTTATTTTGACAAGTGTCGAGTGTTCCAACTTAATTTGTGAAGCGTGCCGGCCAAAAGGGTGCTCGATTCCCTGATTCCTTCTCCTCTATGCAGTTCCGGTATTTATCTCCCTTTAACACTCGCATTATCTGCAATTTTACTTGCTAATTCGTGGCACACGTTTATACATACAAATACGCACTCCAAAGTATGCATTGATAATTTCGAAAGTGAACGCGAGCTTTGAGTGAAATATTCAAAATCAGACCAAATTTTCAAAACCAAAAAAATTATGACTCATTTAAACTAACTGAAGGTTAACTAATTAACTGATACCGATATCTTGCGATTAGGTCAACGGTTTTTCTTTTGATAAACTGAGATAAAAAATTGCTGCTAATTTGAAAAATAATAATTAATATTTTTATATGATTATACTATAGTTATGGGTTAATCCTGCATGCCTAACGCTACATTTAGTTGTGTTTTGAGACAGAAACACAATTTTTTCAGAGCACTTACAACTGGTATTAGAAATATTTGAATACTAGTATTAAATATTTGAATATTAGTATTATTAAAAATTAGCAATTATTTTTATTTATTAAAAATATTTAAATACCAGTAATAGTTCAAAATCAGCTCAAATGAAGTTTTATAACTTTCATACAAATTAACAAAATCGAATTTTTTTAAATTTTTTATATTTTTTTTTATAAATTCCTCAAACAGTGCATTTTATGATTAGAAGTTAATTTTATATTTTCGTAAGTGATCTTAATATACGAGGGTCGTTCAATAAGTCCTTGGAAAATCCGAGTGAAGAAATCCGAAATCCTATTTTTTGGACGGGATAAAAATGTTGGGAAAACGATTGGCAAAGTGTGTAGAGCTAAAAGGGGACTATGTTGAAAAATAAAAAAGAAATTCTGCAAAAAATAGTGTTTTTATATTTATTATTATTATTTATTTTTTCTAAAGACATATTGAACGACCCACGTATTTTAGACTTATTATACATTTTTGTATTTATTGCTATATATTTTTTAAGCAAAAGTTGGTTAATGGGATAAGATTTAATTGAATGGAGTTTGGGCTCAAACATAAAGAACAAAGCACATTCTCGTGTCTATCTCTATTAAAACATTAATCTATAATAACATTTAAAGTAACTTTATCCATATATTCATTAACTATTAAATCATTATCCGAACTGATTTTAATTATGAACTTTTTCAGCCGGCGATCGCCTGCTGGACATACCCTGCAAGGTGTGCGGCGATCGTAGCTCGGGCAAGCACTACGGCATCTATAGCTGCGATGGTAGGTCTCAACACCCTACAACTTTCTGCTTATAGCTATGGAAAGACTCTGTACCAAAATTTCTCGCACTTCCTGCAGGCTGTTCGGGCTTTTTCAAGCGGAGCATTCATCGCAATCGGATTTACACGTGCAAGGCTACAGGTGACCTCAAGGGCCGCTGCCCGGTGGACAAAACACATCGCAATCAATGTCGCGCCTGTCGCCTTGCCAAGTGCTTCCAGTCGGCCATGAACAAGGATGGTAAGTGAACCCATTGAGCACTGCGGCAGCTTTCGTAGCGCCACACGCAAGTCTTTGTTTTACTTGACAAATTCATTTAATTATGCAGCAAATTAGCTGAGTTCTTCCTGGGCATAAATTACAAGAAATTTCCGCAAAACCGAAAATGCCACAGGCTTTTGGGCGGCCCCCACTCCCCTGCCTTGCTCGCAGCACTTGGCTAAAAGTATTGTCAAGTGCGTCGCGAGTTGATTTCCGCTGTAGTTGTCATTAAGCCGATTATAATTTATGCCAGCGGCCCGCAGCAGAAGTTGTCGGGCTTGATTTCTCAGCGACATACATTGCGGAGGCGTGACTTTGTTAGGGTAACCCTAAACGAGCACTCAGTAGAGTAAGCAAAGCCGGAAGTACGCTTGTGTCGAAGACTTAAGAATTCTGAATTCTGGCAGCCTTTACTGATATCAATATTTTTCACGATATCAATAAGTTAACTCTGAGCTATAAAGAGCTTTAATGAGCTATTTTCTGTCCAATCTATGTCCTAGTGCGTATATTTGAACAATCAGATGAAAATGAAGTTCCTTACAAAATATTTATACAAAAACAGATAGTGTATCTGAACTTAAGAACTATATATTTAAACATACAGCTATGTCTATATAGTCATACTATAAATAACATGTTGAACTATATACAGCTCTAAGGGTATGCCAACTTCGTTTAGTCTCAAGTTTTGCTAGATTATCATTGCAATTATTATCTACATTCGTCTTCATACACTTATAATGGGACCTTTTATTGTATTGTCATTGCAATGCTTGCCCATAAAGACATCAGCTAAGCATTTGCTCGAGTCACCAAGTGATTTGCATATTGCGAACTTTATTGGGGCATAAACGATTGACCAGAGTTAACGAAACACGCCGACCGAAATGAATACCACACGTTGCCCTTTCGGGACAAGAAGGATGCAACAATGCTAGCTTTAAAGCTCTTAAGCCAACATTAAATGTAGCATAAAAACACATAACAAGGACCCAAGTGAAAGCTATCTGATGGCGTTGCGGATGCAAAGAAGATGGGGCTACAGATATAGATACGGATACAGATACTGCTACAGATGCAGATACAGTACAGCTACAAAAAGTGCCATAGCTATGGCTACACTTTGGCAACCTCCATTGATGGGTTCACTGCACAGACACACAACAACAACAGGCAGGGGGAGGCAGGAGCAGCGTGAGAATTGCTGCAGATTTTCTCACACGCAATTCGCCTTCGGGGAGATTCAGGGTGCTGGGCAGGCGGGTAGAAGTTTGGGGGTGTGACGATTGACAATGTGCACTTAATAGCGGATTACATGCATTATCCTATCGCTGAAAATGCGACTAAAATGTATTGACAATCAAATGATGATGAAGAAGGGCACGAATTGAACCTGAAACAAAGTTAGTTTACGTTGCGATGGGGGACCGCAGTCGGCGGGGTAGAGGGCTTGTGTCTGCAAAACTCTGGCACGCACCTCAGTTTACGCCCAACTGAACTTGGCCAACAATAACAGCTCTCGAGGTGACAACAATAGCGCAACTGGCAAAAGCAAAACACAACAACAAAAGAGAACAAGAACAACAACACTAACAGCGATAACAACAAAACAAGCAATAAGTTCGAAAAGCCAAAGATTTGATGCCCTTGATGAAAGAACTTTATCTTGAAAATGCGAATAGAACGAAATTTGTTATGCATCAAACGATATATAACAGAAAATGCCGGATATAGCTACATTTTGCAATGATTCTCATGTTACCTTCTTTCACTTGTACCTTATTTCGAAAATTGAAACTATATTTTTATAGATCTGTCGGCATATTAATGGACTTCTTAGATAATACTGCTATAGCTTAGAAGAAGTTTAGTATAGCTAGTAGTACCCAACTTGAACCTCATTTTGAAAATAAAAAGTACAATTTTATAGATCTGTCGAAACATTTACTGACTTCTTAGAAAACGCTGCATATGGCTATAGTTTACGAGCTTGCAGTGTAAGCTTTAGCTGTACAAAATCATTATAATTATTTTACTATATTTTCCTTAAAGGTACCAATTAAAATTTGTTTGCAAAAATAAAAAAAATAGTTTCCTTAAGTTTTTCACAATTAAAATTAATATTTTGAGAATTACTGCATATACATTATGGCTTTATGGCATACATTTTAGCAATGCATTTACTTTATATATAATGAGCTATTTTTGATATAATTCTAGCCAAAGCCTATTCGAAATCCCATTTCCTGACTCATCTCGTCTTTCAACTCTGTGAAACACAAGTTTCCAAGCGATGTGCCCAATTGCTTCACTAGTCTACTATACCCGCTGCAATAATGGTAATGCTAGGCGTGTCCGGACATGTTCATGTGCCTTTCCTTTGTGCATTTTCTTAGTTTGCCGCTACAAAGCCCCATGTTAGCTGCCTTTTTGGGGTTTTTCTTGGCTGGTTGCCGTAAATAAACAATAAACACACTCACATTCGAGTACAAGAAAGGCAGCAGGAGAAAGTATGAGAGAAAAGAGAGACGGGCATAGCCCTTCGCCTGGATATGAGCAGACAAAGTGCTTTTGTTGTTTAGAGCAAAAAGCAAAAAAGCCACAAAAATCGTTCAGGGCACGTTTGTGTTATACTTTTTTTTGGACCTCGACACGAAGCGAGTAGTAAGCAGAGTAGGAGAGCAACAACAATGGCAGAAAGACTGATAAAGAGAGAGAGAGAGAGAGAGAGAGGAAGACAAGTATGTGGTTCGCCATTTTTAGTTTGCTGCCCTTTTGTTTAGTTGGTTTCGTATGATTTTTCGACGTCGCCCATAAAGCTAATGAGAAAAGCTTGCAGTGTTGGTTAACTAGTGCTGCATAACGACAAGAACAAAGCAAGAGCAGCAGCTGCTACCAGCACTGAAATAAGTTATTATGGGAAAATATGACAAACTGCACACGTTTCCCTCATTGTCCCGCTCGCACTTCCTACTTTGCCTTCTGTCTTCTGCTTTGTATGCTAATAGCTCGGCGCAGATGAAGCTGGAGATGAAGACGGAGAAGAAAAATAAAAAAAGAAGAGACGGTAAGAGCTTCCCTTAACAAATTATGTTGCCACTTGTCACATTTAATGGTATTTGCATTTGTGAACCAACAGAGTGTCAGCACCATCAGCACGCATAGTGGAGCTCCTCCCTATCCGGCACAAGCGCCCCCTTTCTGCCATCTTATTTCTTTACAAATATTTACGCGGCATTTTAAGCGGATTTTTCATTTTGAGTGATTTGTGTCGCTTTTCCAAATCCCATTCGCATAAAAAAGCGAGCAATAAAATGTCTGTCCTCTTTCAGGCGTTTGAATCTGCTTCTCTCTCTCTCTCTATCACCCTCCCCTTCTCTCTTGCTCGCTCTATATATACTTCTGTGTGTGTGCTTAGGTCTTTATCTTCGCTGGCTGCGTGTTGAGCTGAAAAGTGAGCTCTAATGATGGCAATCTGCATAGAAATATGATTTCAATTAAGTTCTGCCTGGCGTAAAACCTTAGTGAACGCAGCTAAGAGCATTGTTGATTATTACAGTTTCAGTTCTTAGAAGGTTCTGAAGTAGTAACAGATACTTACCATATATTAAGGATCCATCTGAAACACTTACAGCTACTGGAAATATTTATAAAAATATAATTCAAATTAAAACATTCTTGGGAAGAGTATTGTTTATGTTCGTAGTACGGTTCTATTAAGTAATCTTTTGAGTTTTTTTCGCAGACAACTTCACACTTACCGTTGTACAGCTGATATAGTAAGACAGTTTTGTACAAAAATTTGTTAATTTTGTTGAAATAATTTTTATTGGGTGCCTTGTCGAAGATGGAAGATCGAAAACTGCATTTCCGGCATATTTTACCAACGAAAGGGTAAAAATGCAGTTCAAGCAAGGCGAAAATTATGTGATGTGTACGGAGAAGATGTGTTGACTGAACGCCAATTTCAAAATTAGTTTGCACGTCCAGGAAGGTCCCTTGAAGCCAATGTGGATAAAATAAAGTCGTTGGTCGATTCAAATCATCGAAAAACAACTTGAGAGACTGCTAAAAGATTGAATACATAATTTCAAAAATGTTTTACACAATAAAAAAATTGTTGCTTAAATTGCACAAAAAAAAAACCAAATTACTTAGTGAACGACCTAAGAATTTAAATGGATCTAGCATATGTGCATTGAAATTTGTTTTAATTTAGGTCGTACTTCAGATAGTTTGTGCTACTAAAATGATACCAAATATACTTACGATCTTTAAGTAATGCCTAATATGGGAATTGCATAATATAGTTATATTTTTAATACTCTTGTATGCCATTTCCTGGAGGTTTTCTAAGAGTTTTTGTTTTTGTTTTTTTGTATTTTTTGCTGAGACTCACAGCTTGTAAAACATTTAATACAGCCTAAACAGCTCTAGAAATATATTTACAGCTGATCATCAACATAAAAAATATATAATTTGATTTAGTAAAAACTTAGTGAAAGCCTTTACTTGGTCCATGTTACTAAGACCAGAATTGTTTATGCACCTTCCAAGTAATGACAAACCTTACGTCGGAAAGTCTTTTGTGTGAAAGTTCTAACTTTAATACAGTCAGTCCTATGCGCTCTTTTCCGTAATGGCTTGAATTCCATTTACAGCTTCTTTTTGTTTAGTGTCAACTTTGGGCTTGTTTGCCCAGATAATGCCGGACGGAGCCAAGAAACATTTCGCAGGACAGTCGGCAAAATCAGCCAAGTGCAAACTAAATGAAGAAGCTACTGCAAATGGAAACTCGTGCGGCTTAGGTAGTTGCGTTGTTCTTGCGTCTGCTGTCGCCACTCCCCCCTCAAGTACATTTTGCAGCATACTTTCGGGCAGTTAAGCCTTCTGTCAACGGAGCGCGCTGTAAGCGTAACTTGGCTGCCCCTCTCCCATCTCGTTGTTGTTGTTGTTGTTGTTGTTGTGGCGGTTGTTGTTGTCTCGCCTACTTCTGCGGTTATCAAAATAAAGCTTTAGTTTCTGCTGCTGTTGCTGTTGTTGCTTTCCATATAAACTTATATACAGTCGACTTTTTGACGCCGAATGGCGACTAATTTCATGACCACATTTCGACGTATTGATTTTCTATACAAGTACACACACATCACTATATGCCTGCATGGGTGTGTGTGCGTGTGTATTTATTTATTTGCAGCTTTTAAGCCGTTCGCAGTGCACGCAGTGCCTGTCCGCCATATTACGTATACGCACTGCATTTACACATGACTGCAGGGCACACTCTCACACACTCACTCGCACAGAGACAGGCACCCTCACACACACACACACTCAGGCAGACACATGTATACACGCTTTAATTGACATTATAGCCTACTACTTTATGTGCATACACTTTTGGTAGGCAGTGTGCGAGCGGCGACATGTAAATGCGTCTGGCTTGCATCAGTCCTGCACGCACACCAGCACAGTCTGCTCCCGTGCGCGTGTGTGTGTTTGCGAGTGTATGACAAAAGTGTCAGTGTCAACATTAAAAGCGGATTTAAAATCACTCGCACGCCGGTTAGTATGGGTGGGTCAAGGGAGTGGGGAGTCGGAAAAGTGGGAGCGTGGGAGTGTGCCATTGCCGACAGAGCATAAAAGCCTTTACTCTCGCAGAGGAAGGGCAAACGCTGTGAGGGAGCAAAAGATATTGTAAATATTGCAAATTTGTTAAAGTTAAATTCTTGCTCAAACTGTCCAGTGGCACTCGCACTGGGATTGACTGTTTTAAAACTTTAATTAATGATAAGCAAACGGCAGAGATATATTGAGCTAATGCGAGAATTTCATTTTGAAAATTTATACTTCTGGACGATAATACAAATAAAAACGTCTGTAAAAACTTGCTCTGCGATCTGATGAATTTTTCTCCGCAAAACTTTCTTGCGATTTTTACAGTTTCTGAAATGGAAAAAAATAGTTCCTATATTAACTAGAGTCTAAAATATCCAATTGTATTGTCTTTTGAAGCTTAAACCAATTTAGATATCATATATTGTTACTTTTAACTTCGTAAGGTAAGCGTTGTATCCAAAAGTTGGAAGATTGAATTTTCAGGTTTTCAGACAACTGCCTCAGCTTTTGTAAATTTGGATAGATCGTTCTTGTTAGCAGATCAATATATGTTATTAATAAATACCGCAAAATTTTAATATGCACGAATTTCGAAATAATATGATTTTTTCGATTTTGGTATTTTGTTTAATGTTCAAATATATTTACACGTATTTTCAAACACAGTTTCTGACTGATAAACGAATGAACTGTTTACATAGAAAACTTTCTGTTATTTAATTATTGCGACTTTAATTATTTGTAATTTAAACCAAAAACCAAGGCAATCAACTTAAATTAATATAACATATACTTTTATTTACCAACAAGATATGTTTCTAGCATAGTTGATAAGACTGTAGCTTGCTTTTTACATATATATTAAGAATTTCATATTTTAAAATTTCAAAGAGCAATTTTACCATTCACCTATGACAGACATATTTATTGCATACTATATATTGATTCGCAGAAATATATGTACATGTATTAATTAAGAATTGAATTTTCAATCCGTAGTTCCCATGTTAGTCAAATAGTATATGTGCTTACTTCATGCTTGCAGTGCAGATACAGTGATATAAGCACGCAAAGTTCTATCGAAACTAGCAGCTGTTGCAGTTACAGATACACATTCATCCGAAGAAAAAGAAACTAATCAACATCCACATCAATTTGTCACTTGACTAGTCCAGTTCATCATATTCCCCCCGCTGCCCCGCTTCGCCATCGTCCTTAAGCCGACATAAACAATGGCCATTATGGACTATTATGCACTTTTCAGTTGTTAAGCCAAATGCGATGTTCATCTCAAGTCCAGGGCCGGCGTTTGCAGGGTAGGATGAATAGAAAGAGGCAGAGGACGGAGGACAACGCAGAGAGGGCGTGCACACCCCCGTCTCGCTGCCAACCGCAGCGAATCACATCAAGTGTTTTTTTCTAATTTCACGGGTTACCCCCGGGAAGGAGGGGGGAGAAGGTTCTTCCACTCTCGGCTTACGCCCCCGCGCTTAGCGACGTTGCCTTATTTACTTTTCATTTGCCTGCCAAACATTCGCGCTTAATTTCTCGCGTAATTTTTATTACCACCCGGCAGACATATAGTTGCTATACGTTGTGCTCGTATGTGTGAGGGATACGAGTACCCATTATGGTGGCCCTTTCGGGTAGATGATGATCATTCATTGGGATATTCGCGTGTCTTCGTCGTGAAGTCGTCGCCGTCCTCTCGACTCTGGGAACCGGGCAGCTGGCCGCCATCCGCTCTGCTCGCTTCTCGCTTCTCGCTCTCACTTATCATTAATTTCTCTACCGCATTTACTTGCTCTGGTATTCTGACATTTCGTGCCTGCGCCTTTGCCCTCACCCTCGCCTCCATCTCTGCTTTCTCCTGTCCATTGCTAGCCTCGTCCTGTTTTGACATAATTGTTTTTGCGTCCGCACTTCGCTCTACCCTAATTAATTGATTAGCTTCAGCAAATCGGTCAATATGTTCTTCTTGCTCACTCACTGATACTCCCTCTTTCTCTTGTTTCGACCGTTTCGACCCTCCACACTCCCACTTCATGGCAGTTTTTATGGCTCTACGCTCTGTGGACGCGTAATGAGTTGCTAATTAGATTTGTTTGCCAGGTTTACTTCTTCTGCATGTCCTGGGGCTTCGCTTGAGAGTCTGTCCAGCCGGTGTTTGTAAGAATATAGAGCTTGCGGTTAGGAATTACTGAAAGTTCCCTTAGCATTAAGTCAAAAGTCATCAGTGCAAGAAAAAAGAGTTCTCAAATCGATTTAGGTTAGTTTGGTGCGGGTTACTAAGTGCCTTATATGGTAGATTACCCCACTACCAATTACTGTTTAAAAAAGGTATATTCAATTATAGAAAATAATGTTGTGCTTTATATGTGGTTGGGAATACCACAGTCGAGTCTGCTTAGGACATATTCAATCATTTATGTGGATAAATATTTATTCCATTTACTTTATCTTATATCACTTTATCACTTATCACAGAATCATGAAATAATTCGCATATATAGGGTATCTTATAGTCAAGTATAGAGCACAACTTATTCGCTGAAAATATAATCAATTACCTTAAAAGCTTAGACATAATCTCTATAAATTGATATATGGTAGAGTATCTCATAGTCGTACACAACACAAACTTAAACTTATAGCAAATCCAATCAAAACTGAAATTAATATGTGGTAGGGTATCTCACAGTCAAGTGCATGACTCCGCTTAAAGCATATTCAATCATATAATAGAAAGTAAGAAGATAAAGTTAAACTTATTCTATTTGCTGTATCTGAGAATTTCAAAATTCACTTAGCCTGCCCCACACTGAACGTACTCCACGTCAATCCTAACCTTAAATATGAATCTGCGAGCCAGGATACTCGACAGAAACGCCTCGGGAAACTTGGAAAAAGCGCTGAAAGCAGGCAACACGACTTTTGCATTCATAACTTTTGCGGCAACCAAATCGGCCGGAACTTAATTTCATCTTTCTCCTCTCTCCCCCCCCCCCCTTCTAACGGTAATTTTCGCAGCGAAGAAAATATGATAAGATGGCGTCGCTCGAATATAAATAAAAGAACATTTTTAATTTTATGCTTATGCACTTAATTTTTTGCCTTTTTCACACGTTTCACTGTTTGCGCGAGGGAAACCCGAAGCCTGCAAAGGGTTAGAATGGCCCAAGGAAGTTGGGGCTCGGGTACGGGTATTTTGGGTTCGGGTTGGGGCTCGGGTAAGGAATCGCTTTCGCAGAGTTCTCAACTTTTTTCGCTGTTTGTCGACCGCAGTTTTTAAGAGTCTGTCGCAAGTTTGCCTGCTGCCTGGATGCCTGCTCACGCTTAACCCGCAGCGTAAAAATTTGATGAGTTTGGCATTTTCTTTAATTGAAATTTGTGATCTTTTGAAAGCTTTGAAAGTCGCGACTGCATGCAAGTCCCCGCCCGCCTCCTTCCCTTTGCTAGTTTCAAGTGGCTGCAGTCACATCACTCACACACATACAGCAGACAGGCACACATACTCGCACCCAGACACTCACACATGCGATTAGCTGCGGATTAAAATGTCACCCCTTTTGCGCTGCGTCACGCACGAGCTACAAGATACAAGATACAGACTGGGCCCTCGCTATAGATACATTTAATTACAAACAAATAAAAGTCATGACAGCAGCCCACACGCACACATACACACACATGTATCACTGCAGCTTCTGGCTTCGCGCACATGCAACAGTTCACACGACCGGGTCAGGACTTCCGGGTCCTTGTTCTTCTATTCTTCTCTTCTCTATCTTCGCATCTGAATATCTGCGTATTTTAATAATCGGTTTATTAGCTCTGCGTTGAATGTGTGTGTGTGTGTGTATGTCTCAAGAATGGGCCCGCCCACTCGAAGGCGGCAGACAGTCAGCCAAGTCGGTGGAGTATTTCCTACTTTTTATTTGCCATTTGGTTCGGCAAACAGATGAGCCCCACCCACACTTCAAAGGGACCGAGAAAGTATCCGGCCGAGAAGAAAGCCATGCAAAGTATCTTTGAAATTAACTTTATTTATTTAACTACTTAAAAGCAGATTAACGCAATTACACACTTGAACTGCTGCCATGCAAATCGGAAGCTGGCACGACAAAAAACTCAAAGATTCTCGGAATATACACAAAATCTGCGCGAAATCAGTCAAAGCAAATCCAAATAAATCGAAGTAAACCAATAACTGTGTAGGCAATGGGAGCTAGGTGCATCTTCGAGTACATATGTCTGTATATTATATATATGTGGGATCGCAAGGTTGAGTCAATAGAAACAGGTGCACCTGTGTAACTAAGACTTCAAGTTTATTTCAATGAAATGGCAAAAGTAAAATTAATATCTCGTCGAGTTTTCTTATAATTTTTAATTATTTTTTTATTAATTTAATTTAACTTAAAAACGCGGAATATAATTCTGTATTTCTTACTATTTTTCAACTTCTGACTGATTGGCCATCTTTCAGTTCTTATGAAAGTTATAATTAAGCCAATACAAGCAATAGCGGACGAATTAATCTTAGCAGCCTTAGAAGATATTGGCAGATTTTTTTTTATATTTTTAAATATTTCGTCACGTCTTATGCTCGTTAAACTCCTAATGTTCTCTCCGCATTGCGTTAAAGTAGGACTCTTATTACATGTTACTATTGCTCACATAGGAACAATCGGTCCAAATATTAATTTGTTCTTTTCGTCTTTTGCAACGCAAGATAACCGGAACAGGCCAGAAAGAGCCTATATATCGTAGAGCTGCCATAGTGCCATACTGATAGAATTAGGTTCTTCTTCAATATATCTTATTTTAACAAAACTCCTTACGTTCTTCTCCTACTGTCATCAAAAGTGAACTCGTATAACATTGAACTATAGCTTAAGCTGAACATAGGAACAATCGGTCCAATTATGAGTTTTTTATAAATAATATATTTTTTAATGAAATATATTTTATTAATTCAAAAAGTTTTACATTAAAAGTAACGGCACCAATGTTTTTAAAACAATATTCTAATTTCCCTAAGATCGGAATACTCTATATATTATAATTAAGCTCATCTCAGCTTGGTCTAACACTGTTTGTATATCATATATATAATATATAATATATATATATATATATTTCACATACCCTATTGGAACTATCAGATTAGTTTTGTATATTAAATTTGTATTTTAAAAAATGTATATGTATATACAATACTTTATTTATCTATATACTTTATTTATCTAATAATATAAGTTTTTCAAATGTTTGTCCGCTTTTGCATTTTTCAGCTGTGCAACACGAGCGCGGTCCCCGCAAACCGAAGCTGCATCCCCAACTGCACCACCATCACCACCATGCGGCCGCTGCAGCTGCTGCACATCACGCGGCAGCCGCCCACGCACACGCCCACCATCATCATCACCACCATCACGCGCATGCGGCGGCGGCTCATCACGCCGCGGCGGCTGCAGCGGCTGCCGCTGGACTGCATCATCATCATGGCGGCCATTTGCCTGTCTCGCTGGTGACCAACGTTTCGGCCTCCTTCAATTACACGCAGCACATCTCGACGCACGCGCCACCCGGTGGCTTCCATCCTGCCGCCCCGCCGACACATCCGCACGCGACACACCAGGCGCCACTGCCAAGCGGATCACAGCACCACCAGCAGCACCAGCAGCAGCAGCAGGTGGCTGCAGCGACACACGCGACAGCCTTCCATCATCCCGGCCAGAACGCGAGCGGCGCAGTCGGCGCCTCGTCGAGTGTCGCCATGAACTTTCCACCCCACTTGCTGCACCACAATCTTATCGCCGAGGCGGCAAGCAAGTTGCCCAGCATCACAGCGGCTACGGCCACTGCTGTGGCCGCAGCCGTCGTCTCCACGGGCTCGCCCTATGTGCAAGCCACGCCCACAGCGAACCACAACAACTACTCGTCGCCATCGCCCAGCAACTCCATACAATCCATCTCGAGCATTGGATCGAAGAGTGGAGCAGCCGGTGCTGCCGGCCTCAGTCTGGGCAGCGAGAGTCCGCGCGTCAACGTGGAAACGGAGACGCCTTCTCCGTCGGCGTCGCCTCCGCTCAGCGCCGGCAGCGTTTCGCCCGCCCCCACGCTGACCGACTCGCACTCGCGGCCCGCATCCAGCGCTGCATCGCCGCATCACGCACAGAACTCGACGTACTGCCTCAGCGAAGCCTCGCACCAAACGCCGCCGAGCAGCGCGGCAATCCTCATGCACAGCATCCATCTGAACAACAATAACAACAATAATAGTCACATGAACCACAACAACAACAACAACAAACAGCTTAGCTACACGTCGGGCTCGCCCACGCCCACAACTCCTACACCGCCACCCCCTCCGCCACCGCCGCTGCCTGGCGCGCCGGGACGTGTAGGCGGCAGCGGCGTCCCAGCCGATTGCCACGCTTCCAATGGTTTCCTCGAGCTGCTGCTGAGTCCGGACAAGTGCCAGGAGCTCATCCAATATCAAGTGCAACATAACGCGCTGCTATTTCCGCCGCCGCTGCCACAGCAGCTGCTCGACTCACGCCTCCTCTCCTGGGAGATGCTACAGGAGACGACGGCCCGCCTGCTCTTCATGGCCGTGCGCTGGGTCAAGTGTCTTATGCCGTTCCAGACGCTGTCCAAGAACGACCAGCATTTGCTACTGCAGGTGGGTAGTCGAGACACTTGAGAGCAATTAAAGTCGTAGAGACCTTATAAATATACATATTTATTCTTGAGCAGTAGAAAAAGCTTAACCGATCTGGTTAAGTGGTTAGGTCAGTCTTTACGCGTGTTGAAATGCCAACTAGTTCCCTAAAAAAGCTTGAATTTGTTGCACATACTTCTCGAGTCTACTGATTATTCTTTTTAAATCGGGTATATCTTTAAAACTTATAAAATTCCTATAGCCAGAGAATTTTCTCAGTTTTTAAAGGATCCATAATTGTTTTTCAATATTGTAGATATTTTATTTAAATATAATAGAAGCCATAGAGTATACTGGGATTGTTTACAAGACATGTTTATATTAACGATTATATTATGTCCAAGACCACAAAATTTAAATCTTTTAGCCACCAATATATTTAAAATAAATTCTATTGCAAACTGATTATTAAGTAATTATTTACATGCTGTTTTATAACAGTACATATGAATATGATGTGTGTATTAACGCTTAAATTTCCAATAGTACTTATCGGTTACCTGTATGAAATAGCTCAAAATGGGGTATAAGCTTATACAAATTTACCTATACTACAAGCAAAACCCTAGATATAAAATCCTAAAAATTGTTCATTTGTCACAATTTACAAATTTTTAATATATAATAGCAACTATTTTAATTATGCGACAGACATTATCTATTATATTATCGGATATTAATATGCATAGGTTAAAATTTCTTTAGCATGAAACACTTTTACGAATAAAATGAAATAATTTCGTAACTCTTTTTTAGGAATCCTGGAAGGAGCTGTTTCTGCTCAATCTTGCCCAATGGACCATTCCCTTGGATCTGACTCCAATACTTGAGTCGCCGCTGATCAAGGAGCGCGTGCTGCAGGACGAGGCCACGCAGACGGAAATGAAGACCATCCAGGAGATACTCTGTCGGTTCCGTCAGATCACGCCAGATGGCAGCGAGGTGGGCTGCATGAAGGCCATCGCCTTGTTCGCCCCGGAAACAGCCGGCCTATGCAACGTACAGCCTGTGGAAATGCTGCAGGATCAGGCGCAGTGCATTCTCTCGGACCACGTGCGGGTGCGGTATCCGCGCCAGGCGACACGCTTTGGACGGCTTTTGCTACTGTTGCCCTCGCTGCGCACGATACGCGCGGCGACCATTGAGGCGCTCTTCTTTAAGGAGACCATTGGCAATGTGCCCATTGCGCGGCTGCTGCGCGACATGTACACCATGGAACCGGCTCAGGTGGACAAATAGAGGGTTCCCACTCAGATGTAATCAAAAATCGATTCGCGGCAACAATTTTTGTCACTTGCGCAAATATTTGTGCTGCAACTAAACTTAAAACAAGTAAAAAGTGTTACTGTCGAGCGCGCCCGACTGTTAGATACCATTCACCCACTTTAGTCGTTGCATGGCTCTAACGACTTGGTTATTTATACTGATTATTGTACGGTCTGCACCTTCTGCATGTTATATAAATGTTGACAAACCTTATATACAATTTTTAGCCTTTTTCAGTGGGTGAATGGTATAATAAAATGAAAATAATAAAAGATAGAAACGAAAATTTAAATGAAAATGAATTGGGAAAGAGATGGAAACTACAAATGAAAATGGAAAATAAAAATTGCTAACTCGACTCGACTCGACTGCAGCTGCGATAGTTCACAGCGTACAACGTTCGTGTAATAGATACGTTGCCACGCCCACGCCCTCTTAGCCCTCGTCCCTTCCGCCTGCGGCTACTTTCACGTTGATTTATAGCTCTGTTCGCGAGTTATTCGCGTTTATTTTCTTTTTTTCTAACATTTTATTTTTTATTTCCCCTTGCCCTCTCATCCCATCCCCTTGAGCTCCAGTTTATGCTCCACCATGCTCTTTATTTATCTTTCATTCGACATTTTGTCGTCTCTTTTCTAAAATTGCTCATGTTATTTCAACCTGGCAAGCAACCTGCAGACTCCACACCCCGCACTCTGCTCTTCTACCTGTTCCTTTCCCAGTAATTTTCCTTGGCACCCTTTTCACGTTTTGGCTTACCCACTCGGGTATACCCTAGTAGAGGGTATTCTACTTGGCACACTCTCTGAGCTTTGGTTGCCTAATCTCCTATCTGGAATCGTTTAAAACTGATTTCAAAGTTAAGGAATTTTTGGCATATTATGAAGGACAAATTCATGAAGTTTGATATAGAATTATTATGCATGAAAAAAAAAATTTTTTCTAAGCTTCCTACACGTATTTGCGCATTAATTCTCTGTTCTATCTCTTATCTTTGCTTTTTGAATCTGAACTATGGGCCAGCACTAGAACCACAAACATACAGTACCAAGTCCACCTTCTATTCGGCTGCCCTCTGTACATAATTCCAATTTCATAACTTCCATCTCTGCTCTTGTCAATTCTTCTTTTATTTTCGTTTTCTGTGGAATCGCGTTTAGAAATCGGGGGAAATGAAAGAATAACTTTGCCGCGGGCAAGGCGCCATGGCCTCGCGTACCTTGGGAAGTATTGGTGGGCAGCTTCAGCTTTACATGCATACCCCTACATACACCCATTACTATCAGACCGTACATATATGACTGCATTCACTGTCATATAGGAACATTCCAAGTAACGGTGCCAGCTTCGTTCATGAATTATTTAATGGCAGATGCTTTTTAATTGATTTGCAAAATGAAAAAAGCTAAAAACAAACAACCAACGAAAATGAAAATAATACTGAAAATAAAACTTAGAATAATAGTTGCAAAAATGTAGTATGTAAATCGCCAGCAATGCTGTCTACAATAAATAAAATCATATTAATTATTATGTACACAAGGATGAATAAAAGCATAAATTGAAATATAATATGGATATGAAAAATGTGTCGACTTTTATTTGCAAAATGAAACGGAAAACAAAAGCGAACCAATTTCAAATTGAAAAATGGAACTGGAGTAATGCTTGTAATTTATTCTAAGCTGTAGCCAATAGTTCCAAAAAAGCATGGAAAGCGCTTTGGGATTTACTATACGAGACTTAGTTTAATTGAATAAATTGGCGACTGGTATTAAGTTAGCATTAAAATACTTATTGCGAGCGGGACTCAATCATTTCATTAAGTCATTTCATGGAAAATTTCCGAAAAGCATTATTATTTTGTTTCAAATGTGTATCCACGCATCCCATCAGAAAGATTATCTCAGCGGTTTCGAAATAAAGAATTTTAGCTAAAAACCAAAGAAATTGCAGCAACAAAGTCTGTAGACATCAAATTGGCATATATTTAAAAATTATTTAATTAAATCACTTGTAAAATTGAGTCATTAACAAAAATCAGTTTTTGAAAACTCCTAAATGAAGAAAGTCATGGCTTAAATCGAGAAATCGGTTAAAAATTGGTAAAATAGCTTTGTGAAAATCCATGTCACAGACAAAAGTAGGCGTGACTAATCAAGTTATACAAGTTCTTGAGCAGCATTAATCATCGTGTCGATTTAACAATAATCGACTGTTTATCCACTTGTTGTCGTTTTCACTCACTACAAGTGTTAGAGACACAAAATGATAAATGAAGATATGCAGGTCAAGTTTATTTAAAATTTTGAATACCACGTCTACCGCCTCACAGAGGACCGGATGCTCATAAGACTGTGTTAAATCCAGAAAGCAATAATGCGCACTGTTAATAATTTGTTGAGAGTGGTATTTATTTATTTGTTCTTTGTTAGTACAGTTTTATTTGAAAATCACTACAAATCACAGTAACACAACTTGCACTGATCGATCTTTCAGAATGCGCGAATTAACATGGCAAACAACAGTACAGCTGCCCACAAAGCAAAGGGTAAAAATAATGCATTCAACGCAGGTTTACTTCAATAGACTCACAAATTGTCAGAAAAGTGTTCGAAACGCATTTAGGGATAATTATTTGTATAAAATTAGTTTATCCACCTATTTTCAATTAGCTTTTCATTAAAAAAAACTCATTTCATGCTGGTAAACCTTCCAAAACATAAGTTCGGATCGATGACGGTGGAAAAGGGAAAGCATGGACAACATTTATATATATTTAAAAACATATTGCAGTAAGGTAAAACCCGTACTTAATTAATTTCATTTCCAGAAGATAAAATTAATCTGTTTACGGTTTTCAAATATTAAGTTCTGTAAAAAGTTCTTATAATAACAAGAACCCTGATCCAAGCTACATTGTGCAGATGTTCAGACTTATGCATTTTGTTTTAAAATCAGTCTATTATATACGATGGTATGGTATGGTACAATATATATGAAGAAAACATATTCTTTTTTTCATAAGGTCGTGATTTAAAAGAATATAACAGTAACAATATAATAATATTAGTAATGTTGATATACATATCTTAAACCGTATGATAATGCACAAGAAAAACAGTATTTCAATTGTAGTGCCTTTATTTTTAACTCTTTTTCTCGAAGCTTTCGCGACAGGGGGGCCTAATGCAGCAGAGCATATTCGTTGGAAAACATGCAAATTGAAATGGCACCAAACAAATAGAAGGCCGGACCGGAGACAGAGCAAATTGTGTTAATGGATGCAATAAAGTACAGAGGGAGAATGAACGCAATTAAAACAATTAGAAGACACGTTCTTTGGGCCGCACTATTTGCCAAGTAGAAATGTAAAAAATGTGAAAATGTGTGGAAATGTAAAAGCAAAACGAAGCGAACCAAAAATTGTGTGGCATTAAAAAAGTGCCAAAACATTTCATTTGGGAACCCGAAGGACGGGCAAATATGAAATGTAAATCATAAAAAAAATAAGTAAGAAATTCTACAGTTCGACACACTCAACAGTAAGATACCATTCACCCCTTTTGACCCTTAGAAATTTCGTTTCATAACTTCTGAATTTATATGCCGATCGGGCTATAATTTTGAGCATATATTAATATTATTATTAGCTGTGAGTGTGCTAAAGCATAATGTTTTAGATGTAAATCATTGCTTTATATTCAGCTTCAAAATTGAGATATCATGGCACTCAAAATTTTAAATATAATCTACTGGAATATACATTTCAAATTTGGGTCCTCTAGCTCTTATAATGGCTGACTTTTGTGTGCTTACGTAGACAAACAGACTGACTGACGGACATGAACTTATCAAATGGACGATGGAAGAGTTTATATACTTTGCGTGGTCTGTCACGACCTTTCCACACAACTAATATACCATATTTACACATTTTCAAGAGGTAAGGTATATAACGAGAACGAGAATGAAAATAAAAATCCGCAATTTGTATGCTGTCGCATATTCCGTAGCGCTTAAGCATTGTCCTGTGGGCGTGTACTGTGTGGGCGTGGGGCTGTCATAAATGCTTTGATAAAGGACATGTGCGGGGCTATGTATTATTGATGCCGCCTCGTCTTGGACTGTCATCAAAGGACGTGCCATTGTTTGAGACAAATGTCTTGGCAAAAGGTAAGACACTTGCTTATTTTACATACTCGCAGCCCCAAGCATGACAGGACAGGACAGGACAGGACAGAACCGGAGCGGACAGAGCCGGACAGGAGCAGAGCGGTCAGGAGCATAGCTGATCTGAGCTGAAGTGAACTAAATTGGACTAGAACCGCATAGACCACTGGACATGTTGCATACCCTTTTGGCAGAAACTTTGCTTGTCTCTCCGCTCTGTTCTGTCCGTTCAGCTGAGTTTCTTTTTCCACTCTTTGCTTCGCCACGGGCAATACATCTTGGGCCACAAAACACAAAATCGTCTTAAGTATTTTATGTGGTTTAAATAAAATAAAAATAATAAAAACCATCCTTTCCTATGTGTGTGTGGCTCTGTGTGTGTGTGTGTCTGTGTTTGAGTGTGCGAGTAAAGGGATAAGCATTCTACATCCGCTTAACGTTCTGCATTTCCTTCGCTTATTCTCGTCTTGGCATTCAATTGGAGCTTTCGTTTTGCGTAAATGATTCCATTTCGTACATTTTTGATATACTATTATTCTACGCCCGGATCCAATGTCCGTCATTGTTTTTTATAGACACATATTACACAGCAATCTTCCATCTTCCCCATCCATCTTTTCCACCATCAACTTGATGACACGGCCAAAAGGTGGCATTCTCGACATGAATATGCCTGCCTCGGACCATGTGAACTGTGCCACTTGTTGTCCGCACATGTGTGCTTGTTTTTATGTGTGTGTGTGTGTGTGGGCAAAAGGATTGATATGCGATGCATAGTAATTTGCGCCTAGTGATTCATCTCTTATGTTGCGTGCAAGGCATGCTTGCACCATACGCATATATCACCCCGGCTTTACGGAACTGAGTGTAGGTTGCAATCTCTTGTAAATATGAATATCCCTATATACTTCGAATAACTGAAATTGTCGGTCTCAAAAATTGTAAAACTAGCCTAATAGTAATACTACTGTACTTAATACATACATGTTTATTTACTATATATAGTATAGCAGATGGAGCAAATCAATAATACATATTTATAAACAATACATAATCCAGACCCCCACAAATTCGGACACTCAGTAGTTCTGACTTCAAAATAATTTTCATTACAGTACTTATTATTCGTACAAAACGATTTTCTATTGACCTCTTAACTTTTTTCCATCATCCATTAAAACTGGTAAACAGGAATATTGCCTTTCATATTTCCACAGGCATAAAGATAACTCTATTTCAAGTTTTAAGAGAAGATTGCCAAATGAAAACCTTTTAAGCAATAATTCAATTTAATTTAATTCAATAGATTATAACGTATAGGCAATCACACAGTTTCTTCTTTAAAATTTATTAGTATGAAGATTTCTATTTTTTAAAATGATTCCAATATTTTTAAAGTCAAAAAATAACAAAAAGGTACGTTTCTTTTGTCAATTTTGATTTGATAATCTGTACGTGATCTGGTCCAGATTATCGAGAACGTACTGTATATAGTTATATCTATATTTAACAATGCATAAATCTATTTTACTTATACCTCTACAAAGGTAAAGAGTCATGTTTCAGATATGAATATGAACACACATACAACTGTATAATTACAGAGGTGCACACAAATGAACATCTAAACATATGACAAAGTACTAGGAGAAAGTCTAGTAAAAAATTTCATTACCACAATTGCTTGGAATATGTGTATATCATAGTATACAAATTTCCAGCATTAAGTAAAACCTGAACAACAATTTGAAATACTATACAAGCCATTTGAAGAAATTTTAAAAAACGTTTTTTAATGCTTTTAGTTTATTTTTTGTTTTCAATTATTTGATATGAGTAACGTATACTTTTGTTGCCTTATTTCCCTCTTACTAACAAATAGAAATGGCTAAATGCAAACGGACAAAGAAAAGTTTAATTAAGTCCCAATAATTTTCAATAAAATTATGAAAAAGAGCGTGCAGTCAAGATAAGAACCTATACTGTTTAAGCTGATTTAATAATTTTTATTTCAACTTCACTTAACACGTGGATCAATGAGTCCCGGGATTAAATAAGAAAAACACGTTTTTTTTTTAGCAAAACTTGACTTTATTCAGCCACGTGTTAAAAGGTAGCATTTCAGAAAATTTTACCAGATTTTGTGGAAGTACCTCGAAATTACTTCTATTTTGCATAGGTTTTCAATAGTTAGTTTATCGTTAAAATTTATAATTACATAAGAAATTCACTTTTTTAACAATGTTATAGATAAGGCTTATATAATTCTATCAAACAAATGTTCCCTAGTTTTTAAATCAATTTTACGTACGCGACCCCTTCTTATAAAAGATCAAGATAGTTAAGCAACCACATATAATTACAGAGGAAAGTAGCATAGCCGCGCCTAATCCATGGTTCGTCTATAAAGAACAACGTATCACGTTGGCGCCATCTTCCAGTTCGGACTCTCCGCTGTTGCCATAGGAACAAGCCAATCCACACGCCACATCGGAAATAGATGCAGAAGCAGTAATGGACTCTGCAGCAGGGCCCTGCTGTAGCGCTCAGACACAGACCAGGAGCAAGTCAGGCCACGAGCATAACGTGCAACTTTCCAGCTTTCGCCGCAATCAATTTTACGGGTGCACAACGGCAACAAAAACAACAGGACGTCGACGGGGAATTAGAGCAACCCCGAACATACAAGGGACAAGGCAACTCCGTTCCTGGCGCAAAACCAAAACCAACTCGAGGCGACACGAATCACCCACACACATGCACACATGCCCATACACGCAGACACACACAGTGCACTCACACATGCAAAGGGCGCAGAGAGAGTTAGACACGCAACCGAGGAGGAGCGTCCAGCACGTGGTCCAGCTCACATGAAGGTATTAACGCGTAACAACATCGCTGCATGATTAACCTCTGCCGCTGGAAGTGGAAGCATGAAGTGTGCAGCGGGGTACGGGGAGCGGGCACTTCTCGTGGTTAGACATGACTCTGGCCTAGCTTTCGTCGTGTACTAGACGAGGCTTAACACGACGCGGCTTCTGGCCATCCCGCCAGCAGCAGCACAGCTAATCGGACGAAGCTGCTGGCAACGGTTGCTGGTGGTAGCATCGCAGCATCATCGCAGCATCGCACCAACTTTAGTGAATTAAGCTCTAAGCAGTTATAACCAAATAAAATTTACAATGTAAGTTGTAAATACGAATAAAAACTGTTTTTAAAAATGATAGCTTTATTGTTGTATACTTTATATAGTATATATATGAATAAGGTTCCATTTCTATTACTTCTTAAACAATTTTATATATAAAACTAACAAAAAGTTGTATTGCAACGGAATTAAAAAAAACTTAACATTGCAGTCAAGTTTCGCGGGCAGTTAACAGCGTGCTAACAGCTCAAGTGAGCATAACAGAAAGGCGACGTTAGCAGACTTATCGAGCTGTAAAATATTCAAATATGCAAAATGTTAAATATTTAAATAAATTTAAATATTGGAAAATATGATTTAAAAATTAATTGGTAAACTATTATTTGCCTCGTTATTGCTTTTAAGTCACTGTTCAGTTTAGTATGTTATGCTATGTGCCGCCGTCGATATATCGATAGTCTATCGATAACACATACTTGTGCATGCGCGTTTTTAGCTTAGTACTATTTATTAATGTGCCGTGGTCCCAACGTGTCAGTTTGTTGTAAATAATTCACGGCGCAGGTCACAAATTCGCGTAGTAAACTAAACTAACCGAAGCAATAGGCACACTTGCATATATCAGCTGCAAAAACAACAACAACTGCAAATAAGAGTAATAACAACAATAACAACAGCAGAAGCGACAGTATGGCGGAAAAAGTAAATGTTTGCATTGTCGGCTCGGGAAACTGGTAAGCAGATTAGCAATGATTAAAAAGAAATGCAACTAGACACACAGCGTCTGCCAATTATATAACAATTGCATTTTGCACTCTGGCATTTCTCGAAACCTTGCACAGGGGTTCGGCCATAGCGAAAATCGTGGGCGCCAATGCGGCCGCGCTGCCCGAGTTCGAGGAGCGCGTCACGATGTTCGTCTACGAGGAGCTGATTGACGGCAAGAAGCTGACGGAAATCATCAATGAGACGCACGAGAACGTCAAGTACCTGAAGGGCCACAAGCTGCCGCCAAATGTGGTACGTACAGCGAATAATAATATGCCCCCTTCCAAATTCCAATTAAGCAGGTGTGAGAACATTAGAAATTCCGTTATGTAAGCAGCGTTCGCCTGTTCATCCCTTACATAAATACGCCTTGATCTTGACCGTGGTGCAGGGGCGGCGAAAAACAGGCAAAATTATCTAATCAGGCAGATGAGCAGGCACAATGAGAAATGCACACTGTGCTATTTTTACAACCTGCACGCTCTCTCGCCTGCGCTCTCTTTCTCGCCCCGTCCCCCTTGCTCTTTGGCTGCAGTTTTTCAGGGCCATCACCTTGCGCTGACGTCTGCCAGGCTGGCAGTGCCAGCTCTGTCTTTGACGTAGGTCAAGGCCGGCTTGACGAGTCATTTCTCTCTCGCGCGCACTCTCTCTCTCTCTCTCTGTCTCTGTTCGCTGTGCAGTGTTAACATTGATTCGCTTGTCACTGTTAACGGCGAACAGCGTGTCAATTACATAGATCAATATGTGTAACATGTTGTTGTTGTTGTTGCTGTTGTTGTTGTCTACAGGGTTCTATTCAATCCAACAGCAGCAACAACAATTAGCTCAGCCAAGCCTCGATAAGACTAACATGCGGGCGACACTCGACTGTTTGTGTTTGCTGATTATAGATAAGTGGCAGTCTCCACTTGCCTCTCATCCCCTTGCCGGGTCACATATTTAACAAGCTATTTTGTTGTCTCCGATAAGGTAGAGCAATTAATAATTTAATTTCATTGTGTTTCTCTTTGTGGAAAAACACTGGATTCCGCCAATTTACGAATATATAAAATGTGGCCAGTTGCTTTTGTCTTTATGGCACGAACATCTATACGAAAACTTAAATAAATTTATATGTAGCTATGATTTTGGCAAGTGTTCAACGTGAGCCGCAAACAACATGAGAAAAAACAATAACAAAATACCAAAAAAATGCTAATAAACAAATGCAGTCACAGCCAAACGATCTAGGATTATTATGGTTTATTTTTGGATCTCCGATAAGGCTAAGGTCTCTTGTTCCACGATAGCAAGTTGTAACATGTTTGCTTTAGATTACATTGTAACCGAATGATTTCATTCATTCTCATCGAGCAACTTCAAGTGGAATTTTAGCAGTGTTGGCGTTCGCTCCGGCAAAACAGCAAACCAAGCACAAAATCATATAATAAACGAGTCGGGTATCTATAGCGGCAAACTGAACCTTATACCTGAAAGCTCAAGAGTTATATAAGACTTATCGGGTTGGATCACGCCAACGCTAACTGCAAAACAAGTTATTGGCAAATAGCAAAAACGCTGAACTAAATTCAAAACGGAGTGCGGCTAAGTCGAACGTGGCGTATACTTGGCATAAACTATGCCGATCTCATCACTATAATTACTATATAGCACTTGCCATAAGTGTGGTTGTGCCGTCGGTCGCGCTACTTGAAAGTCACCCGACTATCGAGGGTCTAGACAGTCCGAGAGACAGGGACAAGCCTCCAAAACTTAACACACGTGTGCCCCTAATGATTTCCGTGTTGTGGAGCTCATTCCAGTTTCCAAAGTTCCTTCATTCAACCTTGGACCGTGTGTGTGTCTGTTCACTTCTCCGCGCTTATCAAAGCAGCAGTAGCTCGCTTATCAGAAAGAACAGTTACTCGGCGCTCTGCCTGATACATATGATACATGCCATATTTTAAAATTTCTCTTGATTTCTATTCCGTACACAGGTTGCTGTGCCCGACCTCGTGGAGGCTGCCAAGAATGCAGATATTCTCATTTTCGTGGTGCCCCATCAGTTTATTCCGAACTTCTGCAAGCAATTGCTGGGCAAGATTAAGCCGAACGCCATTGCCATATCGCTGATCAAGGGCTTCGATAAAGCCGAGGGCGGCGGCATTGATCTAATTTCGCACATTATCACCCGCCACTTGAAGGTGAGTTCGTTGGCTTGGCCAAGTGACATTTGTCAACCTCTGCTAATCTGAAACTATCACGATCGACACGCACATTCAGATACCATGCGCCGTCCTGATGGGCGCCAATCTGGCCAACGAGGTGGCCGAGGGCAACTTCTGCGAGACGACCATCGGCTGCACGGACAAGAAGTACGGCAAGGTGCTGCGTGATCTCTTCCAGGCCAATCATTTCCGCGTCGTCGTCGTCGAGGATGCCGATGCCGTCGAGGTCTGTGGTGCGCTCAAGAACATCGTGGCCTGCGGTGCGGGCTTTGTCGATGGACTCAAGCTTGGCGACAACACCAAGGCGGCGGTCATTCGACTCGGCCTCATGGAGATGATCCGCTTCGTCGATGTCTTCTACCCGGGCAGCAAGCTGTCTACCTTCTTCGAGAGCTGCGGCGTCGCAGATCTTATCACGACGTGTTATGGTCAGTTCTATTTAAGTGCATACTTAATTTCTTTTGGTTTGCTCATTTTCTTTGTGTTGCTGCAGGTGGCCGCAATCGTCGCGTTTCGGAAGCTTTTGTCAGCTCCGGTAAAACCATCGAGGAGCTTGAAAAGGAAATGCTCAATGGCCAGAAACTGCAGGGTCCGCCCACCGCCGAGGAGGTCAACTACATGTTGAAGAACAAGGGCTTGGAGGACAAGTATGTTCTGTAGTTGTAGTAGTTCATCATGAATCTAAACTAATAGAAACTCTTTGGTTCTCTTGCAGATTCCCACTGTTCACTGCCATACACAAGATTTGCACAAATCAGCTTAAGCCTAATGATTTAATCGATTGCATACGCAATCACCCTGAGCATATGTAAGTGTTGAGTTCCGTTTCGCTTGCTTTTGTTTGCACAGTTTGCACATGATACTCCCAGAACTCCCAGCTACCTATCCACAGTTACCTACTTCCACGCAAATTGTTAAAACTACCAATCTTTTCTTATTAATTCTTATTAATTTTCCGTTGAGTTTCTTCAGTAGTAACATTTGTTTTTATTAGTTCTTACCGTATCCTTAGTTATGTCTATTAAAGTATATTTTTAGTTTAACACTTTATCTGCACTTTCTCAACCTTTGGCATGTTTTCTGTAATGTTTCCGTTGCGATTTAATATTAAGTTGACAAAAAGTTGAATATAATAAAACTGAAAAAAGAAAACTACAAATTTCCAAATTGAACAATGTATTTCAAAGCCTTTTTATATTTTTCTCTATCATCCCAACCCCCAGTTCATCTATCCTCGTAAAAGCCCTAACCCTAACCCATTTCATTCGCATTTCAAAAGCAACAACCAATTTTTCGTTTCATCAACAACAATTTGTTTTCTTCTCTTCTTTTATATGATTTCTCATAGGGACACGTCCATCATGCCGTCGCCAAAACTCTAAACTGTGTTACATCATAACAAAAGAAATCGATTGTAAATACTATTCGTTTGTAGATCAAGTCAAGTCAAGTCGAGTCAACTCAACTCAACTCAAGTCATACCCTGTATCACGCTCTCTAACGCATTTCTCAACAGAACAATATTGTATCTACGTATCTTTCGCCTTCCACGCACTTCAGTTCAGTTCACTTCGGTTCCTAATGATTTTCCAATTACGTTGTTAAGTTTAGAGTATGTGTTCATATATAAAAGGAATATAATATCAGTGTCATATTTGTTAAAAACTAAACAAAACCCCAAATGAAATCTGTTAAACATAAATAAAGCATTTCAACACTTTTTTGTACATAATCAGGAAAAATATTTATATTTATTTGACTTTCACTAATTGGCAGCAACGAATCGGCAGAGAGCAGTACGTACCGAAATTGGGTCTATTCAATTTTTGATCAAGACTTAAATTTGTCTTTTGTTCCCACATGTTTGTTTCGAAATTCTGTTTGGATGTTAAGAGTTTGCCGCGTACTCCGATCGCTTTTAAAAATAATGAGTTTTGTTCTCTATTCGCAGGCAAACTTTGTAAAAATCTAATGCAATTTGTTCAAGCACACTTTCATGCACCAAACAAACGTAATTAGTAATTTTTCAGCACACAATTGAAACGAATGATGTGACTACTACTCGTATATATCCCAGTGATCGAACAGAATGTGTATAGGTTGTTGATTTACTCCTAATGCCCAACGCATATCCGGCGAACCACAGAAGCAAACTAAGAAACCAACCGTGAAGTCTGCTTTTTATTTTAAACTTAGTTATTTACTTAGCGAGAAATGTGCGCATGTACCTAAACAGAAATACTTGTAAATGGGTTTTACAATCACACACTATATACAAAGAGACAGGAACAGAGTGGAACAGAAGCGGTATAATTTTAAACTACAAACTTAGACATATGGAATTTTAGTGCAATTTCAATTGAATGGCGTAGTCATAAATTTAATGTAAACTCCAGAAATGTGTTAAATAAAAACAAAACTAAAGTGAAATTGATTCGTGTATTGCATTCTTATTATACCATTTACCCATTTAAAATCTGTCAAAAATATATGCATTTTGTGAAAATGTATGTAACAGACAGAAGGAGGCGGAGATCACCATACAAAGTATATACATATATATTCTTGATCAGCATCAGTAGCCATGCCATGTATTACAAGAGCTACCATAGAGAAAACAAACTTAGTACACCACCAAACCACACATATAAGAAAATGATTTCTAACTTTTTGTCCCACATTTCTGCAAATTGAAAAATGGATTTTCGATTTATTGCAAATAACGCAATTATAATTAGAGCTAGAAGCATAAAATTTTGTAGGAAAATCCCTTATTGCATTACGCAGAATACGGATTTTCAATTTTTAGCTACCACGCCCACCGCCCCTGAAACACGAATTTTTCGAATTATTGGAAAAGCTGGAATCGCAAAATTTGATAGGAAGGTCCTATGCAGCATTAGGCATGTTTGCGGAATTTCATGTTCTGTATGCCACACCCACCGCCCCTAAAAGCACCAAATTTGGTAGGAGGATCCCTGGTATCATCCACAGAATGCAAGTTGTCACCGACTGGATGCCACGCCCACTGAACCTAAAAATCAATTTTAAAAATCGACAAATCGAACTATAAGAAAAGTAACAAAACCTTTTTTGCAGCTGTCATTAGTATTGATCTACCCTATAAGTTACAACCCGATCGGATAAACACATTAGTCATCGACGCAAGAAGTTTTCCATACAAAAAAGCAGCAGGGCCAACATCTGCGATCAATTCATGTGTATTAGTTCGCCGGATTAAAATATGTAATATTAAGATTTATTTTTAACAGCCAAAGGTAAATATTATCTTACTGTTAGTTGCTCTTATTCTACTGCTTTAAATGTGGGCTGTTCAGGCGCCCAGTCGCCACGACGATTATTTGTATTTATCGATTGTTTGACAGCAGCTGTTCTTGAAATCGGTATTAATGGTACTAGTCTGCGCGTTTTACAGCACTGAACAAATGCAACGCTGTGTCTACGTTAACGTCTGACTGTCAGATTTTAGCAATAACAAAAGTTTTTCTTCGCCCAGTGGAATATTTTTGCGCCCAACTGTCTACGTAAACAAACATCAGGCCTGGTTTTGCTTTAAACATGCCCGACAAATGCTTGTAATCGGTTAGCATATTATTGGAGCATGTAGAGCTGCGCGTATTTAGTGTACTGCACAATGGCGTCATAAGTTCGCATCCTTTGTTGTTATTCGCATCGAAATAGAATTAGGTGAACTACGTAAAATGCCAGCCGCAGTTCGCACTTGTGTGCATGAGCGTATGTACGTGTGAGTGTGTGTGCGTTTATTAATATATTGTTATTTCAGTTGACAATCGGAAAAGCTAGAACGCAGAAAGCTGCAGCACCAGCCGAACAAATAAACCAAGTAAAGCAAACCCGCAGCCAATGGACCCGCAGAAAATCACCGAATTGGCAAACTTGCTGCGCAAGAATGGCGACAAGATCCTCAATTCCGAGTTTACCTTGACCTTATCAGGTGAGCGAGCGAGTCATGCAGCTAAGGAATGACCGAGCGCCGACCACACCTCGGACAGTCAGTGGCTTTGTTCTCTGCTTATCAGCTAATCGAACCCTTTCCACTTGCTCTGGCCCTTTCCACAGGCCCGCTGCTGCGCGCCCTGAATGACTCGTTCACGCTGATCGCGGACAGCGACATTGCAATCGGAATTGGCGGCGGACTCGGCTCGTCGCAGCAGCACTCACATGCATTCCAGGTGGTCAAGCCGATCAATGCCAAGTCGAGCGTCTTCCCAGACCTGCAGCTGCTGCACGACTTCGTGCAGAAGACGACGCTGCTGAAGCTCAACTACTTCCCTAGTGAGTGTGAGTGCTACTTCGACGGCGCCATAGACATCTGCAAGTTCCGGGCACTGCGCCGTCTCGAGGTACACAAGATCAACATCTGCCAGGTGGTGGGCATCCAGGCACTGCGCTCCCAGCTGCAACAGCTCATCTGCATCAAGAGTCTGGGCAGTGTGGAGGACATCATCACGCGTTGCGGCGGCGACAATTCCAACGGTTTCGTCTGGAATGAACTGCAGTCGGCGGACTTCAGTTACAATAGCCTGCGTGGCGTCGACACCGCCTTGGAGTTTGCCCAGTACCTGCAGCACCTGAATCTGCGCCACAACAAGCTGATCAGTGTGACGGCCATCAAGTGGCTGCCGCACCTGAAGACACTCGATCTGAGCTACAATTGCCTGACGCATCTGCCGCTCTTCCACGTGGAGGCTTGCAAGCGGCTGCAGTTGCTCAACATCAGCAACAACTACGTGGAGGAGCTGCTAGACATGACCAAGCTGGACGCACTGACCAATTTGAATCTGTCCGACAATTGCCTGCTGGAGCACTCGCAGCTGCTGCCCCTGAGCATGCTGATGACCCTAACCATGCTCAATCTACAGGGTAACCCGCTGGCCTGTCATCCCAAGCACAGATTGGCCACGGCGCAGTACCTGCACAAGAACACGGCCACAGTGAAGTTCGTGCTGGACTTCGAGCCGCTTTCGAAGGCAGAGAAGGCATTAACGGGCAGCCAAAAGCTGCGTTTTATAGGCACCATGGGACAGCGCAGCGTAGCCTCCAGCTACCAGTCCATAAACAGCTCGCGGGCCTCTATCAACACTCCAGCCTCTAGCGTGGGATCGCAGCGATCACTGTCGATGCGGGGCAAGGACTCTTCCTCCGAAGCGGAGCAAGCAGCACAGGAACAAGCGCCGGTCAGCAAGCGACGCACAAGGAAACTCCGCACTGTTGACATAGCCGAGCAAGGCGAGGAGCTTGCCACAGATGCGGCAACTGAAATTGATAGCAAGGCTCAGGCTGTGCCTGCCCAGGCGGAGACCGCGAACGGCAGTCATCTGGAGACAAAGAAGCAAATCGAAACACTTCGTCTCAAATACGGCAACGAGTGGCTGCAGTCGGGCAATGCGGATCTAATGCTGGGCAAGTCGCAGCCCAGTGCAGAGGAGCGCCACAATGCCCGACAGCAGTTCAACGAGTTCCTCGGCGAATTCTCCTATACTGCAGATACAACGCGGTCAAACCATTTGAGCTCCACGCCCAACAACAATTCCTTTGTGAAAGAATCACATGCAGCAGAACACGACAAGGAAATGGAAAAGGACACGGACAAGAACTGCATGGAGCAAACCGTATACGAGTCCTGCGACAACAGCGTGGAAACGCATTATAACAGTCTGGACAACACACTGCAGCAGGAGCAGCAGGATCCAGAAGCACAACAGGAGCAGGAGGTAGACAAGCACAGGGAGGTGCTGAATCGCTTTGCCGCAGCCTGCGTTGAGCAGGAGGAGGATCCAGGTAAATCTAAAAAAAAGCAGAAGAAATCCTTGCACTTGTTTTATCCGATTGTACCTTCCGCTACTTTGTAACTAACTGCAAGCCAGTAATTTATCTATATCTTTAAAAAATCCTAAATTTTATACGCTTGGTCCTATGGGAGCTATAGCATATAGTGATCCGATTTTACGTAATTTAGAGTATGCTATTGAAACACTTTGGTCGTGGTGAGTTTGTTCGTAAATCAATGATAAATTAATTTTTCGTACAAAAACTCAGACCAGGACCGATTGTTCCTATGAGAGCTATATGTTTTAGTTGGCGACAATTTCTTAAAAAAAAAAAAAAATTAAAGAATTAATATAGCGATTTATTGATTCGATCTGATGACTTCCGACTTATTTAGAGCCTGCAGAAGTTTCATAAAGATAGATAGATAGTTTCAAAGCAGTATATTTATATATTTTATATTCGTTATATGATTGGAAATTCCTTCTACCCAAAATAATGATACCTCTGCACGGGTATAACAACAGGTGCTTCCATTTGCTTTATTAACTCACTTCCAAATCAATTGCAGTCTCCGAAGAGGAAGCCGACGAGAAGCTGTATATAGTGTGTCATGCGAATAAGACGAGTGAACCTCTATTTCTTACCATATCACCCAATTATGTGCGCGAAAAGGATGCTCTCAGCGAACGGTGAGTGAACTATACCAGGGAAATACACGTGTATACAACTATATAACTTTATGAACACAGCACAAAGACCAAGTGGAGCATCAAAGTCCTGGAGTCGTGCGAGAGAATCAAGGCCAATACACTGCGCATCAACTTCGACACAATGCAGAAGGACAAACAGGAGCGTGTCTACTGCGTGGAAAACGCCTTGTGTCAGGTAAGTTTATATGGTAACACTATCGTATGAGCTATGTATGGCATTCGTTATTTTTTAGGAACTCGAGAAGACGCTGCGTGCCATTCTGTCGGAGCGCGATCTCACTGACATGAATATAACCATTTACAATTGCGTTAGTTGTGGCTTCAGGTTCACCAGGGAGCGCAAGAAGAACTACAGAACAGCAGGTAAATTTGAATTTTGTTTGAATTTCAATTTGTTTAAGCATTATTCTCCTTGCAGAATTGTGTTGTCCGGCCTGTCGCTGCATCTATGTCGCGGAGGTGCATGATCTATCCGGTTCGTTGGACAATAAGCCGAAGGCTGACCAGTCGCAGACCAAGATATCGCCGGCATTGATCGTGGAGGAGTCGCCAGTGCAGACGCCACTGGTGCTGCAGCCCAAGGAGGACAATCAAAGCATTGGCAAGTGCCTGCGCAGTTCCATTGTTTAATCCGCAAACCAAATTTGTAGTTTTGTGAACGGCTTTTGTAGTCCTTGTTTTTGGCTGGTTTTCGACTTGCTCTGATTTTACCTGATATTTTCCTTTATAATTTATGATTTTTAACTATTTTGTTTTTCTTTTTGCATGCGATAAATCACACAAACACAAACACACACACGCAAACACTGCGAAATGAGACCAAAACTAACTTTTGCATATTTCCGCTGTATTCTTTTGTACTTTTCGCTCACCCAACAACAACAACAACGAAAATATTGTATAAACAAACTATTTAATTATCTAGTGCGCAACAGCAGGCTCGCCGCTAATAACACACCCAAGCGTAGGAGTTTGATGCAAACCGCAAAAAGTTAATATGCCAATTTTTAGTATTTAAATCTTAAAGAATTTCTTGTGACATTTTGCTTCTATGTTGTAATGCGAAGCAGCATTTGAGAGTGCATACCGAATAACAAGTCTATTCAAAATTTCAACAACTAACGCACATTCCACTAAAGTCGGAGAATGAGAGAGCAAAGCAATGCTGCTTCCATTAGAGAGAGAACCAATTTCGCAGCGCATAATAATAATCCTAATCGAGTTTCCCACTGTACCGCAGGTTCGGCCAACTCGCTGAATGAGAGCAGTTCCTGCTCGAAGATCACCAACTCGCAGTGCTCATTCGACTCCAATCAGTCGGTGGTGGGGAGCTCAAACACGGAGCGCGACTTGGAGTTCCGCGCCAACGAGAGCGATGTGGACATCATCTCCAATCCGAGCCAGTCCAGCATTGAGGTGCTGGATCCCAACAGCGTGCAGAGCGCCAGTCGCAAAACATCCGAGGAGCGTCGCATCTCGCAGATTCCCAATCTTGACACCATCGACGATGACCACAGTCAAACTCAGAACTTCATCGAGCGCGAGTTCGCGCAGGTGCTCAGTGACCACCAAGCCAGAGCAACAGCCTCGTCAACGTCAACGTCCACCACGAAGACAGAGAGGCCGAAGGATAAAGCACTAGGCCACGTGCAGCTGACGGAGAGCAGCTCGTCGGGCTCGGTCACCGACAGCATTTGCACCACCTACGAGCAGCAGGACAAGCAGAAGTCTCCATTGCCGGCAACAGCTGACGACATCGTGCTGCATAATATGCTGCTGGCGGAATCCACTGGCCGCCAAGTGAACAACAATAACAACACCATTAAAGGGAACAGCGAGATGGGGAACGGAAACTTGAAGCAGGCCGAGGATGCTGGTATATCTTCCATATTTGGAGGTACGTGTGCCCGCTTTAGCAATTCCGACCGGGTTGATTTTGTTAAACCCCTCGATCAGCTCTGTTTCAGTCGACCAACGTCCTGATGTCCAGCTCGAAGAAGCTCATCGACGCCGAGGCGAGTGCGAGCACCGTGCAGCCGTATAAGTTCAACTATAGCGACTTCAACGACATCGATCATCGCCTGAAGCTTTACTTCTATCAGAGCAAGTTCCAGGAGCCGGGCGAGCGCTTCAAGTGGCTCGTCAGGGGTCGCATCTGCAACGAGCAGGCGCAGACGCAACGCGATGGCCTGCTCGTGGTCTCCACCTGCAAGTGCTATCTGATGGAGGTGTATGCGGCGCCACAGGACGATGTGGCCAAGTGGTTGCGCCAGGTGGTTTGCGTGGCGGCCAACCGTCTGGCGCGCATACAGCTTCTGCCCTGGAAGCTGGGCGTGTCCTGCACGCTGCGCGACTGGGGTCACTTTCAGCTGCTGCTGCAAGACACGCTGCGCACGGACAACCTGCTCCAGTATCTGAGGGGTAAGTGCAGCAAGTGGCCCGGCGGATTCCTTGCAAAAAACCTAATCTGTGTTTCTTTGTTTCCGCAGAAAATCCGCCAACGTCCGACTGTGAAGTCATCGAGCAGCCGCTAGAAGTGGTGGCTGAGCGTCTCAATACGCTGATCTCGGATCCGCTGAAAGTGTGCGCCGTACTTAGTGGCTGTGAGTGGATTTGTGGCCAGGAGAAGCGTACCTTTGACGTGTGTACACTCTTCGCCACCGACTCGCAGCTGCACATTGCCGGCAATGGCAAATTCAATTGGCTGACAATGAGGCAGGAGCAGCTTCAGCTGGAACTCTCGCTGACACAGCAGATGAGCAACCTCGTGGAGGTGGAACGCATCACCGACTGCGAGTTCAATGTGAACTTCCTGGACGAGACCGAAAATCAATGCGAATTGTGGCAACTGCGGTTTGAGACGCCGTCCAGCGCCGAGTGCTGCCTTCAAGCCATTGGGAAGTCCTGGGAACTGCTGTTTGGCGTGCCATTTAGCTATTCCGCCACGTAGTATTCAGCTTCTTGCCTGGGACCAATTATCATGATAGCTCCATATCAACAACTGACAACAAATTATGTGCAAATTTAGGAATGGAATTGTGAACTTGTTTATCCAATGATCTGCATACGTTTATATACATTAACTGCATAATGTAATGATGATTAGCTTTACATATTGAACATATTTACAATATTTTACTGAATTAGCTATAGTACTTCAACCGTGGACAATATAAATAGTTATCGAGCAGAGACATGTCAACGCTGACGCCTCACTAAACAAATGTGTTATACGTTCAATCATAATTGATAGCTATATGAAGTCGTTGTAAAATAAAACAATTCAAGATATATAAAACGTAACGCCAACCCTTCAATTTCTCTTTCACTCTCTGCCCTTGCCCAACGGCTACTGAAGAGATTGATAGATTTAGCTCTACATATCTGCAAAGCCTCGACACCACTGTAACCAGCTAGCAATCAACCTACTGGACAACAGTATCCACGTCAGCCGCCTTAAAAGACACCACCCTCTTGACCTGTCTTTTAGGCCGTCCAGTGAGTGGTGACTTTACTCCCCTGTAAATACTTTCTTGTATTTATTCTCTATATATATAAAATATATATACATGTATTTATATACATAAATACATAATTTATACATAAATACTGTCTTGTATTTATTCTCCATATATATATAGAATCTTCTGTAAATACCTCCCTTATACAATTTTATACATTGCAATAATATTTATTTAATAAACATAAAAAAAACTCTGTCCTGTCTGATCTTCCCTTCATTTACTTGATGTTTGAATCTGCGCGCCTCTTGCTTTGACGTGTGCCGTTCGCAGACAACGTACAACAGATGGCGGTGTGCGCTGCCACCAACCAACAGATGCCGCCACATGTACCGCAGCGAAATTGAAAAAAATATTCAACATTTAAGTAGAATCTCGTAAATTATTATTGTACATACATTAAATAAGTGAACTTGAGCTTAACAGTAAGATAGCAACAAGAAAGGCCGCCTAGCTAAGATAAACTACACCATATATCATATTTATCCACAGTCCGCTTTGAAGAGTTCGCTCTGCCTACTTATCGCCCAGCTGCTCGGCTATCCAGTCAAGGTGCTCCTCCTTATAGCGTGGATCCGACAAAATCAGAGCCGTCGACTTGGAAGTGTAGTAGTAGAAAACGGCCACTGCAGAGTGCAATAAAGGTAAAAAACTGATATTAATTTGGCTGTCCGAGCATTCAATCAAGTTTCTTACTCAAGCGCTGGAATACCGTCAAGGCGTACAGGGCTAGAGGCCAGCCCTGGGCCAATTCCGTAGCGGACAGGCGGTACTGATAGACAATCCAGGAGTGCTGCGAGACTGACAGCAGAAAGTAGACCGTTATGCTGAAGAGGAACAGCTTGCAATTCCGCAGAATAATGTGGGTGGCGCCCACCTGATAGACGCAGGTCGCGCGTAGCACCAGCGTAAAGAGCAAATACTCCAGTATTATGAAGGCGTCCTGCATGCTACAAATCGAATTGGCTTGCTATAGAAAAGAGCAATATATATGCATATATATTCCACTCACACGAAAAAGAATATGGCCATTTGGAGCTTGTCCCGCGTCAACCAGGAGCCGAAGGCATTGAAGAATAAGTCGGTGGCGAGCAGCGCCAGCTGCATCGACAGCAACCAGGTATAGCGCCGCAATGTAAGCTTCATATTTCTAGTAATTTCAAATTGGTATTAAGCCTGCGACTTTTCAACTTTTTGCTCTGCTGTCGTCTCTTATTTTGTTTTTTTTTTTTTTGTGTTGTGTCCTTCGTCCTAGTGACGTCAAAGGATCTGACGCATGCGCTCCATAGTGGCTCGAAATCGTTATCGTTAATAATAGCTTTGATACGCTAAGTCTTTATTTGCTTAAGACTGAAAGATTATTTAAAGAGTGAGAATTAAACGATATTTAATATGATTTATTAACTCTATTCTTAATCGATTCGATAGCAATAACGATAAGAGGATTAACAAAGGAATACAAAGAGACTCAGTACTTCAGTTCTAACTTGTTTTAAGTGAAAACATTATGAATAAAATTTTGTTGTAGCACTTCTTAAAAAAAAAGAAAAATAAATAAAAATAAAAACGAATTATTTTTTAATTTTTTGTTAGCTTCTATATATAAATTTTTTATATTAATATATTATTTGCATAATATTTAAATATATTCTTAGTTTTCAATCGCTGTAAAAAATCATTTCGAGATAAATAAATAGTGTGGAAAACTTGTAAATCACTTTAGAATTGTAAAATTGTTGATTTTTCATCTGAAAAAGAATTTTTTTTTTGAGGATCTCGCCGCATTAAGAATTCAATAAATTTTAGGAAGAACCCGACTGGCAAAATGTTTATTCTTGACAGAAAATGATTTGCAAACGACCGTTACATGTAAACCCTTCAAAAAATGATAATTACTATAATCGATTATTAATAGGCTTTATTTCGTTATTGTTAAATATAAAGAGCAATTTCAAAAGGATACGGCCGATTCCTTCTGAGATTCTTTAGCTGCAGATGCGACTGGCGGCGAAATCGCGCGTAGTACTGCGCATTCAACTCCGAGTAGTAATTGCTGGGCAAGAAGATATGCGTCCATTCGGCGGCTTCTTGCTGCCCATTGCAATCCGATATGGCGGAAGCTTCTGCTGCTGCTCGAGTCGCTTGTTTTGGGGTCACTTCAAGTAATGAAGAAAGAAGAAGATGAAGAAGCAAAAGCACAAGCCAAAGTGTCTTCATTTTGGCCACTCGAAATTGGTGTTAGCCGGTCAGAGATGAATCCTACACCTTCTCATTGGGTGAGTGTAACCGAACTGCCTCGCCATCCAATTGGGAAAGTCAGCAGTTTGTGCTTTTCGCGCTTAGCCATTTTATTTTGCACTCTTTTTTTGACTGTGCAATGGGATCAGCGTTTTTGGACTCTGCTATAAAGTTGAAAGCCCTCACTTAGTCGAGCTACAGTCCAGCTTTGGCTCGCACCTCAACTACAGCTACATTCAGACAGAGACTCGCAATGGCATTCAACATCGGACAAACATTTCTGGTGACCATTTTGGCTATTGTCTGCGCCGCGGAAACCATTCAGCTGCAACCCACTCAGGGCATTCTGATCCCAGCGCCGTTGGCTGAGAACATTCGTGTCTCGAGGGCTGCGTACGGAGGATATGGAGCTCCCGCTGCCGCCCCTGCTGCCGCTTATGCCGCTCCCGCTGCTGCCGCTTACGCCGCTCCCGCTGCTGCCGCTTACTCTGCTCCAGCTGCTCCAGCCTACGCTGCTCCAGCCCCAGCTGCCCCTGCCGCCCCTGCCGCCCCTGCCGCCTACGCTGCTCCAGCCCCAGCTGCTCCTGCCGCATATGCCGCTCCAGCTGCCCCGGCTGCCGCACCTGCCTACTCTGCCCCAGCTCCAGCTGCTCCAGCCTACTCAGCTCCCGCCTCTGTTCCATCCCCGCCGTGCCCCAAGAACTACCTCTTCAGTTGCCAGCCCTCTCTGCAGCCCGTACCCTGCTCGGCGCCAGCTCAGTCCTACGGCTCCTCGGGCGCCTACTCCCAGTATGTGCCACAATACGCTGTGCCCATCGTCCGCGAGCTCTTGTAAAAGCAGCCCCCGGTCTCGGTATTGGAACTCTGATTCGACTCCTGCAATAAACTAAAAGCCAAATCAAATATTGTTCTTTATTTCGAAAGAGTTGTTTTTTTTTTTATTTTTTTCACAGAATTGTGCTTGGCCTTGTTAACTTGCTTCAAGGTTGCTTGGTACGATATTATATGGTATTACATGTATGCACAGGAACTTCGTTTACTTAAGGTAAAAAAGCTATAAGAAAAATCTTAAAACAGACTGTCTGAAACTGATATATAAAATATTTTACAATATAGCTTTGAGTCAAAAGTATACAAAGAGTATTGATCCGAAAGAGACAAATAAATTAATGCATTTACCCCTTGGAAATGTGGGTATTGATCAGCATCCGTCTGTCTATCCGTCAGTCCACCTGTCCGTATTAACATACAGATCACAGCTATTACAACAGCTATAAAGTCCAAATTTTGTTTACTGGCAGTAATTTCATGTCAATGTCAGTATCAGTACTGTATTTACGCTTGTGTTTATCAAAGATCAAGAGTGTAGACTTTCTGATGGTTTTGCACTCGTTTTTCGTGGCCATTTCGCCAAAAATTTGAAGCATATCGTTCCGCAGCCACCGTATTTTCCTGATTTGGCTTCGTGCGACTTTTGGCTATTCAAAAAATCAAAATATCCAAAACTCAAGAGACCACTCCGGAGAACGCGTTTCGAGTTGATTGAAGAGATAAAAGCAAAATCGACGAGTGCGCTCATGGCTATACCGGAAAGGGACTATTTGGCCTGTTTCGAGGATTTGAAAAAACGTTGGCATAAGTGTATTTTATCGGGAGGGGATTACTTTGAAGGGGATGAAATTGATTTAGAAGAATAAACAAAGAATTTTGACTTTACAAAAATATTCACCTTACTTTTTGCCCACAGTAGTACATAGTACATATCATTTGCAAATCGTCATTGTTATTTTATAATATTTAAAATTCGTTTCTTTAGTCTCTCAAGAGAGCTCTACACCAGCAAGTGTTGATCGTTCACAGAAGTCAGCAACGGCAATATTCGCCAGAAGAATAACAGGTTTACCACCTTTTGCCCTACCAAAACCAATTTTATAAAAAAATAAATAAAAGAATAAAATCAAGAAATTTCTCTGCTCGTACACTCCAAGTAAATCCCATTTCCCTCCTATCACCCCTACTTGAATTCCAAATGCTTCACGTACTTGTAGTTTTCAGTTTTATTTATATACATAAATCAGTCCTTGGGTCTCTCAATAGCAGCTACTTGCGCCTGGATTCGCACAGGGCACAGGCCGGAACACTGCTTCGCAAGAGAACACATAGCTTGTGGCGCAGGCTGGCGATGGTACACTAGGGGCACTGTACGCGGGTTTCCTTGGCTCTTCCTCTTGGTTGTAGCTGCGCTCAATGTTGCCTGCGTCCCTAAAGCTTTGCAGGGATCCAAAGCCTCCAAAGCCGCCTCCTAAGCTACCTCCAAAGCCGCCTCCTAAACTGCCTCCAAAGCCGCCTCCAAAGCGATGTACTGGGCCAATGCCGGGTCTGCCTCCAAAGCCGGGAAAAGGTACTATGCGCGGCGGCAGCTCAAATCCACCGCCGAAGTTATTCTCGACGACAACCTCCTGGACGATCTGCTGCTGGCGGGTGGATCGCCGCAACTCATCGCTGTCTGGCAGCAGCTGCGGCGTGTACAGACGTACGGGAATAAAGTGATATAGCTGCACCGGATAACTGGATTGCGCTGCGGGCAGGCAATGTCCGAGCTGGATGAATGAGAGAATCACGAGTATCGCTCCGAGGGTGCACATTTTGCTGTTGATCTCTGCGAAGCAAGCAACCTAAGACTTCAGTGAGCCAGAACTTGCACTTGGTTTTTATCAATTCGTCACATTTTCCGCAAAGTGCACGGGCAAGCGGAAATCCACATGCAGAAGAGTTCCAAGGTGAGATCGGGCCATAACTGGGTTAGTTGGTCAAATCAATTGCAGTTCAAGGCGAACTACACTTGCCACCGGAACGCGGAGTTGCATTCGCAGTCGAGACTAATCCCAGCCTAATCTGCTAGCTCTCCCCGAAAGACTAGGCAATTCGAGCGATGGTCAGTGAAATGGTCTGTCGACCGCTTTGGTCGGTCCCTCGACCCATGTGCCCTTCCATATCATATTACCAACAATCGACTTTTAGCTTTCAGCTTTTCCGCTTCTTCTCTGCCCTTTCGCAACGTTGACGGATGTGTTGCAATTGTTGATTCTTTTGCCTTTTCTTTATCGAATCACTCGAGCTCATTCTTTACTTGGTTCAAAGACCTCAGCTGCAGTGTGAAGGGGCTATTTTATTTACTTAAATTGAAAAAAACTGCTTACGATTGTCGCTAGATTACGTTATGCATAAAAATACATTAATACATATGTACATATAATCTCAATGTTCATTTCCACATGCATATAGATTTGCATATATGCGCGCAGTACGCTGATCTGATTTCTATACCCTTACAGAGGGTATAATAAGATTGATCTGAGTTTTGTTACGCACAGAAAACCCATAAAAATTATATACATACGAGGGTCTTTCAATAAGTCCTTAGAAAATCCGAGTGAAGAAATCCGAAATCCTATTTTTTGGACGGGATAAAAATGTTGGAAAAACAATTGGCAAAGTGTGTAGAGCTAAAAGGGGACTATGTTGAAAAATAAAATAAAAATTTCTGCAAAAAACAGTGTTTTTATATTTATTATTATTATTTATTTATCTAAAGACTTATTGAACGACCCTCGTACATATATTATTGATCAGTATCGAAACCCATGTCGATTTGGCTTTGTCTGTCCGTCGACATACCAACATTACATTGGGTATTGTGGTCAAGCTCAAAAAATATTTGTCTAACTATGTTATAAGCAAATAACTATTTAAACCCACACATATATACATATGTATAATAACCAAAGGAACAATAAGACAAGTGCAAGGGTATGCAATCTTCGGTATGTCCAAGGTAATGTTGCTTTATAAATTTCGTAGGCGTTGGTTGCCAAGGTTTTTTGGCAAATTATGCTAAACTGAAATATATTGGAAAAAAAATTGTATATAATTGTGAATTGCATTTTAAATAACGTACAATATATTTTTTATATTTTATGTTTTTTTTATTCTACATAAAATATATGCATAAATAAACAATTTGTATAATCATATATCAAAAAAGTTAATAAGGGTCTCCCATCAATGCGTCATATATATTATTGATTAACCTGGATGTTTATCCATCCAGATATATACATATATAGTATATCAAGTAGTATTTACCTCTAAAAAAATTTCTAGCAAAGAGACTTTATAGACATATCAACTATCTCAGAAAACAATACGTCACAGCTGGTATTTTTTCCTGTAGCGTGAATTTCCCTGAAATTTATTTGTATTAACAGGTGACAACTGTGAAAGCCAGATAGCATTCATTACTCATAACAAAAATGTTTCAGTTTACAAGGCTGACCACTCGCTACTACCTTAAAACAGATATATATATTTTTTAGATGCAATCTCTACTCTGGAAGAACAGCTGAAAGTTGGTGAAAAAGGGAAAACAGTTGTTAAAATTTCAGTGGAGCAAATGTTGTTCATTTATTAATATTTTTTCTTTTTTTTTATTTTTCTTTCAGGAATAGCGGGTTGATTGGAGGGGAGGCTCTAGTACTGGTAGCCGTAGGCCTGGGGAACGTAGGCGGCGCCGTAGATCTGCTGCTGGTGCTGGGGCACTCCATAGTTGGGTGCGGCGAAGGAGGCGATGGGCGAGGAGTAGGCGCCGGCGGATCCGTAGCCAGCTGCTGGGGCGCTGCAGGGAACTGGGGCCAAGTTAGGCTGGCAGCTGAACAGGTAGTTCTTGGGGCAGGGAGGAGCGGGCACACTGGAGGCGCCATAGCCGCCGGAGCTGGCGCCGTAGGCAGACTTGCGGAGACGGGTCAGATCACCGTAACCCTGGCCGGCGACACCCTCAACATCGGCATCCTGGTTAGCAATGGAGGCAGAGCTGCCGCTGGTGGGTGTGGCCACAGCGGAGGCGACGATGGCGAAGAGAGCGAAGCACACGAAGAATTTCATCTTGATGTTGACTTGAGTTGCGCTTAGCTGGAACTGAAGTGGGAGTTGCTGAATTGACCAAAGGTGACTGATGCCAAACTCGACCAAGCGCCCCGTTTATATAGCTTGAACTTTGCCAAGTTGGCAAAAAACTAGAGGCAAGTTGCTTGAACTATTCTTTCTTTGGCTTTCGCTGATCGCCTCGTCAGCAACTGCACATTTCCCAAACGTATTTAGAATTTACTTAAACAAAGACTGTAAGTTCAAACCAAAGCATTTGTGCTGAGATGGTTGAGCGATTGTCATATTTGTAATGCCCCTAAAATATAGTTAGTATACTCAGTACTCTGGACACTCGTTTGAAAATATACAGCATGAAAAAGTTTGAATCAGATTACAAAAAGTAAGAATATATTTTAAATAAATTTTCTATGTCTGTCTGAATTTCTATCTATCTATGAAATAATGACAACCTTGGTTAAAATTTACCAAGATAAAGGGCTCTTCCAAACTATAAGTATGAGCTGAAAGGCTTTTTATTATTATAATAACATTTTCAGACTATGGATTTACTACTTTCTTCCTTTTAAGTCTTTTTCTTATATCCTACGAAATTTTAAAATGCTATTTAGAAATAATATAAGCTACGATTTTTATTTTGTATTGGCCTGCCAAATACAAATTACATTGGATTACCTAAGAACAACTTCATTAACAACCTCAAAGACTTTCTTAATTCTATCTCTTTAATATTTCTACAAATGAGACAAACAGAAATCTACATTAAATTAACTTGGAGTCGAGTAAGATCACATTAAATCACAATTTCCATTCAAATAATATGTATATACAATATACAGTATACAAGTAACTGGGTAATCACAAATCGTTTCTTCACAGTTATATATACGAAAAAGTATTATAATAAATTTTAATTACTATATTGTGTTAAAAATACCAGCTTTGATTTAATTCGTCGAGAATTACAGAATTTCAAAGGTCAACGGCAATTTTTTTCTATATGACTTAAGTGTTGTTTATATTATTGAGAACGTAGTATTTGCGTTTGCAGAATCCTACACTCAATGATGTACGTTAAGATTTGGTTGTATTTAATATGTAATAAAAATGATTAGCCGTGCCGGACATAGCAAATAAGCCTTTAAAACTATTACTTCCAAACAGTTGGCTTGTAAGTTACACAATCCAGATGCAATATGCTGCTGTTCCTCATCCAAAATTTAGCACAGATTGTTTAATTGGAAGGACCTATCTATTAGATCTCAAATATTCCCCCTATAATATATATGCCCTCTAGAGGGTTATAAGAAAAGTCTTGTTAATCATCATAAATACTATGATTTTAGATTTTTTGAACCAGATATTTTTTTTTATTTTTTGTAGTCAAGTAGTGTTATTTTAATGTTTGCTGCAACTCGGGATTTTACTTTCGGTTAGGCTCTAGTACTGGTAGCCGTAGGCCTGGGGAACGTAGGCGGCGCCGTAGATCTGCTGCTGGTGCTGGGGCACTCCATAGTTGGGTGCGGCGAAGGAGGCGATGGGCGAGGAGTAGGCACCGGCAGAACCGTAGCCAGCTGCTGGGGCGCTGCAGGGAACTGGGGCCAGATTAGGCTGACAGCTGAACAGGTAGTTCTTGGGGCAGGGAGGAGCAGGCACACTGGAGGCGCCATAGCCGCCGGAGCTGGCGCCGTAGGCAGACTTGCGGAGACGGGTCAGATCACCGTAACCCTGGCCGGCTGCAGCCTCAGAATCGGCATCCTGGTTGATGAGAGCGACAGATCCGCCGCTGCTGCTGCCACTGATGGAGGCGGATGAGCCACTGGTGGGCGTGGCCAGAGCAGAAGCGACGATAGCGAGGAGAGCGATACACACAAAGAATTTCATCTTGGATGTAAGTTAAAGTGGGTTGTGGCTGTGACTACCAAAAGTAACAGATGACTGATGCCGGTTTCAACCGCCCGATAAGTTTATATAGCTCGACTTGTGCCCCGTTGGCAACAGTTAATTGACTTTGAGTTTAAAGCAATTTTTGGAAATGTTCTGCATTTGCGCTGAATCGGCCGAAAGTGCGTCATCAGTTCTTTTGGGGTCAGTTAGGTGTCTCGAGTCTCGATTAGGTTGGCGAAATTCTCGCAGATCGTTTCCAAGCTCAGCCCACACCGTTTGTGGGCCAAGTCGGAGCCGCGTGCGAGTTGCACAATTTTAGAGTATTGCTGTAGACAATTTGACTGTCAGTTTAAGTGGACCAAAGTTTTGCTTAACTTGTGCATATTTTTATATTGCGAAATTATACTCGTTAATTTAGAACTGCAATTTTTTTCGAGTTAAAATAAACTTTTAATTTGTAAATATTTAGATCATCTGCTATAGGCTATACCTACAGTATACCTTTTAAGAATATTTTTTTTATAGGCTGACTTGTTTTGTGGTAAACTCTCCTATATTTTGATCTATTTAAACGATGTTTGTCATATGTTATAATATATCATATACGAGGTCTGTCAGAAAAATATCCGACCTGATTTTAAATCTTGGTATACTAAAACCTACAGTTTAGAAAATTTTAAGTCAAACGATGGCGTCGAGAAATAATTGCAGGTCGGATGCTTTCAGACAGACCTCGTATACTATATATGATAACAGACCTCGTAAATAAAAATATATCCATATGTTATTAATCATACATAGTAAATCCGCAATACTGCTAACCTGCTGATTTTCACTAGATTTCAAGGTACAACAACCAAACTTACCATCTTATCTTATTGTGCCTTAAATATTATTTAAATTTAAACTACGTCAAGTAATGACAAATATACCCTAACAACACTTAAATAAAATTTGAAACGATAAGCACAAAGTTTATTAAAGTAAATATCGTATTTGGGTGCATAGAATATATTTATTAATAAGACACAATTACACTATAAAAGTAAGATATAGGCTAGAAACAGCATCCATCGGATGAAACTTGTTTATACCTGTCTTTAACGTTTCATTCTTTCTAAATTTGTTTTTTTTTAACTTCAAGGTATTGCAACAAAACTCACAACATGAATTATGTTACTTTTATATTTTATAAATGATTTAGAATTCTTAAATATGTAATACAATAACCAAAGTTTATAAAAAAATAATTTTTTTATAACAGAACAGTTGATATAGAAATTTAGTATGTTTATTCTTATGTTATTCTTATGTTATTCCTTTAAAAGAAACTAAAGGCAGTTCCTTTACAGAATAAACGTCCTTAAAAGTATTCTATATAAGTATGTACTCTGGTAGTTGTCTCTCTTGCTCTAAGTCAATGTTTATTTTATCTATTTCTGATTATTTTTCTAGTATTCCCACACATAAATTATACAAAAGTTCTATATGTGTTCCTTGCATTACCACAAATTCCACACAAATTGTTGGGCAAGCTGTAGTAATTTATAGCACTCGTCGCCCTATGCAGATCCAGTATAAATACGAAATTATATGTCAATTTTCAAATTGTAACAACAAAACAAAAAGAAAAATTTCCACTGTGTTTCGAAAATGCGTGGGGGGGAGTGCTGCGCATTTGCACCCCGCCGATGGCAACCACTGCGAGTCAACACACTGTATAAAGAGTGGTGTGTGTATGGTGTGTTGACTGCTGCAGACTCACTCCTCAAATATTTATATAAATACATATACCATATATATATATATGCTTATATATTTGTATGTGTGCGCAGGCACCCGAACTTGCCCTTACAGTCCAGCGCTTCGCAATCTTAAAAACAAGAATCAAAAGCAAAATAACCGCAGATTGAATACTCTAGATATTTCCTAGTGTCTTCGGGAAGACATAAGCAAGCTTATAATATTGAAGAATAGATAATAGCTTAGATTGGTTTGGCTTTATTAGAGAATCTATGAATTGTAATTATCAATTAAGCTAATAATAACTAATTTCCGATAGATTGTCCTTTGGTTTCACAATGATTTTAACTTTGTAGTCTGCAAATAATTTCAGACACTTTCATAAAGTCAAATACCCAACCTCACAGCTTAATGATCGGTTCATCTGGCGTCAGCATTGGCGCTATTTTTGAGGCCCCGCATGCGGTTCAGTTGGCTAAAGATGAAGCTGAAGCAAAGGAAGATTTGATCACTGAGCTCTTGTTCATGCCCCTGACAGATGTTCTTTATGTGGTGTTAAATTTTGTAGGATCGATCTTTGCTCTCACTCACTCAGTGAGTCAAATACACTCAAGAGACTCGCGCTTCTGAGAAAATCTGTGTGGGGTAGTTTTCGAAGAGACGATCATGCGCGATCTGTGATCTTTTGAATTCTATGAGATCGGCAGCAATTGCTTTTGAGCTGCTTTTTCAGAATATTTTATCGGCAAATTTAAAACAACTTGACAACTTTACTGCACTTTGAGTCATATAATGTAAGTATTTTTATCCATTCGATCGACTCAATGCAATAATATATTACAATCCAGAGAATAATAATAAAATCTCTTTCCCCCCTTAAACATTATGTTTTCTTCTTTAGTTGTAAGTTAAGTAAGTTATAAGTTGTAAGCTTATTATTACCGTGTCATGCGTTGGCATGATTCAACTCTTCTCGCTAACTTATGGTATATTTCCCTTATTTATATTTAATCTACAAACATGCTGGTACATGTTTGTCAAATGCACAAAATATTTATACTATATTTAAAAATAATATAATTTGTTTTTGTTTTATATTTCTGTAATAACTAAATTGCAAAATATTATAGAGGTTGAAAGTTGAAAAAAAACCTGACATTAATTAATTTAGCATAAGTCTCAAGAAAAATTTGAATACTTGAAACTCATTCGCTCGAGTTTGTATGCTCATTATATATGTATATTACTATTTTCTATTATATATTACTATTTGAATTCTCTAGGCTACTTAGAAACGGAGCTGTCTTAAAACCGGATTTTGTTCATTGCAAGTGAAAATAGCAAGCTTACATTTCAACAAATTTGGCACTTTATAAGAGATTTCCAAAAGTTGTAACGCGCAATAAATGTAAAAAACTTGATACTGATGCTTTAGTTCCGTAGGCTCTGAAATCTAGGTGCTCACTCGTGAGCAGTCGCTCAGACAGTCGGGCAGAGAACAAGTAGTCATGGTGAGACCGACTCTGCAGTTGATATAACATTAAAACGTTCGAGTTTATTTTTAACGCTACTATAAAGCATTATTGTGCTGAATATGGCTCGACTCTGGTTTACTAAAGTGTTCTATTTCAAGCTTTGATATCGCATGTATAGCCTCTGAATAACCACATCAATATTATTATTACATTTCCAAGTATCGGTGATTCACATGAATAAATCATGTATTGGTTATAAATGTTAAATTTGTTCAGCATATCGATCAACGCAACGTAAGTAAACAATGCTTCTCTTTTGTCTTCAAAACTGTTGACAGCTTGATCGATCGTCACACTCCGTTAAAAACTTATGAAAATTACAAATGTATTGGACAATTATATTATCTCAGAAAATTTTGAAGCAGAATTGTTTTCAATGTATCGCCTATCAAACAGATTTTGCTGACATAGCACGTAAGATTCAGATAAATCCCATTTGATCTTTGGCATGACCGCACTCAGCATCGTCCGATCTTCACATACTACAAGTTGAAGTGTATGTAGATCATGGCGCAAGATCGGGACAGAGCAAGCGCTAATTTATTAACCATATTTTCCGCTCACTCAACAAGCGGTTAGATTATGTAAACTACGTCACGCTCTGTAGAAGATCTCAGACGATCGGCCAACGATCAACACCCCGGCCGACTCTCAGACCCAGAGCGGCGTTGAAGTGCGTGCCACATGCAAAGTGAGACAGAGATAAATACAAAGACGAAGTCGGTGGCCAGCTGAGTGCAGGCCTCCGTCTGCGGCCCTCAGGCTCTGCATCTCCGCCCCTGGTCAGACTGTGTGCAGACTGCAGGCCACTTTCACTTGGTCATGGTCACGGTCACGCCATGGATACAAGATCCAGGGGCGTATCGGGTGGACTGTTATCGCATTTCCATACCCCCATATCCCGCACAGTCGGAAGTCGTTGTTTATCTTGTGCAATTTGTTATGGAATTTGAATTTGAAAATGAAAATGGACCCCGAGACGGAGACGTAGACCAACTGACTGACTGAAGCGATTACAGCGCCAGTTCTTGCGGACGTCATCGTGTCTACAAACAGACATGCATATCAATGCATGTACCATACATAAGTATATTATCTGGTATATGACGGGAAAGAGTATCGCGGTAATGTAAGCAAAAGGCACATTGGGCTGCGGGAAAACTTGATAGGCTGAAGATACGCAATCGCAACTGGTGGAACACAACTGTACCCACAGAGAGATTTTCAATGATGTCTATCAACTAGGAAGTTATTGAAATTAATAAATGAACTAATTTATTTACTTTGTTATGCGAGAAAAATTTTGATTTTGTCTAGATTCTCACTTTAATTAAAATAATAGCTAAGTAAGACATTGATATCCGATCTTATTGCTGTAGTTGTGCTATGATTTATAATCTTATGTGAGTTCGAGTAGATGTGCCTTCTGACACATAAATTTATATATATACCTATAGAGGGCATTAACATAAGATTAACTGTTTAAATAGTATCTGCCTTATTTACAAAAATCGAACATTGAGTTTGCAAACATACAAGATTTATTGACTTGACCATATTAGCTGTATACAAACTGTACCAACAATTTAGCTGTTGCATGATAAGACCCGAGGTCCTACAGCTGATTTCTAATCAAATAAAAGCAGAAGAGGTAAAGAAAGTTAAAATTGGAAAGTTCTCTGTAAAAATAGGATAAGATAAGATAAAGCCACTTTGCTTTTTATTTTGCCGATAAATGTTATTGCTTATTATCTGTTTTGATGCCTTTTTTGGAAAGATTGTTTAAATGTAATTGTAATTAAAAGAAAGACTTATCACTCAAAGAGTATCATGCATACATATAAAGGCGCAAAGGGCGCGGTATTAAATCAACTCCATTAATTGCTCGACATTAAGATTCCAGTATTTAACCATTTATTCCACTTAAAACAAAAATGTACCTTGAAAACTATTTACATATTATAGTAGATTGTAAAAATAGTTCCGAAAAAATCCGATAAATTTTAATCATGTTGATCAAATATTTTAAAATATTTTCATAACAATGACTAACGGCATTGCTTCCCAAGTATAAGACGTGCTCGATCTACATATGAAGCTCCAGTAAAACTAAATATACTCAACAAATCCGAAGCCTCTCGATCAGCAATTTTGATTATATTCAAAACATTTAGAAAAGGAAACATACTTAAAGTTGAAGAAAAACCTGACCAGTAATAACTTACATACCCGGTAAATCCTAGAGCTCTCGATCAGAAGGCAAAGTTGATTTGTGTAAGCACCAGGGATAAGAAATTTAAAACTCTTTGAAACCGAAAAATCTTTTGTTATCTCGGTTCCTCATGTTGATTCAGAATGTAATTTTTTTCACAATTTTATAATAAGCTACTGCTCATAATTATAAATATAAGTCGCATGGGACTACATTATTTAATACCTACTAAGAGCAGGTTATGTGGTAAAAATCTTAAAAAAATACTTCCTTAAAACCAGCATTCCCTTTGCATGCCATTAAACAAAATACTTGCATTGAAATTCTGATAAAGCTTAAATTAAGCTCAATTTCCTGTAAATCACTGATTTATCAAATCAATTAAAAGTCTTTTAAAGTTCAAAAAGACATTCGACACAGCTTTAAGTACAATTTATTTACAGAGGCGTTTTGACAATCGTGTATCAGCTATCTATAGGCTATTCCTGTCGGCCAGTGCCAGGCGATAGTTGTATTCCTGGAAAAGCTCGGGAGCTACACGATATGGCTGATCGATTAGTGATAAGCGAATGGGGGCTTGGCAAGACGGAGCAGAATATATGGGCGCCGGTGGTGGCGCTGGCGCGGCAGGATAGGCTATATGAGTAGATGGCGGAGGCGCCGCATAGACGGGCGCAGGAGCTGGCTGCGGTGGAGGAGCCACCGGCGGTATGGACGGATAGCTGTAGAACGGAACTCCTAAGATGGGCAAATAACCTGCACAGGCGGGAGCATTGCAGGGTGTAGGAACAGGAGCAGGTACTGCAGCAGGCGCAGGAGCAGGAACTGGCGCAGCAGCAGGAGCAGGTGCAGGGTAAGAGGCAGGCAGATCGATTTGTATTGGAGCAGGAGCGGGCGTTGTTGTAGTCAATGGTTCATAGACAGGAGGCGCCTCTGTGGGTGCTTCGTAGCTCGACTCTGGCTGCTTAGACTGAATTTCTGTCTCAGCCTTAGACCCAGGCGACGCCGTCAAGTAGATGATGGGCTGATAGACAATCTGCGGCACTGGTGCAGCACCATAGCTCTTGGCGGGCGCAGCGTAGTCATCCACTTGGCTATAACTGCTCGGAGCAGCTGGAGCTGGCGCCTCGTAGGCAGCTGGGCCAGGCGACTCGTCACTCTCTGGAACCGCTGGTACCGGTGCTGGGGCCTCGTAATCTGCAGCAGGTGCCACGTAACCGGCATCTCCATCGCCGGGGCCATCGTATGCGGCATTGGGCGCCTCGTAGCCACCAGGTGGCGGCACCGGAGCCGGTGCCGGCGCGGGGCTGTACTCAACTGGTGCAGTGGGTACCGCAGGCGGAGCGGGTGGTGGTGCAGCATAGTTGTAGGCGGGAGTCGCAGGCGGCGCACAGTTATTCAACGGCTGCAAGCCACCGCAGGTATTGCCGTTGCAGGTATTGCCCCAGAGATCAGGCAGCTTCTTGAAAAGCTTCATCTGCTTGAAGGGATCCAAGTTCTGCAGTTGCAGGCCATTGCAGTTGTTGTTCGGGTTGATGATGGGTGGAACAGTTGGCACCCAGCTGTTCAGGTTGCCATTGAGGTTATTCAAGTTATTCGGGATAATCAGGTTGCTCGGGTTTATAAGGTTGTTGGGGTTTATAAGGTTATTGGGGTTAATGAGGCTATTGGGGTTAATCAGGTTGTTGTTGTTGTTGCAGCAGTTGTTCGCGGGGAACAAATCGTCCCACCACTTGAGCAGCGAGCGATTCGTGCGCTTCAGCTCCTGATTGGGGCGCACCGAGGTGCCGGCGTCGGCCAGCAGATAGTACAGAGGGTGTCCGGGTGCTGCGATACTGTTGGTCCCACCCGCACTTCCCGGCTGGGACGCATGCGTAGACAACAGGCAGCATAGGAACACAGCCAGTAGGCAGCTCCAGGAGTTGAACATTTTGCGTTGACGTCTATGACTTTTACCTCGCGACGCGAATTCTCAATCGCAACTATTCTACGGGCTCCGGTTGCACCGAAGGGCCACCATCCGTAGTGGCCGAAAAAAGTGCAAGCCCTGCACATGATACGCTACCCCGTAGGGTACAGCCAACTGGGTGTAACCTTTCGCAACAGAACCCGTCATCACATTAGGAACTTCTGAAGAATAGTGTAGTCGAGTGTCGCCAAGTTGTTCCCAGAGTTGCTGAGGGATTTCGCAAGCGAATACCCTAACCGGGTTAATGGCGAGCTGCACAATCGCCAGAGTTGTGCCCATTCTAGGCAGCTCACTCGGCACCGGCACCGGCACCGGCACTCGGCACTTACTCAACGACAGAGCCATTGGCAGGTACATTGACTCTAAGCCCGAATGGCTTTACAATATTATTCATCATCAGCTTCGTTTTCTTTCTTCGTGTTTCTCTTTTCTGTTTATTTAAATTGTGTTACGTGCACAACATGGCTAATCAGCAGATTGCAGCAGAGCTTAGCCCCGGCTGTCCGGCTCGCCACTGTGTTCCTGTTTGATCCGTGAAGCGTAGCTGTGGCTCTATCCGTAGCTCTGCCTCTTGCTGTGGCCACTCAAAGAAGGCAGACGCCAGAGTGAAGCGAAATGCGCAAAGCCAAACGGAAGTACTTCAAAAAATGTACAAAAAATACTGCATAATAATATTGATACCACACATATATATACATACATGTATATATATTTATATACCTACATATACGTATATGAAACACTTCCTTAAGTGGCCAGCGGTCTTTTCATTGGAACTTGGCAAAGTTTTCGATTGAAAAGACGAGGTAGATCCAAGGTTGTAACTGAAATGGAAAAGAATAGAGTTTTTACGCCAACAACCCATTAAAACTGAATAAAAATGGTATATTAGCTTAATGTGAATATATGCAACAGACAGAGATAAGTGAGACAGACCTTACAGAATCAATATTAAAATAGCTGTCTATCCGCCTCTATATCCGTTTACTTCTCGTATATTCTAAATAAATACACAAACTAAGCTATTATTACAAGTGCTACAAATCAAATTTGCCAACCTAGCTGTAATAACGATCAGGTCGAAAATTTTTAGTAAATTATTATGAGTTCTGTTAAAGCAAAAATTGGAATAAGTATTAAAATTTTAAATGTTTTTCTTATCGGGAAAAACGGGTAACAGTCGAGCACGCTTCTGCGCTGCTACGGAATTATCTATGTATTTACATTCATATAAGTTTTATGTTTATACCATTTACCCATTGAAAATGGGTAAAAAATGGTATATTAACTTTGTGCAAATGTATGTAACAGGCAGAAGGAGGCGTGGCAGACCATACAAAGTATATATATTCTTGATCAGCATCAATAGCCGAGTCGATTTGGTCATGTCCGTCTGTCTGTCCGTCTGTCCGTCTGTCCGTCTGTCCGTCTGTATGAACACACAGATCTCAGCTATTAAAAGAGCTAGAGGCACCAGACTTGGTGGGAGTGTGCGTGTATTCAATACACACAAGAAGTTTATTTCAAACTTGATGTGCCACGCCCACCGCCTCCGCAAATCGATAAATGCGTATTTCGATTTTTTCAAAATAATTCAATAACGAAAAGAGATAAACGCACCTAATTTGGTAGGAGGGTGTCTTGCAACATTATGCAGAAGTTGGATTTTAGAATTTTGGATGCCACGCCCACCGCCTCTAAAAAACACATTTTTATAGTTTAAAAGAAAACTAGAAAAGCTAGAAGCGCCAAATTTGAAAGTAAGGTGCCTGGTAACATTACGGAGAATGTTTGATTTTCAACTTTTGGATGCCACGCCCACCGCCCCCACACTATTGCATTTTAAGAAAAGTAGGGAAATAACAAAACATTTTTTTAACACTCTTGTAGCTTACCATAGTACAGATCTACCCTATAAATTTCAATCCGATCGGACAATAAACACAGAAGTTATAGGCACGAGAAGTTTCGCTCACAGCAGTAGAGGCCCGACGCCGACGCCGACGCCGACTGCGCACGCCGACTGCGCACGCACAGTCGTCGTGTAGTCAGTGTGCAGTCGGCATGTGCCATTAGCGTCAATGCATGTGAATTTGTCCTCGAAAATATGCGATGCGTTGTTATTCGCCGAATAAAAGTAATTAATATTAAGAATTAGTTTTTAACAGCGAAAGGTAAATGGTATCTTACTGTCGAGTGCACTCGACTGTAGCTTTCTTCACTTGTTTTTTCTTGATAATATCGCATTTTTTGAGATAACTAAAAATAATTTGCAGGTCATGTCGGAAGTTTATTAAGCTCTGCAAATCAATATGAAAAGCTTCCTTTGATAATATTTCCCCAAAATTACAGTAGTTTCGGTAGTATAGATAACATTTTACAATCGAAATTTAAATAATACCATATTGTATATATACCATTTACCCATTGAAATGGGTAAAAAATGGTATATTAACTTTGTGAAAATGTATGTCCCAGGCAGAAGGAGGCGTGACAGACCATACAAAGTATATATATTCTTGATCAGCATCAATTGCCGAGTGGATTTGGTCATGTCTGCCTGTCTGTCTGTCCGTCCGTCTGTGTGGCCGTCTGTCCGACTGTATGAACACACAGATCTCAGCTATCAAAAAACTAGAGACACCAGACTTGGTGGGAGTGTGCGTGCATTCAATACACATAAGTTTATTTCAAACTTGATGTGTCACGCCCACCGCCTCCGCAAATCGATAAATGCGTTTTTCGATTGTTTGAAAATAATTAAATAACGAAAAGAGATAAACGCACCAAATTTGGTAGAAGGGTGTCTTGCAATATTATGCAAAAGGTGGACTTTAGACTTTTAGATACCACGCCCACCTACCCTAAAAAACGAATAGCTAGAAGCACCAAATTTGAAACTAAGGTCCCTGGTAACGTTACGCAGAATGCGGATTTTCAACTTTAGGATACCAAAGGTAAATGGTATCTTACCCTCGAGTGCACTCGACTGTAGCTTTCTTCACTTGTTTTCTTTAATTAAAAGAAGTGAAATTTTGTCTAGGTTTCATTTGAAGCATTATGAGAATATTAATGGAATTATTGATGCGAACTATTGAAAATACCAAAACTATGGAGAATTACACATGGCCAACATCCATCTTCTTTAACTGAAAACTTCCCAGCTACCCGAGAATCTACCATACATATGTACATATACATATACATACATATATGTATATTTACAATTCTGGAATAACCTCAATGAGTTCGCAGCTGTCGTGGAATCCTTGTCTCTGAGACTATACACATCTGACATTCACACATCAAATATTTGCTCAAAGTCCTTGTAAATCCAATCTGATGAAAGACGAATGTCAAATGTTTTGGGTAAAAACAAGGGCATCTTACTTTCTCTTTCTCTCTTTCTTTTTAGCTCCCTCTCCTCTTGTTCTATTATTAACTAATTTGCATATGGTTTCATTCCGAGTGCCTCGTTTAGATTTATGTGCCAGATTAGCTGCAGGCAAGGATGGAAATCTTTATGGTAACTTTTGTAGGGGTAATATTCATTAACTTTATTTCGGCAAAGAATATATGGAGACTTAAAGCTACACTCTAGGGCCTATAGTCGCTGTAGATATTTGCGCTTCTGCGAGTTGCTGCTGTAGCGCGAATTCTGGCGTTTTCTTTTCTCACTCTTCAGTTTCTCCTCTCCTTTGGTCAGCAGCTCGTCAACAGTTTCGCCCTTCGCCTCAACAGATTTGGATTCCGCAGAATCGCCTACGGTGGTAGCTACAGCCTGTGGCGACTCTGTGTCTGCCGCAGATCCAACTGCTTCGTCTTCGCCTTCGCCATCGTCATCGTCCTCCACCACGTCATCATCATCCTGCTCCTTATGGTCTGCAGCCAAAGACCTGGAGGCGCCCGTAGTAGTAGCCTCAGTGCTGCTCAGAAAATTCTTTGAGCTTGTAGCGGATACACCGGGAGCTGATGTCGTGCCTGTCGTCGTGGTGGGTGCTTCTTCTGGTGCACCGAACAAGCGCAGCTTTGGCTGCGACGTTGTTGCAGCTGCCGATCCCAAGATTCTATTGAAGGGATTGAAGGGATTGAGACTGCCAAAGGGCCCGAAAGGATTTAGCACCGGCGGCATGCCAAAAGGTGCCCCCACTTGAGGTGAGGTCATACCGAAGGGGAGACCAACGTGAGGTGCCGCCATGCCGAAGGGTCCTCCGACCTGCGGTGAAGGCATACCAAAAGGTGCTCCAACCTGGGGTGACTGCATGCCAAACGCAGCTCCAATCTGGGGCGATGGCATTCCAAACGAAGCGCCCACCTGGTGAGGTGCCATGCCAAATGCGGCTCCCACTGGCTGCTGCGACATGCCGTAGCCCATGCCAAATGGACTGCTCTGCATGGGATCGCGAGCCGGCGGAGCTGCTGGAGCCGCAGCCGGTGCCGGCATGGCTAGATAATGTGTGGGCTGTTGCTGTCCATAGCAGGGCATGGCTATGATGACCGGCTGGAAGCTGGGGCAAGTCTCTAGCGGCGCAGCACAGGGACGGGCACAAGAATTGCAGGCGTTGCCATCGGCTGGCGGGAATTGCGCTGGAGTAGGTGGCGGAGGCGGAGCTGCTGGCTCTACTGTGTAAGCCGGAGCTGCCACTGGCTGCTCCACTGGGCTTGCCTGCGCAACCTGCGGCTCGCTGGGCTCTAGGCTGGAGTAGAAGATGCGCATGATGGGATCATCCTGATACAAGTGCTGCCTCTGCTGCTGTGGTGCAGCGCCCACCATGGGCTCTCTGCTCGCAACGGTGGGTTGTCTGTACTGCTGTTGTAGTTCCTCAGGCTGGAAATCCACCTGAGGCACAGCCAGCACAGCTGGATCCAAATCCGAGCGATGGCGACTGCCCATCAGACCCTCGTAGGGATTGTTCGCTTGGGGCGCTGCCTTTTTAGGCGCTGCATCAGCATATGCAAGGGGCGTGGCCGCTGCGCCTGGGCTTGTTGGAGCTCCAGGTGCAGTTGCTGGCGGGCTTCCTGCAGCTGGGTAAGAAACTGCCGGCAGGCCATATGGTTGCGCAGCAGGCGCAGGCGCAAAGGTCTCATTAGGTCCAGGGAAGGCACTTGGCGTCGTCGACGCTGGCGCAAGTTTCGGTGCCGCTGCTGCTCCTGCTGCTGACGGAGCATCGACTGGAAAAAACCCAGCGCCGAAGCTGGGAAACGATGGAAACGGCGTCGGCGTGTAGCTGTACTCCGGTTGAGACTGAACTGGCTGAAAGTCGGCTCCCTTGCACATGAAATAGGGCTCGTTGGGTCCGTTGATCCCGTTGGGTTGTATCTCTACGCAGACTGTGGTCAGTGTGCGCTTGTTGCGACGCAGTGCGTCCTGCTGTTCCGCTTGGCCCACCACTGAAGCCACCAGGCAGAGCAGCGAAAGCAGTTTCAACTCTCGTACATAGCAGACCATGGCTGCGCTTCCGTTCTATGACTTCCGTTGTCTTCGGACACCTCGCTTTTATACCCTGCAAATGGGCAGAAGAGAGCAGATCTAGCAAGTCAGCTGTCGAAAGCACTCGAGAGATCCCACGACTCACCCGCAGAGTTCCAGGTAAATCTTTTGCAATCTTCCGTACTTCTTGCGCTCTTCTTTTCCTATTCGAATTTCTCCTGGCATCCACGGTTAATCGCAGTTTCTTTCACTCGAAAATCGTCGCTCCGAATAAAAGCCATTGCGGCTATCCACTCTGCCTGAACCTGTCCCATAGGGTTCAATTCGAGTTGACTACGCTACTTTATGTAGAGCATGTCAGTTCACAGTCAAAGCTTGACAATGAAAAATAGTTTTTTTAATACAAAATATAATAATTTGTACATATCCTTAAAGAAGCTCTAAGCTATATAAAGTCCTGATAAGCGTTAAAAGTCGAACCGGAAAATATATATTAATGAGTTCATTGTATGAAAAAATCTTATTTTATCATAAAATATAAAATTTATTATCCTTGCGTTTTCATATACTTAAAGAGGTTGGAGTGCCCCAGTTTCTGTTTCAGTTTAGAAGCAGTCCGTTTCAATATTTGCTCATTTGAGAAAATGTGGATCGGATCGATATATCGAACAGCATTATGTTGGTCCCCTATATAATTTTGAAAGATATATCCAGCGAACAAATAAATGGAGTTTATAATAAGCTGTTTTGAGCTCTAAATTATATGTTCTGCAAAGCATTCATAAGAAGTTCTGTCAGAACCAGATGACTTCGATTAGTTGTCGTGGAAAAAATTGATCGAATTGTATACTAGAAAATTTACTGAGAGCAGGGTATTCAGTGTTCGCCACAGCCCGCTTCTGTTCGTTCGTTTTTCCCGCTGATTATTGCAGCTTTTTGGTGCATTTCAATTTCAAGTTGTTCAGTTCAACAAACTCTCAAATTGCGCCCAAATCTGTACAGTCAGCAAAAGATTCAACTTACAAGCATATATAGTATATAACAGATACATGATATCATCGGCACATTATGTTATATGCATGTTCCACATGTACATATAGCACAGTTTCGGATCTTGGGGAATCGGATTTGAATGGGGTTTAATAAATCGGTCAGTTGGTCGACGGGTGTTAGATTTCGGCTCGCTCAAAGTGACCAGCGACAGCAACCGAGAAGAAACACCTCAAGTAGAACCCTCGTACCTTCCTACCCTCCGCCAACCATACGCTTAGTAATTAAGCAGATACGTTGCCATATAAACCATGCGTGCAGGAAGAACTTGAAATTACCCATCTCAACTGAATGTGGCTCCCTCCGACCGCAAAACGTCGCTTTCATTTAACAAAAGTGCTAAACACTTTTGGCAGGAAGAGGCCGACCAGCGAAGGGGCAGACCTAGAGGCATAAAGGAAGGAAACGCCAGGTTCTCATATACCTATATAAGTTATATCTATGGGCGCGTGCTCAGCCACCTCGTCAACGTTGTTGTTGTTGTTTTAGTTCTCTTTCTACTGACTGACAATGCTACTTACTCATTTAGTCCCGCGTTTGCAGTCGAAGCAACAAAGCGGCGAACTCCCCTTTGTTGACGGAGTAACGCTCAACTACACTGAGAGATCTTATTAGGAAGGTTCTCAAGCATTCCCGTAGTACTATTTAAGCATTTGTACAGCTTTAACATCTTACAGTGGAAGCAATTCAGGAATACCAATAATAGATTTTTAATCAAAAATTAAAATCATTAGCTTTTGAACCCATTCAAAATGGGAAAAATGGTATATTAACTTTGTGCAACAGACAGAGGGATATGTCGCGAACGATATTAAGTATGCATATTCTTTATGTATTTGTTCATATGCGTCTGACTGTATGAACTTCATATATCATGATGGTATGTTTATGGTATACGCATAACAAGTCTACACCTACTCCGAAAATTTATAATTTGGATCTTATAATATTTCATATTTGATAGAAATAGATATTGATATATTATTCGCATGTGAGGTCAACAAATCAGTGTCGAATTTGGCAGTAGCATTCTTTAAATGTAAACTGAAGTATATATATGTATATACCCAGCACCCATTGTATAGTATGTTTGTGTAAAGGATAATACCAAACAGAAAGAGAAGATATGCAAACAAAAAACGAAAAATGAATCCGTGAAGCTCCCTCGAAAATCAAAGCAACGATAATGGAATGATCTAATATAACTCTATACAGAAAGCTAAAGACAACTACATTTGTATTTTGACACAAATTTGTGGAATTCCTGTTATGACATTGCTGTAACTTAATAAATCGTAAAATAAAAAATAGAGCCTAAGATTAAGCCCTTAATTTCCTGATTTTTTCATAGACATTCATAACGCTGAATTAGCCCAATATTTTCCGTCGATAGAGAAAATGCCTATTACTAACCATAAGTCTAAATTCTAAGTTAGTTACAGCTTTCTTCCAGTGTAAGGTCCGCGCCCACATCAAAGCTACAAGGGTAACTCGGGTGGCCGCCACACGCCAGCACAACCTGCGGTGGCATACTCGCCTGCAGTCACATACACGCACACGCAATGCATGAGAAGGTTTTCAAGCCACCCTCGCAAGCGGTTCTAGGTGCGGTCGCTGCGAGCGTCATCGACTTCTTGGTGCTGGTTCGCTTTAATTCGCGGTAGCCACCTTATCGCTCGGGTACTTTTAGGTCATTCTAAAGATACGCACACCAATGGCTCGTATTATCACTCGCCTGAACATATGAACATATGTATGTGCGTAGATACATATGTACACAAGTCTAGTTCGACTTCTATTTAGGGGTATTAACTGCTTTCGCAGTGGTATTTCCATTTATGACGAAACGGTACTGCACTCTCTTCGGGGATTTTGATCGCTCTGCATTTATAATACACCCGTAATGGATCAAGATTGGACTAGCTACTCTGACATTTATGACAGCTTACATTATATATTGACGTCAGTGTGTGTAGATAGATATTAATGTACTTAATTTTTCAAGAATTCCCATTTTCAAAATTGCATCGCAAATCGATCGCGAAGTGTAGTGCTACTTTTTATTTTGATAAGTCTAAACGGGTATAATATCGTGATGAACGATAAAGATGAATTCACGCTAGTTCTTAAGCCGCACTTTGTCTCAACTAACAAGAAGACGCCCTTTTTGGAACTATATGTTACGTCAGTTATTGCTGCTATTGCTAGTGAGACGATCGCCTACCCATTCGATGTGTGTAAGACACGTATGCACATACAGGGCGAGTTCGCCAGCAAGATTCCAGGCGCAGAGAACGTGAAGTACCGTGGCATGTTCCGAACAGCTTATGGTATTGCCCGCGAAGAGGGAATCCTTAAACTGTACGGCGGTCTTACGGCCATGTTGCTGCGGCACTCCACGTTCACTGGCTTGAAGATGTTCTTCTATGACAACATGCGCGAACAAATGGTCTATCTTGACGAAGATGGCAAACCCTACCTTCCCTTCTACCGCGCAGCTCTGTGCGGCATGTCGGCTGGCGCTTTGGCCAACTTTTTGTCCTCCCCCGTTGATCTGATCAAGATCCAAATGCAAATGGATGGCAAACGTGTCCTCAAGGGCAAGCCCCGCAGAGTAACAAACGTCTTTCAAGCCTTCAGAGTAATCTATAGGAAGGGCGGTATTTTCGGTTTGTGGAAAGGTACGGGCATAAATGCAACTCGTGCGGCCCTGGTCACATTGGGTAAGACAATGATTGGTCAATCGTCAAACTGCTCGAATTTCTCTTAACTCCGTGTGCTCCTTAGGCGATCTGACAGCATATGATATCAGCAAGAGAAAGCTAATGACCCTTTTTAACTCCCCGGACAACCGAACCATTCAGTTAATGGGGGCAATGATGGCGGGGTTCACAAGTGCAGTACTTAGCACACCCGCAGATGTAGTCAAGTCGCGGGTAATGAACCAACCGGTTGACGAGAATGGTCGCGGGCAGCACTACAAGGGAGCTGTGGACTGCTTTATGAAGCTCTATCGGGATGAGGGCTTTTTCGCCATGTATAAGGGCTTCATGCCCTACTGGCTGCGGGTAGGTCCCTGGGCATTGGTTTTCTGGACTACCTTCGAGCAAATTCGGCGTTTTCGCGGCGACGAGGGCTATTAAAACATTATACAGTTTTGTATTTGTCTAAATTTTTAGTGTCATGACCTAATAAAAATCAAAAATTACATCGCTTAGTTGTATACCAAAATTTGTTAAGCTTCTGAACCAATCAATAGTGGAACGCACAGGATGAAATAACAAAACTTACTTTGTGCCCCACACATTGTCGAAGTTTTATTTTAATCAGACTATGATCATTTTACCACAATTCTATTTCAGGATTTCTTAAATAAAATTTATATTTCGTCAATATAAAATATTTACTTATATATAATCTTGTGGAAGCATCTGCAAACTTATAAAGCCTTCGGTGCAATAAAAATTTACAAAGTGGGCAAATATTGAATTAAGAAAAATAATAGTCTTTAAAAAGAAGAAGGTTTAGAAAACTCTGCCAAAATATGTGATTTTTTCACTTTCCTTGCGCACCTCTACTTATTAACCTAGATATTACAATTTTTTCGTTTTCCACAGCATTTTAAGGTTTTTCAAACTGCTTTCAATGTCAAAATGGTTATAGTAGAATTTTCAATATCCTACTTACTTATTCATTAAGAGACGCGCTATTTAACAAAATTCAAAGCTTAGCAAAAATTTTTAAGTTATAAATTCTTTATAATTTAATTACTTTACACTGACCAATTGCGGTCTAACTTGTAATACTCAGTATAGATAATCCCGGCATTTCAAAGATCCGCATGATGGTTGGCTCTTCAGATCAGAGGCTTGACTACCTTACATCCAATACGCAGACGCCTTTCGTCGAGATGTACGTGACGGCCTTCCTGTCGGCCTGCACCGCCGAGATCGTAGGATATCCATTCGACGTCTGCAAAACTCGAATGCAGATTCAGGGCGAAATCGCAAGCGAGGTACCTGGCGCCGCCGTCAAGCCTCGCGGCATGCTGGGCACAGCCATGGGAATTATTAAAGAGGAGGGCTTGCACAAGCTCTATGGTGGTATCTCGGCCATGGTGCTACGTCACTCCATTTTCACCGGCCTCAAGATGAGTTTATATGACTATCTGCGCCAAAACATGCTCGTAAAAGATAAAAATGGCAATCTGCAGTTACCATTTCTGCGTGGCGTCTTTTGCGGCATGGCAGCCGGAGCAGCCGCCAACATGATCTCCTCACCGACCGATCTGATTAAGGTCCAAATGCAAATGGAGGGAAAGCGACGACTGCTTGGACAACCTGCTCGCGTTCACAACGTCATCCAGGCCACTCAGTATATTTACAGCAAAGGCGGTATCTTGGGGCTCTGGCGCGGCGTCGTGCCCAATTGTACTCGAGCAGCCCTTGTCACAATGGGTAATAATTGAGTAATATTTGCGGATACTCTAAGAATCCATACTATGATGAGATATTACAGAGGGGAGACAGGTAGAAGGTCATCGGGTTCCCCAAAAATGGGTTCCCAACAGCACTTAATAATCCAGGCAGTCTATGGTTAGGATGGCTCAATACACTGAGTAGTCCACTTCGACTAGATTATAGACAGTCCTAAGACTCTTGGAGTTCCCAATAATTCTTAATACAGGGTGGGCTTACATGGGTTTCCAGTAGCTCCCAATACTCTAAGCAGTTCAAATCACTATTAGATTAAAGACAGTTCAAAGACTCTTCGGGTTCCCGAAGGAAGGATTCCTTGTAACAATCCATACAATTCTTCAGAGTGAGTACAAGCCGGGCACTGTTTGGAAGACAAACCAATGGGTTTCCAATAGCAGTCAATTCATACCAGTGCTTCCAGTTTTCTCCTGGGCAAATGCTGTGACTAAAGAGAAGACTTCCAACAAGTATTGGAACGATTAAAGATAGCAACTTTACTCGGAAATACTAGATAGTAGCATGTACTACTGTGGGCAAAAAGTAAGGTGAATATTTTTGTAAAAGTCAAAATTCTTTATTTATTCTCCTAAATCAATTGCATCCCCTTCAAAGTAATCCCCTCCCGATAAAATTCACTTATGCCAACGTTTTTTCAAATCCTCGGAACAGGCCAAATAGTCCCTTTCCGGTATAGCCATGAGCGCCCTCGTCGATTTTTTCGAAACGCGTTCCCCGGAGTGGTCTCTTGAGTTTTGGGAATAGCCAGAAGTCACACGAAGCCAACTCAGGAGTGTTTGCGAAACGATATGCTTCAAATTTTTGGCGAAATGGTCACGAAAACGAGTGCAGTGTGCAACGTTTTCGGTACCAAACGAGACGTCCGGAGCGCTCCAAGTCATCATCATCCCGACCCTCTTTGAAGTCTTTGTAACACTTATAAACATTTTTCTGGGACATGGTAGAATCACCAAAGGCCATCCCCAAACTTCAACGTTTCCGCAGCCGAAATTTCATTCCGCAAACAAAATATGATGGCACTTCTCTGCTCAATCAAATCAGACATTGTAAAAATCGCCAAATGCACTCTTGATCGTTTGGTAAACAAAAGCGTAAATATAGTACTCATACTGACATTGACATGAAATTCCCGCCAAATGTCATACACAGTCGTGCAAACTCGAGAAAAAAAGAACTAATTCGCCATCTTAAGCCCGCAAATTTTAAATTGAAAATTCACTTTACTTTTTGCTCACAGTAGTATATGATTGGGTTCACCCCTCGTAATCTCTTTAAATTTTAGCCCAGTCTTATTTTTCTCGTGTCTTCGCTCGTTGTAGGTGACGTTGCCTGCTACGATCAGAGCAAGCGGCAGCTAATGAAGCTGTTCAACAGCGACGATAACAGACTAATACAGTTCCTGGGTGCAATGACGGCCGGTCTAATGGGTGCGATACTCAGCGTGCCCGCCGACGTGGTCAAGTCGAGGGTGATGAACCAGCCAGTCGACGATAACGGACGTGGTATACACTATAAGGGCAGTATCGACTGCCTGACGAAGCTTGTCCGCGAGGAGGGCTTCTTTGCCATGTACAAGGGTATCCTACCTTTTTGGCTGCGCGTAGGTCCCTGGGCCATGGTCTTTTGGACAACGTTTGAGCAGATCCGCCGACTGCGGGGAACGGAAAGCTTTTAACAGAATCGTAGTGTGTCGGCAAACATTGTTTAAAATCATTTTTATTGCTTTGACATATATCAAAATTTTATCGTTTAAAAAGGAACTTGTGTAGTTTTATTATGGAAAAAGATGATCGGGGATATTGGCATCTGAGGCCAATCCGTAATAAGAAAATACAAGAGCTATCGTTGGAGCGAATCTCGGTGAGAAATCTGCTGCAGTTATATTTCAACACCTTCCTTGGAGCTAACTTCGCTGAGTCCTGTGTCTATCCGCTGGATGTGGGCAAGACGCGGATGCAGGTGCAAGGTGAGGAGGCCAAGAAGACGGGCATTCCGCCTAAGAACATGTTTAGAACGATATACGGCATCGCCTCAAAGGAGGGCTTCCGCACCCTCTATGCCGGCTTCTCGGCCATGATTCTGCGTAATTTTATTTTCAACTCGTTCCGTGTCATGCTCTACGACATCTTCCGTCGTCGATTCATTTACACAGACGGGGATAACCAACAGATTATCAGAGTGCATCATGCATTCATATGCGGCTGTGGTGCCGGCTGCATTGCGCAAAGCTTGGCAAATCCCTTTGACATTGTCAAGGTGCGCATGCAGATGAATGGACGTCGCCGTGCAATGGGTCTTGAACCACGTACCTCCAGTTTTGTGCACGAGATACGCACAATCTACCAGCAGTCCGGTGTCAAGGGCATGTGGCGGGGTGTCGCTCCAAGCTGTACACGCGCCTGCCTCATGACTGCCGGTGATGTTGGCGCCTACGATCTGTGCAAACGCAACCTCAAGAAACACTTGCATATGGAGGAAGGCCTGCTGCTTCGCTTTGCCTCATCGATGGTGGCCGGCGGAGTGGCCAGCTTACTCAGCAATCCGGCGGACGTCATCAAGTCGCGCGTCATGAACCAGCCTACAGACGAGCACGGCAGGGGGCTCTACTACAAGGGCTCCATCGAGTGTCTGTCCAAGTTGATCAGCCAGGAGGGGTACCGGAACCTCTACAAAGGCCTAATCCCATGCTGGCTGCGACTAGGTCCCTGGTCCGTGCTCTTCTGGCTATCGGTGGAACAGCTGCGGGTTTGGGAGGGCCAAAGCGGCTTTTAAGTCGAATGTAACTCTCAAACTCATCGCATTAAATTATTCCTGCACTCTATGTAGGAAAAACGTTTTGGACCGACTTATACTTTAAAATACACTAACTCCGCGATAAAATTTAACTTTACGACAATGAACTTTGGGCAATTACCCAATTCTTATGATATGAAAACTATTTTTTTTCATATTTTCTTACACGCCTTTCTAATAAAAACGCATTTACAACTAATAACAAAAACTTCACAGAAATTGGTTTTGCCAGGATTGTACGCTGCTAAAGACCTTACAAATTTATTGCCAGATTTTAAAGTGTTTAAAGTGAGGATTTTTTTTGTTGGATTGATTTGATGGAAGTTAAATGTAACTACTGTTTTTATTGTCCGATCGAATGAAATTTACCGGGAAGGTCAATATTTTTGGCAGTCGAAACAGATGCAACTTTTCTACTTTTCCTATAATTCGATTCATCAATATTTAAAATCGTTTTCTGAGGGCAATGGGTGTAACATCCAAAAGTTGAAAATCCTTATCCGTCGTAATGTTACCAAGGATCTTCCTACCCAATTAGATGCTTTTAGTTCTTATCATAATTGCGTTATGTTAAAACGCCTTTGTCGATTTGCAGAGGCGGTGGGCGTGGCGCATAAAGTTTAAAATAAATTTCTTATGTGCTCTTCTAATTTTCGAAAAAATATTATAATTCGATGGATGGTGGGCGTGGTATCCAAAAGTTGAAAATTCATCTTCTGCACAATATTGCAAGGAACCTTTCCACCAAATTTGATGTTTTTAGCTCTTATTATAATTGAGTTATTTGCAATAAATGTAATCATACTTTATTGGGTCGGAGATATTTCCTTTCGTGCGTTGCAGACAACTGCACATCAAATATACTAACAACCTTCAGCTAGATCTGAGTATAGTACACAGCAGACCTTGGTTGGGTGTACGACCCGTTTGTACCCTTATGATGCATTTTCAATAGGTGAATGGCGCGAAAATACAAGTCTTTAACCAAGGTTGGCCTACACCATGGCCTATATCCAAGAATTGTTAAGGTAAGCTCAAGCTGCTCAGCCTCCTTCAGTCATTTCAAATTTTTTAGGGAACAGTTGCCATAAAATTAAATGTTTTAGATTTTTAGAGGAATGTGATCATAAAGCTTCGGGCGAAACTCATTTTAAATGGATAAAGATGCATTCAAAGACTATCCTAGGCGTCGAGTGTCCCTGCAACCCGTGAGGCAGGATCATGCTACCGGTTCCGGGTCGGCCTACCTGAATATGTTCCTGAGCTCCTCAATGGCGGAGGTCTTCCTGTTTCCCCTGAACGTTACGAAGGCTCCACTGCAACTACACAGCGCGGCGGGAAATGAAGCCGGCGCCACTGTGGCGTCCCTAGGTAGTCCCGTGCGCGAACTGTTGCGGCCGGAAGCGTACCGCGGCCTACTGAACGCCATGCCAGTCATAGTCCTGCGCAATTTGCTCTTCAACTCACCGCGAGTGCATATCTACGATAAAATGCGACGGAACTTCCTCAAAATGGACAGTCCAGACGGAGGGCCAACCGTGCTGCGCCGCCTGATGTCAGCCGGCATGGCGGGTGCCACGGCTCAGGTGCTTGTAAGTCCGTTGGAGAACATTCAACACCGCATGTATCTGGATGGAAAACGAGGAATCCTGGGCCATCCTGTGCGAGCTTTTGACTTTATCTATGCCCAGAGCGGCCTCAAAGGCTTTTGGAACGGCGTGGGGCCCGGTTCACTGCACGCCATGCTCCTGACCGCGGGTAAGGCAGACGGGCGACCTACGAATATCAGCTACCCCCCGATTTCCCTCGCTTCCCTCTACCACCAGGTGACACAGCCTGCTACGATCTTGGCAAGCGCCTGTTCATGCTCTGCCTCGGCACGGACGACGGCCGCCTTGTCCAGTTCCTGGCATCAGTCGTGTCCGGTTTGAGCGCCAGCGTACTTAGCACTCCCGCCGACAAGGTCAAAACGCTGCTCTTGAGCCAGCCGCGTGACAATAAGGGCCACGGAATGCTCTACGCAAATACCATGGACTGCTGTTACAAGCTCATCACCAAGGAAGGATTCCTGGCCACATACAAAGGATTTTTGCAAAACTGGCTGCGAATCGGGCCCTGGAACGTGTTATTTTGGCTCTCGTTCGAAACGCTGCAGCGCATGCAGGGTAAGAGGGGGTTCTGAGCGCGCGGACTACCCCACTTCCTCCTTCCACAACCTCCCCGACCCCCTCCTGCCCACATGTGTATAGTTAACCTGCGTGCAGTATTTATCCATGAAAATATGGTTTTTTATCTACTTATTTGAACAAATTTCAAGTATAAATTAACCATACTTTGTAAGTAAAATGCATACGTAAGACTCTCCACGTTTTTATTGCTTTTTTTTAAATTGTTGAAGTTAAAAGTTACTTTTTTCATCGACTTGCCACTAGGATGAGTCTACAATGCTTTTCTAATATATATTTGAAAATTTATTCTCAGCGACATTAGGTTATAGTTATAGCCTAACATTTCCACAAACTTAAAATACCCATTTTGACTGGCATGTTAACTTTTGCACAAACTTGAAATGCTCACTTGTTACAACGAGTTGACAGCCTATTTTTAACTATTTTAACGGGTATACAAATATCAACTTAGAGCTTACAGTTCTAACAGCTCAATATTTCGCACAAGTCTGTTAGCACACATGGAAATGTTATCTGACAGCTTACAGCTCTGTTAACACATTTCTACAAACCTAAAATACCTCAAGGCGCGTATAAAACTGTTTGCTTTCAGCTTTTAGATCTGCTAATAACATTTCCAAAAATTCGAATGTCATAAAAATGTTAACTTACAGCAGCGCTAACAGTCCAGGTGAGTGTTCAATTTGAATTTCAAATTCGAACTCCGATTTCGAACAATGCAAGACTGTAGCTGCGACTGCGGCGTCATCAGCTATTTCTATTGAAGCACCAAAGTCGTAAAAAATTACATGTGCTGGGAGGTATTTGCATATTTTATTAAACAAATTAATGTGCCTGTGTGTGTTTTTGCGTATGCTTGTGTGAGTGTGATGCCGAGCTTCTGCTGCCCCGCAGCGAAACATCTTACATTTTTCCGTTAGAGCTGTAAAAATAGAGAGAAAGAGAGAGAGCGGGAGAGAGAGAGAGAGCAAAACACGCGCTGCAAATTGATATTGCCTTACAAAGGCCAGAGCGATGTGTCAATAACGACGAATAATAATAATTATAATGTTGTGCGATTAATTGTGCAACTGATATAAAAGCCGATTTTCACCAAAAATGAAACCTTTGAAACCAAGCGAAAGTGCCAGAGACGACTCACACACACTCACAAACACGCGACATGTACATACGTACACACATTTTGTACATGTTTATGGAGATGCATAAGCGTGCGCCTGTGTGTGTGTGTGTGTGTGTGTGTGTGTGTGTGGGCATCCAAAATGTAGAATTTTCGCACAAGAATTTTTAATTTGGGTCAATGCGAGCGAGAAAAATGCCAAAATGACAATCGCGGAAAGAAAGGCAGCTGCAAAAAGCGAGAAATACCAAAAAAAAATAAATAAAAATGTATGTTTTCGTATACTTACATATTATTTATGAAATAATTGCGCATTTGCGTCACGCTTGCGAGCAGATAAAAATAAGCCGACATTTTTGGCAATCGTCTAGGCTCCAAAGAGAGCCAGAGCAACGGCTCGTTGATTAATTAACATTCGGACAAAAGACATCGAAGTTCGCATTCGAATTCGAAGTGCGAAACTGTTAAGCGCAGCGCAGCGCCGATAACAGAGTTCATTGATCTATCGATTGCTGCTGCGGGTCACCTTCGTATAATTATGTACAAATAAAAAGTCGTTTGTTCTTGAATTTTTATGAGCAGAAGTTTTTCCACGCTCTGTTTTTTATTTCAATAGTATTAAAGTATCGTATTATATATGTTTTTCACGTTTGTTTTTAATGCTTCTTCGTATTATTTGCAATATTAATGCTTTCATTCTTGTGTTTTTTAGTCATGCATTTCGGGGGAGGGGGCAAAAAGTATGTAGGACTTTTGTTTAACTAACATAAAAAGCCATTTTTATTTATGCTGCTGTTGCTGTTACTGTTACTGTTACTGTTGCTGCTGCTGTTGTCGTAGTAAGTAGTTTAATTTCTGCATATTTGATTTCCATCTCTTAATTTTCGCATGCATGCGTGTTGTATGTATGTATGTATGTAGTATGTGAATGTAGGCGTCTGTGTGTGTGTCTGTGTTTGTGTTTATGGCAACTTATTGCCGAATTTTTGTTGTTGGTGTTGTTGTGCCAACACAGCTGACTGGCTGCTGGCAGGAGACGAGCCAGTGTTGCAACACGCTCGAATTATGATCGCGATTGCTCGATAAATTATGGATAAGTTTAGATTTGTTTTAGTTTTTCTTTTTTTTAGTGTTTTATGAATATAGCAAAATTACAAACATGAAAAGCGCACACAGAGAGTATATGTATGTGTATGTATGTTTATAAGTATGTATGCATATGAATGTATCGCTATATATGTATGGCTAGATGAGACGGTTGCTTGGAAAACGGATCGTGTGCGTGTGTTTCAGTTTACCTAATCCAATGGATGAGCATTTACATGTGCATCGAATATGGCTAAAGACTGTACTTTTTTTATCGTTTAATATTACACATTTCTCAGAGTTTTCTGTGGTACAAAAAATGCTACCGCTGTGGCTGTGGCTGTGGCTGACGTTCGTTTTGTTTTCGCTTATGTTGTATGCAAGTTTGTTTCCCTGCCACGTAAAAATAGAGCTTCGTGATTCTCCAAATAGTTCGCATATATAAATATATATGTATATATATATATAGATGATATATATACTCGTGTATATTGGTTGGTATTTTCCCGTCTATTTAGCTGTTGCTGCTGCTCGTCTGAATCAACGCTCGCCCCCTGCTTTCCTCCCACTGTCGCTCTCTCGCACTCCCACCACTCTCTCCCTCCTTTTCCATCTCACTCACTCACTGTCTCGCTCTCACTAACTGCGCGTGTATATAGATCGGTGTATATATGCTGCTGTACAAAAAAGTGTTCAAAAATTTGCTTGCGTTGCGTTGCTTTGCGTTGTTGCTTTTCTTGTTGTTGTTGTTTTTGTTGCTTACAAAATATACTCTCCAATACAATTTCTTAAATTTTGAGTTAAGTTTTTTGTTTTTTTTTATTATTTTTATCGTATGAACCAAAGATGTTTAAATATAATAATGCAGAAATTTATAATTTTGTTGTAGGTGTTTTGGGTACTTTCATTTGTGGCTTGGCTTGCTGTTTGCTCTGCTGTTGTTGTCTGTCTTGGTGTTGGTTTTGGTGTTGGTGTTTCGGATCTCGACATCGATACTCCTTCTTTACCTTTACCGTTACCGTTACCTTTACCTATTCCATTTCGACCGCAAAATTACCTTAAAGTGTTTCTTGGCATTTCTCATAAATTTAAATATTAATATTACTTTTCTTGTTTCTTCTTTTTACTCTTGTGTAGTTCATCATCATTTCTGTTTTCATCGATTCTTGTTGCTGCTGTTGTTGTTGATGTTGCTGCTGTTGTTGTTGCTGCTGTTGTTGTTTCTGTTTTGATGGTGTTGTGTTGTTGTATTGGTGTGTTTATTTTCTAGTACCCGCAAGTAATCAGATAATCTCCAAGCTTCTCCACCACGGAAGCGGCCTGCTGGGGCTGCACAGGATCTTCGTAGATAGAAACGATGACGGCTGCAAGAGAGAAAGAACGAGAAGAATGGTCAATTTTAATCGAATTCTTCTCGACTACACTATGATCTACAACTAGGGCAATTGATTATATATTAAATATGTTTATAAAATTATAAATTAAATTATGCAAATATTTATGTTTAATAATAATATATTTATATCATGATATAGTTTTTGTTAACTAACAAATACTATCAAATTATTGATATATACTCTATCATAAATATTTTTACCTCTAGTATATTTTTAATATTAGGTAAAGCATCGTTATTTAAAATGTTATCAATTATTTCAAAACAGAAAATAGTATATCGATGCAATATTTTGAAGATATTCGACAACCCTACCTGCAGCCGAACTTCTTATCATATGCAGAAATCTCTTGGAATATTTGAACCCGGCCCATAAGCATAGCTAGACACATACACGTTTCTCTAGCGGCTTATCCGGTTGACAATACGGCACACGGCGAATGTGTGGAGAAAGCAAAGGCAAGAGCAGTAGAGAAATAAGAACTAACTGTATTTAACACAACATCATCAGCTAGCAAATTATGAATAAAACGCTCAATAAAGCGACAGACAGAGAGAAAGAGGGAGAGAGCGAGAGACAGAGAGAGAGGGAGGAGAGCGACTCGAGCGGACCAGGTGAAAACTGGACAGACCGGACCGGGCCGCAGCGTTATTGAATGACAAGTCTTCCACGACGCCAAACAAGATTCGAGTCAAAGTCGAGTGGCATCAAGCCAAGCCGAGCAGAGCACCGCAGAGCAGAGCTGTGCCGGCAGCTCCTTCCCATTGCGCCGAGGGTTAATACATTAATCAAATGCGCGGCAAATTGTTGTTAACCCAATTTGTTGATTCACTCGAGCAAATTGAATCAAAGTCAAACCGATTTCCAACTGGGGTCAATAACCAAGAGCAAAGTGTGGTAATATGTCTGCGGGCGAGAGCAAGTAAGACGGAGATAGTGACACGAACACACAGCCACACAGCCACACACACATATGCATACGTCTGCAACACTTGTGGCGCCGACTTGCGTCCAACAGGCGGTGTCGCCCACACGCAGAGAAAGAGAAAGAGAGAGAGAGAGAGCGAGGGGAGCAGGGAACAGGAATCGATAGGTAATTGCGAGTCTTATTATGTGTATATTTGATGAGAAAGCAGGCAGGGGGAGGAAATGTAATCGATAGCTAATTGCGATAGTCCTGTTATGTCTATATATCGCTGAGCGGATAGAGGGACGGACTGTACAGGAATCGACAGGCGATTACGATAGTTTTATCATGTGTATTTATTTTATTATATTTTGTATTTAATTGCACTCAAACATTTCGAGCGCATTACACACACACACACACGCGTTGCGGTAAATTCCAGTAAATAAACTGGCGCTGGGTAATTTAATCGATTCCCCGTCCGTGCCGTCTGCCTGCGATCAGCTGCTCAAGCTCAAGTGGCGCAACCTCGAGAGCTTTAACTTAATGCCGAATAAAGACAAAGCGAGAGAGCGTACTAATCCGCGGCGCCAAACCACACGCAACCACACTAAACCAACAAAAAAAAAAAAAAAAAAAAAAAAATACTGTAGACAAGCCAGACCGGGCCAGACCCGCCGACCAGTTTGCCATTTTCTTGCCTATTTCCATTTCCAATTCCATTTATGCTGCTCGGCCCGTCGCTTTTGCGGCTTATTCTGTGCAACATTTGCACTTGAAACGGATTATGGCAATAACCTTGAGCTCTGCTGGCTGCTGCAGCGATGCGGCGCAACAGTTAGCTCAAACACGAAAAAAAAAGAAGAAACTAGACAAATATAGAATATAGACGGACAAACAAGCTGCACACACACACACTCACAGACAGCCACATAGACAGCGGACACAGCTGCTTCCAAGATGTTCCACAGCAACAACAAATTAGGCACAAGGCGGCCAAGAAAAGAAAGAAAACATCGGGTGAAAAATGAAACGTTGCTCACACACACACAGACACACAGACACACACACACACACACTAACGCATATGTGGTGGACAGATGAGCAGCGAGGGGAGGTCGAACTGTTGACCGGAATATGGAGAAGCAAAAAGCGGCACAAAACGATCATCTAGTATCATTTACAGCGCGTGTTTTTGTTGTTGTCGCTGCATTCAACAAATTAGAAACAATGCGATATCTATTTCATAGTGCATGTCGGCACTACACTAACCAGAACTGAATTCAAACTAATTGCTAATGCTACCACGCTTATCAGCAGAGCAGGAGCTTCCAAGTAGTCGCCGCCTCACTTATCAGCGGTTAAATTCCTTAGACCCGAAGCAGACAAAGCAGCAGAAATTAACAATTTTATCGCTGCTTAATGCCATTGCATTAGAGCTGGGAAATTATCGGTGTTTTGACCGATATTTGGAGTTGAAAAGAAAAAGTTTACGGCAATGAAGTAATACTAACAAACAAATTCTAAAAAAAAAATCATAAATAAAATAAAAATATTTTAATTTACTTCCTATTCAAAAATATATTTCCTATTTAATGATATATTAACAGAACTGTATTTTCAATTAATTTTCAAAATTAAAAACTTTTAAAATTCAGTAAAAAAATAAGGCAAGCTACAATACAAATATTTAATAAGAAACATATATCGATTGTTCGATGTTTTCAAGCTTTAAATGTTCAAGCGATTTTAATCGCTATCGATTAATCGATAGACCGCGTTCCTTTCCCTCTCTATGTTAATGATTTGAAATTGCATTGCACTCACCTTGTGTCGTCTTCATGCAGTGCACACCGCTTCGGCCCAGCTTTGCGCGCACTACACGGTCTGTGCCTGAGAGGTAAATGTACCGTTGGCCGGCGAGTGTTACGCCGTTGCTGGTGAGCAGGTCCTGCTGGTCAAAGCCGCTGATTAATTTGGCCAGCTCCTCCTTTGTAACCTGCAACGAAAGCAAAAGCGTGCGGCATTAATGCATTAGTCCAACTCGAGTCACCCTGTGATGTTTTGTTCTTGCTGTTGTTGTTGTTGAGTCACGCACGCATGCAATAAATTTTATGAATTTATGCGTCCTGCGTGGTCGTACAAGCATATTTAAGTATATATTAAGGAGATAGAGGGAGGGTCCGTCCGGCAGGGTGCGACGTGTGCCGGCTTACCACATTCATTTCTGTAATCAGCAAACAGCCCACACAAGCGCACACTACCACACACTCACACAAACAACACACACATACACAGACGTCCAGTGCAAGAGAGAGCAAAGGCGAAAAACCCACCACTCTCTGCCAGCAAACATTCACCTCACCACCCAGAAAATGATGACGACGACGACTTGGACTGGGGCGACGACATCTGCCAGCTCATTAACCAAATGTGAGGCACGCTGCAGCAGAACCCACAACAGCAACAACACAGCGACTGGCCGGCCATAGGCTTTGTGCTTGCGCTATTCCCCACACTAGAAGGCAAACTAGTTTGCCAACACTGGCGCAGAGCCTACACGCAGTGAGTGACATTCAAATTCGCAGGACACAAAACAGTTTGCAAAGCAAACATTTCTGTTGCCATGCGCCACGCGACTTGGCCAAGTGTAGCTAATCGACTTTAATAACTATGATTAATTGTTAGTCATTTGTTTGCGCCAAATATGTTAATCATACCGACAAAAGAGAGCAGGCAAAGCCGAACTGAGAGAGAGAGAGAGAGCCGGCAAATGAGTGAGTCGACGACACAGCAGAACGCTTCGAGAATGTTCCAAGCTGAGCGGAAAAAACTCTCTCCCTCTCTCTCTCTCTATTGCTTCTGTGTGCGAGCGAGTGAATGTTCGCAAGAGAGCGCAACGTAGAAAGCCGGTTTTTGCAAAAAAAAAAAAAAAAAGTAAAGTTATGCCAAAAATGCAAAATTAAATAAAAGCACTCAATTAACGAGGTGAAAAACTAAAACAACGAGCGAATTGTCAGCACACCAAAATTGTTTGCAATTTCAGGGATTTAAAAAAAAAAATGAAATTTTGGCTTATAAAGCCGGTTTTATGGCACACTCGCCAAATTTCATTTGTATGTATGTGTTTTTTGCGAAATTCAAAATCAAAGAATAATGCGCAAAAAGACGTTATTGATAAGCGTCAAGAACACAGGCAGATAGGCACTCACACACACACACACACACACCCATACACAGAGACTTATCTGGCAATTCCACTCAGCAGCAGCTGATCCAAGCAAAACCAATTTTGGTAAAAAGAAATAAAAATGGGAAAAGAGAACAACAACAAGTTTTCAGCGAATCATGAAAATTCCAACGAAGTGTGAACCAAACAAAAGTCAGGTAAAATATTTGGCTAGATCGAAAGGCAATACGCAATAAATAAAGTCGCAAGACTCAGCAGAAACTCCAATGGAGGCCACAAAATGAAAGTGATATTCGTACACGTGTGTGCGTTTGCTTGTGTGTGTATGTATGTGTGGTGAATTGCAAACAACAAATTGAGCTTATGTGGGAAGCGACGCCAAACACAATTACCGCGATATTTTGCAACTTGGAGAGTGAAACTTTTGGCAAGTCGTAATCGATATTTATGTAGGGATGTAGGATGTAGGATGTGGGATGGGGAGCATATCATTTCGAGATGAGGGTTCCTGGGCTCAGGCGATAACGAAACGGAAAGCGTGAAACAGACGCACAAACAGACAAAGGATGAAACACATGGCAAACGCGATTGGTGGAGTCAGCAGGAAGTTCCACACACAAACACACACACACTGTCACACACACATGCAGACACAAAGTAAACGCAGCAACGTGGCGCGCATACAAAAATGTAGACGACGCTGCTGATGACGCGGCAGTGTCGCTCATAGTATTTTTTTTTTTTTTTTTTTTTTTGAGATACTTTCTGTATTTTTCTTTTTTCTTCTTTTCCAATATACTCGAAACGAACGCCGCAGTTCTTTTTTGTGATAAAAGTTTTTTGCCGGCAGGAAACCGAGATAATAAACCCACACACACGCACATACACATACACAAAACTATTGAGTGAAACGAAACGAAACTAGAGATACGCGAGTGTTTGTTGATAAAACCGAACAAGGCCGGTTGGCAGTGTTTGTGCGGCATGAGAGAGACGAGCCCACCTCCCCCCTTCCCCGCCACAATGCACCCTCATCTGACATGAGCGAACTCAGTTTGAGGCGGATAAGCGCTATCAGAACAGTGTTAAGAAGTGCACAAATACGAATGCTATTGAAATCACGTACAACACATACACACACCCATACACCCACGCATTGCAGTTGTGGGGGTGCAAACACCTTTCATGAGTGCACTTTACGACAATTCGTGCTTGGCTTAGCAGCTGAGTGACTAATCCCATCTGCTGCCCTTCAGATGACTCACAAAGCAAAGGAAATTTGTTTTTTCTTTTCTTTGTTTTTTTTTTTTTTGATAATGAACAGAAGCAGACCTTTTACGGCGCCAACTAATTTGTCAGTTTGTGTCTAATTGAGCAATAAACAAATTAAAAATCTCGCGACGGTTCTTATCAGTTCGAAAATATGAGCTCAGTGGTTTAAAGAGCGGCTTCGAGTGTTTTGTTTAAAAATGAGTGCATGTCCCCTGGAGAGAGAGCGAGAGAGTGAGAGGCTGTAACTTAGCCAGAGCGTGCGCGAGTTGCACAAGCAGGCGGAGGCTCTCTCCACGCCAGAGAGCAATAGGAAGAGAACATGCATGCAGGGGGTGCTCTCGCTCACTAGGGTGGGAGTTGCTTTATCAAACGAAATGAAAGTAATAATGGCGGCCGTACAACAACGAAACGCATACCCAGCAGGAACAGAAAGGTATGAAAAAGGGACACACGTTCTGCTTCCACTGGGCAGTGCATGCGAAAATCAACTGTAATTCTCAAGCAGGTTGTAGGACTGAGAAGCTTTACTGCAGGCAAACTATTTTTCAAAACTGTTGTAAAAATTGTTGAATAGAACCAAGTCAAGCGGCTCTCTCTCTCTCTCTGTGACTCTCTTGCTCTCTCTCCGGCTCACTGCTACGCTTTGCATGTGTGGGTGTGGGAGTCTGTAGCAGAGAGCGGCGGGGTAGGTTGTTGCTGCTGTTGCTGTTGTTGGTCACACCCTTGAACTTGCGAAAGCATTTCATTGCCGCCGTGGTGTGTCGGGGACAATTTGCTGGCGGGGATTAGTGGGATTTTCTCATCGGATAAACGCTAAACGGCAAGCGGCACGCTGCAAGCACTCACCTCGAACTCCTTGGACTGCGCCCAGATGTTGCCATCGTGTCCGGCAATGCACGCCTTGGTAACGCACTGCGAGGCCAAGAGCTGATTGTCGACATAATCTTGCCAGCTCATGATTGTAGTTTGTTGTATTTGTTTTGGTGGTTGTTGTTGTTGTTGTTAAACTATTGAGTTACACACACGAGCTGCTATTCGCTACTTATTTGATCTTTTACGTTTATTCCGTTGTTTCGCACACTTTTCACGCCACCAAGAAATTTAGCAAAGCGAGAGGGGAAAATCTTCGTCGATTTTCTACGTAATTTGTTTAAGGAAACTTATTTAAACTGCAACGAAAGAGGGTAGAAAAAGAGATGTAGAGAAATTAACGATAATTTTTAACGAATCGATGATAACTTTACGTCTTAATAATCTCAAAACATATTTTCTTGCTTAATTCAACGACCCCTTGACAATTTCGAATTATTTGTACAATAAAAACTTGTAGATCAGCGCATACTTTTAAGTATTAATTCGCTGTAGCTTTAAATACTCATACGCACACACTAACACAGCCAGCGAGAGATACAACGCGCGCACACACACACACACTATGTGTAATCCGTTCGACAGCCAGCAGCTCCAAGCAACACGTCCGACTTGCACAGAATGACAAAAACGATTGAATGCAAAACGTCGCCGTGTGAGTGGCTGAGTGCCTGCTGGCTGCAGTGGGCATGGAAAACCCGAACAAAAAAACCACTCAATCGGACGGAGAGCTGTGAGTCACAGCTGCCGCCAACGCTTGCTCACTCTCCCTCTCTCTCTCTCTCTCTCTTTCACCCGACCAGACCATCCACATCCACTCAGCGAGTGGCGAGTGCAATGCCAAAAACTGCTTGCGCTGGAGTGTGTGCGAACGAAATGGCGTACATGGCCGTTATAAATCGGTCGTGTAATGCAAATGAGTGAGTGAGAGCAGGCGATGACTCAACCGTCCCAAGTCTTCTGACTGATGCATGGGTGTATTGGTGTGTGTGTGTACGTATGTATGTATGTGTGTTATGAATCGGCCTTTCTGCCGCTGTTTGAGTGCTTTTCAGGCCGGTCGAGTAACCGACGACGATAGTCAATCATAAATTAAAAATAGACTTTTTTGTTTCAATATATGTATACATATGTGCATATGTATACAAATTATTAAGTTATTTTCCATTTCTCCTAATTGTGTCCCACAAATAGTATGTGGCAAAAAACGTAAATCGAGCATCTACATTTTGACAAGTCATTTTTCCCCAATGAGGCGGCGAGACACCGACCGGCTGCTGAGCCTTTTTCTACTTCTTTTTTTTTTTTTGCACACTTATACACACACACCAAATACACATGTATGCGCGGTCGGCCAAAGCCGTCGGCGTATATATGCGTGTGTATGTGCGCGTGTGAGTTGGCCTTTTGTTACTTAAACTTTTATGGAAGATACTGCTTGGCTGTCTTCAAAAGTTTGAAATATTTACGTAAACAGTTATTTTCACAAGTGTTTGGTTAAAATGCACAAATTAACAAATAAATTGCAGTTAAAATAACTTCTTTTAAATCCAAAACCAGCAACTCACACTTTTTTCACACGCTGTGCGATGCGGCGATGAAATTATACTGACTGAGGGGTGGCCAAAACATCGATAATCGACTCGCTCGATTAGTCAACTAGTGATTTGTCGCTTCGTTCTATTGAACGGGCATAGAATCGAACTACTCTCGTTGTTCACGCCCAAATTCATTTATCATGTAGCAGATATCGATAATTTCACGTGTCGATAATATACGCCAGCAAAAGTTTTTAATTGATTGGACCTAATCTACAAATCATAAATTTGGCATTTAATTATTCTTTATTCGCCAATATATTTAACTTTTTTTATTTATCGATACAATTATTAAAATATTATTTTGAAGTTTCATTATATGCCCTAACATACAAATGTAGTACCGATATCGTTCGAATGGCAGCACTGGTTTCAAAAAATATGATTATCGATTACAAAATATATGTTGTTATTATTTTTTATTTAAAAATTAATGTAAGTATGGAGTTAAAATATATGCATATTTACATAAATAAAAAATATCCATGATTAAAATCATGAGCTGTTGTTGGTATAGTAAATATTTATAAAAAAGCTCGTAAGTTAAATTCTGACATATCGATAAGTCTGATGTTTCCCTTACATCACTAAAAGTTTTGCAAGATGGAGCCTCTTTTGCTTGGTTTTAACAATCAGCAGCACGTGTATAAAAAGTGCCAAATAATAATCAGAAAATGTTAGTATTATTCAACGATTAAATTCAAAATATGTGAAAGAGAGGTTAACGAAGCAGTTTGCAAAATTTTTCGTATAAAATTAAAGCAATTTAAGTGAGCAATAATAGTAAAAACTGTAATTGAAAATATAACCCAAAGTGTGGAACACAAAACGAGCGAAAAGAATTTTTTACACGACGGCGGACGTTGCGGCACGAGTGACAGCCCCTGACATAAAGAGAGAGTGAGAGCGGGCAAGAGAGCACGTAGTGGTTGTTGATTGTGTGCGTGAGTGTGAGTCTCTGTGTGTGTGCATGTCGGGTCAAATATTTTGTACTTTCTTTGCAATAACAGGCAAAACACATAACAAAGAAAATAATAAATCAGATGAGTCCCACGCAAGGTTAACTGAGTTTATTGCCTGCATGCATCTCGCATCCCGACAATGAAATCATTACAAAAATAAGAATTGTTCGCTCGATCTCCCTCTCTCGCTCTCACTCTCTGCCTTCACATATACACGCATACATTCAAACACACGGCTTTGACTCATGCTCGTTGACTGGACGTTAAAGTGGACAGAACGACTACGCACGTACATATATCACTTCAATGCCAACGCTACAGCCTATCTATATGCAACCATATGTACACACATATATGTACTTTATGTGCTGTAAAACTTTCCTAAGGGCTGAAAACTGTAGTAAATTGTGCAGCCATTTGGTGGTTGTGTTTTGCCCTTCCCTTTTGACAGCGGTTCGCTCGTGCTCAAACGAAATACACGCCTTAAATTTGCCTGTCCGGTCTAGATTTCCCTACTACGGTTTTTCCACTTTTTTTTTTACCTACCTAACATCTACTACTATTTCTCCACTACGACCCACATGCAACACTGCAGTTAAGTGTTGGTACTGTTTCTACTGTTCTTACACACACGACAATATATGACGACAGTAGCAACCACTGACATTGACACATCTAGTGCTCTCTTTCGCACACGCTCTTTCGCTCCATGATGACGAGACGCTCGAAAGGCCGCCTAGCAGCGGTCGGTAAAACTCACACTGACATTCGCTCGCATACGTGAAAATACCGCAGAGCAGCACGCACAACAAACACGTTTGTGTGCACTCTGGAAAAAATTTCGTTATAAAATTTTTGACATAAGAACAATATAGAAATTGTTTAACTGAACGGTGCTTAAGCCGTCGAAATTCAGTATACAAATTTAACTAGTCAATTTTTTATTGTTGATAATGTGAGTGCCGCTGTCCGTCCGTCCTGTCGCGTTGCAGCAGTCGCCCAGCCGCTGCTTGCTCCAAAACGCCGAGTCGCCGCCGCCGACGACTCCGTCGTCGTTTTGCTGCTAACTTGGTTGCCAAGCGCAGATTCGCCATAACCAAAAAAAAAAAAAAAATAATTATATTGGAAAAAAAAAAAATAAAGTTGAAAGAAAACTTGTACATTGATATATATTATACATAATTTATATATATCGCATGATACTGCATCACGTGCCTTTTTGACATGCCTCTTAATTCTCTCTTTTGCTCTTTTTTTCGCAGGGATGATCGAAGTGAAATAGCTCAAGATGGTCCCGCTGGCATGGACCCTGAGGGCGTCATCGAGTCGACCTGGCATGAGGTCTACGACAACTTCGATGACATGAACTTGCGCGAGGAGCTGCTGCGCGGCATCTATGGCTACGGTTTCGAGAAGCCATCGGCCATCCAACAGCGCGCCATCATTCCTTGCGTCAAGGGCCGCGATGTCATTGCCCAGGCCCAGTCCGGTGAGTAATTCCAGCGATTTCAACGCTTCGAGAAAGTGTAGTATCATCATAAACATTGTGTGCTCTGGGGGATCGGTCGTATGCAGTGAGTTCTCCTCTGACGCGTTAACGGTGACTCAGCTACGTCGCGACTCGCAACGCCTCAGTTTTCGCTCACTTTTGTTCTCTTTCTCTCTGTCTCCCTCTCTCTCTCTAGCTCTCTCTGAGAGCGCGCTATAATGCAGCGTCTTGGCGCTTACGCGCCACTTTTTCCTCACTAACGATCGGCTTTAGCGCGTTTTTATGCTTCTAAGGCAAAGCCAAAGAAGGGGGTCAAGAGAGCGAATTAACTGGGCTAGAAGTGCTCGTGTGTGAGTCGAGCGAGCATTACAGTACAATTCTGCCCATGATCGGCTGGCCTTAAGTATCTGCCTGTGTATTGGCGCGCTTCAAAGTCGAGTTCCATATAGAATATATTTGCATGCTATAAATGCAAGCGAATTCATTGCCTGCATTTGCTTGAAGATGAGAAAAATAAAATAAAAATAGAGCTTCAATGTCAGCAAAAAAAAAAAAAAAAGAAAATAAATATATATTTATTTTTAATATATATAAATGAAATAAAATTAATTGAAATTATAATGTATCATGCCGGCATGCATTTTATAAAAATATATAATGTTGGTATATATAACAATCGTATGATTAGTTGGAGCATTAGGTATTTACTCGTTCCAACTGCGACTATGCTGAATCACACGTACCGGCATATATGATACTATTTCATAGATGCACACACTTTTATTTTCTGTATAATCGTTGCTCATTCGCCGACTCTGCTGCTCGTTCCAGGTACTGGCAAGACTGCAACCTTCTCGATTGCCATTCTTCAGCAAATCGATACGTCCATTCGCGAATGCCAGGCCCTCATCCTGGCCCCCACTCGCGAGTTGGCCACCCAAATTCAGCGTGTGGTGATGGCACTTGGCGAGTACATGAAGGTCCACTCGCATGCCTGCATTGGCGGCACCAATGTGCGCGAGGATGCCCGCATTCTGGAATCCGGTTGCCATGTGGTGGTCGGTACTCCCGGTCGTGTCTACGACATGATCAACCGCAAGGTGTTGCGCACGCAATTCATCAAGCTCTTCGTGCTCGACGAGGCCGATGAGATGCTGTCGCGCGGTTTCAAGGATCAAATCCAGGATGTGTTCAAGATGCTGCCACCAGATGTGCAGGTCATCTTGCTGTCCGCCACAATGCCCCCGGATGTGCTGGAGGTGAGCCGTTGCTTCATGCGCGAGCCAGTTAGCATTCTGGTCAAGAAGGAGGAGCTGACACTCGAGGGTATCAAGCAGTTCTACGTGAACGTCAAACAGGAGAACTGGAAGTTGGGCACACTGTGCGATCTCTACGATACGCTGTCCATTACCCAGTCGGTTATCTTCTGTAATACCCGTCGCAAGGTGAGCCAATCGATCCTGCTCCAGGAACTTGCATCTCACAAACGCATTAAACTCTAATACTTATGTGTGTGTTCCCCTCGACTTATCAGGTCGACCAGCTGACCCAGGAGATGTCCACCCACAACTTCACCGTGTCGGCCATGCACGGCGACATGGAGCAGCGCGATCGCGAGGTTATTATGAAACAATTCCGTTCGGGCTCTTCCCGTGTTCTGATTACAACCGATTTGTTGGCGCGTGGTATCGATGTGCAGCAGGTTTCGTTGGTCATCAACTATGATCTGCCCTCGAATCGCGAGAACTACATTCATAGGTAAAGCAGCAGTCAGACAGACAGCAGACAGACTGAGTCTGCGAGCAGAGCCCGCATTAATTCCTCTCGTTCTCTTTCAGAATCGGTCGCGGTGGTCGTTTCGGTCGCAAGGGCGTTGCGATCAACTTCATCACAGATGATGATCGACGAATTCTGAAGGATATTGAACAATTCTACCACACAACTATTGAGGAAATGCCTGCTAACATTGCCGATTTGATTTAAATAATTTTGTTGAGCAAAAACCAATTTAATACAAGAAAATAAAAACAAGAAAAAGTGAGTGAGCTACAGCAAAAGAATTGCGAATTTCAAAGAGCGCAAAATATATTAAAAAATTTATTAAAAAAAAAAAAAAAAACCGAAGAACTAAAGTCACGTTATAAATATTTATTCAACCAATCAATATACAACAGCAGGCAGGCAGCAGCAGCAACAACAGCAGCAGCAGCGGGCGCAGCTAACAACAACAACAACAGCAACAACATCGATCAGCAGCAGCAACAACAACAGCAGCAGGCGCCTTGGCCTTGTCGTCAACAACAACAACAGCAACAACAAACAAATCTAAAGAAACTTCAAACGCTAAAACAAGCAGCAGCAGCGACAACAACAACAACAACAGCAGCAGCAACAACAGCAATAACAACTGCAGCAAGAGGCCGGAGACAACATCTTCCGGCGGTTGTGTGTGTGTGCAGCAGACACCGATAATTACAACCACATTGTTTTAGCTTTTTCTAGAACTATTGATAAAATATATTAAAAACAATACAAAAAAGAATAATTATATGTACACAATTCTATGTTTAAATATAACACCGCCACCACCACCACAACCACACACAGGCTAAAAATAACCACAGCAGAAGCAGCAGCAGCAGTGGCAGCTCGCCCCGCGATGACGTCATCGTCGTTCGCCGCGCACCTACAACCTAGAAACAACAGCTTGGTGCTTGCAACAACAATAACAACAAAAACAACAACACATTGCAACAGTTTTTTGAGCATAATTTTAATGAAGTTATTTGAAATACGAAATTTGCCTAAAAATGTACTACCACAAACAACTGAACACAATTATAAATTATTGTATAAAATGGCGATCGAAACACGCAGCTGCTCTCATTCTTTCCCTTCATTGTTCGCATGCCACCCCCAGGTGTGCGGCGGCAGCAGCAGCAGCTGCAGTTTGCACCTGCCGGCGGCAAGAAAGTCCCTTTTTGCCATTTGCCATTTGTGCTGGCCTCGGGTAGCAGCGAGGAGCGCGCACTCGCTTCAGTTGGCAGCGCTGTTCGAAACGACACGAGTTGGCAGTGCCACAGTTCAGTCAGCTCAGCTAGCGATAGTTATCGATAGGCACGGCAGCACGGCTGAATACAACCTTGTGCGAACTGGCGTTTACTAACACTGCAGGAAGTGTGGGCGAATTGCGTGTTGTTGCTGGAGCGGCTTCATTTGGTTTTCCGCATCGCCGTCGCGCAGTCCAATTTACACCGACACTCGCGGTCGATAATGCCAATGAGCTGTCACCGTCGAGCAGCAGCAGCAACAACAGAAACAACAACAACAGAGCATTAAACAAAATGGGCCAGAAGGTGTCGCGCACGGACTTCGAGTGGGTCGCCACGGACGAGCCGCACGCGGAGCGTCGCAAAATCATACTGGAGAAGTATCCGCAGATCAAGAAGCTCTTCGGCTACGACCCGAACTTCAAATGGATCGCCGGCGCCATGGTGCTCACCCAGATAGTGGCCCTGTTCATTGTGAAGGACCTGTCCTGGCCCTGGCTGGTCGTGATGGCCTACTGCTTCGGCGGCATTCTGAATCATTCGCTCATGCTGGCCGTGCACGAGATCTCGCACAATCTGGCCTTCGGGCACAGTCGCCCCATGCACAACCGCATCCTGGGCTTCGTCTGCAACCTGCCCATCGGGCTGCCCATGAGCATATCCTTCAAGAAGTATCACCTGGAGCATCATCGGTGAGTGCAGGCGCCTTGTTGTTGTTGTTGTTGTTGATTCCGCGATGACGTTACTGTGACACATACAACCACAACAATCTGATGCCGGTTGTGTGCGTGTGTGTGTGTGTGTGTGTGTGTGTGTGAATTAAAAATCTTCTATAGTGCGCTGTTGCCAGGGCGTCGCCATGAAAAACTCTCACTACTCTACCCCTCCCCTTCCCTCCCCCTTTGCGCTGTTTACATATGCATTGCTTATTAGACCGGCAGCGTTGCTTTACAACACTGGCTCAATTTTATCAGAGAGTGTTGCGAGTGTTGATTAGGGCAATTCAGCAATTCAGCCTAATCGCCAGATTCTCTTGTTGTGCAGCAAATTTTTATTAGAAATTGTGTTAATAATAATATAAATATAGGCAGAAGGAGGCGTGGCAGCGCATAGTCATATCCAGCTAAACCCATAGATCTCAGCCAATATTAGAGCAGCATATACAGAGCAAATCTATTTAAAAATTCATTGCAAATAATACTTAACTATACTTTTTGGATGGTACGACTAAAGCGCCTATAGCTCCTTTGTTAAAAAAAAAAATGTAGAAAAGTTGACAAAACTTCTTGCTCGACATTCTTGTAACTATCAATAATATTGGCATGTGCTATAAATTACCTAGAATTTATAATGTACATTTTGATGTGTGCTATAAACTGTTTGGAATTTATAATATAAATTCTGATATGTGCTATAAATTACTTAGACTTTATAATTTAAATAAATTATAAATTATTAACAATTTATAATTTTGATATGTGCTAAAAATTACATATATATGGTATATGCTATAAATTATTTTGCATTTATAATTTTAATATGTGCTATAAACTATTTGGAATTTAAAATGTAAATTCTGATAGGTGCTATAATTTATTTAAAATTTAAAATGTAAATTATGTGCTATAAATTATTTATAATTTTTATGTGTGCTAAAAATTACTTGGAATTTGTAATGTAAATTCTGATATGTGCTATAAATTATTGACAATTTATAATTTAGATATGTGCTATAAACTATTTGGAATTTAAAATGTAAATTTTGATATGTGCTATAAATTATGTAGAAATTGGAATGTAAATTCGAATATGTGCTATAAATTATTTCGAATTTTTAATTTTAATATCTGCTATAAATTATTTAGAATTTAGAATTTTGATATGTGCCACAAATCATTTAGAATTCGTAATGGACTTTCGAATTGGGTAAATGGTAAAGTTTACTCTATTGTAGCTTTGTTTACTTCTTTCTACTTAGCCCTGCTGGGGGAAATGACGGCAAACGCCTTAAGTCGGCCATGAGTCAACGACAAATAGTAGCCACATTCGGGGGCTTTGCCTGCATTTAGTGTAGCAGCGATATTTGCTTTAATAACAGCGATAAGATTACCTAACAAGTTTATAAGCCTCTGAACTATTTATGCATATCATATAAGTACGTAAATTGACAACTTTTACAATTGGTCACGTAGCCACGGCATCAACACTCCACACACACACACGCAGTACCTGTGCATGCTGGGCATGTACTACATATACCCTGTATAGGGTATATATGTATATGTACATGTTGCGCTGGAATCGCATACCCAGAAAATTGAGTCATGCCAAGTTCGCGCTTATCAATCGAGTTGTTTTTAAGACCGGGCCCCTAGAATTCCGCAGTTCAATTGATTTATTTGCCATACACTCGGCAAATAGCAATATCAAGAGAATGGCGAACGTCGCCAAGTGTTTTGTTTTCTGTATCGTGGCACTATCTGCCAACTGGAGGCTAGACTTTATGATGTTTGCCATGTGCAAAAACCCCCCCTTATCTATGTAGCATAAAGATAAAATTGGGAAACATCATCGCAATTGACTCACGTTAGCATAACTGATAGATTGAATATATATAGAATGTATATACACACATATAGGTGTGTATAGACTAATTTGTAGTCGATAAATCGATGTTGGATAGGTCGGTGAACTTGCACTTTTTTACTATACACATATATCTATGACTTATGGATGCATGGAATATGTTATATATCGTATTAGCGTTTATAGTCGATGGATTGATGTTGCCTACTGCGTTGAATAATTTTCAGATAATATTTTATATATGATCGTTTTCAGAGAAAAATCAATTTAAAATTAAAAAAAAAAAAAAATTAAAACTTATTTTGATTTTTATGCAGTAGAAATGTCAAAATAATAATAATTTCTGCAATGTTTATAGAAACATATACAAATAATTTACAAAATAAATTTTTGTATTTTTAGATACTCTTCAAGGGTATTAATTATTGCAGATGATTGTATTTTTGCTTAATAATCTGCATATTAATACCAAGTGATAAAGAATCAATGCAAACTCATCACATGAAGTGCGATTAAGTACCGATAATAGTTCCGATAGTATTCAATATATTGATGTCTATATTTTGGAGATATTTCAAAATTTCATTTCAGTGATTTTTTTTAATTTTTGTTCATGCATTTTAAAGTCAGTGTCATTAAGCTGGAATATTTTTTGATAAAGTTAAAAAAATAAAACTCTCGGAAATGCTATCAACGCACGATAAAGTAACAATCAAAAATGGGAGTTTCCCTAATTTATGGAAATACCCATAAATATATCTTAGATATCATATATTATATTATTAAATGCTTTAGAATTCTAAAATACCAGTGGAGGAGATTAACCGTCATTGAGTCACATGCCCAGACTCATTCAGCTAACGCGTGTCTGGGCCAGCGACTCAGGTGGCAGCGATAAGTGGGTCGAGTTATCTAATCTGGCAGTTGCTTGAATAGCTTGTTGATGGTACCAATAGCACTGATAAGGTAGAACAAACCTATTCCACTAACCACGAATTCCCATGAAGTTTCGATTGCAACACTCATTTTTCAAGCTATGAAAGTGGCCAATGACTTCCTTTGCAAAAAGTGTCAAAGAAAACACCGACAATGTAAATGTATATTCTAAAATTAAGCAAATATATGTGTAGTAGAATTACGCTACAAATTTATATAAAAACCAAAAAAAAGAAAAAAATCTAGAAAGAAACCAGCTTTCCGAAGTCTTCGTACATTTGCAAATACTCTCATATATTTATGGTATCTTCAGTTAGTATATGGATGCGGTCAAAATAATAGTAGTGCCCATGTAGGCTTTCTGCAAATACTAAAAAGCCCTTTAAATATATTCCTTAACACTTTAAGAACAAAGTAAAAATGTTGAAATTCGCATAGAACAACCCAGTTAAAATACTAGATATTCCTAGATTTTTTTCGATAGGTTATTACCTCTAGAATGTGCTCCTACTGCATTGTGGATTTCAAGCTAAGCACATTTTTTATTTATGATGCAATACAAAAGAGTTCCACCAGAAGAAATCACTATCGATCGATCTATGATCATAATTTTTATCGCCGACTATATATAGTACTGTTGAGATACCTGAAGTTTGTCAGAGTTCTGCAGCTGAAAACTAAAAGAATATATGATATTGATTGAACTAAGAGAACAAGAAGAACTTTATAATAGGAAATTAATTATGATCGATTTTTTTCCAGAAAGGAAAGTATTTTGAGATTGCATTAAAAGAAACGCAATTTGAGCATATATTACTATGACTATGTTAAATTTTATATTTTATAAAAGATATCTGCTTGTATAATATTCTTTTGCAAATCTGTTGATAATCCTCACATATAACTAGTGACTCACATAGTTAAGATGAATTACTACTGTTCCCTCATGTTTAATTGCTTTTTAATAGTTGATGAGTATCCAATAATTGTTTGTACCTCGGAATATGTTTTTCCATTAGAAATATTTTAAATCGACTTTAGCCTCTGTGTATTGGACTGCTTTTTAGGATTCATATTAGCAATACCAATTGACAAAACAAAAAAAATGCAGAAAATGCTTATATAATATACTAAAGTATTATCTTATTCCGCAACTCTTGACCAAAATTTACTGGGATTAATAATTTTAAAGTCTTTTTGGCACTACTTTTATTTTGACACACCTAAAAACCAGGCAAATCGCAAAAATTGAAAAGAAAAAATAAATGAGCTGGAAAAAAATTGAAATTAAGTTCTAAAACAACAGTGTAAAAGTGTTATTAAAAATAAGAAATAAGTTAAAAAAATTCGAGTCATTACCAATATTCATTTACTATTATTTTGATCGAAACTGTATGTACATTGTTATCTGAATGCAATGGAATATATATGTAAGTGCTATGCGTTTCCATTTTAAGCTGTAGTATAAACTAATCCGATTTTAGGGAAATTGGAATATACTAATGAAAACATTGGTTGCCCAAGATATACCTAGATTGTTCACAGCTACATACATGCCAAATTATTTGTGGTTTCGTAGAAAAGTCAAACTTCTACCCGATTGTTCCTATGGCATATATACATATGTTATAATTATCGATTTTAAACAAATTTGTAGGGAATATTTAGCGCGCTTGTAGAACTAGATGTGACGAGTTTGGTAATCTTGAAAATAAACTTTTTGACCGATAGGTTCTATGGCAAATATATATCTAATATATATATAGCTCCGATCTGTCTGCTCGCAACTTACAGCACGGTATTTTTAATAAAATAGCTACGAGTTGAGAGACGTGTTTGCATGACAGTAGACGGACATGGCTCGATCGATTTGGGTTTTTTATGTCGATCATTGATAATTTGGATGTATAAATATTTCATAGTGTTGTATATGCTTTATGTTACAACTGGCCAAAAGCTAATTGAGTGTGAATAGAATAAATATATTTTATAAATAAAAATTCAGCAGCTTGCCACATCATCTAATCGCAGTTTCTGTTTCTTTTCCTCACAGTTACCAGGGCGACGAAGTGGTCGACACGGACATCCCGACGCTGCTGGAGGCGCGACTCTTTAACACGACGTTCGGCAAGTTCATGTGGGTGTGCCTGCAGCCGTTCTTCTATATATTCCGTCCGCTGGTGATCAACCCGAAGCCACCGACTGGCCTGGAGATCATCAACACGATCGTGCAGCTGACATTCAATGCGGCCGTGGTCTACTTTATAGGCTGGAAGTCGATGGCGTACCTGCTGATCGGCTCGATACTGGCGATGGGACTGCATCCCGTGGCCGGGCACTTCATATCGGAGCACTATATGTTCGCCAAGGGCTTCGAGACGTACTCGTACTACGGCCCGCTCAACTGGATCACCTTCAATGTGGGCTATCACAACGAGCATCACGATTTCCCGTTTGTGCCCGGCTCCCGGTTGCCGGAGGTGAAGCGCATTGCGCCCGAGTTCTACGACACGATGCCGCAGCACACCAGCTGGACGCGGGTGCTCTACGACTTTGTGATGGATCCCGCGGTGGGTCCCTATGCGCGCGTGAAGCGGCGGCAGGGCGGACTGGATTCCTAAGGGATCACAGCACATACAATGATTTTACTAGCGGTTTCCTGGCATTATGTAATCTCAGCGTTTAGTTCTAATTTAAGGCAGCACCACAACCAAAACGAGAAGCAGAACAAGCAGAACCAGCAGAACAATAGAGCAACAAGAGAGCAAATAGCGAGAGATGTTTACACGGTTAATTCACACTGGGCTGCAAAGGCTTTGAACACGTTATAAGATGAGCGCAAGTCAAACTAATACTAAACGGCTTTAAGCTAATTCAAAATGTACATTTTCGGTAGGCATCGAGCATATCTTTTGCTCGAGCTGTTGGCCCAGTGTTAGGTCTACGTATGTCTGGTATTTGGCTGGCAGAGACAATTGTTGAGCGCTATTACTATAATTGTTACCTCAATCACTTAACTGAAGGCGTGTTAAATTTAGTATGTAACTGTGTCCTATATTACCATAAACTGTGTGTGTATGAGTATTTTCTAAATGTGTACGTATTTATAAATCTGTCGCCCGATGCAGCAACTATTTTTGATAGAGCCTCTTGAACTATTATTGAGAACATGGAACAACAATCAAAACCAAAACGAACTGCACGCGACGTTAGCTCTAAAGAACAAGCCTACCTACTCTATATAATACTACTATATAAAACCAATGTGTACTATACTCGTATGTGTATGAAATAAACAAAAAAATGAAACACGAAAGCCTCTAAAAAATTATTGAAAAATCACTGCGAGCGGGAAACTGGCCGTCGATCGAGTCATGTGAAAATACTTTCGAGCGTGCAGCTCAAATTGCCATTGCCTAATTGACTCGCAGCTGCGGAAACTGAAACTGATAATGATAAGCGGCCCGCTATAGTGATGTGTGCCATAAACTGCCGCGCTATAAACTTACGCCACAAACTGTGCCATCGGCGGACCTTGACGGCACGTACAGTTCGCTCGGCTGATAAACGACGGGACTTAAGTCTGATGGAATTACGATTGACCATAATCAAATTTCGATGATTGCTGTTCCAAAACTGAGTGCGAACCTCTTATTGCTTTGATAGGTTGCGTTTACTTTTTGTTACATATTTTGTTGGGTGGATTTGCGAGCGTTATCAGTGCAAGACTTCTACTTCTTTCGAAGTCCTTATGACCCTATCATATTATTGAATAACGCTTTCATGTTTGGTTAAGTGGAGCGATTGAGCCTAATCGAGTCTAAAAATTAAGTGTGAAACTTCCACAAATTTTTACCTTTGCTTCATCCCGGATATGTTAATAATAGCAGCTTTTAAAAAATTGTTTATGTTTTCTATTATAAATAAATGCAATCGGAATTAAAACTTGAGTGTTGAACTTGTTATGCTTTGATTGATTGATTGATTGTACCGATTGGAGCTGCAAGTAGCTCCTACACATCATACACGTAATTGCTTATAGCTTTTATCATAATTGGTTAACTGTAAATACGATTGACCCTAATCAAACATGAAAATGACTGCGAACCTAACCTGCTACTACTTTGATTGATTGTACAGTGTAATGTTCCTATTTAATGTCCATTAAATAATTCTTATTAATTTACTCATATATGATTAAATCGTACGCTTATCTTTTATTATTCGATTTACTTCCGAGTCATATCTGATATCATAATTTATTATTTTACTTAATAAATTATTTTTTTTTTTTTAATAAAGTCGACTAAGATTGACCAGAAAATGATTTTAAAATTTTCATAGTTAGCTCCCACTTTTTTCTCTATTAAATAAAGCTTTATGGCTTCCATTTTATTTGTTCAAGTGGAATACTAAAGCCTGCCAATCGGCACGCTCTTGTACATTGCGTATACGTCTCTTTGTTCCTGGTAGAGCTCACTCAATATGCCTTCAAGCGAAACCCTAATCTGGAACCCGCGCAGAACTACTGTAGGGTATATAGTACTGTGCTATGCTGTGGAAAAACCAGCCGCGCTAATTCTGCAAAAATGCGTTATCAGCGCGCCAGGTGGTACCCATTAGTCTGTGCACACCTGTTCCCCGGCAAACAACGTCTGGCCCGGGGCGGATGAGTAATGCTTGGCGCGGGGTGCACGTGCCGCTCGCAACGTTGATGCCACATCGGAGTCATCGGGGGCCTGATAAGTCGTATATCTGACAGCGATTAGTGTGTGTGTGTACGTGTACGTGTGTTAGTGAAGGGGTCTATCACAGCCGATCTAAAAATACCGCTGATGAATTGGCCAAGTTCAAGTTGAAATAGAACACAATGTGCGATTTTAAATACTATTTATATATAATTTATTTATATTGTAGAATTACATATTGTGGAGGAGGGGAAAGGGGCTCGTGGATCGGGGATTAGGTTAGCTTGAAGAAATCGTACAGTTTAAGCTTAATTAAATAAAATGGTGGCTCCCTAGTGCGATAAGGTATTTTTATTTTGTTTTCTCCCACGATTTCTCGCTCTTTTCTTTCTCTTTCTTGTGGTTCGCATTTTTGGGCTGTGGCATGTTGCATGTTGATGAGCCGCTCGTTTCTCGTTCTATACACGCTTAAAAAATGATTTACAAAGATTTTCCGTTCATTTGTTTTTGTTTTTGTTTTTTTTTCTCGCTTTTAGTTCGCATAATTCTAAGCATTTGTTGTTGTTGTACGTTCAGAAGTTGTTGTTGTTGTTCTTGCCATTTTTTTTTAGTGTTTTTGTTTTGCTTGAAGTAGCTTACGACGCTCCGTTTATAATTATAATTAGCTTATTAAACTTTAAGTAAAAATTATACACTTTTATATGTATTTCCATTTGTATTTCAAATGTAAACTTAACACTAGGGCTGCAAATTATTTATATTTTATGTATTATATAATCCTTTTTGTTTTATCAACAAGTTTCATTTAGAGTTAACGCTATATTCTCGTATTTATCATATATATATATATTTATATATGTGTGTGTAAATAAACCGATTGTTTCGTGGTAAAAACAAATAAGAAAACGCACACGAGGGAGGAAAATAATTAAAGCGCGCCACGCGTCCGCAATGGAAGATTTATCGTATCATATCGTGACTCTAAATTATTATAACAATTAAATTTCAACCGAAGCAAACAAGGCAAATGTACAGGAGTAAAAGTTGAATATGCAAACGGAAACGGAAACGGCCCCGATATATCGATAATCGGGGCCAAAGATGAAGTCAAATCTGGATTTGAATTTGAAATTGAAATTAAAAATACGCGCGCGCGTCGCATTAAAAACTTAAGGCGAACACAAAATGTAAATTAAATTAACAAAAACTATCAATAGCAGGTAATGGTAATCATACATACATACATATATATATATATGTGTATATATAGCTATGTGTGTGTGTGTGTGGGCTTTGTTGTAATATAAAAGAACGTTTAACGAACGTAAATGTTGTGTACCGCGACTACAGTTGAATTTGCACTTAATTTAACCGTGTGTGTGCATGTGTGTGTGTGTGTGAGTTTAGCTTTCATATTTGCAATAAGTTTAAATATGTACTACAAAAACGCTCGAGTGACTTTTTACTAGAACTTAGTAAATACGCGTTCGCGTGGGTGTGTGTGTGTCCGGTAGTGTCTGTGTGTGTGTGTGTGTGTGTTGTGTAACTGCGCTTGCAGTCGATCGATTTCGATAACGTGCAACTTTCATCGAAGGTGCTGCCAACCTTTGTCAAATTGTTGTTTATGTTTTTTGTTGTTAGTTTTTACACTGGTTGCGCGCTCTCGCACTTCCGCTCTCTCTCTCTCTCGCTCTGTCGCTCTCTCGCTCGCTGTCACTGTCTACCGCGCCGACTGCGCTGTCCGCTGCTTGACCGGCGTCGACGTCGCACTGATCGCCGTCGTCGTCATGGAGAGACTGGCGGCGCCGCTGGCGGCGACGCTGACGCTGACCGTCTTGGAGCAGCGTATGCAGATGTAGTCGTCGTCGGCCTTGATCTGGCTGCGATTGAGGCCCACGCAGAACATGTGGAACCACTCGTTGCAGCCGCCGTCGCACTGCACCCAGTCCACCTCCCGCCCCGTCGGCTTGTGGCAGTTCTCCGCCCTGCACTCCTCCTCGTCGTCCTCCTGCGCCGTTTGCTGCGTGCGCTGCGCGTGCTTCTTCTGCCCACCGCCGCCTCCGCCGGATTGCGCTGCATTGTTGTTGTTGTTGTTGTTGGGTGTGGTTGCTGCTGCGCCCGCATTAGTGTTGTTGTTATTGTTGTTGTTGGTCGTGGTGGTGGTGGTGCGCTTGCGTTTCTTGTGGCTGGCCGGCGTGGGCGTGGCAGCACCACTGGCTGCTGCCGCCGTCGAGCCTGTAGCTGCCGCTGCCGCTGTTGGTGCTGCCGTTGCTGTTGTTGTGGTGTTGGTGGTGTTGCCACCGTTGGCCTGCTTGTTCTCCGCATCCGCATCGACGCCGGGCGAACTGCTGCTCGCCTTCTTGGAGGCCGGCGTTGACTTCCTGCCGGGCGTCTGCTTGGGCGTCTGCTGCTTCTTGCGCGGCACAGCAGCATTGCCGCTGCTCGCGTCATTGGAGCGCCGCTTCTTATTGCCACGCGCCGGGGCTGTGCCACCAGTGCCTGGGCCGGTGCCGCCGCCCGTGCCCGCACCTGCACCGGGACTAGGACTGTTCTGCACCAGCAAGCTGTCATTGGAATCCTCGGCGCCGCTGTGTATGCTGGAGGCTGAGGCCACCGCCGGCGTCGTCGCCGTCTGCTGCTGTTGCTGCTGCAGGTACTGGGCGACGCGAGCCTTGGCCTCGGCCTGCAGCAAGGTCGGCGGCATCGTCTGCAGTATGCGCCAGAGCTGCTGCGTCTCGTTGAGCGACACCTCGAGCAGATCGCCCTCCATCATTAGGTCGAGCAGATTCTCGATTTCGCTGTCGGAGAGAAGCTTCAGCAGATCGCTGCTGCCGACGCCGCTGTCCACGCTGCTGCCGTTGTTGTGACTCTGCGCGCCAGAGCTGCGCTGCTGCCGCTGTTGCTGCTGCTGCAGCTCGTCCTCGTCGTTGCTGTAGCCGTCCTCGACGATGCGCAGCCGGCACTCGTCGTCATCGTCGTCGTCGTCCTCGTCCACGTCATCATCGGCCGCAGCCTCGTCCACGTCCTCGGCATCCGACTCGGAGCGCCGTTTGTGCAGGCGTCGTGGCTTGCGCGGACTGTTGATGTTGCCCAGGACAAGATTGGGCTCGTTGGAGCGACGCTTCTGTTGCTGCTGCTGCTGCTGGGCCACAATGGCCTCGACGGCGGCGCTGACATCGGGACTGCTTAGGGCCTTGTGGGCGCGATCCTGCCAGTTCATGGCACGCTCCGCCAGGCAGCGCAGTGCCTCGTCTTCGGGCAGGCGCATGGGCAGCTGCTGCAGCTGCACCAGGAGCGGCAGAATCGTGTCCAGGGGCGGGCGCTTGGAGCGCACGCAGCTGGGACACAGCCACTTGGGCAGCATGGCGGGCACGAGGAGGCCTCCGTTGATGGCGCTATTGCCGCCGTTCTGTTGCGCTGTCAGGGATTGCACGGGGACCGGCGGCACACAGTCATCGTGGAACCAGTCGCGGCAGAGCTGGCAATTGTGCATGAGGGCGCGGAACTCGGACTTGCACAGGCAGAAGACGTCGCGCATGGGATTCTTCGCGAGATTGAGGCGCCGCAGATCGCGCATGTCGCGCAGCTCCTGCTCCTCGGCATGCTTGAAGCTGGCCACAATTTCGGTGGGATTCTTGTCCTTGAGGAAGTCGTCTTGGAAACGCGGCTTGAGATCCGAGTCGATGTTGATGGCATCGGCGCGCGGCATCAGCACCTCCAGCAGCGTGTAGAAGGTGCCCTTCTTCAGGAACGCCCTGGCCGTGTTCTCCTTCCACTGGTGCGCCCTATTCAGATGGCCCTGCATGCGGCTGAGCTCCTCCAGCTGTATGGGTATGCTCAGACCGCGCTCGATCATCGCCTCCAGCGTGTGGCAATATGTGACGTGGTTATTCTGCTGCAGCTGCTCCACCGAGCGCAGCCACTCCCTGGCCTTGCGCAGGGCATCCTTGAGCAGGCTATGCGACGGCACCTGACCATTAATATCGCTGGCCGACTTGAGGAACTGCTCGATCTCCGTCAGCTCGTGCTGTTGATTCAGGCGACGGAAGTACTTGGCCGCCTGCGATTCCCACGCCTCGATGGCGGCGCCAATCTGTTGCAGCTTGCGCATCTCACGATCCACATACGGATCCGTAGGATCCAGGTCCGCCGCGGCAGTGTGCAGCAGTGCCTTGATATCGTTGTAGGTCAGCTTGGAGCTCGTCTCGCGCAATCCCTGCGAGCGTTTGTACCACTTGCACTGCTTGAGGCGCTTCTGCAGCTGATCCAATTGCTGCAGCTCGATGCGCAGCGAGCTGCCCTCGTTGATGAGAGTCTCGAGGTCGCTCTCCTCCAAAGCTTCCAGTGACAGCTGCAGCTGCGACTCGGCACGCTCCACGAACTGTCGGCCCAGCACCAGGAGCTCGCGCACCGAGGTGCCCTCGTCGATGATGCAGCACAGATTGTCGATCTCCTGCACGAACAGCTCCAGTTCCTCCATGGTCAGCTTGTACTGTGCTGCCTCCTGGTTGTGATCCGAGCGTGTGCGTACCTAGGCAAATGGAAGTGGATAGAATTAATTGTTGAAGTTTATTGAGAGCTCCCAGTTCTCTCCCCTACCTTGTTGATGCCCAACTGCTGTATGACCGTCACGCACTTCTCCGCCTCGATGGCCGCCGCGTTGAGGCGATCGATGAGCAGCGAGGATGGGAACTTCTTGGTCTCGGCCTCCTTGCACAGCTCCTGCAGCTCGGCCAGCGTCACCGAGGTAGGCGTATGGGCATCGACAATGTCGCGACAACGCGACAGCCAACGCTCAAAGCTGTGCGCCTTCACCTTGAGCTTTTGCAGCATTAGCGGCATCTCGTCCAGCGTGTAGCGATAGATGAGCGTGTGCTTCTCCGGTGCACAGCCACAGAGCACTGTGTAGTGTCGCAGGCACACAATCAACTTGTCATTGCACTCGCAGGCCACGGCTGACAGGAAGCAGGTGGTGTTGCACTCCTGGCAGTGGCGCTCGTCGTCGTTGACCAGCTCGAAGGCGCGTCGTTCCGCCCGTGTCACGCCCCACTCCAGCAGAGATTTGCGCAATTTCTTCTCGGTGTCGACCATCTCGGCCATGTCAATGTAACACGCTGTGGCAATGCCGAACGTCAGCTTGGCTGGCTCTAGGGCCATCTTACAGACGAGCTCGTCGTGCGAGAAGACGCAGAAGCGACGCAGCATGGAATAATGATTGACGCACTCCCTGCCCATCTTCAGCCAGTCGGCTGGGGCGAAATTGACGGCCTCGGCGAAGTTGTAGCCCTGATTGAAGCCGGCGTGGTAGGCGCGCGGAAATGTGATAACAAATTCGCCGGCATGCTGATCGGTGCGATAGACGGGCACGCCGTTGTTCATCAAGATGTTGGGATTCATGATGGTGACCAGCTGGTGCAGGAGATCCGGTTGCGAGGAGAAGAGCTCTGGTGCGGCGCGCTTCATGGTCTCCTCGAATTGCTCGGCACAGGAGCCGGGCACACCATACCAGGTCTTTGGCTCGCCCCAGTGCAAGTAATTGATCGAGTAGCTCCAATGATCCTCGTTGTGCCAGCAGAAGGCGGCGAAGCACATGCCAACGTACATCCAGGGTGCATTCATCCCGCTGATATCCGCATTGATGTGACCCAGTATCGAGTCCTCCAGCAAGGGCAGATTGTTCAGATTCCAGCTGGACTCCGCGTACTCCTGATCGCCCGGCAGCAGATACAATGAGCTCTTGGTGGGGAAACCCGAACCATGGTCCATTGTATGCAGATCGGCGCCGTACTCCACAGTCACGTCCTCGTCGATGGACGACACAATGCGCCAGAACTCACGCTCCACAAGCTCCGTGGGCACCAGGTGCACCGGTTTGCGGAAGTACTCCTGTTTGAACTGATCCGCCATTTGGCCGAACTGCTGTAGCGTGTACTCACGCTCCGCCTGCTCGAAGCCGAAGGCTTCCTGCGGCTTGCTAACCTCCTCAACAACGCAACGCGGGCACAGCCACTCACCTGGAGCACAGAATAAATTACTATATGTCTATCTATATTTACTTTCAGCATGCGCCGACTTACCCTTGGGTATGCTGCTCAGAGGCGGCAACAGGCAGAACGTGTGATAGCTGTCGTCACATCCGTCGCAGAGTAGCATGGACTCCTCGACGTCGCCGCGGTTGCAGATGTGGCAAATGTACTTCATCAGCGGATCGATGAGAGGCGCCGTTGGCTGCTGTGGCTCCGCGGTCGTGGCCTTCTTCTGGGTTGCGCGTGTATTGGGTGTGGCAGAAGTCGCGCCGCCTTGAGTGGCACCTGCTGCTGCCGCTGCACCTCCCGAGGCGTTGACTGCATTGAAGCTGCTCAAGAGATCGCGCTTGAAGTCCTCCTTGGTCTCGGTTTTGATGCTGATGGGGGGGACTGTTGCTCCGGACTTTGACCCGGCTTGGGTGAGACCGCAGCTGGCATTAGAGTTGCCAAAGCGCTTGGAGCGACGCGTATTATTTTCATTCGGCGGCGCAATCTGCTGACGCGTGGGGATCTCGTGGGCCTTGTAATCAGTGCCGCAATCCTCGAGCTTAACCGGCGTCACAGTCGCCGCGGCACCGGCGGCCCCGGGTCCAAGTACCTTGCCCGAAGTGTACACCTCGAAGGGATGCAGAATACGCTCGTAGTGGGCCTTCAGAGTGGCGCCGACACTCTTGCTCGATGGATACTGCATGCGATTGGCGACTTTGGCCCACTTGCGCTCCTTTGTCGTCTGTTCCATGCCCCCCTCCTCTTGAACGATGCGGTGCAGTGTGTAAAGATCGAGTGCCTTGCGCTCCACCATCGGGATTTTGAGTGAGGAGCCCTGCAGTTCCCAGAACTTGGCAATTTGATCTAGAAAATTCAGCTTGACCCTTGTCTTCGCCTCCAGCTCATTGAGACGTTGTACGCGCGGCACAAAGCGCAATTTGTCGACGTCGACTGCGAATGGCGGCGACCACTTTTCCGGTGGCAAAATCTTGGCAATGCCACACTTCTCCGCTATGGAACGAATCTTGCTGATGTAGGCCAGCGGGTTCTTGAACTCCTCCGCTGTGGGCCGAAACACTGGACATTCGAGCGGAGTATCGAAATGGAATTCCTCATTCTTGCCCTGATCGAACTTGTTGCTGCTGTGCGGCTTCGTGTGCAGCGACTTCTTGTGCACGCTGGGCGTGGGATGGGGACAGCTGTTGTGGTACTTCTTGCTCGCCGAGACGCTGCTGCTGGCGTGGTTCATCGGTACGCTGGGCATGGGACGCTCCACTGAGCTGGGCGGGAGCGGTGTTCCAGCACCAGCAGCAGCTGTCGATGCATTCGCCGCATTCGAATTCGCCGCAATTGGCGTTGCCGTGTTCAATCCTTCATTGTTTGCCGCTGCAGTATCGTTATTGTTGTTGATGTTGTTGTTGTTGCTGTTGCTCTTCTTGGCCGACTCGCTGCCGCTGCCGGTGGAGTTACGTGTGCGGAGGCGTCGCGCCGGAGTTACTGTGCCGTTCGAGTTGCTGTTGCTATTATTGCCGCCGCCGCCGGAGATGGCGGCTAGAATGTCCGCCTCGGCTTTACCGGACATGTGAGGATCTCTCTCGTTCTGTCTATATTAAATGGAACTGCTGCAACGGCTTCAGACGTTGTTCAGCTCTGCAAAGGATGAAATGTTAATTATATAGTTATAGTTATTGGTTTTGGAAATGATATGGGATTGTACTGTCTACTTGCTCGCTCAAAGTCACAGTTGTTAGTACGAGTAGAGAATTCGACGAACTTCATTCACTTTCGTCTACATTTTCATTCATTTTCAGTTTTGTCGGGGGTTGCAAACCACTGAGAAAAATTCGAGGAAATCCAAAAACAATCATCAAATGGTCAGTTTTCCAGTTGCTTCAGTTGCTTGACCAGTGTGACCAATTGCTGAAGTGCTGCTGTTACAAGTGTGTTTCAAAGTTTCTCGAAACGCTGCCCAACACTGCAGCCTATGTTGCTGCTGCTTGTGCGATTGTAACAGAGAGTGAGAGATGGCAGCAGAGCACACACACACACACGCAAACACACGCACATTGCACATGTATACGTACATACGTTGAAGTGAAGATGCAACCCCCTCGCGCACTGACACGCTCGAACAGGTAAACAAAAACAGTAAACGGCATTTACACAATTAGTCTGTGAGAGCGGCTCTCAGTGCTTCAAGCAGGGGTTGAGTGCGTCGTTCTGGCATTAAAATCGGAGACTAAAACTACACACATACACAAGCGAACAAGCAACAATGAGTGAATATACACGCACACACAAACACACCAATACAAACATATGCAAAGGCCTTAGTGGTGCCTGCAAGTGCGCTGTAATGGGTTCAGTTCAGTGCGACGCTTGATTACATTATCAGCCGACGTTCTGATATTGATAAAAGAAAACATAATAATTGCAATCATCTACAATGTATATACTGCATATACTGTATACATGTGCTAACAGGAACTTTACATTTCCAATTGAGTAAGAGATGCGCTACCATGATGAACACACACACAAACACACACACATACGTACGTATCTCCGAATAATGCGTAGGTTTGAAAAATGAATTTTGTGTAGGTAAACGACTATTAGATATCCTGCATCCGATTTACTTTTTCGCTTGCACTCAGAAAACGTGAACTACGGAAAAGTTCCTCAATAGAGAAATTGTTTATTGATAATTACAAAATAAGGGAGACTTTTTTTGGTGAAGGCAGACGAATAACTTTTGATCGGCAAGTGGTAAAATAATTTCGATTCAAGTGGCATTACAATTTTATATAAACGTCAAACGTCAATGTCCGAGTTCTTGCAGTCTGCCAAGCAGGGCTACATCGTCTGGACTATGGATGCTGATCGCTCGTGCATACATATGTAATATACTCTGCACACTCTCAAGAAAAGGTATAATGGAGTTGGAGCGTTGCAAAATTTCGGAACTTTTCACCAGGCCAACGATGTTGCTGCCATTTTAATTAAAATTTGAACTTTCTAATATTTATTCGAACGGAAAATCTTAGCACCTGTGCGGCGTTGCCAACTGTTTCGCCGGGCTGCAAGCAAAGCGCAAATAAATGCCACTTACGCTCACTCACACACATGTAAACACAAACACACACCTACGAATGACAAACATACACGTCTACGTGATCAAAGAACGTCTAACGGTACTAGGGGGCCATCGGGGTGGGGGTGGCTTTATGAGCGTGCGACAACGACAACGACGAGCGACGTAAAGTGAGAGAGTGAAAGAGCGAGAGTGCGAGTGAGTAGTGAGTGTGGTTGGAGAGCGTCCGTTGCGAATGGCAGTTGAGCTGGAGATGCATTGCCGAGTTCAGCTGGAGAGTTGGTAAATCAAATAAGCACATGCATACATATATGTGTACATACATGCATACACACATGCACACGTTACTTGGCGTGTTATTTATTTTGAAGCTTTATTGCGCACACATGAACACACACACACACAAGCGCGCATCCTTTGACATGAGCCATAACAACGTTCACTTCTTTCTTTCTCCTCTTTCGCTCGCTTTGGCCCACAACAAATTGAGTGTGTGAGTGTGTGTGTGTTTCTGTGTATGTGAAAGACACTGCAGCCGAGCAACAGCGCCAAAAAGGGGAAAAAAGAATTTGTTGCATAGAAAAGTGGAGCGCCAAAGACACAGACACACGCACACGCACACACTCACATTCACACTCGCGTGCAAATACGTATATTTAAAAACATATGTACATATACATACGTACATGCATCACACACCGAGTGTGTATAACATAGCGACCGACCGATGGCAGCAATAACCGATTCGATATGTATGCATATTATATTCTCACAGCACTGCAAAAACACTTTTTCTTAGGAGGACCACACGCACCTTTATTGATAGGTTTACTGCTACTGCTACTGCAGCTGGCAAAGCTTTTGCCTCTGCAGATGCAGATGCACAAATCACTCTTATTTATTTTATCAAGAAATTAAAAACAAGCAAAAGAAGCCATATTGAAAAACGTCATTGTCGGCTTCGACGGTAAAGTTCCGGTTAAGGTTCTTTTTTTTTTTTTGGTTTTTTTTTTTTTTTGTAGCGTTCAAATAGACAAAAGGAAGCCGCCCGCGTCGCAGTCGCTGGGCGAAAAGCTCTGCCTTTGGTGGTTGTTGTTACAGTTCACATATACACACAAGCACACACACACACACGCACACACATTCACAAGCATGCACTTACACGAAAAGGTTCGCACACAAAAGTGGGGCGCCGTCGTCACCACCACCCCAAAAAAGAACAACAGCAGGGAGTGAGAGCAGAGCGGAGAGGAGAGTAGAGTAGAGTTGAGTGTGTTTGAGTGCGTATGTGTCTGTGTGGTGTGTATAGTTTCCTTGATCAGAAAGAGGCTGTGCTCCGCGTGAGAGAAGTGAGTACCGTTTTTCAGTATTTTCCCTGCACACGCAAACACAATCACACACACACACGCTCATCTCTGTGGCATGCTCCAATGAGCTTCGACTGCGCGCTTCCTTCCAAGCCCAAAACTTTTTAGTTTAATTGGCTTTGCAAATTATTGATTTGCTAAATGCTAAGGCTGCGCGCTTTGCCAACTGTCAGAATTTCACAAAGTCTTGCCAATGTTGGCACAACTTTTCTGTTACCATATTGATCGTCTGCGTGTGTGAGTGTATGTACGTATGCATATACATACGTGCGTGTGTATGTGTGCATTTTAAGGTGGACATAATTAAAGCCTAACAGCCTCATGCTGCTCCAATCTAAAGCGCCTCACGCATACAAAAAGGGGTTTTATATAATTTCCATTTTCAGACGAACACACACGTAAGCTCACTCTACACACACACACATGCGGACTAACACACACACAGGTATACGTATTGGAACACACAGCAGCATTTCTCTATACATACATAAATATGTATGCTTAGCAAAATAAGCACTGTTTTTTTTTTTTTTTACTACGCCAAATGTAAGCGATTTGATGTACTTTGCTTTGTTTTTTTTTGTTTTTTTTTTACAAACTCATTTCATTTTTCGTTGCTAACCCATTACCAATACCAACAACAACAACATTAACAACTATAACTACTACCAATACAAGTAGTAAGCGTTGACAGACGTCGACGTTGTGATTTTTACGCACTGTCCACCATATTGCACATGTATGTGCGATTATATACACACGTATATATATACATATATACGTATATGCATGCATATATATTTAAGCAGATCTGCGAATGTGTTTGTAAATGCAACACTGTACTTTTTACATGCTAAACATTTACACATTTTGCATAATTGTTGACCTGTAATTAAAATAGATATTCGAGCGTGGGATCACAATATGCGAAGGGATTAAATGCCCTAGACAGGCACACACTCACACACTCGCACGCACACAGCACAATCACATATGAGCACAACTACTAGCAGGAGGCAGGGCAGGCATCGCTGCCGACGACGACGTCGCTGCTATGATGGCGACCAAAGGCAGAGAACGCACTTTACAGCGCGCTGCCTGCCAGTTCTAGCGCATGTAATAGGTGTGAGCTAATCACAAATTAACACAAAATTCGGTGACGGAAATGTTCCGAGTGTGCGGCGGCGTGGAATTGCGATTTGCGTTTAACTACATTTTCACTTTTTATTACAATTTTTGGACTGCGCTGCAAGTAGTGGCCGCAGCAGCAGCAGCAGCAGCAGAGGCAGCAGCAGGCGCACACATACAAGTTTTTTCTTTGATTGAAATGCGGGGGGTTGATTCCAATTGTCTTTTGCAGGGCGCACTTACAGCCGCTCGTCGCTTTTTCATCAATTTTTTCGTTTTCCCATCAAGTGTTGCATTGATTTGGGGCTGGAATTGTTATATGTGTACGTTGTTCTGCCATATTTCGCCTGCTAATTAAACATTTTCAGCTTCAGCCATCAGCAAAATTCACACACACGCACGCATACACAGAGAGGAGGGTAGAAGTAGAAAACTAAACTCACTGTCGTCATAGGTAATATGGGGCAAGCACGCTGATTGAATGCGTGCGATTGTCCAAAATTTCTCATAGATTCGCGCACGGACCACTTGATTAACTGTATTTATGTGTCTTGAAGTGTTATATTTATTTTTCTTGGCACTGATCTTTTCTACTGCCTTTTCAACTGCACACGACGGAGAAAATTAGTGTGGCCGAGTCGTCCGACCCGTGAAATCCCGCAATGCGGCAATACAGAAAATACTATTGGCTGACAGAGCGGTCAACTGTTAGCCCGGGGTGTAACTGCCCTCGGATGAAAACAAATCGTCGTGTGAGGAGTGCCAAATGTTAGCTGGCGGAGTAAAGTGTGAAACACTGCTGTGTAAACGCATGGAATAACATATGCAGAACCGCAGTATGTGCTGTTAACTGCGCGCATTGCAGCCAGTCTGGCAACGCCAATTGCTTGATTCTGGCAACATTTAAGCTCTCTGTTTACAATGCCATGTTAATCACGACGACGTCTCCAAAGTGGCTTTAAGTTCTCGCCTCTCACACTGGCTCATTGCGTCTGCCATCGGCTTGTCTCAGTCGCACACTGGCAATGGCGAAAATCTGTTTTCGTTGTTAACAGAGCTCGCAGCCAAAACTCATTAGTAATCATATTCTCATGCATACATAGTGCAATCGTTTCGCAGTCCCCAGCCAAGCTAAAGAAACCTAGTGGTCGACGCGACGACTCCCGCAAGATGCCCGCCGTGCGCAAATATCGACGCGAAACGAGTGAAATCAGTTGCTGCCTCAAGTATCTGCTCTTCACCAGCAACGTCCTCATCTGGATGTCAGCGCTGCTCGTGCTCGCCGTGGGCATCTGGGCCTGGACCGAGAAGGACATGTTCCGCAACATCAGCAAGCTCACGTTCATTGCCCTCGATCCGGCCTTCGTGCTGATCATTCTGGGCAGCATCACGTTCCTGCTGGGCTTCATGGGCAGCGTCGGTGCACTGCGCGAAAATACCTGCCTGTTGGGCGCGGTGAGTTGAATAAATAATAATAATAAATAAATATAATATATATATTACTAATGCATCAACTACGACAACAGTATGCCATATTTCTGATCGTGCTGCTGCTGGCCGAGATCGGCTTCTGTGGCCTGGCCTTCGTGCTCAAGGACAAGGGCTGGGTGAGTTCCCCTCGGTGCAGGGTAGAGTAGTTGCTCTAGGAATTTGCTTGAACTTCCCTCTATGTTCGCTTCACAGATCAAGGATCAGGCTACCGAGGGCCTGCGCGCGTTCATCAAGCACTATCGCGAGGATCCGGACCAGCAGAATCTGATCGATTGGATACAGGAGGACTGGCTGCAGTGCTGCGGCATTGACGGGCCCAAGGATTGGGATAGCAACAATTACTTCAACTGCTCCTCGATTGCCATCGGCAGTCGCGAGGCCTGCGGCGTGCCCTTCTCCTGCTGCCGGCGACGGCCGCAGGAGGAGATCAAGAACAAGCAATGCGGCTACGATGTGCGCAAGGAGGGCTACGTAAGTGAGAGTATTGCATTTGCATTTGCTACATTTGGCACATTCGCCTAAGCCCTAATTGCTCTGAAACCTATCTGGAATGCAGCCAGTGGATAGAAATATACACGAGCGCGGTTGCCTGCGCGCTGGCGAGGATTGGCTGGAGACGCATCTGATAGGCGTGGCTGCCTCCTGCGTGGCCGTGCTCATCATGCAGGTTCTGCAATTGCTGCATGGCAGTTATCACTACAGTTATACCTTTGCAGAGAGTAGGCAGGATGCTTGCAAGGCACAGCAGAAAGCGTCTTAGACCTTACTATATAATATATATATATTATTGATCAGTAGCAACAGCAGAGCCGATCTAGCCATGTACTCCCTCTCAACTTGAAGCTATTTGGACTGTAACCGTAGTTTACTATATATAATATAGCTGTTCTATGGAACAGATCGTCCGATTGTTGTTATATATATGTTTTTTAAGTAGTGCCCTCCATTCCCTCCAAATTTCCCTAATATCTGTCTACTATTATATATATCTGTCATAGAAAATTTATAGTGATTATTATTATGCTTTATGCAAGTATCTGCAAGGGTATAATAACTTCGGTAAGCCGAAGTTAACGTTTCTGTCTAGCTTTAGAATTTAATTTACAAGCTTTTACACAATTTCAATTTCAGTTAATTTATACATTTTTATTTCACCTTCTTTTCTGGCTCACTCCAGAGTGTGGAGCTGTCGAAGATTATTTATGAGAAGGGCTGTGTCCAGGCCGGCGAAGAATGGATCGAGCATAATTTAATTATCATTTCCACGGCAGCAATTGGCGTTATGTTTTTCCAGGTCAACGATTTAATACGAATTGCCAAATCCCTAATTGCTTTGGTTATTATCGGTTTATGGGACCTTAATTATTTTTTTTTTATTCTTTTTTAATTTATTTAATTTTAATAATTTCCTTTTTTATTTATTTTCCTTTGCTGTTCTAGGTTTTGGTTTGCTTGTTGATTTTAATTTTTTCCTTAAGCCTGTTTCAACTCATTTAATTTATTTTTTAAATTTTCAATACGAATCTCTATGGAATGTATTAAATTGTGTGCATTATTTTTATAGATTTTGGGCATTTGTTTTGCTCAGAACCTGCGCACCGATATCTATACACAAAAGTCGAAATGGCACTGACAAATGGCGCACGCTGCCCCCACAGCACTTTGAAGGGAATACGAGGAAGGCACCAGGCTGCAGCTGCAGATCCACAAGAGTAACAAAGCTACAAGAGCTAACAGATACACTATAACAGCATCTAAAGCTACGCATCTACGCTTCGGTTAGTTAACTACGGCTACAACTACAACTACATTATAACTACAACTTTACTATAACTTTACTATGAATACCTACAAGTGTGTCCCGCAACACGCACACCTAAACGCATTCCGTCTCTGAGGACATTGACTAAACAAATATTAACTAGGTTGCCAAATTTTTTGCTGTTTTACGTAGGCTTCTTTACCCATGAGAACCGTGAGAACTCTCAACGAATCGCATACGTTTTCTACGCATTTTTTATACAAACGAAAGTGGAAAAAATTAACACGAAATGAAGCTGTGATATATATATATATATATTTAATGAATGCATGCAAATGACGAGAACTCAAACTGTAATGAAAACGAACCTAAAAAGCACAATAACTTCGGAATCTCGAAGATACAGAACCTTGCAGAGTCCGCTCGAAAGAAACTAATGTTGAAATGTGACTTTATTTTAATTTAAGAAGGATGCAGCTCAACTCTTGAAAAGCTTAGATTTTTAAGTTTTGCTTTCAGCAAATAAGCAAGCTGATGCTCTAAATAATTTAAAGAAAAAATTATTTAATGATTGAATTTAAAAGATAATATGCATATGTAGTGAAACCCTTATTTTACACGGAATTTTTGCTTGATATTTTAGCGGTTTTTACCTCGAAATAATTATTTTCGTTGAAAAAAAACTGGCAAACAAAAGATTTTTTTTTAAATTAATAACAAAAACTATTCTGTAATAATTTTTTATTTTTAACGTTGAATTGAACTTTTTCTTATAATTTTAAATTTTTTACTATTTTTTACTATTTTCTATGAACGCAATACCCGTGTAAAACAAGGTGTTACTGCACCTTTATGTTCTTGGCAAATACACTGTATATACTCTATAAGATTAGACTGCCCAATCTATCGAATATATTGCGAATATTAAACCGCTCTGCAAGGGGTTTAGAAGCACAATAGTCATTCCTAACAGAAACAGCTTAATTAATCACTATGGGATCCACAAGTTTATAGTAACTGCAGTATTTTTCCTATGAAACACTACGAAAACCTTTGTGTGGGGGCACAAAAACGAAAAACAAAACAAAAAAATGGAAAGTAGTTTGCTTTGTGACGAGCTTAAATCGAATGCGAGATATACACACTTATTCTATAGTATGCATAAGAATATAATATATTTTTGCGCACTGATTTTAGTTTCCTAATTTGCGCATTAACCATAATTAACTATTGCATGAGATTGTGTTCGTTGTGTGTTGCTCGAAAGACTGCTGTCGAATTAGTCGAATCAAATAAGAAATTAAACCCAGCACAGATAGAACATATTTATAGAACAGTTTGCCTTTTCAATGGCTATCAAATGGGTTGTAATCGAAACGAATCTATTTGTTATATTTAAGTGAACTCAGAAATAGGTGAAATATAACCCGACTTGATTTCAATTTTTGTAATGTACATGAAGGTAAACCGATGGCTAATACTCTGTAATAACATTGTACTTTTCTTCCTATGTGACACTGCCCTGATAAAAAAGAAAATGTATTTTATACTGATAACCTATAGCTATGTAAGATACCATATAAAAATAAGTATATTATCGCGAACAAAAAATGTTAGACACCAGAATCTCCATTTGCCAATGAACCGAAATTAAGTTAAATCATGCTCGAAATCTTAACTCAATAATTGTGCAATAAATTTAGAAATTCCTGAGGAAGACAAAAATAATGGGGAGGTTTTTTAAAATTCGTTTCAAAAGTTTGGAATTTTCTTTCGATCTACTAAGCCAATGTACTTTCTATATAATTAAGACAAATAATTTTTTGTATAACTTGAGCAGCAAATATTTTAATAATATATAAAAAAGGGCTTAGGAATTAAAAATTATTGAATTTTTTTTATTTAAATTTTTTTCATGAATTATTTTAGTTAAATTAACTAATGATTAATAATTTACTAAAAAATTCTTGGAAACATTTTTAAGCTTATATTTTAAATGTCAACAAAATTTTGGGTGGTCGAAAAAAACTTCTAAAACTTCAGCGAAATACGAAACAACTTTTGGACTACCTAATATAAATTTTAACGCACTCTAGAGTCAGAAAATTTTCGATAACTGAAATTGAAAGCTTGTCTTTCCGTTACCCTCGTAATTTCGATCGAATTTTAAGGAACCTCCCCATAAGGTAACAACACATCGCAAAGTCAATTGAAATCGAGCTAAATTACTATAACTTCAGTATATATGCATCTATCAGTCAGCAAGCGAAAGCATAATAATTTTAACCAGTTTAGGGTTTATTGTAAATTAACTGCTAAGATTAGCAACGGTTTATATAAGCATATAAACATATATAAATATATATATACATATATATATATATTTATATATTTGTGTATATTATGGAACTCGAAAACTGCTTCTAACGAAACGCTTGTAAATCACGAATAAAAGTAACAAATAAATCAAACTACTGCGCCTCGCTGGACTGCCCATCGAGTTGGGCAACTGCATCGAACTGCACCGCGGGCAGCTCCGTTCCGCTAACGGTTTTATTGGCGCGCTGGTACTCGAGCAGGACCAAGGAGTTCTCGCCCACCTTCAGTAGCTCGTTGGGCACGTAGAGCGTTATCTGTGGCCCGCCCAGCGGCCAGTAGCGTCCCAGATTGAAGCCGTTCACATAGGCCACTCCCTTGCCCCAGCCGGCCAGATTGAGATAGGTGTCCCCGACCTCCTGCACGTTGAAAACTCCCGTATAAACGATGGGTCCGGAGCGCAGCAGGCGCTGATTGGGAACAGTGGATTCCTCGGATGACTCTGCTGTCTTGCGCTGCTGTAGCCACGCCTTTACGGCGTACTCTTCCAGTGCAAAGCCCGTCGTGGTCCAATTCTCCAGAGGCAGCGCACCGCCATTGTGCAGCTGCAGCGTCACGTCGCCGAAGATGCCCTTGGTGTCGTTGGCGCGATCGTAGTTGATGCGCCCTTGGTTCTCCACCAGCAGCTGCAGAGTGCTGCCCCAGCCCTTGCTCAGGGGCAGCGCATAGATGCGCGCCTCCCTCGACAGCGTGCCCACCAGCTGTTGGTCCACAAAGACATGGGCGCGATCGCGCAGCTCTTGCACCTGCAAGAGCGCAGGATCTAGATCCATGCTGGGCAGCTGCGTCTCGTAGAGCACCAGGCCCGAATACTGATCGATCTCTTCGAAGGACTTTGGTTTGGTCGAGGTTGTCGGCGTGCTACTGGACAGCGCAGCGCGTCCCGCTGTCGAGAGCAGCTCCAGCGATGGCGTCAACTGCACTTTGCCATAGGCCAGACGCTTGGCGGGACTCAGTGCGATCTCCGGCAGCGGTAACACCTCGCCAATGACCTGCTTGACCAGGTCGTACTTCTGGGTCACGCCGCCAGCCTCGTCCATGACGGCGTCGTAGTCATAGCTGGTGATATCCGCAGCGTAGCCAATGCCGCCATCGAGATCGTAGTTGGCGCCGGCTGTGAACCCGAAATTGGTTCCACCGAAGAACATGTACAAGTTGACGCTGGCATTGTAGCTTAGGATGGTTCTGATCGAGACGGAAGAGTGTGTCATTACGTCGAAGTAGATACTATATACTCATATTTGATTTTCCTACTTCAAGGCATTGGCCACCTCCTGGCCGTCGCGTCGCTGATTCGTCTCCTGCCAGTGCGTCAGCCAGCCCGGGTAGAACTCGGAGTTGACCAAGGGACCAGTGGGCTGCACGCCACGCAGCAGCTGCCAAATGTTGTCAATCTCATGAACTGCAAGGAGTATCTAAATAGTATTCGGGTTCGAGCTAATGCCAATCTCTAGTCACTCACTGCGATCGATGCCAAAGTCTGTGGTCGCGAACACATTGTCGATCTTGCCGCAGTGCATCCGCTCGTTGGGAATGTCCACTGTGAAGAGCAGCGCCTTGTTCTCAACGTACTTCTCGGTCTCGTCGCGCAGCCAGTTGAGATAGTCGTGATCGCAGGCGTAATACGCGGCATACTCGTTCTCCACCTGCACCATGATAATCTTGCCCCCGTTGCCGATAAGCAAGTGCTGGAGGCGTGGCATCAGCTCTGCGTACCACTTGCCGACCTCTGCAATGTAGTTGGGGTCGTTGGTGCGCACCTTGATTTCCGGGTACTTGGTGAAGAGCCAGTGGGGCAGTCCGCCCTGCGATTAGAGCATGTGCAATGGCAAGAGATTAGCATATGTGCTATACTAGTATATGGTATAGGTATTTGTATTTACGTTATCGCGCTCAGCACAGATGTACGGTCCTGGACGCAGCACTATGTAGAAGTCTTCCTCTTGTGCAATTTCCAGAAACTTCACTACATCGGCAATGCCTTCCCAGTTGTAAACTCCGTCGTGCGGATTGTGCAGCGACCATTCGACATAGCTGTAAAAGAGTGAAAGGAATAGTTCCAAAATTATGGAAAGATAGGTACATTCAGCTTGTAGAATAATTTATGGTGGTTTTTCAGACTATACAGATTTCACTTTTTATATTATCTATCAGATATAAATGCATCAGATTTATCTACATATTTGAAGTACATTATTTCCCTTTTGTATTCCAAGTAAGTCAAAAGATATTTGGCAAATCAATAATTAATACAATAAATACCACCCTTGCATAGTAATAAGTCTTGTGTAAATATCGCCCTATAAGCATTATAAGTATTACACCACAGTTTGATTGATTGCCCTTTGCTCACTCTAGAGGCTTACGGAGCTTGACTCCCGTTATTTATCAATGATTAAATGTAATATTTGGAAGACTGTGTATATTCTTTAAATTTAATTTTTTTAAGTACTCAATTTTGAATTATTATAAGAAAGCAAATTAGAAAATTTTAAATAATGTCTGCATATGCAAAGCAAGTAACTTAGTTTAAATACTTAAAATACTCTCTAAATTTGGAATATTAGAATACTACTTTAAATACTCTCATAATTTGAAAATATTATAACTTCAGCTTCAGAACTTCAGACATAAAATAGTCTCTTGATTTCAAGAACAATAAAGTTTGCATACTTTAAAAATTGGAAAACAACCAATTTAAAAACGTATGGTAGTCTCAAAATTTAAAAATAAGTAAACTATCCAAAATTGTAGAATAAATATAAGAAATTTAAATACTATCTTTAAATTTGGATACGGAAGTTTGAAATAGTCCCTTAAATGGGGAAATAAACAAGTAAAATATACAAGAAAATTTCGAGTTTGTAGACTTTCGACATTTTGAAAAAACTGAGCTAAAACTCTAAATTTGGGAACACTTTTCAAAATCTTCTACAAAGAAAATAGTTGGATATGACAGAGCTTGGAAAAAATATAAATATTATTAGAAACTAATCTTTAAATTTAAATTTAACTAATTTAAACACTGTCAAAGATTTGAAAATAACGAAGTTTGAAAACTTTAAGTACTCTTCTGACTTGGCCAAAGCTAATTTAAATTCAATTATGCTACGTCTATATTCGCACGATCACTTAATAGCGTAGATATAGGAATTATTCACTCTACACTTGACAATCAAGACGTTTTGCACTCACGTATCTAGCGCATTGAGACCTGCTGCGCGCATCGTGCGTAGGCGACTTCTCCAGGCCTCGGGCAGGGCACGAAAGTAGTGGAACGAGCCAGAGACGTAGCGGAATGCCTCTCCATTCAGCAGAAACGTGTTCGCCTCGTTATCAATGCTGAAGACGGGCGTATCCTGGTACAAATAAGTACTTTTAAAACTAGAATTCGATCACTAGATCAAATCAGATCAGTAGCTCACCTCTTTTACGCCGTCACTGCCGCCGCTGAGGCCAACGCAGAGGCCGACGGTCAGCGCGATCACCAGAATTATTACACCTCCGCTCATGGCTAGCGTCAGCTTGCGAGTGCAGCGAAAGCCACCACGGCTGGTGCCAACAGCTGACTCGCTCATTGTGTGCTTTAAAGCTCGTCTCGATCTCTGCTTCGGATACAACTGTGGGGTAAAGCTTTAAGCTTTAAGTTATAAGTGCTCCAAGTCACGAATCTCGCGAAATGCAACTGTTCGGCTTCACAGTCCGCCGCACAATGCGCACAAGGGCTTGCTTCAGACTGGACTGTTGGCACTTTGATCGTTCAGTTTGGTATATGTATATGTATATCACGATTGTTTTCCTCTTTCTTGTTCCTAGATTGAGTATGCTGCTCGAGTGGCTGATAAAGCCTGAGTCGCTGCCTGTTCAGCGTGGTTGTTCATTAACGATCTCAAGCATTATTTTTCCATGCACTATCGTTATTTGGGCATTAGTTCAAGTGCTTCTAAATCAGCATATCTTTATCTTATCTGCGATCCTTGTAAATGAAATCTGTTGATGTGCCAATTGATTAAGGCTAATCGTGTTCATATTAATTGAATTGGGGCAATTAAAAGTGCTTAATGACTTGGCAATAGCAACAGATAATAAAAAATCGTAGATTACTAAGTCCCACAAAAAAGCATTTTAATTATTTTGGAATTTGATGAAAATATGCAGATTTGTCTTGAAAATCGAGGAATGGGGTATGTTCACTTATGCAAATGTGGTCTAACTCAGATAATGAAAGAGTTGTTAGCTGAAAAAATATTATTCATAAATTTTAGCTCCGCAAATTCGACTTTTGTTTTAATTAAAAGCTAGTGCAAATTTTTGCCAGTCGGTATGCTTAAGTAGATATTAAAATGATTGCAAAAAATATTTCTATATTTTCATATTTTTTAAAAATAGAAGTTTTTAGTAAACGTCAGGTGGAAATAAGATGCAATAAAATATTGCGAGGTCAGTAGAGTTTTCTGCATTTAAATAATTTTTTCTAAAACTCCGATCAAAATATTTTTCAATACAGAAAGCAAAAAGATCTCTAATTTTTAGGAAATTGATGCACATTAGAGTTCAGTACTATCGAATTTGGCAAACCGGCTACAGGGTATAAGAAAGTCGAGTGTATTTGCTCAGTTAGATCTTCAGTTATGTTCGATTTACTTCTTTCGTTGTTGCTTTAAACAGCGATAGTAGCACTTTAAAGAGCACTATATAAGATGTTAAAATATATATGCTCTACTACGCTTATGTGTATGTATGAGATTTGAATAAAAACTCTTTATCAATTTTAGTATTCCGTTTATTTGCTTTATAGTTTACTCCACTATGCTTATAAAATTGCAAAAATTATATTATATAAATACATGTATGCTTATGCCTCGTACTCCCGAAAACTAATACATTTGATTAAGTATATATTGTCCGATCTATAGTATAATACGTTATGCAGTTGAATATGTCTTCGAAGAATTCGACTATGTATGTCTTTGGTAGTATGATCCTCCGTATATTCCGGATGCGCGTCGACACTCTCAGAGAGTCTACAGCTGTACGATATTTTGATTAAGGAGGGATATAACAGAACGAGTAATAGGTGCATACACACTTTCCTTGTATTTCCCTTAACTGAACCTTAAAGTATACATTTCTCTTGTGGTTTTGTCTTTTAAATTATTTGAACTGTAACAAAAGTGCTTCTATTTTCGCGTGGTTGGAAATATACCAAATGAGCCGAGGTAGTAGTAGTACCAGCACAAAATCGGGCGAAAATGGTGAGGGGGAGGACTAGTATTAATGTGTGTGTATGCATATAGAGTTAGCTTTTGATTGCGTTAGATGCGATAGGCTTAGAAACTAGAGTCCATATAAAATCGTTGCTTACAGGCCTAAGCGCTGACACTGCAGAATTTGTCAGCCATTAAAGTTAGCACCTTTTCCAGTTTGCCGTGTCGATCCTCCGCCTTGGCCGTGGCGCCCGAACTGCCCCACAGGAACTTTACATGGAACTCGGTGCTGAAAAATAAGAGATGCGGGGAGATTTAAATTTCGAGACAGAAACTCATTAGCCTCTCCCTTTCACTTACCGGAAAGCATCCGCCAGCAGCTCATCCAGCCTGGGGCTGGCCTCTTCCAATATGATCTTGGCGTTCTTGCGAAATAGATCCAGATTCTTAAGGAATCCGCGGGATGCGTCCAAATGCTGAAAGTTAATGGACATGCCAAAATCGTCGGCCTTCGTCTCCCAGGGCGCAATGCAGGTGCTGTAAAGCGCCGGACGCTCGTCGACATTGCCGTGGTTGATAATGTCCAGCACGGGTCTGTCGATGAGCAGTGCGTAGAGCAGCACGTGGGGCACCGTTGTGTTTGGCGCCTGCGGATTGGAGGCCTCGTTCATGGAACTAAGCGTGGGTCGCAGCTTAGCCTCGAACGTGAAGGCGCTGTCCGTGTACTTTTGTCGCAGAATGTGCCAGGCGTGGTCAAGCTTTTGTATCTGCGATACAAAAGAGTAATGCTCAGTTTTACAGGGTATTAACATGCCTCGACAATGCATACCTGTTGCATGCACAGCCCCAGCATGATGGCACAAAATCCAAAGAGATTCCCCAGTGCCGTTTTCGTTTCTACCGCTATCTGTATCCATTTGCTTAGCAGCTCAGCCCGATCCAGATCCGTTTGACAGGTGAGTATCGTCACGGCGACCATCAGTTTGATGCACTGCGTCCGCTCGATGATATCCGCGCGAAACACCTTGCCGTGCGGCAACGTCAGCAGCTCCAGACCCGAGCAGCTCAAGTAAGACTGCGGCTCGTCGGAGGGTTCGTCCAGAAAGAGTCCAATGTCGATTCGGGTTATATGCTCCGCCAGGAGCTTTGGTCCCGTCTCCAGCAGCATCATCTTGAAGGTGTTCAAGGCATCGCCATCCAGCGGCTTGTTCTCTACCGATGGCAACAGCAATGTACTGAAGTTCTCAAAGTCGAATTTGCTGCACTGCAATAGGAAGGGAGAGTTTGAAAAATTATGTATTGTACTTATACTTCTGAGATTCCCCGCGTGGAAACCGAATCCATTAAACTTATTATACCCTTATTATACTCATCGATCTTATAAGGGCAATACATTATTGATTATCGTGAACAACCGAGGCGATATATTCATTTCCGTCTATCTGTCCACCTGTCTGTCCGTCTATATGTCCGCCTGTCTGTTTATCTGTATGTCCGTCTGTCTGTCCGTCTGTCTGTCTGTCTGGCTGTCTGTCCGGCTGTCTGTCTGTCTGTCCGTCTGTCTGTCTGGCTGCCTGTCTGGCTGCCTGTCCGGCTGTCTGTCTGTCTGTCCGTCTGTCTGTCCGTCTGTCTGTCCGTCTGTCTGTCCGTCTGTCTGTCTGTCTGGGCATCTGTGTGTTTTTTCGACTGTCTTTCCGTGTGTTTGTCCGCCGTTCTGTTTATCTATCTGCCCGTTTGTCTATTTGTCCGTCTGTTCATCTGTCTGTCTGTCTGTCCGTCTGTTGTTCGTTTGTCCGCCTGTCCCCCCGTCTGTTTGTCCGTCTATCCGTCCGTTTGTCTGTACGTATATCTGTACGTATATCTGGCCGTCTGTCTGTCCATCTATTGCAAATTATCCACGTCGTTTACTAGCTATTTTTATACACACATATAGTATTTCCTTTTTTTACCACGCTTTAAATAAGTCGAAATGAGCCGGAAGGGACTAAAGGACTAGAACATGCGGGCAGATCTTAGTTATTTTGCAAGATATCGCGACCAAACGCATTACATCATATTTAAACAAAGTTCCTAACACTACCTTCGAATTTCTTAAAAAATAGGTCTACTATAGCAAATAGCTGTCATAGAAATAATCTGACCAAGTGTGAGTTGTATGAAAGCACAAAATTAATTATTTGTAAGCTCCCATAACTTAGTTAACCAACATTTTAAATATTCCGATTTCTAATAGTTATATCCAATAGCTTCCAAAGAAAGGATTGGACAAAATAATAAGCTTTTTTAAAGAATGTTGTGTCCCAGCTACTAAATCTGCTTTATCGCGAACACAAATATTTGAGTCCGGGTTGAATTTAGTCAGTTGGTGTTTTAGAGTATTACCAGCTTGAACTCCTCAATGGGCAGTGAGAAGAGGTGCTCCTCGGCGGCCAGCAGATCGAATTCAGTGAAGCTCTTCAGCGTGCCGTTGGAGGCGGAGCTGGTCATGAAGCGAGGATTCTTGATGATGACGCCGCCACGCTGCAGACTCAGTTCGTTGACATCACCCGGCGCGGAATCGCCAGATCCGTTGCCCGAGTCCGAGCCACTGGCCTGGTAGGCCAGCACGGCGGCCATTGGCTCCTTGCGGGGCTTAGGCGGCGGACTGGGCGCTCGGTTGGATGTATCCAGGCTGGCGTTGCGCGACAAGCTGCAGATACGCGCCGCGGCCTGCTGCCGCAAAGCTTGTGCTGCCGAGGTGCTCGGACGTGGCAGCGATTGTGTGCTGAACTTCTGCTCCAGATGCTGCGGCTGCATATGCAAATCGCTCGTCGGATTGCAACGCGCGATGGTCTGGAAACGCGCCAGACCATGTCCGTTGGCTGCTGCCTCCGACGCCGCTAGCTGCTGTTGCTCCTGCTGCTTGTTGATATTGCACACAACCATGGCCTGGGCAGGTGTTAGGCTCTGCGAGCGCTGCTGCTTCTTGCAGGGCAGGCGCGGCGGCGGCACCTCGCGACGCACGCGCGGCGGCGAACAGCTGGGACTGGCTGGCGCCGCCGGCTGCGGCTGGGGCTGAGGAGACTGTGGTGTTGTGGGTGCCGCCTCGCCAAAACGAAAGACGCCCGATCCGGCCAAGCTGCTGCCCATGGGCGAGTTGAGCGGACTCAGGCCCCGCAGTCCGGCCAGCATCTGTGTGTGCAGCTGATTGCCCACGATTTTGTGGCCGTAGAAGGACAGTGGATATGTGCGGTTGCAAGGGTATTGGATGAGCGCACCGGAGGCAGCCGAGATGGGCTTGCCGGAGCCCACGTAGAAGGTTATCAGATCGGGCACTGTGTCGAAGGCGTCCTCCTCGAACTGGTACTGCACGCGCTCGTACACGGTTTCCGGCTGCAGCACCAGCTGGGAAAAGAGAGAAGGAACTTGTAAGTATTTCAGCGCTATGAGTCACATCTGATTGCTGCTCCCACCTTGTTGAGCACGAAGTGCAGCACCTGCGCGTTGCTGCGACAGGTGAGCACGTAGTTGTCTGGCTGCGAGGCGCAGTCCCTGACCAGAAAGTCGCCCTCGCGCTGCACAATCTCCTCGGCGCGCTGGCGTGGCAAAGGACCGTGGTACCAGGCGTGCGAGCGAAGCTCACGGGCGTCCAAACCGAGCTCCCATTCGAGAGCCTTCTTCAGCGCAATGGCCTCCTGTTGCTCGTTGGGATTGGGCGACGAGGCGATGGGCGTGGCGGCGTGGCTATTCCCGCTGCCGTTCTCCATGTCGGCGACTGTGTTGCCCCAATGCGGACTGTTGCACTTGGAGCGCGGCTTCAGTTCCTCATAGCTGCAAGAGAATCAAAGCGATGAGAGAGAGGAATAGAGAAAGAGAGAGAAACGTTATTTTTTGACTCTAGCATATGTATATATATAGTAATAATAATTAATAATATTATAATAATATTATTTTTACAGAAAAAAAATAAAATATTTAAAATAATATTTACCGATTTATAGTTACACTAAGGCTCATATTATTAATTTGAAAATAATATTTACAGAATTAAAAGAAATTAATTTCCCTTATTTTGGGTAATTTATTGCCTGTGGCATGGACATTGCCCCCGCTGCCGGGGCTTTTTCTGGCCAAAGGGAAATTCGCTCCCGCAGGACTCGGGCCTTGGTATATGCGAACTTTTGTCTGAAGTTCAAGTGCAAAAAATTTAACTCTAAATGCAATTGCTTTTAGCGTAAAGCTACAACAGATTATACTTTATATTTGATATAGCTATATACATTGGGCCAACGCCTTCTGAACTATTTTCCATTGTTCTGTTTAATCAGGATTCGTTATCACTTACCTGCTACGCCCATTTTAAGTGGGACGCCTTATCGCTGCACGAAAATCTAATGGGGGCACGCCCTGAGCAGTTCTCCTAACTTTCTCTCCCAGAGTTTAGAATTTATTTAAAAATTTTCCAATTTATGTTTTCTTTAGGTTTTCTTGTGTCCTGAAATTAATGCATTTTCAGCAAAACTGGAAAACTTATGTCTGTGCCTTGTGCTTTGCCTTATCGCAGTTTCCGTCCGCACTCCACGCCTTCTAAACTCGCTCTGAGTGCCGTGTCCGGGCTTAGGCCCACCCTGGCACAAGTCGAATGTCCTTGTGATTGCGAGGGTTGTTCGGCGTTTACCCAACTTGTTTTCGTTTTGTTTCGCTTCTCATCAGAGTTTGTTTTTCTTATTCTTCTTTTTTTGCTTTTTACTCTCGCCATGGGAAATTTTTTGCGGCATGCGCAGACTTTTTGTTATTGAAATATTTTCCGGTGAACGTGATAGGACGGGCGAAGAGTGTGGAACGTGTGTGGAACTGGAGTGTGGAATGCGTACTCGGAGATAAAGTATATTTCGTTTAAAACAACTTTCTATGGTTTATCTAGCTTTTGAACACTTTTAAATATTTTTTTCCTTGACGACTAGGTATGTAGATATAGCTAGTAAGAAAGCTTCGCCGAATGTTGCATACCCTGATAGAAGCTTTAGTTCTTCCGATCGTTACCAAATCATACAAAAGTTTACTGATTTTATTGTAAGAGTCTATCAACCTTTATCTATTTTATTTCTAGTTTGATAACTTCTACCTTAAGAAAACAAATATTTTCTTTCTATCTTTTTTGTATCAGCTATAAGCTATTTTTAATTTTATCAAAGCTCTGTCACAATGTATATATATTATTTATATTTATCTGATTGAAATGGAGAAATGGTTGAAGCATTTGTTAAAATACTTTGTCCGACTTGTTCCATGACAATATAAGTTATAGTAATTTAATTTAAGACAAAATTGTGAAAGGCTTATAGAAGTGTTGTGTTTGAATGGCAAGTCATTATACAGACACTATGAAAGGGTATGACATTTTCACAAAATGCAATTGTTTTCTGGAGAAGCCTCGAGATGACTGTGAGATTAGCTACTTCATAATAATATTAGAGATCAAGCTTATCTCCTAGCTACATATATTTTATATTTACTCGAGAAAATATAGAATAAGTCGGAATTCTGTATAGCTTCATAGATTATAAATTATTCTACAATCTTTGATTGTTTGCTTATCAAACTACCTAAGAATGACGCCAAAGACCTCAGTGTAATCTGTAGATACAATTTACATACCGCAATACTCACATAGTCGGGGCCTCATCGAATTTCAACTGCTTTAGAACTTTGCCACTTTTGGTGGTAATGACGGCATCGCCTCCATTGCTCTCGTTGCTTTCGTCCACGTTGTCGGTCGAATTGGCATCCAGATAGACCAAGGGACACGAGCTCTTGCGGCGCGGCACAGCACAGGGTGCACTGCGCATTGCTGGCAAGGAAATCCCATAGATGAATATATTGTATACAAATAGTTGTAGTTTTTGCGGGTCTTACCTTCCAGATTCATGGACTGCCGTCGCTTGGCTCGTACGCCCAACAGGCTGTTGAGCATCTTCTGACGATGGGCGAGGCTACGTATGCCCAGGCGCTTTAGTTCCCGATCGGTTATATCTCCCACATCGTCCACTGTGGCATACATCTGCAAGTTGGCTACAAGAATGTAAATTGTGTGAGTGTCAGTATGTTAATATTTGGGCATTTTTTAAATCTACCCTCGTACTGCTGCAGCTCCAAGAGGCTTAACCACTCGCCGATGCTCAGCCTGGAGTTGTGCACGATCAGTGCGACATCCTCGCGGCGTCGACTCGCGTTGGGATAGCGGAAGTTCCACAGAATACCTGGATATATACGTATATATATAAATAAGATGATGACAGTTAGGTATCGAGCTTTAATACTGACTGCTGCGCCTGTTGGCCGAATTGCGTGCGTCTAGCTGACGCGCCTGCACATTTCCCATACTCGGGCGACTTCGACTTCGACAAATTACGGATATAGATTCTATATTACTCGCGGTGCTCTGCTCTATGCGCTAGAATAAAGCCGTCACATTGCAGCACGTTTCATAAACTGAAATTTCAACCGATCGCTGCGCTTAACGCCGACAAACTGAGCAAACGAAGCTCTGGAAAAACAACAGAAATTGAAAGCGATTTTCCGACAGTCGCGACTCGAATACCCTTTAACCATGAAAAAGTGGGTTTATTATTAAATAGATAATAATAATTCATTAGATATTTTAGAAATAGCTTTTTTATATAGAGAAGAATATAGCATTAATATACACGGGGTATTCCTACCAGCACAACTGCAACTGCTCGCACTTGGCAATCGTCAGACTGAGCTTAGGTCGCATATTAAATATAGCCGCTGTGAGAGTATAATAACAATATTTTTACGAATTGAGTTAATATTTCAATGTCGTGCGTCAACAATTTGCGCTCACTGTTCGCCTAATTGTCTCTCCGAACCGCTCCCGGGCCCGACTCCGGCTCTCGTCAGCTGCCCCCGCCGGCTTGACCAACTGCTGTCGCCTCTCGTTGCGCTCGGTATGGCGTATCATGTATCGCGTATCGCGTATCGGGCTTGAGGTTCTGGGTTTTATCATTGTCTATAGTAGATTAGAAGGTCTCGTCGCAGTTCCGAATTCTGCTGATCGCAGCGGTAAGCCCCTAATTAAATTTTCGTTCTTTCTCATTGATGTGATGAAAAATACTTACGAAAATGGCATTGCGTGTTGGTCTTTCTTTTATACCCTCGCATAGGGTATATTCATTGTGGCCAAATATTTGTAATGCGTAGTCGGGCGCATCTTCGACCATATATACGATTTATATAAGTCTAGACATATTAGTCTGTCTGCGCGTCGTTCTAATCTCATATCTTTTGAAATACATGTTGATCTTTCAGCTTAGATGAAAGCTCGTATATTTACATATTACTGATACTTCTCCATTCTGCACGTTTCATATATGTAAGTCTTAAGTCTTAAGTCTTAAGTAGCCATATTGCAGCAAAATATGGTATAATTGTCAGGAATTCTATTGACTGATTTTTATTATTTTTCAATATATCGTAACCACACTCATGAAATCTTAGTTGTACCATATTCCTAGTACTCTCTCTAAATTTTATAATATATCGACTTCGATAACATATAGCTGTCATTGGAGCAAATGGTCCAAGCTTAAGCTTTTATATGGAAACACAATCAATTTTTCTTGTATTTATGGATAAGTTGGCCATAATTTAGTAAACCAACATTTTCAAATGCATATCCCAATGCCATTCTCCGAAAAACTAAGTTTTTCTTAAACAATTCCAATATTAAAGTAATATTGTGTCCTAGCTAAAAACTTAACTAACTACGCTAAGACCAGGTAAAAATATGTATATAATATATAATTATATATCCTAACGAAACGAACACTTGCGTGAAATATATACAAACTTCTGCAAGGGTATGCAACCTTCGGTAAGCCGAATATAATTTTACTCTCCAGTTGTTTATTCCGTGAGCGGCGGGGAGGGCATGATATAGCGAGTGAGGGAGGCAGAGTGCCCTCTAACAGATGGCCAGTATGTTGCTTTATCAATGAAAAATTATGAAACGTTGAGTTCGAAATTGTTTGTTTTCATAAAGATCAGATCATTTCATTTATGGAATATGATTGCCTGAAAGATTTGATCGGAGCACGGCAAAACGCTGTGCTAAGTTATTCTAAACAAGCTGCGTTAATTTATTTATTATTGAAATCGAATGGAACAATATTTTCCTAATAGAGGACAAGTAGTATTTGCCGGGCAGCAAATGAATAAATTAAGTTTTTGCAAGTTCCTTTTCGTAAGTTCATTCCACATTTATTGTTTTACATCTATTCTAATTTTACAGCATTTTCTCTCTTAAACTAATTGCAATAATTTAAACTCGTTTCTATTTCTACATGACTCGCAGGGATTACCCTATAGATTCCTTCTCATATCACAACATATTCCCAGTTCTATTCGACGACATCGATCTCAATATTGTCATCGTCGTCGTCCTTGTCGCTGAGCTCCATGCTGGAGCAGCTGTCGGAGCTGTAATCGAGCTGCAGCTGTGGCCGATTCGGAACTTGGCCGGAGCCAGCAATCAGCAGGGGCTTGGCCGCTCCGGTTCCGGAATCGATGTGCTGCGACTGCGGTTGCTTTTCGTGTCCGCTCTTGAGGTTCTCGCGCGTGTGCCGCCATTTCATGCGTCGGTTCTGGAACCAGACCTTCACCTACGATGCGGAAGGGGGACGAACAAATGAATCGGTTCAAAGTTAAAGTGAACTAGAACAATTACCTGCGCATCGGTCAGATTTAGGCGCGCCGCCAACTTCCGTCTGTCCGGCTTCGTTATGTACTTCTGCTGCTGGAACTGTATCTCGAGTCCCTTTCGCTGCAGATTCGTGAAGACGGCGCGTGACCAGGATCGCTTCCGTTTCCCATTGTTGTTGCTGTTATTACTGGCACCACTGTTGCTGCTGTGATTGTTGCTGTTGACGCTGTTACTACTGTTGCAGTTGTTGTTGTTGTTGTTGCTGCCACTCTGTGCCATTGTCGTTGTCGTGGAATTGTCGAGCAGCTGTTGCTGCCCCGACTTGGCCAGAAAGCGCTGCTGCTGTGACAACTGCAGCGTCTTCAGGCCGTTCAAAGGCGCCAGCATCGCTGCAGCCGTTGTTGTTGCGCCGTGCAGCAATGTTGCAGCTTTGTGTTGATGCCGCGGATAGAGCAGTTGTTGCTGCTGCTGCTGTTGATGATGTTGCTGCTGCTGCTGTTGTTGTTGCTGATGAAATCGTAGAAGAGCGCTAGTGGCCATCGTGGGGAAATTCGTAACTGTGCGAAAAAAATATTTCATATTTTTAGAAAAATATTAATGCATACAATCATGAAAATAGTAATGCACTTATAGCTTAAAACTTAGAGAAGATATGTATGTACTTTATTTATCAGCATGAAGTGTCCTGAATATCTAGTCATGTCCGTCTGTGTTTCCGTCAGATAAAAAGCAAGCTAGTATTTTAATTTTGGATATAATTACAATAAAATATATTTACAATATATCTATAATTTATTCTAATATAAAATTAACTATCTATCCCATCCAACTTGCCAAAACCACACTTTTAGCAGTATACAAAAATTTTATTGAAATCGATTTACTAAAATATATTTATATACACATTAATATATATAAATAAATAAAAATAAATAAAATATATTAAATCATTAGTGTAACCAAGACTTCTATATTATTTCCGAAATTCGAGAAAAACTAATGTCGATTAGATCGTTTAACTGTATCCTGTATTTCTGTTAGGAACAATCGTTCGAATAGAATTTCTACATAAGAGTAAATTATTAAACAGGAGTTCTTAAAAACCTCCGACACTTTAGCTATGTTAAAACGGAAAAACTACACGTATATATTTATATATATACATAATTTGGGAACAATCGAATCAAACTTGTGGGCAGATGCCAATATTACATAAAGTTTGCAGTTAATATTTACTTTCACCTTGGCTTCTCAGCGAATTCCCTTTAAGAATAATAATTAGATATAGATGTTGTTTCCTTTAGAGTTCGCAGAACTTTATCTGTTTTTAAAAGTCGGCAGCCGACATCCTCTTATTCATGTATTAATATATATCCGCCGGGAAATTCTATATATTTGGCAATACAATTTACGCATTTCCCCCGACACGGCAAAATATTAAAATACATTTTTTCGGTTGAGTAAATTATTTTCAATGAAACGCACGTTGAAAATATTTAAATGAGTTTGTTTATAATAAAATTTTCACTTAATTGGAAATAATCAGCATTGTGGGCAAACAAATTGTTTACACAGCCAAGAGAACGAACAGCTATGGCCGGCAATAGGAACAGCAATAACAAATATCTCTTGGCGGGCCAGAAAAATTATTTGGGGTAATCGAGCACGACATGGGGCACGAGATGCCCAGGCCAACAGGCAGGGAATGGGAGGGGGATGGGCAGGGTACATGAGGGGCAGGGTATCTGCCGTGTGCTTGGTTAAATGTGTTTTAAATACGCCTAGCCTAGACCAGCTTGTGCGCTAATCATTCGCTCGGTCTAAGCTAGTTATGCACTTTTATTGATTTTCTATAAACTGTGCGCACAATTTACCCATTTTCGAATTTCCAATTTTCCAGCGATTTGTTTGTGTGTGCGCGCGGCATGCGTCCAATTATTTTCCACGCTGTATTTTATTTACTTAAAACTCAAGCGATCTCATGGCGTATTTACACTGCAGCGGAAGCGCACTGCAATCTACAGCTGTATCTGTATCTACATTTGTATCTGCATCGGCATCGGCATCTGCATCTGAATTTACAGTTGTATCTACAAGTGCATCTGTATCTTAATTGGTGGCATTTGGTTTGTGTCAACTGCCGCCGGTTCGTATAATGAGTTTTTCATTGATTTTCAACACCTTCGGCGCGCGTTTAATTGCCGCATCTCGCAGATACAAAGATATGCAGATACATTTGTAAATACGCGCCGAATGCGGTAAATATCCTAATGAGTTGTGATCACTCGGGGCGCATTCGAAATCATTGTGGCAATTAATTTATGACCTGGAATCGATTTATTTGCATTCTGAGATCGTATTTATGGCTTTGCGAATATTTTCCGAGTTCATTCCGAGATCCAGGTAAACACTCCAGCACATCCCGAGTGCAAGTGGAAAATGGCCAGAGTCACTCAGTGAAAACTGAACTTGACATGGTAGTATTTTGTATAATAAGAAATATAACAAGTAAGGAAAGCTACAGTCGAGCGCGCGCGACTGTAAGATACCATTTACCCTATTCGAAGAAATAATACAAAATAAAATAAATGGTATAAAAATAAAAAAAAAAGCAATTACATTAAGAAAAAAAAATCGCCCCGCGCTAGATTCGAACCCAAGAACTCTCACGATCTTTGTAACTTACGAGTCGGACCTCCAACCACTAGACCACACAAGCTTACGCCATGCGATCGGCAAATTAGGCTTTTATTGACGCGGGCCCTCTACTGCGTCGATTTAACGTTTTGGTTAGGAATCGCTAGCGCCCATAACTTTGTATGGGGAATTCGAACTCCTATAACTTCTTTGTTATTAAAAAATAAAAATTGAAGAAAGCTACAGTCGAGTGCACTCGACAGTAAGTTATAATTTACCTTTGGCTGCTAAAAATAATTCTTAATATTAATTACTTTTATTCGAATTAATAACAACGCATCGCATATTTCCGAAATTAAATACACATGCATTGACGCTAATGGCACATGCCGACTGCACGCCGATTGTGCGTGCGCAGTCGGCGCAAGCATTGAAGCCGAGCCTCTGCTCCGTCTCTGCTGCTGTATGCAAAACTTCTCGCGCCTAGGAACAGACCATGTGCTTCAGTGATTTGTTGTGAGAGTTGTCAGCTCTATAACTAAATGTCCCCGGTTCGAATCCCAGCGCAGTCTTCATTTTTTTGTATTGCTTAGAAAAAGTTTTTGTTTTTATTTTTTTTTTTTTGCATAATATACTTTTCATATAGCGCAAAATTATTAAAAAAAAAAAATTGCCCAGCGCAGGATTCGAACCCGCGACCTCACGCATCAGAAACTTGCGAGCCAACCATCAAGACCACACACAGTTACGCAGTGCGATCGGCAAAAAAAAAAAAAAATTGCCCGTTGCTGGATTCGAACCCGCGACCACACGCGCCAGAATCTTGCATGCAACCATCTAGACCACACACAGTTACGCGGAGCGATCGGCAAATGAGACTTTTATTGATGCCGGCCTTCTGCTGCGTCAGTTCAACATTCTAGTTGGAATTCTAAGCGCCCACAACTTTATATGGAAGATTCAAACTCCTATAACTTCTTTGTTTATTGTCCGATCGGATTGAAATTTATAGGGTAGATCTGTACTATGGTAAGCTACAAGAGTGTTAAAAAAAATGTTTTGTTATTTCCCTACTTTTCTTAAAATTCAATAGTTTGGGGGCGGTGGGCGTGGCATCCAAAAGTTGAAAATCAAACATTCTTCGTAATGTTACCAGGCACCTTACTTTCAAATTTGGCGCTTCTAGCTTTTCTAGTTTTCTTTTAAACTATAAAAATGTGTTTTTTAGAGGCGGTGGGCGTGGCATCCAAAATTCTAAAATCCAACTTCTGCATAATGTTGCAAGACATCCTCCTACCAAATTTGGTGCGTTTATCTCTTTTCGTTATTGAATTATTTGGAAAAAATCGAAATACGCATTTTTCGATTTGCGGAGGCGGTGGGCGTGGCACATCAAGTTTGAAATAAACTTCTTGTGTGTATTGAATACACGCACACTCCCACCAAGTCTGGTGCCTCTAGCTCTTTTAATAGCTGAGATCTGTGTGTTCATACAGACGGACAGACGGACAGACGGACAGACGGACAGACAGACGGACATGACCAAATCGACTCGGCTATTGATGCTGATCAAGAATATATATACTTTGTATTGTCTGCCACGCCTCCTTCTGCCTGTTACATACATTTGCACAAAGTTAATATACCATTTTTTACCCATTTTCAATGGGTAAATGGTATAAAAATGAATCTATTTTAAACTCAATTTCTCTTCATTATTTGTCACAACTTGAAATGGGACTTGACATACCTAGTAATCCTTTGTAAAATATGCATAAGAATATATCTTTAATTCCTTATCTGAATACTAATTTTATACGATTTATACTAATTTATACAATTGACAGACCGCATTTACTTATGCACATTATGCAAATTGAGATAAATTAATCGAAGCTGATCGTAAAATATGGTTAATTTTTAAATTGATCAAGATCAGTATTATATTCCCCTTTGCGTAACCGTAACTGAGCGATGGATTGAAGTGGTTTCCACCAACTGGCGATCATTCCCATAAAATACCGTAATCTACATTTATATTCAGGCGATAATCTAATGAAATGATGTGCTGAAATGATCCCTAAGTCGAATTGTGATCAACATCATAGATGGAGACAGTCTTCAGATGGATTGTCAGATCGTCAGTGAAAGCGCACCTGCTGTTAGGAAGACGACAAACTCGCCTTGTTAAACAGCATGTTAAATATGGGGGCCCACTACACTAGACTGCACAGTACACAAAGGGTGTCGATCATTGATCACAAACGAAGCGAAGCAAATTATATTATCAAATGATATTAACATATAAATTGTAAATTAATTAGGCAAGTGGCGCCAAGTTATTGGCCCCGACCCGCAGCATTCTCCGAAAATACAAACAGAAGAAAGACAAAGCGAAGCAAGAGATGCTCAACGATCGATCGATCGATCGCCGGCCAGAAACGAAAACAATCAAACAAAGTACTCAACACCTGAGCAGCAGAGCAGAAGAGCAGCGTAACAGCAGACAAGAAGAGCAGAAAAGGCAGAACTCGAACTGTGACTGTTCGATCGGCTGGGCTATGCGTTTTTTATGATGTGCGATGCGATGCGATCAATCCATCACAAGCCGAGCAGCAGATCGAGGCATCGCCTCGCTCTCCCTCTCACGCTTGCTGGCATAACTCTCGCACCGCGGGCAGCCCGGCCAGCCTGGGCCACCGCAGTGGGTGGCTGTGTAAATAGTTGGCCTCGCTTGGCCCCGCACAAATACCGTGCATAGCTCCATCAGTCAGTTAGTCAGCTAGTCAGTCGCTCAGTTGGCCATTCCGTCAGTCGCTCGGCCAGTTAGTCAGGCGCTTCATTAACTTAAACGGCAGCACTTGCTGCAACCTGGCCGCCCCGACGCGGCGCCCCGTGTTCTATTCCTGGCCATACTTCTGGGCAACGGAACAATTCATTATAGCTGAGCGATTAGATGGATAGGCCTCGGCCCCTGACGGACTGACGGACCAATTGCTCAAGCAAATAAACAAATGCGCTTCAATCGGTTTCCCTAAATTCGTTCGACTTCGATTTCGATTTCTTGTTCGCTTTCGTATTTCGCCTCGTCTTCAGATGGTTTCTTAATTTGTTCATAAATTGTTGTTAATTTGCTTTTTGTTCTTTTGAATTTAATTTATTTAATGTTGCCCAGGATTGATGAAACACTTAAGAACTGTTTTCGCTTTTCGCTCCGCTGCCGCTGATTGAGGAAATGTCGAATTTTCGTATTTTATGCCACGTGCTAATTGCCATTTCATTTTCGCCCCTTGGGCACTTAACTCTCGATAATTTGTTTAGAAATCGTTTAATTTTCATAATAATTTTCATAAATGCTCACGTCAATCGGACTGGCAAATTTATCTCAATGTGGCGATCATTTGAATCGCTGTGAAAATTCTTTTTCGATTATTTTGGCATGATGTAGCAAGAAAATAGATATATTGATCTCATTGTACAAGAAAGTTATAGTATATAGCTGGTAAGTATGTTCAGTATATAGTGTGTATATAGTGTAATCAATAGTTAATAGTATACAATGTGGAAATTCTCTTTCGATCACTAAGGTTTGGGTTTGATTGGTTATAGCTATAAACTATATATATTTATCATATAGAACAAAAAAGCTATAGTATATATAGAAAAGTATATATATAAAAGAAGAAAAAACGATTTTTTTTAAATTTATCCCAAAGGGTTAAAGGTATTGATTACAATTCGTTCGTTGCATTTCCTTAAGTTCAGGACCCTTGTGAGTCCCATTACTCCATTCACAAGCCCCGGCAATATGTTGACATTGTGTAATATGCACTTCCGGTTGCAGACGTCAACGCAGGCATCAATGGGGCCTCTCAGCTATTTAACACCCTCTTGATAACAATTGTATATAAAACAAAGACGACCGAGCCAACTTGAATCATACTCATACTGTGCCATCGCATCGCACAATTGAAAACCTCCGTTCCCCAATTCACAGTATACAAAATATATTTCTCACTATTTTTCATATAAACAAGATCAAAGCACAGACGAGTCCATGAGTCGTCCCCAGATATACAAAAACAGCAGGAAGTAACATAAATAAGATGTCGACGACCATTTCGATTTCGATCTCGATGCTCAAATCCCTATTCGAATTCGATTGCAACGCAAACAAATTGCTTTCGTCAAGAAACAGTTGGCTACAATAATATTGCACAATATGGCCACAGATCAACTAATAATTCCAATAAAAACGCACAATTTACGAGCGCACCATTTGGTCGAGACGTAAAGTGTTTCATGTTTTCTCCTTTTTGTGTTTTTGTTTTCCCGGAATGTAAATTTTCATTTACAATCCTTTGTTTTTACAATGCGTTCGCAAATGCAGTTTATAATCATCACTAGTGAAGGCGAAGTGCTGTCGGAATTTTTGATTGGCAAATGGGAAATCTTCCCGAGCGGATCTTTTGATCGTGCAGATCACTGAACGGAAGCAGATCTAATGAAAGGATGTTGAACTTTGTTATGAACCTGGGTACAACAAACGCAATAAAATGCATAAAACTATTTGTTCGAAGTATAACGATTGGAAGTAAGGATTTACCATAAAGGAATGTTTACACTTTCGAGGGCGCTAATACATGCTAATATATATATTTTAATATTAATAGTTTGTGCATGAAGAATACGAGTTGCAGATGATCTTACAAAGGTACACCCAGTGGAAAATGCATTAAGAATTGATTAACTTTGGATATACACTTGCGAACAAAATAATAGAATGACTATTGCAAAAATTTTTGAATGGCGTCTTGAGAAAATTTCAAACTTGTAACACCTTTGAAAAACTTTTTAAGGTTTTGATAAAAACTAAATAATAAAATATTGAAGAACAATTTCGGTATTATTCAACAATTCTCAATGATTTGGGAGATATTTCGAAAATTTAAAAAATGTGCGTAAAAATAATACCACCTATAATTACTCAAACAAAAAGTTGGTGAAATGTTTTTAATTTATGCTTGTTTTATACTAAAGCTTTAACAATTATATTAGCTTAGTATTTAATTGCATTGCTGTTTATGGAAGTAAGACCTACGCAAAGTCTATGTATTAATATCATGTAGTCTTCTTACCAAGGGAAATTCGTTCGAAGCATTTCAAATGACTGCAAAGGAATTTTACAATGCTTATGGTAGAATATAAGCATTACTGTATCTTGGATTATTATTCATAGACTATTAGGACATTCTATTAAATATCAATTCAAACGATGCTTAATTTTAGTTAAAGGAAACTTGAAATTAAACGTTTGTCTTTTAAAGCTGATCAAGAATCTTTGTACAGTGTTTGACCTTTCACTACTTCTATTTCTTCATAAATGCATTTCTACAAAACTTATACATCCACTGCTTGCATATTTTCAACGAGGGAAGGGTACATTGATGCATTATGTAGATATGGTATTTATCAAACAATTTAAACAGTTATTACTTATCACTTTTGATTTTTGTATGATGGTATTGAGAAAGGTTATATATAGGTTATTATAGGATAATATAAACTTTTATTGGTCAGTTTGATTTTTTATTACCATGCTCTGCAGCACGAATGGGCGTGGGCCTGAGTACCGATTTATAATCCATATATAAGCCCGGATAGAACTTTTCCAATCCGGCATAGGCATAGGCTTGTGGTGCAGAAACAGGAGGCTGCTTGGCAGCTTCTGAGTTCTGCGGAAAACAGCTGGGGAACGTGCAGCAGGAAAAGACACCGACATCACAGCATTGTCTTGAGGATTGGCTGGGGGTGAGAGATACGCGAGGATCTTCGCAAGAATCGCTGCGCTCTGCGCTTAACAAACGATCGACACTGAAACTCAATTTCACTTTGGTCGAGGCGGAGTTCGAGCATGAGGGCGTTGTGTTCGCGGGGACTGCACTCGGATTTGGTTGCGAATCTTTGGATAAAGGATCTCTGTGGGGTGAGGTGGACCCTAATTCACTGTCAGCAGGATCTTGGCTCGTTGGAGCCAACTTTATTTCACATTCGCTGGTCACATGAGTGCTGAGATTCTCGGGCACACTCTGTTCCATATTGGCACTTTCATGCAGCAGCATTGCTCGGCTTTATGGCAGTGTTTGTGGCGGAAATTTGCACCTCGATTCACGCAAGATCAGCGATCATAACAAAGAACAAAACACCGTCGCTCAATAGACACTTCGGTCGGAATTCGGTCAAGGGGCGCGCACAAAGTTGAAACCGTTTGCTAAGACAACCCACACGGAACTGAATGGAGCGACCCGGGAGCAGAGCCAACCAGCGATCATCGATTGCCGTTGGGCGCACACGAATAAGTATTGTGTTAAAGTAAATCTCGGTGATCAATACAGTGGGCCAAAACAGATCAAAACTGAAAAAAAAATAAACTACCTTAAAAACAGAAATAAATGTGCATATGTGTTTACTTGAAATGATACAAGTCCTTTCCAAACTCGGACAATTAATATCGCTTAAAACTTAAAGAGTTGCAGGAGTAGAGATCTAACAATTGTCGACTGTATGTTAATATTTAAATTTATTTAATATTGCTGGAAATATGATATCTATTAAATTATATTATTAATATTATATTATATTCTTTAATTATATTAAATATAAAATTATATTGTATTAATAAAAGAAAATATATAAAATCTGTGAAATAAAAATGTAATCAAGGAAATGGATTTTTTCAGTGACAAAAATTAAAAATTAATAATATAGAGAAGTAACATATAAAAGAAAGTAAAGGAGAGACTGCTTAAATTAACTTAAATACTAAAAAAACTTAACTTAACTTAAATTGTAAAAAAAGAAAATAATTCAGTGTAATGTTTAATATCTGGAAAATCTTGACCTAACTAAGCAGGAAGAGAAGGAAGATTAATTTGTCATAATGGCCTTGATCCTTTATCGGTTTAAAATTATAATACAATATATAATATAACTTAATAAAATATATTAATAAATCTATTATCTAAGCAGGAAAAACAGTGACTAAAACAGAAAGACAACTAAATTCGTTAAATATCGTGATTATATAATATCCTAAGCATCTTTCTTCAAATCTCTATCAATAGTAGTTCAGTATTTATGCAGAAATTTTCTCCAGTTGTGCCCACTGTGCTCGTTTCAAAAACTTGCTTCGATTCGGTTGGGTTTGTTTTGCCAGTTGTTTACACACACACATGCACACCAGAGATCGTACAAGTATGTTGATCGCTTGTGAGATTTGTTTACTGATTTCTCCACATGCGCACGCACACATCGAAGAGAGCAGAAACACACACACACGCAAACACATGCAGACAGAGAGCTCCCTCGCGCCTACACCTTGTGGAGAGGCAGCATGGCAGCCGACGGCCAATGCGAGCGACCCGTTCAAGTGGGCGGAGCTACTGACGCTATCGCCCGACGATGCTTTATCTCTTTCTGGCAAATTGTCGAAAATTGAGTGATAGCTCGGCGCCCCATGAGCACCATAAATCTAGGTGCTTTCCTGGAAACGTTTTGTTCCTTCAAAATTTGCGGCGCCGTTAAGGAAAACGCAAGTAAACTTTGTGCTCCGAGAATCGAAAGAAATAAATGCAAGTCGTGATTATTTTGTTGTTGTTGTAATTGGATTCCTGGCGTGCCGTTGCGAGGCACCGCGCCCAATTGACCCCGAAAAACAACAGTGGATATGCAAATGCAATCACGGGAAAAGCGAGTCAAAGAAGGACACGCTAGCGCTGGGTAATAGTAAGATCTCGCATGCCCTTAGCAAGGTAATCGGAAAAGAAACCCATGATAAGGGGAAAGTGTTGTGAAACAAAGTGTAAGCAATCAAGAAACTGATTTGTACTCCAATCGAACTCTAGATCTGATTAGGAACAGTTACTGCTAGCTTTAACCCACATGTTTTCCTTAATCCTTTCCACATCCAAGGCATAGTCATAGCAGCCCGCGGGAAAGCGTATCTCAAAACGCAACCAGGCAATGTAAGCGAAACACGAACAGGATACCTTCAGGGGGAAAACCGCATTCGCAACGACTTGGGGCAACTGAATTTAGGTTGCCTCAGGCCGGGCAGACGAACAGTCGCAAGTGCCATCCGCTCGAATGGAGTCGTTGTCAGGCGCATCGTCTAAGGCCTCCTCAGCGGCGGCGTCGGTGTCGTCGTTGGGATCGATTCCTCGATTGCGCAGCGGATTTGGAAATATCGAGAGCTTGAGCATTAGCGAACCACCGGACTGCGATGATGATGAGCAGGACTTCACCTTTCGCTATCCGAGCTACATGTATCCTGATGTGGAGTACGATAAGCACGATGTGCCCATGTCCTTTAGAGCCACGCCCGACTCGCTGTTCAACTTGTGTGCCGCCGTCGTTGACGCCCAGGCCCGCACTGAGGTCTTCAAGTGGAACATCAACGATGTCGCCAATTGGCTGATCGAGTTCGGATATCCGGAGTACGAGGTGCGTTGAGGGGCAATATGCATACGTAGCTTGTTTATTCATACGTATATAGACATTAATAAACATAGGTAGATAAATATAGTAGGTTAGAGATATGCAAGTATATAGAAGAACATCTATATTCAGATAGATATAAATGGATACGAATAGATAAAGAAGGATGTTGTTGAAAATATAAATATGTATAGCAAATGGATACACAATGATTTCGAAGGATATTGTTGAATATAGAAATATATACTTGACCGTATAAGTATGTAAATAGATAAAAAGTAATTAGATTTATAAATTTAAAATATCACATATAGAAGGGTTTGTATGGATGAATGAGAAATATATATATAGAGTTACATATTAATTGATTTAACAAAATATAAGTATATATATATACAGAAACTAGGTAATGGATCTAAATTGATATATGAGAGTGTATCCTATAAAATAAAGGGATATTATCTATCTATGTTTTATCTTCCTGTGAATAGAAAAAGTAAGGAATGGGTACCAATGTAATATATATTGTATATTGGATTGGAATATAAGGTTGCAGCTTGGGATATAGGTGCTTTGAGATAAATATGAACGGGAATAACATAATTTTTAATTAAATGTGATGTAAATTATGAAATGAATATAGAAAAATATAGTTTGGTACAGACGGATGTAGATGAATAAATATGTAGTTAGATAAATAAGCGTACAAACTGAATAGATAGAGTGGAATACAGAAGGTTATATGTAAACGGAAAGAGATAAAATAGATACAGAAAATATATTGATATAGATGTAGGATGTAGACAAGCATATGGAAGTATATACGTATATTATTGTTAATAATTATGGTAACTTTTCCATTTGGATTTAGCAAACCTTTCGGGAGAACTACATCGACGGCCACAAGCTGCTGAATCTGGACGCCATCGCTCTGGTCGCTCTCAACATACGCGATTTCGAGCACATTCGCCATTTGGGGCGTGGCATCCGGGCATTGTACCGCAAGGAGCTGCAGACGGCCACCGAGATGAAGCAACAGAGCGAGGTGTACAAATCGTATCGCTCGCGCACCGGTCGAAAATACGATGGCCTACGCGAGACTGAGCTGCTGGGCCGCATGCACATGATTCGCTCGGTCTTCCAGGACATCAACGAGTGGGACCTCATGGAGCTGCACATGTCGCGCATTCCCGTGCGACGTTACCGTGAGGTTGTCGCCGGCTCCAGGCGTTACAATCTCTACGGTCCCTCGACGGCGCGCAGAGAGCCAATTATGGTGGACGATGTCGATACAACCACCTGGTATAATATTGGAGATTGCTATTGAGTGGAGGTAGAAGCGTCGATAGTTACCACTAAAATATACATATATAGCACCACTTAAGTCTTTAACAAATACTGAAATATAGAAAAACACTTTCACTTTAATATTTAATTGAGATTTTTATTATCAAACTGGGATCCCCTAATGAATTGAGTTAGGCTTATCTATTAAACTGGGATCTCTAAGGAATATTGAGTCAGACTTTTCACTGCTGTATTGATCTCGCTATGTATTGAGTCAAAATTTAGTATATTATCAAAGTCAAACTGAAATTCCAAATGTAGATTGGGTTAGGCTTTTCACAACCGGGCCTCGAAATGAGTTTTGACTTAACGAACCTATAATAATACTATTAGACTTGGTTTACTCATTAATATTGAGGTTTTTCTTAGCTGCATCTATCAAAATTGCATTTTAAATTCTTTTTGAGATAGATCTTAATGCACTATCAAAATCTAAGAGTGAATATTGACTGCTGTATCAATTAAACAAAGATTCTCAGTCCATATTGCGTTAGACCCTAAGGCATAAGTTGTTGTGTTGCTTAAGCCCCTTAGTGGTAAACACTCCTGACATCAATGAAATTAGAGTCTTAACTCGGGCAACTAATAACCAAGAGCTTCCCCTGCAAGTTTCTCGTTGTTCCTGTTGTTGTTTCAGCCCAATCACTCGACACTGCGATCACTTATCGCGCTGCATTCGTTCTTCTTCTTCTCCAGGTTGTTGTGCGCATTTGCGTCCCGCTCACGTGTTCAAATTTATTGATTGTTCTGCTCACAAGACACGGCGTTTATGTTTTTCATGCTCTCCCAGTCTCTCTGCCCCCGGCTCAGCCCCAGCTCCAGCTCCAGCTGCAGTATATGCCTCTTCCGCCGGCCCAGTGCGGCCCCCGCCACAAACTGATGTCCTGCTGCGCGGCATGGGAGACGTACGTGTGGTCGTTTTATGTTATATTTTTCGACATCTTGTGTGTCCGGCATATGCACCACGTACCATACCGATAGCAGGGCCGGCCTATGCAACCTTAGACACAACTTGCAACAGTCTGGCTCAGCCGCTGGGGCAGGCTCTGCGCGCAGCCTACGACAACGAAAGTGCAGCAAGCTTTTATTAACTTATGCGCATTCAGATTACCTTAATAACTCGTTCCGTTAACACTTTATTATGCTCGAGACTCATAAATCGTTCCATCACCCAAGTCCCAGTCGCGGCTTCAGTCCCGCTGTTGGTCTCAATCCCAGTCCAATACCAATACCAATACCAATACCAGCCCCAAAGCCGAGAGCGCAGTCTCAGTTCCATTTGCAGTCCCCGGCAGACACAGGGCGATTATGATTTATCGCATTTTAATCAATTTAAAATGTTTAAAACGATACAAATCGGAAGAAATTATGAATGTGTTGCTGTCTTGAGACTCCACAGTAGGCCAGGCCCCCGACCAATGACAAGCAGCAGCAACAGTCTGCAGGGACGTATGTTGGAAAATTTTTGGAGGGGGCTGGCTGAAGACTAAGTACTTTTATTTTATATTTACTTTTTGTATATTTATTTTATATATTTTTCTTTATCATTTTTTTACTTTTTTTTATGTTTTTATTTCTTATTTTTATATATATTTTTTTATTCATTTTTTCTTTGGCATTTTTATTTATTTTTATACCATTTACCCATTGAAAATGGGTAAAAAATGGTATATTAACTTTGTGCAAATGTATGTAACAGGCAGAAGGAGGCGTGGCAGACCATACAAAGTATATATATTCTTGATCAGCATCAATAGCCGAGTCGATTTGGTCATGTCCGTCTGTCTGTCCGTCTGTCCGTCTGTCCGGCTGTCCGTCTGTCCGTCTGTCCGTCTGTCCGTCTGTATGAACACACAGATCTCAGCTATTAAAAGAGCTAGAGGCACCAGACTTGGTGGGAGTGTGCGTGTATTCAATACACACAAGAAGTTTATTTCAAACTTGATGTGCCACGCCCACCGCCTCCGCAAATCGATAAATGCGTATTTCGATTTTTTCCAAATAATTCAATAACGAAAAGAGATTAACGCACCAAATTTGGTAGGGAGTTGTCTTACAACATTATGCAGAAGTTGGATTTTAGACTTTTGGATGCCACGCCCACCGCCTCTAAAAAACACATTTTTATAGTTTAAAAGAACACTAGAAAAGCTAGAAGCACCAAATTTGGAAGTAAGGTGCCTGGTAACATTACGGAGAATGCGGAATTTCAACTTTTGGATGCTACGCCTACCGCCCCCAAAAATCGATTTTGTAAATCGGTAAATCAAATTATAGGAAAAGTAGAAAAGTTTCCGAAATTTTTTTTAGGTATTATTGTAGATAATAATATTATTGACCAACCCTATAAATTTAAATCCGATCGGACAATAAACACAGAAGTTATAGGCACGAGAAGTTTCGCTCACAGCAGTAGAGGCCCGACGCCGACGCCGACGCCGACTGCGCACGCCGACTGCGCACGCACAGTCGTCGTGTAGTCAGTGTGCAGTCGGCATGTGCCATTAGCGTCAATGCATGTGAATTTGTCCTCGAAAATATGCGATGCGTTGTTATTCGCCGAATAAAAGTAATTAATATTAAGAATTAGTTTTTAACAGCGAAAGGTAAATGGTATCTTACTGTCGAGTGCACTCGACTGTAGCTTTCTTCACTTGTTATGATTTTATTTTTCTTTTTTCTTATTTATCTTTTTGTTTTATTTATTTATTTTTTGATAACTTGCTATTTTCAACTTTTTAACTTTATTATTATACCATTTACCCATTGAAAATGGGTAAAAAATGGTATATTAACTTTGTGCAAATGTATGTAACAGGCAGAAGGAGGCGTGGCAGACCATACAAAGTATATATATTCTTGATCAGCATCAATAGCCGAGTCGATTTGGTCATGTCCGTCTGTCTGTCCGTCTGTCCGTCTGTCCGTCTGTCCGTCTGTCCGTCTGTCCGTCTGTCCGTCTGTCCGTCTGTATGAACACACAGATCTCAGCTATTAAAAGAGCTAGAGGCACCAGACTTGGTGGGAGTGTGCGTGTATTCAATACACACAAGAAGTTTATTTCAAACTTGATGTGCCACGCCCACCGCCTCCGCAAATCGATAAATGCGTATTTCGATTTTTTCCAAATAATTCAATAACGAAAAGAGATAAACGCACCAAATTTGGTAGGAGGGTGTCTTGCAACATTATGCAGAAGTTGGATTTTAGAATTTTGGATGCCACGCCCACCGCCTCTAAAAAACACATTTTTATAGTTTAAAAGAAAACTAGAAAAGCTAGAAGCGCCAAATTTGAAAGTAAGGTGCCTGGTAACATTACGGAGAATGTTTGATTTTCAACTTTTGGATGCCACGCCCACCGCCCCCAAACTATTGCATTTTAAGAAAAGTAGGGAAATACCAAAACATTTTTTTTAACGCTCTTGTAGCTTACCATAGTACAGATCTACCCTATAAATTTCAATCCGATCGGACAATAAACAAAGAAGTTATAGGAGTTTGAATCTCCCATATAAAATTGTGGGCGCTTAGAATTCCAACTAGAATGTTGAACTGACGCAGCAGAAGGCCGGCATCAATAAAAGTCTCATTTGCCGATCGATTCTCGTAACAGTGTGTGGTCTAGATGGTTGCATGCAAGATTCTCGTGCGTGTGGTCGCGGGTTCGAATCCAGCAACGGGCAATTTTTTTTTTTTTTTTTGCCGATCGCACTGCGTAACTGTGTGTGGTCTTGATGGTTGGCTCGCAAGTTTCTGATGTGTGAGGTCGCGGGTTCGAATCCTGCGCTGGGCAATTTTTTTTTTTTTTAATAATTTTCCGCTATATGAAAAATATATTATGCAAAAAAAATAAGAAAAACCAAAAACTTTTTCTAAGCAATACAAAAAAAAGAAGACTGCGCTGGGATTCGAACCGGGGACATTTAGTTATAGAGCTGACAACTCTCACAACAAACCACTGAAGCACATGGTCTGTTTTGCATACAGCAGCAGAGACGGAGTAGAGGCTCGGCTTCAATGCAAAAGCCTAATTTGCCGATCGCATGGCGTAAACTTGTGTGGTCTAGTGGTTAGAGGTCCGACTCGTATATTCCAAAGTTCGTGAGAGTTCTTGGGTTCGAATCTGGCACGGGGCGGTTTTTTTTTCATAATGTAAATTGCTTTTTTTTTTATTTTTATACCATTTATTTCATTTTGTATTATTTCTTCGAATAGGGTAAATGGTATCTTACAGTCGCGCGCGCTCGACTGTAGCTTTCCTTACTTGTTTTTTTTTTAGTTTTATGCCCCTGATGCGCTACGCTACTGGCGGCAAGCGCTACAATCTTGACGATGGCCAAGTTGTTCGCGCTTATATGCGTTATCCAACGCGTAGCTCGTTTGTATTTCACTCCAGACCCAGAGCAGACCAGGCCCAGACGCTCCTCCGATTACCCAGTTGCCGTATTGTGGGATACGAAATTTACGCGCGCCACATTAAGCCTAAAAGTCCCATGCAGCAGCAGCAGCAGCAGCAACACCAACAACAACACCAACAACAACGAGAGCTGCTGCAATGTATCCGGATCGCGTGCTGAGCCGCGCTTGGGGCCTGCTGGCCTGGGGCGAGGTCTTTCTGTGTGTGTCGCGTCGCGACGATGGCAACGCGACGATTATGATGATTAAAATTGATAAGCGAAATATTTTTATCATTTCTCAAATTAACATAAACCATATGCGATTATCACACAATAAGCGTAGCGTTTCTCTCTGTGCTCAGCTTGTTGTTGTTGTTGTTTTTGCTGTTGCTTTTCTTCGGGTTTTTTGTTTGCTTTTTATGCGCTTTTATTGTGGCCTCCTTCGTCTCTCGCACACACACGCACATGCACATACCCACACACCGATTGGCTAAGTTATGGCATCGGCGTGAAATTATGGCAGGCCAGGCCAGGACTTAGCCGCCGCAGAGTGTCAATGGCAATAAATTTATGAGGATTTCGGCCGGCGCGGTCCTCGCACACAAGTCATTTTCGCATGTGCGTGTGTGTGTGTGTATGTGTTTGTGCGTGTGCCGTTCTCCTCACGAACTCTTCAACTTGTTCACCTTTGCGTACGCACACTATTGCATTTTCTCAATACGAAAATAGCTGTGGGATGATAAGTTTACCTTTTCTACAGATTTTTTGCTTTATATATATTTTATATATTCATATTATATTTATATAAAAAATATTAAATAATTTATATATATGTATATAATAAATAATTATTTATACATATTTTTAAAAATTTTTTGAATAGTTTTTTTTTTTTTTGCTTTTTAAACAGTTTGCTTTGCCTTACCTAACGGTTGAAATGCTTAAGGACTGTTTCAACCAGCGTTGCCATAGCTGCAGCATAAAAATACTGCAATTCAGCTGGCAGTACCTACAGTAATACATTTCAGCTATCTGGCAACTCTATGAGAGCAGGCACAGTTCAATTTCAAATTTCGCTGCATACTTTTTGGGTTATGTATAAATGCGCGGCACGTGAAATCGCTGTTTACTGCTTGCGCTAAGCATTTAAAGCATACTTAAGTTAATAACTTGATTGGGTTATTCGCTTATGATTCCTATCTATTCCCATTACTAAGAAGAGTCATAATGGCTTAATTAATTGGATTTTCAGTTTTATGTCCTCTGCAGCTCAGCAGGATTTGCTGAGAAAAGTTAAGTTAAGTAGTATTTGGCATCTGATAGGCATGGCATACAGCGTGGAAGTGAAGTCCATATGCTACTACGAGTGTTTGCGTATTAACTGGCCGTAAACAAGTTCCGCAGCAAGCGATGCCCCCCTGCGTGCCACAGTAAGTTCCGTTAAATGGCGACGCGGCTGCAACTGCAAGTGCAACGGCAGGCGCAACTGCAACTGCAACGAGTTCTGCTGCGTCTCGCTGCGTCCTCGCAGATGCTTCCTGTTTGATAAATTCAAAAATCAATTGAAATTGCCCGAAAGGCCGATGCGCCAGGCAGTCAGCGAGACAGGGAGACAGTGGGACAGGCAGACAGATTCGCGGAAAAGCAGCTGGAAGCTACCCACAAAAAGCAAACAGAAAGACTCGCCTGAGATGACAGGCACAAGACACTGAGTCACGGCCGGGCTACTTAGCCAGTGATTAGATGTGTCTGCGACTCTCGCCTCAGAGTGCAAATAGTATTATAATTTCTGCATTATTATGATTTACATTTTTTTAAGGAATAAAAAGTCCCTTTAGTGTGTGTTTACCCATAACATTCCTTAGCCGGGGTAATATAGTTTTGTGGAAATGGGATGTGTGTAACAGGTAGCAAGAGGAAAATTAGTTGTGCGTATAAATTTACAGTAACTTATTTTTTAGATATTTCTTTTTGTCAAGTTCTGTTATTTAAAGCTATAGGTCTCAGTTTAGTCATAAGAAATCATAACAGAATGTACCAACTCTCAAGATGAAAAGTTTATTGAAGAACTATTTTAGCCAACAAGCCGACTGGCTGCCAGGTATACTGCTAACCGAGCTAAATCGACTTGTTCTTAATATTTGCAAAGTAAGTCCAGATCGGGTAATAGATAAAGTGTTCAATCCTATAGAGTACACATGGATTGAACACTGCAGTTGAGATGAAGTTTAGAATGCTAAGATTAGTTTCTTGCCGTTGTCAACTCATAAACAATGCACTAGAAATAAGTTTTTGACACCAGCAACGTTTAGAAGGCAATGAACTTTCTGATTCGAATAAATACTTTGTCAAGCAGATGAGTTCAAAAGGTTAAATATAAATCAGTCCAACACTTGAGATAGGCCTGACCAAAGCAGCGTGTAGGAGTCCGCAGCATATGCATATGACAGCAGCTGGACCCACGCAATGCAACATGACACATTGTGACCCTAAATATAAATACACACTTATCGCTTAGGGCGCTCATGTAACCCCCCGTAGCTTAATATAGAGATAAGTTAGAATAAGATTTTGATATAAATAAAGGAGCCGTGAAAGCGGCTCATCAGTCTGTTTTGGAACTCGTGTCGCGTACTTCATTTCTGCCGTTTTCATTTTGGTGACCCCGACGTGATCAGTGAACATTGTGAAGTAAAATTTAAATTTTATAAACAATTTCGGTACGCGTGTGTTTAAAAAAAAAAAAACCCGTGTGTTTGTTTTTTTTTTTTTTAAATATATATAAATAAAATATATTTAAAAAAAAAAAAAATTTTCGTGCGTGTTGTGGAAAAATGGAGACAACTATGGAGTTAATAGAAACCCAGAAGGCTCTAGGAGGAGCCCTGGAAATCCTCTACAACACCGCGGCGGCAGAAGCGAGTCGGACAGACTCGGTACAGCTAGGGCTGTACAAGGAGGAGTTGACTGCCATCACTGAGCAGTTCGAGCTCAACGACAAGAGGTTGCTCGAACTCTCAGCAGAGGCAAAAAAGACGCCGTACTTCAAGGAGAAGTACGGCGAGCAGGTACGTGGTTTAATTTATAAAACACATGTACTATTAAGTTCCATTAACCCCTTAGGGAAGGCCGGGAAGCCTGACTCTAAGGGTGATAAACGCACGAAAAATGTGTGTAAAAAATTCTCATATTTGCTGGGTGAATATCGGTCAGCCTTAAATAGAGTTAAGGCTGGACATGAACCCATGAGCGAAGTGAGACAAGCAAAGAAAAACTGTCAGGAAATTTTCATCACGTACATGGATGAGTACGATGATGATGATCTGACAGAAACTTTTTTCTCGCTTAACGAGGCCTATGAGGAACTTGCCTCTAGGTCAAGAAGCGAGAGTCTTCCATTCACTCTGCCTAGAGTCGATATTCCGTCGTTCTCTGGCAAATATGAGGAATGGAAGACTTTCAAAGAGTTGTTCCAACAACTGATAGGATCAACTATGATTCCGGACGCACAAAAAATGTGCGTCCTAAAAACAAAGGTACACGGTGACGCAGCTGCCACCATAGCAAGTTTGGCGCCGACTGACGCAAATTACAAACTTGCATGGTCCTTGTTGGATGCCAAATTCAACAACAAAAGAGCAGTGCTGAGTGTGCACTTGAAAAATTTGGTCGATGCACCCCATGTCGGGGATTCAGCATCGACCATTAAGGCTCTTTTGGACACGATCCAAGAAAATGTCCAGGCTATAAAAGCCATGGGCTTGAAGAATGAAGATATTCTTCAGAGCCTATTTAATTTCCTCTTTCTACGGAAATTAAGTGACCCATTGAGGTCAAAATATGAGAGCGGTCTCAGCAACTCTAGGGAAATTCAGTCGCTAGAGCCGCTGCTCAAATTCCTGGAGCACGAATTTTTCGCTCTAGAAGCGAGTCAAATAAGGCCCAGTAGCAATAATAAACTCCGAAAGGACGAAGCATGCATACTGAAATGCAAAGGTGCTCATCCTTTGGAGAATTGCTATAAATTCAAGGCTTTAAATAGCCAAGACAGATGGGAAACGGTGGTTAAGCATAAGGTATGCGGCCGCTGTTTAGGCAGAGACCACCAATACAAAAATTGTAAAAAGGTGTGTTCTGATTGTAAAATGTCCCATCATGTCTTACTGCATAAGCCTTCTAACAAAAATGCGAAAAATGCCACAGTCAGTAAGTCCAGTAATTTAGATAAAAAAAAGTATATTTTACTGGCCACAGCCATAGTTCAAGTAAAAGATAAGGACGGAAATTGGCATGACTGTCGAGCTCTGCTTGATAGCGGCTCGCAGGTGAATTTTCTTACTGCAGCTATGCAGAAGAAACTGGGCATTAAAGGAAGTAAAATTCAAACTTCCATTGAAGGAATTTCTGGAGGAACAGCACATATAAAAGAGTGCTTAGAAGTTCACATAAGATCCAAAAATTCCAGTTTCAATACACAAATTGAAACGTTAGTAATGAAAAATATTGTCTCTGAGCTACCGGCTCGCCGGTTTGAAATAGGAGAAGTGGCTTCAGACTTAGGCTTAGCTGATCCATCATTTAATATTCCAAAAAGAATAGATATGCTGTTGGGAGTTGAGCAATTCTATGAGACCTTGTTAGAAGGTACAACAACTCTGAATAATGGTCAAATAAGACTAAATAAAACAGAGTTTGGATGGGTAGCCACTGGTCCGTTGGTGATAAAGGAATCACCAGCAGTTTGTGGCACAGTAACCGAAAGGTTAGACAGCTTAGACGAGCAACTTCAGAGATTTTGGCAAGTTGAAGAAGTCAATATAAAGGCTCCGAAATTTACTAAGGAAGAAATCCTATGCGAGGATATCTTTGCGAATAATGTAAGCAAAGGCTCGGATGGGAAGTTCTTAGTTAAATTGCCCTTTAAGTCTAATATGATGCAATTAGGTAGCTCTGAGTCACAAGCCAAACGGAGGTTTTTGACCTTAGAGCGAAAGCTAGAGAAAAATTCGAAGCTGAAAGAACAATATGTTCTATTCTTAAAAGAATATATCGATTTAGGACACATGGTTGAGGTTCAGAGCCCAGAAAAAATAAACAGTAAATATTATCTCCCTCATCACTGTGTTTTAAAGCCAGATAGTACGACTACGAAATTAAGGGTAGTTTTTGATGCATCTTGTAAGACATCGAATAACTTAGCCCTTAATGACGTGCTCCTTACTGGACCTAAACTGCAAGAGGATCTTTTCAATATACTGCTGAGATTTCGCAAATATAAATTTGCTATCTCTGCGGATATTGAAAAGATGTATAGACAGATTTGGGTACAGAAGGAGCACCAAAAGTTTCAGTTGATTTTCTGGCGATGGGACCGAAATGACCCTCTAAAAACATATGCACTAAAAACAGTGACATATGGCACAGCTGCTGCACCATATTTAGCAGTAAAATGCTTACAACAGGCAGCAGAAGAGATAGAGGATGAAGCTCCTAAAATGGCTAGCATTGTCAAAAACGATTTTTATATGGATGATCTAATGACAGGTGCGAATAGTGTCTCACAAGCACAGGAAATCCAAAAATATATTTCCAGTGAGCTAAGAAAAAGAGGATTCCATTTGCGAAAATGGTGTTCCAACAGCGCACAAGTCTTAGAAAATATTCCAAAAGTCGACAGAGGCATGCGCCTAGAGTTTGATAAGGAGCAGGCAGATAGCATTAAAGCTCTGGGAGTAGCTTGGATGCCAGATATTGACAAGTTTGCAATAAAATGCAATTGGGAATGCAAGCTAAAGCCAACTAAGCGAAATATATTGTCCGATATCTCAAGACTTTTTGATCCATTAGGATTAGTCAACCCAGTTACAGTAACTGCCAAGATTTTAATCCAAGAGCTATGGAAGGAAAAAAAGGATTGGGATGAAGAGATTTCCGGAGATATACTAGAAACATGGGGTAGGTTACGATCTGATCTACCCACACTTAATAAGATAATGGTACCAAGAAGACTAATTGGGGATAATGTGGACCGTATTGAGCTACACGGTTTTTGTGACGCATCCACCAAAGCGTATGGAGCCGTCATATACGTAAAATCGTGTAGTGCAGACGGAAGAACTTTTATTAATATAGCGACCTCAAAATCGAGAGTCGCCCCCACAAAAGTCTTATCTTTGCCTCGCTTAGAACTATGTGCGGCAACATTATTGACTGAATTAATAATAAAGGTGAAGGAAAGCTTAAAAATGGAGTTCGACACCATACAATATTACTCTGACTCCAAGATTGTCCTATGCTGGTTAAAACTTGAACCAGCAACACTTAAAACATTTGTTTGCCATAGGGTAAATTATATTCAAGTCAATTCCGAAGTGTCAAACTGGAATTATGTGGATACAAAACATAATCCAGCTGACATAATATCAAGAGGCGCTTTCCCAAAAGAGCTAGTAGGGAATAAGTTTTGGTTTGAAGGGCCAGACTTTTTACGGCTTAACCTCCCAAGGGCAGCATTAAAGTTTGATGAAACATTTGATGTACCCGAAAGAAAGGGAAATTTAAAGGCATTGGTAAGCAACTCAGCTTCAATGTTCCGGAAAATTGACCACAAAAATAGTTTTGAGTTTCTACAAAATGTTTTAGCCAATGTGCTAAAATTTATAGCTAAATGTAGAAAAATTGACACAACCAATTGGGTGGAATTAAAAAAAAGAGCATTAGTTACTATTGTGAAAATTATTCAAAAAGAACATTTTCACAGTGAATACAAACTCTTGAAAAAAGGAGAATGTTTGCCCGGATCAATAAACATAAAATCATTAGCTCCCATTTTAGATCATAACAATATTATTCGTGTGGGAGGGAGAATTCAGAATGTTCATCTGAGTTTTGACGCGAAACACCCTATTTTATTACCATATAGCGATGAATGGGTATACCTTCTCACTGTGCATTTGCACGGGAAACATTTACATATAGGACCTCAAGGGTTGTTAGCAATAATGCGACAACAATTTTGGCCACTGCGAGGTAAGCAGCTAACGACTCAAGTTGTGAAACGTTGCTACCGATGTTTTAAGGCACAGCCCAGGTCGATTCATCAGATGATGGGTAATCTACCGGAAGATAGGGTAATACAGACCAGACCATTTCTAAATGTAGGAATTGATTTTCTTGGCCCCATAATGATTCATCATAAAATAAAGGGCAAAAGAATAGATAAAGCTTATGTATGCGTGTTTGTTTGTTTTGCAACTAAAGCTGCACATTTAGAAGTGGTCTCGGATCTGTCAGCAGCCGCGTTCATAGGCGCACTAAAGCGTTTTATAGGTAGACGAAGTTGCCCGAGGAAAATATATAGCGACAATGGCACAAATTTTATTGGGGCAGCAAACTCACTGAAGGAGATTTATGAATGTTTCAAGCAGCAGCAGGGAGACATAGAACAATTTTGTACACAACAACAGATCGAATGGGTGAACATACCAGTTCGATCTCCACATGTAGGAGGATTATGGGAAGCATGTGTTAAATCAGTAAAAAAGCATTTTGATAAGGTGTCAAACGGTGTAATGACGTTCGAAGAACTCACTACGTTAATGACACAAATTGAAGCTATTTTGAATTCTAGACCTTTAACACCGTTGTCCGACAATCCGAATGATTTGCAAGTGTTAACACCTGCCCATTTTATCTTAGGAGAAGCTATGTCAACGATAGTTGACGCAGATAATAATAAAAGTTATAAGGGGTTCCGAGACCACTGGAAGGCAGTCCAAGCAAATTCTGAAGAATTTTGGAAGCGATGGTCCGTGGAATACTTGTCCGAGTTACAAAAAAGGTACAAATGGGCAAATCCAAAAATGAACATCGAACCTGGCACCCTAGTTCTCTTAAAAGATGATAATTTGGTTCAAACCAATTGGAGGAGGGGCAGGGTGACAAAGTCCATCATAGGAAAGGATGGACTTTGTCGAATGGTAGAAGTAAGGACAAGCAATGGAGTGGTTATGAGATCCACACACAATGTTTGTCCTTTTCCTACGGAAGAAAATGAGAAAAACATTTCAAATAAAAACAATAATCGAAACGAGATACCACATAAGGTATCCGCAAGTAGACAAACAAATCCAAGAAAGGTTAAGAATAAAAATTTAATACTTTGTATCTTAGCATTTCTAAGTATTTTTAAGAACACAAATTGTCAAAATGTAACACAAATCAGAGATAAGGCAGGGATATTTTACGAAGATCAGGGAATTGTCGGCCTGTCAAGAACATCGTGGGACATAGTTATACATGCGGACATGGAGGACTATGACGCGTTCAAATACCGAGTGGACGAAGCGTTGGCAGCGACACAGGACATTGGCGAAACACTGAAAAACGATGCACAAGTGAATTCAATGATATCGACATTGGACAGCAAAGCAAAGAGGCTGTTACAACATGACGATATCATTAAACACATAAGGACACCGGGCAAGCAGCGTCTACCAAGGGCGCCGTTGCAGATACTTGGGTCCATCTATAGTGCGGTCTTCGGTCTAATGGATGAAGAGCAGGCCGAAGAGTTAATGCGGAGGGTGGACCAAGGCAGGGAAAATGAAGGATACCTTCTGGACCTACTGCGCAACCGGTCCTCCGTACTAGACGCTACTCTGGAGGTGCTCGACAAGCAGAACAAGGCAATCTGGGGAAATTTCCAGAGGATAGACGACAACATATTGAAAATCAAAGACGCCACGGACAGAGTAGGCGATGAGCAATTGTTTCTACAAGCTTTCGAAACGCTGAATCAGGCTATGGATGCCTTCGAACATCTCCAGCAGGGCATCATCAACCTGATGTGGAACAAGAAGGGAAATTTCCTGGACAGCCTATTACCCGTTACCCAGTTCCAGAAGCACATTCAGGAGATTACGCTCAACATGCCATCTGGACTACAGCTACCTACTTTGGATCCATTAGAGCTTGGAAGGACTGCTAAAGTGAAGGCCCGGACAACAAAGTCAGCCATTCTGTTCCACGTAAAGATTCCGCTGATCAGCCAAAACATTTTGCGAGCATATCAAGTATATCAGCTGCCTGTGGTACACAGTGGGCGCTTCGTCAGCATAAATCCCGTGTATAAATATATACTAGTGGATGAAGCGAGGACTGTTTATTATGGCATGTCTGAAGACAATTGGGAGCACTGCCAGAAGATGGAGGAACTAACCATTTGCGAGCAGCGTCACCCTCTCTTCAATTGTAACAAGGCGACCAAGTGTGAAGTCCTTCTACTTGCGAAAAGGTCACCCATTATCGAAGAATGCTATGTAAACGTAATGATGCCTGAGACAACCTGGCACCAACTACATCAACCGAACTCTTGGTTATTCTCCGCCTCAACCAAAATAATTGCGGATGTGTTCTGTGCAGACAAAACAAGCACATTGGAACTCACTGGCGTAGGAATACTGCAGCTTCAGGCCGGATGTTACCTGCATTCTGAGCATGTCAGTCTATGGGCTTTCGAGGACCGGACGTCAGATGTATCATTTTGGATACCAAGGATAAACCTAACGGACCAGCTTCCAGCGATGAACCATATCGAGGTAAAAGGAGGTATCCAGGCATTCAAGATTCCAGAGCTTCCCCGCCAAGGTCGGATTATGGGTTTTCCGGTCGAACTGGAGTGGCACCATGCAGCTCACTATTCTCTTAGCATCACAGCAATGATTTTGATCGCTGGGGTCGTCGTGGGACTTATCATCCTCATCCAGCGAGTATGCCGCATGCCGTCACAATTCTTGCCAGCCACAATTGCCCTGCCCCGCATAGCTTAGAATAATGATATACAATTTAAGATATTTAGAAGAAATGTCATTTTATAAGTAACGGTCGTTTAGCAGGGCCAGATATATTAAGACATAAGAAATATATGACTTATGTAAACAACGGCCATCTAGCAGGGCCAGAAAACAAGACATAAAGAATGTATTTTTTTGAAAGGTACACCTTTCAACAGGGCCAGGATGTTCAATCCTATAGAGTACACATGGATTGAACACTGCAGTTGAGATGAAGTTTAGAATGCTAAGATTAGTTTCTTGCCGTTGTCAACTCATAAACAATGCACTAGAAATAAGTTTTTGACACCAGCAACGTTTAGAAGGCAATGAACTTTCTGATTCGAATAAATACTTTGTCAAGCAGATGAGTTCAAAAGGTTAAATATAAATCAGTCCAACACTTGAGATAGGCCTGACCAAAGCAGCGTGTAGGAGTCCGCAGCATATGCATATGACAGCAGCTGGACCCACGCAATGCAACATGACACATTGTGACCCTAAATATAAATACACACTTATCGCTTAGGGCGCTCATGTAACCCCCCGTAGCTTAATATAGAGATAAGTTAGAATAAGATTTTGATATAAATAAAGGAGCCGTGAAAGCGGCTCATCAGTCTGTTTTGGAACTCGTGTCGCGTACTTCATTTCTGCCGTTTTCATAAAGTAAAGTTCAATTTGTAGGGTTCCTTTTGGTGCCGGGTAAATTTGAGTCGAGTTGAGCCTCGGCAAAAAAATGTCCAAAATGACTCCCAACTTTTGTAACTATTGCAACGTTTTGACGTGACGTTTTGCTTCTGCAGTTTCACTTGGTACCGGGTATCATTTAGCTGAACTGCAAATCGAGCTTAACAGTTGAGGTATGCACTTAGCAAGTAAAGTCCCGCTTGATGCTGGGTATCTTTTCGTTAACTGTAATCGATCTCAAGCCTTTAGCGTATAGAGTTCACCTGGTGCCGGGTATCTAGCTAACCGAGTTTGTGCGACTGTTTTTCGACTTTCGATGGAAATCACTGCCGGCTCAAGTAACAGTAACAGTAAGTTGAGGCACGCACTCATCTCTGTCGTGCGCATAGACTAGAATTTGTGTTTTTCCTTTTTCGCGATATCTTTTTGGACCGACGGACCCCCACACCCGGCACGACCAGGGCGATGCAAATAAATCACAGTGGAAAATGCATTCGATGAAAAAAGCGACGCATAAGTGCTGCCAAATAAATTTCGCAATTTATTTATTGCGCAGCCTCACACTGGCTGCTGTGCGAGAGAGCTGGCAAGAGGAAGCGACACAGTGAGTGAGAGCGAGCGCGAGAGAAGAGACTCAGTGTCTGTCTCTGTCTGCAGTCTTCTGGCTTTGGCTATCGGCGTGGTGTGCATAAAAACTATTTTATTTCATTGGCAGCAAATTGGTGGAATAAGTGAAATTTGTTGGCCAACGCGGCAGGTGTTTTTCTTGGTCTTTTGCTTTTTGTTTTTTGTTTATTTTTATTTTTTTGGTAGGAAGTCAGTCTCACTGCAATTGGCAATTGAGCTAGAACGGAGTTCAAGATAATGGCTAACACAGTTGGCCCAGTTCACATCGACATTCACTTTATGGTTTATTGTCTGGGCCTCATCGTTCATTTATCACGTTTGTCGCGAGTTAAAGTGCAAATGAATTAGCATTTTTACTTGCATGTGGCATGCGGCATGCGGCATGTGGCATGTGCCATGTTGCATACGCATCATTAGCCCAAAAGCAGCGCTGCGCAGCGTCAAGTGCAAGTTAACCGTTAACAAAGGCCTATTGTCCATGGCAGGCAGAAAGCCTTTTACCACAAGAGACGCAAATTGATTGAGCCTGAAGGAGCTGCCACTCGCCGCACCACAGAACTTGGCTAATGGCTGCAAATTAACACCGGGCCAGCGGAGCCGGCAGTCGGCTGGCTGGCGATGAGTGTCATTAAGCCAAGTGTTTGCCGGTTTCGGGATCTTACGCTGACCATGCCATTCCGTCCCAAGCCCCTGCTGGCCTTCAAGTGCGCGCTGGGCTTTTAGCACACACTCTCCTAGTAGATCGCCGGGCTACCAACCAGGTCTCGAGTCTAAGCCCTTGCTTTTCGCTGCGGAATTACCTGGCATGGAAATCGGTTCTTCAAGCCCCTGGAAACTAATCGCACTTAATAGAATCGTCTTCTAATTTGTGTGTGGTGCAAATTGATTAGGCGAAGGCAAAACAGTCCAAGCAGAGATATTCTGTTGCTGAATTTAAAAAAAAAACGTAAAAGAAATGTATTATGGCTTTATATCGTTCCTTTAGTTATTATATAGGTATATATGGTATGCAAACAGTTATCCACTTATAAATAAGCAATCGAATGTAATATATAAATTCTTCAAAAATATTTACTTTGTCCGATTGCTCCTATAGCAGCTATAGGATTATTAATCCGCTTTTATCACAATTGGAAAATGCCTATATAATAAAATATTATTTTGAGATATTGTTTGTCGAAGATGTGAATAGTTTGTCTATACCATAGTTACATGTCTCATTTTCTGTGATTTTGATGGAATTCGAAGATGATACTAGTCATATTATTATTATAGTTGCGTCATTTGCAGTAATTTGGAAAACTCCGTTGGACGTGGCACATAAAGTTTGAAATAACCTTCTTATCTGTATGGTATACACAAACTAAGTTTGGTGTCTCTAGCTCTTGTGATAGCTGAAATCTGTGTGCTCATGCAGACAAACGGTCAAAGGCACAGACAGACGGACATGACTAAATCAACTCATCTGTTGATGCTAATGATGACACGCTTCCTTCTATCTGTTACATACATTTGCAAAGCCAATACACCATTTTTAACCAATTTTTAATGGGTAAATGGTATGAAAAGTACTTAAATCTTCATAGAAAATGTAGAATTTCAAACGACCTTTTCAGCAGTGCAAAACTTGGCAACTTTTTATACCATTTACGTTTTTTTACACCAAGTACTTCGATCCGATTTAGAGATTCAGTCTAGAGCGTGACAAAAGTAGGGTGTTTGTTTATCTCCCAAATCATGATGTATGATCCGATTAATATCGTTTCGACTGACTTATTACATTTCTTTTTTCTTTTTTGCCGGTATCATTCAGTTTCATCCGAATTTGATCGGACCTTTCAAATTAGAGAGGAAAGTATGGTGCATAGGCATCTTAATGGCATTTAAAATAAAATAAATAAAGAAATAAATATCCGTTGTTAGAGACAAATAAATATGTAGATCAACATGGCTGTTGATGCTGATCAGGAATATATATCACTTAAAAAGCCGTGTTGCTTCGTGCTTTACATTGCAAGCATCTAATGACATTGATATACAGACTGGAAGGGTATAAAAAGACTTTGGCTTTGACTTCAACTTCATTTGGCAGTCAGAGGTGGAAAACAGAACAGCAAACCCGCATTAGTTCCTCCAATTCCCGGCCTTATGCAAATTCCATGGTCAAGTGCGCAAGTGGTTCAGTGTGTCAGGCAATCTCGGGGCCCCTGCAATTGCAATTGCAATTGCAATTGCAACTGGCTACCAAAATTGCTAAAGAGAGGAAAGAGAGCGGAAGGGAGGCAGCGAGAAGTAAGACAGCGGCAGAGCGGGAAGTGCTCCAGTTTGGTTCTTTCTCTGGGAGTCGCAGCACGCACCCAACGATTGAACGATTGATCCACTGATCCGGTCATGCAAATCGTCGCCTCGTCGGACCTCTCGACTGGAGCCATCGGCTAGCGCCTTATTGAGCCAGCGATTCGGCCAAGCGTGATCTTAGGCCCCGCTGCGCTTGAGTGCCTCTGGAGCCGCGAGGAGGCGCCGTGCGATGAGTCGAGTGGAGTATGAAGTATCTTGGGGCGTCACTTGCTGGGCCGCCCGATCTCTGGGGCAACTTTCGAGTTGGCGCATTCTTACACTCAAAGAAACTATCGCTTGAATTCTGTGCAAGTGAAAAATGATTCAATCACTGAGCTGCCTTAGTCTTTATTTCTAAGCTATAAATTCTTAATTATAAGTCCTAATTATGACTTACTTTCTTGAAGAGTTTTAAGATCTTGAGTGGTGTAAAGCGATCAGTAATGAAAACTGTTTCTATACATTTTCCCTTGTGCAAACTATGGCTGGGTGAGATTGGAAAAACGCAGTTGCAGGCGCGTCGGGCGGAGTTGGGAAACGAGTGACCCTAATCGATTGTCACTAGCTACCGCCACGGGGATTTGATGAATGCGGGCTCATCAGCAGCACCATGAGAGACAGAGAGAGAAAAAGAGAGAGAGGGCGGTAAAAAAAACTGAAAAAAACTGTGAAATGCAGTCGCAACTTTTACCCGAAGTAGAAGAAAAACCAAGAGGAAAAATCTGCCAAGTCATTTCTAATTGACCCACAAATGTGACTCGCGCGATGATTAATGTTGTTCTGGTTCGCCCTTTTATTTGCCTGCCTAATTGGGTCGATTCGCCGATATTTGCTCTCAGAGTTCATTTTCAGCTGCAGCAGCCTCGGAAAATGTGTCAAGTTGCGTTGCTTCTGGCCATGCCGCTTCCTCTCTCTTTCCTCTCCCTGATCGCACATGTTCGACATGCAAATCACAAGTGCATTTAAGCAAGGCAACCAGTTTTTACGTCTCTGCAGAATCGATTAGATTCTAGAACGCATTTGCAGATGGGCCTCAAGACGAACAACGACAGCCGCCCATCATTTACACCTGTTGCGAGCGGGCAACACTCGGCTAAGCTCCACATTCATTACAGTCGGTTCAGTTACACTATATATGTATATAGTGTAACATGATATACTGTATAATATATTTGTAAAATTTGTTTTATAATTTAGTAATAGTTATTATTATTACCCAGATATTGTATGACGGTCAATCTGATCCGATCCGAAAGCATTTAATCTTTTCTACGTAAAGTTCCACTCTAAAGTATATTGTTATATTATTAAAGCTTATGCTTTGCATATGTACAAACTTCTCTTTTCTGAAATTTAACACAGTATTTGCTTAAATAAAAATCTGTTTTTTTTAGTTTTAGAATTTTGTGCCATTCTCTAATAGATATATTCATTGGCTTCGTATATATTGACAAATTATTGTAATTTGTATATATAAACTCATTCAGTATTAAATAATCTCTCAAAAATAAATATAATTACCTACATAATTATGTATGTATGCAACATATTAAACTAGAAACTATAAAAATTAACTTTAGCAGTCAGATCAAAACTGAATGCCTTAGATATTTTCTGCCGTAAATATTCTATAATACAAAATATTGATTACTCTATTTAGTTCAATTTACAATTTAATTTAAAAATAATACTTACAAATTCCAGAGTTTTAGGTAATTTTGCAAAACGCAAAATGTTATTAAAATCAAAAAACTTTCATATTAATATCATAAATAAATAGCTACAGTTTTATTTTGATGGCTATTTTTATCGCATACACTATTATTATTACTTTCTGAATAAAGAAACAGTTTTATTGAAATCAATGCCTTGGAAATATTTAAAATTGTTAAATTTTAAAATTTAAGACAATTAATATAGAAACAATTTTAATGATAATCTTCGTACTAATTTGTTTCATTTTAACTATAGGAACTAGTGATGCAATTTGTATCAATTTCGGATACAATATAGAACTTTTTCTCATTTTTATTATATTTTAAAAAATTAATTACGATTTTAAACAAAAAGTCACAACTTATGCAGTGGTATCAAATTAAGCTTTTGATGAATTAAATAAATATTGATATATTATTAAATATTTATTGTTATACATACTAAGCAATAACAAAAAAAGATTAATGAATAGTGACTTAGCTTGCGGTGAAACTGACAGATCGACGGACATTCTGTGCCATGGATAATAATCCGGGCTACAATCCAATCTGTTATCTTACTTAGGCTCTTCTTAAGCCATAGTATCTGCTGCTGTAGTGAATAAACGTGCATACTTCCCGCTCAATGAATGATCTTGCCAAATTGGGCAGCCGCTCAGCAAGTACTATGATTAGACTTGTTTTTAATTTCCATGTTCCGCTTAAATATTCTTTGCCACACCTGAGCCAATAGAGGCAGGAGCAGGAGCAAAGCAGGTGCAACCAGCTGGAAGCTAAATTTAACGATGGCATAAATACTGCAGATAACGAGCAGTTAAACGAGCCCGAGAAGACCCACCCGAGTGGAGGACATGATCTATGCAGCCTTGCTAAATACTCTAACATTCAAAGTAAAGTTCTCTGGAATAAAACTCCTAGTTAAAGCTAGAGTTTTTATGTATATTTTATCAACATCTATTTACTTTGTACTACAATGTTTGTAGAACTTTTGGCTGCTGGCTCTCTGTCCGGTTGCTGCTCCTCCCCAGCAAGTTGGCCAATCTGTTGCGCAGTATTTGTACCTGTTTCTTGTTCAACATCGCAAACTTGGCCTCCGTCTGCAGAGCTGTCATGTTGTTGTTGCGGTTGTTGTTGCCAGTGTTGTCGCTGGTAACTGGAGCAATAATCATGCAAACCACAGTTAAGTGAAGTCGCGCATGGAGATCGGAACAAAATATGTTGCTGAGAAAAAATGATGTTAATTGAGCTGAACGTGGGCGACGTCGGGATACCCTGTTAAAAGAGCAGAGCTGCATACACGATTATTGGTATATATATTGCTATATATTGGATATATTGTTAGTATATTACAGTATGACTAGATCATGCCTATATATTATGTGAGATACTTCGTACTCAAGTCAGACGAAGCCGACACAAATCACTGCAGTCTGTGTTGAATGGTTTCAGTCACGCCTTCTTTAGTCTATGCACTCCCCTGTAATGCCCTTTCAAGCCATGCTGCTGGGTATTGCAAGAGAAACCTTGTAATTGTGACTGAAAGACGCAGAGTTTCTTTAGAAATTTTATTTACAATTCAGTGAAAATGCCTTAGAATTAGGTTTGGCGCTGCGCATTTTAATCATCGGTTGCATGCAACACCGGCCGCCGAACTGCAACGGGAACTTGTTGCACCAAGCACACTCGAGTGGGCAAGCACATGCAACAGCCACTCGCACGAACACAGACACAGACTGATACTCTATCCATATGTCATCTCGTTCGACCAGCAGAGCAGAGCGAGAGAGGGAGAAAATTATAAAAAAAATTAAAAAGAAGAGAGCGAGAGAACTGCCGGCCTGCAGTTAAACAGAGCGCAATATAAAGTGATGCTACTAGTTCTCCACATATATATATAGCGCCATTTCTTCCCCGCCTACCCTCCTCCTGTCGTACACCTTTTTCTACTCACTTTGAGTATCGCAGTTATTTTACTTTTGCAATTTTCCTCTTCTTTTTTGATTCTTTGATTTTTAATCTAAATCGAAATTCGCACGTCGCGTTCAGTTAACGAGATTTTGATTTATTGCTTTTCTATAATTCGAAATTTTAATGAAAATTTACACTGTCGCCGGCAGTCAAGTGTTCTATGAAGATTTATTGCGACCAATTGACACCCGCCTCCATCTCCGCGGACGCGACTGTCAACTGCGAGGGGGCAGGAGTTGAGAAAATTGAAATTGACTTTTTATACCGTTCATCCATTTAAAAATGGTATATTAGGTTTGTGCAAATGTATGTAGCAGGCAGAAGAAGATGCGGCAGATCACATATAAAAGTATATAAATATTCTGGATTACATTTAAAAGCTGAGTTAATCCAGCTATGTCCGTTCGTACGTCTGTCTATGTGAACACACTCAATTTATATGAATTTAGCATAAAAGTTCCATATAAACAAGTGAAGAAAGCTACAGTCGAGTGCACTCGACAGTAAGATACCATTTACCTTTCGCTGTTAAAAACTAATTCTTAATATTAATTACTTTTATTCGGCGAATAACAACGCATCGCATATTTTCGAGGACAAATTCACATGCATTGACGCTAATGGCACATGTCGACTGCACACTGGCTACACGACGACTGTGCGTGCGCAGTCGGCGTGCGCAGTCGGCGTCGGCGTCGGCGTCGGGCCTCTACTGCTGTGAGCGAAACTTCTCGTGCCTATAACTTCTGTGTTTATTGTCCGATCGGATTGAAATTTATAGGGTAGATCTGTACTATGGTAAGCTACAAGAGTGAGAAAAATGTTTTGTTAGTTCCCTAATTTTCCTAAAATGCAATAGTGTGGGGGCGGTGGGCGTGGCATCCAAAAGTTGAAAATCAAACATTCTCCGTAATGTTACCAGGCACCTTACTTTCAAATTTGGTGCTTCTAGCTTTTCTAGTTCTCTTTTAAACTATAAAAATGTGTTTTTTAGAGGCGGTGGGCGTGGCATCCAAAATTCTAAAATCCAACTTCTGCATAATGTTGCAAGACAACCCCCTACCAAATTTGGTGCGTTTATCTCTTTTCGTTATTGAATTATTTGGAAAAAATCGAAATACGCATTTATCGATTTGCGGAGGCGGTGGGCGTGGCACATCAAGTTTGAAATAAACTTCTTGTGTGTATTGAATACACGCACACTCCCACCAAGTCTGGTGCCTCTAGCTCTTTTAATAGCTGAGATCTGTGTGTTCATACAGACGGACAGACGGACAGACAGACGGACATGACCAAATCGACTCGGCTATTGATGCTGATCAAGAATATATATACTTTGTATGGTCTGCCACGCCTCCTTCTGCCTGTTACATACATTTGCACAAAGTTAATATATCATTTTTTACCCATTTTCAATGGGTAAATGGTATAAAAAGTAGCAGCAATACAGCAGAAACAAGCTGTTCCTTGCATGCATGCCTGTACTATATGTATGTGTGAAAGCGGCATGTACATGTATTTAAAAGTTAGATAGACAGGGTGAATGTATGCGTGAAAGCGAACTGTACAGCATTATTTAAGACTTAGATACAATTTTTAAAGCCCTATGAATGGTATTTGACAGTCGAGTTAGCTGAATTTTTGGTTTTTCTACTTGTTTGTCTTGTGGCAGCCGAAGAATAAGTCTTCGGTGGAATTTCCTGTGATGAATTGCTTTGGTTGAAGTATTTATAGAGGAGGCGTCAGTGCTGCCCTGAGCTACTTGTTGTGGTGAGAACTAATGTGCAATTCTGGAACTGCATATTAGTGATAGTTTCAGTGGCTATCGAGTGAAATGGATAAGACTGCAGGTCTTCAATTAGTTTAAATTAGCAATATTTTCCCTTTGGATTATTAGTGATAGTTATAGTGGCTATCGAGTAATGTGCATACGACTGCAGGTCTCAGGTTTAATTAGCAACATTTCCCCTTGGAATTCGTGCATGTCTAATGCCTGCATGTGATAGGTTCACACACACACACTCGTATGATACTTAGGAACAGCAATCTGGCCCAATTTTCCAGGCATTTCACTCGAATTTCACTTCGGCGGCTGGCGAGAAATCAAAGGGTTGCGATCGGCATCGACTTATGGGATAATGCGAGCAAACATTGCCGTGCCAAGCGCATTACGCTGTACTCAGCGTGTGTGTGTATTCGTGTGTGTGTGTGCTGGGGGCAATTAAGGTGACCATGGGTGCATAAAGAGAGGCAGACTTTCGTGATGCACTGTGCAAGCGGCCAGCGAAAGTGTTGTAAAATATTTGTTAACTTTTTCTACACACATACATACAGTTATATGTGTGTGTGTGTCTATAGTTTTGAGCTGCAGTTTGATTTTTGTCGCTCTCGCTATGGCGCAAGTTGCACATTTTTGTTGTCTGTTTTCAGTTTTCTGTTTTCTGTTTTTCATTTTATTGTCTTTTTTTCCATTTCGATTTTTTAATTGCATTTTTAGTTGTTGTTCAGCCAATCGCTCGCGCTGCGCTCCAATTTGTTGACATCAAACAGTTAACATTTTTCACTTCATGCGATGCGTCACAGTCGATCGGATTGGGATCGGGAGAGTGCGCCAGAAGGGGTCAACGCAGAGAGGGGCTGGTCAGGGGGCAGGGCTGGCGCTGTGGCTGTGGCTGGAGCTGGGACATTGCAAAGCCACTTTCGTGTTATTTATGTGCTTAATTAATTTTCGTCTTTCTGTTGTGAAAATGAAGTGTGGAAATGCAATCGGTGGCCTGTGGAAAACTTGTTGAAAATCGCCCGTCCAAAAGCGTCGCCACTCGCCGCGCCGCGTCGAAATTGCCAACAATTACTTTCATTTTCACAATGCGCATTTCACAGTTGCGATTACCAATGCAACTGAAACAGCAGTCGCAACTGTGGTCGGCTTTTTCAGCTTCCTTCTCAGAAAACTAAACTGATACCGTAGCCGGCTGAACCATACCCGGTACAAAATTATTGGGAAAACTGACACAAACAGTGCCAGCTCACTGTTTACGGTTTTGAATCACATGATTTCGTCTTAAGCTATAAACAATAATAAAATTCGGATTTCCAAAAGGGGATGTAGGGTATATAACTTTTGGGCTTTTGTCAATGTATTTAATTTAGTGACTCTTTTGAAATCATTAGTTTTTTACGATGCCTCTAAATTCTCTTTTTTTTGCTTGGTGTTAGTGTTTGTAGCTAATTTTCGGAATAATTAATAATTAATAATTAAATTTGGGATCCGACACTGTTACTGCAATATATGATAAACGGCATAAAAGCATTGAAACCTTAAATATTTCGACATTCTGGCACAGAGATAGACCTCAACAACTGGACTTACAGATCATGATATATTTGTATGACTTAGTTGAGTCTGCAAATATTTTTTCTGCCTTTTACAGACATGTGTGTTAAGACATTAGTAATAACGATAATGATTATTAGAAACAGCTGCAAACATTTTTTGAAAGGCAAGAAATCGTAATTAATCAAAAAAGTTTAGGATATGTATGTACAAATGCGTATTTATATATATAATAGAAACATATAGTATAGACTTACAAGCCAATATGTCCATACAAAACATGTTTGCTTTTGGTCGGGGTATCTCATAGTCGAGTATTTTACAGCAAAAAGTCATTAAAAATAGAAAAAATGATAAATTAAATTAAATTATGTAATGTGTGTTATAGAAGTGTTATAGAAGGCGTAAAAGTGGTTAAAAAAAAGATTCTTAAGCAGCATAGACAAGATTTTTTATTTTACAAGTGACTACAATTTATAAGATCTGATATTCTACATTAGAGCTTTATACGCATAGCAAACGCTGTCGCGTTTGCATTATTTTAAATTTTGTTCAATTTTGTTTCCCCCATTTTTTAACGACTTACGGTGAAGAGTATTAAACAGCGCGTTTGCATAATTATTTTGCTTAAAATTGCAAATAATTTGTTTACTACTTTTGGTGTAATTTTGGGTTCTCATCGAGTTTTCTCTATTTCTATTTTTTTATTAATTAAATTTAATTTTTGAGCTTGCCTTTTCCATTGATATTTATGCTAAAAAGTCTTAAAGTTTAATATAACTTAAAGGTGTTCGATCAGTTGTCTACAATATTCGCTGCAACTCCTGTTGAGCAGCCACTGGCAAGTCTCTTGTTGGTTGTTCTGCTTTCGTTGTGTGTAATTATTGTAAAACAATCCATTCATCAGGTTTGATTAACAGAAATTCTTTGGCATTTGCCACCGTTGCGTTGCGCTGCGCTGCGATGTCTGCAACAAACGAAACCAATTGCCAATGCGCGGCACGAATCGAACCGAGCTCGAAGCTCAAAGACCCGGCTACAACCACAATAACAACAACAACTACGGCAACACCAGCAATAACAGCAGCGACAACAACAACCACACGGACAGCAACAACAATGGCAATTTGTGCACCATTACAGAAGCATTAGAGCCAGGCTAACAACACAGCGAAGCCCCGAAAGTAGTTAGAAACGGAGGCGTGGGCTGGCTTAGGCCCAGCCAGCGTTGGGGGAGGGGCGGGCCAATGCGCTGGCTTCCAAAAGACTGCGCCCACGGACGAGGCGCGGCTCGGCAAGCGCCCGAACCCATTTCCATTTTCAATTCCAAAGCCTACTCTGCAGAGACCCTCCTCTCCTCCCCCCGCTGCACTCCACTCCCGTCTCTACGCACTTTCATGCCTTTTCCCCCTCTGCACACGCAGCATTGAAAATTGGGTGCGTTTATGCAAAAAGTGACAAGCACCTTCCCTGCCCCGGCTCCAGCCCCAACCCGTACTTCTTGTGCGACGAACTCGCTTAGGAGAAATCGCTTGGCGCACGCCTCAGGCATATTTTCATGCGTTTATTATTGTCGCGTTGTTGTTTTTGTTTTTGTTGTTGCTTTGTTTTGGACGCCGACCTCCGGCCAGTTGACTTCCCCTCGGGCGGCTGCCCCTGCATTTGAAACATGTTTAAAATTTACGATTGAAACACGTGCATCGGCATGTCTCACTCGGCTCGCATTCTGCTTGGGAACTTTGCCGTCTGAGATTTCTATTTGCTTATATGAATAATGTTTATAATCATATTCGTTGTACATATTTATGGCTGCTAATGGCCAAACGAGTGTATTCACATTAAGCTGTACAAAATGAATGCGTATTGCAACTGCATTTAAACTTCTTAAGGATTGTCTTAAGTTAAAATCAAAATTTTCTTTATATATGTATTCTATATGTATAATGATGATAGTGCTAATGCTGAAAAAATTGACTTACATTAAAAAAACGTTTTTTAAACTTTATATGTATAGTGTATCTATTTCATACATACAGATGAAAAAAATTATAACGTCGACATTATACATATACAGTATGTATGCTTGTACATGCACATATATTGTAATGCAAATATTTAATTATATTATAATTATAATAGTGGCTCAATATTAGTTTTTTGTTTTTATAATAATTTTTATATTTTATATAATTACATGCAATATTTAAAAAGTCTAAAACAACTTATTTTCAAATGAATGTACAACATATATTTTATATATAATTTCAGATAAATTATTAATAGTTATTAGAAATGCACCTACCATGAAATTTACAATATAATTATATATTTTTTATTTCATAAAAACAATTTTATTTAAATATTTCAGTGCACTTTTTAAGAATTATTAAAAGATCGGATTAATATTTATGTTATCTTTTCATGTTGCTATTTCATCATTAAATTTAATTTTTTAATAATTTAAAAAAGTTATAAAAAGTTATCAGAAATATCTTTATCATGAAATTAACAATATAATTATATATATTAAATTATAATTTTTTTTGTTAAACAAAAACAAAATTTATTCCAAAGGCACCGTTACGTTTCATGAAAACTACATATAATCAGTCTATTTCTTTACATATAAAATTATAAAGGGATTTTTATAGATCAGATTAAGATTAATGTTATAAGATTTTGAAATTAGTGACCTTGGAAAATGATACAGTAATAGTTCGCCTCGTATTGCTATTTTAACATTTCATTTTAACTTTTCATCATTTCATAAAAATTATTAAAATTATTATTTAAAATACCTAATTTGATTATACTATATATATTTTTAATTTCATAAAACAGAATTAAATATATAGACGGTTTGCGTTACGTTTTTTGAAATCGAAATATAATCAGTTTATGTTTATATTTGTTTACTTATAGAATTCCATTAAGATTTTTATAGATCAGATTTACATTTGTGTTATCAGACTTTGATTTCAGTGACGTTAAAAAATATGTATGTTAATGCTAATAAGTCGGCTCGTGTTGCTATTTCTCAGTATTGAGCAACTTGCGTGTTTTCTAGGCAATTTAAATCTATATCTAGCTTTTAATCGTGAAACTGGGCAAGCTCGCCTCATCGGAGTTTATTCAATGTTCAATCCGATTATTCGGTTATCGCTATGAATGGATAATTTTATAGTCGACGCGGGGCACGTTTCGGGGTGTGGCGTTTATGACTCTTGATGCCCGTTTGACAAGTGTCGAAAGCCGTGCGTAAGGTGTCAACTCCACCGCCAGATCAAAAGATCGTTAGTAGTTAGTAGGTTTCCAAGAGACGAAACCTTTTTCCACTGGCTAAAATGCAAATGAGTGTGTGGAAAATGCCGAAATAGCTAACTGAAAAGCTGACAAGAGCTGAGTTGTTGGAAAACTGAAAAGCTCCGTTGTTCGCATTGCATTGCATAGCAGTTAATTAAAGAGAGCTCAAGTCGCGGCACACGATGGAGACTTGTCGTAAAACCACATTTCAGACCTCAACCTCAACGTCAACGTCATCTAGTGCAATTTCACCTGGACGTGTCGAGCTGTGCTCCCTCCCCCTCTTTAATTAAAAGTGCGAGCTGCTGTTATGACAACTCACGGTCGTTCCACTGTCCAAATCAAAGTCCACTTCCAAATCAAGACCCAAATCAAAGCATGCAAATACGCGGCGAAACTCTTCAAATTCGTAAAATACTCGCAGCGGGCGCAGTTTCGGCTATTCACACATTTCGCTATTCGTTATTCACTATTCACACCGGTCCGATTCCGAATCCGAATCCAATTTCGTTTCAATTACAACAGGTGTCCGTGTGGCCAGGGGGGAGTAGGTTCCGCATTTTTTGGCGTATGACAGCGCCGCCAGGCAGGCAGCGACCCAGGCTACTGGAACTGCAATTGTAACTCGTGTATGGAGTTGGGAGGTAGACGCCTTACAGTGGGGCAACGTTTGAAATTATGAAATCAATACCTATGCCTATATAAAATATTATTTATACCTGTCTTACAACTGCGAATGTTGAATAGTGATTTAAATTTATCATATGAAAAATATACATGTATTATGCTATAAGTTCTTGCTCAGTACCTTGAATTACTCCCGTTTGTACATCTGTTTGTAATAAAAATTGCGTGTATTTTCATTATAAGTATTATATCTGATTACGTGAGCTATAAACAATTTCTAATATATAAGTATTATATATTCTTGTTCAATATGATGTATCACTTATTACTTATATATTACTGATTAAGTATTTACTATATTCGATTAAATAAACTTTTAACATTTAGAAATAGAAATAGAAAATAACACGTATAATATACGTCGTATATTCTATTAATATTTTTTTTAGTAAGCCCTATATCCGATTAAGTATACTTTAAATGATTTTCTCTATGGGAATACAAATGTAGATAGAGCAATATAAATTTGACAGACTTTATATAATAAAAAATAAAATAAACCAATTTTTTATAGCTTAATGTTATTTAGTCGGATATTAAAAATTTATGAATAGAAAGTTGTGAGTTAAATCTTAAATAAGCATTAAGCACTACGAGTAAACTATGTTGACTAATATAATATATGACAATATAATATAATATATTCAATATAATTTCTATAAATAAGTTTAAATAATTTCACAACTGAGGAAAACTTGATTTTGAAAGAATCAGACTAACCATTTTGCATCTGTTGCACTTCTTCTTGTATTTACACACTTATTTTTTTTAATTACACATAATTGTACTGACACTGACACTCCAGTTTTGTGACACTGTGCATCCGCTCGGCTTGTGGGTTGTGTGTCGCACGCCTTATGCCGTCGTTCAATCAATTTGCACGTCTTCGTTCGCTCGGCCTGTCTGTCGCCCGGGACGAAGAAGCTCGACAATGCAAGAGCAGGCAAATTTACTATATGCATATATATCTGGTATGTATATGTATATACTTCGCATACACACACCTACATATATATTCATATTCATGTTGTTTCTCTGTGGTTGCCTTTGTCGACGCGTGAAATTGGCCTGACATATATCGATTTTGGTCAACTGGACAAGTGAAATGGTCACGACTTCTGTTTTCTCCCTGGACGGAATAACAGACAGACACATGGACAGCTGACCATGACGAACAACGATTGTGGCACACGAATCCAGCGTAGTTCAATTCATCAATCACTGCCAAGTTGCCCCAAAGAATCAAGTTCGAGTACGAATACGAGTACGAAGCGAGTCTGAATACGAATTCGAGCCCGAGTTCGGCACGGAGTTAACTGCAAAACAATTAGAATAATTAAGCAGCGGGCCGCGTGTGGGGCCAAGTTGCAGCAGCAGGAGGCAGGCGGCTGCTCGGGGTCTCCACTCTGGTCCATGGGACAAGGTCAACTGGGGCGTCGGGCGCTTGGCGGGGCGACAAGTCTCGTCAAGTCTCGCTGGCATTTTGTTGTAGTTATTTACAAGTTCGTGCTAATTAAGTCTAGAAAAGCATTTGCCATTGTTTGGCTACAAGACTGACACGCGGACAGACAGCCGGACAGACGGACAGGCCTAGACAGACGACAGACTTGAAGACTCGAAGACTGCAGACTGGAAGAATTTCAATGCCTTCAGACAGCCACATAAAGTTTCCCAAGTTTGTTTGCTGTGGCTTACTTTGAACTTGACGCTGACATCGCAACTTGTTCTGCTCGTAATACCCTGCACTCATTGCAGTTGGGTATATTAAAGCCATAATTAAAATAATAATTTAAATAGTTTGTTCAATATAGAGACAAGCGACCAATTAGATGACAAAATCAAAATTGTATAACGATATAATCTTAATGATCGGAAATATTATAAATATTGTTTTAGTTTCTATATCAAATCCGAATTTTAATTTGCTATGCTTAGGATTTCTATCTCATATTCGAATATGAACAAAATCCGATCATTATGACATAGATATTTATGATTTTGTAGTTTACATAAGAAACATGGAACAAAACTGCATATTTTTTAAATGCTTTTAAATTTAAATAGATATTATCTATGATTTCTTAAAAATAAAATGTCGTACAGCTATTATTATTTGATATTGCTATGACTGAATATATAAATCTATATACAAATAATCAATCGGATGAGGCTTATGCAAGGTAAAGTTTTTTCAAACTTTAGAAATTTTAACGGTTTTCTGGGTATCTGCTAGTCGATTCGCTTACATTTGCCTATCTTCACTTTACGCTGTTGTTGTTGTTGACGTGGTTGTAGGGTTCAAGCAGCACGCGATTAAGTCGTAATTTGTAAACGCTTTAACCGAGGTGTTTTGGGTCAAGTTGACGATGCCGACAAATGATGATGGAAAAGAGACATTGCTTAAAAACGATTTTCTCGGCATTTCAGATCGCTTTGTCGAAGACAAAGCAGAGAGAAAGAGATACCGCGCCAACACACACACACACACATATATACACACAAACGCACACTTACACTCAATAAGAGAGAAAGTTTCTAAGACATTACTGTCGATTTCGATCAAAAGTGTCGACTGCGGCCAAGGAACTTCACGTGAAATGACAGCGGGCCGACAGTGTGAGATTTACCATATACACATATGTACATATATGGAAGACTCGTTCTATAGCCCTGTGCACTCATATAGCTTGGCATATGCCCATGCCTATGATTGATCCATTACAGACTCAGCCATTAAATTGATGTGTGATTTTGGGTCACTTTCGGTTTCGGGCAATCGCTCACCTTTGGCGCTGTTGCAATCCACACATAACTCGCCTGGGCATTTTGGGTTTGGGCAACGTGTGCAGCATGTGCAACATGTTGTTGCAGTCGTTTTGCAATCGACAAAGATTTGAGTCGAGCTGATGGCGGACTCTTATGAAATTACCATGCCCAACGGTCCCAGGCATCCCAAGCAATTGGCAATCATCCCAGCCGGAGTTGAGTCACACGTGTCCGTCGATTGTTTCTCTAGTTGTTGTGCATTACAGCAGCAACGGCAACAGCAACAATAACAGCAACAATAACAAAAACAACAATATCATTGAGAGAAAAGTGCAAATCATAACTGCTAATGTCATTCAAATGCCCAGCACCTTAGATCAATCCTAGGGTATAGAGGGAAAGTTTATGCAACAGACCAAAAGATACCAATAACTTAGTTGATTGGATTTGGGTGAAAATAATCAGGGGTTCAGTATAAGATTCTTAAAGTAATACTATGTTTTTATTATCAATACATCACATTTCATTATACATTACATTATACATCACATTATATTTGCATCGGCTATATATTAAATTGCGCTTGAGCTAGTATGGTATGTTCGGGGTTGATTGAAATCGTGCCTGAATCCACAGACTTATAACCATACGGTTTGATTACTAATTATTATATTATTATTATTATTATTATTTATTTATTATTGTTATTTTTCTATTATTATTATTATTATTATTGATATTATTATTATTATTATTATTTTTATTATTATTATTATTATTATTATTATTATTATTATTATTATTATTATTATATATTATTATTATTATTATTATTATTATTATTATTATTATTATTATTATTATTATTATTATTATTATTATTATTATTATTATTATTATTATTATTATTATTATTATTATTATTATTATTATTATTGTTATAATTATTATTATTACTTACTGAAGATGGATATTCAAAAATTATTATTTATTACTATCAATAAGCAAGGGTATCTAGCCATCTCCGTCTGTTATTATTATTTGTATTATTATATTATATATTATATATATTTTTTAGTATTATTATTATTATTATTATAATTATTATTATTATTATACATTAAATTAATATTATTAATATAATTGTTATAAACATCATTAATATTATTCACTGAAGAAAGCATCTTCGACCGTTATTATTGATCACTATTAACAAGCGAGATGATCTAGTCATGTCCGTGTATCCGTCTATTGAGTTGTAAACTGATCTGTCAGTTTCTAATCTATGTTGAAGTCTGGCACACTTTTTTCTTCTGCATACTATTTATAAGTCTATTCTAGCCAGAACGATCCTATATATATCGTATAACAGTCATAGAATTTTTCGGCTAGCTTTTGTTACTTTTAAGTTAACGTAGCTTTAATAAATTTTAAAGTACTTTGACCAAATATTATAAAAATCGGTTGAATATAACATGTATATAGCTGCCAAACAATGATTTCTCAAGCAAACAGACTGATCAAACAAAAATTAACCTTTTTTAAAAAACGTATATAATAAAGCGGATTTTGAGCTCGAATAATATCAGTTTTATTAATTTCACATTTGTCACGCTAGAATTGGATAGCTGGATATTTATGCATTATAGTAATGGTAAAAAAAAATAGGTTGTATGGGCTCATGCATATAATTAAATTTCGATGTTAACGTTAAAGTTTTTTTTTTTGGTTATCATATACCCTGTAGCCGCAAAGATCTTATCTTATTCAGAGCTCTGTAACCCTTCAGGGATACTCATAATTCCAAACCAAATGAGTCTACATATTTATATCTATATATATTATATATCTTATGTCTCCAAGAGTCTGATGGTGATGGGACTAGTATGTTGTTGTCGCTTTCCCGCATCGAATCGTAAAATGTCAGTTGAATACGCATATGAAATACAATTCGAATTCCCAGACATGTCGACTCCGAGTTGGACTGCGTCTTCGACTTTTACTTTGCATTTTCGTATCGCGTTTTGCTTAATTTAATTTGTTTTACAACTTGGCGTTTATCGCCTGCGCCTTCGTCTCTCGCACTTGTCAGCTGCGCTTTGCTTTCAGCGAGATTTTATAGAGGCTTTCAATTTACGTTTTATCCGTGACTCAGCAGCCAGAAGAGAGTCTCCCCGGCTTCCCAGTCGGCCAGTCGTCCAGTCTTGCAGCCTTGCAGTCGCCCAGTCGCATCTGCAGCCGAGTCTAAGTCGAAGTCTTAGGCGGAGTCATCGAGTTAGTCAGCCTCTGTTGGCTGCATCTCCCGCTGTGTTCTCTTTATTATATGATTTATCTGGCGGACTCTTCAGCCGGGAAGAGAGTCAAGTGAGTCAAGTGCAGCCAAAAGTGAAATTATTATTTATCACTTCATTCCCTTTGGCTCCAGTCGCTGCAGTAGGCGAGAGCACCTATTGCGTTAGTACTGCTACGAATCGAGTGGAAATACCGCGTATAAATAGTCTATATCTATGCCTGCTTGCAGCGAAAACTCCCGAAAGTGTGGCAAAGTTTCGGTCTGCTGCAGCTTAGGATTTTCCCATTGCATTTTGATTTGAAATTGCTCGAGCGATTTATAATTGATTTTTGCTTTTGCCAGCAGGTGCACAAATTCGAGCTGCGCCACGGCGCGCAGCTCACGGCCCACTTGCCACATGCTGCATGCAACATTTAGCCGAGTGCCGGCTAGCAATCTGCATAGGTTGCAGCTCCAACTTTGGTTGCAACTGCAACTGCAACTGGGCGGCAATTGCGTGTCTTCTACTCCAGTTCAGCTCAGCTCAGTCTTCGTCTGAGTCTGTGCGTCCAACTGTCCGTCTGTCTCGCCAGCCGCGTCTCAATCTTCGTCCAGCTCAATTGGCAATGCCTCGCACTACACTGGGAATCATTAAAAACGCAGCATCGCTAAATAAATCTCTGTTCATTTGACTGTCGTCTCAAATAAATCATACGACACGCCAAACGGCCGAACAGTCGAAAAGCCGAAAAAATGACTTAAAAACTGGGAAACGGGCGGACTGCAGATTAAAAACACTTGGATAGGATAAGTGGTTTTCCAATTAAAATGCTTGAAAAAGATACAAATATCTAAATTATTGTAAAAATGTTTCAAAATGTTTTTTCAAAGATATTTCCTATGAATATAATAATATAACATTGAAATTGAAATTGTGAATTAAATTATAGTTAGTTATATTTATTAAAAAAAATTTAAAAGATTGAGTAAGGCTTTTGTCGTCTTGGGCCTAAACAAAGAAAACAATATTTAATATTAATAACACCGGAAAATAACGTTAGTTTTCGGGGACTGTCGATTACAAACGATTATAAAAACTTGGTTAGAATATGTGTTTTTCCAATTATACTTCTTCGCAATAGAACAAAATATCTAATTTATTTCAAAATTATTAAATAAATTTATCGTTGATTTTTCTTATTAATAAAAATAATTATATGGAATTGAAATTGTGCTTACAATCAACTTTAATGAGTTAAGTTTAATTTATTTCAATAATTATAAAATATTTTTGACGACTATTGAAAATAGCTTTTTAATTTCACTGGAAGTCTTGATGGCTTCGAATGTTGATGCCTAAAAACTTTATATGAAAATTAACATGGTATCTAAAATAGTATAACTACTAAACATATATAACAACATTATTATAGGAGTCTGTTTGTCTGCCTCTGCTGTCTGATGTCTACTGATTCGCTGCACTTTCCCAAAAAGAAACAAAGACGCAAACGACTAACCGGTAGTTGCAGGCAGACACTCCGGAGCGGAGACTCCCGGCACGCGGTACGTATACGCAATATTGTGCCGAGCTCTCTTGCTGTTTGCGTTGTTGTTGTTTCCGCAGCACGTCACATGTCAAGTTGGCTCTTTTTCGACTCTTTTTCGCCACATTTTCCATTTGCCATTTTCCATTTTCAATTTTCCTTTTCCATGTTAATGAAACGCGATTTCCTAACTGCGCGTTGTTTGTTATTATTCACGCGCTTGGAGTCAATTATCAAAAGCCGCACTTGACAGCTGACGGCAGCAGGCAGGCAGACCGACTGTCAGATGCTCTATAAGCCATATTTATTTATATTTATATTTATTTATATATTTATCACTGCAAATGCTGCACTCATTCGATTTTGAGTTGTGTTCTCCTTGCTACTGATGCCTCTTTTTCCTGGTTGCATGCAAAGGGTATGCCCGGGTCCGGCTTATCCCACTGAAAGAGGAAACAAGCTGGCGTTGGCTGACGTTGCAGTTGCAAGTCGCAAGTTTGCCGTTGCGCACACACTTTGCTGAAATTTTCACTTTCACAAAAGGTCTATGGACGCCTCCCCGATCACCTCTCGGTCGATTTCCCACTCAGGCCTGGCGTGAGTCGCGAATCGACGGCAAATTGGTAGGAGCCAAAGACTGTCAGCCGTCGATTTGCGGCGTTTTTCGCCAGTTTTTGTGCTTTTTTCGCTCCTTTTTTTGCTTTTCTTATGGGAAATTGCTTGCAGGTGGCTGCCGTCAGGCCGACTTGGTTTGCTTTGGCCAGACTTGGCTCGATTAGTTAGCCGGATTGCCGGATTGCCGGATTGTCAGACTGCCTGCTAGGCCCATGGCTGACTTGGCTAACGCCCCTGTCTGGTGGCTTAGTGCGCTGTTTCCTCATCGACGCGGCCAAGTGTTTCGGCCAATAGTCTTTTGATGAGCTACTGGCTAAGCTCTTTCTTCCAAAAATCATGCACTATCTGGCGAAGCGGAAGCCAGCAGAGCAGCGCAGCGCTGAATCATATCGGAACAGGAATCGAAGTCAAAGTCTATTTCAGTTGTAAAAATAGTTTGTTTGATTTAATATATTATAGTTAATTCCAAATCCATTTCAGTAGTAAGCTCTGAGAACTACACCTGTTTCAGTCCATAAAATCAGATCAGTCTCTCTACTTCTCTCTCTTTCTTTTAACTTTCGATATTGCATAATTATTTCTGTTTTACTTGAGCTTATTAATATTTAATAATAACCAGTAATACCTCTGGTATTAGTTTTACAGTCTCAACTTTAAAATACCCGGTATGGAGGCTTTACAAAAATACATTTATAGTATATTTATTAATAAATATATCGCTAGAATACATAGCAAAAGCAGTTTCAGAAAATATTTATCAGTGAGTAGAAAATACTACAGTCGATACCACTCAACTGCAAAATTTATATAAAATTAAAAAATTATTTTTTAGTATATGTATGTATTTATATTACTGAAGTTTTATTTTTAAATTAAGTTTTAGAGCATATACCAGTGAGAAGATAATATTATAGTCGATCGCACTCAACTGTATAATGCATGCTATGAGATTTTTTAAAAAAGAATTTTGTAGTTAATGTATTTGTATTTAAATCGCTGATATACGATAGTAAATGCAGTTTCAGAATATATATCTCAACTTGATATGGTATTTTACAATAGTTTTCATTTGTTGCAGCCTATGCTGAACCTGTACCTGTACCTTTCCAATTAGTTTTGTCAATAAAACTACATCGATAAAACATAGATAAATCATTCTATAGTCTTAAAAAAAATGTATGATAAAACCTAGATAAATCATTCTATAGTCTTAAAAAAAATGTTAAGAAATGTTTATCTTTTCGATTATTATTTAGCTTTTCATTTTCAAAGCCAGGGTGAAGAAGAGTCCACAGACTTATTGAACATCTTATATTGAAAATCAACGAGTAGACAGAAGAACATCAAACTTTGAGATACTGATATTGAAATTTGAATTCCCCGTAGCAAATACTGATTCAGAATAGGTACTTCATATGGTCGTTACAAACCTCAAATACCTCTATATATCTAGCATAATTCTGTCAAACGCCCTTTCTCTAGTCGTTGAGTAAACACAAGTCGCAGCTTTGGCATAAATCATTGGCCTGTAGTTGGGCTTTTACCCCGAATGTTCTGCAAACGGAAGACTTCTGAAGAATAGGCCTAATTTGCCGACGACGCTCTGGGCTGCTTCAAAGAGACAAGACAAATATTTTGATTAGATTCTCGAACGTGGCATTAAAATTAAAAATAAATTAATCAAGCGGCCCCAACGTGACAAGCAACACAACAGCCAACAGCAACAACAAAGCAACAACGGCAACAACAACAGCAGGAAGAGACGAACGACAGCGACGATGGGCGATTTTCGAAAGTGGCAGCCATAAAAATTATATGGTAATTCATAAATCTGGCGAGTCAATGGACCCCACGACCATAAAAGGACAATTTCGAAAACTTCAAATGCGCCTTATAAAATGTGTTTTTTATTTCGTATTTCTCCAGCTCTTTTTTCGGAAATTAGCATAGAAAAGTGAAAGTGCGATCGGGCTGTGGCTCGGTGGGCCGCCAGCCGCCTGCCGCTTGCCGCTTGCAGCTGCAATGAATTTAATATGTAGCAGCAACAGCAACGCGAGCAACACCAGCAACAACAACAACTGCGACAACAAGTTGCAATGTGGCATGTGCAGCGCTTTGGCCGACGGCCTCGCCCGATCCGCCTTCGTCTGGGAGCAGTCAAAGGGCTGCGAGTGTTGATCATTTCCAAAATACCAAATCGAAAGTCCAAATTTCGAAATAAAAGCCAAACAGATACATAGAGGATATAGCAAAAAAGATACATGTGGATAATTGAATAGATATTAAGGCTATTTATTATAGATAGAAAAAAATTGCATAGTTCATTTTGATATCGGCAAGTGTTTCGCAAATTCTCCATCGATAGTTTTTCGATAATAAGAATTATATATATATATTTTTAGGTATATGAGATTTATTCCATTGTTTCTCTCGTACATTTTTATTTGTTTATTTATATATTCTTGTTGAAGATATAATTATGTCTGCCGTATATTTTCCATGTATAGAAAAAACCTTTCCATTCCCTCTTTCTGCCTTTTAGAAAAAACATTCCGTACACATTGGGTGTATTTTTTTCTGATCAGCAAGAACAGCCAAGTCGCTCTGATTATATCCGTCTATTTGTCCGTAATTCTGTATTTCTTTCGTTACCTCGATCAGTCTGTTTCGGCCGCACAGTTTCTCAGTTAAATCTATCTAGATGAACTTGGCACGCATAATTCTCTCATCTGCATGCTGTAAATAGATAGGACCAGCCAGAACGAAGTTATATATCGCATAACTGCTAAAGCAACTATCGGCTTATTTTTGCTATTTTTTCAGATATCGAAATTAAACTCGACCGATTTTATTTTATTTTATTTCTATAGGATATAGTACACCTATAAAAACACTATAAAACAATCGAATTAATATTTAAGTTTTCCTTTGCATATTCCAAATTTCGTAAAATCTGAGTTTTATAGATCCGATCGGACAAAATCTAATTTTTTTTTAACAAATAAGTGGCACCAAAACTGTATAAAGCAATGTTATTTTTAGCAACTTTTTTGTTTAGTATATAGTAATCATTCACAAAACTGTGGAAAGTAATGTTTTGAAATAATGAAAGTTATACATTTTCATATTAAAGAATATTCCAACTTCAGACTGTGATTCTGAGACTGAACTACTAACTTACGGACAGACAAACGGACAAGTTCAATCAGAAAGTGATCTTGATACTATAAGGCTGTAAAGCCTTTAAATGTCCTTCAATTTCCAGTTTGAAGCTTGCTACACTAATGATTGTTTTTTTGCAAAATAGGAAAAGGTGCATACACACATGTTTGATATAGTGATAAAATTGATGATAAAATGCTAATGAAATTCTTCATAGTTATGTTATTTATGTGTATTATCTCGCAAATGTGCATTAAGGTGCCAGATTTATCGTGACACAATTAAAATACCCTCGGCAAGGATAGCATTGGGAAAATATCTGGGGAAGTAGGTTTTATTTAGTCTCCGCCTCCACCTTCTCCTGCATCTACATCTTCGTCTTCGATTCGCGCGTGACTCGATTGACATTTGAATGAGAGTGCAAAATGTGCAAAACGAGTGGCAAACAGCAACAGCAACAACAACTGCAATAGCAGCAACAACTCAAGTAGCAGCAACAATAACAACAGCAGCAGCAACCACAACAACAACAACAACGGCTTTTGCAGTAGCAACAATTGTTGCGGCCTCTGAAAAAATCAATATGCCGTAATGGATTTTGACGCCGTGTTGCAGGTATTTCAGCGATTGCCACAGCCAATGCAATGGCCAAAAATAGATAGAGAGAGAGGGAGAGGCAAAGACAGAGAGAGTAAGAGAGAGAGAGAGAGGGACAGAGGTAGAGGAAAAGCCATTGTCATGCAACATGTTTCGGAATCGTTGACTGAGCGGCAATAAAACCGACTGCCCCCATGGGAATGCAATCGCAGTTGAAGTCGCACTCGGATTCATATTCGAACACGTGGCAACTAATGCAACTAATTATTCTGCAGTCAGAGTATCTCGGCGGTCAACGAACTTGGCCAACAATAGCCGATGCGACAGTGCATAATGGCAGCTGCATTAGCATATATATCTTATTATCACAAGCGTAAATTGATAGTGTAATGAAATGACTGTCTACGTAAACTATAACCTATAATCTGCAGTTTTAAAATTTGTCCAAAGAAATCTTTAGGTTTATATCTCTGTATGTATATAATTCATAGAGAAGTAGAGAAAGTTATAGTCTACTGCACTCGACGGTAAGATACCATTTACCTTTGGCCTTCAAAAAAAATAATTCATAATTTTAAATACTTTTATTTGTCGAATTGACAACAATGCATTGCATTTTCACATCTTTCAATATTTCGAAAAACTAATTTTCTGAGGACGATGGGCGTGGCATCCAAAAGTTGAAAATCCGCATTCTGTATAATGCTATGAGAAAACTTCTTACCAAATTTAATGCTTTTATCTTTTATAATAACAGCAAAGTACGAATTCGGCATAATGATACAAGTGACCATTCTACCAAATTTGATGACTCTAGCTCTTAAATTAATTTCGTTATTTGCAATAAATCGAAAAACGTCTTTTTCGATTTCCGCAGGCTATGGGTGTAGCACCTAATGTTTGAAATAAACTTCTTATATGTATGGTATACACGAACTCTTCTACTAAGTTTGGTCTTTCCAGCTCTTGTTATGGCTGAAATCAGTGTATGCATACACGCAGGCGGACAAACGGACATGAATTAATTGACTCGGCTATTGATGTCTGCTCTTTCTGCCTGCTCTTTCTGCCTGTAACATGCATTTTCACAAAGTTAATATACACTTTTGAACCCATTTTCCCATTAAAAATAGAATATATTTTTTTTTCACTAATGAAATAAGAATTTGTGGTTATCTAAGAATCTTAAGAGTGTGAAGTTATATTTATATTAATTTATGACAAAAGAAAATTTATATGTAATCTTAATGTTTATATTTAAGATGTTAAAAAATAATTTTAAAACAAATATTTATTAAATATATATATAAATAATTTTAGTATTTAGTTTTGTTTCTTCAGATTCCATATAGTGGATCGTGCAGTTATATATGCTCTATGTTAAGTAAATTCCCCATACAGTGCCTCCAATGGCGCCAGTCAAAATATTGTAGTGAGCGTTGCGCAACCCTCGCGCCAGTTGCTCCACTGTGCCCCCGCGTAGCCTACGCAATTAATCAATTTTTGTTCTACTCTCATTACAGCTATTCTCTTCTGCCGCCACACTCCTCCCCCTCCACTCCCCTCTGCTGCCCACACAAGTTGCGTGCGTGAAAAGGGTTCGATGCGGTTGCGCCCTCGCCCGCCTCTCTGCACTCTGCTCTCTGCCACAGTCTCTTCCCAGTGCTGAGCCTCTCTTCACTGCGGCCGTAGCACACTTGAAAATTTGTTGTCTGAGTTTCCTAATGAAGCGTGCAGTTAATTGTTATTGTTGTGGTTGTTGTTGTTGTTGCTGTAGTTGTTGTGGTTGTTGTTGTTGTAAACAAATCGTTTTGGGATGTGCAAGCAGTGAGGGTTATAAGCGAGCGGGCAGGAGGGTGGAGGGGTCAAATTGCCGGTTGCATTGATTTTCCGTAACATTTTTCATTTGGGTGGGTCAAAAAACCCATTAAATTCGGGAATCAAGTGTGTGTGTGTATGTGTGTGTGAGTGTATCTTAAATGCATTGAGAGGGATTTACTAATTACAGATTAAATTACTTATCATATGCAATCTAATTAGCTTGGAAATTAAGGCAGATGTATATTTAATTAATAATTAAATATAGTTGACTGGGAACTTAGATGCATGGAAAACAACAATAGGGTATATCCCTATTTAACTCAACTTAAGATCTTCGATATTTCACAACTTATACAAATGTTAGCCTTTTTCTGGCTTTATTCGGCTAGACTGTCTCTAACATCGAACCCGGTTTGAAACGAGCCAAACAGGTGAGCCGATCTCCAGCTGCGCGCGTATAAGAGAGCGGCGCACTCAGGCGTGATGTCACAGCGCATATCAAGGCAAAGCGCGGCGACAGCTTAAAGCTCAAACTAACACACAAACAACAACTCCATTGTTATTATGAAGATACCTGCATGTGTAGCTACACATGGCTACAAACTGATAAGACGACTGTTTCGCACACACACACACACATAGACTGAATTTTATGCTACATTGAAATGCAAATAATCAATTATCAAACGCATAACTTATTCGCGAGAGCAACTTATACGCGTCTAACATAATCTCTGATTATGTTACGCACGCGCCAGAGAGAGAGAGAGCGAACGCCAACACGTTGCAGTTCGCACGCGCTCTCTCTCGCTCTCTCAGTCGCTGTTCGAAGCAACGAGTGAGCGCGCGCTCCCGGTTTTCTTGGCGCTCGACTGCTTGGCGCTCAGCCAGCGGCAGCTCAGTATCGTGTGTGCATTCGAACCGATTCGTTGTGCCGAACGCAGCAGTGAGCAAGCGCGCGTCAGTGTCAGCAGTGGAGAAGCAGAGCAGCAGCAGCAGCAGCAGCAGCAGCAGCAGCGCCTAGCGAAACTTCAAGCCCGTGTGTTTTGTTGATATTTTTAAAAAGAAGAAGCCAAGTGCAAAGCGAAATTGAATAATTTTTGTAGTGTGTGTGTGTGTGCGCGAGTTGCGTATGTGTGCGTGCGTGCGTGTGTATTCCCCGATTGTATTCAGTCGCAGTCGAGTGCAGCGTTTTGTATATTATTGTTATTTGCTTGCCCAGCCGAAATAAAAAGTTTATATCGAAATCAAAAGCAAAGGGCAAAGCAAACGTGCAAAACAACAGTTAGCGAATCAAAGGAGAGAGAAGAGTGAGCTGAAGCGACAACAACAACAACAACAACAAGCAGTCGACTCAGCGATTGTGCTGCTATTTTCGGAGCAATTAGCAGAGTAACAACAACAACAACAACAACAACAACAACAGCAGCAGCAGCGGCAGAGGCAGCAGCGGCAGAGGCAGCAGCGTTAACAGCGACGTCGACAGCGACAGCAACAACAACAGCGACCGGCTACTGCGCCGCTGCGTCTGTTGGAGCAGCGAACAACAACAACAACAACAAAGAGAAGCAGAACTGCAACAATAACAACAACAACAACAACAACAACAACAGCGTCGTCAGGCTGACGGCGCATTTGCATAAATATGTGAGGCTGTTCGGCACAGAATTGTTGTTGTTGTTGCTCCTTTCCAGCAAGTGTCGAAAAACAACACGAAAGTAAAGCGCGCAAAAAGCGCAAATTGTGCAAAATTCCAAATTATTCAAAGTGTCTTACAAGTTATTCAAAGCCGTGTGTGCCTGTGTGTGTGTGTGTGCGTGCGTGCGTGTGAACACAATGCTGCCAATCAACGCTGAACAGCAACAGCAACAACAACAGCAGCAGCGTTGAGCTGAGCTTAAAGCTCTCGTCCGGCAGATTCTACTGCAACATTTGAGAAGACAACGCAAAACGCAAACTCTCCAAAATGTCAACTACAACAATAACAACAACCACAACAGTCGTGGCAGCAGCGACCGCGGCAACGGCAACGGCAGCGGCAGCGACGTCGGCCGCAGCCTCAACGCCTACGCCGACGTCGGGCAATGGACGGACGGCGGACTGTCGTAAATTCTCACCAAATATTTTCAACAAGAGCAAATGCAGCCACTGTTTCCGTCAGCGGGAGGAGCACAGCGCCGCCGCCTTGGAATGCAATAGGGTGAGTGCGTGAAGCCAGTGCTGTGCAGGCAGCTTCTCTCCCGTCAGAAATAGCTTTAGCGGGAAAACTAAACTTTTCATTCTTCTGCTGATTTCGATGGCGTTCCTATAGCATTTATCAACTGGAAATGGGGAGAACATGTTGTATATCGGCTTTGTTTAAGTTTCTTTATTATAATTGTGCTATGGTTGTCGAATATCTTTAAAATATGGTACAGATAATAATTTCTTTTTCTAAAAAAAAAATCACTTTGAAACATCGAAATATTCGATTTTTTTGATTTTTTTAATTCCAATATAAAACATACTCTGCTTCTTAATGCCTTCCTCCTATAAGAACGAATAAACTCCCTAAAGGTATTAGTTTCCATGGAAGATACTAGTGAATATCAAAATAGACTCACTGTAACTGGTATTATTGATAATTTTCTTTAAGCTTTCTTATCATAATGATCAGTAAAATATATCAGTAAATAACAAATAAAAAAAATCGTATTTTAGATAGTTAGCCACAAAAAATATTCCAATATAAATATATGATTTTTATTAAAAAAATATCGAAATATTGACATTTTGATTCAATTTTTAAGCCAGGCAATTTTAATATTATCAATGCAACAAAAGCTAAGAATATGATCAGCTCTTAAAATGAGTTAACTTTAGCTTTTTTTAGTGTAATGCAACTTCTTGTGACATAATGTTGTTGGCAACACTGTGTACCATGGGTGTCTAGGCAGGGGAGTGTGAGTTCTGCTGTCGCAGCTAGTACGAGTATTTGGAAAATCGCTGCTGTTCTCTCTCTCTCTCTCCAGCTCTGCTCGTTTAAATTTATAGCTAGCTGCAGTTTGTATATCTTGCGTATAGCTGCTTTTATAGACTTGTAGCATGGCCCATAATGATTTTCCCGTGTAGGTATCTTGTACGTATATGCATTTCGGTGTGTGTCTGTGTTATTATGTACTGGAACATACATATGTATGCAGGTTTATGGATGGAAAATTGGTTCAGTCTGAAGTTGGGTTGTTGCAATGGAACTTACGACACGCATATATAAATTATCTTAAATTAAATTTGAGAAATTAATACTTATTTGAATATTTCATCTAAAATTTTTGCTAGAATAATAAAATCTGTAGTAATTCAAGAAGAATCTATTTGAAAAAAATATAATTATAATTATTATCTCAAAAATATTATTATTTTTTTAAGAAAAAGACATTTTTTGTGACTCTTTTATCTGCTTTCTATAAGTTCCCATTTGTTATTAATATTTCTTCTGTTCAGACCAAAATGTATTTTTAACAACTGACCCTAATAATTTGTGTCTGTCTCTATACTCGTTTTCTATGCTGCTCTTTAATAAGCGAGCAACGTTTTCAATTTTGTTTTTTGACAGTTTACAAGCTTTTTTGCTCTCTCTCCTCTTCTCTTCCCCCGTTTGACGCCTTTGCTTTTTTTTCTCTTTTTGGGGCGCCAACAGTTTCGTGTGCCAAAAGGTTTAATGACATGTATGAATTTGGGCTTTGTAAATTTTGTAAATTGGCATAATTGTAATTGATGCCAACTTCTGTGGAGCCCGCTTTTGGCTGAAATCGTTTATTGAAGGCAATCACCGATGGCCGTATACGCTTTCAATTAGTTCCAATATTTTTAACTGATTATATATATATTTTTTATTTAATTGTGTTGGGTAAAATTACACTACACGTAGAGCACTTCTCAGCTTTATAGCGAAGAAAGACGAACTAGTGAATATCACATTAAAATTAGCACAGTCTCCGATCGAGAATGTTTTAGAGTTCGAGGCCGAAACCGCAATACACTTGACGCCTGCGCTAATATCGAGTAGTTAATAAGCCACAACAGATATTTAACTTGGTGCGTATGAGAGGGTAAGCACAAAGACAGCACGATTCTGTAGAATAGAGACCCATTTGAGTCAACAACGACAGCTGAAGGTGCGGCAACTGTATCAATAGTAGAATCGTTGAGTAATATCGGCGTAGCACTCGTTTTCAAGATTTGCCTGGCAAACAACAAATTTCAATTGGCAACTATTTATTGTCGTGCAGTGTAAAGTTGGAAAAGTAGTAGAAAAATCTAAATATCATGCATTTCGAACTTCAAGTTTGACACTCGACAGTCTAAACGTGATCTTCCCCGAAATCTTTCTAAGCCTATACTGACTTGATAATCAACAGCAAAATATACATATTATGTAGTCTTTCCTCTCGTTTATTTTGTAAGTCTCCCGCTCAAGCCCCAACCATACTAGGCATTATCATCTTGACTTTTATCCCAGAGCGTAGAGATGATTTCCACACTTATTTTCTGTGATAATCGCCTAAGATAGCGCTTTATCGCGCAGGTTTTGGGACGGTAGATCGCTTTTGAATACTTAGCACTCATTTTTGGTGTCGTTGACATTTATCTAGATCTGTTTATTCTTCTTCTTTGCCTGCGACTTTCACAAAAGATGCTGAGGCGGAGGCTTTTCCTCTGCCCACATATGAAATGGAAAAGTAGTAAACCATTTTTCATTTTTCAGAGATTTCGTGTTTATTAAATACAAATTCCGACATTAAAAACACCAATAATAAACGAATCAAAGCATAAAAGTGGGTTTTAGGTTTGTCGTAAATTTCTGTTTGTGACACAAACGATTTTCACTTTTTTCCAGCGTTTTGAGGGTTCCAAATTTTTATGTTTCTATACCTTGATTGGGGCTTTGTTATTTTAATTAGTTTTCGGTGGCATATTCCAAAAGGGCCCAAGAATCGAGATGGCAAAGACTTTGTAGATTCCGAGAAGAAAGCGAGAGTTTGCTTTGTCGTGCTGATCTTCAAAAAAAATATCTGTGGCTGTTCCAAAGCTTTTGTTGGGGCTTCAGAAGTACCAATGTATAATATAGAGGACCCAGTCTTCTGATCTCTACTTTGCAGAGAGTTGCGAGCATAATGTCAATGTTATTACGCTATACTCTGAGGAATACACTCTGCGCCTTGCATTGCACGTAAAAATAGATGTTGTGCAGCGTCTCTTTCCCTCTACTCTTTCTCTCTCTTCCTCTCGTTGTCTTCGAGGGGCCTTGTGCGGTTAATCACCAGAAAAGCGACCCTCGGCACTGGGGGCCCAGCTCACCGGCATTTCACCCTAGGCGTTTCATCTAAATTTAGAAGCACTTTGCTTTTGTTTTTCGTCTTCAATCCTCCGTCTTCTCTCGTTTGTCTCTGTCTGGTGCCGCATTTGCGTTCTCTTGCGCTGTCGCAGTGCATAATGTGAGCATAATTGTTGCATCTGCGACTGCATCAGATCGGGTCTCTCAGGTCTCTCGGGTTACCCGGCGGACCACCAACAGCTGACAGGCCCTCTAAGAACCTGGAACTGGACTCGCTGAAGTGTGAAAAACAAAGGTCTGCAGGCAATCGCTCAATAAGCGCGATAGTTCGCCGAGATGACCGAGACCGACTGGTTAGCTCAGTGCTCAGAGCTCAGAGTTTTGTAACTCTTATCGCAATTGCGGAATTGCAGAATTGCGGTATGATGAGGAGGCCAGCGTTGAGGCCCCGTTGACAGCAGGTCAAAAGGCTCAAGAATACTTGACTTGTCGTGACTGAGCGCTGCACGGAGACCAGGTCAGAATTTAACCCAGTACGCTGTACTCTACTGCGTACAGTGGGAAATTTGCAAAGAATGTAAGGCAAAAGCGAGCAGAAGAGCCTACACTTAAGAACACTCGACCGGGCTCTACATTGTGCTTGGAGTGCAGGCAATACATCTGATGTGGCTATAGTCTTATTGTGAATGGTCATGTTCTAGATTTTTTATAGCATCCATTACAAATGCAAAAAATTGGTATATTAGTTTTGTGCAAATGTATGTATAATTAGCAGAAGAAGGTGTTGCGCTTTCATGTATATATATTCTTGATCAGCTTCTATGGGCAAGACAATTTGTTCATATCCAGCTGCATATTCCTCTTTGCTGCCCGTCTGTCTGTCCGTTTGTTTGTCCGTTTGTCTGTTTGTCCATCTGAATTTTAAAACTGAATTATATTACATTAGGAATGAATTTTGAACATCCAAATTTGATAATTGATATCGTACTCTGAATTGCGCTCGACTTTAATTTGCTTTACGTTGTTGCAATTTGTTCCTATAGTCTTCATGTTTGTACCACTGTTCTCGCTCGTTGTCATTGTGTTTTGGGCGTCAAGTTGGACACTGGGCTATCCCCCAAAAAGATCTCAATTGATCCCCGGGGTGTTATTGAGCTATTGGCTGCACGCCATCAACAGTTGCAGACGGAGTTGCACTAGCTAGTTGCAAGTTGTTCTTGTTGTTGTACCTTCAGTTGTTGTTGTTGTTTTTGTTGTTGCTCTCGCTGTTGTCGTTGTTCAGCTCTGCAGGCCAACTCTTCCGCAGTATCCTCCATTGGCCTGGCCCTATCGCAGTTTGTTCTTGCTGCTGCGTTTCTCTGCCTGGAAAAAACACATAATAAATATTACCTTTACACACCTTTCCAGTTTGTGTGTGAGTGTGTGTGTGTTTGTTTGCGTGTGTTTTTTTTTATGTGTGTGTGCTTTGAAGTTTCGCTTTGGCCTGTCTGCGCGACGCGACGTGTTCAAGTGAACTTTGTTGTTGTTGCGACAACGTTGATTGATTGTTTGGCTTAGAAGTTATTGTTGTTGCTGTTGTTGTTGTTGTTGCTGTTGCTGTGCCATGAAGTAGGCGTGTTGCTGTTGTGCGCATAGATATTTGCATTTTTCTAGGTTAATTAGCTTTGCCGCGTGCATTGAACTTTAACGTGTTGCCAATTCTGCACCTTTTGAGGTCATCGCGCAAGGTTTCTTCGCCCTGCTAAGGTATTTCGATCTTGTATCTGAATCTGTATCTTCTATCTAGTACAACGCGCCAGTCAACAACTTGGCTAGATAAACTATGACTTAGTCAGCGCTGAATGCCGTTGTGCAAGTGAGCCAACAAAAGAAACCAGCTTTGATATGCTGATAAGTGAGGAGCGCTCCTCCAGCGAAATGATTGCACGACTGGCAAATACCTGGCAGCAGGCCTTACCAGCAGAAAACTAAAGAGTGTGAGCATTAATGGAGCAAACACTTCCAACAGCGAATATGGCGTATTACAGGTTAACCTACTGGCGTTGAATTCTTTGGCAGATACTTGTACATCGGACGTTGAATTCTAAGCTACGAGCAGGACAGATAAGATATAACTTTTCCTTTTGTTTACGCTGTGTGCTTATCTCTGGCTACTTTGTTGATTTCAATGCTTGCTCTCCCTCTCTTTTTCGCTTAAAAAAAAGATTGAAAGGGTATGTTCAGTTTGTACAAACTCAAGCAAATTGTAATGTAAATATTTATAGAAAATATATAGACTATACATTTATTATAAGAGCAGTACTGCGTAATGAATTTGTAACTGCGAAGGCAGGGTATCCCTAAGCTCGTGTTACTCTTGGTACTGTAATCTTCTATCTGTTGTTTATGCAGATATTTCTTACTGAAATTAGTAGAGATACGGACTCTGTCTGTGTTTTTCGCCCTCGTCTTCCACTTCGTTTGACTTTTTCTCAGCTTCAGCTTTGAGAAGTCTGTGTGTTGGTGTATCTTATTCATATTTTGTTGTTGTGGTAATTTTTAAATTTTTTGCATGCAGCAATTATCAGCACGAACCTTTCTGTCACTCAACATGAGCAAGGTTGTCCAGACAATGGCCGGCGTTGCCAGCTTTGTTCGACTGTCAGCTTTGCTTTGGGCAGGCATGCCACCTTATCGCGCCACACAGACAACAACAAATCATCAATCATTCCCAGCAGCAGCAGTAACACCAACACCAACAACAAGAACAACAACAACAATTCGACAAAGTTGTAGAACAACAATGCAAAAAGCAAGTTAATTCCATTTCTAAACGCAACAGCTTCATCTAAAGCATTTTCCTCTTGGTTATTATCCCTTAGTGCGAAGAGAAGTAGCAGAGAAGGAAGGAGAGTAAAAACAACATAACAACTTTTAACTAAGCACAGCTCAAGACGGCAGAATGAAAGAATTGTCATGAATTATCTGTATATACGCAATCGAAATCAGCTTGTTTAGGATAAAGATACAGAGAATTACTGCCTCTGCATAACATAGACAATTGAAGTTTACTAAAAATTTGAAAATAAATTTGAATTTTTGAAAGAACAACCTATGCAATGCGCTTTAAAAAAAAATATATATATATTATATATCAATGTGAATAAGCATAAAAGTTATTTAAAAGACTTCGCAGTTCATAAAAAAAACCGTCCTAAAAAGTGAGAATTGAGTTTGTTTATAACTGGGCATCAGCTAGAATTCAGTGTTGACTAATTTCAAACATCAAATAAGGTGCAGGGTATAAAACAGTTCTCAATTCTTATTTTCCTATAAATAAAGTGCAGGGTATAAAAAAAGTTCTCCTAATTTATTGTTCTATTAAAATGCCTATCTCTGAGAAGGATTCTCAATATGATTGTATTTTATTTGGCAACAGGTGGAATAAATTTTGGGAAATCTCGTTTATAAAAATGGATGCAGGGTATAAAGCAGTCGAATTCGCTGCATATTTATTGTGTTATTAGATTGTCTGTCTCTGTCACATATGAATCTGAAGAAATATCGTACATTTTTCTATTAATTCTTTCCGCATTCAACTTCGAGTCACTGCAATCATTTTGCCACTTCATGAATCAACGTTTCGAAGCGTTTTTTTAGGATCTTAAGTCTTCGCTGCAAGCCCCCATTGCCGCCCCGCGCTATTGTTCTTGTGTCTAGCTTCTACCCCTCTTCCGGGGTCTGTGACATTTTGCCGCATAATTGAATTCTTACTCTTTTTATTATGCTGTGCGGTTTTTGCCGCGGCCTCCGGCCCAGGTTGCAAGTAGGCAAGTAGGCAAGTCGCGAGTTGCAGTTGCAAGTTTGTATTGAAACTGCGCTGCCAGCCTGAGTTATGGCATCATCCAAAGCTGCACCTGGACATTAGATTGCTAGATTAGATGGCATTTTCAGATATAATGACGTGTCGAGAAGGGCATCCTGCTGCCACACTGATTAGTTTATAATTGTGATACTCTTGCAGCGACTACGAGTCGCAATCACGCTGCACTTAGCCAATTTAATTGATATATAATGGTATGTCGCTAATGATATAGCGAGGGTATACATATAGAAAACTTTAAGCCAAATATACTGTAAAAAAAAAAAGAAAAGATTTTTAATATTATATAATGGAATGTATAAAAGATTACGTATTTTAGTACGCATCCGATAGGTTATAGAAGCATTATAAACAAGCCTTATACCATACACGAAATGAATCGGCACTTTAATTTTAGGTATAATCAGCTCTTTCCTATTCCGCAAATTCCTACAAAGAACTTCAACTTATTTCTTGGGTAGAACCACAAGCTTTGCCAATTCGTTTTCTCGATTTTCGCTTATGTAAATATCGTTTGTGATTTGATATGTAAATATGTATGTATGTTTGTGTGTGTGGTGTATGTGTGTGTTGTCTTGTTAGTCTTGTCTTGTTGTTGTTGCTGTGCGGTCAAGGTGAGTGAGCCGAGAGAGACCGAGAGATCAAGCCCCTGAGCCCCAAGGCAGGTGATGGGCCACAGTGCTGCACATGGTTTTTTAACACTTCCAGGAAGAAGTCTCGATTGCTTTTGTTGTTGTTGTTGTTGTTGAGATGTTGTTCTTACTGTTTGCTTGGTATTCACTCTGTTTGGTATTCACAGCTCTGGCCGATAAATCATCTGCGGAACGTCGCTTATTTGGCATCCTAGAATTTGATTATGTTTTGTTATTTCTGTTTTCGCTGTTCTTGCTTTCAAATGCCTAAAATGTTTTGGGTTATTTTTCGTGTGCTTTTTCGCCATGTTCTTGGAAGACATATGGCATATCGAATAATAGATTGTTAATCTGATTGCGACGTGCCCCAAACGACGACATTTCCGAGCTTCAGTTTTGAGCGCCAAGAGGCGAGACAGTTATTAACTCCTCTCAGTTCTCATGTGTAGTCCATAAAGAGACTTGCCAATTACGGTCGCAAATAGACAATGGTCTACAGCGCAGGCTTTTTGCTTTTATTTACAACCAATAATTTAGGCAGCCCCAACAGCAACGAGAGCAACCACAACCACAGCAGCAACAACAACAACAACATATGCTAAATTATGTAGGTGGACATGATAATTTCGCTTTGCAGACACCGACACTCCAAACATAGCGCCTGCTCCCGCCTGTCTACCTCCCGGGTTTCCCTGGCCGAGCCAGACGGCATCAAAAACAGATTTCCAAGTCGCGCCCAAAAATAACAGCAGCCCCCTGCCACCCCTCCTCCAATCCCTTGGTGCTCCCCTGCTGCCTGTCGGTGCCCTGGGGCGAATTTTTATTTAAATAAAATAAATTCGTTGTCTGCTGCCCCAAAAAAGAGGGGGATAAAAGAGCACAAGCTGCAATTACTGTAAATTTGCACAGACAAACAACTAATGGAGCAGCAGGAGGAGAGCGGGCAAGGGGCTGGAGGTCGGCGGCAGCCTAGGCGCAATAAAAATATGGAAAATGTAAAGCCAGACTGAATGCCAAACGGGTTCATAGCTGACAATCGGACGAAATGCAGAGAAATACGTCTGTGCTGTGTGTGGAACTTAAGTAAACATTTATGGGGACTTGCTATAAGTTAGATATGAAGCTAGCTTTCTGTAAATTATTATTTGGTATTCAGAGTTTTAAATACAACACTTTTTCTTGGATTATACCATAGAATTTCTATTTTGTGGAACTTAAACAATCAACAATTTTGTTATATATATTTTATAAATAATATTGATACCCTTGCATTTTTTATAGCAATTGCATTGAAGTATTGTATTGTATTATTTTAATTGCAGTTGTACCCTTAAATATTTTGTTTAGTTAAACAATTAACCCCTAAAGTCTGAAAAAGCTTCCCCGTTATACTTAGAGGAATATGTTGCCTAGTGTTGTATATAAATTAATCAAGAGAAATCAATAAACTGAATATAAACTAAGCAAAAGAGTATTTTTGCAGTCTTATAAAAATTGATTTTTTGGGCATTTATAATCATTAAAGTAACGTCGGAGTAGGATTGAGTAATATTTAAAGTTACTTAAGTATAAGCTTTAAGTACTCGAAGAACTAATTAAAAAAAATATTTGCCATTAATTATGTGCAGGTCTACCTAAAATTGTATTTGTCTTATATTCATTAAAGTATAGTAGGATTTAGTGAAATCCGCATGAAGGCATACTATAAATTTATATTCCTGTACCTCTCTTCGTTTTTAATTGAATCAATGTCAAGCAGGGTCCTCTTTAACAGCCCCACTGATTTGCTAGAGCGTTTAACTGCCAACTAAAAAGTTGGTTAAATAAATGCTTTAGTGGGAATTTCTATGCAGCATGTTTTGTCAGCGGGTGGGAGGTGCGCCTCTTTCGCCTCTTCGCTTGCCAGAGCAGCTGCAGAAATGTTTTTGGGTTGTCTTCGATTTGTTTGAGGCCTGTACGTGGGTCGCAGTCGATGTCGATGTCGGGGCTGGCGACAAAAACAGCTAAAAACAGCCATAAACAAATAACTATGCCACCGCCGTTGGCTATAGCCGACGTAGCTTCAGCTGTAGCTGTAGCTGTAGCTGCGGTTATGGCTGTAGCTGTAGCTGTAGCTGCAGCTTTAGCTTTGGATTCGGCAAGCTCCATTCGAGCAGATCATGCACAGAGAGCAGACACACCCGAAGCCAAGCACCGAACCTCGTGCAAGAAATGCCTGCGTGGTGTAGTGGGGACTGGCTGGCTGCAGAGGAGGTAAGTGGAGGCAGCTTGGAATTCAGCTCATGAAATATTTAGGTGTTTGCCGTATTTGAGCACGTCTTGCATAATTTGTACGTTTGTACTTTTAATTAAAGATATCTCACAGATACGCGATATGCGCGATACGAGATACACTTCTTGTTTGCCCGTATTTGGGCTTGCAGCGTACTGTTGCAACAAGCTGATTGAGTGGCTTAGCTGCAGTTGATTTCCCATTTCTATTTCAACTTTTGAAACCGACAACCTTTGGGGTCAACAGTCGGCTCGGCTTATGGGTCAAAAACGTAATTAACCCACGTTTCTTGCCCAATTTGCAAGTGTTTCTTTCAGCCAACTTAATGGGCAATTATTCGAGCCCAATCATCAAACATCTGACTCGATGATTACTTTGGCTGCTGTAAGATTGCCATACTTTTGCGAGTTGGACATTCTTTTCTTCTTCTCCGAGGGCTTTTGTAATATTCTCTAATTTCTTCAATCAATACCCAGTAGGGACAGAGTCACAGGGTAGGTAGTGGCTCGTCATTCCCTTTTGCCTTTTCCACCAAAGCTAGAAAGTTTTTTTAGGCGGAAATTAAGTTGGAACTGATTGTAATCTACCGATTTGTCAAGACATTGAGTTCTCTACTGTCTGATTAAACTCCTACACATTTTTGGCCGCTCAACTAATTCATTATTAATTAAAGTCCCAAATTTTGAACATGCGTCAAGCTCACAGCTGCAGCCAATAAATGGAAGACATTTATTTCGTTTATTTGTCAATAAAAATTAATTTTAATTATGTTCGATGTCCAAAAAAGTCGAGAAACGTGTGCCGGAGATAAAAACAAACAACAACGCCCACAAACGATGACAGTTTTCGGCTGTTGTTGTCGCTATTATTTTGGCCATATAAACCGAGAATGGTCCACATAACGTTTGTCGGCTAGAATCGTGTGTGCGAAGTTTGAGAGGGAAAAACTGTGTCAAAGTGGCTTGGATTCTGCTTGGCAGCTTTTGAGGTCTTCTCGCTTTGTTCTCTTCTCTTGGCGGCTTCGTTTGTATTCCGTTTTCTGATCATCTTACGGCTGCTTAACTGTTTTATCATTTAGCGGCGAATTCACGTTCTCTAATCGCCGTGTTTACATTTTTGCCACGTTATCACTTATTAACCCACTTCCGGCCGCCAAGTGAAAAGAAATTAATTTGCAATCTCGAACAAGAAGCTGAAAAAAAATAGAAAATAAAATACAGCGGGAAAAATAGAAGCAAAAGCTGTATGTTACAAGTAGTCGAGCATATCGGATCGTCATTTACCCGGCACTTAACATAATTTGAAAACACAGCTTTTTATTGTATTATTGTTATTTACGACAATTTGGAGTATTAATACCATAATAAATAGTGAAAAGTTTCAGCAGCTAAGCTGAATGTACACATTTGTACAAACCTATCATAGGCACTTCCAGCAGGTACGGGTATGATGAAAACAGTTGAAACAATTTACAGAACCTAGAAAAAATCATAAATCATGATGGCGAATTGGGCTAATGTCGCGTCGTGTGAAAGTCTCTTGAACGGTCTCTCTTTATCTCTCTCCCTCTCTCCTCTCTTTCTCTTTCTCTATATCTAATTCTCATTCTTGAAGATCGTGTCTTGCATCTTTACGCGAATTAAGTAATTTCCACATAATTAATCAAATTATTTTGCATTTAGCATAGATTTCACAATTTGCTGACGGCTGTTGGCAGTGGGTGGGCGTGGCAAAGCCAGCATTTCATTTGAATTCTCAATGAATTCAATGCGTTTCATTCAATGTTTCTTTGAGTTGACAAATGTGGCAACCAACAGTGGCAACAACAACAACAATTGAAACTCGCACATGCGGACAAGTTTAGGTTGATGTATGTGGCCTACTTTATTTCCATTCCATTCCGTTCGTTTAGCTCATGTATAGGCAATAAAAAGAAAATACGTACAGAGGCATATTGGCTATCAAATGCCCTAACTGTGAAGAGTGTCTCTTCTTTTCTATTCGGGTTGTTTATCGAGTTAAAAATCTCTTTTCTTGTATTTCTAGTAATTTAAGCTATTTCCAAAGTTGTTACTAAGCTAATGCCATCACTGATGTGCCCAGTTTACTTAGTATTAAATGTCTTATATGATTTGGTAATTGTAACTTTTTAAAAAACAATTCTCATTGTTTTTCTGTGTTCATTAGAGTCGCATTTGAAGTCGCTTTTGACTATTGACAAGGTCTAGGTGCAGCCTCTGGGACAGTTGGACAGACAGACAGACAGACAGACAGACAGATGGACAGACAGACAGTTAGCTCTGGAGTATTGGACAAGTGATTGCTTTTGCAGATTTCGAATCGAATTTGTATTTGCCGCGCAATGGCTGTCATTCAGATTTCTTTCACAGTGTTCACACGCGCGGCCTGCGTCATTGGCACAGTGTGCGAATAAACTTATGAGTACCCGATATAAGTGTGAGTTCATGGTAATACACCAATATACACATAAGAACGAGGCACTAAGCCGCGAGTATTGCCAGCATTGCGGCTTGTGATTGCCGAACTAAGTGTCTTGGGGTAGAAAGTGCAGCACTAGAAGCACCACGAGAAGCACCAAAGCACCACGAAGCGTACTCTTCGGAGATCTTTTTGTAAACAAAGGAAAGGCTTTTTCCCAGCGGCGAAGAACAAACACGAAAGAGAACGACCCAAGTGATTTCCTTTGTAGGGTGCTTGCTTTGTGTGCTGCCAAAATCAAATAATTATCTTTCCGGGGCTACTGTGAGCAAACGCAATAGCCGCAGTACAACCAACGTAACAACAACTACAGCAGCGCGCACGGCAGCAGCTCGAGATACAGATACCAGTTCAACTACTTGGGGCACGATCAATCTGTAAAGTATCCGCAGCTCGTTGTACTTACGCGCATAGAATCAATTTTCGCGGCGGGTAAATTGCTTTGATTCGATTTGTAAAGTTGTCGGGGCGGGGAAGGGGATTTTGGATTGGGCATAAGTACACGGCAAGAAGAGGAAATGAAACAATAAACGCTTGAAATCTAACGATAAGAAAAAACGCAAAGAAAGACGGGCTTGGATATTTAATTTCTCTGTGTTTACCTACATATCCAAGTTCGTAACCAAAATTTCGAAACTCTCCTTTAATAATTAATCAATTAATAAATAAACTTTTAAAAATATATTTTACACCTCACTGTAAGATTTTCTATATCTAAAGAACTATTTGTTGACAACTTATTTACATAAGACTACAAGATTATTAAAGTATTATGTTTGGCCTTGGCAGCTTAGCGAATATTTTGTATCATGAGAAATCGAATCGATAAAGTGCTTGAGCATTTCTTCCAGTACATCAGCATGAGACTGAGAACCTTAGCTGAAATATATTTCATGTACCGTTGGCGCCCTTTGCGGGCAATTCGCGCCCGTCTTCATCGTGATCATCGAAATCGACATCAACATCGATGGGCTTTGTGCGAGAGTGTGTGAGAGAGAGTGTGTGTGTGTGTGTAGTGATGTGTGTGAGTGCAGTAATCGGTAGTTGTGGCTCAGGCCACAGAGCAGAGCGCACAGCTCAGGCTCTGACTGTGGCGCTGGCTCTGGTTCTGACTCTGGCTCCGACTTCGACTCCGTGCTAAGCTCCGGCGGCTTTGGCCTCAAATGTTGTTGTAAGTATTATTCTGTCTCTGCCTTCGTCTGTTCCCTCTTGCACACCGTTCGCTTCTCCGGGAAGAGGTTGTTGAACTTGTTGTACAACTTGGTTTCAATTTTGTTCCCTCAATCAGTTGCCTGTTCTCTGGCTTTTGTGCTCGTTTTGTGCCTGTTTGACGTACAGACCGGCGCTCCCGCCATTTCTCCGCCCCTCGTCGCATCTCCATGCGTCCCACAGAGCTCGTACATTGAGTTCTATTATAGAAAATTATATTATTATTATGTACTCCACTCGCGCTTACCGTTATGCTACACAGACTCTCGTGCTCTCTTTGGCTCTATCTGCCTTTGTCTCAATTCAAATGCTAATTCTTATCTCAAACTCGCAGCTTAGTAGAGTCCATAGGCCTAGGATATATTTGGGATGTTCTAAAAAATATTTTTTAAAGTTGTACTCCAGTTTTTATATTCCACCTCAAATTTTTAATTCAAGCTCGCAGTTTAGCTTTTGATAGAGTCTAAAGTTGTATAGGTTGCATTTGGAATTTGTGGTAGAAAATTGATGTCACTCTATGAAGCAAATTCGGAACTTAATGTTTTTCAGAGTCTATAGTTCTATAGTTCTTTAATCCCAGATGTGCCAAAAATACTGCTTTGAGTTGCAATCATCCTTCTCCGCAAGCAACTCTAACTTAGCCTTGGTATTTCAATTGAGTTATCTTCTTAGCCGATCTATGTCGACACCTCTGTCCTATTATTGGCCTTTCAATTAGCTCAAATCGTCCACAAAAATAAACCATAAAATCCAAATTAATTTTACTGTGCTCTTTGCTCGACGTAGAACCACCGAAAACGACATCGGCGTAGTCAAAGTAAACAAATAAAACAAAGTAATTAAACGGCGCCCCGTTAGGCGACGTCGTCGGCCTTATCAACGTGGCCGAGATGCACTGCGCCGACCTCTCCCAGGTATTATCAACAGCCTCGTCGAGTCTCTCGATTGTTGCCATAGCAAAGCTATAGCCGCTCCGACGCTTGTTTCCCTTCTTGTTCGTTTTCCTTTGGGTTCAATTAAAAACGTGACGCTTTCTGACCTTTGTCTAAATTAATTGCGTTCTTTTTTGTGGGCGCCATTACGGATAATGAGTTAGAAGTGTTTGGGTGCAATAAAATTTCCAGATAGAATGTTTTTTTTCTAAAGGGGAGAGGTATTAGGTAAACGATGCTGAGGGTTAGATGTCGTTAAGTCAAATTGCGATCAGATAGGCTTCCACGGAAATAATATGTATTTAACTAATCTCTCTAATAGAATCTGTACGATTTGAACTTGGGAAATAAAGAATAAAGTTTAAGCTTGGCAGTTTTATTATTTGGGCACAGCTTACAGCTGTGATTCGTTGCTCGAAGTCCATTCGAATTCGTTGATAATATTGCATAGAGAGGAGGGTAGGAGGGGCAGAGTGCAGGGTGCAGGGTGCAGGCACGTGTGTTCTGCCTCCCGTAAGTCGACACATTTCGCCGATCGTGCCAATAAATCATCTCTGTGACCCTCCGGTCTGTCGGCCAGTGGCGAGTCTGTGCCGAGTTTCGCTGAGTTTTCCCGACAATAAATCAAACGTCTCGCACGCCCGTCAATTGCTATTAATTTCTTTGGTGTTGCGCAAAGAAAAAACTGCATGCTTTTGTAAGTACAAATGCAATGTGAAATACGAAATACAAAATGCATAAATTATTTATTGCTAAAAAGCGAATGTCATAAGAGTGCGCCGAGTGGTCCGGTGGGAACTTTAGCCGTTTCAGTTGTATGTCAATTGGTCAATTGAACAGTTGCCCGGCTGAACAGTTGCCCGGCTGGCAGAGGCTTAGTCACGGTTTATATGGAAAGGTAACTTGTAGGTATCACACTTCGCATCGATTGCACTTGGGTTGAGCTCGGGTCAGGGTGCAATTCGTTCAATTTCAATTTTACAGTCAAGTTAGCTGCATAGTTAGGAAAAAGCTTAAACTGAAGACAAGTTAAACTGATATCAATCAGTTTTGTAGCTGCATAATAATTCTTTTATGGCCTGTTCCAATTCACAACCAAAATCTACAATTTTGAACGATTTCAAATCCTTGAGAAAACCAATTATTCAATGGGTTGCACATTGCGTCAGGTTTTCTTTAATTTCATAGTTCAGCAAATCGAAATGCGCCCACAAGTGTAACATTAGCAATTTGTTAAACAATTGGCAAGAACAACAAGCGTGACACGAACCTCATAACAACTGTGAAACTCTCTCAATGGGGCCACTGACCAAAAACAAAGAGCAAATTAACGAAAGCTAGTCGAGCTGGACCAGTAAGCGAATACCCTGTACCAGCTACTTTTTCACAAATTTGACTTAAAAAATATATATACTATATAAATATAAAATATATGTACTAATACTAACCATTTACATTTATAATACTTATATATAATTTAGCCATTTTATTTATTTATTAATTATATGTATCAATAATATTAATGAATAATATAAATTATTAAAATAAACTAATATTTTATTTGTAAAATTGCTGAAAATCCTCACAGTAATATACACTTTCGTCATCTGGAGCGTTCCGCTATATTATTATATTTTATTCGTATAAACTAAACATGCACTTTATACACATTTACTATGGGTACGGATACAAGCACAGAAAATTAAACTTAGCTTTAAAATTGTCATCAGATATGGGCATAATTAGAGAAAGTCCGCACTGCAAATATATTTATACTTCTATAAATTCTATTAGCTAAAAGTTTCCTTTGTACAAACTAAGTGCATACCTTTTTTTCATGCGTTTTCTTTGAGTGCGGGTATAACGGCAGAAAATGCGCTCCCTAATGAGAGCGGCAGATCTTACGCAATTGGACTTGTTAGGAAAATTGTCGTTAACTCTTTTGGTTAATTCCATTTTCCGCCTTTGCTAACGACGCCTCGGTTGGGAAAACTCTGCATACGCTTGCGTAGATTTTATGAGTATGATTATGTTTATTTTCCACTTCATTAAATCGTGCGACGATTGTGCTACGTTGTGCTTGCCGCATATGCCACGCAGTCACACACAACTTATGTAATTTCCTTAAGAAACGGCGAAGGAAATGTAACTACTCGCCATTGGTATTTCGAGTACTTTGCGAGTATTTTATGTGTACTTTGTCGTATTTCGTTTCGTTTTCGTATTTGTTTGCGTTTGGTCAATGTTGTTGTTTGGTTTGGGCATTAATTTGATTTTATTATTCAATCAAATGCATTGTGCAGGCGATCGAAGCACAGAGAGCAAGAGTGGGATATAGAGAGAGTGAGAGAGGGAATTGTTAGAAAGGGACGTGTGGCTGTAGGGCGAGTCACAATGATAATTCGAATTTTGGCTCTGTGCTCGTTCGCTTTTTAGGGTCATTTTTGCCAGTCATAACACACACTTTGGCTTATCGTCAAGCTTAATCAGTTTTGAAAGGAGCGTTCGGAGTTTTCTAGGATACTCAAGCTCGATGAAAAGACGCACAGACAGTCGTCGTTTGGTTGGGTCGCTTCCGATTTCCAGGCCGAGGTCACGATCTCTCAGCGAAGTGTGTCAGGGCGGGTTTGATGAGTGCGTGGTTTGGTCTGCTGCCTACCTATGCTTCTGCTCGTTGCCCCCCCCCCCCCCCCCAACAACAACCACAACAACAACAACAATCTAGAGCGAAGCGTAGCAATTGCCCTGACCCATTTCGGGGAACACCCACTGATCGTTTTGGCAGTTGCAGCGCTTTTGCTTTTGAAATAAGTTAACTGCTTTCAGTTTTCAGTTTTGCTCTGAGTTTTTACGTTTGTCGACTTGTCGAATTGTCGGTTTTCAGTTTTCAGCTGTTTTATTTTTGCTTTTACTTTTCGTCCCGATTTGGCTGGCACTAATTAGTCTCTAATAAGGCCAGTCGCCCGGCCATTTGTGCTACAGTTTTCAATTGTTAATTAGCTCTGCCTGTGCGCAGCCTTTCGCCACTGCACTTTCACGTGCCCGTTGAATTATTGAATTACGATTGCAATAAATAATACTAGAAGCATTCACCATTGTTGCATACACTGCATTTCCATATTTGTGCAGCCGGGCGAACAGTGAGCGCGGCATGCAAATTTGCATGCTCAACTTTTACTCGCACGGAAAAGTCCATAATTATTGTGTACGTTTTTCTCATCAGTACAGAAAAATGCTTTTTACTTGCGGTTTCTGCAGTATTTTCTCAAGTTATTAAAGGCTTTAAAATTGTTTAAAAGTGGCTTTAGTGTTGCTGTAAGTCTCTTCGATTGCCTGCAGACTCAATACGTTTGCAGACACCTGAAAAGCGTGGCGAATGAGCGGGTGATTGTTTGATTTAAGCAGGTCTAACAATAGCTATACGTAAGAAATAGCAAAGACAAGAGAAAATAGTAATAAGCCGAATTTTGCTACTCTTTCATTGTAATTCGTTATTTATTTTTCGATTTTGTGAAGCGCTTTTTATATAGTAAGAGTATTTCGTATCGGCACGAAGCTTTCGGTCTGTAAAATACTTAAAAACAATTGGAAACAGGTGAAGTGCTGATAACGATCTGATCTTGTTATTACTTTTATTGTTGCTGCGATTGTGACCGTTGCTGCTGCTGTTGTTGTTGTTGGTATACCGTAAAGTGTAACTGCAGCTTTAACAAGATTTTAATGGCGGCCCACGAAAAATCTTCAATTTGTTGTTATTTTTATTTTTATGATTTTTTCTGCTGCAAATTACTTAATTTTTGAAAATCGAGAGCGTTGTGATTGGAAATGGAAACAGCTTTCACTTCACTTCGCCACAATAATTGACAAAAACGAAAAAAAAAACTCCAAAGAAAAGCTGCCGCGCTAACACCCCACCCCGGTCATTGGAATCGGCATCGAAAAGAAAAAGAAAACGAAGGAGAAAAAAGAAAGAAAATCACAAGACTTCGGGCGAATTAATTAATTACGAATGCACAAGCCGGCGAGGCGACGAGGCGCTGATAACTTCGCTGCCGCAGGTGAATGCCTATAAAACTCTAATTTAAATAAATTGAAATTTTATCCACGCCCAACGAGTCTGCAGTACCCATCGGACGGGTCTCTCCTCTTTCCAATTCTCAGCCAGTGCCTGGCCGTTCGTGCCCCTTTCGGCCTAATACGTAAAATATTTTAATTAGAAATTATTCAAATCTCGTTTTTTTACAACCGCAGTGGGCTAGTTGATTGGGTTAGTCATTTAGTTAGATGCTTGATTAGAGACCAGGGTACAGCTTCAGGTTGAAAGTTTGGCAGCCAATAGAACTCTTTGATGATCCATCATAAAGACCGCATTCGTATATATTAAATGTACACATAATCTACATAAAGCTTCAACATTTTAAGCGTCTTCATCTGTCGATTGTCTTAATGTTCTCGCGGTCTTGATTGGCCCCAGTATCATCATTCCGTGCATTCCCCTTTGGTCGATTAGAGACAGAGGGCCAACTTGAATAGACATAAAGTTTTATCTGGCAATAGCAGTATTTAAGTTATGCATAGTATTATATTTATCAAAGGTATATAAAATGCATAATCAACGTGTAGCTCTAACACATAAAGCGGCATATCTCCTTATCTGATTTACTTGCCAATAATAATATGCACGTCCTTGTGGCCAGACATAAGTCGGCCATCAATTCACTTAAAGTCTCATTAAGTATTTCGCCATGTTAATAATTGGCTGGCTAAAATGAGCATATAACTCATATAGCCCTATATACTACCGATGCAGACATACTATATCAGGTTGGGCAGGCACCGCAAAACTTGTGCAACAACAATGACAACAGCAGCAGCCAGAAAAACACTGAAGACAACAACAACAAAAACAAAAGATATACTTGACATACTGGCAAAGAGTTTCTCACATTAGCGAGAACAACAACAAGAGCAACCGCTCGCTCCATGAGAAAAATAACACATTATCTACTTGGAAAAATCAATAAATCAGAGCCGCAGCAGTTTTGCACAAAGCCTTCGTTTACAACAACAGCAACAACAACAACAACACGGGACAGAGGTCGTTTAGAGTGCGCCAGCCAATCTGGCAACCAAAATCTCAAAAATTTCGCCATGAAAAATTGCACAAATATCATTGCAGAGATGCGCTCCTACCCACCTCGCAGCGCTTCCTCGGCCTTCCCCTCCGCTCGCATAATCATTTCATTTCAGCTGCTGCGCAAGTAAAATGTCAAATATGCATTAAGAAGCAGCAGCTAAGCACACAACAACAACAACAATAACAACAATAACAACGATAACAACCGTAGCAACAACAAAAACTTGTTGCTTACATTGTTTTTTAGCAAGTAGCGGGGGCGGGGTGAACGGGTGGTGGGTGGCGAGGCGGGGGTCAATTGTATAATAACAACAATTACAAGCTGCAAAAAATAAATGCAGTAACAATTTAAAGTACAAGCAAAAAATCACAGCAACAAATACCGAGCGAAGGTAGTTGTTACCAGCTCTCCGACAACAACAACAACAGCAGGTTTGTCTCTGGCCGACCTCACTTGACTCTTTTTCTCATCGCCATAAAAAAAAAACGGTTGAAAAAGCTGCCAAGTGAGAGAGGAATACGGTTCCATATTCACGGAGCCAACACACATGTGAAAAAATGTTATCGAATCCATTTGCAGTAGCCTAAAGTCACCAACTTTTGAGGGAGGAACTCGAATTTTCGAATTGTGCAATGGGGCGATGCGCCTGTCATGAATGGTTTATTTAGTTAAGGTTATTTCAAAGCAAAATTAAATAAATTATATTTCGCTTTTATTAGTTCAGCAGTATTAAGCTTAATATTTCTTATGAGCTTAGCCGGTTGCCAAAATCTGTCATATTTTTTATTACAAATGAAACTGAAAATTCTATTTACTGTATATATTTAATACTATACATTTTAAATACTTCATATTTAGAAATTGTATAGAAAGTTCTCCATTTATAACGCAAATAAAGGTTGTGTAAAAGGACTAGCACGCGATATACAATATCATTTTCATCTGATCGCTTCTATACAAGCTGTGTGATAGAGAAATTAGATTTTTTGGAAATTGGAATATATGTGATATTGAAAATGTTGATTAAAACGGCTTCAAAACTAACATTCACGACGACGTACAGATGGACAAACAGATTATATAGGATGTATGGTGTAGGGTTGCACACATTTAGGGAAAATTATTATTACCCCTGTAAGGGTAGTAGTAGTAGTAATTTATTTATTTATTTTATTATACCATTTACCCATTGAAAATGGGTAAAAAATGGTATATTAACTTTGTGCAAATGTATGTAACAGGCAGAAGGAGGCGTGGCAGACCATACAAAGTATATATATTCTTGATCAGCATCAATAGCCGAGTCGATTTGGTCATGTCCGTCTGTCTGTCCGTCTGTCCGTCTGTCCGTCTGTATGAACACACAGATCTCAGCTATTAAAAGAGCTAGAGGCACCAGACTTGGTGGGAGTGTGCGTGTATTCAATACACACAAGAAGTTTATTTCAAACTTGATGTGCCACGCCCACCGCCTCCGCAAATCGATAAATGCGTATTTCGATTTTTTCCAAATAATTCAATAAAGAAAAGAGATAAACGCACCAAATTTGGTAGGAGGGTGTCTTGCAACATTATGCAGAAGTTGGATTTTAGAATTTTGGATGCCACGCCCACCGCCTCTAAAAAACACATTTTTATAGTTTAAAAGAAAACTAGAAAAGCTAGAAGCGCCAAATTTGAAAGTAAGGTACCTGGTAACATTACGGAGAATGTTTGATTTTCAACTTTTGGATGCCACGCCCACCGCCCCCACACTATTGCATTTTAAGAAAAGTAGGGAAATAACAAAACATTTTTTTAACACTCTTGTAGCTTTCCATAGTACAGATCTACCCTATAAATTTCAATCCGATCGGACAATAAAAACAGAAGTTATAGGCACGAGAAGTTTCGCTCACAGCAGTAGAGGCTCGACGCCGACGCCGACGCCGACGCCGACGCCGACGCCGACTGCGCACGCCGACTGCGCACGCACAGTCGTCGTGTAGTCGGTGTGCAGTCGGCATGTGCCATTACCGTCAATGCATGTGAATTTGTCCTCGAAAATATGCGATGCGTTGTTATTCGCCGAATAAAAGTAATTAATATTAAGAATTAGTTTTTAACAGCGAAAGGTAAATGGTATCTTACTGTCGAGTGCACTCGACTGTAGCTTTCTTCACTTGTTTTTTATTTATTTTTTTAACCCGTGTAGCTTTAGTATTATCCCTAAAACTAGTCTGCTATTATTATATCTGAGTATATTTTATTTTATTTATTTATAATAAAGAAGGTTAACAAGTGAATTTTTAACCTACTTATAATTAATAAGCACTAGCTGCCAGGGCTTTCGGCTTGCTGTTTATCTAAGATGTCAATTAAATGATAAGTGTTATTTGTAGATAAAAGCTTTATATTTTGTTTGACAATCCGATTGTTTTTAAGTAGGAGAATATACTCCTCAGGTTTTCTTCCGTTGGGGATTGAAGTGCGTGAGCAGGGAGAATTTTCATATTTTTCCTAACGGACTCCAGGTGAGTGCAGCCTGATATGATATGTTGGGCTGTTATGATGACATCATTGCAGAAAGGGCATGTTGGTGCTGGGGTTCCTTTGAGTATGTGCTGGTGAGAAATGGAAGTGTGACCGATGCGTAGGCGGACAAAAGTACGTATTTCGGACAAGGAGCATTTGTGGGAAAATTTTGGAGAGATTCCTTGATTATTGTAGAGCTTATAGTGGTGGTTGATATAAGTCCACTCTGCAAGGTGCTTTTGTTCAATTTCTGATGTTATTAATTTAAGCAGATCCTTTTTTGAAATTAAACAGAGTGGGCTAGTAGTGGCAGTGACTGCATGTTTTGCTGCTGTGTCCGCCCATTCATTTCCTGGAATACCAGAATGTCCGGGGACCCACATGAGCTTGAGTTTTTTTGAATCCAGAAGGATGTCTTGGATTTGAGAAATCAGCCAATTAGAGTTGTTGGGATTTCTGATCGCTTCAATTGAGGATTTGCTGTCAGTACAAATGATGTGTGGGATTTTAAGTCTCTTGGCGTAGTGTAAGGCTTGCAGGATGGCATAGGCTTCGGCGGAAAACACAGAGCAAAAATTCTGTAGTCGACCAGAGCTGATGGTGGTATTAGACATTAGACATTGCATAGTCCAACGAGTTCTGATGCACAGAGAAACTTGCTGGCTGTTAAAGCGTCTTTTGTGAGGAGTAAAAGTCTGCCATCTCGAAGCTCTGAGATGGAAACAATATCCTTGCTGATTAGTTGAAGAGCTCGATGTATTGCGAAACAAGAGTATTCAGTCAGAGGCTTTGACTCATCCATCGAAGAGATAACCAAGTATTTAGGGTTAGGGAGTTGCAGGGCCGGTAGTCCAGGAAATGATGTAATTGGATTATGAACAACTTTTTGTTTTTTATTTAGAGGGGGATCGGCCAGCAAAGCAAACCGATTTTCCCCAAGGTTTGGCGGCCCGGGGGCCATGATGAGAGAATTATAAATCGGCACTTGTTTGAGCGCTGTTGATTGTACTTTGAGTGAAAAAGTTTTTTCTTTTTTGTTTTGTTTTATTCGAGCACAGATAAGACACTTTGCGATAAACACGTCAGACTTGATCGAGTGCTAGACGAAGACTGATATCTGAGTATATATTAATTATATTAATTCTGAATCCTCATTCTTTGCAGGTCTCAATTTTTAAAATTTAAAAATCTAATGTGTTTAAGTAGTTCACAACCTTAAGTAGTTACCTCCTTAGCTGTAGGTATTACTGTTCCGATCTTTATCTTCACTCCATTTTCAAGCTTTATCCACCTACATAACATACGCATACATATATCACTCAGTTTCTTCACTCAGTTTGTGAAGGCTTCATTTCGGCAGACTCTGGCAGAGATTGCAGATTGCAACTTAACGTCTTATGACATTTTGGCTATTTAATTGCAAGATGAACCGTTGAATGTGTGTCCTATAAGCGTCGTGCTTACAGGCGACCCAACTTTCCAGATAACGAGTGTACGATTTATGAATGACAATAATTATGGCATATCAAAAGAAAAAGATGAAAACGAGATGGCGATTTGCTCGTCACGTCTCATGTTAAAATCAATTTAGCGACGGAAAGTATTTCGCAGATAAAGTATTCTCATAACTCATAACTGAGGCGTTTATTTGACCAACCGCCCGACCGACCGCCCGATCGACCGACTACAAAGTATGCCATGACATAACAGGTTCAATTTATCTCAACTTTACGATGCGCTGCAGTTACAAGCGTTACTGCACTTACGGTAAATGTCCAAAATTATTACCAAAAGCTGACAAATTGCGACTGAGCCTGGGCTCTTCGACTACGCCATATTTGCGCAGAGCTTCTGCCAGCAATCAGAGTTCAGTAATCACTCAGTGTGAGCTCAACACTCAAGTGCGTCGTTGTCAAAAATTCAATTAAATCTTAGTTTGTCGATAGACTCAGTTTTACTTCTGTAAATTTTACGGCTTTAATGTTCCAAAAATATTGAAAAAAAAAAACTATATTAAGTGAATTTTTGTTTACCTAATTGTTTTGTTAATCCCCGCACCAATTTAAAATGTATGAAATCATATTAAGTGTAACCATATATGTAACCGGTAGAATAAGGTGTGGCAGAACAAATAATGGTTATTATTATACCCGATATCGGTAAATCATCAAAACCCTTTAAATCTAAGAGCCTCAGATACTTATATTGCCATGAACGATAATACACAAATTAAATTAGTTTCGAATTTAAAAAAATATTTGGAATTGTACTGCACGGAAATATTTGGAGTTGGGTAATGAGTTTGAATAAAAGTGCAGGGTATTTTATCGAGGGCGACTGACTGCAGCTTTCTTAACTTCTTCTCCCTGTTACCTGTTACCAAATTGGGTAGCTTTGCAAAAATGTTAAAGGCAATAACGAGTCTGAAAGTCTGTTTATTGTTGTTATACTCTTGCAGAGAGTACCTTAATTTTGCCCAAAAGTTCGTTGCAAATATTTTGGGTACAAAAATATTAGATCTACTGTCTGTTTGTTGCAATCGGTAGTTATCGCATTAATTTTGATTTCTATAATATTGCAACTGATTTATTTATTTATTTTCTTCGACTCTACAAAATTTAATTAACTCGAAAAGGGTATGCATTTTCGAGACTTCGACGACGGTATATCTTCTTTTATTGTATTGTTATTTTGAAGCACCTTCTTTGTCCTTTTGATAAACATGTTTGTCGTACTTTGGGACCGTTTTATGATGAGGTCATAAAAATAAATATTTCGCTTTATGCAGCCACTGCAGCAACTGCCAAAATAATTAATATCCAGACGAAGTCATTTCTCTTCCTCCTTCGTTTTCAGTTCTTTTGAGATTTGAGAAAGTTTTGGTTTGTCAGAACATCAGTTCTTCAATAAATAATATTAACTGTGATAAAGTAAGAAGAAGCTTCTCTTTATAAATTATATATTAACAGAGTAGTATAATATAGATAAATCATATACATCTAGATGTCAATCAAAATTGTGAATTTTTTTCTAGACTATTGTTTTATGATGCAGGGTAGTTTAAAGTCAAGATTTGGTCTTGAGGTTTCTCTTGTTTTTTTACTATATGTATATCGTTTCGATTATTTTTGGCGTCAGTTTTGTGATCATTCCGTTGACACAGTTTCAGAGGAAATGCGTTTGCATTGTTGCTTTTGTTTTGGTGGGTCGGTAATTAACCCACATGCGCTGCTCATCCGCAAATCGTTTAAGCCAAATACTACAATGCTCCATAATATTTACTTATTACTCAGTATTTCGCAGTATTTCTTTACCCTCAATCTCTTTTTTTTTTTGCGACAGTCGTTGATTTCATAACTAAATACAGTAGGAGCAATAGCAAAAGTGATTTGAGATTTCGTCATATGGAATGGCATGCAATTTCCCCGGAACGTTTTCCCATTTTTCGCTGTGATCCATTGGCTGCGTTTCATGCATGAATTTAAATGTTTTCCTCTAGCTTCGCACTGGTTTTATTTCAAAAATAGCAGTTTTTCTCTATTGTGAGTGTATCTGTGTATGTTTGTTTATGTATGTATTTTTACATCAGCCTATAGAAATGCAATTATTCTAATTATTTCTCTTTTCATTTTTCTCTTTCGTTGCCGTCCCACTGTCGTTTTTCACATAAATCTCCGTTCCGGTCTGTGTATTTTTTTAGATTTACAATAGAACTATTTATATGTAAGGTATATCTGGTTATTTATTATGAAACGCTAAATTAAAATTTAGTTAATAGTCCGAAGAAAATAAGTAGCATACTCTTTATGTTAGATATTGGGATGAAAAAATAGGAAATTAAGGAAGGAAAGAAATACTGACTTCATGTTTTTGAAATTCAGTTGCATAATATTAAAATGTCTAGTTCAAAATTAACTGATCAAAAATAACTAATCATTAAGCAGGAATGGAGGCTAGCCACAGCTAATATACCCCATTCGAGAGCATGAAATGCAAACTAGAAACAATGAGCGACGTCGCAGACATTGCAGCATTTCCATCGCCCTTTCCACTCCTCACTTTTGACTGGCTGCAGAGTCTGAAGACAGTTCGTCTGCAGCTACAAAAGTGCATATTTAATGCAGACGTAGACGATGCGTCATCGTTTTGCTGGCAGTTGCCAGTTGCAGTAGTTGCAAATGCAATTGCAGTTGTTGTCTCTGTTGTTGTCGCTGTTTCATTTGCTGTTGCTCCTGCTGATCAGGCAGTGGGCACCCCGCACCGCAGAGCCCACTCATGCTCCGCAGTCGCCGGTCCCCTGTCCCCGGTCCCCAGTCTACAGTCTTCGATCTTTGGTGACTCGGCGACCCAGCTCTGGGCTTGGGCCATAACTTAAGCAGCCACCATGCACTTGGTCATAAATTATTTGATTGTTGCTGCCTTTTTTTGCGGCTCATTTTTTTTACTCCACGCGGGGCCTGCGCATCGCGATTTTATAATGTTGACCCCGGTTCAGCGGATCTGGCGACAGGCCATGTGCTTGGCCCCGTCTAGCAAACTTGAAATTTTTATTGTACTTTATCGTCGTTTCGTCTCAGCACTCTCCCCTCACTTCTCTCTTTCCGTATTTCTTTCTTCCTCTTTGAACGTGTGTTAAAGTTCAAATGTGGCTTGCAACATGCGTTGCTTTTGGCACTGTTTTCCTTTCCTTTCCTTTGTGTCTTCTTATGAAGGTATCTCAATCTGTCTCGAGGTCCGAGTTCGCCTCGCCGCACAAACTTATAGGCTGCAGTGGGCGTTTTTTCCATCATCGCCTTTTTCGGCATTACTTTTACTTTTATTTACCTTGATATAAATTATGGGCATACAGCGGGAATGAAACGAATTTTTTATTCAAATTTGACTTGACTTAATTTGTTGCCTCTGGGGCTAAGCGCATGAATATAGGATGATATGACAAATGTGCTAGGGTTTAAGGAATTGCCTGAGTTGCATAACAGTATGATGTGCATTATTATCGTATATGTATATCGGGCTTATCGATAAGTATTTGAGTGCAGAAGGTAGAGAAAGCCATATTAGTCGCCAGATATAAAATAGTTATATTCAATACTAATACTAAAATAGTTATATTTATATTAATTTTCACAGTTGTGTTAATTAATATAAATGGGAAATCTATTTTAATCTTTATCAATTAATCTTTAATTATGTTTCAAATAAATTAAACCAATAACAAATTTATTTTTTATGATATGATACTATAATCTATATATAAATATGGTATATAATATGTAACATTTAAATAGTATTTAGTATATATTTGTATAGTATAGTATATAAATTTAATCAATCGAACACATCTAGAAGAATTACACTCTATCTCAAACTACCAGATATAAAAACTTAACTATCGTAACTATCGATAACATTCTAAAAAATATATAATATATTATATAGTAGATTATAATATATAATATTATTAATATTAATCATACATCAAGGAAAAAACTATGCACTGAAAATAATTAAAGGAAACTCTCTCAAGTTGTTTTTCTCAGCCTTACATAGAAACAAATACCTAAACTAAGAAGAGATAGAGAGAGAAAAGTGCATCTTCCTCTCCTTCTGAGCTTGTGGGATCGGAAATTATTGTCATTTAAAGTACTCCGCACAATATGGTGTGCGGAATTTCCACTTTAGCCAAATTAGGCAAAGGAATACTTTTTGTTCTCCCTGGTCCAAGAAATGGCTTGCTTCAAGCGACTATCATCCGATTGGACATGGTCAAATGCTCATTGCCGAGTTCCTCTTTAGTCTCCAACTTGTACGGAAAGGATGGCACGGGGTACTGGGGCTGAGGCTCAGGCTCAGGCTCAGCTGAGATATGATCGTCGTTCGGCTGGACGACTGCATCTAGATTGTCTGTGGATTTTGTGCAAAAGTCAATCGCCTGATTGACAAGTCGGTTCGTCAGCCTTGTCGTCGCTATATACGCAGTGAAAACTGCAGCAGACTGTTTTGATAATGCAACCGCAGTCCCATTCACTGCCGCTCCAGCTTCTGCTCCGCCTCCAGTCCAAAGTAAGCCTGCCTATGCTTGGGAAGTTGTTTTACTTCCTGGTCTCTCGCAGACATTTCTCCCTCTGCTTATTTTCGGTTGGTGTGACTGACCCATTTGGCCTAGCTCGGAACGCTCGATTCGAAGCATATTTGTCCACTCAACGCACACCCTGCCGTCGCTCTCCCTTCCTCCCACGCTCACTTCATTTACAGTTTAAAGCATTGTTTTCAGAGAAAATAGAATTCCGTTGAAAAACTCGACTGCCTCGGGAAGCACCCACAACACGAGTGCCGATCTCGACGAGATCCAGTTACTAAGTGATCCAGTTACTCAGTTCATCTATAATGTAGTAAATTGAACAAGTAAAGAAAATATTCAAAATACTGAAATATTAACTCGAATTGGAGGAAGTGCAATTCACTTTTCACAATTTCCTAATCGCAGCATTGGAAATTCCCAAAAAATCTGAAAGTATAAATTTACTGTGCTGTCAGTTTGATGAATTGCTCCAGAAGTTAAAAGTAGAGTACTTCGTTGCTCGAAGAATACTTTTCAATACCTGCCAGACAAATGTATTTCTTCCTATGCACAATTTCCCATTGTGTATTTGACTTTCCATTTTGAAATTCCAAGAAAATATTTATTATTGTTTTTCGAAATGCATTGAAAAAGCATCGCTTTGGCCGAGATGTTTTCAGCTTTTTGATTAATTCACAAGTGTGAAACTGGAAAGTGTGAAAGTTTGCCTAATTAACGTTGATATATTTGATCTGGTACTCTAGTTTTCGTCGTGCTTGTATTTCGTTTTCGAATTTTTTCTCGTCTTGTCGTGTTGTTTGTTTTCGGCAAGACAAATAGAACTTGAAACTCGTCTAATTAAGCGGAGATTTTCACTTGCCGCTGTGAATAGCTGAAAATCAGCGAAATATTAGTTGATTTATTTGAATGGCTGTCCAGTTGTCCAGCTGTCCGGCTGTCTGTTTGTCTGCAAGTCTGCCTGTCCGGCTACCGCTATACGCCTGAGAAATATTGCCAGTGCCGAGCACGCAGTGCAACTCATAAATATTTACGGCCAACAGACAAACTTGTTTTCCAGCTGTAAATGGACACAGACGACGGCTGCGACTCGTACTCACACTCGGACTCGGACTCGGACTTGGACTTGGACTCGGGCTCGGACCAAGAGTCGGGCTTAGAAGTCGACAGACTGTTGAATTAAGGCTGTGCTAAAAGTGCAATTAGAATGAGCTGCAACACGTTGCAACTACAGATGCTGCAGCAGGACGGGGGCGTCAAGCAATTCGCAGTGCAAGTCGAAGCCGAAGCCGAAGCCAAAGTCGATGTCGAAGGCGAAGTTGCAGTTGTAGTCACAGCCGCAGCCACAGCCACAGCTTCAGTCTCAGTCGCAGTCTCAGTCGCAGTCTCAGTCTTCATCTCCGTCCAAGCTCCATAAAGCTGCAGTCGCAGTTGAAGTTGAAGTCGCACTTTGCCGACACAACGCAATCTTCTGATCAGAGTTTTCCACGGAAAACCAGTTGGTTGGTAATTCTAAGCTGCAAGTTGTTTTCCAAATGCTATGCAAGAATATTTTATACTTGATGAACGTGCAGCGGTAGTTGCAACTTGCAACCTGCAACCGGTTACCAACAATTGCTGCAGCAACAGTAATGCCAATAAAACAACAACAACAGCAACAACATCAGCAGCAGCAAGAACAGCATGACAACAACAAAAACAACAACAACAACTTTTGACCTAAATTTCAACTTAAATGCATTTTAAATTCATTGAATCGATCTGCGAGACGAGTGCGACGACAGAAGCCGCGCAGCCAAACAGTCAAAGAGCCAAACAACAGTCAAACAGCGCAAAGCCCGATCGAATTTTATGCAATTTGAAATTGAAAATCACTCGCACAAAGTTGACGCTGTAAAATGGCGAAATGAACAGGTGCGAGTTTAATCCGATCAATTAATACACTTGCAAAATCAAAGTCGAACAGTAATTACAGATTGATAATTATAGTCAGACGATATTGATACTCCAGGTCCAAGCAATGAGCTTAAGAGTCTTTAAATATTCTTAAGATCTAAACCCAAATGCACCGAAAACATAACACAACTATGCAGATACTCTGCAAACAAAACCAAAATAAACTTTGAAATTCAAATAAAATCACATGAAGTGTATGAGCATGTGATAAGTTAATAAGATTATTTACAAAATATTTGAATAACTATTAAAACATGTGAAATTTAAATATTCATAATTTAATTTCATACTCAGTAAATAATATAATAATATAATATATAACATTATTAATACATTTAATTCGAAAATAACTATATATTTACTCTAGTTATCAACCAAACCGTTCGATTGTTTAAAAGCATTTTATTTTTTCGCATTTAGCTTACTGAAATTGCTGTTTATGTTTGCTGTTATTACAAGTGATATTCTCGACTCTTCCCCAACAACGACGTCACATTGTTGCCTCCACCCAGTTGGCTTATTAAGTCGCAGTCGCAGTCGTCGTCAGCGTCAGCGTCAGCGTTAGCTTCGCTGCAAACACAAATTGAGCAGTTCTAGTCAACAACTCCTACTTCTAGCTGAAAAGTAGCCAAGCTGTTTTTGCTGGCTCTGAGAAAACCATTTAATAGAATCAGTAACCTGACAGCACAACAACAACAACAACAACGACAACAACAACAATGAAAACAGCACCGACCACACTAACTACAACAACGAGAAAGAAAGGTTACCTTTGGCTCGTCGGAGGTTTCGCAGCCTTGCATAAGTTTCAACCGATAGTTTCACCGGCAACTATGTACATTATATAGTAATCCGGTTTTGATACAACTTGTTAAGAATGTGTAGGATGTCATAAAACTTCGATTTGTTTGGGCTTGAGCACAATAGCAGTTACTTGTAAAACAGCTTAGATAATAAACGATTGTATCATTATTGAGAGAACATTCTTAAAATTTACTCAAATTTCGTCTGACTGTTGCTATGGCAGTGCGCCGATTTTATAAAAGTTTGCATTGAAAATAGCGGAAGCAGAGAGGTTATGATTTGTAAAGTGTTGATTATTATACCATTTTCATCTAACTTGTGACGAATGTTGTATACCCTAATATTCTTTGCAACTTTTACTTTTGCCGCTTCTGCTTTCTTCTTTTTTTGGCTGGTGTGGTTTTTGCGTTCTAGTCGAAAGAAAGAACAAAAGTTTATTTTCTTGTCCTAAATACCAAATACTTAACGACATTTTGTTAGTTAGGAACGCAGCTTGGTTTCACTTTGACCAACAAAAAACCTGAGAACTGAAAATGGAAAACATTTCGCTGGCTTTTGGATTTCAGTTGGCTAAAAATGTGTGCATTTAGCCTAAGCCAATGCTAATATATTGGAGCTATGGTATATTCTTTTATTAGTTTAAGATAATACTTCATTTTTGGTTTTTAACTTTATAAAGATTTACGTCATTCCTTCAGCCCATTGAATGATCATTGATGCAACATCATAGCAATCATCATCTGCCGCATCGCCGGCAATATCGTTGTGGTAAAGTAGTAAACACAACTATTGCAACATTTAACGGTCTTGTTGCGAGCTTGTTGCAATGTTCTCCGGCGATAGACTTGGACCTGGGCACAATTCCAACCTCCCAATTTCGCACATTTTGCGTGGTTGCACGTACTACATGTTGTAGTGTAACTGTTGTTGCTCTTGCTTCTTTCGCCAGTGATAAATACTATGCCTCTTCACTGTCAGAAGTCATCAGTGATGTTGTTTTTCTTGTACACATATAAGTGACAAAAAGTTGACTAGCTTTATTTACATTCGGAAGCTTATGTATACGTAATACTGGTACTTTTTCTTGTTTTCCTTTTAATCAACATGTGCTTACAAAAAAGTGCATTTATTGCTTTCTTATCAAATTACTTTAAATATTCGACTTGAAGATATCAGTAAAAATGCACGGTATGTGGCTCTCGGGCCATAAACTGTGTCGCAGCTCCAAAAATGTTGGGCAACTTATGCAACCGCCCCAGTTTGCGCCCGGCTAACTACGACTATGAGTTCAACTCGAATACTTCAAAGGCAAAACTCGAAGTGCAGTTAAATTAAATTTTATTTTGTCGCATTTCATTTCGTTTTATTTCATTTAACTCAACCCACTGGCACACAAACCTAGCAGAATGCTTAATAATGTCACAGACGTAAACTTTAACTATACCAAGTTAAACGTAAAGTTACGTTTATTAGAAAAAATATATTTCTTTCTGCATGTCGAAAGTTGCATACTCTTGCAGATGCTTGCATAAGATTTCAATGATTGTTCCCTTTGGAAATATATATAAATACTCAAGAAATATAGTTTTAATTTAGCTAAAGTGTAGAGAGCCTAAGGATCGACTCGTCTGTTCATGCTGATCAAGAATATATATACTTAAAAGGAGCGATGATGGCTTATTCTTTATATATTATAAAAATTTTGTCAAACTTGTTATGTAGCAACGGTTTAAAAATGTAACTTACAGTAATACATTTTTAGAATATGATAAAATTTTTGGTAAAGTAATGTAAATACCAGTATGGAATCCATTTATAAATATTTGATATATAATTAACTAATGAGTATTTTTTATGTTTGAAGATAAAATTGGAACAATTTAAATTTTTAAAATCCACAGTACTTAAAATTTTAAAGCATAATAAAAACTTTATTAATTTAATTATATTTTTATTTCTTAACATATTATATATAGCATAGTATTTGTATGATATTATATATAGCATAGTATTCTTATGATAAATTAAAAAGATGGAGAAAAAAAATGAAATTATTCATTAGTTTTTTTTTTAAGATATTATAACTAAGCATAGTTATAGTTATGATGAGTTATAAAGGTGGATGGAACTAAAGAAAATAAATAACTAGGCACGGCAATGATGATATACCCTTTAATTCTGGGTGAACAAATGTCGCCACAAATTCAGCATATCGCAGCTGCCGTAGGGTACTCAGAAGAGAACAGAGAGTGTGTGAATCAAGCCATAGAAACGGCAATGCGTGACCATGTAACACTACCATAAGTCTGCACTCTTCTCACTGATGCGCACGGGGCGTATGCGCACTCTCCCAATACTGCAGTGATACCGACAAAGTGCGTTAATGGTTATGAGAGTTCATTTAACGCGACGCAGTGAAACTGTTTTCTTTTATATTTCGTTGTCTTCCCTACAAGCGGGATGAGGTCGACGCGACTGTGACAATAGCGCTGCGAAATTGGCGTAGAATCGCGGTGAGAAGTCAGAAGGAAGTCACCACGCGCCGCTTTAGCGCTGCGTGTTCCAGTTTTCTCGATTCTCGTTAATTGATCGACTGATTTTCTAGTGAATGAAATGTGAAATCCTATCGGGCCGATATAGTCATGCCGCCGCCGTCGCCGGGCCATAAATAAATTGTAGACCGTCTGCTCGTCGTCGTCTTTGGTTTCATTCATAAAAATCATGGGGGACTAAGGGGAGTGGGGGTGGAGGCTTGCGGAGAGGTGTCTAACGGGAGGTTTAACTTTCAATGCAGCCAATTTTGTAATTACAGCAAAAGCCAACTGTGGCTCGGCCGTGGCTTCAACTGCGGCGTCGGCAGCGGATCAACGGGCCATTTTTGTTGTGTGCGGGCATTAGGCGGTCAAAACGAACGAACCTTTTTGGGGGCTGCGCTTCAAATAAAGACATTTGTGCCAGTTTCCAGTCTGGTTGTGCTCTTCTTCCTCTTCTTCTTCTTCTTCCTATTCTTCAATGCGGTCGGAACGGTCACTTGGCCCGCTTGCAGCGCACTTACACACACAAACTCGCTTCTATCGCACTTTTGAACACACTCGCACACACTTGTGTGTACTTTTTCAATGCTCCCACCTAATGTCTGTTTACTTTATTTTCTTTGCAGGTAAGCAACAGAGCAATAATGCCATTCATAATTCTTATCTATGTCGGTCGAAGCACTCGAGAATTTGGTAAATTCGGACTAAACCTGTTGGCGTTATGTAAGAATGTAAAAATCTAAAGAGGCTAGCGACAAGTATCGCGGCCAGGCACAAAAGCGGTTATCTTTGAGCATGGAAAGTGTTGTAAATTTATAATACATATATAATTTTATATATTCTTGATCAGCGTCGTCTCAGTGCGTTTTTGCTTCTGTTCTGTTTTGTCTGTTTAGGAATAAACTTAGTTTAACAAAGCTTAAATCTTAAATTGAAAGCATAGTATATTACTATCGATACAATAGTAAACAAAATAACAAAAATACGTTTACTGTAACTCTGATCATATGCAGAGCAACAATCTATTAAATAGGCAAAATATTTATCGAAATATCTAGAGATGTTAAAGTCTTCTTCTTCTGCGTTCTTTAAAATTTGTTAGTCCTTAGTTAATCAGATATCTCTCCCTTATTATATTCGACCGGCTGACAAAGTATTGAAACTCAACTTTGCATGCTACGCCCGGCGATCGATCTCGATGTCGATGTCGATGACGATGACGCCGACTTCGACGACGTCCCATCAAGTTCACTTTCACTTAGTGTCAACAAGGCAGTTGTAAGCGACGGTTGCAGCTGCAGTTCCAATCGACGCTGACGAAGATAATCATTGATCTTCATCGGCATTTTGGTTCGGCGACCTCGCCCCGCCCTCTCGCCGGCTCGCCTCCTCGCCGGGAGTCTGGCCACATCGATCGCTGCGCTGCGAAAATTTATGTGCAAAACTTGACTTGCCTATTGAAAGGTTCGTTGCCATTTTTCGATTGTCGTACAAACTGTCGCTTTTCCTTCTTCCTCTACGTCTTTGCGTCTACCTCCGCGATTTCGTCTTTTTAAATTGAAAACGAAAGTAGCTTTGCCTTGGCCCGACTCGATCCGTACTGCGCGAAAATTTATGCACTCGCGCCATTATTTATACACCCTTGCAAAGAGTACATTCAATTTTTCCGAAAGTGTGCAACCTCCACAAAAAAATATACATTTTTGTATATTAAAAAATATATATATATACAAATATATATTTGTATAATTTATCAGTGTTAATTGCATGACAAATTATGTTGTGAGTCCAAAGTTAGTTAAAGCTTGAAGCTGGAAGTAGAAAAATGCAAATTAAATACTAAATTTGCACCAATTATAAAGACTCATGGCCTTGTTGTCATTACTCTTTGATTTGAAGCAGAATATTAAAGGTCCATCTAAAGGCAGAATGTATTTAGGTGTAGTTGACATAGAAAAAATCTTTAAATCTTAAAAAGCCTAAACTCTTAAAATGCAAATGTATTAAGAATTTCGCTGTTTTTAGGTATTTCTTTAACTTTGATATCCCGAGAAATTTTAGATTAAGAAGATTCTTGGTAAAGTTAAGTTTGGCTTAGTTTATACACCGTGTTCTGGTTGCTTTTCGCGCGACTGTTTGTGAATCTCGTGTCATACTCAATTGGCGTTGGGTTGTTGACCTTTCTCGATTTCCATTTTCCCAAATTGCTGCAGCCCCCGTGAAATGCAACTTCGGCTTTCGCATGAAGCACCCTGAAGCGATGACATTTTATGATGGATTTGACACACAAGGGCACAACAACGAACTCGGTTTACGGGCTGTTGTTAACGGGCTCTGATCGCAGTATGATCGGCTGTCTGTCTGCCTGTCTGTCTGCTGTTGACTGTTTCCAGTTGGACAGATGATTAATTTCGGACTGGTTAAGCATTTAACCGGGTGGTCCTTTTACAGATAAACGTTGTGCAACAGCCATAAATAATGATGGTAGCTCTGCGAGTTTCTGTTGTTGTTGTTGTTACTTGCAATGTGACCAGTTGCGGCTTGGAATCGGAAAGCTATAATTATGGGTATTCGATCAATTCAAATTCGAAGGGCAACTGCCCCATCCCGGCAGCTCAATGGATTGCGAAATCGCACTCTCCCCCGTTCTCTCTTTCTCCTTCTGTAGAGACAGGCCTTTGCCAACTCTGGTCACACTTGGGGCAATTGCGAAAACTTTCATTTTCATTTTCATTTCGACTCGCAAACACTTCAAGCATTTTATGTATTTTTAAATGCATTTCTAAATGAATTGTAATATACTCGGCTCGCGTTTTTGTTGCCGTTGTCGTTGTCGTTGTCGATGGCGTTGTCAGTGTTTGTCTCGATGTTGTTGTTGTCGCGGGCAGGCACGAACTGAGATACCTATCTATTGCCTATTGCCTATTGCCAGTACCTGTGCCCGTTCCCGTGTATTGCCCAAGAGCCACGAGGCGAAGAGTCGCAACTCGCAAGTCGCAAGACACAAGTTGCAAGCTCATGTGCGCGGCGCGGCGGCAGTTAAAATACAAATCAAATGCAAACACATGCGGCGCCCAAATTCAGAGAAACAACACCACCAACAACAACAACAGCGGCAACAGCAATAGCAAAGCCGGAGAAACATTAAGAGTAGACACAGTCGCCGAGTTGATGTTTAGGAGATTTTTACTTTTACCTGCGAAACTCATGCGCACGATTTTCCAGCGTCGATCGGCATCGACTTTCAACTGGCAGAAATGAAGAGACAAACAACAGCACCAGCGACATTAACAACAACATTGTACAATAACTTTACGCATAGCATACAAAATGCGAGACAGAGAGAGAGAGAGAAAGAGCGAAAGGGCGACAAGCTGAGTGGGAGCGAGATCGAGCTAGAAATAGTGAAGATACTCGTCAACTCGATCGCAACTTTGGGTGTTAGTTGGGTGTTATTTCCCTAGAAAAGGGCATAATGATTTGGGCAGCAGTCAGCTATAATGATGGAGTATGTTATTGTTCTCTTATGTGGTGTATACACATATAAGTTAAGTTAGTTGGGCTAGACCGATATTTTTAAAAATTGCCTTGCTGTCTATATTGGTATAACCTTAAAGTTTTATAAGTCGGATAACAATATCCTGTAGCTATTATAGGAAACATCAAATGGATCCTATTCATGCATATCCAAGATTATCAACAGATCAAAGTTCTTTATTAAATTATAGCTCTAATCTTATATATTTACATTAAATCTAGCCCGATCTGACCGATATAATTTAAAATTTATTTGTAGTCTATGGTATATTGCTTTGCGACTTATAGCTCAACTTTGAGTTTGAATATTTATAAAATCAGATTACTGGATCCTGTAGCTATTATGCATCTTCAATGTAATTAGCATGTAAAATTTGTCTATTAAACTATAGCTTGCATCTCGGATATGTTTTATAAATCCCATTGGTCAATTATTCGAAAAAATATTATAGTAATTGGAAATTCAGCTTGTAAAAAAAGTGTCTTAAGGTTCGTTAAAGCTATCTTCTCTTTTGTAATTGTACCGTTTTTTTATATTTTTTTTTGCTATTATATTTATTATAATTGTATTTTTACCGACTCCACACAATTTCGTTTTGGAAATCAATTTCTGACATCTTTTCTCTTGTAATATCCGAAGCGATAAAACAAACGCATTTTCATGCTGCCCCTCGTTGCTTCTCCCACTCAGGGTGTGTGTGGCCTGCGTTGAGTTTTACGGTTTAGTTGACGGCGTGAATTTTCAATTATCTGCTTTGAATGGGAGTCTACAATTTCCCTATTCATCCCATTGTAGTCGGAAGGCAGACAAAAAACCGCATTCACATTATAGTTCGTGTTGTTATTGGTTTCTGCGGTCTCTGCCCTTTGAATTGCCAAAATTGAACAGACGAATGCGTTGGTGAGAAAAGGTAATTGGGAATATTTATGTCATGTTAAAAATAGATTGCTGAGAAAGTAACAAATTTATTTTCTTTTTGACTTGAAGGACCCTATCTAGCCCAGAAATTACTGTTATAATTACGTTCTACCTTACCCTTGAGGTGGAAAATGATCTATGGCTCTTTCGATAGTACTATGCTATCGATGACAAACTTCTATAGTTCTTGTAGATACTTCTGAGATAAAAATTTCAAAAAACAAAATAATACAATTTCTAGAAAATATTTAAATTATTTTAAACAAGTATATGTTTCTGATAGAAGTAAAAAAATTGATAATTACTAAATGTTTTTTAAAAAATTTCACAGACTATGGATGGTTCTCCGCCTCTACCTTACCTGTGAGATTGCACCTGGCTATTTCACAATCGGTTCCCCCTGGCAGACAGCGCAAACGAAAGTGAAAATGCGCTCAAGTCAAAATCCCATTTTTTTTACCTTTCGTACTTCGTATATTACACAATGGGTGTGTGGTTGGCAGGGGGGGGGGGGGGAGGGACTGCAAAGACTGGGAAACTGGTGCAGGGACGGGCGCCGAAATGCAGCGATGAAGTAAAACTTGATCGGCGTTGCCCGCGTACAAGTGGCCCATTGAGGGACAATATTCTGGACATGCACGAGAACTGGTCAATCGATTTATCGCTCGTTTAGTAGATCGCTCGCTGCCATCGATTTGGACGGACAGTCAGACAGAAAGGCGGACAGAGGCTGAAGGGACAGACAGACGGTTTGTCGGTCGGTCGATTGCTCGTGAGGTCTGAGGCATCGCAATTTTTTAAATGCAGCCTGAACTGTAGCGCACCGCGGGGCGACGACCACAGCCAGCGATCGCGACCGCAACGGCGGCAGCTACGTCGACGTCGACAGCGACGGTGACGGCGACATTCGCTTTCATTTCGAAGTGCAGTCGTGTCGCTTGGTCAGTCGCACATAGTTGCCGTGTCGTGCCTTGCCTTGCCACTTCATTCCACGTCTCGCCTGCCCGTTCCCCCCTGCCCCTCCACGCCGCTTCCTCCTCGCTCTCTTGTCGTCCCCTTCTACTGTGGCATGCACTTGCCGCATTCACTGCTCATTGCTGCGCTCCTCTGTTGCACTTGATGTTCGACTTTGACTCCAGCAGCGACTGCGACTGCGACTGCGACGGCGACGGCGACAGTGGCCTGTGCATTCGTCATGTTCGCATTCCCATTCCATTCGCTTTCGATTTCTTTTATGCTTTCGATTTTAATACCCTTGAAAATGCAGCAGGGTATGAGCGTGGCAGATAGTCCAACAGTTAAGTCGACTTGTAATTATGAAATGTTTTAAAGAAAAGCTCGCCCGAAAGCTTGAATTTGATATTGTAGCAGTAAGACTTAGACTAAGCCTAGGTTAACATTATTTATTAATTAGTTCTTAAGATTTATTATATTACTTATAAGTTACCATGCATACCCATATTATTAAGGCCATTATTGTAAATCGTTATGCAACCCTTCCTTGTGAAGGGAAAAACCTATCGAGACCGATAACAGAACAGTCGATAGAATAAATGCTCATTCTGAGATTGACCGCCTAACTTGCTGTTTCAGCTCAGAAGTGGTTGAACTTGCGAAAAAGTTTTTTTATAAAATCTCAGCCTAACCAACAGTGAATAAAATAAAAAATAATTAAAATGGAAGAAACAAAAATTACATTTGACCAATTAAAACATTTGTGTAAAAGTTTTAGTCTTCAAACGTCAGGTTCCAAGGCAGTGCTTATGGAACGTATAATGTCAGTCCCAGACGCAGCAGCTAATTTAAATATAATTTACAAAGGTGGTGAAATAAAAATTTCCGAAGAAAAAAGTGACGAAAAATATACAGAAATGAGTGACGCCGAAAAGAACGCCGCCATTCTGTCGCCAACCAAAAAATGTGAAGCCAAAGAATGTAAAGACAATCAAAGTAAATCAAAAGACAACGAAGTTTTGGAAAAGAAAGACATGGAAAAAGTAGAGTTGCCAGATCAGTACAAACGCATTGAAAAAAAGAACGCCGAAGTTAATGAAAATGAAGTGGAACAAAATCAAAAAATAAATGTAGAGAACCAAAAAGTGGAGAAAAACGAAGATAAAAATGACAATGCAAGTTTAAAATTACAAAATGAAAATTTAAAAAAAGAAATTGAACTAATACTTATGCAAAATGAAATACTGAAGCTAAAAAATGAACTTGAAAGTGCTAAAAATCTAAATACCAACCTGATCAATTTAAACAATGTTGATAAAAAGACAATCCCTTTGGGAACATTAAAAGATTTTTTACCAGATTTTGATGGTGGTGAAAATTTTGAAGGTTGGATAACTCAAATAAAAAGTACGCGTGAAAAATATGAACTATGTGACAATATGACGCGTGCGTTGTTGTGTAGCAAAGTGAAAGGCAAAGCACAACAATGGCTACACTCCAAGTCAAACTATGTTGTAGAGCCTATTGATACAATTATGGATGAAATGTCAATTGTGTTTGGCAAAAATGAAAATAAATTTACAATGCGCCGCAAATTCGAAAGCCGCAAGTGGCAACTGGTTGAGGAGTTCTCAAGCTACTTCAATGAAAAACTAATATTATCAAACGGCTTAAATATGGATGAACAAGAATTTATCCATTATGCAGTGGAAGGAATATTGGATCTTCAACTACGCAATCAGGTCAAGCTGCAGCTGTTTAAATGCAAGAATGATCTTCTTCTGGCCCTACGTGAAGTGAAGCAGTCGTCCAATTCTCAACAGAAACCGAAGTCAGCAGAAAATGGTTCTAAGCTCCGGCAGGCGAAATGTTATAATTGCAACAGTATGGGTCATTACGCGTCAGACTGCAAAAAACCCAAACATGTTGACGGCGCTTGTTATGCCTGCAACCAAATGGGACACTTGGCGAAGGAATGCAACCAGTATAAGAAGAGGACGCTTCAACAATCATCAAATGAATATAATGCTTGATTGACTCTGGTAGCCCTATTAGTTTCATAGTTATGAGTTAGAAACGTTGGCCATAGTTTATGCATTTAACAGGTTCAGGGTATATCTTCAAGGCATACAATTTAAAGTTGTTACAGATTGTAACTCATTAATCCTAGCATTAAATAAAACAAAGCTCAATCCACGAATTGCTAGATGGGCGCTAGAATTAATGAACTTCGATTATAAGCCCGAACATAGAGCAGGAAAGAGAATGCAGCACGTAGATGCATTAAGCAGAAATAACAATATACTTTTAATAGAAACCACTACATTTGAAGAAAATCTGGTCATATGCCAAGGCAAAGACGAAAAAATAAAAAAGGTAAAGGATCTTTTATCAAATTCAGAACATGAATACTATGAAATGAACAATGGTGTAGTATATCGTAAAAAAGAAGGTAGTTTATTATTTTATGTCCCTGAATCTATGGAGGAGCACGTTTTTTATAAATACCACGACGAAATGGGTCATTTTGGTGTGGACAAAGTTACTGAATTGATAGGAAAAACATATTGGTTTACAAACATTCGACAAAAAGCAGCCACTCACATTAAAAATTGTCTGAAATGTATAGCATACTCAAATAAGTCAGGCAAAAAAGAAGGTTTATTACACATGATTCCAAAAAGTACGATTCCATTTGAAGTAATTCATATTGATCATTTTGGTCCTCTGCATACAAGTTCTGCACAAAGTAAACATATCTTGGTTATAATTGATTCTTGCACAAAATTTGTTAGACTTTATGCGACTAAGACAACCAAAACAGATGAAGCTATAAAAGCATTAAATGATTATTTTAGATCATACAGCAGACCTCGATGTATCGTGTCAGACAGGGGTACATGTTTTACCTCTGATGATTTTGAATCTTTTCTTGAAAACAATAATATTCAGCATATAAAAATCGCCACAGGATCACCAGAAGCAAACGGACAAGTAGAAAGGGTAAATAGGGATTTAGGCCCTATGATAGCAAAAATGGTTGAGAAAGATAAAAACATAAATTGGAATGTCGTTTTGGAAAATATAGAATATGCTATGAATAATACTATTCAAAGAAGTATTAATGAGCACCCAAGTGTTATGTTGTTTGGAGTCAGACAAAAAGGAAAAGTGATAGATAGCTTAAAAGAAAATGTTATAGAGAATGAACAATGTCAGAAAAATAGAGAGCTAGAAGTTATACGGAATAAAGCAAACGAAACACAAATAAAATCTCAAGATAAAAACAAAAATTATTTAGACTCAAAACGGAAAAAACCAATTATATACAAAGAAAATGATTATGTTGTTATAAAAAATTTCAATACACAAGGGTCTGTTTCTAATAAACTTATACCTAAATATAAAGGGCCGTATAAAATTAGCAAAGTATTAGAAAATGATAGATATTTACTTGAAGATGTAGAAAATTTTCAACAATCACAGATACCATATCAGGGTATATGGGCTGTAGGAAATATCAAGCCCTGGTTAAATACTAAAGAAAATTGTAACGATAAAATTGTAAATGAAGAAGAAAAAGAAAATTGTAACGATAAAATTGTAAATGAAGAAGAAAAAGAAAATGTTAACGATAAAATTGTAAATGAAGAAGAAAAAGAAAACTGTAATGATAAAATTGTATATGAAGAAAAGAATGAAAAACGTAATGAAAAAATTGTAAATAAAGACAAAAATTGTGAAATTGTTATTGAAAATACAGATAAAATTAATTATGAAAAATGTAAAGAAACTAAAAATTGTGAACTACAAAAATCTAGTGTTCATGTTAAAAGTAATGGCAATTGTATTTCTGAAATAGATCTTAAGCAAATATCAAGCAATAATATTATAAAAGAACTAGATAAGAGAAAAGTACAGCCAGTTAAAAATATTATTACTAGAAGTATGTCTAAAAGAAATCAGGAGATTCCTTTGTTGTCAGGACGGCCGAGTTGTAGCAGTAAGACTTAGACTAAGCCTAGGTTAACATTATTTATTAATTAGTTCTTAAGATTTATTATATTACTTATAAGTTACCATGCATACCCATATTATTAAGGCCATTATTGTAAATCGTTATGCAACCCTTCCTTGTGAAGGGAAAAACCTATCGAGACCGATAACAGAACAGTCGATAGAATAAATGCTCATTCTGAGATTGACCGCCTAACTTGCTGTTTCAATATGAAGAAATAACTTTGAGAATATGAAGAGTTTAACCATAATAATTGAAAGGAAATTGACCAGATAGCAGTAAAAGCAATTCTACTAGAATGTATACATTAAATTAAATTAAAAAAAATCTAAATTAAAAATTAAAATTAAATTTATAATATAGACACATGTACCATTGTCTACACCGCTGTGCCGGGTATCTACTAGTCAAATTCTCTCGTGTTCATATTTGTTTAACAATCTGACTGGAACAAAAAGTTAAAAATTATCGAAAACAATTTACAACTTTCTACATACTTTAAAATCAATAAAGCGCTAAATAGGTAAATATTAAATTATGACTTAAGCATGCTTAAACAATAATTTAAACACTTGCGTCAGGGTTATTTTCATCCGTCCTATGCCCTTTTTGGGTACTGACCTCGGGCCTGCAGTCAATCAACTTGTTGGATCGCTTTATCAGTGAGCTTCGCCTTTCGTTTCTCTGTTTTTCGGCAAGAGTGGCGCACAAATACCTGCACTTTCTACCCACCTGCGAGGGGCGCTTAATAAGCGTGCGAAACTTATTAATCATATCAGCGATGCGAGCGTTTCCAGTTTCTTGTGTGGTATTTATGAATGAGCCAAGATTAGCCTCCATTCGGTTTAATCGCGACTAATAACCGAGAGTAGCCCTTGATCATCATCGAGCCACTTTCATTTTTATTTCGAGTCATGGTCGAGTGTCCGGATGGAAGTCAAAGATGGAGTCGCAGATGGAGTCGAAGATGGTGATCACAGAGTCGGTGTTGGAGAGTTGCAGACTCGTTGATTCGTCATTGATCGTTGGAAAGTTGTTCTCACACATTAATTACGCATAGAGTCTAAAGTTAGTAATTATAGAAGATAACTCCAATCATTTTAATAATATATTTATGTATGTATTCTTGATCGCAATATAGTCCAGTTTCTTTAGCTTTTCCGTTCGACTATAGACTTGACACAAACTATATAATATAATATGTTTTATGCCGCCAAAAGTCTTAACGAGCTAACCATATATTTATATACCATTGAAAATGGATAAAAATGGTATATTAATTTTGTGAAAATGTATGTAACAGGCAAAAGGAGGCATGGCAGTCCATTCAACGTATATATATACTCTTGATCAGCATTAATATACCATACGCATATTTATTGTGGATATTAATTAAGAATTAAGAAATCGAGAATGTTTGGAGTATTGCTGGACTATTCTAAAGATAGAAGAAATGATCTATATTTATTTATTTACGATTGCGGTTTATTTATAGAGTGTAGAAGAAATATGTGTATTTAACAAGTTTTATCAAAATATTTCCAAAATCGAGTGAAAAAAACTGACAGACTAGCAGATATAGATCGTCTGCTGATGCCACTTAAGTCAAAAAAGGTCAAATAAAAAGTTCTATCATCTCTGACTATGCTTCTCAAATCGTCTCTAATTTTATAAGATGCCGGTTAAATGTGTAGATAATGACAACATCTGTAAAGATGTTTATATGCATACATACATATACATATAAATATAATCACATTATCAAACTTGTTGCTGTTGCTGCAGTAAATATTGTTGTTATGATTGGTTTGGCTCATGTTGTTGTTGATGTGCGGATCGGCTGGCTACTGCCATGGTCGGGCTTGTTAGGCCCGCGTTTGGAAACTCAACAACATTGAAAATACACACATGTGTGTAAATAAACAAGCAAGCAAACCGACGACAAAACCAGCCTCAAATTGAGTTAAAAGCCCAAGAGATACCGCAGCAGCAGCAGCAGCAACAACAATAACAACAACAAGCCGACAACTACAACAATGCCAAACAACTTTCCACACGCTGTGGCGAGTTTAGAGATGGATTTGATTTGGACTTGGACCACGTCCACGTCTACGTCCACGTGTGCGTGAGTCTCACTCGATATCGGCATATATCGTACATGTGTGTACATACACGTATATCTTTATCTCCCCAAGCTTATGTATATGTTTATAAAGCTGTATAGGTGTGTGCATGTAGGTGTGTGTGTGTGTGTGCCACAAATTGTTTATTTGTCAATCGGAAAAGTGAAATTTCTCAACAACAGCTCGATTTATGAGCAGAGCTGAAACCGAAGACAGAGCTGAAACTGAAGCTGAAACCGAAACCGAAGCTGAAGCTGAAGCCGAAGCCGAAGCCAATTGCTGAAGCTCTTGTCGAGCTAATGGCCAGGCTTAGTTTCTAGCGGAAAACGTGACTTTTGATTTGACATTTCGCAGTCATAAGACGCTAAGACGCTGACGATGGGTTGGCATCTTGTTATCAAATTAAATCGAAAACAAGTTGGCCGCAATTGAAATTCACTTTGAGGCTCGCCACAGCTGAATGTCATCTGCAAATGTCATGCATCAACTTATGAAGCCCCCTTGGCCGCCACTCCTCCCAGCACTCCCCTAGCAGCATATTCTTCCTTTATAAATATATAATCTTGTACTAATCGAATGCATTCTCTATTGCATCTGCACGCTTGCGCAACAATCTCGACGCAGAGCCTGGCAGAATTGGCCGTAAGTACGGGCTTAATTGGGGAGAAGAGAACTGTAAGTTGTAGCCGTAGCTGTAGTTGTTGTTGTTGTTGTTGTTGTTGTTATTGCTGTTGCTGTGTCTGTCATACATTATTATGTTTGCATGCCTGCATCGAGTATGTGTAGCTAATTTGATCGGAATGCCAGAATCCAATAACTTTTTAATTTCTAGCGACTTTTGCGTGTGTCTATAATGAACTTGAGCCCGATTGCGATATAATGAGTTATGGCGAAGTATTAAAGCGACTCCGTCTGGATGTTTTATTTTAAGCTCATTATAGACATATCTATATACGCAACTACATACATACTTGATCTTTCATACGCAAACATATGTTAACATTCGTTTATTTCAAGCGTGACCTATATATGTGGCTCTTTCATTATAAATCACGTACTTTAGTCGCAGTATCTGTTCTAAAAATAAACAACAATGAGCAGCCGTACATATAGTATATCTCTATACACTTTTTCTGTTTTGCTAACCTTAATTCTTGGGTTATACAATGATGTTACTTAAGTATAAACTTACTACTGTTTAACTTAACTTCTTGCCTGTATTGTTGTTGTATGATTCAGCCAGCAGTCTATTATGCCAATTCCAATTGTGCTCATGTATGCCATGTGCGATCCATAGTTAATGGTGCCACTCACGACCCGTCCTGACTTCAGTCCATGTTGCGTTGAGGGTCTCGTTTCATTAGTCAGCGTACAGTCCACATTTCTTTTCACTTGACACGCCCACATTCGCCCTTGTCTCACTATATGAAATTCTGCACGCGCAACCCGCAAGGCCTGCAGTGTGTCAAGGCGTGAACGATCCAGTGAGCTGTCAGCGTATAGAGTGTATAGAAAAACTATTCCTCCCGTAGTCAAAAAAAATTAATGAAATTCAATTTTATTTGGTAAACTAAAAAGGTTTTCTTTTAACTATTTTAAATGCTGTTCTTAAATTCCTGACATTATTATTATTATTATTTTGAATATACCATATAAGGCATAGGCCTCAGACTTATCGTTCCATTCTATGATACCTTCAAAAATGTTTAGCCATATTAAGACTCTGCTCTTTACTTGAAACATGTTTTCTATTTGTTTTCATTGGTCACGAATATCTTGTTTATTTGACAGCGCAAATAGCCTTCAATTACCCGAGCAGCAGTAGCCTAAGTAGTCCCCTCCCTCGCCACCTCCAACACCATTCTGAGGCCTCCCCCAATAACTGCGACAAAAAGTAGACTGGAGGTAAGAGGTGCAATGTAAGTGGGCCTTTGCTATGGAAACGTGCTAAGAGTGCAATGTAATGACTTACAAGTGCTCGATGATAGCCCAACTGCATTTAAGGTTTTCTGGCCTAAACTGCAGCCGAAAGCAAATTCCATTGCAGTAGCCCCCTGACGGCCTATTTGCATACAAAACATACGACTGGCCACATAAATCTTTGTAAATGGTGCATTAAAACGACTCCCGTCCAAAGCAACACAAGAAATAATAAAAAGCCAAGTAAATTCAATTAGCCAGCGTAAGCGCAGTTGCAGCTACAAAATGCCCAAAGAATGATATAAAAGATACAGTTTTGTTCACCAAAAGTTGGATAAATTAATGCTGAAGTCATAGCAGAAAACCTTATAGAATTTCTACTTCCACTTTCTTTTCAGAAATTTTTGGCTTATCGCTCCAATAGATTTCCGTTTGCGATATCTCATTTCGCAAAAAAATTAGCTGTAGTTTATAACGCGCATTCTTCAGCAGACGGTGAAAATATCATAAAACACTTAATCTGATTGCTGATAGCCAAGCGCTGCGTTTGTTTGGTGTATTTCAAGTTCCAGAAATTCCGAAAATCGCTCAGACGTATACCAACGCTATTAGCATTAGTCATACTTACCTTTGGTTGCAGGGGAAGTCGGCGCCGAAGTATGCTTACTGATATCACATGCCCGCTTGTTGACACAGTTGAGCTCAAATTGGATAAAGCTATATTTTAGGGGTTGTACAAGTAAATAATTACCATTCCATAACACATATCCATATACAGTTTTATATGTACTATGGAAATAGAACGGTTAAATATAAACAAAGAGAAATACATATATTAGTTTATGTCATAAAAACAGTTTATTAGTTTAATTTCTTTAGATTTTAAAAAGCTAAAATTTTTGTAGATACCATAAAATAAAATTTAACTTCCATTTAAGGAGCCACAAATACTTTATTTTAGTTATAAAGAAGTTATTAGCATATAAACCAAGTGAGTACTTCAGCCAGTGGCGGCTGGCCGTGCTCTGCGTATATAATGACGATCTCTTTCTATCGTGTTTACACTTATGTGTCCGCAATCGGTAGTAATTGCCGCATAATATCTTCCAGTAGTGCGTTCGACTGTGAGGAGCATGTAAATATAAGATTGAGTAAGTATTCACATAATCAATCGATCCAAGTTGTTGATAATCAGGGTAAACAAGGTGGACTCACGAGTAACAGTTTATTTTTACTTATTTAGCTATATCTATCCGATAAATCTGACAGAGAACAAAATAACCTAAATGAGAATTTGTGTTATACGTTTCAAAATATCGAATTCCATCGCTAGCAAATAAAATCAGTACATTTAATAATTTAACCGCTCGGACACATTATTATAAGAATTTCATTTTATATTCATCTACATATTCAATTTCATAAATTAAAATATGTATGAACAAATATATAAAGTAATATACCTAGAATTTTTAGCAAGACTGAAAAAGGCTACAAAATTTAATAATTATTTCTTTCATGTTTTAGATAATTAATTTCTTATTTCTAAATTTATTTCTGCTATTCATCGTTCTCTTTAGTGAACTTTATTGAAAAACATAATTTAATTCGTTTGATCTCTATTTCCTTTTTAGGCATCGCGTAAAGTCTCCAAATGCGGATATTTGTTTGTGGCGCCGGATTGGGATTTCAGCAATCCATTGTATAGAACTAAGGTGAGTTCGTCTTTACATATCTCAAATTTTATATCAAGTTTAACTTTGGTGTTCATATTTAGACAAACTATTGTTGCCTAGTTCCACTTACCTAATACTAGTAGATAAATCTTTCAAACTATCGCACTTTGCTTGAGTTCCGTCGAGTTCGTTGGAAATATTTGCTCCGATCACTTTCCCAAAGTGCCGGAGCGCTATCGTACAAGTAAATCGCATAAAGCAAATTGGTCGCCTTGTCCGGTTTTCGGCCAAATATGCGAGAGCTTCGATCCGGCCAAAGAAAGTGCCACCGGCCGCAATGACAACGACTTGGCCCGGCCCTGACACAGGCTCCCCCACTGCACTCTTGGGCACCGCTGGGTACTCTTGGCTACTCTTGGTTACACTTGGCTACTCTCTGGCCGATAGCCGGTCCTGGTGCGGGCAACGCCTATGGCTCTCCTTGTCACACTCTCGTGCCGATTTGTATCGCGAGCAATTAGCGAGTGACGCAGCGGCGCATCGTTAAAGCGACAAACTCGTATGCAAATGCCCGTAAAACGAGCTAGGAAAAGCTGTGTGGGTCCCCCAGAGGGGAAGATGGGGGGGGGGGGGTGAGTTAGGAATCTGCTGAAATGGCCAAATGTCCGACTGGAGTTTGAGCGACGCTAACGCTAACGTCAACGACGATGATAATAATAAAAGTGTGCACATGCGCATTGCGCGCTGCGCGTTTCCTCGTTAACAACATAAATTTACGTATGTTTTAATGGTCGGACAGGTATTTAATTAGCATTTGCTGCATAGAGCGTACTTACCGGATGTCTTTCTCTCCACCTCTTCCGCTCTCCCCCTCTCTCTCTATCTCTCTCTGTCTATCGCTTGCTTCCATGGAGGCAAACAAGTGCTTTGGGGGGCGTGGCGAGTGGCAGGTATGTGCTGACTTTCTTCAAGCAAGACGAAATTGGTTATAAATTCGGTCGTGTTTGCTCTCGTGACACGCGCAGAACCGATAGCAAGAGTTTGCTCTTAGCTATTCTATTTCTCTCTGTATGTAAGCGAAACTTGGCTCCACTGTGTTCCCTGTTCTGAAATTGCATTTAGGTCGCTCCATGATGTATTTAGAAAGTACACGCCGCTTCTATGCTTCCTGCCTGCCTGCTGGAGAGCTCACAGCCTGAGGTTATCCAGTTCTCCTTCGACTCACTGGCCATCCCTTAGAGCTATCATTAACCGACTCGCTGAGATATTATGGCTGCATTTCACTGCTTGCAGCTGCAGGTGCAGGCTATTTGTCTAGGCTGCAGCCAATTTTCTGGCTTAAAACCGAAAAGCTTAACCGTACTGAGTGCAAAAAGTAAGCAGATTTCGGCCTGCCGAAGATCTTAACTTATATCTTATTAAATCTCGAACAAGTCTCATCAGCAAGAAAATAAATTTAGAGTTAACTGAGAATTTCACCTGTGAAATTTGCGATAATTTCGTTTGACAACTTAAATGCTGCAATTTGGCGGGCATAATTTATCATATAACTTGATATTGATTACAATTATGAGCACCTTCTGGTCATGTTAGCCCTTGCTGTCTCTGTCTTACTCTCTCTGCCTCTCTCTCTCTCTCTCTCTCTGTCTCTCTTTCTGCTTATTTCCCTCTCCTTTGCTTGCTGGCGGCAACAGGTTACGACTTGGAAACCTTCTGCCACAGCATTTTTTAGCGCGCTAGGAAATGGCAATAAGCGTACAGCTCGGAATTATGTAGATTTTTATCGGCGCGCCAGCTTTTCTGCATACAAAGTGCACAATTTTCATTCGAAAGAAAACCTGCTGAGACACACACACAGGCAGAAGGAGAGAAAGAGAGAGAGAGAGAGAGAGGGAGGAGCGCATGACCAGGGGGGACACGTGGGCAAGTTAAGTGTTGGCTGAGCAGCAGCAGAAAACAGAGGCAGAGCTTGACAGAGCGCGAGATGGGGAAGGATAACTTGCAGCGAGTGTCCGTCAAAACGGAAGTATGGCCAGATTCTGCCTGCCAGATCCGAGTCGCAACACTCGCTGATAATCACAATCATCTGCAGAAAATGTTGTTGATTGACAAGCTGCGAGTCCCGAGGCCGAACTGGTACTGGTCTGGAATGAAGTCGGGAGTAGGGAGTGCTGACTGGGGATCGGGGAACGAGATGCGGGCTGCGGGAAACGGGGAGTCCACAGTCCGAACCGGTCATCGATCCGCTGCAGCCTTATTAATTAAACCAGGAAGCGTTTGAGCAGCGGCTCAGTCTATGCAGCCTATCTGAAAGGCCAGGCATGGCAATAACTTGAAATATTTATTAAAAATTATGCACGCATTAGTAGTGAGCGTCCCTCCGCTCCCTTGGATCCAGCTCTGTCCTCCGCCGGCTTTATTAAGGAAATGGTTAGCGTTATGAAAATTACATAAAATGTTGCGTATTTTTTCCACATATTGCTGAAGCTGTTGCAGCTATGGTTAGGCGGTGCGGTTTATAGTATTCTTGATGGCAGAACTTACTATTAAAAGCTTTACGATTCCTGAAATGCTGTTGTTGCTGTTGTTGTTTGGCGATGAAAGCAATTTTGGATTTTTTATGATACGCCCACAATGCGTAGTCGTAATTTCCTGTTAAGCGATTGGAGGAACTAATTACGAAATGGCAATAGGAGACGATGGAGTACGATGGAGAGAATATGAGAGAGCGCGGGAGGTAAATACCGTTGCTTGGGTATTACATGGGTGAAACACGTTGTGGATATTCGAATAACGTAAACAAATTCATTAGACGCAATTAACAGTTGCCCTCGAGTCACAGCGGGACGCAAAGGGAAGTTCAGACGGGCTTAGACTTGCCCCGAGCTATGGAATTTCACGTTTCGCCAGACCCCAGAGCGCAGTCGCAGTCTGCACGTGGGCGTGACAAGTGGAACAGAACGGAAATAAACTGAAAGTCATAGAATGAAGTTGAATTTAAATATGCTTTGTAGACAATTTGGAAAATTATTCAAATTCGAAAATAATTATATGATGTGATATATAACACAAGCTGAGAGTGTACAACATATTCAAGCTCAAGCCGAGATTTATCGATAACTTGTTGTTCGTCATTCCGCAAGCCGCAAGTGGGTTAAGCACATGCAGCCAATTTGCATATGGAAGCATTGACGCATGCTGCTCAGAGCTTGACGGATTGTCCATCTGTCCGAGCTGCCAGGCCGGCCGTCTGAAGCCGCAGCTGCCGATAAATCGCACTTAGTATAATATGCTAATAGACCTTGGCGTTCTAAACTCTTTTCCATAAACTGCAATATGGCTATGGCTATGGATGCGAACGGGACGGAACGGAACGGAACAGAACGAAAGGGAACGGAATCCATAACAGCGCCGACCTTGGCTGGGCAACAAGATTCATTTGCGTATTCACACTTATTCACACTCATCTGCAGCTCCGTCGGTGTTTCCAGCAAGTTTCATTCATAAATAAAATACAAGGCTGTAAATTTATATGCTAATTCCGAGTGCAACTCGGGCGCAACTGCAAATTAGTCCGCACTTATGCAGACAACAGCCCCATTATGGGGCGTATGCGTGTTTGCAGCTCTTAACAAGAGCAGGGGAATCGGAGAATGGGAGAGCAGTACTTGAGTATGTGTTTAATTGTTTGTGCTTCGGGTGCCTAACGGAACGACGTAAAGCACAGTATACGAAACTATTCTAGAAACTAAATTACAATAAGCGGAACAAATACTAATTAAATACCGGCAGAAAATCTATTTATATTTATTTATAATATTTTCCACTACGTGCCAACGACTTCCTGCCTTTACAATTCCTTGCATAAGGCTCAAGCGATCGTTCTATTGCTGAAAAACCCTTCTAGTTGAATCAATCTACTTTGTGAAGCCGAAAACTGAAGTCGGGCTTCAAAAATATTGTGTAACAAATACAGTTTTTTTTTTTTAAGGTAACCTAATAAGAATGCAGGTTCAAGACACCGACAGATTTGATCCATGAAAATCTTAAGATATAATTTTATTTGTACTGTATCTGTGAGTGCAAAAAAAAACCTTATAATACAAAGTAAATACTGTTCAAATTTAAGCTTTCTTCCGTTGCCGTAACGAAGGTATTCCTACAGGGTATTTATCTTCAGCATTCTTGCATTCACGTTCATACCAGTTGCAGAGCAGAACTCTATCTCTGACGTAGACATCCACCTATGGTTATATAGATGTTTTTATTCATATTTCACTGTGATGAAAATGTATCTTTTAAACGCATTGAAGAAGGTATATCCGACCCTACGAATAGGCTTTCAACTGTTGCCCATACCCGCCTTTTACATGCTCTGTAACCAGTTTGCCAGATTGATCACATATGACACATATATTCACCAATTTAAAGCTTAGTAAAGTTTCTCAACATTCTTAGAAAGTTCCATTCATATGGAGTACTATCTAAGATAGTGGCAAAAATAATAATGAATCCTATGAAAATAGCTGCTAGGGTATAAAACCTTCGGCAGTACACACGAAACCCTTCTTTCTTATTTTCCATTACATAAATACAGACGAGTCTGACGGAGACGCTGAGATGTTGGAGACGTTGATTTGTAAGATCGTATTCGGTTTCCACGCCGTCATTGTCATTGGGCAACAGGGCAAGGCGGCTTCACAAAGCAGTGTGTGGTTCGGCGCTTGGGCACGGGCAACCCGACTTGCAGGAAGGTAACTGAGCTCATGTGGTTGCATTGACAGACTGTCAAGCGGGAAAGAAAGAGGGGCGGAATGAGAGTTGCAGCAAGCGGAAAAGAAGGCTGGACAGACAATGTGTAACTGTAATGTGCACTTGAGCAGAGAACAAAGTTAAATCGTATACAAGGTATATTTTAGTTGGGCTGAGTTCGTCATATTTGAACAAAGAACGAATAAGAAAGGACTTTTATTATTGAGAATTTTTTTTGTTAAATCCAAACATTGAAAATGAGGACAGATTTGAGATTTTCCGTGTGGTTATACCTTAAAGTATTCGTAATATTCGTGCGAAATGCAAATATTTCACGCTCCTAAATGCCGCCCATTTTTCACCCCAATCCAATGTGCCGCTGGGCGTGGTACTAAACAAGGCGCAGCGATGTTGCAACCGCATTCGGCATACATATACCTATACACATTTACTGCAACTAGTGGAAGCGTATTTAATAAACCCGCTGTCATAGCCATAAAAAGTGAACGATTTCCGCTGCCGGCCATTTGGCACGTTTAAGAAAATGAAAATGATTGACGACTGGGTGACTGCTCGACGAGGCAACTGGGCAACTGGGCGACTGGTTGACTATCGGGGCTTGGGAAAGAAACTTGGTGCCCCTCCTGCCTGCCTCAGTGTACTGGGGTGTTACTGCAATAAGCGAGCAAATTGCTCGAAAACCCACTGACAACTCAATAGGCCAGAGGAAGCTATTTTGACAGCTGCTCTCCAACTGCCAACCAGACGAATATCGATAAGCGAAGCACAACAAAAGTAGCAGCTCCTCTCTGCATGATGTAATTGACAATTGGCATTGCGCTCTTTCTGCTTACCAAATTGCCAAAGTTTTCAATTAGCTTTACTAGTTTATGAAATCGTTTGTTAAATAAAATATTCACTTTTGATGACAGACTCCTAAGTTAAATTTACTTTTTGATTAATTACTCTCCGCGGGCCAAGCGAATTGCCCAATTTCCCAATCGAGATACTTGTAAGCTTTAATTGGTTGATTAATTTCCAAATAGTTTGTAAAACAAAATACGGATATTTTTCCTCCTCGTTGAGGTACTCATGCGAATATTCAGCTGCATTATCAGATGATAATTGAAATTTATGAGTTCTACTTGGTGCATTCATCATGTTGCAACTTGTCTGACAAGCCAAAAGGGCGCTGGCGCTATGCATTTTATAGTCCGAAGAGCACAAATCAATGGCTCGCCAGACTAAGCTGCAACTGGGAAGCGCTGGTCGAAGAGGTCGGAAGAGAGGAGCTAAGGTAACTCTGTCTGGCCGCTGTAAAGCGAGTTATAAATGATGGTCGACTCTGACATTCTCCGAAGATCTGAGCTTAGCGCCACATTCCCCGGCAAAAGATCTGAAAAGAAACTTATGCTTCTTATGCTCTCTCCTCTCTTACTGTCTTAATGTCGGCAGCCCACGCACTATTCGGGCTTGAGAAAAGAGACTGGTTCCGCGGGGAGAAGTAACTGAAACCTGCTGCATCATTTTTTACTTGAAGATTGCATAATGATTGACAATTCATTATATGCTCGCGCTTCCCTGTATGCCTTTCTCTCTCTTTCGCTCTTTCTTCCGCTCAAGCTTTGGTCTTGGGTCTTGGCTCGCCTTTAATGGATTGCGAGATTAGGCTCTTGGCAATGAGGAAGTCTGCTTTAGTTATTAATGTTCGCTTTTCGTTTCACTTTGCTGGGACCCCTCCTAGCTCTGGCCGTTAAGTAAGAAGTACTAGTGCTCAATATATATATAAATGCACTTGCATAAGTCTTTGTCTTTTGGAAAGTCAAGGTCGTGGCAATTCGGGTCATCCAAATGCTGCGACTGCATAGAACAGCGCCTCTCTCTCTGAGCTGAGCAGAATCGCAGAATCTGTTGCGAAACACTTCGAACTCGACTTGGGGCATTGCACAACCTGTTCGAGGCTTGCGAACACCTGCTTCTGGCTGGGCCCGGAGACTAATTGAGGCAATTAGTGGTGTCTCAAATGTCGGTTTTATTATTTCTTATATTTTTCAATAATACCAGGCGAGGGCAGCGGCGTCTGTTCGTAATTATCCCGATATCTGTTGGTATTGCTCTATGACAACATCATCCGTGACATAATACATGCTGCGAACAATTGACCTTCGTTAGCGAAAAGTCACTTAAACTCATTTGTGGCATACAGTAAGAGAACAAGTATCAAGTTGAACGGTTACAGTCGAGTACACAATGCCATATTGTATTAACTGTTTCACATCTCTACAAATGTATAGCACCCTCACAGCGTTAGTATGATACGGGGTAGTAAAGAAGGCAGAGAAATTAAGCTTGGAAAACGATTAAGAGATTTTCGTATAATTTGCATTTTTATACAGTTAGAACACCCTTGAGCCAGTGATACTCGTAGCTTCTATAAAAACAATAAAAACAAGTGAAGAAAGCTACAGTCGAGTGCACTCGACAGTAAGATACCATTTACCTTTCGCTGTTAAAAAATAATTCTTAATATTAATTACTTTTATTCGGCGAATAACAACGCTTCGCATATTTTCGAGGACAAATTCACATGCATTGACGCTAATATTATTATTATCTACAATAATACCTAAAAAAAATTTCGGAAACTTTTCTACTTTTCCTATAATTTGATTTACAAAATCGATTTTTGGGGGCGGTAGGCGTGGCACCCAAAAGTTGAAATTCCGCATTCTCCGTAATGTTACCAGGCACCTTCCTTCCAAATTTGGTGCTTCTAGCTTTTCTAGTGTTCTTTTAAACTATAAAAATGTGTTTTTTAGAGGCGGTGGGCGTGGCATCCAAAAGTCTAAAATCCAACTTCTGCATAATGTTGCAAGACAACCCCCTACCAAATTTGGTGCGTTTATCTCTTTTCGTTATTGAATTATTTGGAAAAAATCGAAATACGCATTTATCGATTTGCGGAGGCGGTGGGCGTGGCACATCAAGTTTGAAATAAACTTCTTGTGTGTATTGAATACACGCACACTCCCACCAAGTCTGGTGCCTCTAGCTCTTTTAATAGCTGAGATCTGTGTGTTCATACAGACGGACAGACAGACGGACATGACCAAATCGACTCGGCTATTGATGCTGATCAAGAATATATATACTTTGTATGGTCTGCCACGCCTCCTTCTGCCTGTTACATACATTTGCACAAAGTTAATATACCATTTTTTACCCATTTTCAATGGGTAAATGGTATAATTAAACTTATTATTTTAATACAGTTAGAAATGTTATATATTTCAATTATATTAAATACACCAAGTATGGTTCGCATATATGTGTATAATCAGCAGCCCATTTTAGCAAATTACCTTCAATATAACATTTTCTTTAGAGCTTACAGTATTTTTCATCTGTATAGAGTTCTTTTCCTTTCTGTTCATTGAACCGCTTATCGACAAAAAATGATTATTGATCATAAATCAATGAAAATTACGTTTCCACCTCGGAAGTTTGTTTGGTGCAGTTTCACAATTCCGATTTGTCTCGATACAAAAACTGCAAATGAGTTCAATGCGCAACTTGCAGCGCAATCAACGTCAATAAATGTTTGCAGTGCGCAGTTTGTTTGATTTGTCAATATCGCAATAGCTAGCACCGTTTCACTCCGCTCCCCTACCTTTCCAGTTTGGGTTTGTTAACCTATCGAAAAGGCATTTGAAAATCATTTTTTTCGGCCAACTGCAAAAGTTAACCTGCTTGGGTAATATCATATTTTAGCATTTTGCGCTGCGCAAAACTTGTTGAAATTCCAGCGTACACACACACACACATACATTCGTTTGTACACACACAAACATGACCACGTCCCATAACTAATGGCCAAGAGCAAAGCAGCAGGATCAAAGCTATGCGAGTCTCGATTTCTAACACCTAGATACAAGTCGCGAAAAGCCGAATTAGCCGAGTGGAGTAGGCAATCGTGAACGGAGCTAACACAGGCACAATTGCAGTCCCAAACACAGAGTCGAACGACCTTAAAGCCTATTTGTTTTGGCCACTTTTTCATTGTCTCGCGTCCGTCGTGGTCAGGCAAGGTTGAAGTATCCGGCTGTAATGTGGATAAATTATGTTAAAATTGCAGAGGAAGTTAGTTACTATATTCTACTGCACTTTGGTTTTGCATTAATTTGACTAAATAAAGGTAGAAAGTAATTTTCTGAGTATTGCTTTACAGTTTTATCAAAATTAGTGAAGAAAAACTGTTTGTTTCTAAAACAGAAACAGAAAAAGTTATCAGGATTTTTCTCACATGAAATACACATTATTTCAGATATTATTCAAAAACGTATACCTCAATCTTTTTTTTTTGTTATGGCAGCTAAATAAACCTTAGAACTTTAATAAAATGTTGGCAAAATATATTAAAATTATAGCTCTACAGTTTAAAAAAAGTTTATCTTTGTCCGTTTGTTACTACAACAGAAACAGAAAAAGGTGTCCGGCCATTAACTCACATGATATAGAAATTATTTAAGCTACTATCCAAAAACTCATACCCTATTCGATGTATGGCAGCTAAATATTATGGTATAGAAATCGATTTGATGAAACTTTGGCTAAATATTAAAATTATTCCAAAAGTGATATATCATCAAAATTAACACAAACCCAACTAGACAAATTTGTAGACAAATTTCTGCCTAAATAAATAGAATATACTAGCTGGATTGATCACGCTTGGACTTACTTACAGTGTGATAAATTTACAGAAATTTATTATTTTTTAGTATTTATATAGACGGAGCTTATATATCTATTAAGTAGTAAAACTGATATAAATATTATAGACTCTGTACAAGATTTCTGAGATTTTACTTGTATTTTAAGCAATTACTTTCAATTTCCACCCACTGTGCAATCGAAGCGTTCGCAAGGCTTTCCTTGCATGTGTGAGTGCCTGTTGTGTGCGTGTGTAATTGCGTGCAGTCGTCGGCTTTGTATGGTGAAAGGCTCTCTGACATAGCATCAGACTTGGGCTGGGGCTCGGGCTCGGGCTCGGAACCGGGCTCAAGTTGTGTGTGGCAGTTTGGGGAAGTTGTGCTGAAACATCCTTGGCTAGGCGACAGGCTGGAAAAGAAGACAGACAAGCAGACAGACAGGGGAGACAGCTGAAACAGCAAACTTAACAAATCTGGCAGCGGCTCTACTGTCCCTCCCCCCCCCTCGCCCCTTCTTGGCTGAAGGAAATTGTTGTTATTGTGCGAGAGTTGCATGCAACAAAGATGTTCTAAATGTTACGCTGCAGAATTGCAGTTATTGTTGCTGCCGCTGCTGCTGTTGTTGTAGTTGTTGTTGTTGTTGCTGTAGTTCTCGTCTTTTATTTTTGTTGTTTCTGCTGTCGTAATTCCTCCACAGATGCACTCAAATTGGGTCTCATCGCTTTGGGCGCTCAGTAGCTGCCGCTGTCGTTGTTGTTTCTGTTGTTGCTGCTGTTCTTGTTGTTGTTGATGTTGTTCTTATTGTTGTTGTTGCTGTTGCTGTTCTCGTCGCTTTTATTGTGTAATCAGCAGATAACGGCATTTAATGACTGAATGAGTTTTCCAGCGAGAGGCAAGAGAAGCGCCAAAGCAGCAGCAGCAGCAGCAGCAGCAGCAAACGGTAGATGCATTTTGCGGTATACTATGCTATTTCCCAGTTGCAGTTGCAGTTGCAGCATTCCGCACGAGGCGTTGCAAGTACATGCATGTACACACATTTATACGCACACACACACACGCGACGGCAAATCGGTAACTTCACTTCGGGCCGCACATGCTGCAGTGTCCATATAGGGGCGTGAGCCCAAGCATTTATCATTGTAGGTTTATTGTATGAACAGACACGTATATCTACTATATATGTATGTGTATTTGTTTTGTGGAAAAGCTGCCATGCTTTGCAGTACGTTTTCCGCCTCTAAATTTTGAGTAGAAACCAGAAACGATAGCCACATTCGCACAACTTTTGATTGGCGTTGCGCCTCAGCGATTTTTCACCTCGTTTTCATTTCGAAATTGCATTTAAGTTGCGTTTCGTGTTATTTCTATGGTATTTTAATTAAATTTTGAATTTAGTTCAGTGAAACTTCAAAGCATTGAAATGACTAGCAAATATTAAAATTTTATTGAGCTCTACTATCTAAATGATTGCCAAAAAAAGGATTTCAAAGCTTACAAAAATTTATGTGAATACCAGCCTTGGTTTGTAAGGTTTTCAAAGCACGCACGTTTAAGATCTAGATATCAATAAATAGATTGACAGATGTTAGGAAATATACAAGACTCACATTTTATTACAATAATATTAGTATTATTAAATTTTATTTTAGTAATAATGCTAATAATAATAAATAATAATAATAAAATATTAATAATAGTAATAATGATATTAAGAGTAATAATATTGATAGTAATATTATTTAATATTAATAAGATTGACTTTTAACTATTAATACTATCATAATGATAACAGTACAAACTGTACATAAAAAATTAGCATTATTTTTGACCGTTTCTTTTACGCTTTTGTGAATTCAATTATTTTTCAAAGTTTTGAACTTTAAATTATTTCTATTTACTAAGTCAAAAATTGATTTAAATTTTGTTATTCAAATTTAATTGTATCACTAATGAAATGCAACAATAAGCATATACATTTATTTTTCGTGTGTGTATAAGATCCACCCAGCAATTAAGTATACAAGATATTGTTAAGAATTCGTTGAAGATAGGCAGCCCGAATAAGGTTATGCATACGTAACAGAGTTAACGGGTAAGAAATTATTTAACACACGGGTGCACTCGTCTTGGCTTGTTTGCCTTGCTTTTCTGGCGGAAAATCGTGCACGTTACCAGAATAAACAAATTATATCATAGTTTATTTCATTTTCCGCACAGTTTACACACTTTGTTGTGTACACTGCACATACAGACGTATTTTCCTTTTGTCTTTAGGAGCGTTTGGCACGCGAGTCCGCTAAGATATTCGCGGGTTTCCTTTCTTGGCTTCCTCCACACCCAAAAATAAAAGAAAATCGCATAAAAAGTTCAGGCAATAACAGTAAATGTTGAACTACTGGCCAAGATTGATGCAACGATTGCTGTCTTACATCATCAACGATCTGCGAGAACGCAAGTTCGCGCACACAATAGACAATGCAGCTCCTTGTTTGAAGTGGAGACTCCACGCGGGAGAGACAGAGAGAGAGAGAGGGAGAGGAGGCGCAGCGGAGCAGCAACAGCAACAATTCCCCTGGCAGCACGCATGCTGAATAGAATACAGAATACAGAGAGACCATGCAGACCGAACGGCATCTGCTTTGGGGATCCGCCCCGGGCCGCGAATCATCGATATCATCTGCAGCTTCGCTTGCAACTCGACGACGATCTCAGCTTACCGCGACCAGATCAATTGAGTTGGGAGACGCGACACATGCTACGGATACCATGTGGAATAAAAGTCACTTCCTGATTCCTTGAACCGGTTCAGGAATGCTCGGTACACACCAAAGTGCCAGCTGGGCTGTGGGCTGTACGCGGTGAGCTGCAGCCGTCGTGCATTTCTCCTGGCTAGGTGGGCCACTCGATCTTGTAGTTTAGTCAGAACCGACACAGAGCCAACATACGTATAAATATACCCAAAATTAAATCTAAAGTAGGCTGCACATCTCTTGTGTAACTGCTCCACTTTGATGGCCATTTCTTCGCTGAATTCAAATGTTATCTATTAGTTTCCCAAACCGATTTGGCATTGTGATCGTGCCGTCAGTCAGTGCGAGATTATCTGAGGTTGTTAGTTTCAAGCGGAGTTATGCGAATGGGCCCTAATGGTCAGCTATACCTGTGCCGCATAATTGATGAAGCTAGCAGGCCTTGGATCAGTCAGGTGATTGGCCCAGAACGAACTGCGCATGAGTTTCAGAAATTAAAGTGAAGATATTATTCAGCCATGCATGTAGCATACCTTATAGCAGAATATCAGAAGAATCGATTCGCACCGACTCTTGAAGAACTGATCGAAAAGCATATAAATTAAAGTATATAGTAAATTGGCATTATCGAGTGCCAAGTTATTGACGGAATTATTCTGTATCTAGCATGCATAACTTGAGCTATCTGGCGTTGCAACGCGACGCGACGCGTCGCGACACGCCGGGCCCATTCCATGCATAATAGCCGTAATCTCTCGCGCTGTGGCATGCATCCGTCAGGTTAATTAGCAGCAATACCTGGTGACCGAGCACGTATTGCAATTTAAACAGCATTTTGATTAATCTCCACCTACTATGCCGCGCTCTGCGGTTCGCCGCATACATCGCGGCGTAAATATCGCAGCGCAGTTTCCACCTTCATTTTCATATTTCATTTTTCGCCATTACATAAATAAATGTACGGCTGCTGCTGCTGTTTAACCGGTTGCATGTTAAGATCTAATCCGTCCCCTTCCTCATTCAACCGCTGCAGCGGCAGATGGCTTTGCCAAGCTACGACCACTTAGGCTGCAAGTATTGGCCGAATTACCAATGCCCTAAACTTCTTGGAAAAGCTCATAGCTCACAAAGAGAAATACAGTACATTCTCTATAATTCATCAAGTACTGCACATTAATATTGCCACTAGCGTGTTTATTTCTTCACATGTGCAATAGTAATCCTGAAAACAAATCTTCAATTGAGATTCGGATGTTTGACTTTTATATCTATGTTATGTCTTACAAACCGAAAAAACTATTTGAATAATTTACTAATTGAATCCAATATTTATAGATTCAAAATATCACAAATTCTTACATTTATTTAAACAAAATTATTTTTGTGATGTATTTTTTTACTAATCCGGATACAAATCGACCTGGCCTGGTTTTTATACCATTTACCCATTGAAAATGGGTAAAAAATGGTATATTAACTTTGTGCAAATGTATGTAACAGGCAGAAGGAGGCGTGGCAGACCATACAAAGTATATATATTCTTGATCAGCATCAATAGCCGAGTCGATTTGGTCATGTCCGTCTGTCTGTCCGTCTGTCCGTCTGTCCGTCTGTCCGTCTGTCCGTCTGTCCGTCTGTCCGTCTGTCCGTCTGTATGAACACACAGATCTCAGCTATTAAAAGAGCTAGAGGCACCAGACTTGGTGGGAGTGTGCGTGTATTCAATACACACAAGAAGTTTATTTCAAACTTGATGTGCCACGCCCACCGCCTCCACAAATCGATAAATGCGTATTTCGATTTTTTCCAAATAATTCAATAACGAAAAGAGATAAACGCACCAAATTTGGTAGGAGGGTGTCTTGCAACATTATGCAGAAGTTGGATTTTAGAATTTTGGATGCCACGCCCACCGCCTCTAAAAAACACATTTTTATAGTTTAAAAGAAAACTAGAAAAGCTAGAAGCGCCAAATTTGAAAGTAAGGTGCCTGGTAACATTACGAAGAATGTTTGATTTTCAACTTTTGGATGCCACTCCCACCGCCCCCAAACTATTGAATTTTAAGAAAAGTAGGGAAATTACAAAACATTTTTTTTAACACTCTTGTAGCTTACCATAGTACAGATCTACCCTATAAATTTCAATCCGATCGGACAATAAACAAAGAAGTTATAGGAGTTTGAATCTTCCATATAAAGTTGTGGGCGCTTAGAATTCCAACTAGAATGTTGAACTGACGCAGCAGAAGGCCGGCATCAATAAAAGTCTCATTTGCCGATCGCTCCGCGTAACTGTGTGTGGTCTAGATGGTTGCATGCAAGATTCTGGTGCGTGTGGTCGCGGGTTCGAATCCAGCAACGGGAAATTTTTTTTTTTTTTTGCCGATCGCACTGCGTAACTGTGTGTGGTCTTGATGGTTGGCTCGCAAGTTTCTGATGCGTGAGGTCGCGGGTTCGAATCCTGCGCTGGGCAATTTTTTTTTTTTTTAATAATTTTGCGCTATATGAAAAGTATATTATGCAAAAAAAAAAAAATAAAAACAAAAACTTTTTCTAAGCAATACAAAAAAATGAAGACTGCGCTGGGATTCGAACCGGGGACATTTAGTTATAGAGCTGACAACTCTCACAACAAATCACTGAAGCACATGGTCTGTTCCTAGGCGCGAGAAGTTTTGCATACAGCAGCAGAGACGGAGCAGAGGCTCGGCTTCAATGCTTGCGCCGACTGCGCACGCACAATCGGCGTGCAGTCGGCATGTGCCATTAGCGTCAATGCATGTGTATTTCGGAAATATGCGATGCGTTGTTATTAATTCGAATAAAAGTAATTAATATTAAGAATTATTTTTAGCAGCCAAAGGTAAATTATAACTTACTGTCGAGTGCACTCGACTGTAGCTTTCTTCAATTTTTATTTTTTAATAACAACGAAGTTATAGGAGTTCGAATTCCCCATACAAAGTTATGGGCGCTAGCGATTCCTAACCAAAACGTTAAATCGACGCTGTAGAGGGCCCGCGTCAATAAAAGCCTAATTTGCCGATCGCATGGCGTAAGCTTGTGTGGTCTAGCGGTTAGAGGTCCGACTCGTAAGTTACAGAGTTCGTGAGAGTTCTTGGGTTCGAATCTGGCGCGGGCCGATTTTTTTTTCTTAATGTAAATTGCTTTTTTTTTATTTTTATACCATTTATTTTATTTTGTATTATTTCTTCGAATAGGGTAAATGGTATCTTACAGTCGCGCGCGCTCGACTGTAGCTTTCCTTACTTGTTAAATGTCTGAATTACCTTGAACCGACTACATACATACATATAAAAATATTTTTGTTTTATATAATATATATATATCAGTATCCGTATTCTCATTAAAACAAAATAATCCAAACTCAAAACTATAGATTTTCTAAGATTGATTGTTTATATCTTAGTTAGTCAAAGTCGTTAATATGCTGCCTGCCTATATTTTCTATAATTATAGTCAAAAGCTTATGCATATTCCAGTGTTAAGAATAAAGCCAAATCTGCCAAAACAATTTAAAGTAGTAAACTAAATTTCCCCAAAAAAAAATTTATCAAGAATATAAATAAAATTACTTACTATTTACCATCTGCAGTTATACTAACTTGCCTCAGTATTAACTACTTCTCATAGCCAACTTACCATTCATTTCGTACGATATCTTCTTATTGTTATTACCTAATTGAGTAGTGTGTGCTGTCTAAACTTACGAATTAATCAGCCGTGCACATATCCCAAAAGAGTACCTAAAGTGAACCATTAGTTTGAGAGCAAGCAGTGCCCAACTGCACTTAGCTTCGCCTGCAGTTACTATTTGATTTATCGGATTTTGCTACGGCCCAAAGAAAGCAGTGAAATTGCATTTGGAAGCGGGCCAACACGCGGACTCTGGCTTGTCTAGTTCTTTTGACCATTGGCTATTGATTACTTAGCAGCTTGAGGGTGAAGGGGCGCACTCGAGTGACTGTCGGACTGGAATTGGAAGAATGCTGGGACTGCGACTGGGACTGGGGCTGGGCCCCGCCCGAGCTTTTCCAGCAAAGTGACAGCAGCCGCAGATTTCTGTTTGCCTTGCCGTGCGTCTTGTGGCATGGCTCTCGGTGACGTTGCAACTGCCAACTGCCAACTGTGGACTGCCAAATGGCCGCCAATGGCGACGGGCAAATTGGAAATGTGCCAAAGTTCAATGGACTTGAATCGAACACGCTCGCCAGATAAATAGTTTGGACGGGCGCATGGGCAGATATTTAGCAGGTATTCCGTGCTGGTGAGTTATGTGTGTAACTACAACTTCAGCTGCAGCGACATATGGACAGCTTGTGTGTATGGAATGTCATGTTGGGGATTAAACATAAGAAAAGTTCACGGAAGAACAGCACGTGTATAGCCATACAGAATATGCAGCTATTTAATGGTCTCGCCAGGCACTTCATAATAATTGAAAATCTAGAAATCAAACAAGTAATATCAACAACAGTTGGGCACATTCTTTTTCTACTTTATTTGAAATATAGATAATATTTTTAATGTTCGATCGCACTGCAATTTTGCAGCGAAGGTGATCATTATAAAAAGCTACAAATGTGTCTAATGAGAATATTACGAACTCATGAGAATATTACGAAACGGCAAGGTTTTGCCAACAAAATTAATCACCAATAAGACTAATTACAATCCCTGTGATGTTAAAGTACCTCTTTGCTGTACAGATTCTTCACTTAATAAATAACAGAACAAAAAAAAACAATTTTTAAGTTTCGAACCAAAACTAAAGGTTTGATCTGCGTGTGCCACGCAAGGATCTTCATTTCAATATTTGTATCTCTAACTGAGATTTATGTGTTAATATACATAGGCAGACACACATTCGAATTTAACCAAGAACTTAAATGTGTACTAAATATAGTTTTCAGTTTGGTACACACATTTATACAAAGCGAGTATACCATTTTTACCCATTTTCAGAGGTTGGCCTAAAACACCAACAATTACATATTAATATTCTGAAGAACATTTGTGGTATTTGTGCATACTTTCAGGCACTGTCACATACTTTAAATATTAGATTGCCAATCAGAATATTCTCTGAGAATCGCTTTAACCCATTGTATATGAACTTTAATATTATATATATAAAATTATAGAATGCTTCATATATAAAATACTGCAATCAATTTTATACGTTCATAATTGATACTATATACTATAAACATTAAATATGGATAATTGTTTGCAATTTTGAAAATTTTAAAAATTGAAAAATAAAAACATTTATTTTTGAATAGAATAGAACAGTATAAAATAGTTTAAAATGTATAAAGCAAGAAAAAAAAACATAAGTTTTCGGCTCAAAACGTATTTATTTGGTTTCAAAGAACTATTTTTAAACCGAAATTTTAAATCATCTGATTTCTCTAATTCCTACATAACATTGCATACTTTTGCGCGTTATAAATAATTGACCCCCATCGGGGTGCTTATCGGAGTTAAATGACATGCGATTTGGAACGTACACAGAGTATTGTATATGTACCTCAGGCGCTTACTCCGCTCAATCCTCGTGCTTCTCCTCGTCGGATCCGTGCATGTAGTGCAACAATTGGTCGGCCATATGCCAATACCAATGCAATTTAACCAGCTCCAGCCCCCCCTTGTCAGCTATCCAGATCTGTCCGTTCTCGCTGCACTCAATGGCCTTGACTATGTTCTTGGCACAGACCATACCCGACTGACAAGGCGCGGAGCGAAGGCGATCCGCGAAGGACTGTCCGTAGCTGAGGAAGGCGGAATGCTCACGGTTCACGAACCCCTTGGTGGGTCCACAGCATACGGCCATTACGGCAACACCGTTTTGAGTGTAATACAGTGGATCCTAAGAGGGAAGACAAAGAACTCGGCTAAAATCAATTTGTACAAAGGATTGAGCAGGGGTTTGACCTACCGCCAGACTACGCGTAAACCCGATTACACCGAATTTCGATGCGCTGTAGGCGCAGAAAACCGGCGAAGGATCCAGACCCACAACCGAAGTCACATTCACGATCAGACCGCCCTTGCCCAGCTGCTGTTTGTCCATATAGGGCAGTACAGTAGCACAGGTGTTCATCATGCCCGTCAGATTGGTATTGATCGTAGCGTCAATGTCACGCTCATCGCACAGAGTCGCTCCATTGATCAGGACATCGATGTAGTCCATTTGCACCAGGACCTCGTCGAAGTACTGCTTCATGTCCTCCCGCACCATTGTCACATCGAAGGTCCAGAAGAAGATTTGCGTGCTGGGCTTGATTGCCTGCAGCTGAGCTATAGCCTGCGGGTTCTCCACACTATGTAGTATGGCAAGTTTCTAGACGGGAAGACACAAAAAAAAAAAAAAACAATATTTACTTGGAACTTGAAAATCGCAAAAGCAAATTTATATTTGCATATGACGGAAAGTGGTCGTTTTTTATCGCTCTCTATTTCTCTCTCTCTTTGCTCTCTTTGTATTCTGATTGCATGTGTATGGTATATGTGGGGAAACTATTAATAGTCCGGGAACTGTTCGTACTCACGGCGATATTCTTGGTCATTAGAACCTTGCAAGTCTCCAGCGCGATTCCCCCACAGTCGGCCACATAGCAGACGTTCTTGCCCGTCAAGTCGTACATTTTTTACCTGCCAAACCCTTCGAGTTCTGTTCTAACACTGAAACCTTAGACCCCTTGCAAGAGTCTCGGACTCGGGCCGAAGTTTTTCATAATGTTTTGTTGTATTTTATCAGTTTAATTAAAGGCGAGAGTTTATCTTTCGATTTCATGGCTTTTCTTGGTGTTTATTATCATATTCCAAATTCAAGAGGTACGTGTGTGCGAGTGAGTGTGTGTGAGTTAAACCGAATAAAACAGGGTATACGAATGAGTTCTGTGAGAGATACGAGCATAACCTTAAGCTATTGCGCATTAGCTTTAGATGCCCGAGTCCCAGTGCTTGGTCCACTCGACGGCGTCGAGACGGCCCTGATCCAGCTTCCAGATGGCACCGTTCTGGTTGGCCTCGATGGCCTTGACAAAGTTCTGGGCGCAGGCGAGTGTCGTCTGGGTGGGATGCTCGTCGAGCAGCTCAGCCACACGGGGCTCCACGTCCAACCACGAGTTGAACTTGTGCACCAGGGTGGTCTTCGTGATGCCCGGGTTGATGGAGTAGGCGGTGACGCCAGTGATGGGAGCCAGTTTCTAGGGGAGAATACAGGAAGGATAAAGCAAGTGCTCCTCATCTCTTACTCTCTCTCTCTCTCTTTCGCTCAACTTACCGCCAGGGACTGGGTGAAGCTGACCACAGCTGCCTTCGAGGCGGAGTAGACGGGCACCTGGTAGATGGCATTGAAACCTGTCACCGAGCAGATGTTGGCAATGACGCCACCGGGTCCACCCTTGCGCTTGTCCCAGAACTCCAGGATGGCCGTGGTGGTGTTCACCAGGCCAGTGAAGTTGACGGCGATGGTGCGCTCGATCTGGTGATCGTCCAGGATACCAGCGCCGTTGATGAGCAGATCAATAGTCTTCAGCTTGGCGAAGATGGTCTTCAGCAGCTTGACAGACTCGGCCAGGGGAACGGTCACATCGTAGGGGTAGAAGGTGACCGTCACCTTGGGGTTGATAGCCTGCAGCTCGGCAATGGCCGCGGGGTTCTCGATTCTGTCCAGAATAACCAGATTCTGTGGAATGCAAAATATGATTTAGCATCCTTCAGGATATTGTTCCGCTGCTGCTGCCACAGCCACAGCCACTCCCATTGCCACTCCCACTACCACTCCCACTTACCTTGGGGCCCGCCTTGACGATCTCCCGGCTGGTGTCCAGGCCGATGCCGCCCAGGCCAGCGACGAAGATGATGTTCTTGTTAGCAATAGCCATTTCTGCGCTTTGTTCTGTAGTTCTGTTCACCTGTTTGGGGCGAGAGCGAGCAACTGTATGTTAGATTCGCCCGGCGAACTCTTCTATTTATAGCTAAATTCTAGGCTGGGCCAGTGTGGATCGTCCGTGTAGCGGGAAGCTTATCAACGACGCCGACTGCGACGCACGCGCAGACGTCGGCAGCGGCGCTTACGTCTACTGCTGCGTTGTCTGTGTTTTGTTTCGTTTGTTTTGGTTTTTTTCCGGTCGAAATTCGCCGGTTTTATTTATTTATTTATTGTGCTTTATATAGACACACACGTATGTCGTTTGCCGTTTTGTTTTTGTTTTTAGTTTATTTTGTTTTTGTTTTTACTTTTTTTTTGCTTCTAATCATGAACGTGTGCGTTTTTTCAACACGTCTTAGATGGTTCAGTCTTAATTATATTTATGCTTGTTTGAATGGGGCGTGTGTTTCGCGTGTATTTAAATATAAACTCTGCTGGGAACTTGCAGAGGATACACTATACGTTGTTTGTCGAGCGGAATGTGTCGCCAGACTCGCAGTTCGATTTCAAGTTTTTTTATGGGCCATAAAACGCGAGCAGCCTTGCTTGGAGCTCGCCTAATTACAGGGTATATGTGCTGCACTCTATATGACTTCACTTCCCGGCTGCTGCTACGCACTTTATGCCTTATCGCCGAAGGTTCTCTGCGAACATTACAGCACTCGACGTCAAAATGGAGTCTACACGCGCCACGCCGTGCTTGGCCACGCTCTTTATCGCCTTCGCGGGGACTGATAGGCTACCGTGGTCTATCTCAGGCGATTACCATACTCACCTTACCGTTAACGGGTTGCGAGTGCTGGAGCGTGCTAGAGTTGGCTCGATAAATCGACTTGCAGCTGGTCCAGGTTGCCCGACAATAATCGCAGTCCTCAGCGCGGCTTGCGCCTTAAATACTGCGGCTCAGTCGCTATCCACGTCTTTGCTGTAATATTCTAGTGTAAATGGAGGATGGAAGAACGACATGTAAAAGCCAAGGTGGGGAGTAGGGCGGATAAGCGCTGAGAGCGCCGAGAGCGAAGCACGCTTGAGGCTTTGACCTTCAGCGAATGTCAAAGCAATAGACGTAGGCAAACGTTGTTGTTGTTTTTGGTTGCTTTAGTTGTGGTCACAAATTGAACATCGGCTCATTTGCATAGCCGAGGCGAGTCGAGACGAGACGCGATATGAAGAGATCGGACATAGCGAGGGCAAGGTGAGCACGAGAGAAAGAGAGGCAAGCGGCGGTAGTGCGGAGACTATCAGCAGAGCGCACGGGCAGGGGATCGAACGGGGGTCGCGCCCCCTCTCGAAACGCATCCCATGCTGCCTTAAGGTGCCGAGCCCACAATCGACAAAGAGTGCGAGCAAATAACGAAATGGGCGTAAGCCGTGTGTGTGCTTCTCTCTCTCTCTCTCTCTCTACCTGAGCCAGCGCTTAACCCGTTAGTATACCCGATAAGGTGCCTGTGCTTGCTTTTGAAAACTAAAGAGCTGTAGAGCTCTAAGTGAGTTGATCATGTGATCTTGATTTCTTCTACTACTCTTGTTATTATAATATAGCACTTACAATATGATCTTATTGCCACGAGAGTATATGTTCTTCTATTATTCTTGTTGTTGTAATATTGCACTTATATTATGATCATAGTCCCATGTGATGATCACGTGATCATAGGTTTTTTTTGATATTGCACTTATAATATTAACATAGTCCCATGTGATGATTATGTGACAACATTTTCTTTTTAAACTATTAATAGTAATAATAAGATACTTATAATATTATCCGATTCTCATGAGTTGATCATAGGATAATATCTTCGTATATTATTATTGATATAATATGATAATGATATAATTAGTTATTATACTCTAGGGCGAAACTCATCATAACTATTCATTTTTGTTTACAACACGTAAGAGCTATGTTTACACGTATAACATAATTTATATATGTAAATTTCGTATGAATATATTGTTATTTTATTGGCTTTGCTAATGATAATTTGATTAGTTCATCAAAATTCAGAACAAATAACATAAAAACCCACAAAACTGTCCTATGTGGTATTACCATTATACTTATAGACGTCCATAGTATAATAATGATAATTTGATAAGTTTATCAAAAACTCAAAGCAAATAACATAAAAAGCTCCTGGAATTGTATTATTAAACTATTAATCCATTGAACTGTTAATTAGCCATTACCTAAGCCGTTTAATTGCGTATACAGTATTATAATATTTTGATTAGTTAATCAGAAATTTATAACGCAATTTTTAGAACTTTTCCGTGTGGTAATCTCGCACTTGAAAATTAGACTTTCAAATCTAACCATTACCTAAGACGCACGTATAGTTGGTAAATTAATTTATCATACTTCTTCATATGCACAGCTTGTGTTTATGTCATATGTCTAATGCAACAGCTTAGATAAGCAGAGATAAGTGTGATGGTCGAAAAACAAAATATTTGTCCCACATAGAAAGCACTACTAAGGGTTAAAGACTTGTCTAGCTAACGGAATGCGAGAAGCTGACACGCGCCTACATAGATAGAGAGAGAGACAACACGAGGAAAAACAAAAACGATCAAGCGACTTATAAGGCCAGGGAAAAAGCGTTGTAGTATTTACATACAATATCTTTACATATTCTTTTAAGTGTATTACACCGCAAATAGTAATAGAATTCTGCAGTATTCAGTTGATTAAAAAATAATAAAAATATTACCTGCTTAGCCATAGACTATAACTTGAAGAAAGCATACCATCTATAAGTGATCTTATATGAATAACTCCTAAGCTGTAACAGAGTGTTACCATTAAATACAACGGTGCAAGTCTTGTTTGTCATATGTAACTAGGGTAAGTCTTCAGAGAGTGGGTACATTCATAGATAGTGAATAATTAGCATACGGAAAGATTTAATCATGCACCCGTTTTAATGCTCTGTGAAAGCTGTAATTAAATAATAAATTGCGATAATAAATAAATGAGAGAGAAAGACTGCAGCCTGGCAACGAGCTCTCCAAGCAGCAGAACCTTCGAATAATTTACCCGACACATCCATAAGAATAGAATCAGACGATCGTGCCCCGAAAATAATCCAGACGTCTGGTGATATGGTCTCTTATCAGGCCCGAACGCATGCCGAATATTAAAATGAAATTTTACTCTTTAATAGTTTTGCGTTCGGCTTTACTCTTCTGTTCTTCTCTTTGTTCAGTTCAGTTCAGTTCTGTTCGGTTCGGGGCATCCACAGTGCGGGCTAAGAAAGTATAATCGAGTTCTGATGTGGAAATTTCAATTCGAAAGTCTTCTAGAAAAGTCTTGTCTAGTTCGACTATGCATTTTTTTATAGGCTTAAAGGCGACTTCGGGTTATCAGTTTGTAATTACAGTTCTATATTACAATCAACTAAACACGACAAGGCTGAACTGCAGTCTTGACCCTTCCCCATGCACGTTTACATTGAATACGGAATTCTCCTAGCAACTGAAGATAACTGTACATTTCCAATACTCAGAGGCCATATCAGTTGTACTGGTCCCGTGTAGTAATAACCCTGAACGAAACCCCCAGGCGTCTGCCGATATGGCTTCTTATCGGACTAGGTCGACAGGGCTGACAACAGCAGATCGTCCGTTATGCAAGCTGATGTAAAGAAAAGTCGAGAAAATGAGAAAACAATGTACACATACTCGTATGTATGTAGGTATGTATATGTATATGCATGCACTCATATGCTTTCCTCGTACGCTGTACATAGGATGCATGCGCATATAGGATTAAATTGAAAACTTAAATCAAAGCTAAATTGGACCATTATTATACGAGCTGCAACTCATAAATGGGGGTACGTGCTTGTAAATAAATCACTCGACACGCCTATCACACACACTCGCCCTGGCACTCACACTCACTCACACACACCGGCAACAATAGTTGTTTCTGATTTGAATGTGGGGGTAAAAACGGGTATGGCGATAAAGTGAACATAACGCGAGGCTGCAACATTTCAACGTCATCTGCTTGAATCTTTGGCTTAATTTGCTTTGACTTTTAGCAATTTGCATAAATATCACCAGCTCCATAAATATCAGTGCAGTCCGCTGTTGTTGTTGCTGTTGTCGCTTTTGTTGTCGTTGTGATTGTAGTTCTTCTTGTTGTTGCCATACCGTGCCCATTAAAAATGTGTAATAGTGGTATATAAGTTTTGTGTGGAAGAGACATGGCAGATTGTACAAAGTTTATATATTTTCTTGATCAGCATTAGTATATGAATATATATGGCTGTCTGTGTGAACAGGCAGATCTTAGTTAATACAAGAGCTAGGAACACCAAATTTGGCATGGAGTTTTCTGTATAACTTACGAGGGTCGTCCAATATGTCCTTAGAAAATCCGAGTGAAGAAATCCGAAATCCTATTTTTTGGACGGGATAAAAATGTTGGAAAAACGATTGGCAAAGTGTGTAGAGCTAAAAGGGGACTATGTTGCAAAATAAAAAAAAAATTCTGCAAAAAACAGTGTTTTTATATATATTATTATTATTTATTTTTTCTAAATACATATTGAACGACCCACGTATGTAAAATATGTATACTTTACTTTAAATTTAGATGGTCACTCCCACTACCTTTGAATATCGATTTTTTCCTATTTAAACTTGAATATTAAGCAAAATCCAAGAGTAAGATACAAAATTCAGTTTTAGTATACTTCCAACTAACAATAATATTATCATACATTCCCCGAGCAAACCATAAGCATAGAAATTATAGAACAAAGAATTTTGCATACAAAAGTTACAGCGACATAGGTCGCTTCCGCGCTTGACAGTATGTGTGAGAACGGACTGTACATGTAAGATTTTGTTGAACTTAAGTATTTAATATTTTAATTGGGGTCTTATTTTATTGTGCATTATTTAGATTTACTTAAGGACTACCAAAAATAGATTACCGAAATAATACAATATTCTCAATTAATTTATACCAGGCAAATTGTATGAATGGTATCTTACTGTGCCGTACACCTGATTGTCGTTTTCTTATCTGGTTGTTGTTGTCATTGGGGATGCTGCGTTTGTTATGATTTTCAGCATTTCGTTTGCGACAACAATAACAATCGGGTACTGAATCCCGGCAGAGGCGAAGCCGGAGCATTGGCTGGTAATTTCCTGCAGTATGACGGCATATGAAAGAAATATGATTTCTTTTTCTATGGGGGCGTTACGGCCAGGGCCATGGCTGTGTCTGAGGCTAAGGCTGGAGCAACAACTACGGCCAATGGCAATAATTTACCATTGCAACGTTCGTGGGCTTACGAAAATGTTAATGATCTGACAAAAGACGGCGCGACCTCGCGCATGTCAGACATGCAAATAAGTATTTAAAACTAGGCACTCGACACTCGACAGTTTATGCTGTATAGCTGGTACACCATAACTGAATTGCTGTATTAGGTGTTCGCACGGGAAGTGGTTAAAATGTTTGCATACAGTTATCAGTATAGGAAATCATATCAGGAACTTTTTTTAAAATCTACAAAATTATATAAAAGTTCTTATGTGTCTTTTAAGCCAATTAAACTTCCAAGTGCTTTTTAAATAAATTTATGAACTTATTTTATTAATAAAGATTCTAATCAAAATCTTACTTCACTACTTAATTTGTTGCAGCGCTGGCAAAGACGGTGGTTTGTGCTATACGATGATGGTGAGCTGACCTACTCGGTGGATGACTACGTAAGTACTTGGCAAAGCTATTAAATAATTTATTGTATTTATCATTGATATGCAAATCTAACGCGCTCATCCTAATCCGTAGCCCGAGACGGTGCCACAGGCCTGCATTGACATGACCAAAGTACTCGAGGTGAGCAGTGCCGAAGAGGTGACTGGGCACACTAACTCCATTGCCATAACTGCGCCGGAGCGCGTGACCTTTGTCAAGGGCATCAGCTCGGACGAGTCACAGTGGTGGTTGAACATCCTAACCGCCTTCCCCAAGTCGAAGGGTCGCCACAAGCGCAGCACTACACTGCCTGGTGGCCAGATCAGCTGCCTGCGACAGTCCTCGACTATGGATCTGGCTGGGATCAAGCTGGGAAATCGCCATAGTTCTTATCACAAGGATACGTTGACGTCTTCGCCGGGCGGACTGCTCGACAGTCCCAGCTCGGCGAATACGACGGTTGCCGCGACGGCGGCCAACGATGACGAGGATGATGGCGTCGAGACGGGCGAAGATGAGGACGACGAGGAGGACGAGGAGCAGCAGCAGCAGCAGCAGCAGCAAGAGGTGTCCACGTCGAGAAAGGCCAAAGTCACGGCGTCGTCCGGCTGCCGGGGCGGACAGGACGAGAACAACCGCAATGCGGGCAACGAGATCATAAATCGAGGTAAATAAACCGATGGGAAGGGCTTTCAAGTAGTTAAGCTAAACTACTTAAAACTGATTTATAGTGCGGTAATCAGCGATCAATCAATATTTGTTAGCTCAATGATCCATCGTAAAAACCAAATCCCCACATAAATATTTTGGGCCAATTTCGTTCCGACCCCCTTTAATCCTACTCGCGATGAGGTAAATAATTCCTCATCGGGGCACATAAATAAATACATGAAGGTAATTATTATAAAGATGATAAAGTAACTTTTACTTTCCGTCTCAAAGCATTTATTTGCCCAATCTGCTTTGTGATTGTGTTTTATTCCCCCATATCGCCCCGCTCCACGAACTATTTTTTATATTTTTCTTCTTTTACTTTACTTTTGCGGCCCTCTTCGTATCGGCTGCTATAATTTTTATGATCATTTATGGCTCGCAGCAATCAAAATTATCAACCAGTCCAGCCCGGACAGTTGTTCAGCTGGGTGGCATAGGGGAGGCGACACTGGGTGGATGCGCGGTGGATCAAGGGGGCGGCGAGGTAGTGCCAGTGCGTGCAGCTGGTTAAAGCCGGGGCCGGAGCTGCAAAATTAACCTTGAATTCGCACAGCATCGAAAAGAAGCTGCTGCAGGAGGAGTGGAGCGGGAGAGGCACAACGTGCCGAGAACTTCGGCTCCCCAGCTCCCTACTTAATGGTAGGCTTCATAAATTTTCTTTAGATCCAACAGAACTACAGACACAATCGCACACGCACACACACACACACTGACACACCCGCCTGCTGTTACTCAGGCTTTTAGTCGAGGGTCCGGAGGGTCGCTTTCGGCTCAGAGAGCTCAGTCGGGTAATTGCAGTTACTGTGAATGTTCTCACATGCACTGCTGCAGGATACTTGTTCATGGAAAAATGATATTCACGCTTAAATTATAGTGTATCTGCAGCATCATTGTTGTTTCACCTTTCCCCCTGGCCGAGGTTGCACCGAAAAGACACACACATTGCATAGAAGATGCTGTGAGGCAGCCTCCTAACGCAGCACGATCCGCTGTCTGTGGAAATTTCGGAATCATATAATCAAATAGGTTGCACAAACAAAGATCTATCTAATGGAGCAATAGTGAAGCATGACAGCGTAAGCAGAACGGAAGAGTAGAGTCTTAAGATATAATATAAAGTATTTTCTTGATCTGGGAGAAGTATTATTCGATTTTTTCTATTTTTCTATAATGGGACTAAATTCAAGCTGAAAGTCATTTTGAAGCGTAGAATTTAATTTATATTCTGAGACGTGTAGTCTACAATTCTTTTAGACTTCTCTCTTCTTTTTTGATACTCTTTAAATATTAATAGAATAAACCTTTATAATAAACAAACTGTAAATAAAGGCGCTTAATAGGGTACAAATATATAAGAGAAGCATACAATATCTGTTAGGAGTCCTCTGCGATTCTCATGTTTCCATTACTTTAGAATAATCCAGCTGTTTTCACCAGCAAATTTGAACAGTTTCGAGGAAATTTTAAATTTTTAAGTTATTTATTATGTTTTTCTATTGTGATTCTGAATATACTAAATTATCTCACTCTCAATTGTATTACACTTATAATTTGAATACAATGAAGGAAAGAGTTTTCATTTTCCAATTTGAATATCTCTCTAGAATCTGCAATGATTCTTCTTCTTCTCTCTTTCACACGATCGAATTTGAATACTATTTTGAAGACAAGAGGCGGCCTTTTCTCTCACTTTCCGCCCGGCTTTGCCGGCTTTCATTAGCCGGGCGGAGAGTTACGAGTTGGGAGCTGACATAAACTAATTGCATTCCATCAGCGTGCAAAATTGTGCTGCAAATGAGGCAATTTATTGGCCCTCGCTGGAAACTTTCTGAATGGAAGCCATTGCCGGGGAAAGCTCTCCAAGTGCGCAACGACAAAGATTGCGAACTGTCTACACCTAATAGCCGCCGGGCGACTGAAATATATATGTAGGTATTTTTTCTCTCCAACTCTTGTTTTTCTCTCTTTTACTCGGGCTGTTGCCTTTGCCTTTGCCTTTGCCATTGCCTTTGCTCTGGTGCTAGGGCAAGTCCGGCACATGATAGTGCCCTCTGGACATAGACACAGACGAGCAGACGGGGACGGACAGGGCCACGGACACGGCGTGGTGGAACTAGTAATGCGCGAGTTTCACGGCAGTTGCCACAAAGTGAATAATTACAGTGCAAATATTTCTTGCCTCCTCTTGGCTGCAGTCGGCGAATGAGACATAGTCGAGGAGTGTGAGCAGAGGGAGTAGGGGACAAGAGGAAGGAGAGGCCAAATGCACTTGCCGATAAGTCTATCGGAATAATCGAACTGCATAATTTTAATCAGTGTGAGTTTTCGCAAGATTTGACTTCTGTGTGATAAGAATACAAGTTGATAAATAACAATATCACATTGCACTCTGGTTAATCTTGAGGGGATAGAAAGAAGGAGAAGACAGATGCACTGGTCGAGAAGTCTATTGACTTATCGAGTTGCCTAATTGTAATCAGCTCTAGCCTCATAATTTCAACTTCGTACTCTAACAATTATTTTAGCCGCTTGATCAGAAGATAATGCCAATATATATTCGTGTTGTATTCTGCATTAATGATTTTGTCGCTTCCTCGGAATTTCCCTACGAAAGCAGCATTATAACACGTTGCGCTCTGGCTAACTTTGTGGCGAATGAAAAATTACAGGCAGAAGGAGGGGCCGGATGCAGCTAACGATTTACGAGAGAGCAAAATGACAGGAAGATGCAACGGAGGGGGGTGAGGGGAGACTAGGGACAGCAATAACCAATCAATATTCATAAGTTTAAGGACTCGTTTAGTGGCCAAGAAGCCGGAGCTGAATTTATGCAGCGTACGAGGCAGTTAGAAATTATTCAAAGTCATCGTGTGAGAGCGGCCCCAGGGGCTGTCATGGGCGAGCGGATGGGAGGAGCGCGAGGTGGTCTTTGAACTTAGATTCATTCTGAAGGCAATTTTCGCTTTCGTTGTGCCGAAAAGAGATCTCCACAGCAACAACAAGACCAGCGGCAGCATGAGCAACAACAACAATAATTACAACGACAACGACAAAAAACAACTTGCAATTTGATTATTTATTACGGTCTGGTAGAGCCGGGGCCGGGCCCGGTTACGTTGCAGTTGCAGTTGCAGTTGCAAGAAGCGCTGCCCCATGATTGAGTGGATTGTTCAGACTGGCTTAATGGCCGCTATAATTAATCAAATGATGTTTAATTAAAGAAACGACAAAGGGGAAGAATATCATCATGGGCAGCTTGCAATTAATATATTTCTCGTACAATTAACTTGGAGTGGGAAGAGGATGAAAAACATATTGAATGGCCATGAAATATTACACAATACAGGAAATAATCAAATGGCAAATAGCAAGCAATTAAAAGATGATTATGAGAATTAAACCGGAAGAAGGACAAATTTCAAAATGTTTGCCAGTCAATGGGTTGACATAATTTAGGCCAGATATTTGCAACGCACAAAATGTCGGTCCGACCATGTCTGCCTGTCTGTTGAAACCTAAAACCTCATTAGTGCGGAACTAATTTATTTTCTACACGGTATAAATTAGTTTGAGATATAACTTATAGCTGCCATAGAAAATATCCTTCCATTTTTGTTATTTTTCAAGATATTGTAACCAAACTTAGCATAACTTATATTAATAATGCTTCAAAAGTTCATTCCAAATTTTGTCAAAATCAGTCCACTATAACACAATTATACATAGGAATAATCGCTAGAAGCATACGATTTTTGTATGAGAATACTACTAATTTCTCATTTAAATATATACCGGCTTCCCAAAACTAAATCACCTAATATTAACAATAAAATACTCCGAATTCGCTATCTGATCTACCAGATCACAATTACCCATAGCTTTTATAGGGCTAAACGAAAAAAAATTTCTATTTTTTGAAGAATTTTAATATTACCCTTGCATATTCTTTCCCAGCTGGGTAAATATAAGTCTGAAAACCTCCTTAATATTGGCTACATTATGACTGACTATGTATACATATATAGATTTATAGTGACGGAAGAAACAATTTGATGAAGCAGTATCTGCAAGGGTCTGCAACCTTCGGTGCTTTATAGGTTTTACTTAAGGGTAAGCTGCAGTTGACATGGAATCAAACTGATGCTCAAGTCAGCAGTCGTCGGCCGCTCTCCAGTCGAGCTGCCAGTATGTATAGTATCATAAGTATTATAAATTCCATTGCAGACATAGTCTCATAGCTTTGCTGGCTGAGCGTAATCAACGACGACGTCGCTGTCGCTGTCGCCGAAGCCGACGCCGACGCCGACTAAAGGGTCCACAAGTTGGCCAATTAAGGCATAGGCCGGCATTTAGCACAGTAACCTTGAACCTGCGCACTGAGTCAGTCCACTTCGCTCGGTCCACTCAGCGAGCGGGAGGGGCAACGTGATCCAAGGAGTTCAGTTCATTCAATCCCTTTCGTTTTTTCGCGTCGTCTGCTCTGGCCTGGCCTGTCTCTGTCTTTCTTCTACGCCAGCAACTAATCAAGATAAATCCGAAAATTTAGCCTGCAGTTCAACCTGTTCGACTGACCGAATTGAAGCGCACTCAAACCCGAGCTCAAGCTCAAGCTCATGCTCAAACGCGCGCTGCGAGCTGAGAGGCATGGGAGCTGGAGCTGGAGCTGGAGCTGAGAGCGTTCTTTTAATGGCCAGTCGGAAATTCGTATCATAATCATAATGAAGACTAAACAGGTCCCAGCGCAGGGCTGCCGCACGTCCAAATATATATGTATATATTTTGTAATCATATATATTTATGGGACAACTTCGTCGAATGCCTCGACGCGAAGGCTCCGCAGCTCCGCTGCTCGGCTCGAAGACTTCTCGACTCCTCGACGACTCCTCGACGGCTCCTCGACTCGTTTGGGTGTTAATAAAATTATGAATTTTAGAACTTGTTCGCCTTATCGCGCATCTCGCAGGCCTCTGCTCCTGCTGCGGGATCCTCTTACCTTATTCAACTCGTTTTGATAATTTTATTATATTTGCGCACAAATAACTTACCGTACGGCGCGCTTTTTATGGCTCTCCGGCCAGCATAAACATCGGTCGCGGGATATAAGCCAGACGCCAGATGCCAGCTGCCAGACCTGAGCCCAGTCGCTCTCAGTCGATTTGCGTCGATTTCGCTGGCAAATGGACACGCTCGTATTTCAATGCACTTTATGAAAACACTGGCCAATTATCTAAGTCGGCCTAATGGGTCTCTCTGACAGTACCGCGTATTGACTTTCCTTCCCTTTCTGCTCTCTCTGCTCTTCAGTTTCCCAGCCAACGGGCTGTCTGCTGATCGAGGACATCAGGCGGGACGAGAAGTCGATCAAGGACATTGCCAACACGATAACGAACCTAAGTCAGCAGCAGGGCAAGCGCTGGTCCACGACGGCCGTGAACAATGCTCTCAACAACTACCAGTATCAGGCGTCGCGGGATGAGACCGACTTCCAGGCCGCGTCCAGTGGCAAGGCCGTGGGCGAGCCGTCGGTCGTGAGCCTGAGACCAAAGTCATTGCCATTGGCGGCCAACTCGACGCCGGCCATTGTGTCCGCCATAGTCAAGAAGATACCCACTGTGCTGGTCTCCCAGCAGCAACACCAGCAGCAGTCGAAGCAGTCGGATAAGAGCGGCGCGCTGAAGCCAGCAGCACGCCTGCAGCTGCAGCTGAAACCAGCGAAGCACTACCAGCACGAGCGCGGTGATCCGGACGGCGGCTGCAACCTGGACGAGCTGTGCGCCACGGTGGTGCGCAAGGCGACGGGCAAAACAGTCGTGGAGGAGTCGCTGAACGCGAAGAAGGGTTGGCTGATGAAGCTGGACAACCGCACGGGCGAGTGGAGCAAGCATTGGTTCACGCTCAGCGGAGCGGCGCTGTTCTACTACCGCGATCCGCTGTGCGAGGAGCGCGGCGTGCTCGACGGCGTGCTGGACGTGAACAGCCTGTCGGCCGTCGTGGAGGATCCCAGTGCCAGCAAGCAGCACGCCTTCCAGCTGATCACGTGGGACAAGCAGCGCCTCTTCCTGGCCAGCCTGTCGCCCAGCTCGCGCAACAGTTGGCTCGCCGTGCTGCGTGCCGCCGCCGGCCTGCCCCAGCAGCTAGAGGCGGCCGTCGAGACGACGAAAGCCACGGACATTGAGCAGGACTTCATCAAGGCGCAGCAGCAGCAGCAGCAACAACAGGCCAGTCCAGTTACGCCGGGCACGCCCACAGCGACGGGTCCGCACTTCTCCTCGGACGAGGAGTACCGCACCGCCTCGGAGGGCGGCCGGCGCGACAGCCTCGACTGGGGCTCTCCGCTGTCGCCGTCGCCGCCGGTGCTGCGCAGCTGCCTGCGCAATCGGAGTCTCGCCAGCCTGCACAAGCGAAGTCGCAGCTCGCCGCCGAGCTCGCGTCGCAGCACCGTCGACAGCGTGGCCAGTGACGAGCTGCCCGCGCTGCCCGAGGAGATACGCCCGGCGGCGGCAGCTTCGAAGGCGCCGACGGATCGCGAGCTGAAGCAGCAGTGCGAAACGCTGCGCTCCGAAGCCAAGCTGCGAGAGGCACGCATGTCCGAGCTGCTGACGACGCTGCAGCGCACCGAGCAGGAGCTGACGGCGCGCCTGGCGGAGCAGCAGCAGCAGCTGAACGGCGAGCTGGCAAGCGCCAAGCAGAGCGCCGCGGAGCTGGTGCACAGCCTGAGCCTGCAGCTGACGGAGAGCCAGTGCCAGATCAAGCAGCTCGAGGATCGCCTGGCGCAGGGCATCGAGGAGAACGAGAGTCTCTATCGTCGGCTGCGCGACAGCAATCCGACGGCGGTCGCCAGCTGCCTGAGCAATCTGCAGCGTCACAAAATGAAGCGCATGGACTCGCTGAGCGATCTGACTACGATAACGGACATCGATCCGTACGGCCTGCAGCGTGACTCCCTGGCCGAGGAGTACAACGAGCTGCGCGGCCGCTTCGAGAAGGCCGTCAACGAGATCAGAGCCATGAAGCGGGAGCTGAAGCAGTCGCAGAACCAGTACGATGCCCTCGAGCTGATCCAGACGGCGCTGCAGCAGAAGCTCGAGCGCTGCCAGCTGGAGGACGGGGCGCAGCTGCAGCTGATGGCGGCGCGCATCCAGGATCTGACCATCAAGTACAGCACGTCGGAGCGGCAGGTGCGTGCGCTCAAGCAGAAACTGGCCAAGTCCGAGCGCCGTCGCTCGCTCTCGCTGAAGGGCAAGGAGCAGCTGGAGCTCAAGCTCAGCGAGCTGCAGCGCGAGAGCCCCAAGAAGTCCGTTGAGGGCAGTCCCGGCTCCAACGAGTCGAGCAGCACGAGCGACGCCTACAGCACGAGCAGCAGCAGCGCCAGCGGCAACGCCAACGCCAACTCCTCGGCCACGCTGCTGCAGCGGCTGCACAGCTTGGAGCATGTGCTGCTCAGCAGCAAGGAGCGCCTGGAGCAGAGTCTCGGCCAGCTGCAGCAGCTGCGCGCGGGGCAGCGCAGTCGCCGCTCCGTGTCGCCGCTGAACGAGCGCAAGGATGGACTGCGGCAGCTGGAGCGCACGCTGGCCGAGACCTGCGTGCTGGTGACGGAGCAGATGGAGTTGTCCTGCCTGCAGGACGCCTGCCACAAGTGCTGCGAGCTGCGGCAGCGTGTGGAGAAGCTGACGGCGCTGCAGCAGCAGACGGAGACGGATCTGCAGCGCAGCGAGCAGCTGCTGGAGCAGCGCGAACACGACTTGGCCCTGGCGCTAAAGAAGTGCGCCGACCAGGAGCAGGACCAGCAGCTGCTGCTGCAGCAGCGCAACGAGCTGAGCGACGAGCTGGGCCGGCAGCAGGAGCGCTGCAAGCGGCTGGAGAAGCGCCTCGATCTGCTGGAGCGTGAGCACGGCAAGCAGCTCGAGTGCCTGCGCGAAGTTTATCGCCACGAGCACGCAAGCTTCAGCGATGAGCAGAGCTTCCGAAAGCGCTACCAGACTGAAATCGAGCAGCTCAGGGTGAGTATATGAGTGCTTGAGTACTCGAGTGCTCGAACTTGCAGCTAACCATGTGCTCCTCCTGCAGACACTCTGCGAGAAGGGCCTCAGTGCCATGGAGTCATCGCATCGTCGCCTGATCTGCGACATGGAGGAGAAACACAAGCTGGAAATCGAGCGTCTGCTCGCTGAGAAGGAAACGGCACTGGCCGAGGAGACGCAGGTAAACATGGAGACATACCCATAACTGCCAGGGTATATAGAACTATATACTAATAGAGTCCATATCCTTGTAGAGGGTATAATAAGTTTGACCAGCTCTTGTAGAAGGATTCATATTTTTGATTAGCAGTAACAGTCGTAACAGTCATATTCGTCTGTTTGTCTGTCCGTTGCCTGCCCTGTCCGCTTGTGCGTTCGTTGTAGCGCTGTGTGCTCTGAGTTCTAAAGCAAATTGGATGAAACTTGTTAGACATATTGTTTTTTTACACACTCTTAATACTTAAGAACGGTTAATAGTAAAACCGATATATCGCATAGCTAAAAAAGAACCTATCGACCGATTTTTAATATTTTTTTTTAAATATTTTAACCATAATTGCCATATTTTATTTGAATATTACTCTTGACATTCGCTCTACATTAAATCAAAATCGATATACTATAATATATAGCTGGCATAGGAACAATCGGTTCAAGTATGAGGAAAACACAAATATTGTTTCTTTGAATTAGAGACAAACTCGCCATAACCGTATCTACCAACGTTTTATTGAAGTATATTCCAATTTTGATAATTTCGGATCTACATATGTTATAGTTTCTTGATCTTGATCGGTCGGTCGAGGAAAAATTAAAATTCTTCAAGAATTATGCAAAAACTTGATGACTATATGGGTATATGTATGGAATTATCATCAAAGGTGGTACTTCGGCAAGCCGAAGGTCAGATTCCTATCTAGCTAAATTGGCACATCTGCTAAACTATAGTTGTTTAACCTCTCGATCGTAGGCAACCCTGGCCGCCCTTGATGCCATGCGGAAGGCGCACCAGAGCGAAGTGCAGCGCGAGGTGGCGCGCTTCAAGGCTGAGTTTCTGCATCAGGTGCAGCGGGGCGAGCACATGCGCGGCGACGGCGTCAAGCTCAAAGAGTGAGTACTTCAAACTGCCAACAGAAAATTCAATTATTTCTATGTGATATTTTTTACCACTCGCAGGGAGGAGCTCGAAGAACTGCGACTCGAAATACTCTCCTTCTCGGAGAAATACTCGATTAAATGCGTGGAGAACGCCGCTCTGGAGGAGAAACTGCATCTGGCCAATGGCAAGCTGCGGCACTTCCAGCAAATGCAACAGCTGGAGCTCAGGTTCGAACTGCTGACAGATCGAGCGAGACGCGATATTATTAATCATTGCATCACATTGCAGAAATCAACAGTTCCGCGCGCATTTGGCCTCCGAGGATCCCGGCAGCGATGTGCACTTCGTGCAGGGCCTGACGACGGGCTGCAAGGAGGATGCCCTGTGCCAGGACAGCGAGGTTGGTGTGCCCCTGGTTAGGCTCTATTTGTAATTACAAATCTTACCCGTGACTAACACTAAACTAGAGCAACAAGCGAACTTAGTATCGAATCGAGAAAAACTAATAACTTTGTTACCATCTTCCACCAAACACAAAACAACACCTCAACACAACAACCTCAACCTGAACCGCAACCACAACCACAACCACCAAACAACCAAAGCCTGTTCAGTGCGCACCACAAAGAATGGCTGAAACGAACACAGCAACAGCAACAACAACAACAACAACAACAAGAACAATCAGTACAACTTTAGACCCAGACACTGAGCTCGTAGCGGCAACGGCAGCGGCAGCGGGAGCCAATAAATTGGATCAGAACCTGTTTGTGATACCCTGCCATGAGGCAAGCAGTTGCCCCGAGTCTGCCACAAGCACTTCTGATTCCGGCAACATAAATGTTATCGATAACCTCTCTGGCGATGAGATCGCGTCCGCCTACGAGCCGTGCTACAAGCCCAGCGATATATTCGCCATATATCAGAATCGTTTATGTTTCCAAGGTAAACGAAGTGCATTTCACATTTCTACGAACTTCACTTTTGTACCTCAGCGCACACATTCGCCGCGGAACAAGACGCTTCCTTATCTCTCTCTCTCTCTCTATCCCTATATATCTCCAACTGTCTCTACACTCACCTTCGACCAGAGATCGCAACAGTTAAATTTCAGGAATCAAATGCATATGGAATTTTCTAATTCTTTTGTTCCTTTAACTTAACTGTTGATTCCGCATCTCGCTTTGTAGTTGTACTTCACTCTTTCCACGCTCGCTCTCTCTCTGTCTCTGTCTCTATCTCTCTCTCTCTCGCTCCATTTCACTTTCAGTTTCTGTAATTTGTTTGGTGTGGAGCTTAGGCATATTTTTATTAAGTTGGATTGGTTTCCATACACACAACATACTAACATAACACATCCATATCTGTTTAGTTCTAGGTAATGTCTAGCGAAACCACAACATTCTTTACTCTATCTTTTTATACCATTCACCCATGGAAGAGGGTAAAATAGTTTACATACTCAGGAAGCTGGTCGATTTGACCGTGTCTGTCTGTCTGTCTGAAAACGGCAGAAATGAAGTACGCGACACGAGTTCCAAAACAGACTGATGAGCCGCTTTCACGGCTCCTTTATTTATATCAAAATCTTATTCTAACTTATCTCTATATTAAGCTAAGGGGGGTTACATGAGCGCCCTAAGCGATAAGTGTGTATTTATATTTAGGGTCACAATGTGTAATGTTGCATTGCGTGGGTCACGCTGCTGTCATATGCATATGCTGCGGACTCCTACACGCTGCTTTGGTCAGGCCTATCTCAAGTGTTGGACTGATTTATATTTAACCTTTTGAACTCATCTGCTTGACAAAGTATTTATTCGAATCAGAAAGTTCATTGCCTTCTAAACGTTGCTGGTGTCAAAAACTTATTTCTAGTGCATTGTTTATGAGTTGACAACGGCAAGAAACTAATCTTAGCATTCTAAACTTCATCTCAACTGCAGTGTTCAATCCATGTGTACTCTATAGGATTGAACATCCTGGCCCTGTTGAAAGGTGTACCTTTCAAAAAAAAAATACATTCTTTATGTCTTGTTTTCTGGCCCTGCTAGATGGCCGTTGTTTACATAAGTCATATATTTCTTATGTCTTAATATATCTGGCCCTGCTAAACGACCGTTACTTATAAAATGACATTTCTTCTAAATATCTTAAATTGTATATCATTATTCTAAGCTATGCGGGGCAGGGCAGTTGTGGCTGGCAAGAATTGTGACGGCATGCGGCATACTCGCTGGATGAGGATGATAAGTCCCACGACGACCCCAGCGATCAAGATCATTGCTGTGATGCTAAGAGAATAGTGAGCTGCATGGTGCCACTCCAGTTCGACCGGAAAACCCATAATCCGACCTTGGCGGGGAAGCTCTGGAATCTTGAATGCCTGGATACCTCCTTTTACCTCGATATGGTTCATCGCTGGAAGCTGGTCCGTTAGGTTTATCCTTGGTATCCAAAATGATACATCTGACGTCCGGTCCTCGAAAGCCCATAGACTGACATGCTCAGAATGCAGGTAACATCCGGCCTGAAGCTGCAGTATTCCTACGCCAGTGAGTTCCAATGTGCTTGTTTTGTCTGCACAGAACACATCCGCAATTATTTTGGTTGAGGCGGAGAATAACCAAGAGTTCGGTTGATGTAGTTGGTGCCAGGTTGTCTCAGGCATCATTACGTTTACATAGCATTCTTCGATAATGGGTGACCTTTTCGCAAGTAGAAGGACTTCACACTTGGTCGCCTTGTTACAATTGAAGAGAGGGTGACGCTGCTCGCAAATGGTTAGTTCCTCCATCTTCTGGCAGTGCTCCCAATTGTCTTCAGACATGCCATAATAAACAGTCCTCGCTTCATCCACTAGTATATATTTATACACGGGATTTATGCTGACGAAGCGCCCACTGTGTACCACAGGCAGCTGATATACTTGATATGCTCGCAAAATGTTTTGGCTGATCAGCGGAATCTTTACGTGGAACAGAATGGCTGACTTTGTTGTCCGGGCCTTCACTTTAGCAGTCCTTCCAAGCTCTAATGGATCCAAAGTAGGTAGCTGTAGTCCAGATGGCATGTTGAGCGTAATCTCCTGAATGTGCTTCTGGAACTGGGTAACGGGTAATAGGCTGTCCAGGAAATTTCCCTTCTTGTTCCACATCAGGTTGATGATGCCCTGCTGGAGATGTTCGAAGGCATCCATAGCCTGATTCAGCGTTTCGAAAGCTTGTAGAAACAATTGCTCATCGCCTACTCTGTCCGTGGCGTCTTTGATTTTCAATATGTTGTCGTCTATCCTCTGGAAATTTCCCCAGATTGCCTTGTTCTGCTTGTCGAGCACCTCCAGAGTAGCGTCTAGTACGGAGGACCGGTTGCGCAGTAGGTCCAGAAGGTATCCTTCATTTTCCCTGCCTTGGTCCACCCTCCGCATTAACTCTTCGGCCTGCTCTTCATCCATTAGACCGAAGACCGCACTATAGATGGACCCAAGTATCTGCAACGGCGCCCTTGGTAGACGCTGCTTGCCCGGTGTCCTTATGTGTTTAATGATATCGTCATGTTGTAACAGCCTCTTTGCTTTGCTGTCCAATGTCGATATCATTGAATTCACTTGTGCATCGTTTTTCAGTGTTTCGCCAATGTCCTGTGTCGCTGCCAACGCTTCGTCCACTCGGTATTTGAACGCGTCATAGTCCTCCATGTCCGCATGTATAATTATGTCCCACGATGTTCTTGACAGGCCGACAATTCCCTGATCTTCGTAAAATATCCCTGCCTTATCTCTGATTTGTGTTACATTTTGACAATTTGTGTTCTTAAAAATACTTAGAAATGCTAAGATACAAAGTATTAAATTTTTATTCTTAACCTTTCTTGGATTTGTTTGTCTACTTGCGGATACCTTATGTGGTATCTCGTTTCGATTATTGTTTTTATTTGAAATGTTTTTCTCATTTTCTTCCGTAGGAAAAGGACAAACATTGTGTGTGGATCTCATAACCACTCCATTGCTTGTCCTTACTTCTACCATTCGACAAAGTCCATCCTTTCCTATGATGGACTTTGTCACCCTGCCCCTCCTCCAATTGGTTTGAACCAAATTATCATCTTTTAAGAGAACTAGGCTGCCAGGTTCGATGTTCATTTTTGGATTTGCCCATTTGTACCTTTTTTGTAACTCGGACAAGTATTCCACGGACCATCGCTTCCAAAATTCTTCCGAATTTGCTTGGACTGCCTTCCAGTGGTCTCGGAACCCCTTATAACTTTTATTATTATCTGCGTCAACTATCGTTGACATAGCTTCTCCTAAGATAAAATGGGCAGGTGTTTACACTTGCAAATCATTCGGATTGTCGGACAACGGTGTTAAAGGTCTAGAATTCAAAATAGCTTCAATTTGTGTCATTAACGTAGTGAGTTCTTCGAACGTCATTACACCGTTTGACACCTTATCAAAATGCTTTTTTACTGATTTAACACATGCTTCCCATAATCCTCCTACATGTGGAGATCGAACTGGTATGTTCACCCATTCGATCTGTTGTTGTGTACAAAATTGTTCTATGTCTCCCTGCTGCTGCTTGAAACATTCATAAATCTCCTTCAGTGAGTTTGCTGCCCCAATAAAATTTGTGCCATTGTCGCTATATATTTTCCTCGGGCAACTTCGTCTACCTATAAAACGCTTTAGTGCGCCTATGAACGCGGCTGCTGACAGATCCGAGACCACTTCTAAATGTGCAGCTTTAGTTGCAAAACAAACAAACACGCATACATAAGCTTTATCTATTCTTTTGCCCTTTATTTTATGATGAACCATTATGGGGCCAAGAAAATCAATTCCTACATTTAGAAATGGTCTGGTCTGTATTACCCTATCTTCCGGTAGATTACCCATCATCTGATGAATCGACCTGGGCTGTGCCTTAAAACATCGGTAGCAACGTTTCACAACTTGAGTCGTTAGCTGCTTACCTCGCAGTGGCCAAAATTGTTGTCGCATTATTGCTAACAACCCTTGAGGTCCTATATGTAAATGTTTCCCGTGCAAATGCACAGTGAGAAGGTATACCCATTCATCGCTATATGGTAATAAAATAGGGTGTTTCGCGTCAAAACTCAGATGAGCATTCTGAATTCTCCCTCCCACACGAATAATATTGTTATGATCTAAAATGGGAGCTAATGATTTTATGTTTATTGATCCGGGCAAACATTCTCCTTTTTTCAAGAGTTTGTATTCACTGTGAAAATGTTCTTTTTGAATAATTTTCACAATAGTAACTAATGCTCTTTTTTTTAATTCCACCCAATTGGTTGTGTCAATTTTTCTACATTTAGCTATAAATTTTAGCACATTGGCTAAAACATTTTGTAGAAACTCAAAACTATTTTTGTGGTCAATTTTCCGGAACATTGAAGCTGAGTTGCTTACCAATGCCTTTAAATTTCCCTTTCTTTCGGGTACATCAAATGTTTCATCAAACTTTAATGCTGCCCTTGGGAGGTTAAGCCGTAAAAAGTCTGGCCCTTCAAACCAAAACTTATTCCCTACTAGCTCTTTTGGGAAAGCGCCTCTTGATATTATGTCAGCTGGATTATGTTTTGTATCCACATAATTCCAGTTTGACACTTCGGAATTGACTTGAATATAATTTACCCTATGGCAAACAAATGTTTTAAGTGTTGCTGGTTCAAGTTTTAACCAGCATAGGACAATCTTGGAGTCAGAGTAATATTTTATGGTGTCGAACTCCATTTTTAAGCTTTCCTTCACCTTTATTATTAATTCAGTCAATAATGTTGCCGCACATAGTTCTAAGCGAGGCAAAGATAAGACTTTTGTGGGGGCGACTCTCGATTTTGAGGTCGCTATATTAATAAAAGTTCTTCCGTCTGCACTACACGATTTTACGTATATGACGGCTCCATACGCTTTGGTGGATGCGTCACAAAAACCGTGTAGCTCAATACGGTCCACATTATCCCCAATTAGTCTTCTTGGTACCATTATCTTATTAAGTGTGGGTAGATCAGATCGTAACCTACCCCATGTTTCTAGTATATCTCCGGAAATCTCTTCATCCCAATCCTTTTTTTCCTTCCATAGCTCTTGGATTAAAATCTTGGCAGTTACTGTAACTGGGTTGACTAATCCTAATGGATCAAAAAGTCTTGAGATATCGGACAATATATTTCGCTTAGTTGGCTTTAGCTTGCATTCCCAATTGCATTTTATTGCAAACTTGTCAATATCTGGCATCCAAGCTACTCCCAGAGCTTTAATGCTATCTGCCTGCTCCTTATCAAACTCTAGGCGCATGCCTCTGTCGACTTTTGGAATATTTTCTAAGACTTGTGCGCTGTTGGAACACCATTTTCGCAAATGGAATCCTCTTTTTCTTAGCTCACTGGAAATATATTTTTGGATTTCCTGTGCTTGTGAGACACTATTCGCACCTGTCATTAATCATCCATATAAAAATCGTTTTTGACAATGCTAGCCATTTTAGGAGCTTCATCCTCTATCTCTTCTGCTGCCTGTTGTAAGCATTTTACTGCTAAATATGGTGCAGCAGCTGTGCCATATGTCACTGTTTTTAGTGCATATGTTTTTAGAGGGTCATTTCGGTCCCATCGCCAGAAAATCAACTGAAACTTTTGGTGCTCCTTCTGTACCCAAATCTGTCTATACATCTTTTCAATATCCGCAGAGATAGCAAATTTATATTTGCGAAATCTCAGCAGTATATTGAAAAGATCCTCTTGCAGTTTAGGTCCAGTAAGGAGCACGTCATTAAGGGCTAAGTTATTCGATGTCTTACAAGATGCATCAAAAACTACCCTTAATTTCGTAGTCGTACTATCTGGCTTTAAAACACAGTGATGAGGGAGATAATATTTACTGTTTATTTTTTCTGGGCTCTGAACCTCAACCATGTGTCCTAAATCGATATATTCTTTTAAGAATAGAACATATTGTTCTTTCAGCTTCGAATTTTTCTCTAGCTTTCGCTCTAAGGTCAAAAACCTCCGTTTGGCTTGTGACTCAGAGCTACCTAATTGCATCATATTAGACTTAAAGGGCAATTTAACTAAGAACTTCCCATCCGAGCCTTTGCTTACATTATTCGCAAAGATATCCTCGCATAGGATTTCTTCCTTAGTAAATTTCGGAGCCTTTATATTGACTTCTTCAACTTGCCAAAATCTCTGAAGTTGCTCGTCTAAGCTGTCTAACCTTTCGGTTACTGTGCCACAAACTGCTGGTGATTCCTTTATCACCAACGGACCAGTGGCTACCCATCCAAACTCTGTTTTATTTAGTCTTATTTGACCATTATTCAGAGTTGTTGTACCTTCTAACAAGGTCTCATAGAATTGCTCAACTCCCAACAGCATATCTATTCTTTTTGGAATATTAAATGATGGATCAGCTAAGCCTAAGTCTGAAGCCACTTCTCCTATTTCAAACCGGCGAGCCGGTAGCTCAGAGACAATATTTTTCATTACTAACGTTTCAATTTGTGTATTGAAACTGGAATTTTTGGATCTTATGTGAACTTCTAAGCACTCTTTTATATGTGCTGTTCCTCCAGAAATTCCTTCAATGGAAGTTTGAATTTTACTTCCTTTAATGCCCAGTTTCTTCTGCATAGCTGCAGTAAGAAAATTCACCTGCGAGCCGCTATCAAGCAGAGCTCGACAGTCATGCCAATTTCCGTCCTTATCTTTTACTTGAACTATGGCTGTGGCCAGTAAAATATACTTTTTTTTATCTAAATTACTGGACTTACTGACTGTGGCATTTTTCGCATTTTTGTTAGAAGGCTTATGCAGTAAGACATGATGGGACATTTTACAATCAGAACACACCTTTTTACAATTTTTGTATTGGTGGTCTCTGCCTAAACAGCGGCCGCATACCTTATGCTTAACCACCGTTTCCCATCTGTCTTGGCTATTTAAAGCCTTGAATTTATAGCAATTCTCCAAAGGATGAGCACCTTTGCATTTCAGTATGCATGCTTCGTCCTTTCGGAGTTTATTATTGCTACTGGGCCTTATTTGACTCGCTTTTAGAGCGAAAAATTCGTGCTCCAGGAATTTGAGCAGCGGCTCTAGCGACTGAATTTCCCTAGAGTTGCTGAGACCGCTCTCATATTTTGACCTCAATGGGTCACTTAATTTCCGTAGAAAGAGGAAATTAAATAGGCTCTGAAGAATATCTTCATTCTTCAAGCCCATGGCTTTTATAGCCTGGACATTTTCTTGGATCGTGTCCAAAAGAGCCTTAATGGTCGATGCTGAATCCCCGACATGGGGTGCATCGACCAAATTTTTCAAGTGCACACTCAGCACTGCTCTTTTGTTGTTGAATTTAGCATCCAACAAGGACCATGCAAGTTTGTAATTTGCGTCAGTCGGCGCCAAACTTGCTATGGTGGCAGCTGCGTCACCGTGTACCTTTGTTTTTAGGACGCACATTTTTTGTGCGTCCGGAATCATAGTTGATCCTATCAGTTGTTGGAACAACTCTTTGAAAGTCTTCCATTCCTCATATTTGCCAGAGAACGACGGAATATCGACTCTAGGCAGAGTGAATGGAAGACTCTCGCTTCTTGACCTAGAGGCAAGTTCCTCATAGGCCTCGTTAAGCGAGAAAAAAGTTTCTGTCAGATCATCATCATCGTACTCATCCATGTACGTGATGAAAATTTCCTGACAGTTTTTCTTTGCTTGTCTCACTTCGCTCATGGGTTCATGTCCAGCCTTAACTCTATTTAAGGCTGACCGATATTCACCCAGCAAATATGAGAATTTTTTACACACATTTTTCGTGCGTTTATCACCCTTAGAGTCAGGCTTCACGGCCTTCCCTAAGGGGTTAATGGAACTTAATAGTACATGTGTTTTATAAATTAAACCACGTACCTGCTCGCCGTACTTCTCCTTGAAGTACGGCGTCTTTTTTGCCTCTGCTGAGAGTTCGAGCAACCTCTTGTCGTTGAGCTCGAACTGCTCAGTGATGGCAGTCAACTCCTCCTTGTACAGCCCTAGCTGTACCGAGTCTGTCCGACTCGCTTCTGCCGCCGCGGTGTTGTAGAGGATTTCCAGGGCTCCTCCTAGAGCCTTCTGGGTTTCTATTAACTCCATAGTTGTCTCCATTTTTCCACAACACGCACGAAAATTTTTTTTTTTTTTTTAAATATATTTTATTTATATATATTTAAAAAAAACAAACACACGGGTTTTTTTTTTTTTAAACACACGCGTACCGAAATTGTTTATAAAATTTAAATTTTACTTCACAATGTTCACGATCACGTCGGGGTCACCAAAATGAAAACGGCAGAAATGAAGTACGCGACACGAGTTCCAAAACAGACTGATGAGCCGCTTTCACGGCTCCTTTATTTATATCAAAATCTTATTCTAACTTATCTCTATATTAAGCTAAGGGGGGTTACATGAGCGCCCTAAGCGATAAGTGTGTATTTATATTTAGGGTCACAATGTGTAATGTTGCATTGCGTGGGTCACGCTGCTGTCATATGCATATGCTGCGGACTCCTACACGCTGCTTTGGTCAGGCCTATCTCAAGTGTTGGACTGATTTATATTTAACCTTTTGAACTCATCTGCTTGACAAAGTATTTATTCGAATCAGAAAGTTCATTGCCTTCTAAACGTTGCTGGTGTCAAAAACTTATTTCTAGTGCATTGTTTATGAGTTGACAACGGCAAGAAACTAATCTTAGCATTCTAAACTTCATCTCAACTGCAGTGTTCAATCCATGTGTACTCTATAGGATTGAACACTGTCTTTCTGTATGAACACACAGATTTCAGCTAAAGTCATTACTTGTTCCATAAATATTTCTGCAAAGCCTACGAGGATTTTTATTTTCAATTTTAAACTCGAATATTAAGCAAAGTTTTTAGTTAAACTGTTTTTATTCAAACATGTCAATAGCTAACTAAAATGCTGATCTACCATGAAAATTATAATCAGATTGAATAATTAATACAGAAATTACAGATAAAAGTATTTTTATTGATTCTGAGCAGTGGCATCATTGATTCATTAATTGCGCTTGACTGTATGCGTGAGAACGAACTGTGTGTGAAATAGTTGTTGTGATTTCGCTAAACAAAAATATTTAATATTGGTATTGGGTGAACGGTATAAAAACTTCGAGTTGCGCTCAACTATAGCTTTCCCTTTTCGTTCTTTTTTAAAGGTCTGAAAGGCAACTCGACGTTTGGAAAGAATTTGCGAAAATCTACACCGAGAACATCACCAGCATCATCATCATCAGCAACAGCAACAGCATCATCAACGGAAGCACCTTCCACAGCAGACAATTCGAAGGGATTGAGTCACAAACGAATCTATAAGACGGACGCCGTCATTAACATACAGCAACAACATAACCCCGACAATGCAATACAACAAGAAAAAGCACAATGAACAATCCATAGAAAAGAGTAGAAGAGGAAGAGAGATTTGAAAATGGAAAGAGAGGGAGAGCAAACAGAACCAGTGGAACAACCAAAGAATAATTAGAGCTAATGATAATAAATAAATAAATAATTATAAATACTTAACATATAAAGAACTAAACCAAATGCAAAATCAAACAGAAAAACTTAACTGTAAATATCGAAAGTGGAAAATTGAAAAATCGTTTCCACAACTGGTTAACAAAGATGATGTTGGTGATGTTGCGGGAGCAGCAGCAGCTTGTCCAGGCTTCCCCATGGCCTCTCCAGACTTCAGCTAGGAACGCTAGAGAGCACGAGATTGAGTTACCCACACTAACAACGACTGTTCACCCCCCTCCTGAGAGCACTGGAAGGGACGTCGAGCAATGGATAATGGAACTAATCACAGCAGCAACTCACAAAAACAACAACAGCAGCAGCAACAACAAAACGCATGTCACTTTTTAGCATAACAAATAAAAGCAATTTATTGTAATGTATTTATCTGCTATCTTTCTATTGTTGTATCTGTAACATTTATCTGAATTTCTATGTCCATAAAATGTGTCATTTATTTATGTAGTGTTTAGATCGAATCGAGGAACAACTAAACCATTAAATTGCTCAACTATTTATACACACAAACATACATATATGCATATATATTTAGAAGGCGTTGTTGTGTTTTTGTCATAAATATATATATAATATATTGAAATTGTTTTGCAGTATCAATCTGAATACAATATACCTTTATTTGTTTTGTTAACCATTGGTATTAATAAAATATTTTTAAACCTAATGGAATTTTGAATTTTAAACAAACCATGCAACACTTTTTAATTAAATAACTTACCCTTAAGTTGTTATTTGTGCAACAAAATGTAATAAAATAAAATCAATTGTTTACAGTTTGATTTAGAAAAACTAAAAAAAAAAAAAAAAATTTGTTTTTCCTTGGGCTCGTCCGGGATTTGAACCCGGGACCTCCCGCACCCTAAGCGGAAATCATACCCCTAGACCAACGAGCCAGTTGAACGACGGCCGTCAAATTCCCAATTTGATTTCCGACGAGTGAAAAACCGGTATTTTTTGAATTCAAAGCAGTGATAACTCGACTTGCGTGCATCTGATCAATTTTTTTTCCTTTACTAAAGTTTTTCGCTTTTATTTCATGAATTTTTTCCCAACATCAGCATCGGCTCGTTGGTCTAGGGGTATGATTTCCGCTTAGGGTGCGGGAGGTCCCGGGTTCAAATCCCGGACGAGCCCAATGGCAATGCATTTTTTTTTTTTTAAGTAAGAAAGAATATTTTTATTTTTAAAAATGTATTTTTGAGATATTTAAAAATAAAAAAAAAAATTACAGAAACTTGGGCTCGTCCGGGATTTGAACCCGGGACCTCCCGCACCCTAAGCGGAAATCATACCCCTAGACCAACGAGCCGGTTGGAATTGCTTGGACAAAAAGCCTTTATGTTTGAAGTCTCCCAACGGAACAGGTGCAAGAGCAACAATTAAGCAAAATATTTGCCAAATAAGCGTATTTGATTATAGAGAACCAAATCGAAGTTAACAGTTGCTGTGGGTCGAACTGGTTTATGAAATCCAACAGGTTGATGAGTTCCCAAATACTGCCGCATGCGCAGAGAATAACGAAAATATGCAACGCGCAGTGATAGAAGCGTGGGAAAATTTCAATACTGACGAGATACGCATATCGGTATGGACGCTTATTCTTATAGGTATAGCAGAAAAATCGTGGTGTGTAAAGAATTTTAAATAAAGTGCACTCTTATTGCTTACTCATAAGCGCACACAATATGCGCTGGGGACAGTTCTCAAATTGAAAACGATGACTCTGCTTTCTGCGTTGCTGCTTTAAGACTACGTTAAAGAGATTCTTGGATCAAGTCAGTTTATTCAAAAAAAAAGAAGACAGTATTATGTTTCAAATGTGTATGCAATAAGTCAGAGTTTGCTTAATTGGAATCGAGAGGTATACGGATATATCGCTAAAATGCAATTTATCTGCACTTGCGATAGATCAAATTAATAATAACGTTTAAACTTTTATAAACAAAATAAAGCTTAAATAAAGTTAATTTTCATAGGTCAAATTAGCTGCATAGTATCTAAAAGTCCAGTCGCTTGTCTGTAGTTTTCTCTACTCACTTCTTATGCTTGTTTCATATTTCATATCATGAAAAGCTAAAAAAAATCTTAATATAATTTTGGAATCAGATTCAAATACATTTCTTATATTATATTAGATTGAATAGGTCATAATAAACGTATTATTAAGGATCATGTTAAGGTCATCACGCACACATCTCCTGTGAGATATTTTATCTTAGCCTGAGTGCAGTTGTCTCTCTTCGGCGGCGTTTCACTACGCTTTGTTTGCTTTGTCCCTTCTTCTGCGTGTGGCCTCTGCCTGCCCCTCCGGGAATATCGCGTATTATGTTTTGAAGCTGTTAACATAAATTTATACCAATTTTGTACTAATTGACGATGACAGCTTCTGTGTGCGCAGTGGCAACTGCCAGCTCTCTACAGCCTGTATTGTGCAACGTGCAACACGAAACTGCAACAAGAGCAACAATTACGTGCAACACTAAAGCGCTTGTCGCTGGCATAGTCTTCAGGGCTGGTCTCTAGAGCTGCACGTTATGGAGTTTGATTAAAAACTGAAACTAGTCGCTTTTTAAAAAATTGTATTGCTCCGATATGACGTTATGGCAATGCAAAAACTCTGAGATTAATAAGTGGCACTACACATGGTATCTTAAAACTGCAAATATCAAAAAAGCCCTGGAAATACTTAAATGATGGAGATGTTTTTCAGAAAGTACTTAGAGCGTATATGACACCATGTCAATCATCTAGCACTGCGTTTTCTCAATTGAAGACAAATAAGAAGTAGACCAAACTTTTTATTATACTTCTTATAATAGATCTTGCCAATAGATACAGTAATAGTAACCAACATACTTCAGCCAATTGTTGAGCATCAATTAGTCGTAATACTAAAGTTCAGTTAGAAGTTACCATCTAAATTGAATTCTAGTTGTTGTAAATGTAGTAATAGAATAATTAAATATATGAAAAAAAAGAAGAAAGATAATTCACTGCAAATAGTAAATAAAATAGGTGTGTAGTACTCGAGATTACTCAGTTGCGATGGTTTGAGTTCCTTATTAAATTCCATTCTGTCTAGTTTGTAAATTAATTAAAATATGCTCATGTGGCTTTATGAAAGTCCATACAAATTAACAAAGGAAATTATATTTATTCAGAGTTGATTGGTAATGACATACCGGTTTTTGCATTCAAATTTCGTGCTTCGCTTGTTAAGTCAAATGGAATCGTATTTGGCAACGCTGTATATAGTTTGATAGGTCTTGAAGACACATTTTTTAATGAAGTATAGCTTGTTCACTTCAGTTTCGGCGCCTAAGAATTACAATCGATCGAAATGGAGTTGACAAACGCGGAAATTCGAGAAATTTTGCAATTTTCTTTCGCTCCAGCTAAAACTCGCAGACAGATTATTTGTTTAAACAAACTATCGATTCAAACCGCTGAACAGTGATTCAGGCGATTCCGAAGTGTCGAAGTCCGAAGTGCCAAAACACCCAAACCCGCAGGACGACCAGTGACCGTTAATACGAATAAACTCATGCAAATAGTGGATCGAGATCGTCATGTGACTATTAAACCATCGCAGAGAAGCTCCAACTAAGCAAAATAAATGATCATCAATGAAGAAACCGGTATGTCAATACCAAACAACCTTATATTTATATTCTTAATCAATTTAAAAGTTTGCAGCACGCAAATTTAGTGGATTTAATTCGAATCCATGCTGCATTGTCATTCTCACTCGTTCTCACAGGTGGGCGACCACTGTACGCTGCGGCTGCCCGCCCGCACTTGCTGCAATCCGGTTTCACTGCATTTACATTTGCATTTGCATTTCGATTTCCATAAACTGTTAGCACCATTAATTGTCATTAGTGAAATGAAAAGCCCCAAAGAGCCAAGAAATTGTACAGTTTTCCAATGAAGTGAAGAGCAGCGCTGCGCGGTGGCGAATTTGCAGTTCGTATTGATCGCGATAACGAGCAATTGATGGATTCCCCCAGCCATGCGGAGACCGCCAGCATGGGCAACGAGAACAACAACAACAACTACAACAACAACGGCAGCAGCAACTACTACTGCGACAATAAACAATTGGTAATTGTTGCTGTTTGTGCCACATTCGGTCGATTGGGACTCGGATTCGGAGTCGAGCTGCGATTCGGCCGAAGATGGTGACGGCGCGCACAGAGACCTGGTAACACACATCGAGTAGACACAGATCGACGCTGATCAGCCCATTGGCTGCAGCTCGTGGTCTCATCGGACACAATCTACATGCGGCGGGGCTGGAAACCGAAAGTAGCAGAAAGTTCGTGTGAGCCAACGAGAATCTCTCGAAATGGGGGTTTGGGAATGACCTCGGGGGACCAGGCTTAACCCGGCAGCCCCTGGGAATGAGCTGCAGGCGCAGGACTCAAACGATCGCGCGCTTGCCTTCGCTCTTTAAGGATAAGACAATTTGTTCGCATCACGTATTTGGTCAGCGCCTCGCACCTCACCTTGATCGCAATCATGCGCAAAGGCTGCACACACTCCACACTCCCCACTCCACTCCAGAGTACCCGAGGAGTTGCATAAACATCGCGGACAATGGGCCGCGTAAGTGAACTGCTCGTAAATTTGGCGTTGGTAGTTGGGCCCACAGTACGCGCCGAAAGCTTTGTTAACCGTTCCCAGCGCACATGCCCATTCCAGTTCCAGTTCCAGTTCCCGATCCCGATGCCGATGCCGATGCCGATGCCGATACCGTTTCCGAACCCGTTCCGGCACCACAACTGTGAAGTCGTAAATATGCCCCTCCCCCGCCCGAGTGCACTGTAGCTGCCAGATCAGAGAGCACGCTCCCAGGGGAAAACGGACAGAGTTCGGACAAGCTCATCTGCGGGCAGCGAGCGATTGTCAACGCCGGCAGAGCGGATTTGGGAGCATATCGATTTATTAGCGTTCGACTAATGATCTCGGGCATATCTGCATTGCATCGCACAGGAGGAAAGGGTATGCTACCCAGTTACAGCATCTAATCAGGCTGGAACAAAAGCGTCGCAAGCACAATGCACTACAAATTAATAGACGGGCGTGTTATTTATTGTTGTTCCTGCCGGTGCTGCCTCTGCTGCTGCTGCTGCTGCTGCTGCTGCTGTCGGCTGCAACATGCTTGCAAGCGAGCAATTTTCCAATAAAATTAATAAGTAAGAGTCCTCCCGACCAGATGGAAATCTAGTTAGCCCGAAAAAGACTTGCATTTGCGCTGAAATTAGTTTGCGGTCAAGCGGAACGAGCGACTTCAATTGGTGCGGACAGACGCGCTACTTGGCTAACTGTACAGGGTATGGCTGTATGGCTGTGTGATGAGAAATGCCTGTGACTAGTTGGCGAATAAATCATTTCGGCTGCAGCAACTACAACTGCAGCAGCAGGCAGCAACAGCAGCAGGCAGCAACAGCAGCAGCAGCAGCAGCAAATTTAATTTGATTTCCTTTTTAATGCTGGTAAATTCTATTTAAATTGTTAGGATTCTCGGATCCGCCCAATGGGCAGTTGCCACATTCATGTTGCAAGTTGCTTGTAGCATGTGGCGGCAGTTGCTTTTCTCTTGTGGCTATTACCAGCATGTTGTTTTTGCTCCGTCCATGCTGCTGCTGCTGCCTCCGCCTGGGCGTTTAGCCATTATTGTATATTGGCCAAATGCTAGTGATTCGTTTGATTCTCGATTCGAGTGGGCCGCTGCATCGCAATTGATGCTGCAGCTCGTGGGCAGCCTCGCCTCGTCTCGACTTGCTGCCAAGACATTGATCTAATAAATGTTGCAGCTCGGCTCCTTTGTCTTTCGGTTACTTTGTCTGTGCGTTTGGGGCTGCGTCTCAAATTGGCTTGCGTAGTCGTCGGGCCAGATCCACTAAACCAATATCGCCAATGAAGCTGACCCACTTTCCGAGCTCGGCTCCATCTGCAATCTCCAGCTGGCTGCAGCTCTTTGTTCTCCTGCTTATTGTATGTTATTTCGCCGCTTATTGTTGTTGTTTGCCTCCGATTTTCGAGTGGTAATTATAGACATGGCCAGAAATATGTTCCACAGGTACAGACACAGGCACAGGCACAAGCAGGCGGGCCGCAACTAGATTTTCAAATCAAATTGCAATGGGAAAGTCAAAATCAAGTAAAAAGGCTATACTCGAGTGTACTGCAAAGTAATGAGAGGGAGAGGGGTAAATAGCAAGACAACGCATATCCATGAATAATAATTATAGTAGCATATGCATGTGGGATAAGATAAGACCTAGCTGTATTGGCTTGTGTTATCTTCCTAGAGACACTTTTCAATTTGCTCTGGCTATATTTGAACTATAAATACCTTATAATAACTATTTAGTATACCAATGCGTAAACATTTTTATACCATTTAGCCAATAAAAATGGTAAAAAATTGTAATTGATTTTGCGAAAGAACATAAAAAGCATCTATAGTCAATAGTCCCTATAGCCATATACTCCTGTCCGTCTGTCTGTATAAACGTCATAAAATTTGTATGCAAAAAAAAATATATATATAGAGTATATTTTAATTTTGTAATGCCATGCTCAGATCGAATAAAATTAAAACCATTCTTTTCTAAATAACGCAACTATTTCACGAGCTCTTAAAAAATGCAGCTTGAATATTTCCACTTTGCATTAATATTTTTGTGTGACTTAGACGCCACCTGTTGGCGAAAGCTACAACTATAGAAATGAATGTCTTGTTATTTGCACTGTCTGTGTTTGGCTTGCAGTTAAAGCTCATAGCTATGACACCATACAGAGCGCCATCTAGCGGCAACAGCGCATGCGTTGCATTATTTGTATGCAACTTTAATTTTCTCTTACATTTTGAATAATTAAGTTAAAATTTTAATTTTTTTTTTGTATTTAACTATTTTGGTATAGCAAATGTAAAATTTATTTTTAAATCAATGTTTTCTTTCTATTGTTATTTGCTGAATTTTTACTGTAATTTCATAAAAACAGCCTGACGGAGTAGTGTAATCAGAGGCAGAGATACTGGCCCCACTGATACTGTTGTCACTTCAACTAATGCATGCTCTCCATCTCCCTTCATGTTTACTGACTGCAGTCATTTCAATAATGTTTTTGTTGCTGTTCTTCTGGTCGTTGTTGACAAGTCTAACTGAAGAAAGAACGACCCGAGGTACACTCTTCTTTTAATAAAAAGCCAGCTTGGCCCTGGGCTTGACCAATCACAATTGGGCATCTAGGTTTAAAGGTCACAATCATTCATGCAAATTGATAACAGCTTGTTGATCAGAGGCAATCAAGCTGGGCGCTCACCGCTGCGCAGCTTCAATTCTACAATTGTGCAGTGTAGACGCCGCCGTTCGGCTGGACGGTACGAAAATGTCTCTCTTAACGGTCGCACTCTTGTGGCTCGTTGCACTTCTCGTCCTCGTCTACGTCTTCCTTGTGTGGAACTTCAACTATTGGCGGAAGCGCGGCATCAAGTCCGCCAAGGCTTGGCCCTTCTTCGGAAGTTTTCCCAGTTTGTTTACGCAAAAGCGCAATGTTGTGTACGACATCAACGATTTGTACAGGTAATAAGGCCTAATTGGAGCTATTAGCCTACTTGGGCGTACAATAATGGCAGGATCCCTCTAGCAAATATAAGGACACCGAGAACTTCGTGGGTGTGATGACGACAAGAGCGCCGCAGCTACTGATTACGAGTCCTGAGTACGCACACAAGGTGTTTGTGACCGAGTTTCGCAGGTTCCACGACAATGAAATGTCCAGATTTGTGAGTGGTGGATTAGTCTATTTCCTCGTACTGGATGAAACAATATTTTTTCGGTAGTCCAATGACAAAATAGATAAGATACTGGCAAATAATCCATTCCTCTTGGTTGGCGAAAAGTGGAAGGAACGACGAGCTGAGATAACTCCAGGCCTCTCTCCGAATCGCGTAAGTTTAATTGAAGTGACACTGAGAAATGAAACCAGTAAAGCTACAGTCGAGTGTGCGCGAGAGTAAAATACCATTTACCCAATTCCTAAAACTATTACAAATTATAAATACTAGATACCACAGTTGAACAAATTGTTAGCAATAGTTCCTATTGGTTTCTCGCTTTAACACACTTCCCGTATCTGCACGGTTGGCTCTCTGCCAACGTCGTTATCTTATCTTCCATGACTTATTTATAGTCCGATCAAATAGTAATCTATGGGGCAGGTTAAAACAATATAATTGTTAGCTGCATATGTTTCCCAATTTATCTACTTTTCTATTTTTTTCATTTAAAAAAAAAGTACAAAGTATAAAAAACACTTTTTAATTTGCGTAGGCGTTGGGTATGGCAGTCAAAAAATAAAATAAACGTAATCTGCATATGCGATACATGGTTGATCAAGCCATATTTGCTGTCTCTAGCTCTTGTAACTACTACTGTAGCTATTGTTCTACGACAGACGGACAGACAAACAGATAGACAAACAGACAAACAGACAGACCGATAGATAGACAGATGGACAGATAGACAGATAGACAGATAGACAGATAGACAGACAGACAGACAGACAGACAGACAGACAGACGGACGGACAAACAGACAGACAGACAGATAGTCAGACGGACGGACAGGCAGACAAACAAAAGACAGTTGAACAGATAGACAGGGCTAAATCGAGTATTTTTCCCATTTTTCAATGGGTTATAATGGGTATAATGAGTGGCATTCTTCCGTAGCTCTTCATACTAATAATGTAATCATATATAATGCAGGTCAGCGCCGTTTACTCAGTCACTCAGAAGATTTGCAAGCAGTTTGTCGACTACATAAAGCTGCAGAAGCGTATGGGGACCCCTGGTGGCCTGGATGCGAAGCTGCTTGGGCTCTGCTACACTACGGAAGTGGTCTCTGACTGCGTACTGGGCATCTCGGCCCGGAGTTTCAGCGACAACCCGACTCCTATGGTGGGAATGGTCAAACGTGCCTTCGAGCAATCGTTCAGCTTCATTTTATTCAACACACTAGTAACCCTGTGGCCTCCATTAAGCAAGTTATATAGCGTGCCGTTTTTCACAAAGGACGTGGAGCGATTCTTCTTTGACCTCATGCAAAAAGCAATCGATTTGCGGCGCGATAGTCCAGAGTTTCGCAATCGTGTCGACTTCCTCAACTACATGCTGCAGCTTCAGGACAAAAAGGGCCTCAACACTATGGAGCTGACCTCGCACACTATGACCTTCCTCACGGACGGTTTCGAGACGACGGCCACCGTCTTGTCGCACACTCTGCTTGAGCTCGCGCGCTATCCGCAGGCACAGCAAACCTTGCGTGAGGAGATCGGCACTGAAGAGTTGAGCTTTGATAAACTCAGCGAATTGCCCTATTTGGACGCCTGCATAAGCGGTAGTTAAGGTATACCCTAGGCGAGTACACTAAACAGCAGTTTTCCTTACTTTCCCCAGAAACCCTGCGCATATTCCCACCTCTTCTGGCTGCTCGGAAAATCGTCACGGAACCTTATGAGTTTGTCAACAAGAATGGCGTTACCGTGGAAGTTGTACCCGGCGACGTTGTCATTGTTCCGGCCTATGCACTGCACCACGACTCCAATTACTACGAGGAGCCAGAAGTATTTAAGCCGGAACGCTTCCTCGATGGAGGCGTACGAAAGTACCGGGAACAAGGACTCTACTTTGGCTGGGGAGATGGACCGCGCGTGTGTCCCGGTTTGTAGAGCTGTCATCCATTAAAAGAATGCTGTCCACACATGTCTTCTTAAACTTCTCTTCTCTGTTTCTGATTACATTTCTAGGAATGCGCTTTGCGCTAACCCAACTCAAGTCAGCGTTGGTCTACATCGTGCGAAGCTTCGACATCAAGCCCAATCCTCGCACTCGAACGGACAACAAGATAGACGACACGTATTTCATGTCCGCTCTTAAGGACGGAGTTTGGTTGGACTTTGAGGAGCGTTAAGGTTGCAAATTTCAAAACAATTCTGAGATTTACTTGATTTCATTTTTCATACTTTAATAAATAATTGACAAGGAATTTTCATGGAATAGTTATATCTTCATCCAATTGGAAATGGGTGGTATAAAAATATAGGTATGAGTAGAAAAATTTATACTTACAGTATAATACCATAGATTTATCGTACGAAAAAGTCTATAACAGGAAGATTTTGGGAAATCGAAATTCCACACTCTGGCAATTGAAAGTTGCAATAGATAAGTTGGTATAATGGATCCATTAATAATGGGAAAATAGTATATGAGCTTTGTGCAAATTGATGAAACAGACAGGCGGTAAAGAGGAATAGCGAATCGAAGGCTATTTGGTTCCTATAACTGTCTTCAAAGCGTTGTTGTAATTTCGTTAAACATAAGTATTTAGTATAAATGAATTACAAAATGTCCTAATGTCCTGTAACCGGCAGCAGTCAAATACAACGCTAAACCGAAATTGAGTAATATTCTTATTATTATTTTCAACTATAGATAATTAAATAATAACTCGAGTATTGAGTATCTTTCAGTCGATTTTTATCGGGCTTGCGACTTTATCTGTTCTCCAATTTTATTTTCTCGCACAATCACATGCTCTTACTCAAAATTTCGAATGGTGTAACGGTAAGGACGGGCATCTAGTCGCGACTTAAAGCCAACTGCACCAAAGGCAGAACTTTAATCGACGATAAGTCTGCCAAAATGGCTTCAATGCTATCTAGGGAAGAGACCTGCATAAGACTCTCCTTGCGAAAGCTCAGTATGATAATCGCAAACAAAGGCAGAATCTCCAAGCTATCGAAGCCCAGAATCTGTAAGAAGTAACCATCAGCATGGACCTTCAATCAATCAGTGTCAATTTAGGTTTAATTGACTTACCAAGTCCCACAGCACAAGCAACTGATCAGGTGGCAAATGACCTGAAAATCCCCGCATAAGCCATTTGAAGACCACTCGAAGCCTAAAACATATTGATACAAGGCATGGGCTTAGCAAACGGTAAAAGGTACGTACGGCTGTATCTGAAGCTCACGAAAGTGCGACCAAAGTTGTGGCTCGTAAGTCTGCAGCAGCTTCTCAAATAGGAGGCACAGACTGACAATGCCCTGTGGGTGCGTATTGATGGTGGTCAGACGGTGGCAATATCGAATGTAGAAGGCCCGGAACGTGAAGTATAGGCACACCGGTGAGTCGTACAGATAGCAGAAAGGGGCGGCAAACATGCAGATGCCATGAAAAGGCACAACACCCGACGGTGGGCCCTCGTAGGTCTTGCCCTTAACCGCAAACGTCTCGTACTCCACACAGTTGGCAATGTCCGTGTCGCGTGAGAAGCACAGCAGCACCTGGTAGAGCACATCCTCGAATACGAAGTACTGGTCGTCGTTTGATGCCGTTAGCTGAATGTCCTTGAACACGAGTTTGTCCACAATGTGATCGGTGGTCCAGACAACGTTGCGCAGCTTCTGCCAGTACTCAATGTCCTATGGAGGTGAAAGTGAGGTAAAGCGTCAGGGATTCAGAGGTCGCCACAGCTAAGTGTTCGTCTTCTACCCACATAGTCGTGGAGCTTACTGTCCAGAACGGACGCCCAGAGCGCACCGCGGTAAGGGGCCGGTGTGCAGCCCTTCTTTAGGTACTGCTGGCACATTGGAGCGTGCCTGCTGTCCAAAATACGCTGACACTGCACTGTCAAGTCCGGTACACTGTAGTGATCGTTGCGCAGCAGATCCGCATAATGTGTTCGCAGTTCGAAAAGGTTCTTGACCGGTAGAGCAATGTGCGAGAACTCCCATTGCGGAATTTGGCTTCGAGATGAAATCGAGAACTCGTCAGTCTTTCGCAAGTCAAACACGCGAGGCATGTACGTACTCAGTGTTTTCGGTGGGTCTGGCAGGTCCCTTGAGTGACAGTAGCACTTCCAGCAGATCCTTTGGAGCATACACTGGTCGGTAATTGGAAAGATCTGTAATAAAATTGTACATGATTTAAATATTTGTAATTTGAATTAAAAAAAAAAAATTAAGAAGCTGAAAATGTAAGTAATTTAATGTAATTTTCGTCTCGTATTCTAGCAATATAAACAATTTATATATGACTAAGATAATAGAAGCATGCAATTTTTTAATTAATTATGATTTTAAAAAAATAGGCAAAAATATATATGAGGAATTCTATGAATTGTATATAAATATTTAATGATTAGTATATCTTATAGCGGAGTACTGAGCAAATTATTTTCTTGGGCATTTTGTGGAGTGATATAAATAAAAGTAATTTAAATACAAATTTAAATAAAATGTATTTTTTATTTTTTACTGTCCGCTATTTTTAATTGCTTGCCCGTCATTTTAATTCTCAAAAAAGCCATTTCTGACAGAAAAAAACAGCACTGTTTTAAACAAGTGTTTCATAAAGTCTTTTCTACCAAGCGATAGGTGGCGCTTAACATTTTTACTTTCGCTGCACGTCATTACTTCAGCCTAAGAGTATGCAACACTTTTCCAACTGCACATGTTGCGCTGTGGCAGTCCGTGCTACAAATGTGTGTGGCGTTTTAAGAACACGTTTGTGGCGCAGCTCTTCTTACCCATATTGTAGTTGCTGAGTTCGTTCCACTTAGCCACGAAATCCTCGCGGTCGGCGCTTATGCGCGGTTGACCGTGCAGCGGCACCTTCAGCTCGCCGCACATGGCGTTGAGACTCTTGCGGACACGGCGATCCCACAGCACGCCTGCTCTCTTTAAGAAGCCCAGTGGGTCGCTCTGAGTGGCTTTCTAGAGAATATTAACATATCATAGAATTGGCGCAATTTCTACGCTGTAAGTATTCATTATTAATTACTGCTGTTTGCCTGCTGTCGCCCAGCTCGAGCTTCTCCAGGCGACTGCGCACCAGGTTGTATATCATATTGCGAATCTCTGTCTCCAGGCCGGCCGACTTGATGGCGTCCTCCAGTGTGTTGCGCATATCGTTCTTGTCGACACTGGGACTGGCCACCAAGCGCTGCAATTCCTCGAAGATGGGTTCATAGCATTTGGTGTTCTTGATGGCAGCTATCACCTTGGCGGTCATATGATGAATGCTGGCATCCTGTAGCTCCTCCATGCTGCTACTGCTACTGCTACTGTTGCTGGTGCTACTCCTTGAATTAGGTGAGCTCTCTTGGGCTTTCGTTGTGCTTCTGCTGCTGCTGTTGCTGTTGCTGTTGCTAATCCAGTTCCCCAAAAGCCAAAAAGCTATCCGCTTGATTTCTATCGATCAAACTTTTCGCCTGCGCCTGCTTCGACTCGCAGTTCTACTGAAGTTGAAATACAAGTCTCAGTGCTTCCTAGTTACGGAATGCAACCACTTGTTTGCCAGTTGCCAGCTGCCAGCTGCCAGTTACCAGTTACCAGTTACCAGTTGGCAGCTACCCGAGTTCTTGGCAGTTGGCAGTTGACAGCTGGCAATTGCCAATTCAACCGTTGGCAGGTCCGCCCTCGCAACCAGCTCGACCCTTGACAGCCTGGTGCTCGTCGTGGATTGCTGTTGCACTCGCTTCGAAAATTCCGTCGCCCTAGCATTAACTAGGCATATGAATCTGTATGGCAAATATTTTTACCTTGAGTAAAAATACTATAAGCTATAAATTTGGCCACATGCAAATGCCGATTGCCGTATAATTCATTATTCTCACTTGCATATTACGAACTTAAAATACCACAACTTAAAAAAAAACATATTGAAATATAAGAATATAAGAATAAAATTTTCGAACATAAAATTTATATTTAAAACATCATAAAGTGTTTTTGCGGAAGTTATCTACAAATTTAACTACTTTTTATTCCATTTGAGCAGAGTAAATGGCATGACAGTTGGACTAAATATCTGTATGAATGCACAGATCAGCAGATCAGATCAGCTATTACAAGTGCTAGAGGTGCCAAGTATGGCATGAAGGTTCGTGTATAGCCGGATCGCATAACAAACACAAGAGTAGCAGCTTGCATTTGACTATATGCGTGAGATCAGCATGTGCATGTAGCAGCATACATTCACGCTGGACTGTATATGAAAACAAAGTCAATGCGAGTGAGATCTACAAGGAGCGTTCCAAAGTAAACAGGACATTAAAAAAAAAAAAAGAACAAATAGTTTTTTCGGCAAAATCAATTTATTTTATTCAAAATAGTCTCCTTCTGCTTTAATACAGCTTTTTGCACAGTCCAAAAGCATGTCGAACGAGTGTTTTAGCAAGTTGCCCGGTATTACCGCCAGTAAGCCGGTGCAAGCCTTTTGAATGGTCTCTACGTCTGCATTACGCTTTCCTTTCATCGGCAAAAGCATGTTTTCGAAAAAGTAGAAGTCGCACGGTGCCATATCCGGTGAATACGGGGAGGGGTTGATGCTTAAAATGTGATTTTTGGTCAAATAGTCGGTCACAAGCGTCGATCGATGAGACGGCGCATTATCGTGCAACAAACGGCAACATCCATCTTTTCGCACCGATGACAAAAACATACTGACACTTAAAACGCAATAACCTCACTTCCAATAGATGAAATGTCATGCAATTACTGGAAGTCGATAACGGATAGCAGATTCTAACTTATTTACTTACATTTACCTATGGCTGTTAAAAAATAATTCTTAATATTAATTACTTATATTCGGCGAACTAATAACAACGCATCGCATATTTTCGAAGTCAAATACACATACATTGACGCTAATGGCACATGCCGACTGCATGCTGACTACACGACGACTGTGCGTGCTCAGTCGGCGTCGGCGTCGACGTCGGCGTCGGCCCTTTGCTTCTGTAAGGGAAACTTCACGTGCCTATAACTTCTGTGTTTATTGTCCGATCCGATTTAAAGGGTTTAGGGTTGGACAATATTATTATTATCTACAATAATACCTAAAAAACTTTCGGAAACTTTTCTACTTTTCCTATATTTTGATTTACCGATTTACAAAATCGATTTTTGGGGGCGGTGGGCGCGGCATCCAAAATTTGAAAATTCACATTCTGCGTAATATTACCAGGCACTTTAATTCCAAATTTGGTGCTTCTAGCTGTTCTAGTCTTCTTTTAAACTATAAAAATGTGTTTTCTGAAGGCGGTGGGCGTGGCATCCAAAAGTCTAAAATCCAATCTTGCATAATAATGCAAGACACCCTCCTACCAAATTTGGTGCATTTATCTCTTTTCGTTATTGAATTATTTGCAAAAAATCGAAATACGCATTTATCGATTTTCGAAGGCGGTGGGCGTGGCACATCAAGTTTGAAATAAACACGATCTGTGTATTCAATGCACGCACACTCCAACCAAGTCTGGTGACTCTAGCTTTTTTAATAGCTGAGATCTGTGCGTTCATACAGACGGACAGACGGACAGACGGACGGACGGACGGACGGACAGACGGACAGACAGACGGACATGACCAAATCGACTTGGCTATTGATGCTGATCAAGAATATATATACTTTGTATGGTCTGCCACGCCTCCTTCTGCCTGTTACATACATTTTCACAAAGTTAATATACCATTTTTTACCTATTTTCAATGGGTAAACGGTATAATAAGTCGGAATTTCCTTCCTGGTCTCGGGCTCCGTGAGGTTAATATACGTGGCCCAAAATCGTTTGCGCATTTGAAAACCGTGAATGGCCACTTGGAAACAACACAGTTCCGGCTACTAAAAGGAACCTTTGACGAACACATAAACATATAGTAATACACCTAAACACAGTTCACATAATGAATCAACAGTCTAATTTTGTTCTCTGAGCAGAAAGGTTCTTCCATTTATTGAAAAATCAAAAGTAAAGCGGGAAAATCATTTTTTATTAAAAAAAAAAGTTATACGTTTCCTCACATTTTAATTGGAGCCCGTGAAATCAATCACGTGTATTTTGCAATTTTCATTCAATTCCAACAGCAGGCATTTTGGCGGGATTTGATAGAATTTGGCGTGATTTGTCGGGATTTGGTGGGATTTTGCGGGATTTGGTAAAATTTGGTGGGGTTTGGTAGAATTTAGCGGGAATTGGTGGGATTTAGCGTGATTTGGCGGGATTTGGCGTGATTTGGTGGGATTTGGCAGTATTTGGTGGCAATTGACGGGCTTTGGTGGGATTTGGCGGGATTTGGTGGAAATAAATTATTTAAAATTTAATTTAATTTACCAAAGAGCATTTCAATGACACGGATAATTTGCGGACACGTACGATTCAGTATTCACTTCCATTAACTTAGAGAAGTTCAACTAAATAACACTTTATTTTTGTAGTTGAAATGAATTCATTACTGTTGTGAACTGAAACAAAATTTTTCCTTTTCAAATAAAAAGAAGAAAAATTTCTTCATCTTTTAATCACCAAAAGAAATAAAGCCATCTGGTGGCGAAACGAAGTTTGCCGGGTTTCCTAGTTTATTATATTACTGTCAACTAAACTTGAGTGTAGCTTTCAGTGGTATTATCTATTAGCCCCTTGAAGGTCACTTGCAGTTTCATAGTTGCAAGCTTCTGCCGGTGCACCAGGAACAACTACAAATATGAACACTATGAACTCTATTGGAATATCGGACTTTATTAACGACTCGTGTTTCGATACTTTCATACTTCAGAGACCAGTTGTTTTAAAATACTCGGATCAAGCTCTGCAAGCTTGGCCAAGAACCCATCGCCCAGGAACGTTTTGCCCGTAAGATTGTAATTCAGGTCCTCGAACTGCATGCCCTTGGCATACGGCGGATTATCATTGGTGCCCAGGAAGAATGAGCCACGCGTCGATTGGCGTGTGTAGTAGCCGAGCTTCTCCATATCGCTGTTGGCCGGGCACTTCTTAACGTAGAAGGTGTAAAGGTCGCTGCAGTGCAAAGCCCAGAATAAGCTATTTGGATTAACAGATTCGGCATAATACTCGGAGGACCGCTTGTGGTTGCACAAATTATAAGTCACTGAGGAAGGGTGGATTCAAGAGAGGTTGAAGTAAGTGCTACGCCGGGCTACTCACAGCTAGTGGCTTCACCGCAATTGGGCTGCACCAAACCCAGGTTTGGGTAAAAGTCCACGTGACCAATCGGCTGCAGAAATCCGGTGAGGAGGATATCCGTATGGATAACATCCACGAAGACTGCATCGCTCCGATCGAGCCGAGCGGTCAAGTTTCTCGTTAGAAAGAACAGCTTGGCCGGATCGAGTCCGCTAATGCGCTGCACGTGTATGTTATAATTGTCTGACAGGAAGTTCGATGTAAACGCTGCCACATGGGCGCCGACCCCCAGGCCAATGAAATGCAGGTTACTCTCGTGCACATAGTGCTTGCCTACGAGGTTGGCTATGAAGGTCCCCAGACAGTTGCCCACATAGGGGGCATTATGCACGGCCTCGGTGTAACAGGGACTGACTGCCAGTTTCGAGTAGTCCACGGTGATGACGTTTAGATCCGGGATATTGAGCAACATAGGACGCACATCACTATTTGGAGGGGTTATTCTGTTGCCGTCGAAGTCATGAAATAAAATCTTCAGTGGTTTTTGCGAATTGCTGTCAAAATATTCCGAAAGAGGTTCCTTCAAGAGAATGCCATTTGGATGATCCGAGCTGAGTGGGGTGATGGTCGTTATCGATATTGATAAATAAATATGTAAATGTCTGGGCTTACTTGTATAACCAGATTGTAACATTATCGTTGGGGCAGTTGGCATTCTTGACTTTGTAACAATTCAGCTCCGTAGTGATGTCGACATCGATTATAGCCAAGAATCCTTTGACAAAAACTGAAAATGAAAAGTTTATTCATTAAATATATTACTACTCTACCATTTTGTTTTTCCTTTTGTACCGAGTAAGATCCATAGCTTCAACATATTCTGATTTCGTTGCCTAGTAGATGGCAACTGGAAAGACTGCACGAATCGAATTCTCTTTTATCGGGACAGAATTAAGAAGAATGGACTAATGAATTGGATAAGCTGATTATACAAAGCAATAATACGATTTGTTACAGATTACGCCAATACGACTTCCACGATGTGGTCCAATTACTCTTATAATAAAGTATACAAATAAAAACTTTCTTTCCTTGTATCGAAGGTTTCATATTCTTACGTATGCTTGCAGTAGATTCATCTGAATATTATTACAAATACAGTTAACCGGATTCAATGGAAATATGTAAAAAGAAGGTTATCGACATGGAATTATTAATGGCCTCAATAAAAATATACATTTCTAAAATATTTCCAATTTTCAATAAATATTATTATAGCGAAACCTAATCAAACCTAAGCTACGAGAATGTCAATGTCAAAAATGGTTTGGTTACTTTTCTACTTTTCTTATAATTAAATAAAAACGATTTGTGAAGGCGGTGGGCGTGGCATCCAAAAGTTGAAAATCCACATTCTGCGTTATGTTACCAGGCACCTTACTACCAAATTTGATGCTTCTAGCTTTTCTAGTGTTCTTTTAAACTATAAAAATCTGCTTTCTGGAGGCGGTGGGCGTGGCATCCAAAAGTCTAAAATCCAACTTCTGCATAATGTTGCTAGACATCCCCCTACCAAATTTGGTGCGTTTTCATTTCGTTATTGAATTATTTGTAAAAAATCGAAGAACTCATTTATTGATTTGCGGAGGCGGTTGGCGTGGTACATCAAGTTTGAAATAAACTCATTCTGTGTATTTAATACGCGCACACTACCAATTCTGGTACCTCTAGCTTTTTTAATAGCTGAGATCTGTGCGTTAATACAGACGGACAGACAGACGGACATGGCCAAATCGACTCGGCTATTGATGTGATCAAGCATATATATACTTTTTATGGTCTGCCACGCCTCCTTCTGCCTGTTACATACACTTTTACAAAGTTAATTTAAAATTTTTTACCCATTTTCAATGGGTAAATGGTATAATTAAGCGGACGAAAAGCTTTCTTGCTGTTGAGTAATAAAAATATATCACTTATACACATGAAGTGCATAGGGTTTGCGATATACGCAGACTCCACTTTCAGTGCTATCAGCTCAAAGAAATATACAATGGCTTTAGTCACGGTTGAATAAAGGTGTATTTCCATTTTTAAACCTCGCTTCCTCAATCACCGTATATATATAAAGACTATTGCATAATACCAAAAATGGGTAACAACAAGGCAACTATTGAGTATAGCCAGGTTGTTACCGATCTGTGAAGCGCGTGCTCTTAAGTTAAAGGGTATGCACATCAGGTATTGGCCGTTAAAAAATTTCAATAATATAATGCATGTGAAAATGAAATTGTGTCAAACATCGAATACAGTAACAGCACAATTGAAGTGCTAAGTGAACACGAAACTGCCCAAGCGAAATAAACGAGCAACGAGTAACAAGTATATAAGTATATTTAAATCCCTGACTGAGGAACACTGCTTATTGGTGATTTCAATATTGTAACGAATCGGCCAACCCCAGCTTTACTTTTAAAGCAGTGGAGCAAGGGCTCTGAGGGATGGAAGGCAATCACTTGGATTCAGGGCATGACATCTTAGACAACCAGGTACGTTTGTCTGTTCAACTCATCTTCGTCAAGGCTATGGTAATGGGCAATTTTACACTCGCGAACAAATCTGGAAATCCGAGATTTGAATCGCATTTAAAAATTGACATATAAACCCCAAGCTTATTTGAAATCAGCTCATTTACGCGATTGCCATTTGGCAAGATGTTCAAACTCTATTTTCTACTTGGTACCGAGAAAAACAAATATTGGATTTACTTGGATTTACTAACATCTTAACTCCTTGCCAGGATGCTTCTGCCTGGAGTTATTCAATGTGGAAGCCTACGATTGCCGTAAGATATTTGGGAATTCGTGCCCCCATCCCGACATTAGCTTTTATATCTACAAGTAAGTGTATGCCTTTGGCAGGAGAAAACGGTTTGCTGGCTATGTACATATATGGACACTCAGGAGCATTATAATTGGTGTCTTTCAATATTAATAATTTTGCCATGTATTTTCTACTAATTTGAATACTTGAAAAGTTCACGTTACCCCGAGGGTCTTCGGATGCGGCTGAATCAGAAGGCTAGCAGCGACTTCTCTCAATCTAGGCCTATTAAGGTGCTAATTCACGATTACGATGGAAATCACAACACTCTTCCCAACAACGTATTGCGATCTCCGTTGCTTAAAGTTGGTGATTTCAATGTCATCTCCGTTGAATTCCCAGCCCTTGTGGAGAAGCCCTGCTTTAATACGGCAGCCGAGAATGCACCCGGAATCGCGAAATGCATTGCCCAGTTCCTGAATTCGTTCATCAGTCGGGGCCAGCTGCTGCCGAAAAACGTACATCTCATCGGTCTCGGCATCGGCGCACATATTGCGGGTATTACAGCAAAAGTTCTCAAAAAATTGAACATTCGAGTGGGCCACATAACAGGCCTGGATCCGGCCAAACATGCATCATTCATGCCACTTGACAAGCGTTTGGATTTCTCCGATGCGATATTTGTCGATGTCATCCATACCGACATCCTGCAATACGGTATGAAGCAGCCCTTAGGTCACGCCGACTTTTATCCCAACGTAGGGATTGCTCAGCCCAACTGTAGAACTGGCCATTACCGTAAGTAGATCGTCTCATCTGGTTTAGGTCTCCAACTCGCAACACTCTCTACTCTACAGTTTCTGATCACAGCTGTTATCATGTACGCTCTGTCGATTACTATGGAGAGTCCATTGTGCCAGGCCCGGGATTTTGGGGCTATGCGTGTAATGATGTAGAGACTTTTCTGGGTGGCCTGTGCCAGCCCAATAGTAATATGGCGCAACTCGGCTATCACGTGAGCGAAACAGCCCGCGGCAATTTCTTCTTCATCACCAACTACTATCCACCGTACGCGCACGGTCCAACTTTCGATAATATAGAGATAGATATATGGGGGGTAGTGTTCCATAACAAAACTGATCCTAATAATCCTGAGGATATGTGGCCCGACAATCCAACCAGAACTCCTAAACCACCCTCTCAAACTACACCAAAGCAACCTGGTGATTCACCGAATCGGCCAGGATATCCACCTAATGGCAACCCGCCGCCAGGCGCTCCAAATTCTCCAGGATCCCAACAACCACCTAACGGCAATCCCGGCTGGCCGCCTGGCGCTCCAAATTCTCCAGGATCCCAACAACCACCTAACGGCAATCCCGGCTGGCCGCCTGGCGCTCCAAATTCTCCAGGATCCAAACAACCACCTAACGGCAATCCCGGCTGGCCGCCTGGTCTTCCAAATTATCCAGGATCCCAACAACCACCTAACGGCACTCCCGGCTGGCCGCCTGGCTCTCCAAATTATCCAGGAACCCAACAACCACCTAACGGCAATCCCGGCTGGCCGCCTGGCCCTCCCAATTCTCCAGGATCCCAACAACCACCAAACGGCAATCCCGGCTGGCCGCCTGGCCCTCCCAATTATCCAGGATCCCAACAACCACCAAACGGCAATCCCGGCTGGCCGCCTGGCCCTCCCAATTCTCCAGGATCCAAACAACCACCTAATGGCAATCCCAGCTGGCCGCCTGGCCATCCAAATTATCCAGGGTCTCAACAACCACCTAACGGCAATCCCAGCTGGCCGCCTGGCCATCCAAATTATCCAGGATCACAACAACCACCCAACGGCAATCCCGGCTGGCCGCCTGGCGCTCCAAATTCTCCAGGATCCCAACAACCACCTAACGGCAATCCCGGCTGGCCGCCTGGCGCTCCAAATTCTCCAGGATCCAAACAACCACCTAACGGCAATCCCGGCTGGCCGCCTGGTCTTCCAAATTATCCAGGATCCCAACAACCACCTAACGGCACTCCCGGCTGGCCGCCTGGCTCTCCAAATTATCCAGGGTCCCAACAACCACTTAACGGCAATCCCAGCTGGCCGCCTGGCTCTCCAAATTATCCAGGAACCCAACAACCACCTAACGGCAATCCCGGCTGGCCGCCTGGCCCTCCCAATTCTCCAGGATCCCAACAACCACCAAACGGCAATCCCGGCTGGCCGCCTGGCCCTCCAAATTCTCCAGGATCCCAACAACCACCTAACGCCAATCCAGACTGGCCGCTTGGCCCTCCCAATCCTCCAGGATCCCAACAGCCGCCAAATGGCCATCTCGAATGGCCGCCTGGCTCTCCATATCCGCCTAACTATCCATATCAACCAATTGTGATACCACCGACTGGCATTATAGTCGATCCAGTTATAACGTTCTTGCCCCCCAACCTATATTGCTTGTCTAATAGTGGTCCATGCTGGTAAGTAAAAGCAAAGGATATCGTTATGATTTACTAAATATCCGATCTAATATAACTCTTAAAATTGTTGTTCCCTCAGCGACTTAAGCTGCTGTACTGCCACCTAGATTTTCCAAAAAGTCGAGAATATATCCGAGAAACTTCTGCACGGGATTGTAGTTTTATCAACAAAATTTAAATAAAAAGACTTGGCATATATCAAACATAGCAAATTGTCTATAGACTTTCAGTTATCATTGCCGTTCCAGAACATTGATTAATATATTTTTATATTTTCCGTAGGATTGGAATGCAAGCCTCTTCCGACTTTTGGGTCTCTTTTCAAGAAAGAGATTACTGAAACCGAGTGAAGATTCTCCTCTGGCGAAGGCCAAGTTTAGTTTTGGTTGACGCGTGTGATTTATTCCCTTCTTCAGTCACATGCTGATGTCTAAGAATGCCAATTACTTAGTTTCGATTTACAATTTGGCATCTTCGCATTTAATATTTTTAGAAATTTGCCAGAAGAATAGACAAATAAGATGCTCGGCAAGAAGACATCGCTTGGGTGTAGCACGCATGGGGAAATACCAATATTTTTGTGCTGCTAGGGAATGTTGTATAACCGAGCGGAGGGTCCATTAACTGCACACCAGGATTTCGCAATCACTGAGGCAATTTCATACATAGGTGGGTCGTAAATCTAGCCTGAAATCGCATGCCACCAAACTGTCAGCAACTAAATTAGAACTCATGCCACATGAGCTATTTATACGGAATATTCAGCGAAAAATTGCAAAAACAATCGGGCAAAGTATCTGTTAGGTACACACGCGTGTCTGTATGCGAACGTGAGTGTGGGTGCACTCATTGCCGATACACACACGCACACACTAGCACACTCTGACGAGTGCTTTCCAAAGTGCTTCACGTTTTGTCATAAATAATACAAATCAAATGACCATCAAAAGTTGCGTTTGCTTATTGACAAAAATGCGGCACGAAAGCCAAAGCGATTCGGCGGAAGGTTACACACACTCGCACACACAATCGCACATACGCAGGCCGCTGCAGCACCACGCTCCCCGCTTGACCTGTCCACCGGTTTGGGGCGAGTCCAACTATTCTGATGTCCATTTGCCAGCCCAAAATGCCTGTTTGTTTGTTTTAACGCGAAAATATAAAACCACATCAACATTTTTTGAGCTGAAAACAATTTGCGCGCCCCCGAAGAGGTGTGCGCATACTGTGGTGTGTACACTGCAAGAAATTAACAATATATATTTATACTCTTGCATAGAGTTCAATAAAGTTGTGCAGAGGGTTTCAAGGAAGCATCTCTGAGCATATAAAGTATATATATTATTGATCATGAGCAACAGCCGACTCGATCTAGCCATGTCCGTTTGTCTGTCCGTTTCTCATTTTTTTAAGCTATCTTGATGAAACTTGCAACACATACTTCTTTCTGCACACATCTATCTACAGATAAGTTGAATGGAGTCAGATTGGACCGATATATCGTATTGCTGCCATAAAATCTATTGGCCGATTTTTGAAATTTGTCAAGTTAACTTAGCCAAACTTGTTACATATTATTTCAATTATGCTCTTAACATTTTCCTAAAATTTCAAAAAAGTCACAAAGAAACAATCGGAAGAAACACGAATTTCCGTATGAAAACTGAAATTTTTGGCATGTAACTAGACATTATCTATCGATATCCTTGGCAACAAATAGCCTATTTCAAATACCATAAAATCGGATTATACCCTATAGCTTGTAAATTATGCATTTTTAGGAATTTGAATGTATATATATATATATGTTTATAACGCAGCTCACATGTAAAAGGTTTAAGACATATATATATATATATACTCGTATACATATAAAGAACCTATTCTTGCGGACTATGAAACCTTCTTCTAACTACAACTCTTTAAAATTAAATAGAAAAAACGTTTTTTTTTTCAATATTTGTCAAGTAAATGATGGCACTTGTTTTCATCTGGCTGCGAATATAACGGTTATTAAACAAATTCATATCATAATACACTAAAAAATTATTGACTCAATTATGTTAAGATTAAAATTGCACTGCAATTGTATTTGCCATGAAGCGTTTTTCACTAATTCAAATTACTTCTCCTTAATATATGTAAATTAACATATTATAAATTCAAGTGACTTAATAAATATGTAAATATTTCTACTGTGAAATTGCTCAAATTTAGCTATTGCGATTTATTCTGTTTTGAAAATTATGACAATAACTTTCACATTTGCAAAGCTTCAATTGCTTTCATTATTTGTGATGAAAATATAAGAATTATATTAAAATAATTTAAATAATATTATTCAGCTTTTTATTTTTGGTTAATTACTTTAAGCATTTATTTGCTATTTCTTAAATAACCGTTTCCAAAATACGCACAATAACTTTTAGATTTGAATATGATTTGTAAGTGAAATCGTTCCTATGATTTTAATTATATATGATTCTAGTCAATATTTAAATTATAATAATTTTATCCTTAACCATGGCTATTTTTTTGAGGAATAGTTAAAACCGGGACACTCATAGGTTTTATAATTTTGGCTGGAGTTGGGCTAAGTTTTCGGGCAGTGTAGCATCCATAATGACCACGACAACATCGCCCAGCGAGCAGAGACCACAAACCAAAGACCAGTAGCATCGGCTGTGGCATCGGCCGAGGCATCCCAGCAGATCGGCAAGTCGGGACAGCTCGGCAACACCATCGGCAGCGTCATCGACATCTGGCCCACTCTCATGATCATATGGAAAAAAATGCTATAAAGTACTAAAAATACAATTACCGTGAGAAATTTGCGCTGATTTTGTGACTGATTGTGAGGACGTTTATAGCCGATTTTAAGTGACTGACGACTGGCTCATTGGCGCAATTATATAACGCTTTTCCGCCTGGTTCCGCCTGCCAATGGAGATGAAGACAAAGTGCTCCGAGTGAGCCCAAAATGACGTAGCGAGTGCAATCGACGATCGACAATTGTCGATCGTCGTCCACCCGCCTTTCGGCTGGCCCGACCTTAGCCGATCGCCTGACCTGGTCTCGTTCATCCGTTGTATTGTAGCACTTTGATCTGCAGTGCGTCTGGCCAGCCTCCGCCGCCACATTCCGATTTAGCCAATACTAGGCGCCCAGGTGGGGGCCCTCTTCTGGGCGTACTGGGGGAGGGGGCACTGTCGTTCGCCGTTAATGAAGCGTTTCGCAAAAGCCAAGCAACAATAACCCAACCTGAAGGATGACTGCGAGTGCGAGTGCGATTGCGATTGCTGCTGGGTGTGTGTGCGTGTGTGAGTGGGGCTGCTGGTGCGGGTGTGCGAGTGACGTGGCCACTAAGCGGATTTTGTTGTTTATAAATAATGATCTTGGCCAGACGATTGGATTAGTGGGTGCTCGCGGTCCAACGCAGAAACTCGCACAGGCACAGGCACTCGCACTCGTTCTCGGTATTTGCATCTCGCAGTCATCGTCGGCTCGAAAGTGGATTCACATTCGCATCCCGCATTCATTATCGCATCGCACAACCAAACGGAACACTATCGCTCGACAAAATGGTATGAGCTGCGTGTATATCATATTACTCTAGGGTGTGATTTGTGCTCTACAGTGTTAGATAAAGCGATTCGACTGACAATCTACTCGAAATCAAAACTTTTCTGTGCAAATATCAATTATTGAATTAATGCTGTATCATTCGAAATTACGTGTTCGTCCAAAGGAGAAAGGAAAAATAAAACTATATTTGAAACTTCGAGCTTTTGGTGGTAGATTGAAGTAAAATTTACACATTTTTCTGTTTGTTAAGGAAGACTGTCAGTTAAATTTTAGAATGAAATCTTATGAAAAATTTGTGTAATATTCCAAAGATTGTTATTTGGTCTCACAAAGTTGTCCACAAACTTTGAAAATGAAGACTCGGTCTGATATAATCTTTTTTACTTTCGGACGCATGAAATTTTGGTTTCATAAAAGTTCAAAAAAGGAATGCTAGTGAAACGTCTTCATCTAAAATTCGAATTGCTTTTGCCAGGAAGACGATGAGAAAATGGACATCATGCGCAAGGCATTCCAAATGTTCGACACCCAGAAGACGGGCTTCATCGAAACGCTGCGGCTGAAGACCATATTGAACAGCATGGGCCAAATGTTCGAGGAGAGCGAACTGCAGGATCTGATCGACGAGAACGATCCCGAGGATACGGGCAAGGTGAACTTCGACGGCTTCTGCAACATCGCAGCGCATTTCCTCGAGGAGGAGGACGCCGAGGCCATTCAGAAGGAGCTGAAGGAGGCGTTCCGTCTGTACGATCGCGAGGGCAACGGTTACATAACTACCTCGACGCTGAAAGAGATTCTCGCCGCACTCGACGACAAGCTGTCGTCCAGCGATCTCGATGGCATCATCGCGGAAATCGACACTGACGGATCCGGCACTGTGGACTTTGATGGTATGCCGGAACGCAGATCACTGCGCTAATAATTCATTCATTCATTTTCATTTTATAATTTTCTGATCTGTTCATTATTTTTGCGCAGAATTCATGGAAATGATGACGGGCGATTAGACCAGTCAGCGGGAGAAAGTGTGTGGAATGTGCTTTTTGTTTTGTTTTTTTTTTAATGATAATAGTTTTTTATTATTATTAAATAAATTAACTAAACGCTTTAGTCCAAACATTAGTTATTGTGGGCTGCTTAGGTGTACAGTAAACTCAAATCGAACAGGATTAACGTTAACTTTAATTTAGGCTTAAGCTTCCATTGGAACTACGATTAACTACGCGTTAAGAACAGACTACGCGCTACAGATACATTATTTACAAAGGACTATAAGGCGTATGTGTATGCATGTATTTGTGTGTGCACACCGATAACCTTCCCGGATCGGACACTAGTTGCTATATACACCGATCGGAGCGCGAATAACGAAACACGTGCCAGACATCTGGCAAGCGTAATATTTGAATCGGTTCCAACAAGATGCCATAAAGATATTAATATTTATGTACGATGTACGATTTGTGCACCTCAAAGAGAGATTAGCTTAGCCTAGCAATTAAACACTAGTTATTAATATATTTATAGCTAATGTATCCAAAAAGTTGGACAAACTTGCGTCTCTATCGATACAGATATATTTATACCTATACATCGTCTATTTCAGTGGATTTTACATAAGGCAGCATTATCTTGCTTGAAGGCAACAAGTTGCAACTTGCTTAGGCGCTAGAATACAAGTCTGTATATATATCTATATATATATATATATTTATATATAGTGTGTATATAGTAATCAAATCTCTCGCTTTCTTTTACAAAAAAAGCTGGCACAGTTCGACAGACAGATTAAACATAACATAAAGATTTCGTTTTCTCAAATAGTTAAAGCATTTTCTTAACCAATGATTCTTCAGTTAGTAATCAACTACAGTTGCCTTACGACTAACATACAATCAGTACGGCGCTTAACACATATCAACTATCGATATAGGTATATGTATATATAGACAGGTCTAGGACTACTTCGCTTACAACTAATTCGCTTTCTTTGAATGACAAACAAAATGATGAAGGGTTCTGGCGAATAGATAAATGCAACACAGGGGGAAGAGCTACAAGGACTACAGAGCAGCTGCGATGGACTATCTCTAATCTTCTGCTTAGACGATTTTCATAGGCACATCGATAAGGCAGTCGGTTTCGAGTCGCCCAAGCGTCTTCTTCACACGCAGCGCTGTGAGCCGCACAGTGGGATTCGGATGCCAACACTCCTGCATGATCTTCGAGACGGTGGCTAGGACGTCGTCCTCCTTCCAGCGCGACGGTATCGGCGGCCGGAAGCCCTTGACGCACACAACGGCGTGCATATCCTCGAAGCTGGGATCCGAGGGCACCACATCGTGGTAGGGCAGCGCGTAGTCCTCGCACGTGGTTGTCTTGGTGCCCGAGATAGGTGTGTAGCAGCGTCGTGCCATCTCCCAGAGCACAAGACCAACGGAGTACATGTCGGCGCGCTTGAACTCCTCGAACTGCTGTGAATTCAGGGCCTGGCTGAGCACCTCCGGCGCCATGTAGCGGCGTGTGCCCACACGCGTGTTCTGCGCAATGTGGATCTCGTCCAGCTCAGATATATACTTGACGGCCAGACCAAAGTCCGCAATGGCACACTGTCCATTCCGCTTGACCAATATGTTCTTGCTCTTGATGTCGCGATGCGCAATGGCCGGTTTGCCCGGCGTGCCGAAGATTTCGTCGTGCAAATGGGCCAGCCCGGAGGCCAGCGAATACGAGAGCAGGTGCAGCTTCTGCGGATTGATCACTGACGTCGAAAGATAATCGTGCAGGCTGCCCACCTCGTGGTAGTCAGTGATCAACAGCATCTGTGTCCAGCTGCCGTTGCCCTTGATGTCGGCGGCAATGAAGCCCAAGATGTTCTCGTGTCGCATGAGCACCGTCTGGTAGATCTCCGTTTCGCGGAACCACGACGCCTCCTCCGTGGTGAAGAAGGTCTTGACTGCGACCCTCTCGTCACGCCACTTGGCCAGCCAGACCTCGCCGTAGCGTCCCTTGCCCACCAGGCGTACCATCTGAATCTGCTTGGCAATCGTGCGCTGAACGAGCAGCGGCAGGCCCGACCCAGAGCCAGAGCTCTGCTCCACCAGCTGCGAGAGCGGCGACAACTGGGAGTTGCACATGGAGTTGATGAGGCGCGGTTGCTTGCGCAGCTTCTCGCGGCGTCTGTAGACCAGGCACAGTATGAACACCACCACAATGAAGACGGACATGCAGACGATGATGGAGGCGAGCAGGGCGAGCGTGTGCACCGATTCGCTGCTCACCGGCAGCTCCGGTGCCGGCGTCGTCATCTTCGGCGTGTAGGCGGGTTGCAGATTGCGGTTGCAGTGATCCTCGCTCTCGCAGCAGACAATGTTCTTGCCGTGTATCTGCGGCACGATGGCCACTTTGCACTGTGGAAAGCAAATGAGAGAAAAGTCAATACGGGCAATCGGTGGATATTGTGTTTGTCAGGCTCACCATCAGCAGACCTCCATTCTCCTCGGGCGGCATGCAGCCATAGGTGCGCTCCTCCTCGTATGTGCCGGTCGTTTCGTCGTAGACCTCCTCGACGGCACTGAAGCAGCTGCCGCCTGGCCGCGTCTCACAGGTGCCGTTGCTCTCATTGTTTGGGCAGTTGCCGTCGCAGTAGCAGGTCAGAGTTCGAGCTGCAAGTAGAGAAGGCACAAGTCGAATTAGAAATAATGCAAAGACTGGGAAACAGGGAGTGAACTCGCAAGGGTATTATTAGCCTTACAGAGTGGCACATTGAATCTAGATATATATATAGCTCGATTTTTGATGATTTTAAGGAAAAATCTAGCCAAACTCGCCGTAAATCACATTTACTTACAAGTCTAAGGCATTGAAGGTTAATATTTGGAAAGGTTTTTTATAAATATTTTGACCTTTTCTGCAGTAATTGAGCTTGTGGTAATTTTGCTCTACAACGACGTCTGTATCCCAACTAAATTTTAGTACAAATGGATCATAGATTTTATGGAAGTATCTGCACAGTTATGATGCTTCTTTCAAGTGGAGATATGGCGTCTTACACTATCCCCATATTAGATTTTTAAAAATTACAGGGTATTACAGGGCATCAGGGCATGCATGTTGCGTGCCAATCATTAAGTACTCGTATTAGTTAAACAATTCAATTAGAACTCAAGTCAGCACGCTTTGTGCCATAAAGTGCGACGAAGCGTAACGTTGAGATTGGGGCCTGGCGGGAGGGTAGTAAACTATGCTGGGGCTGACCGACAACGGTAATCCGAGAAATTGATTCAGGTCGCTGCAGAGCGACTGGGCGAGCGAGCAGCCAACCAAGTAACCAACTAACTAAGTAACTAACTAGGCAAGTAAGCAACTAATTACAAGCGCAGTAGCTGCTCGAGTCTGTAGTCAAGTGACAACGGCTATGGCGGGGCTGGGCTCCAGGTCCGACTCCAACTCCGACTACTCCACTTGGCGATTTATGCTTACAAGAGCTTAACGGTTTATGTTCCAGCTGCAGTTTATAGTAGTTGCTGTTACCCTCCACATATTGCAAATGGGTGAAAATGGCATGATAGATTTGTGCAAAGCAGGCCATAGGAGGAGGAACGTAGATCTCGGCTATAACATGAGCTAGATACACCAAATTTGGCAAATGGATTACTTTATATCAAACTCAGACCAAGTTTTTTTCAAACTTTTTGTCCCATACCTAGCGCCTTTAAAAATTGCTATTTTCGCTTTTGAACCTAAATATTATAGGAAGCTTAAAAGCTACAGTATTTAACTTTAGTATGCTCGGCGCTTAATTTATTTTTAATATATGCTGCGAATTGCCACCCGATCGGACAACAAACATAAAAGTTATCGTATAATCTCCATACGGAAATTGTAATAGGTAAACTGGATGCATGGTATCTAAATGTCGATTTCGGTCGACTGTAGCTTTCCATACTTCTTGTTACTGCTGCACTTTTAGTGGGCGATGCGGTACGCGTTTTTATGGCCACTTTTCGCATGGCAGCAACTGGCAACTTGCAACTGGCACTCCACAACCGTTAGCTTGGCCACTGCACGCGCCTTCCCACTGCCCACATGTAGCAGCAGCTCGGCGAGTTGCCTGTGCAGCAGTGCAGCAGTGCAGCGACTATTCGCCGTGTTCATTCATAAAAGCAGCTTAAGTGCCTAGCAAAATGTGCAATAATTTTGTATAGTTCGCAAGCACCCCTATTCGGCCCCTCGGCCCCCGTGTTGGCCACTTCACATATTTTTAGACGTCTTTATAATGCAGACGGGACCTACTAATGTGCCTATTTATAAGCCATAAAATATTATTGGAAGATTTACAACGCCAACGGCAATCGGATGTGTGTCGCGAGCTGCTAAATGATCGTCTGTCTGTCGGTCTGCCTGTTCGTCTGTCAGTCTGTACGTCTGTTTGCCGAATGTTTGTCCCACTGTCTGTCGTTCGGCTGTCGGTCTGTCTGTCGCTGTGTCTGTTTACCTGTCAGTTTGTATTTATGTTTGTCTGTCCTTCTATCTGTCTGCCTGTATGTTTGCCCCACTGTCTGTCTGTCTGCCTTTCTGTCTGTCTGCCTATCTGTCTCCTTGTCTGTCTAAAAGCAGCTCAATCATGGGTATTTGATTAATCCGGCTCAAAAACAGAGTGATCAAGCTTAACTCGATTGAGAAGATGCAGCTCAGCTTATGCTTTGAGCGTCCCTTCAAATAGGTCTTTGACTTGAAATTGGAAACTACGGTAGAACCAAATTCGTTATCAGCACTAACTGCCTTCAGCTTCGTTGGCAGCTTCACAGGAAAGATTTGTTTTGATTTCGCAGCCAAGTGCAAAGCAAGGCTCGAATTGTTTGTAAACAATGCGAGTTTATTGACAAAGCGAACACGAAACTTAAGTTCAGGTCCGGTTGAGGTGATTGCTTGGGATAGCATAGGGCAGGGTATGTGCTAGTCGAGCAGCTGCAGCTGCAGCAGGTTTGCATTTTGCAACTGCAGGCAAATAAGACAGAAACAAATCGGAAAAAACGCGCACAAATTGGCGGATGTTGTTTGCATACGTGCCACGCCCCGCGCACCCTCCGCCTGCAGCCGCCTTCCCAAGCAGTGCAATGGCGAGATAATAATTTAATTACAATTTAATAGTTGTGCGACAGCAGTGACTATTGTTGTCGTTGTTGTTGTTGTCGCTGTTGTTGTTGGCTTTTATCGCCTCGCCAAACGTGACTGCAGACAATGCGAGGCAAGCGTCGATTTGCACCGAATTTATTGAGTTTGCCTGTTGCCCGTTACCTGATACCTGTTACCCGTTGCCTGTTGCCTGTTGCCTGTTACCCGTTAACCATTACCCGTTTTGTGTGCCCCACTCGCGTGGCTCAGTTGCAGGCACGTAGCACAGTAGCCGGATAGACATGGAGGAGGAGAACTGGACAAAAGGGAAGCCAAATTATGAACTGACGCCAGATCGTTCTCGCGTCTGCCTTGGGGCTACCTGCTGCGCCTATAAAAGTGGGCGGGCCAGCCGAACGAAAGCAGCAACAGCAGAGGGCCCCAAGCCTGGCGGCTCCGACTTGGCGCCAACTGCACGCGTCCGCTCATAATACAGAATATGTTGCGGAATTGCGTTTTTTCCCCACGTTTCATAAGGCGAAATATTTTCTAAAATATTTCGGAAATATTCTTCAAGAATTATGGACAGTCTGCAGTGACAGCATTTTAAGCAGACGAAGCGAAGACCTGACGACGTAACGCCCGACCGTACAGTCATTTCCTCTATAGAAGGTTTTCATAAAATAAAAAATAAATATACTTTATCTGATGAGTAGGCGCAGGTGAGTGCAGCAGAATTGATTTCTTTGGAGTTTCTTTCTTTGAAAGAACAAGGCAAATACCTTGTGTATTTTTCAACAAATTTTTTTAAAGTTATAAAAAATAAAAAACATTTCATAACTTTTAAAGTTACTCAATCTGAACGACCAATTCGCAGTTAAGCTAGGAATTATAGCTCATCTGACTTGACAACAGATTAAAAATTGCAGTTAACTGGAATCAGCTGGTAGAATTGAATACGAGGGTCGTTCAATAAGTCTTTAGAAAATCCGAGTGAAGAAATCCGAAATCCTATTTTTTGGACGAGATAGAAATGTTGGAAAAACGATTGGCAAAGTGTGTAGAGCTAAAAGGGGACTATGTTGAAAAATAAAAAAAAAATTCTGCTAAAAACAGTGTTTTTATATTTATTATTATTATTTATTTTTTCTAAGGACATATTGAACGACCCACGTACAATGGATTTGGTAGGATTTAATCTTTTCAATTCGGAACTTTCTTATTTTCTATATTCTTTGTTATATCCCAAATCAATTTTTATAGTTTTAGAAAAAAGTTTTAAGTAAAAACTAAAAACAAGGCTCAAATTTGCTTCACTCTCTGCTTGTGCAGGGTATCCGGCAGCAGTGCTCTCTCCTGTCTCCGTCAGGCATTCTCGACTTGTTAATCAAGTTTTCTCTGCGCAGAAGTAGAAGGAATGTGTTTTTCTTGGGCATTTGGCAACAGAAGCTGCCGCTGTGGAAGCAGCTGCTGTTGTTGTTGTTGTTGTTGTTGTACTTGTTGTTTTGGCTACTGTTGTTGTTGGGTCTACTGATGCCATTGATGAGCTCACCTCCGACTCGGCCAACGTCAGCGAGTGTAGTACGCGCGTACTTCTGTTTGTCTGTCCGTCTGTCCGTATATAGACAGATATCACTGCATACATTCGCAATAGATACAAAGTGCTCTGCGCGCGAGTGTGTGTATGTGTGTGTGTGTAGGTAAAGATAGTGGTCCGATTTGTATATCTTAGCTGAGCACATGACCTGGCCGCGATAGATATATACGTTTAGTCGCATGTGCATGTGTGTGTGTGTGGATGTGTGTGTGTATTTATACAAAAAGCACGAGTTTTGTGGCATTTGGCAAATGCTGCGTGGCGGATGTGCCTTGTGGCATGCCACGCTGTTCAGCTGGAGCTGCTGCTGCTGCTGCTGCTGCTGCTGCGAGTGTCGCCCGTGTTGTGGGTGTATTTTTAGCCGGGGCGGCCATTTGACGTAATATTTACGACACGACTCAGGCCCACGCCTCTCCCTCTCTCTCTCGAGAGAGAGAGACAGAGAGAGTGGGAAAGAGAGATGAACGCTTGAATGCAAACGAAATGTAAATGACTGGAGCAGAACTGCACCCAGAGTGAGCCTACAGCACGATCCGCGAGATGCGCTGCACTGGCACTGCGTTGGCAGCGGAAATCGTTAGCTGAATCATAGCAGAAAGCCAGAGTCGAGCCACATGCGCAAAGCTGCGGGCAATTAAAAGCTCAGTGGATCGAAGTGCGAGTTTGCTTCATGCTAGTATAGTTTTTGCCAGCATGAAGAATGCTGTTTATCTCGTTGAGTGGTCCAAAACCTATAGACTTAATGTTGTACCGCAGTTCTACCGTTCCTCGAGCTCCAAGTTCAATAACAGCGATCGCTTATTATGCAGTTAGTAAAACTGAAAATGTGGCGAAAAGTACGAGCGTAAGTGAAGGGCAAAAACCAAGCTGACCTCATCAGAAAGCAGTGTGCAAGAGCGGGACAGTGGGACTATGGAGCGAGCGTGAGGGCAGGCAAATAGTGCGGACATTGTAAAGCGACAGATAGAGCAACCAAGCAAGTTGGCAGCCCCGCGATTCCGCAGAAAGCAGTATGCATCAGCCCCTCCTAGGCACATCCGGTTGCTATGAATAACAGTTAGCTGTTCACTTGATCAAATACGGCCTTACGATTCCTGTTTTCTTAAACTCAGCACACTTATCAGCCCGATAGCAGAGCGCCAAGATTAGGCGCAATAAAGTCATATTTCTGAAACTATAATAAAAACTAATGGTATTTAGGTTCAAAGTGTTCAGGTACAGGGTCTGCTTGGCCAAATGGAATATCATTGCGGCGATTTACATACGTATGCGCATATATGATACTTTCCTACCACTTTCGAGCTAGTCGCATGCCCCACAGCTTGTCGCAGAACCGTTATCTTTGCTCTTGCCTTTTAATGTCTAATAAAAACTTACTTAAGTGCTATTCAAGCTTAGGCATAAATATTTAACGATTCTCGGTGCTGCGCGCACTGTTCCTACGTGTTAAAATTGACACTTCGGAACTGGTCGGGCGGCCTGGCCCAAGCCAAAGCCAAAGCCAATTTCAGGTGTTAATTGAGAGACAAAAACGCATGCTAAGTGCACTCGACATTCTGTTTGCGCACTGTTGTTGTCACTGTAAAGCTGGCAACGCGGGCGGCAGGCGGACTAGCGGCAGTGGCAACTAGAGACATGCACAGCTATGTTAATCTCTGTGCGAGCTCTGTTAGACAACTGTAGAGCTGCACAGATCTACAGTACTTTTGAACAGCAAAAAATAACGAAAAAGTGAATCAAAATAACTTTTCTGTAAGTTATAAAATCCTGCTAACAGCAAATGTTAGTCAACAGTAAAGTTCGCTGTTAAATTAGGCAATTTTAAAGCTCTGTAAACTGCATCTGCCTGCTGGGTGTAACAGACACAATTGTGGTACTGTTAGAATTGCTCAGATTTAGATGCAGTTCTTTAGAACTTAGCAGCGTGACTAACATAGATTTAGTCTTTATAATTAGTTTGAATAACGATCGAATTATATTGCGCATTTTTAAGGCTATGTCAAATTGAACTGCTCAGCGCACGCACTACTACATTCAACTGTTAACAGCTGATAGTGATAACAGCGTGATTAACATAAACACTTTAACATAATACTTAATTAACACAACATAAATACTTATTTAATTTTACTTCGTCAACTGGTTCCTTTTACTACGTCTATCAGCTAGCGACTTTAAAGAATTAACATATGTAGATAGATTCTGATAACTTCATTTTTGTTGCTAGTTTCAGGAGTCTGTAAAGTGTCTTTGCAGTCTCGTCGAAAGTAAACACTAGCTAAACTTAACAGCTGCCAATTCTGCATTTTTAGCTAACAGCTGGTGCCTGTTAAAAGTTAACATTGCATTGGCAGGACTCTGCTAAGCCACTGTCACTGTTAAACCGCTGCGCCTCGCTGTCAACTCTCGCTGAACGCAACAGGTGAGCTGTAGTGTGACTGTTAACAGTTAACAGTATGCGCCTATGCCTTTGTTTGGCATTCCACTGCAGTTGATTTGCATAAATGCATATTACGAGCGCTTAATTGACTTTCAAAACGTGTCAGCGCCAAAACAAACAATACAAAAGCAACAACAGAAATCGCACAGGCTGTAACAAGTTTGTGCTGTTAGCTTTTAGCTGTTAGCTGTTAGGCAGCTGTAAAGCGCAAGATTGGCTTTTTGTCTTGGCCAGCAGGTAGTTAATGTGTACCTACATATGTTAACTGCATGTGTGTGCGTACTATATCCAGTATGTGCAGTATTTCCGAATGCTAACCAGTTTGTCTCTCGGCTTGTCTCTGTCGGTGGTGGGCGTCAGTTGGCCACGCTGGGCCTCTGGGGTCTGCTGGGGCCCCGAGTAGTTGCCACTTAATCAAAACGCAGTCAAAATTCTTAATAAAACGCACTCTCTGTGTGCTATGCTATATGCTATATGCCGTGCTATGCTATGCTCGACACTCTCCGGCCCGCAGTGCCAGCTCGACTTGTCGTCTTGTCTCTGGCTGCATGCGTTTTAATTAAGTGTCGCATACTTTTAATTAAATCAAATAACGCCCAAGCGGCAGCAATGCGATTAAAAACGCGTCAAACTACTCCGCGTGGGCAGCATGCAAAGTGGCGAGCGCGCAGTGAGAAGCGCAGAGAAGAGCCCAAGTGAGAGCTGCTAGGGTTAAGTCTAGGGAACTGTTGAATCGCTGCGTGGGCTGCCGCCGGATGCTGCTCTGAAGCAAGGGCGAGGGCGAGGGCGGTGGCGGAGGCGGGACACAGGCGATAGCGCAGGCAAAGCCGATTTTCTGAGTATCGAGAAACTCGTTTCACATGCTAAGCACAACAAACAACGAACAACAACTTCACCCACGCTCCCAGAGCTTACAAATTGCCCTGTGTGTGTGTGTGTGAGTGTACACGTGTGTGTGTGTGTGGAGCCCTGCGCATAATCAGCATACATAATCTAATCTACATACGTAAGGCTTAAACGGAATTTGCATTAGAAGCCAACAGTGGAGCTTCGCAGTGGCGTAGTCGCTGCAAGTTGCGCAGGGGAGGCCATTGGAGCCGAGAGATGCGCTAGGTTCAAGCAGAAGACAATTGCAATTGTATATAATTATTATACGATTTGTATTGCAATTGACTGTATTTTTTTTTTTTTTTTTTAATTTTTTGATATCTTTCATTATTATGCTGGCTCAAGTGCCCCTTACAAGGCGACTCTGCACCGAATCACACATCCGGGTTCAGAAGTAAAGCATTCGCTCTATGGGGTTTCTATCGGCACTCTCACACACACACACACACACACATGCTTACATACATAAGTGAGTGTATTCCAGTTTCTGGACTAGCGATCAGTTCGAGCGCTAAGAGGAAACTGCTTGAAATGCAAAACATCGCTGCGCGCTGCATAAATTACAAGAGCAGGCGAAGCGGATCAGATGGAGCGGAGCAGCAGCAGGCAGACGCACGGAGAGATTAGCGGAAGAGGTGCCATATATCTGACATATTGTCGGATGGGCAACATTGAACTTGAACGCCCAGCAAGCCCTCAGCTGCAGCAGCTCTAGGGCAGTCGTCAGCCTCATTATCTGCAGTGCAATCATCGTCTGCACTCGCTCAGTTTGCCAATAGAAACGCCCCGACATCGAGCATACGCCCCGTAAATCAATAATAATTAATTGTGTTTGTCTCGTTTCTACATTTTGCATACTCGTACGCCCTCAAATGAATAGCGAATCGTGGCTAAGAAATTATGGCTTTAATTAGGCAGCGTATTGTTGCTGGCATTGGGAATAAGTCTGCTGCAATCAAGCTCATTTTTATATAGTTCGTGTGCACTCTCTACTCGAGATCTTAGGCATTATCGCGTTTCCCAGCACGCGTTTCCATAAATTTTGAACCAGCTTTAAGGCCCAAAAGATTAATCACCCAGAGCTGAACGAAACTTCAGACCAACACAGATTGTTTTTCTAAAACGAATTTCTAAGAACTACAGGCTGATGGCGCGAGTGCTGACCGCGCACATACCCTGTAAGGTGCGAAGGGCTTGCCAAATCTAAGGCATAACCATAAAAATCTATGAAAAAACTAAAGAGTTCAATGGGGTTTGCAGAAACGAGAAGACAGCGACATAAATCTCAGTAATGCCAAAAACAGCTGGTGGAATAATTTAATTGGGCCGAGCTAATTTGGCATCTCCATTATTGCTATGCGCGTATTTGTAATTAATCGCCTGAAATTGCTTTTTTCTACCCGTTTTTACCCGTTTCCGCGAGTTCGCACAACTCTATCATAGCCGTTTCAGAGCCCGCCTTATGGGTATGGCTATGGCATATGGAGAGAAGAATGATCGCGAAGGTAAACGGGTTTCGCTCGATATCAGTCTCCGTCTCTGTCTCCGTCTCCGAGTTGTATGCTGTTTCTATTTGGGCTTGTGTCTGTATTTGCCTTTGTATTTGTGTACGTATTTATGTTTGTGTTGCCAAGCCTCTATTGTTGTTGGCCCGAGCATGACAACTTTTAAATGATTTTTCCTTATAAATGGCTATAATCAATGCCGCGCCGTCTATATTTGTGCCTGTCTATGCCATTCCGCCAAGTCATGGCTTGACTTTTGCAGCTGAATGTTATGAATGAAATGTGAATAACCCAAATAGATGAATGCTGCTGCTTACAAATGGTTAGTCTAAAGGCACGAACAGACTCCGATTCAGACTCAGATTCCGATTCCGATTTCAGCGAGATATGTGCTGAGTATTTGCGAAACACCCAATTGAAGAACTTGTGCAGTTCTCTGATGATCAGATTCAAATACATGCAGAGTATAGAGTCGCGTCTGTTTCTTCTCAATACTCTGGCTCAGTGCCTCCCCTCTTCTGACCATCTCCCCATCTCAGTCTCTGCGCTAGCAATTAAAAACAATTGCATGTTAAAATTACAATTTTTTATGGGCTTTTCTCCTCCTCCCATTTTTTTGTATTTTTTTTTTTTTTTTTTTGCATATGCCCCGTTCAAATCAACACAATCAGCTTTAATTAGAGAGGCCGCCGGGCACACTGCGCCGATTTGGCTTAATGGTTTTTAATTGCACTTGCGAAAATGTTCAAAAACATAAATGAGAATACATTTCGCGGCAGCTGCGACTACATTGCAGATTTGTCGACTGCAGACTGCGGACTGGGACTGGGACTGGGACCACCCATCGAAGGCGTTTCAAAACGGGATCGAATCGCTGGCGGCTCTCTAATTAGATGCGGACGATAGAAAGGCTCGAAAATGGTCGGCAAAGTTTGTTTTAAGCTAATCAGAAAATCTAAATTAAACAGATTAATATGTAAAAACATATTTATGTAAATAAACGATTAATATCCGGTTATATAAGTAAACTTTGATATGGTATAGAAATAACTGTATGCCGCCAAGCTCCAAAGGCTCTAGTATTATCTCCTAAAGTTGAGTAACGAGAAAACACACTCCTCACACCGTGCACCTATTGAAAATAGAGTAATCCGCGGTACCAAGCACCGAATTAAGCATCAATCAACACCCCATGGGAAACTTGCTAATACTAGCAGAGTATGCACGGTTTATGCAAATGTGAGTCAACAGAAATATTCTAACAGTCGCAATTTGATTGAAACCCAAGAACAGAAGTTAGCGTAGTTTCGACCAGAAGTACTTTCCCATTGAGTGCAGGGTATACAACTAGTCGAGTTCTCCAATTATTTCTCACTGTACACATATGCAAATTGTCAAGGTTTATACTTAGTCGTGGCCTTTGTAACCAAACTGTTATTTCCATTTACATATTTTGAGATCGTCGCTTCGAAACTTACCTGTAATTAAAAAAAAAAAACAGCATTAATTAGTAATTAAGAAATGATAAATCAGAGACACAAATAAAATCGTCAAGTAAAATAAAAAATAAATCAAATCCCAACAGGTTCTGGCTAAAGCGGGGGATAGAAATCGATTTGAATACAGATTGCTGGCAGCATTTCATTTGGCAGTCTCAACGGTAAGTTGTGATTTGCTTTTCTGGTAGGGGTATATTTATTCTGCAGGAAGTTTGCACCAGAAGGTGTCATTTACAATCTGCGTAATGGTAGTAATAAAATTATGTATTATTTATATTTTAAGCCAGTCCAAGCAAATAAGCGTCATCCTTAAGGATCCCTCTTAAATTCTATCAATATCTTCCAAATGGAGACAATATGACAATGGACAAAATATAACAGATTAACTAAGCTAGCTTTATATTTCAAGATCTACAGAGGTTTTCTTATAAATGAAATCAGAGAAAAAAAAATCTAGTGCTTAAGCCTACCAAAATTAAGTTTTCGAAGCTACAACCTCCTCACAAAACCATCAACCTCGAATGGAATTAACAAGCTAAAGGACTGTTGATCTCTATGTTAGGGTATACGATCTTCGGTGCACCAAAGATAGTTTTCCTTTTAATTCGTTTTGTTTTTAGTCCATTGATAGAATGCAAATCGGCAGATCAGCGAAACAGCAAATCTTTAAATCGCAAATGGAAGGCGTCATAACGATTATTATGCCGATGATTAGCTCTTATTGTGACTCGCGACGGCAGTTCAACAGTAGCTAAGCTTCTCTTCTTCTTCCCCGAAACCTGCCTAGTTCGACGTCATCGCCGATCACCGATCGAGCCGAGAAAACAAGTCTTGGCGAGACTGGCACGGAGGCGGTCACATCCAAAGAGATGCGCTGTAAGGAATGCCATTTGGAATCCAAGCCAGACTAGTAAGGCGTATTTCGATACGATTCAATTAGATTGCGAAGACTATAAGTGTCTATCTATATCCATTCGGCTCTCATCCGCTCTGCCTCTCTCTCGAGTATATCCCATTGGGTTTTAAAACAAATGCGCTGCTAATAAGTTGTCTTTGTTTCGCCACAATGTCGAAATTTCTTTCGTCTGGCGTATAAAATACGAATTGCCATTTGGCCACAAGAAAGAACGACGAAAATAGACGTTTTTACTTATAGCTCGAGTCGGCGAGTCGCGACGTTTTAAAAATAAAGCCAAAGTGTCTGACAAACTGGCGGGTGCGATTTGTTAGAGATACGGCAATTCGGAACGGTCTGCTGGCAAACTTGAGAGGGGAACTAGCCAAAGCAGACTCGCTCGATGTTTGCCTGCCATGTGCGGGATAACGACGCCTACGTAAGCGCCAAAGGAAGCTCGAGCAACTGAGGAAATAGAGGAAGCCGAGCCGAGCCAGAGGAAATGTTATCAACTATTTACCAACTGTCCCGCTGTCTCGCCATCCTCTGTCCTCTGTCCAGTTGTCCCATCATAAATCGCAACAGTTTGTCAGAGTCCGCTGGCAATTTGAATGCTAAGTTTATGCTCGAGTGGGTGGCCCCACGGATGGGGCCCGCACCAAGAGAGTCGCGTCAATATGTCAATTGGATTTATGTGCTGCACACGCGCGGCATACGCAAGGAGGCAACTGTTGCTGCTGTCGGTACTGTTGCCAGCGACAGCAGCAACATGTTGCTGCCGTTTTGGGGCTGGCAACAACCAGTTGCAGACAGCCTGGCGAAAGCTGCCTGCCAAAAAAAATCAACAATTATAATTTTGCCTAAGATTCGCTCACCTGACGATGAATCAGAGAGCGATAAAACCTAGGAAGAACGGTTGTCGAAGATTGTATACCCTGCAAAATATGCAACTGCCCAGAACTACACGAATTTGAACAATGTAGGTCTTTATACAAAAGCTCCCAGTTCAAAAGACTGTTTCAATGACAAGGATATGTTATAGTAGTCCGATTTTGATCAAATTAGATAATGATATTAATATTTCGTTAGCTTGAAAACTAAATGGGGAAAATAAATTCTAAGACAGTTATACGATATATAGAGCTGCAGTGACTTATTTCATTATTTCTTTCTAGATATCAGGGAGGGATTCGGAGCAGTATTCCTTTGGGGCAAACTAATATACCCGCTGCAAGGGTATTCAAAAACGATTTGCTGCGCGCCTTTTAAGGCCTCGCGGACGGTGTCCAAAAATATTGAAATACTGAGTGTATGCAAAGCAAGTATATACTATATATATGAACTCGGATTGTTTATGCACAAACAGGGGCAGTATATGTGGAAATATATACGCGCTATATATACGGATACTATATACAAAGTGCGTTGTCATTGGCGCGATTCGCATTGTCTGGCCCCAAACAGTTGTTGGCCATTGTTGTTGTTGCTCTTGTTGTAGTCGAGTTGTTATTTCAGTCTAATAAAGTTGCCGCCGCGCTGTCTATGGGGCCAGCAGCAGAACGTACGCTCGGCCATAAGAATTTGGCCATAACACGAAGCAAACGCGTTAACAGCATACACGTGCAGCGTACGCAATTCGATACAAAATACCGAACGGGAATTGCAAGCCCCGAAGTCCCCAGGCAAGAGATATTTACATTTATTTATGGGGCGTAGGAAATCCCAACTGTAGCGAAAACATAACGAAACGTTTAACACATTCGCTCTGCAGCATATGCTCTCGCAGTTGCAGTTTTCCTGCCGAGATACAGATACAGATACAACTCGTATCTCGTATCTGCCGCCGGCGTGTGTGCAACACATGTGCGGGCGCGCCTGAAAATGACGCAGATACGTCGCATTCTGCAGCCGACAGATAACACAGATACTTTTAGGCTGGCAGCTGCTGCTGTTTGTCAAAACACACTGCACACGCAGGCGAAAGGGACTGGCATTAAAGTGTATCTGCAAGATACACACGCAGAAGTCAGCCGCTTCCTGTCAAGTGTTCCAAGTGCCATTTGCGAATTTCCCCTTTATTCCGTTTGATAATTAATCAAAATTAAGCGAAGCTCAGCAGGCCGTTTAGCTATCTGTATCTGCAGCTACTGACTGGAAGCACAACGAATCGCAGAATTCCCAGATACATTACATGCAGTAATACCTATGAGAATGCCTAATAAACACTCAGAAAAATAACTAATTTTATTAAATTATTCAATAAAATGTTTGTTAAATTATATTACTGACAAAACTCCACAAAGTTCGAATAAAAGTTCCGCTTATATATTTGTGTATGCAAATTCAGGCTACTTTGGGAAATTCCTTCTGCTGATTTGCATAACTTTCGCCCATTTGGAGTGAGTTTCGAATCGGAAAGAAACACGAAAATAAAAACAAACTTGGCAACTCGCTGATGAAACTGCTGGCATTTGAGTTATCTTTATTATCAGGTTCTTAGCTAAAGCCGCTGACAGTATAGACAAATATATTGGGGATTCTCCCACGTTATACGAACCCGATTTGCCCGTGATTTACATACCGCGTGCAAAAGCCTGTGCAATCTCTTCTCACGTATTTCAGACGAGCCTCGACTCGACTTGATTCTAACGACTGTCTCAGGCCATTAACTGCGACTTATTTCATTTAAAGCGTGTACTTTACAGATCTAAATACTATTTCAGGGATTAGCCCGAAAGGGGGTTTCGCTGGCAGTGAACTGCTGGCGAGAGTTCCTAAGGAGGGTCTACTCTGCCGGCAGGTGCGTTATGCAGCGGGCATATTCTTAGCCTGCATTATTCACCATTTACCATTCCCCATTCATCTGTACATTTTGGTATTTGATGTTCAAATAGATACACTCATTCGCTTATTATATCGAGAAATAGCTTACAGCGCTGGCAGATCACGTAGCGAGCATCTCGCGACTTAGTCACAAGATCGTGGCGAATCGCCGCTGCGAAGACAAAACAAATTCGCATGTTTTGGCTTGAGAGGCGCGACACATTGTCGTCTGTCTGCTTTCCGCTGACCAGCAGGGTATGGCCAGGGGTAAGGGCAGGGACAGTGGCGGGGCGGTGCAACCAGAATGCAGGCCCACAAAACCGTTGACCTCTTTTGCGCGTGTGCGCTGCACCGGGGAAAAAGCGAAAAATCGCCAAGTTGGCATTTAAATGAATTTAAATTGAAATGCAAAGTAAATCGCACAAAAAGGTCGCCAGCAACAACAACGAAGTCAGCGAAAAGCGAGTTAATAATGTAAATATTTGCGGAATACTTGCATTAATAATTATTGTACAAATCTGTTCTACACGATTACTACGTGTCGCAGAGCAGTGCGGGAGCGGGAGAATCGAGTGCGGCAAGCTGCGGTAAGAAGCGCACTCGACTGTTAGATACCGTATACCCAATTTGAAAAGCATGCACTACCGATTTCAAGGGCTGCAGGGTAGACGGAGTTACGTTGCAGCTAAAATTAAAGTTATTACTAGTGTGTTGTACTCTCTAAACGGAGGTGGGTATGGCGGGAGTATGCGCTATGCGAAGCGAGTGTAAATAGACAAAGTTGCAGCGAAGAAACTATATTTATATTAAAAAATAATATGCAAAATAATATAATATAATATAATTTAGTATAATACTCTTTAACTGATTGAAAAATTTTGGCTGTCTTGGCTTTGGCTATGATAGCGCTGCAATTTCGTGTACAGCCCTGTACAGGGTATATAGTACCTCGTACCTCAACCCTCTCTGGTTTTCGACTTGCTTTTCGTCCGACTGTTGCTCTGAACTCATTGTTATTATTATTATTTTGTTTGTTTACGCTTGCGACGCGCTGATAAGATTAGGCCGAGCGAACCGACAGCCGGCCAGGTTGTCGGACCGCTCGCACACCTCACACAGACACGAAAATGTGGTTACAGCTTTGTGAAGTGTCCCAGACATAGTCTCACACACACACACACACACACATACAAACACACACAAACCAAGGCAGGCGCGAAACGCGTCAAGCTACTTTATCAGTTTATTGTTGTTCCACGAAAATTCGACGTGTCGATAAGAGAAGAGAAAACGTCGCGCATTTAATCATAGCTGAAAAAGTGATAGCTCCACCAAGCACCACCATGCTATATATACCAAACACTCCACACACACACACACCCCCCTCCAACTACTTGTGCACTTCCTGCTGTCCAGTGTCGAGTGTGTCCATTGTGCAAGTCGTTGGAGCAGCGCTTAAAGCTTCAATCAAAGGAAACACCGCACAGATCTCGTTCTCGTTTGAGGAGAAAATCTGCCGAGCAAATCCCCTGCAATCCCCACATCAAAAGGTGTTTTCGCATTCAGATTCTTTAGCTTTGTTTGTTTGTTTGGCATTTGTTTGGCGATTTGTCATGGGCGCGACCGACCGTCAGGCAGCCGGACAGTCGGATAGCAGGAGAGTGTCGGGTCTTCGGGCACTCGGGCACTTGAGACTCGCCCTGGGGCCGCCCATGGCGAATTTATTATTAAGAAGTGCACAAAATAAATCACACGAAACGGACGGACAAAGCAGGAATACCTAGCTACGGGCTACACCTGGTAATCGAATGACAAAGAGGATTATTGTCTGTGTGAGAATCGAGGCATCTTCGATTCGCTTCGGCCATCGACAAAAGGGAATTCCTCGAAGTGAGAACTTTTTACAAAAGAACAAAGAAGAGGATGATACACGCGCTTATTTCTAATTCTCTTATCGTTTGTCAGAGCTTCATTTCAAGCTATTTGGTTGGTGTTGTGCATTTCTTGAAGATCTTTGATTGAAAATAGAATGCTTTTTTGAAAGGTTTATGCTTTAGCCGAGCAACTCAATTCTCGAAAAAAAATTAGTTTAATTTATTTTAATTAAGTTGGCAAAATAATTCTAAAGACAAAAAAAAACATTTTATTGCAAAAAAAATATAGAAATTATTAAAAAAAAAAATTACGATATATCGTTTAACTTTTAACTTTTACTCACTTTAAAATATTTAAAATTATCGTTAATATAATATTTTCTTCAAATTCGAAAATGCCTCGAAAACTATATTACGCACCAGCATGTGCCTTAGGATATTTTACTGATCACTTTTTTATCTTTTCCAAGGTTAACAAGTTCCTAAATTTAAATGCCTATTCGTAGAAGTTTCGATTAGATTTTTGTGTATTCTGAGCACAGACATATCCTTATTTCCATATTACATCTTGTCTCTCTTTTTACTATTCAATTCACCTCTTCTTCTCTACTTCTATTTCTACCTCTCTATCTTGTAATCCCTCAAAGCGAACTCGTCCCGCTGCAGTGCAGTTGTAATCAAATGCTCAGATGCATATCAATACGATCTAAGCAAATGAAACGGAATAACAACAAGGTTGCACATAAAATACGAGAATCTACACACGCACACATACACTAGTGCTCGCACACATACATACACACACTCACAAATAAACGAATGGTGCCCATTATATTGACAGCTGATCTTTTTTCGGGCTGCCCCAATTGCAAGGGGTCCCCGAGTTTGTTTCGGTTATATTTGTATTTTTCTTATTTTCTCTTTTCTTCTTCTGCTCGCAGTCTTCTCTTCTTCTTGTCCGTAGTCCGTTCTACCTGCGCACGTCCATAAAAAATTAAGAAAACATGCACAACAAGCAAAGGCGTAAAGGCGCAAAGAGGACCCAGACCGAAGCCGTCAGACGTCGCATATTTTAAGCCGCCTTAGGGTCGGGAGATTCTCTCTCCCTCTCCTTCCCACTTGTTCCACTCACTCACTCTCCCCGTCCCGCTCGCAGAACAACAAAACGCAATTAGAAACAAAAACCGAAATGCCGAGCGGGCAGATTTCAATTGAAAAGTATCGAGCGGGGCTAAACAGGATATGCTCAGTCAGGGATCTGTAATATGAGCGCCGCATACTTAAGCGACTCTGCACTCTCCACTCTCGCGCAATCCTCATCATCATCATCATCATCTGCACTCACTGCTCCGACCACTTCCGCGACTATTGCGCCGATCTGAGCACTCTGATAAGGCCGTACAAGAGGAAAGCTCCAACTTGAGAACTACAATTGCAGAGCCAAACATATTCCCCATATATTCCCCAGCCATCCCATTATTGAAAAGCAAAACATAAATAAATAAACGAGCAGCACAACAAGCGAGCACAATTGGAAGCTACCCTGTAGAAGGCTGAGCAAGTGAGGATCTGCTGCTTGCGACTGCTACTGACTGTAAGTTTTCAATAAGAACAATAAAAACAGGATTGAACTACAGATTCTCCTGCTCGAAATATGATTGAACCATAGTTCACCAAAAGCAGTCAGAAGAATTGGTCTCGCAAAATAACATTTAGAATAAATAAAGTTGAAGCTAAACTGATTATCAGCCTGTCAACTGGCAAATCCATTCTCTCACTATGACATCAATATTTTCAGTTAGAAGTCGATTTTAATTCTCTTATAAGTCATTTATAAATATATCACAGCAGAATTTAGAATACATATTGCAATTACTACAAGATGTAAGACATTAAGCAGAGTTATTCCTAATAATTAATAATTAATATGTTGTGGGTATTCCCTATTTTAAATTTCAACTACAGAATTTTTGGCTTATTTCGTATGCCAAATTTCAAATTTTGGCTTATAAATAAATAAGTAGAAGATTTAAGATATTCACTTACAAGTAAAAGATGTAAGACATTAATTAGAATAACTTTCTAAAATTAATGCAAGTTTTAGGCATTTCTTATTCCAAATTTAAACTATAGAATTTTTTACTTATTCCATATTTCAAATAAATAAATAAGTAAATAATTTAAAATATTCAAAGGACTTCATTTATAGGAATTCTCAAATTTTCAGTTCAAATAAATGTTACTATAGATAAAAATGAAAGAAATATGTTTTTGAACACTACTGAGTTAGAGTTGAATCGATTATTGGTGATATTAACTGAGCTCATGTGGTTCATTGGCATACCATACATCTTGCACTTTAAGTTGTTTTTTGATTTTCCGTTCGGCTATGTGTCAAACTAATATGCCCTGCGACCGAACACCTAGCGTGAGTATTGGGTGCATAATAAAAAAGAAATGTTATATTAATATTTACCATGAGCCTTCTTCTTTCTGGATTTCGGCGCCATGTCTGGAGATGCAGCAACAACAACAACACAGACAACAACGGCGACAACAGCAACAACAAACACTGATGATTTTTATGCGAAGCGCTGCAATGCAACCTCAAAAGCTGCTGGTGCTTCGGGTGTTTGGGGCCAGTTGCCCAGTTCAGCTGCGTCGCAGTGGCAGAGGCAGCGGCAGAGGCAGAGGCAGAGGCCTTGCAACAAAACAATAAATACGGCAACACGAGCCGTCGCCTGCCAGTGTGTGTGTGTGTGTGTGGATCGTGTGGAGGAACGATAACTGGATTCGCCTTCTATCTGATCCTCTCCCGCTTCGAGCCCCTTCTTCCGCCTTCTTCTGCGGGGCTTTTCGGTTCGGTTGGGTTCGGTTTGGGTCTGGGTCTGGGTTTGGGTTTGGGTTTGGGTTGGTTAGTTTATTGCGGTCGTTTGGCCGGCGGCGTCGGTCAAGCCGGCGACACCATGGAGCCTCCTCTCTCTCACTCTCTCGCTCTCTCTCTCTTCTCTCTCCCTCGATCTGCAGTCGAGTGCGCGCACAAAAACAACAAATTATGGCTTTTGGCAAACTTGATCCTGTCTCCTCTCGCCCGTTGTTCTGCTTCTGCTTCCTCTTCTGCTTGTGTGCTGTTGTTGTTGTGGTTGTTGTGGTTGTTTGCTGCTGTAGTCGGGCTGGTGTGAGCGCGTGATCACGTTGATTATAATTATATACGAAAGGTGGCAATATAAATCAGGTGAAACCCAATCCGACGACGGATATCCTGACTAGCCCCGACAGCCGACGGCTATACAACTGCAGTCAGTTGTTTGCACTATTTTCTCTCACTGCTGCTGCTACGAGTTTCTTGATACTTCGATTGAGAACTATTTGGCACTTCAAGCTGAACAATATAGCGCGATCTCCAGATCGTTATGCGTTGTAATATTTTTAGCGCGGGTTTTCTCTTTGTTCTCTCACAATTTTCTCACGTAATTTTTGGTCGACTTTAAGTGTGCAGCACTTTCTTCTTTCACTTGATCTGTTCAATTAGTTGATAACTTTGCTCGCCTTTTCCAAATTCCGATACTACATAATTAATTGTCCGGCAATCGCCAGGCGCACGAAACGAGACGAAACGCAAAGAGACGGGCCTCACTGTAGAGAAGCGCAGATACGTCACGACACGAGCGAAGCGTATCAGGTACTGACTCTGCCTGTGTACGTGCCCGCAACGCAGCAACAGGCTACCGCAGTCGCTGAGAGCGGGAGAGCGTGCGCCGCAGCGTGAGAGAGCGCATGCAAGTGAGAGAGTCCTAAACAGTGAAACCGACTACGTGCACACTGAGCGAAATGGGCCGCACAGCTGATGACAGCACAGTGTATAATGACTTTTTAAAATACACATAATACCACAGAATAATAATTTCTAATGTCGATTTATTTATTTAATTTGTTATGCAACAGTCGATTTCGCACAGTGCACAGTTTGCTTACTTGCTTAGCTAAAACGACTACATTCACACTGAGCGAATTAAACTGCACACTTGATGATGCGACTGTGTATAACTATGCGCCTAACAAACACATATGATTATTTCATATAGAGATAACATCAAAGAATTCAAATTTATAATTTCGATCTCATATTTATTTAATTTATTATGAATCAGTCGATTTCGCACAGTGCTCACGCTCTTTCTCTCTGTCTCTCTCTCTTGTTATTGAACGCTTGGGTACACTGCGCTCGCGCGTTGGCGTCGCTGTGATGCCAGCGTGTGGGTGCCAGAGCGAGTGAGGAAAAGAGAGCGTGCATGCGAGCAAGTGAGTGAGTGAACTCGACTGTGCGCCAAAAGCGTTGGCGCGTTTTGTGCGCGTTTAAAAACGCGTGCTCTCTTTGACGCTCACTTGGAGGAGTTTATCTCTTGGCCACGCTCACTTGTATTTCAAGTTTCGAATGCCTCAAGTGTCTGCGCGAGAGCCTGTGCATGTGTGTGTGTGTGAGTGTGAGTGTGGGGTGTCTGTGTGTGGATACGAGTATCTTGATCTTTAACCGTTTGTGTAGCACCGTCTTGGTCTTGCTCTTGGTCTTCGTTCGTGCTCGTATTTCGCTGCTGCTTATTATAACTGACATATCTAGATGCAAAAGCAGGGAATGGACGTCTGCGGCTGTCGCTGCATAATTGCCGGGCTGCCGGGTACGGGTCCCTTTTTGCATATGGGCCCAGATGCAGACGGACAACAACAACAACAACAACAACGACGAGCATAATAACAGTTTTCGTCTCGAATTTGTTCGGCCAACGTGTGATTAGTGGCAACACCAAGCCAAACGCCCTGCAGTCGCAGCGAGTGCATTGGCAAAATACTGATACAGATACAGCCACAGATACAGATATATTTACAGATGCAGTTGCAGTTGCAACTGTGCGACACTGCGATTGATTTCTGGCCAGAAACTCATTAGGCACAACGAACCAAACAGTAGTCCCAACTAATTAGGCCTGCCCGAGTACCTGCTCTCCCGCTCGCTCTTGCTCTCTCGCTCTCTCTCCCAGGTAGCTCGAGGTTTCATATTTTGTTTTTGGCATTAAAAATGCATTATCTCGCGCTTAGCTCTGACAACGCGAGAGATAATCCCTAACCCTTGGCAGCTCCCATATCATAACTTGTATGCATGCATGTGTGTGTGCGTATGTGTGTGTGTGTCTGTGTGTATTCGAGTTTCGTTTCCCGATTCCCTCGATCATTTTCGGGGAGCTGCTCGCCTTTTGTCTATCTTAATGCCCTGCCCGGCCCTGCCCTGCCCAGATCTGTTATGCTTCGACTTCTGCTGCTGTTAATAATAACGTCAGTTGTTGTTGTTGTTGTTGTTGCTTTTGCTGTTGCTGTTGTTCTCGGTCTTGTTGTTGCATGTGCTGCGAGGCTGCGAGGTGTGATTTCTCAAGTGTAGGAGTCACGCGGCGCGCAGGCAGCCTGTGGTGCACCAGCCAGACCGAAGATCGAAGTTGGAGCATCTTTGCAACATACCCTGTGGCATGCGAGCGCGTGCACATCGGGAGTGCTGACTGCTCTGACCATATCATATCTATAATAATGTGTTGAAGAATTTTTTATATTCAGACATTTTTCTTAAAATTTAAAGTACTGAATTATCGAAGAATTCTTTCTTATGTATGTAGGTACGCTTAAGATTAGGACTGCTGACTGATCACACATATGAGAGGCTGTTAACGTTATCACATTTCATTAACGGAAATTCTTTATAAGCAAAATTTCTTATATTTATTGTAGTTTTTCTCAAGATTACGAGTACTGAATTATGAAGTCAAAGTCATCTTATCTTTAATAATAACTTAATATACGAGGACTGTCCGAAAAGTATTTGACCTGATTATAATCTTGGTATAGCAAAATCTACAGTTCGGGAAATTTTAAGACTAACGCTGGCACCGAGACAGACCTCGTATATATACTTCAAGTATTTCTTAAAATAGAGAGTATATATCACTCTTTATTTAATAATTATTTCTTAAGCTCGAGATCACTAACTGCATAGCCACTATTCGTATCTTAAATAATCACTTCTTCATAAAGAATATACGAAATTTTCTTTAACTTCATAAAGAATATACGAAATAGGCAGCCTTATTGATCTTATTATTAATATAAGTTATATACGTATATACTTGAAGTATTTACTAGGATCGAGAGCACATATCACATCATACAGTCCGAAATTCTTCAGTAACAATATTGATTATGATAAAAAATTATTTTTAAGTTCGTATATTTAGAAATATCCGAAATTCCTCATTCTCAAGATATATTCTTAAATATGTTTGTATAAGCAATGAAATTAATTAATTTAAGGAATAATCCCAGACATATTTCCAAACATATATAACTCATATAAGCAAATAAATTAATTAATTTCCAGATATATTTTTCAAATATATATAATCTATATATAAACAAATAAATATTTTTAAATTTAAATTAAACAGACAAATATTTGTTTGGCATAATCCAAGATATATTTTTAAAAATTTATATTTAATTTATATAATTAAAGAAGTTATTTTACAAAAGCGGGTAAATATCTGCCTGGAATATTCCCAGGTATATTTTCAATATTTAATATTTCACATAAGCAAATAAATAAATTATTTTGAACAGACAAATATTTGTCTGGAGTTATGCAAGATATATTTATAAAATATATGTATAATTTAAATAAGCAAATCAATATATTTAAGCATATATTTGTTTGGAATAATCTCAGATATATTTATAAAATATATATAATTAATAAAAGCAAAAAAAATAAATCAATTTCAGCAGACAAATATTTGTCTGGAATAATCCTAGATACATTTTAAAATATTTTTATTTAATATAAGCAAATAAATAAATAATTTATTCAGACAAATATTTATCTGGAATACTCGCAGATATATTTCCAAATACATATAATTTTTATAAGCAAATAAGTAAATTAATTTAAGCAGAGAAATATTTTTTGGAATACTCTCAGATATATTTCCAAATATATATAATTTATATTAACAAATAAATAAATTAATTTAAGCAGATATTTGTCTGCATGCAATAAATTACATACACCACAAGCGAATTTATGTTTTCTATAAATATCTGGAAAATGATTCGTTTGAATGATAAACACAATTCCGAACCAGGGAAACCAAGAAGTCTCAGACGAGAAATGTTGATGTTTTCGTCTTTCGGACGCGGCCATTGTGCAGGCTGTCTCTTTCTGGCCCAGCATACAGAAAGTATGGGGGAGTTGTCAGAGATATAGGAATCAGGCGCGAAGTCTTAATGACTTCGACTAACATGGCAAGAGGCAAGGATTCGCCTCAGTGCACAATTAACACCTTGAGGGAGCTGCAATTAGAGGCCAGAGGAGCAAAGATGGAGAGAAAGAGAGAGCGAGGCAGCAACAATAGCAATAGCAACAGCAACAGCAACAATAACAAATGAAATGTGTATACAACAGAAATGATTTTCATGGAAGAATCGAAGCATTTCACTGGAAAATGAAAAGAAATCAAATTTGGCTGCGTGGCAGACAACTCGCCAGACAGACTGGCGGCCCAAGTATCTGCTGTATCTGTATTGGTGGCTGTATCTGTGTCTGCAGCTGTAGCTGTAGCTGCGGCTATATCTGTACCTGTGTATCTGGAACGAATCAACTGTGCCTCAAACTCACAATAGACACACACACACACACGCGTATACAATGTTGAATGCAACAGGCCTGGCCAACAGATGTGCGCAACATGCTCCCCCAGAGCAGGGCGAACGAGTGAAAAAGGTCCGACAATGGCCGAAAAGGTCTGCGGCAAAAGGTTCTCGAAATGTCACTTGAAGTGTGGCCGGGCATTAAATCAATGTCCGTCGAGGCTGAGAACAAAACCCAAGACACCAAACACAACAACTCAAGAACTTCAGATCTTTCTCCCTTTCTAGTAGCACCGCCCGCTAGCATCCAGCAGGCACACACACACACACACTCATGGCATGGAAATTTCTGTCGCTATTGTGGCAAAAATTTGTGTCAACGTGGGCGAGTTGCGCTTTTGTTAGTCCAGCGGCATTTTTTTTTTCGTGCTTGTCAGCAGCATGTGGGGAAACTGCGACAAACAAAATGAATAGAAACAGCTACGAATTCCACTCGTTGTGATCATTTTGCAATGCACCCAGAGATGATGCATTTGCAAATGATAGAAACATGGCGATCCAGTTTCCTCAACTCAACTTCAAAGATACTTTTGGAGTCGAGTGCGCATGGTGTGCATGGTGTGTGTGGTGTATGTATCTCTCGAAACTATGCATCATTAACACTTCAGAAGTGCTGCCCCTGCACGGCATGAAATTCATCAAGGTGAAGTGCAATTAAGCATTCATCTCCGCACCTTTCCTGCGCCACGGATCTCTGGCTTTTCGGCTCGGTTCTTATTCTATACTTCACGCGCAACACACACGTTCGCGTTCGCGTTCGTGTTCGTGTTTCGGTTTTCAGTCTTACCAGCACTCCTCCCAAGTGCCCGAAGGTGAGGTGTTAAAGTTTTATGGAATTTCAACAACGATAAATTATAATTACATGCCCCGCTGCGCACAGACTCGGCCAGATGCACACGAACCAAAACTTGCATAGCGTGTGTGTGTGCACATAAACTCCTTTCGAGCGTCAGAAATGTTTTGTAAATTCATTCAACATCTACTCAAGAACACCCGCTAATCAGCATTAACTTAAGCTGAAACACACATTATTTATGCAGATTTATATTCATCTTCATTCTTATAAGGCGCAAGTGATACCAACACAACCAGTAGATTCTTTCGGCTAGAACCTAGCTCATGTCTATAAAGATATTCTGACAAGCCAAATACAACATCCTCGATAGTATAGTGGTTAGTATCCCCGCCTGTCACGCGGGAGACCGGGGTTCAATTCCCCGTCGGGGAGAATGGATGAAAATCTTTTTTTTTATTTTATTTATTTATTTTATTTACTCACTGAAAATCATAGCTTGCAAATATCTGTTAAAATCAGAGATTGAGCAAAAATATAAGACCAACCGATTGATATTTTCAGTGAAAATAAGTGAATAACATAACACATAAATAGTATTAGATTTGTATAAACTCTTTCAGCGACTTTTTATATTGAAGATTTAAACAAAAACTGCTTTCCATTAAAATTTTGATAGTACATTATTATTTATTATCCAATTAAAAGAAAAAAAAAAAAAAAATTGTACACACATTCCTCCCCGACGGGGAATTGAACCCCGGTCTCCCGCGTGACAGGCGGGGATACTAACCACTATACTATCGAGGATGTTGCAAGCGGCTTGTCAAAATACCTTTATACCACAAGCACAGTCTCGTCTCGTATATGTTGTGTTACCAACTTTAAATAAAAATGTGAGTGAGTAGCATGCCAATTCCATATTTTTCGTCGTTTATATTTATTTACAATAAATAAACAAAAACTTTGTCCCTATTACAGCACAAACTATTAGCGATATATATAAATTAATGTCGTAACGGAAATTACAATTTTTTTTTTAACTTGTGGTTTACCGTTTGTAATATTTTTACACATTTCAAAATTAAAGAAATTAACATATAGAACACAATTGTAATGTGAATGTAGAGGTAATGAATAAAAGTTATAAATTATAATTTAAGTTCATTACAGAAATTACAATTCTCTTTTTTCTCGAATGTTAGAGTAAGCCAATTATCTATTTAATAAAATAAGATTTTTACAAATTTCGAAATTATAGACCAATATTACCATTTAGCATACGATTGTATTGTAAATGTAGAGACAATGGACAAAAAAACAATTTTGGTAGGCGTTGTTGCTCAGAAAATAGTTTGAACAACCTGAATTCAACATCCTCGATAGTATAGTGGTTAGTATCCCCGCCTGTCACGCGGGAGACCGGGGTTCAATTCCCCGTCGGGGAGGATCGTGTGTAATCTTTTTTAAATATTTTTTTTTTAAATTATTTTATTCATATTACATATAATGCATGGAAATTATTTGAAAAATTAATTAATGTACATGTAATGTAGAGTACCATTAACTTCAATATAAGAATACGCTCAAACAGGTTAAAAAAAATATAAAATATTGTTTATGAATGCTATTCACTTATTTTTCATAATGAAAAAAAAAAAAAAATTCATCCATTCTCCCCGACGGGGAATTGAACCCCGGTCTCCCGCGTGACAGGCGGGGATACTAACCACTATACTATCGAGGATGTTGAAGTCTGCTGGACAAAATGTATATTTAAGCGGCGGCATTCGCGACGCACCAGCCATCTGCTTATATTTTTAGTTGTTTCACGTTACAGTTGTAATAAGGTAAATAAATATAATAAATAGTTGCATTTTTTCTTTCACTCACCGTTTCCCATTGGTTTCTCCTGAGTATGGCTTGTTGTAGTTGTTGAGGAGCTCTTTAACAGAGCAGCAGCCGCAGCCTCGACGACGGCGTACTCCTCGCCTGTTTCATCCGCCGAAGTGGATTCAAATGCGCTTAGTTCGCCTGCAAAAGAGTAAACAGCAACATTAACTAATTAGTAAGTTTCTTAATACAGGAAATTCGGTATACTGAGCCAAGTGCTCAAAGTCAAAGGCGCCAAGAAAAATATGAAAATATGTGTGTCGATTAAACTGGCAGTAACAACAATCATTGAAATCGCGTGGGGCGCCGCATCTACGAGCCAAAAAGAGTTTCAGCCTGCAGTCTGCGCAGACAACGGAAGAACGTGGGCCGCGAAAAAGTCGCTTTCATAAACTTGGCCCGCAATCTGCAGCTTGCAGGGTGAGTGGAGGACCAGTTAAGCCGGCTCTCTGCGTCGCGCATCTTTAAGATAAGCTCTGACAGCAGCACGAGATTGCGTCTCATTGCCGGTAGCACGCAATGAGCTCCGCTTAGGTTGGGCTCTGAGCGGGTCTATGGATGGACACGTGGCACGATTCTACCCAAGCAGAGCACGCACGATATAGCAGTTGTACACAGATGCTTTTTTGATTGTTTACACGTGTATTTGTTACAGTGAAGCCTCTAGAAAAACCCCAAATACAAGAAAATACTTAAAAAAAATATTATTTCCTATTTTGGTCAAAGCTCCTCTTAATATGAAAAATTTTACTTCCATCATTGTTATTTCATTCATCAAAAATTGTAAATAATTATTGTGAAAGGAAAAAGTAAACGAAGTATACAGCTCCGAAAAAATAATATCACCACCACAACAAGAACATTTTCAAAGCTCGTGTTGGGCTCATTTCAATCTTCCCATACCTTTGAACAACATTTTTAAGTTCAGAAAACTCTAAATAATATGATATTTAAGAAAAAAACTTCGATATTATTCATTAATTTTAAATAAATAAAGAAAGTTCTTGAAAATTGAAAGACACGACAAAAAAATAATAGCACCGCCAAACGAAATATCATCTAAAATTGCTCAGACAAGATAATCAAATCTTGTTACTGTATCATAGTGTTATATCTATATATGAGCTTAGTATTTTAGCCTTCTGTGCAGAGGAATTTAGCAGTCTGGAAGTTGTACGCAATTTGACAATATTGGCACGACGCAGTTCAAAACAGAAGGGCTATCCTATCGTGCTTGGGGTCGGTCTTGGGTCTGGAACAGGCGTTAATTGATTAAGTGCCCTGCACTTGCTTCGTTTCGCACACTCCGCGACGCGGTAATTACTCAAGTCGTCTATCAAAAGGCGTTCGACAAGAAGGCCGTAAAAACAGTTTGCGTTTTGGATGGGAAAAAGATAATGCACAATTTCCGAGAAACAAAAAGCAAAACAAAACGAATAACGCAACAAAGGGAAGGTGGGTGCAGTTGAATACACTCATTTCACATGCAGCAGGTGACATGCACTCACACACACACCTACCTATGCACACCTACACAGACTGGTGTATGTAACGTGTTATGGGAACGATAACGATGACGACGCCGTAGCGCCCGATGACGATGTCGATGACGATGAATATCAATCAATTTGCATATTGGCGATGATATAGTTCGCGTCGTTCGCATCGCATCAAACGAATGGCAATTACGCAGAAATAAAAGCTAATGCCGACGGCATACGAAATGCGCATAAGAAATTGTCGTCCCATTGGATATCGCTAGAATGCCCCAATTACCGTTAGTGCTCGATTAGTGATTCATTGTGTGTATGGTTAACACATTTTTTGAAACACTTCAAAATATACTACTCTACATTTGGCCGAAAATAAACTACGAGAATTACTGCAGCATTCGGAAAGCAAAATAAGCATACAATATGAATATCCAATTGAGTTTTTCGCTTTTTCAAAATATTCATATCTATATTTAATATATGCATATCTATTCATTGAATCTCTGCATATTCATATTCATAATCATATTTTTATTTGAATGTGGAGGCAAGCGAAAGATTGACAGACGGTTGGCATCATTTTCACACATTTTGTCACATTACAAAAAATAAATAAATAAAAAATAAAATAAAATTTATGAAAACCAGAAAAATTAGCCGATTTAATTTTCTTTGTTTGTTAAATTTCTCTTGCCCAATCGGAATCGAAATAATACGCAGCTACCTTAGAACCTATCACCAGATTTTCCATAATTTTAAATATTTTTGTGACAAATATTTTACCTATTCTTTTTTCGACTTTTTAGCTACATTATGCGCTTAAGTATCACTTTTGTGCAGGAATCCACAAGGCTGACATCAATTTTATCATAAAAAAAAATATTTTGTTCTTTTCAGAGATACCGCAACAAAGCTCTTCAGCTCTTCAAAGGATTAGAGAATAAGCTACGCACTCTTGCAAGCTTGTTTAATATTTTGCAACGAGTACTTAGAGCCTAAATTGCAGTGTAAACCTATAAAACTGACAAGGAAGTACATAAAGAGTGCCATCTATGACACCAATAACAATTTTCTTTCATGCGTCGCAAAACCGCTGAGAAAAAGCCAAATACTCGCAGACTCACAGAAAGTGCGATGTTGAATTGCCGAAAAATGAAAATAGATCAAAGTGCATTTTGGGTTTTGGGGGGGCTTTTTATAGATTTGGCTTATTTCTTTGGTGTAGCATGCAAAATTCTACTTTTGACTGGCAGGGAAATGTGTGGCAAGCGATTCGTGCCCCAGAGAGTTGTGCCTCTGGCTGTGGAGGCAGCTGGCATGATGGCTCGATGGACGGGGACGGCGACGGACTTGGCCACTGTGCCGGGGGCTGTGTGGATGGGAGCTGTCTATCAACGCGCCGAGTCCATGCTAAATGAGCTACGGCGCACACCCACATAAAAGTAGCCCCAATCCCCGACGCTGCTCGAAAAAATGAGTAAATAAAATCAATTAAAATTCCGCACGGCACACGAAACGGACTACTATAAGAGCCCGGCCGAGACGGGCTGTTCTTACGGTCTTCGGCCGATGCGCCGTGCATGGCCTAATGAAGGCACGTCTCACGCCCCGCGTCCCACGTCCCTCTACCCTCTCTGCCCTCTACTCCCCGTGAAGTCTATTCCAGGCGTCAGCTGCAAGTGGTTCTGTAGTATCGAGAGGCAATCCAATCAGCTCGTTTGCCACTTCAAATTTGTTTACAACTTGGGGCACACACACCCATACACTCACACGCACTCTCATGCTCTCACACATACCCGCACGAATGCACTTTTCAGCTTAATCATCCGAAGGCATCACAATGCGGCTTTAATTTTCTTTGCGCTGCACGAAATGAAAACTCATTGTATAATAACACAATTAATGGATGCGTCTTGTGTCAAGGGTCGCTGGCGGGGCGGAGCGGTGGGCAGGTGTTGCCCGATTGACACGCAACCGGTGGGGATGAGTCCGAGTCTGCCGTGGTCCAAACATGACGAGGCTGCAGCCCGTCAATTGGATTCGCGTGAGACCCCGACTGAAGATCTATTCGGATGTATTTAAATGGTTTCCGCTTAGTCTAATTGGGATCATTCCGAGCGCTATACGTTTCTCTCTGTCTTTGCAAAATTCTATGGCAATCATAATCCATCTGTCATTGGCATCTGTCAAAAGCATAATTATGAAGAGTGATGTTTGTGTGAAATAAGCTGGAAATAAGTGCGGAGTCGAAGCTTTGAGATAGGGGCATAGCAAAGATGTGAGAGGAAGCAAGATATACGAAAAGAAAAGGTGTAAGAGAGGAGATTATTTTTTATCTTATCGAATTCATGGCTCGAAGCTGGTTTCTAAACGTAAGGAATTTCGAAATTTATAACTTCAGCCTATGTTAAAAATTTTAAATGAATTAAACTGAAAAATATTGATTTTCAAATTTAGAAATGGATTAAAGTCAAATATATTGGGTTTCAAATTTAAAAATGGATCAGACTCAAAAATATTTATATTCAAATTTAAAAATGAATTGAAGTCAAAAATTTTAATATTAATATTTTAAATAAACGCAAAACTCTTAAAAAAAAAAAAACTTTTGAAGAGTTTAGTAGAAATATTTTTTTAAAATATTTTCGATATTTGTATAGGTATATTCAAATCCTATTTATACATTAAAGGTATTGGTATACGCTACATCTGTTCAATTTAATTTTAATAACAGTTTTTTTTGTAAAATATTTGCATTATATTCATTATCCAAATACAGAAGAATATATTCAAAATCTAGCCAACTTTTTGCTTACTGTGATTATGGAATGACTTGCATGGCAAATAGGAGAGGGCCTTTGCCATCTAAATGAAAATATCTGAACATGCATTGATTATTTATTTAATCGCAGTTCATGCTCGCACATAAACATTTTCACAAATACATACCTTCTGGATTTTATTCCCCCGCATTTGCTTTGGCTGGGCTTTTCATATTTGCTCGGCATCAACGTCAAGTTGTGCGCCGACTGACGTTTGATTTGTAATTGAAATGGCAGGGCATAATTTGTTGCTGTTTATAGCATATTTAACAGATTGGGTGGTCCACTGCCAGCGAGCACGAGGGAGACAGAGGACAGGGAAAGCAAGGGATACAAGACTCGTCGTGTGCAAGTTCTGCGCAGAGGGATCAATTTCAAAGACTAGACACACATAATTGAAGATTTCCTGCCGTCTCCAAAGTGAATTACGCGACTGACAGTATATAGCGGGAAAGTAGCAAAGAGCAAGAGAGAGAGAGAGGGCAAAGGCAGAGGTAGAGGAAGATAAAAACAACTTAAATTGAATAATGTCACCCGAAAGAAGCGGCTTTGCTGCCCATCACAATTTGCTGATTGCACTAAGTATGTCGCGCAGAGACGAGTCTCCCGACAAGTAATTCAATCTGGGACCAGCAAAAGTGTGAAGTGGAATTGTCTACTATCAGACACGAGCATATATGCCATACACACGTACGTACGGATAGTTTGAGTGTATATATTAAATTTCACAAGTGAATGAAGGTGCATTTTCCCGCATTCAGTCGTAAAAAAAGGGTCATCATTTCGAAGAGAATAGCAAGGGTGGAGGAAGGAAAGAGGACAAGTGCGGCTCGAAGACAAGGTACACAAATATTTTTTTCTTTTTATACCCTGCTTATCTTACGTTAGGCATAGCACAACCCTAATTTTGGTTGTATAATTTTTGGTAGAATTAAGAAAAAACTACATTGTTAATTCAAGACAATGCTTATGATTGCAGGGTATATAACAGTCGTGTTTCATCGACTTCATCTTTTATTGTACGTGTTTTATCTCTCTTTGAAAAAATACGTTTAACTTAAAGCCGAAGCGATATAAAGTACACGAACATTGATAGTCTGAGATCTCGACTAGATTTCTACATACGAATGTCGGCGACTATAAAAAAGACAGCAACTATTAATATAGACAAAAATATGAATAATATCTCTGCCAGATGGCATTGGAAACAAACCAAATCCGTCAAAGGTCCAGAAAGCATTCTGTATGCCAAAACTGTTCAATGAGCGCAAATGCATAAAGATAATTCTAATGGATTTATCTGCTTCGAGCTATTATTACTTTCACTCCGTACACAAAACACATGTATTTTTGATTTATTTTTACTTGCGAGCATGGCATTAATTAGATTTGGGTTGGAAAAATTCCAGATAAGTCTGAAATGAAGACAAGCGCAAAAATATTATTACCTAGCGTACTGCATACGGGCATGAACTGATAAGCAATCCAATAATCCAATAATATAGTAAGAAATTTTAATTATTGTTTAAAACGCTCGATTGGAAATGCAGGTCAGAAGATGGATGGCTATATAGACGCAATTGCTAATTCAATAATATGTACATTTACGTAAAAACCTATTCCGAAATAAATATACAATTTATTTACAGCTCCAATTTACTAATCTTGAAAAAAAAACCTAGTTTACTATAACTGTTAACGCCTTTTTACGCTTTTTTGACTTATCGAAAGCACACCCTTGATAAGAACAAGTAAGAACACCATTATCAACCCTTTTACATTCAACTGGAATCGTAGTTTTCTGTTAAGTAATCATTTGCGAATTTGCCGGCGATTTTCAACAGCCTCCGTGGCGCAATCGGTTAGCGCGTTCGGCTGTTAACCGAAAGGTTGGTGGTTCGAGTCCACCCGGGGGCGGATCAATTTTTTTTATTTTTTCTGAAATTTTAAACATATTGTTTTATACAATATATATATATATATTTTTTTTTTTAATTTAAAAAAACTAATTTATAAAGAAATTGGATTTTAAAAATAGTTCATAGTGGTACATAGCAGGCCCAATGGTGGTGTTACTTTTTATGGGAGATTTGTGTGTTTACTGTCTGATCACATATGCAACATGAGCAAGTTGTAACAGTTATAGTCTGCATAGTATTTAATATACTTCCATTGTATCCTTTATCTCAAATCTGGCCAGCTCATGTACAAATCTGCTAGGCTATTCAAACTGATAAAGAAATGTTATGCTGTCTGCATATGTTGGCAAATACACCATTTCTACCCATTTTAAGGTATTCAAAAAATCCATAGCTACACACATACTCACACGCACACATTAAGCAGCCAGAGATAAATCAAAATGCAAAAAGCCCGTACATAAAAGTCCAACTTTTAATTGTTGTGAACTGGAAAAACAATACAAGACTCTTACTTGAATGAAAGACCCCAAGGCATGCGCTGCAGGGTACCCGCAAAACGAAAAAATAAAAACTGAAATAGGTAATAAAAACAATTTGATTGTGAAAAGACACAAGGCCCACTCGAAAAACTGGAACAAGATCGATGATCTGGCGTGGTTCAGACCTTCCAATGCTGTTGCATAAGAGCTGCTAGAAATGACAAATCAGAAAATGGCACGTGATTCATGGCAGATCGATTTTCTGGTTAATTTGCATGCCATACGGAAACTGCGAGCCGCAGGTATTACCAGTTGCCCCACTGATTAATGATCAAAAACTCGACCAAAGACAAATGATGCACGAGAGCAAAGAACTCAGTAGAAAACAGAAAAAAGTTTACGAAATCTTCTGATCAGGAGCGGATAGTAAAAATTAACTTCGTCGGGAATTTTAAGTGAATTTATTTTAAAAATAAAATTATTTTGAAATGCTACCAATTGAAATTAAATATCAGAAAATGTTAGCTAAAATGTGACCAATACTATATACAATGAAAATTTCACTTATCAATAGAAATTTAATTAATCTCTAAAGTATGGCACAGCGGAACATTATTATTATATAAATCTTAAAATCCAACGAATAAAAAAACAACTTAAATTTAATTAAAACTGTAAGATCGTGACATACTTTTGTGTACTTAAACTATATACAGAAACTAAATAACTATCTATAAAACAGAAATTAATTATAAATAATATATAATATAATATGATTCCCTGTGCATCCTTCTTTAGGAGCACCTCAAACTGAGCTTTAATAACAACTTTAAATTTAAAATATGCCATAATACCAGCTAATAGTTGCTTTTACAAACTGTTAACAGTTGTCGCCAAGGGCCACTGGGCGTGTCAACTCCCCCCCACTTGCAGAACGTGTGGAACGTGCCTCATAATTGGCAATGGCAACGACAGACGCGTCGCCGCAAGAGACCCAAGAGTCGCAAGCAGCGGCAATTATTTGGACAATGTAGTAAACGGTTTTTCGCGGTTTTCACATAACTTGGGCCCCAAAAGCACTAACAAGCAAAAAACTGTTGACCAAAAAAAGCAATGGCTGAGAAGAGAACTGGCAAAAAGCACACACACTCACAATCACACAAAAATGAAGGCTCGCAGTGCGCGTAGAAGGAGTCGCAAAAGCGAGCAGAAATGACACATCAGATAAGGCAACAGCACCTACCAGGGGCACCGAAATGCAAGCCAAACCAAGCTGAAACCAAACCGAATTCAAGCCGAAACAGAGAACAAAACAAAAATGTGGCAAACGAGGCAGCAGGCAGCGTTGCCACGAGATGCAGCAAACGATTGCAGGCGCAACACAATGTGAGGCTGCAGCAGCAGCAGGAGCTGAAGCTGCAGCTGGAGCCGGAGCCGGAGCTGGAGCTGTAGCTGGATCTGCTGTCAGGGTCATTGCACAGCAGCCAGACCTCAGCCGCTGCCACGCCTGCTCCCCTCCTACACCTTGCCCGGTTGCATTTGTACTTAGCAATGCAAAAGACGCGGCGCTGCTTACACGGCGTACAACACAAATTGCGGTGTCGAACAACATGTTGCACGGCGCACGGGCAGCGCGCCTCTTGCCACAACAATGGACGAACGCGGCGACATTTTGGGTGCTGCTTCTGCAGGTTTCTTTTTTTTTTTTGGTTTTTTTTTTTTGAGGAAAAGTCTAATTGACGAGCGCCTCGACGGGTGTTGTGGCTGCTTGTTGCCTATTGCTAGACATGCTATGCTGCCCCCATAATGAGGCACGGTCCCAGCTGTGGCTGCCTTCTGCGCCTCAGTTGCCTTGCCTAATCCTATTTGCAGCCACACTTCCATACAATGGTCGGCTTTCGCTCTGCTCTTGCCCCCGGGAGCTGCAGTGGCTGAATGCGAATGTGCAACGCGCTTTGACGCATGAATAAGTGATGCCAATTTTCAAGGTTCGAACCAAAGTTGTCAATGCCAATACCGCACAGTGGAGCCAACTGAAACAAAAAGCTTGAAAGTGTTGTGAGTCAGATAAGTTTGAAACAAGCTCTGCTTTCATAAGAGCTTTATAAATAGTTTTCATGTTATAGAGAAGGAAAATTATCTGAATCTTATTTGTTCAATATTTTAAAACTTTATAAAAATTGTCGCTCCCAGCCCTAAAACTTTAAAAATTATAGCAATAAAAAGCTATCTTATCATAGTCTGCTTACTCATTTCCACAAACTGAATGTATTTCCTTTTATAATTTTTCAATGAAGGGAGGGTATGAAGGTCTGATATGTATAGAAATCTATGTCTTGCTTTTGCCTGTTCATTGCCAGAAACTAAGTATGGAGGTAGACCTTGAAAGGTCTGATGTGTAAATAAATAAATAACTTTATATGTATTTTTTTAATGCTGCATTTACACAAACTGAATATATTCCCTTTTATAATTTTCCAACGGAAGGAGGGTGGGAAGGTCTGATAGGTATAAAAATGAATAGACCTTGGTTTTTGCCTGTTCAAAGGTCTGAAAGGTCTAAAGTGTATAGAAATAAATAACTTTATACGCATTCTTTTAACGCCGCATTTACACAAACTGAATATACCTTCTTGCAAGCATTTTGAATGCATGCAGCGTCTGAAAGGGAACAATAGAGTTGAGAAAGACACCAAATCTATATGTGTATGTACAAAAAGAAATAACCTTTATATGGTTCGTCTTTCGTTCATTTGCACAAACCGAATACAGCTACTTGCAGGCATTAGGCCGGGTGTGAAAGGGAGAATTCGAGTTGACGAATTTCTGTAAAAGGCCACGCGAAAGCGCGAAGAAAGAGAGGGAAAAACATAAATTGCAATTCTCTCTGAAGGGGGAACTTAACTGTCTTCGTTGGTGCAGTTGCTGCTGTTGCTGCTCTTTAGCACTTCACGTGCGAAACGAGAAAGGAGAAGAGGAAAATGGCAACTTTAAATTAGGTTTGACAAGATAAACGACGGAACAACGCGCGAAGGCCGAAGGCATCGCTCAATCGTGAAGAGACGCGAGTGCAACCCGACTAGAGACCCCTGAAAACTGACCCCCGTGCTGAGACTCATTATGTTGCCGCTCGCATCGATTTCGACTGCTATTTCAATTCTCCAGGCTGCAGTCGTCAGTCCGCAGTCCGCAGTCTCCAGTCTACAGACTGCATTCTACTGCAACTGCAGCGGAAGAGGGCGCGCTAAGTGTGTATAATTTGATGGGAGTCTGCTGCGATTTTGCAATATGCAATTCGCAATTGGCAATGGCATCGAGGCGTTGAAAGGCTTATTAAAAGAAATTTGCAATTACAAAGCCGAGGCTGCATCTCCAGTAAATTGCTCAGAGCGTGGCAAGAGGGACAGGCAGAGAGAGAGAGAGCGAAGAGTGAAAGAGAGAAAACAGCTAGCCAAAGAGATGGAAGCGTTGAGATTTGCCATGGCTTCACGTTTTCAAGCCATTTATGTTATTTGCTGGCTCTGTTCACCAATGCCTCGAATGCCCTGCAGAGGATTGGATGCAGCGAACGCAATGACGCAATGAATGTGCTATATAAAGATAAAGATACGTGCCTATAAATGAGAAAAATTAAACCAAAACTAGTTTTAAACATAGTTATTAAATAAGCAAAGTTTACTTATTGCGTTCAGTAATTTCTTTATTTAAAAAATATGTATATATATATTTTTATTAAAAACATATTAATTATAATTTTAAACTGACAAGACACTAATAATTAAAAAAAAAAAATTTAGAAGGTTTTATTTTAATATTTAATAATATGATGATTATTAGTGAGCAACATTCTGCTTGGAAATACTTAATTTTTCGAATTGCTTAAAAACTTTTAACTTGGTTTCAGAGTTTTGGGACGATAAGAGTGTGTGCTATTCGACTACAACTGCTGCCTTCTTGTTGCTGCCCTGCTGTTTCTCAACGTTTCGCTAGCTCTATAAGGCCTACCACAATGGGGCTGGCACGAAACTCCACTTTTAGAAGGCACCTTATCTGCGCAACGGCATCATTTTTTCACACCAGCAGCAGGCAGTCCAAGTCGCAGTCGAAGTCGACGGGCAGGAGAATCCAAAGGGCAACCCGCACACAAACGGGATAAATATTATGGCCAAGTTGGCCGAGACGAGACTAACAGATCTCATATCGGCCGGCGTACGTGGCCGAGGCAATGCCTTGAAATGCTCAAACATAAATTCAGCGAATACGAGAAGGCAGCTGCAGCTTGAAGAACGAGAACGAAGAGTGCAGTCAGCACAGTCTGCACTGCAGACTGAGGCCTAAGCCAGTCCGAAGTCCGGTCCAGGCTAGCCGATATGCCCTGCAGATTAGTGTGCGACATAGCGCAGGAGCTGCAGTTGTATTCGAGTCTGCATTTGAGTACATATTTGTGCATCTGTGAATGCTGACCCTGATCATTGGCCACTCGGGAGAGATGGGGGCATTGTTCCTTCCCGTCTATAAATTATCGATTAGACGGGCCAATGAACTTTTATTGCGCACAAGTAAATTGCATCTGGCTAAAATTTGATTCAGTTACGCTCTCAAATGGTCCACGCCCCCCAGAGCCCAACGTGCAACTGTACCCGGCCAGGGTACAGCAGGAAGGTACGTGCAAGGTGTGAAATTCGCTGCCTCTCGCATATTCCCCAAAAGGGCCACCACATATGGGTTTTGAAGCACAAAGTCGGCTCTCGAGCATTTCATCTGCCCAGACAATTCGCCAGGCCTCAAGATGTGCCTGGAATTTTAAATACGTCGTGCGAACGCAGAGCATAAGAGACCCGCCAGATACTTTGCTGTCAAAGGGGAGTGAACTGAGGTGTGTATCTGCCAAATAGCAAAGTAGGATCTGCAACTGCGAATCGTAGGAATGAGCTTTCATTGTTCCAGCTTCAATATATCAACTGTGAACAAAAAAGATCTATTAAAGACTTTCAAGAACTTATAGCTTAAAACTCAGATTAGGAGATTGAAAAGTCTACTGATCAACTTAGGAACTATCTCTCTTGTTATAATAACTAATCTTCCAATAAATAAGTTTATAATTTCATAAACAAGTTAAGAGACCCGCCTGGCACTCCACGCTGCCTACAGGGTATAGTCGTAAACGCTGCAGACGGCAAACGCAAAGTGTGATTAACGCGTACCTGCAACTCGGCAGCCAAGGGACCCTAAGGAGCGCTGCCACAGAGCTCACAGATCGAGCTGCCCAGTCTGCCTTTTTGACACAAGACTCAAGACTGCATCGCTCTGGCTCTGACTCTGATGCTGGCTCTGGCTCTGGCTCTGGCTGTCGCCGTCTGCGTCTGCGTCTGCCGCGTTGGCGACGTTGACAAAAACCCACGACACGTTGTCGTCCTCCGCATCGTCGGCCAAATGCGCGCAGAAGCTGCACAAAAACTCGCCCGAAACCTCAAACTTAAACTCAAGCTGTCTGTCGCGCTGCGGCTGTCCGTCCGTCTGTTCTGCCTGTCTGTCTGTCTGGCTGTCTGTCCGTTCCGTCTCTCTACCTGGGGCATGCAGCTTGGACCTTTAGTGGTTGGCAGCTTAAATGCCCAACTCGTTATGTTTACCACAGCAGCCCGAGTCCCAGATAAGTTGAAACTGCCTCCGCGCAAGTCTTCTGCCTGCTCTCTCTGTCTGTCTCTACCTTTCTCTGTCTCTGTCGCTGCTTCCTGCTCTGCCTTCGTCGTCGCCTCTGCACTTTGCATGCGAGTACCCCGACCACTTCTCAACTGCCGCGGGCTGTTTTGGGTCCCTTTTAATGAGAGGCTGCCTGTGGATGGGGCACGGAGCACGCTGACTGCATCTTTTTAATAATATTGTTTACGTGACATTTGATTTATTATGAACTTTTCCTTTTGACAGATTATGTGGCGGCCCGACTGCACGGCAACGGCTACTGTTTTGCCTCGTCTCAGAGCCGCAGCCGCAGCCCCAGCCGCACCTTCTGCCTAAGAAGTTGCACGTTATCGTCTGTGCGTGTGTGTGTGTATGTGGCACGCACATTTCAGCGTTCTGGTTCCCACTTTTTTTGCATTTGCATGCGAATCATGGAGCGAAGATTTAAACGCAGATGCTGCCAAATCAATTAGGCCAACTAATAAACGGGCAGAAGGCCGACAATTATTCGCAATTTGCAGATTAACCGGAAGCCCGCCAGAGATTCTACGTGTGCCACATGTGGAGTGAATGGAAATGGAACCGAGCATATTCCATATTTTGCACAAAACTTTCGACTTTTCGAAAATAGTTTAAACTTTTAACTAATGTTAAAATATAGTTTGGTGTAATTGGTAAAAGTTATCAGGAATCAATCTAATAATGATAATAATAATAATAATAATGCTCATCTTTTTATCCAAATAGAGGGAAGCACGTCTATCTAAGCGTATCTTGTACGCTATAGTCTTGTTGAAACATAGTACAAATATGTTGAATGAGTCATTGGAGCTTAAGATCGATATTTGTTATGTCGGAATATTGAAACCAAATTTAGCACGCACTACGTTTAAGATTATAATTTTCTGAAATTTCTGAATTTCTGATTTAATACTCAAGATACAAACGAGAAAATTTCAGTTTTTTTTTAACTTCTATTCAATATATTACGCCCTAACCAACTGCTTTAAATAGCGTATATTTATTTATACTTTATTCAAATTTCAACTAAAATCTGATAAGTTAATGTTAAGTCAAATACAATTGAGTTAAAGTTTTTTCAACTAATAAAATAAATATCCTTTTTATTCGTAACAATTGCTGTTTTCATGAAATTAATTACAATCATTCCGCTTTCCCCGGAACTTCAACAATTTCTTAAAGCTGAATTAAACACAGTCTTAAAATATTTTCAGGCTTGCAGAGTATTATGTTTTCGGGTTTCTTTGCTTCTCCTTCGTCTTTTTTTAATACCGCGGCCCGATTCGTCGCGCTTATTTACAGAGAACTCGACATCGGGTGCCACATTGTCGCTTTTCGTTTTAATTAATAACCAGTTTCATTTCTTCCTTTTTCGTACCGATTTTTACAAATTAAACGTTGATAAGCCTGAAGTTTGTGTCTAAAATTTAATTATGCTGCATGCAACAGGCCGGGTATCAGAGGTTGTAGTTGTTACCGCTGTTTCTGTTGCTCTTGCTGTTTCGGTGGGTTATCGTCGAGAGTTTAATCTTTATGGGTTATGGCTGCACTCGAGTCGTTAGGCTCAGTTTAAACAGCCCGTTCGCTCGATGCGTTATTTATGCGCTCTGTCCACAATAATAGTCACAATAAACACAATTCAAGCTGCCTCGCGCTGCCCCATCCGTAGCCCCCTCTCTGTCTGTTCTCTGGCCCTGTGGCCGTGGCACAAGAACAAGGTGTGAGCCCCGCTGCGATGGGGCGATCGTTCCAATATTGACTCGGCGATAATGTCATAAATGTGACAGCGATAAAAATCGCTACAGTTTCCATGCCTGTCGCAGCGAGTGGTCTGTTATCTAACTGCACAGGTTGTACAACGGGGGAGAGAGCTAGAGAAGCAGCAAGGAAGACAGCGGCAGGCGGGAGTGGGGTCTTTTGCCGGCAATTGAACCTTATTTACACTTTACAGCAATGTCAAATGTTTGCTCAAAAGCCTCAACACATTGATTAAGACTTAAAGGAAATATTCAAACAGAAAGCGACGGAGTGACAGCGGAAAGGATAGAGAGAGAGAGAGAGAGAGGGTGAAGGAGGGATAGAGCGAGGGGCACACAAATCCCCTTTTCGACTGCGCTGTCATTGACTTTGCCGCCTGAAATGCATTTCAGAGTTTTTCAAAGCGATTCATGCCTTATTTTATGCAAAGTCAGACACGACTTTGCACTAAGCGATCCAAGCGAAAACGCTGGAGAAGAAAGCAAAAGGAAACCATCGACGTCTAGATGCTCTGCCAATAAATTGGGCACATACATACCTCACATTTAAGCTGAGAAAAACCAAATTAATTTTGGTTGGACAATTAACTTTAAAAGTTGCAAATAACTCATTTTTCAAGGCCACTTTCCATTCTTTCAGATTGAATTCTTAATGCTAAATAAATACATTAGTATAATACTTTTAATTTAACTTTAAAATAATTAATATAAAACATTACACATATAGGCAAACTGACCTGAAATCTTCCCCTATGTATATGTACAATATATGTACCAAACAGCCTTAACTTAAGTTAAAAATCCGCTAAAATAATAGTTTATACAGGGTAACTGGCCGGTGGAGTAACTCGGTCCAAATTTCAATGCATTAAACTTATGTATTCCTAGTTAATACCATCGATTTATGTAATTTAAATAAAATGATATGTTCTTGGAAAATCCACTTTGTCAGTTTACAGGGCAAATGGACAGTCGGGCACACCCTGCAACTGTCAGTCAGCCGGCAGACAGGCCACATTTGTTGTGCGAATGCCGGGCACAAGATTTCTGCGCACAGATTTCTGAGTCCACCCGGGCCCGAACCCAGCAAATAAATTGTATTTCTTCTCAGTTTGAGCTGCGGCTCGCAGATCTCGCCGTGTTGCTCTCTAGAGACTCCACGCTTCGCAGACTTCTTTCGCGTACGTGCGAAGCAAATGCAAGGAATATTTCGCGCTGTTGTTTATCGCACTCCTCGCATCACAGCTCGCAGCTCGCTGCTCTCGGGACGCGGCACTCGGAACTTGCGACTCGCCAGGCACAATTAATCATATCGGAATAAACTTAGACCGTTCGCCCTTTGTGGGCATAAATCTCGGCGGGCATTAAGCCGGCTCAGACCGCAGTTGCGACCGAAGCCGAAGCCGAAGCCAGGTCCAGTCGAGAGGGTAAACGCTGCGTTATGCACATGCGCAACAAATCGCTTGATTAGTTTTTACATAGCCCGAAGAATTGGGTATAACAGGAAATAAGCTTAACGAAAATCCATTCGGGCTGAGCCTAACTTAAGAATCTTAATTTTAAAATTCTTACATTATTATGTAGTGTTCTTCGCCTGAATTAGATAAGAATCTTAACACTAAATCGCATATTTATTTGGGCTAAAATCAACTTTAGACTTACAACTGCAAAGTCCCGTTGAATTTTTAGATACTGACGGCTTCTTGCATTGAATTAGATGAAGACTAATTTTTATAATAACAACCATGTATACAAGGTATATACGGTATGAATAAGTTTGCATAATAAATAGAAATAAACTACTTTTAATTTACTGTATATGAGCTTAATAAATATTCGCTTGAGCTAATCTTCACTTAAGTAATACAGTTGATTTTTTCCTTATACTAATACATTTACTAAAGCTTTTTAGCAATTCAAGACGACAACTAAAATATTTATTAATATTATCATAAATATTGTTAATGAGTTGATTTACAAGTATTATAGATTATTATTATATTTTCTATTTTAAAAACATACGTGTGTATTTATAGGAGTTCAATAAACTTCTAAAAGTTCTGCCCATTTCGGTTTATTTTTTCTCTGCAAATCAGATGTACGACGTCTGATGAGGTGTCGCCAGCTGTAGCATGGCGCTGTAAAGTCAGAACTCGGGCGTCTCGACCCTAGGCTTCCCAGACTTCTCTAATTAAATTACGTCTGGCTGCTCCTTTTTCGTATTTTAATTAAAGTGATAAAATTGCAGCTTCGCGGCAAGTTCCAGCACGAAGTGCAAAAGTACAGACCGAGAGGAAATTGACTCTATAAAATCGCATAGCATTTATTCGCGGCTTTTAATAAGGGAGTTTTTATTATTAACTGAAAACTCTAAAGTATAGCCAACTATTGTCAATAAAGTGGAATTATACGCGTAGTAATAAGTGGGCAAGTAAGGCTACAGCACTGCACACAATGTCGCCTTTATAGCGGAATCAAAACCAAAACCAAAATCGAACACTAAAACCCATTTCCGATCCTCAGGCTTAAGGACGAACAAGAGGAGTCGGAGAAGAGTCAAGCCAAAAGCGGATCACAATTAAGTGCATATAAATTCTGTAATTTTACGATCGCATTGCTTATAAAGAGAGGCTGCTGCAGCCGAAGCTACGGCTGGAGCTGGCTCTGGGGCTGAGACCGAGTCTGAGGCTAAGCCAAGCATTAAGTAGTGGAATTTATGCGACGACTTAAGCTGTGCGCAATAGCCGCAAAAATATGGCCAATACGTGGGGTCAGTGCGACAGTTGGACATGACAGAGACGGTATGTGGCTGAGCTTTCTGTCATATGAAAGGAAGTAGGAACCCGACTTTAAAAAGGGACTGTGTCACAAGAAAGTAAAGAGCAGATGGTGAAGGTAGTGTTATAGTTGTATATATCTAATAGCTAGATTTCCAAAAGTAAAGATAATATAAATTGTCAGAAAATCTTTATATTGATTAATACTGATAGGCAAGAATAAATAATAAGGATATGTAAAAAAACTATAAGTATAAATATATTTGTATAATTCGGCATTATATGGCAATGTTATTAATTTTAGAAAAGCGCTCCAAAAATGTATAAATTCTATTTATAGCAAAACTTAAAAATTTAATTACTTCACAATACTTAAGCATACATAGTATGATAAGTAGTATTCTGTATTAAATATCAATGACGATTACCATATCTTACCCATGCTCGCTTCCTATTCTATATGGAACTAAATCTCTATTTCTGATTAGTCATGACATTGGCAACTAGTGTCGTTAATTTTAACGATTGCTTAACGAGCAGAAAACTGCCACCGGTCAGCGATCGATGGAAGCTGCGTCCACTTCTCACCTCTCAGTTCTGCTCGATCGCTTGATCCGTTGATCGGCGAACGCAACGGGCGGCCCTTAAGCCCGTCCGGACGGGCAGCTAAGCTCTCGGACTGTCGTCCCGGGTGTGAAGGTGTGAAGAAAATTGTCGACCACAGGCCACATTCAACCAACACAAATAGCCGCAGCCCTCTGGCCGGAATCTGGACGGGTCCATGGGCCGAATTCGCGGAAGACGCGAACGGACAAACGCGCGCAGCAATAAATAAAATAACAAGCCGCAACCACAGACGCTGGGGACGACGCAATGCGGCGGCTTTTTTCTTAGGTCTTCTTCTTGTGCAATAAATTTTATTTATTTCCTCTCTACAAGGATATGCGAAGAGCCGATCTCTGGGCTTTTCCCCCGGCTTTTACCTCGTGTCGCACTTAATTAGCGTTCGCCTTTGCGGCCAGGCCTTTTGAAGCTCCAAGTACCCCCAGCTCAAAAAAGGGATTATGTGTAGGCTGACCAAGTTGAGAATGTCCCTGTTTGGTTCTCAACACACATACGAATACCAAATACAAGATGACCAGAAGAGGAAAGTGTGAGTAACAAAACTACATGAAGTAAACGAGCTGATTAAGTCGAATAACTTTTATTAGAAGAGAAAGCATCAATCTTGATTATTTTTGATAGAGGAAAACTTTTTCAAAATTGCGACTATTCAAGAGTTTAATAGGTTTTTCAAAAGAAAATCCCAAACCTCATTTTATTATTTCTTATAGATATTTGCAGCTATTTGAGCTGATCATCTACAAATAAAAACAAACGATCTAATTTTATTTTTTTTTTTATTTATAATAAAGAAGGTTAACAAATGAATTTTTAACCAACTTATATTTAATAAGCGCTAGCTGCCAGGGCTTTCGGCTCAATTTATTTTAGCTGCTGATTTTCCTTAATCTGTTTAAGTCTTTAAACTATATTCTCGGTAATCACTCGATCCGATATAATCGAATCGTTTAATCTAGCCGAGAAATGATCTATCTTCATTTAATCATGGCTAAAAGAGCCGCTTTCCTGATCCGATCTGTTCGATTTGCGTGCAATATACATATATGCCACAATCACATAATTGGCCGTAGATATTTGCTTTAGATATTGGAATGCCCGTAATACACGCCATAAACCATCAATTACAGACATCAATAAGCGGTAAGGCGGACAGATACCCATGATATTCGCTTTGAATTGCAGGTAATAGCTTAATGCATCGACTCTGCAACCGATTTACGGGTGCGAACCATTTCGCATCTCCACTAACAAGTTCGTTAGCGGCCTGTTACAAGACTCTTGGCCAGACTAGCTGCAGACTCTTGCCGATCGCCAGTCGGCCAGTCTAATCCATGATAATTAATTACTTGGCAGGCCTTGCAGGCGGCTGGCAAACAACTTAATACAGCATAAATAATTGTCAAACTGCGCAGGCTCGAACGCGCGAATTAGTCTTCATTATGTCAATAAATCTTAGCGCGGCTTGAACTGGCCCGGCAAGCTGGACCATGTTAACAAGCCAACTGACCAACTGCATTTGGACTGCGTGGCCAATTTTCCTATCAATTGCAATGGGAAAGTTGAAAATTCCGATTCGCGGATTGATGATGGATTGCGGTTGAAAATCTCCAAATAGGGATATGCACTGCGGGAAACTGGATGCATGTATTGTATGCTTAGTGGTACAGCCTTTTACAGAAGCTCGTTATATCGATCGTTTTTTATGTTTTACTGAATTCAGAATTAAACGTATTCCCCCACGAACGATACAGTAGGATACACTTCAGCCCTGGTGCCTGCTTGCTATACAACTTTTGTGTTTATCGGCAGATTAGGTTGCAACTCGAAGCGTAGATCAACATTACTGTCAACTAACAGCGTTACTTGGCAGAGTTCTCTGGCTGTTAAAGCTTGATTAATACTTAAGTTCAAATCTAAAATATCGAATTGCGGAGTCGATGCGAATGTCACTAAAATTTTGAAATAAACTTCATTAGACTATGCTATTTTGGGATCTTTATGCCAAATTTGGTGACTATAGCTCTTGTAATAGCTGAGATCTGCGCTTTCATACTGACAGATAAACAAAAATGACCCCACGGTCATTAGTGCTGATTAAGAAAATACCTGGATCTATGTATGTATGGTATACAAATACGAAGAATACCCATGCCTAACTTAGTGTCCCCAGCCCTTATAATATGCCTTTCAGCCTTTTAAGTGAACGAAAGCTATAAAAATATATGCCTAATTAATTTCAGTACTGGTATATTTGCTGATTTGATATATGTATATATGTCTAAGTCCCTGGGCACCTCAGCCTCTGGCAGTCTGCTGAGGTGTAAGCCTCGGGTCGCCAGAGGGAGCAACAGTTCCAAATGAGACGACAATATTTTAATTAAATGTTTTGTGGAGCGCAAGACACACGACAACAACAACGACGGCAAGAACAACAGCAACAACAACAACCGCAACGACACCAACAAGAACACCTCAAACAAGTCGACAGGCGATCGCAAAAGGTTGCTGAGGCAGAATGCCGTGCAACAAGTGTTAGGCCGGGGCAACATGGCTAACAAGCGTCGCCAGCGTCGTCTGCGTTCTTGTTACTGTTGCTGTTGCTGTAGTCTGTCAGCAACACGCAGCAGAGAACAACAAAAACAACAGCGACGAGCAACTACGAACTGAAAGCGAACGAGGTGTTGAAGTAAATATGCAAGCTCAACAAATTTTACATGCTGCGGCAATAATTGAAAAAGCATGTTGCCACACGTCGCGCCTCGTGTTGCAACAAGAGTTTACGCTTAGAAGCCGACGGAGGCGATTCCGCATATTAATCATGCACTTTAGCCAATCCTTGCAATACGCATGCCATTTCTTGGCTAAGTACCACCATTTAGCCTGAGAAAAATACGCTGAAACAAGGAAAAGCGATCTTTGGCGAATATAACGTACCCTTGCGAGTGACTGCCTAACACCATATAGAGTGAATGCAAGGGTTTTAAGTGAATTTGGCTGTGATTACTTAAAAAATATGTTCAAATAAAATAATAAAAAAATATATACAAATTATAAATAACAACTATTTTAAACATATAACAAATTCGTCCTTAGCATTTTAAATAACGCTAATTTTTATAGTTTTTTTTAAATTATCAAAACTTGTAATTTAAGGTTTTTTTATTTGTTAATTAATATTGCAACAAACCCGATTACTGAAAGCTTAATATGATCCCAAGTATGTAAAAACAAAAATTTTGCGAGATGTTCGATGACATATGTTTAAGATATAGATCCAATCTATTTTCCTACGAAATAATGCACAAATTTTATAAAGCCAACCCTTTAAGGGTTAAAGTTATTCAATTTTCATCATATAAAATATAATTTTCCTCCATAAAATGAGTTTATTAAAATCTATCATAATTTCAATTACAACGAAATTTCATAATTTATAATTTAAAATAGTGACGAATTGTATTTATACTTTTCTATCGAATAATTTAATTTTCCTGCCAATGAACTTAATTTATTTAAAGAATCTGCATCGATATGGAACAACAATTTGTTGCATATTACATCACATCAAAAATGTCGCGCATTATTATATATCCGCTATTGTGAACAGACTTTCGATATAAATTCTGTTCTGTTTGTATTTATCCGTGCAGCGGAAGCTGCAACAGAGCCAACAGCAGCAACAGCTTCAGCGAAAATGGGGAGTACCACTATCAAAATACCCTGCAGACAGAGTTGCTTAAAATGGATTTTTGAAAATATCAATTGCAAGTCTTTTCAAAAGATCTTGAATAAATTTCTTGATATTAACAAAAATTCATGAAATTTTTTAGAAAGTAAAAACTTTTCAAGACAAATTCAATTTCTAGTCTGCAATTTTGTATTTAAATTCGATAATATTGGGAAATTAGCGTGGCATTTCTGTAGACAACAAAAATTAACTCAAGAATCAAAATTCATTATAAAATCACAATAAATTTGCATTTTTATTTTGTAATTCCAAACACCCAAAAAAGTTGAAAAACAAAAGTCTGCTAAGTTGTTTGTTCTATTCACTATTTACAGAGTGTATACCCTCACAGCTAGAGTAAGAACAGTGAAGCTGCTCGCCAGTTGCATGTTGCCGGTTTTTCTCTTGTTTCTGTTGTTGTTAATTTTTTTTTGTGGCCAATGCCGCGCCGCAATTGCCGCTGATCGCGTCGATTCAATTAGTAATTCTAAAAAGCGGCAGGCGACGCCTTCTGCATCCTAATAAGTTGCTACCGTTGTTGGTTGTTGGTTGTTGTTGGTTGTCGTTGCTGTTGCTGCTGTTGCTGCAGTTGCTGCAGTTGCTGCATTTGCTCTGATGCAAGAACAACGAAGTCAGCAAAGCCTGAAAAAGGAGACAACGATTTCCAGGCCGAGCTTTTCCAATTGCTGCAGTTGTCGGTGCTGCACTTTTCATGCCCAAATGCAGTTGCACACAACGTTGTTGTTGCTGCAGTTGTTGTTATTGTTGTTGCTGCTGCTTCTGTTGGTGTTGCCGTTGCATTCACATCAGTGCACACATTGACTATTTTTGTCTTTGCGGTCGCAGTCGCCGGCAGCGGCTGCTTCGCCGTCGACGTCAACGTCAACGCAGTCGTCGGGCAACATGTTTGCGCGTTCGTCTCTTTTCCACAGAAAATGTAATTATGTACTGTGATTTCATTATACCCTGCATCCCAGCGATTTGTTTTGGAGGGTGTAACGAGTGGAATGCACATTTTATCAACTGCTTATTAACATTGTATATATAAATATATATAAAGATATTGATAATCACATAGTAATATATATATAGATAAAAGATAACGATAAACACATAATCCACACGTCGCAGCTTCGAAGCTATTGAGTAACTTCTTTCCCCTACAGGGTATTTATTGGTCGAGCCGACTCGCCTGCAACATGCTTGCGGGTTTTTCTGCAATCGCTTTTATTGCAGTTGTTGCCATTTCTGTACGCACAACATTACAAACTTGGATCAAATTAATTCTTCAAGCCAAATCGCGCAGCTAATCAAAAGTTTAATCAATGCGGCATTTTGATGTGACATTGCAACCTTTTTTCTTCCTGCTCTTGCTAAGGGTATACCAACTACGTCACAGAATACGAAACGTATTAAAGGAGTTGGTGATGGCTACAGAATGCGAAAAAATATACTTCTTGAAATTGAGTTTCATAGGTTTCTCAAAATTAAAAATAATTGCGACATGTTCAACCTCACATTTATAATGCGAAAAAAGAAAGAGTAATCAAACTTCGATGTTAGCAATGCTCTACATCGCCTACTATACAACTCCATAGATGAAACGATGGGAAAATATGTGATCGAAGCATGGAAGGAAATACCTAACTATGCAGTGCTTGCAGGACTTGAAAGGCCAAGCGAGTCTTATACATGCCGATCGAGTGATCGTTCACCTAATAATTGCAGTCTCTGATGGCGGGAGACTTGACAAAGTTCAACGTAGTTTGATATTATAACCCCAGTTGAAAACATATTCTCTAGGTCAACAAGTTTATAGTCCCGTAAATAAACTTAGACTGTATAAATACAAATTAAATAAAAACAAGTTTTTTCTAATACTATAAAATTGAGAGCTTCCGAGCGAGACGCCGCCAAACAATATTATCCACGTCTCAGTTAATTGGCTGTCACTCAATCGGAACCGAGCAGAACTACATGTAACCTATTATTGTGGTATATAGTCTATAAACCTATAAACTCAATAAAAACAAAAAAAATTCCAATACGAAGTTTTTATGATTTTAATAAATCAATCAGGCTTTCAGCTCACTCCTTGAAATTTTCGAATTAATTTCGCATTATTTAAATTCTAAATCATAATTCTGAATTTTCATGTTTTGTTTTAAGTTTTAATGTGCTTGTTGCACAGTGTAAAATATAAAATTTTTACTTTACGTACATATTTATATAAGAGATGATAAGTCGGCGATCAATATTATCAGTGCACTGTATAGTCATTACTGTTTGCACGCTTTGCCGGGTCGGACCGGAATTATTTGAAATGTTCGTTGTCGTATTTTTTAGTGCAGCTTTACTGCTAACCCTTTGCATGCTGATACGCCGTATCAATCGCACTTTCTTTATCCTGTCGTTGACAAAGAGAATTCAGACACTCGATGGAAGTCCTCTTGAAAGCAAAGTCTACGTGCAGCCCGGCAAGTCAGTATTTGGCAATAACTTGGACATACTCCAAATGACGCCCTGTGAGTTTGTTCGAAATCAGTTCAAAATTTTATTTTTGGATGTTTTTGTATTACGTTCTTCGCTTTGTTGCAAAGAGGTTCAATGTCTGAATTCAATATAATGTGTGTATTTTAAGCTCGATCAGTACATTTAAATGAGATTATTTCAGCGATAATTTTTCAATATATACGAAATTTATTGGTCAAGGCCGGGGGACGTAGCTATATATTTTATTTTCTATTCGCACCTATGTACAATGTTGTACGGCCCGAGGACGCCGAAGAAATTCTTCAGAGCACCAAACTCATAACGAAGAACGTCGTGTACAACCTCCTGGTGCCGTTCCTTGGCGAGGGCCTGCTAATTAGCACAGGTTAGTGTAAACAGGGCTCGTACTATCACAGTTATTACAATTTCTCACGATTTTCAGATAGGAAATGGCACGCTAGGCGTAAATTGCTAACACCCACCTTTCATTTCAATGTTCTGCAAAACTTTTTGGATATATTCAAGTAAGTGTTGAGGCTAAAGGTTTCTACATATGGAATCTGATACTATCATACCACTTTTAGACAGGAATCTCATAAGCTGATCACCGTCCTGCAGCAGCATGTCAATGAGGAACTCAAACTAAATCATGTTGTTCCACAATTCACACTCAACAATGTTTGCGGTAAGTTTTGGACTTTATAATATTGAGGAGCAGCATCTATAATGCAAAGTTTAAGCTGATAAGAAATAGTGTACACAAGATGTTGTACACGATTTTAAGATAAGCTTGAAAAAAAATGGAAAATAATAATTTATACTATAGTAAATTCATCCAAGTTTTTTTTCTTAAAGAATTATAACAAAATTCGGTTGTTGAATATACCATTTACCCATTGAAAATGGGTAAAGAATAATATATTAACTTTTTAAAAATGTATGTAACAGGCAGAAAAGGCAGAAACAGACTATACAAAATATATATTTTCTTGATAAGTAATAATAGTCGAGTCGATTTGGTCGTGTCCGTCTGTATGAGCACACAGATTTCATCTATTAAATGAGCTTGAGACACAAAACACGGTAGGATACCTCGTGTATACACATACGAAGTTTATTTCAAACGTTTTGTGGCGCCTACAGCTGGAAATCAAGAATTTATTTATTTATAGCAAATATTACAAGAGCTAATCGCCCTTGCAGTATTTCGAAGAATTTGGATTTTCAACTTTTGGATGCCACGCCCACCGCCGCCATAAATCGATTTTTTTAATTACTTGAAAAATTGAAACGTAATAAAACATATTTTTTACATTCTTGTCAAAATTCTTAAAGAATTTATAGAGAAAAAAATGGTCTCACCATTTTCTTCCTTCAACAGAAACCGCCCTGGGAGTGAAACTTGACGACATATCAGGAGGAGAACGATATCGTAGAGCAATACACGAACTGGAGGAGGTAATAGTGGAGCGCCTTTGCAATCCGCTGCTCTACTTCCCAGCGTATTTATATTTCTACGGAAGTTACCGAAAGCAAATAACAAATTTAAAGATAGCCCATGATTTCTCCAGCAAAATCATTGAGCGAAAGCGTCAGCAGTTCAGGCATCAAAAGGATACCAAAAGCGCGGACGATAGCGGCCGGAAGCAGCGCTATGCCATGCTGGACACACTGCTTGCCGCAGAGCATGAGGGCCTAATCGATCAGCAAGGCATTTGTGATGAGGTCAACACCTTCATGTTCGAGGGCTATGACACGACCTCGACGTGCCTGACCTTCACCATACTCATGTTGGCCCTGCACCAAGATGTGCAGCAGCGCTGCTTCGAGGAACTGCATCAGCTGTCCGACAATGACGACGACCTGAGCGTGTTTAACTTCAACCAATTGGTCTATTTGGAGTGCGTGATTAAGGAATCGCTTCGTCTCTTTCCCCCGGTTCCCTTTCTGGGACGCATCTGCCCCGAGGAGTGTGTGGTGAATGGTCTAATAATGCCGAAGAATACCCAGATCAGCATACATGTCTTCGATGTCATGCGAGATCCACGACACTTTCCGAATCCCAACGCATTCGAGCCTGATCGATTTCTACCCGAAAATACCGTTAATCGCCATCCCTTTGCCTTCATACCCTTCAGCGCCGGCCAGCGAAATTGTATTGGACAAAAGTTCGCCATTCTGGAGATCAAAGTCATGCTGGTCTCCGTCTTACGGAACTTCAAGCTTCTGCCTGTGACCCGCCTGGAGGATGTTGTCTTTGAATACGGCATTGTGCTACGATCGCAAAAGAGCATCAAGATCAGACTGCAGAGACGTCAAGTGGAGCAGAGTGGAAGAACGTAAAATCATTTTGGGAATTGTTTGAAAAATTCCGATTTTGAAAAACTAGAAAGAAACATCACCAAAGATAAACCTATGGCATATAGTTTCCCAGTTCCATTGATATTTTAATATTGTTATATTTTATTGAGTATTTGTACAGTTATACTGTTTCGATATGGTTAAAGTTGTTACCGAATTATGTGTACCAAGTTTTAATCAAATATATAGCTTCAAAACTGGTAGACTCGCTGGCGTTGTAGCATAGGGACAAAAGGACAAACGCACGGACATGTTTAGACCGATATAGCTTTAAATGGGAATGATATACTTTCTGGCAGCTGACCGCTGACTTATACTCTATTAACGCAAGCTAATACAGCTATTTTGATAATTACGAGGGTCGTTCAATAATTCCTTAGAAAATCCGAGTGAAGAAATCCGACATCCTATTTTTTGGACGGGATAAAAATGTTGAAAAAACGATAGGCAAAGTGTGTAGAGCTAAAAGGGGACTATGTTGAAAAATCAAAAAAAAAATTCTGCAAAAAACAGTGTTTTTATAATTATTATTATTATTTATTTTTTCTAAAGACATATTGAACGACCCACGTATATACAGATTTGGACAAGAGTAGAACTTATTATAGAACTCACGCAGCCTAAAAGTATGCAACCATTTCTGACAAGAACTAAACAAAAATCATAGTATAGTATATTTTTGAAATTTGCCACTATTTGTTGTTAACTTGAATGTTTAATTATTTATTTAAAAAAATTAAACTTGTTTTCATTTGATTAAAAATTATTAAAATCGACAATTGCCAGCGCCGTGGAACTACGAGCAAAGCAAAGGGTGACAACCCTGGGCGCGTTTTTTAATACGCATACTAATATACATTTGTTGTGTACACAATTTATAAACATCGAACACTTGCATAATAAACAACTGCAGTTGGGCTAGTCGAGACGAGTGTGCATTCCACACTTTAACACTGTGCAACAAAATCGTTCTGATTGGACCGCATGCTACCCTGTTGCACTCCGCCCGCCTGGCCAGCCGGGGGACAATGGCTGCCAGGCAGGTAACAGCGCGATGTGCGAGTTCGCTTCGTTTGCTGCTAATTGGTTACAGTTTCGCTTGTAAGGCTGCCTTGCGCGCAAATGTGCTTAATTTAATTATACATTTTCATTCTACGCATCGAATAACAAAACAAAACGCGCGCACACACACACACACACACAAGCACACTCGTGTGCATGCTGCAGCACACAGCGCGCACACACACACAAGCACAGGGCACGCAGCAAAACAAAACATAATGAATGTCAAGCATTTTTCCACGCGTTTCAATGCGGCTGCAAAACGTAGCACTCACCATTTTGAATTTGCGCGCAGAACACGAACACAACACAAACCAATAAAACACTCGCTTTGCACATTTTAATATTCGTTTTCCCACAGCAAAACAATAAATTCTTATTGTTTTGTCTTCGCAGATAATTGCTGCTGTTTAACAATAGAAATGTACTAAATAACACCACGGAAGGCCGTATGCGCAGTATTTATTATCGATAGGTAAAACCCACGGCGAAATGAAATACTAATGCAGTGCATGCAGACTTATCGATTATGGTGTTGCGCGCGTGAATTTGAAATCTCGATTGTGGTTGTACAATACTAAATATAATATTTAATTTGCTAGCCACATGCACTATCAACAAATATATAACTATTAAATCATATATACTGTATATCAGCTGTGTGTGTATTTTCGAGGCCTTATCAATGAAATACGTAGTATGACGTAGTTTACTCTCTGATTAGGTAAGATTTTTGTTTATATTTCGTTTATTTATTGCTACATTACACGTTTTATATATGATTGCTCTCCACACTATTACTGAAATCCTCCTTGTAGTTCTTGTTCACCTTCAGCGAATGCTTGATGACGCTTGAGGCTGGCTGCTGCGGCTGATGTGCCTGCTGTGGCTGCTGCGGATACTGTGGTTGCTGTGGCTGCTGCGGATACTGCTCCGGATAAGCTCCCGAAGGTTGATTGGGAGCGTAGGGCATTGCTGGTGCGCTATACGGAGGGACTGCAGGTGCTGGCGGCATATTTGTCGGCGGGGAATACGGGTACGGGCTGGGGTATGGGGCCTGCTGATATGGCGGCTGTGAAGGATACTGCGGGTACTGCGCATACGGTGGGTACTGCCCAGTGTAGGGATACGGATAGGCAGGATATGGTGGGTACGTGTAGTGCGCAGGATAGCTCGGATATGCTGGATTGTTGTACTTGTTCTTATGTCCGTGATGTCTTTCCCCGCTACCGCTGCTATCGCTACTATCGCTGTCACTATCGCTGTCCGCCAGGACGTGTCCGGCCAGCAGCAGGACGCTCAGTAGCAGAAAGTATTTGTTCATGTTGGCACAGAGCGCTAATCTAGGCGTGTTCTCGGAGGCTGGACGTCTAAACGGAACTGATTTTATGGCGAGAGATTAAGTAAGGCAAGTGTCCAAACACGAGGCGCAATAAAATTACTTAGGTAGGCGCTTCATTGATAAGCTGAGTACACTGCGAACAATTTCGAGGCGATTTGCAATGATTTTGTTAAGCGAAATATAATTCATATGCTTTCGAAAAAAAAATATAACTTTGCTATTTACAAAAAAGAATAGTAGAATAGTATAAATATAAATTAAATGCAATATGATCTATATTAGCCGAATTATGCAGCTTTTCACATACAAATTTTTAGAAGTTTATAAACAAATTTTACTTGATGAATTACGATAAGATCTATACTAACCGAATTATGCACTGTAAACAGTTTTTAAAAGTATACAAAAAAATTGAGATTTTTTGTTTTTTGGAAAATCCTTTTCTAGTATAAGTTAAATATTTTTAAAGTTAAGAAAATCACATTTACTACTTTTAAGCATTACTAAAATTAGCATTTTAAGTTTGAAGACGATATTTTAATTTTCTACGCACAATATAATAATACACAAAAACCAAAAAATAAGTAAGAACCTCCCCACAAACTTAAAGCAATCCTTTATTTTAGAATTTAATACCGTCTTTTGGAGAACTGAGTATCAGTGTTGAGTTTTTAACACATGAAAATATTAATTTTTTTATGTGCTTCATATTTGCCCAATACCAATATCAACTTAAGCATAAATTAATTAAAATATATTTATTTTACTGGCAGTAAAATATGATCTGAATCTTGTATTGGGTACTTAGGCACTTAGGCAGATCTTTAATTAAATAATGCAAATGTGGAACAATTTTGCTAAAGTGCTTTGCTCTCAGTGTACACCAACTGACAGTAGGTTGACAAACGACGGCGACGTCTCTTATCGCGAGTCTACATTATATTTTGCATTTTATTTGAATTCCAAGAAAAGACAACTTAATCTATTAAGAACATAATAGAAACAAAATTTGGCAAAAACAAACAGTGCCTTTTAAAGTTTTTTGATCATGGGATTTATTGTGGTTGTTTGTTCGTTAATAATAGTGTTTTTATACTCGCAACGGGTTAGTTAAGCTGCTTATCGAAATTCATGAAACGCTTGAGTCGCGCCCCGTTGAAGGGCTCCTCGCTGCCAGGGGGAAATTTGCGCATCTAAACAAATGTAGAAGACACAGAGATAGAAATTGAGGAAAAACATGCATTAAAAGAGAGGATAGAGCGAAAGAGAAATAATGAAAGAAAAGAGCGAACTAATGTTACTATGAGTTACATATGTACTTACAATCCAGCACACATCAAAAAAATTACAGAAAATGTTTTTGTAAATTTATTTATAACCCCAAACCATGTTCCCCATATGAGATACAAAGCGGACATAGCAAGCTGAGTGTAGGACTTGATATTGACACAAGACTTCCCAATCGAACCTTGTCCATGTCGGCTTTACATCCCTACTGAACTGAGCTCAAACGTGCAAAACTTTAATTTTGGATCACGTGTGAGTCGAATTTGTATATTTTGCACACTGTAACTTTGGGTTTACTCGGAAATGCAATATCATGATGGTGTTTAGTGCTATTACGGAATACGTATGCTAGATGTGTTTATATGCAATGCTGCTATAGGTATTATAGAGGTATTATATATATGTTGTATGTGTGTGTGTATGCATGTAATTGCGCTGTTTAGTCGTGTGATCCGATTACTTAAGCTGCCAGCGTATTGGTGCTATGATAATGTACATAATTATGCATTTAATTCTGTTGTGTTTGTTTTTGTTTCTGTTTAGTTATAAACTGTACTAGGGTTCGTCTTTGGCGAAACGTTTCTGCAATTAAAAAAACTCGGTATTAGGCGCATTTCAGCTGATTAGGCTAATTCAGGGGACTGCGATTAGCGCTAAGATTCAAGGCATTATTCAGTTTACATTTAAATCTAATGGTGCCGAAGCGTGAGTTTATTTTGCACGATGAGAGGCAATTATCGTTTACTTACGTGCTGTACAAGAACCGTATTAAGTTTGTTTTGGGTCATTAGGGGAGATTATAGATTTATAGTAAAGTAGTATTAGAATCTGAAGCGTGTTAGTCGAAAATATATTAACAATTACTTTCGTAAAATTAGGTTGGGTTAGTCAAAAAACTAAAAAGTGTCGAAATCAAACATAAACAAAGTGTAAAGCATAAAAAGAAATCCTTAGAGTTCAACGATTTGTCAGAGTATTCAACTTTCGACGCCGCGGAACTTTCCAATTCCATTTCGCAGCCATTGAGTTCAGCCAACCGTGCTCTCATTCATATGGTATTTAACAACTGCACTTTCCTAACTCCGCGAGCACCACCGATTTAAACATGGAAAGTCAGATCTGTGCTGATCTCGCGATCTTACCATAATCCGATATTTCTCCTTGCAGGCATAGTCCGATTCGTCGATATCCATATAGCAGTCGGATTTGTATTCGGGCGGCAGAGGGTTTCCCTCGTATTCGCACAGCTTGTGAAGAGGTCGCGCCCTACATAGAGGTCAAGTTGTAGTTTCGACTTGTGCTATGCTCTATATTTGCTTTCGCTTACGTGACAATGATCTTGTTCATCGAAGACGGCTTCTGCATGGGACAGTAGAACACATCGGGCGTCTTCTTGTCGAACACAATCTTCCTCATCATATCCTTCTCCTTGAGTATGGCCTTGTCCCCGAAGGTGGCCGTAGTGCTACACAGCAGTGTGGCAAAGACAGAGATCGCGAGCAATGTGTTTCGCATGTTGGAATAATACGCTGAAAGCAAAGCACAGTAAAACCTTGATATATGCGGCATTTTTTAGACGACAAATATGAGTTTACAATCTTAATTTAACACTGAATTAATTTTTTCCCTTCTTTTAATTGTGTTTTATCTATTCTATGTATACAAACATTTGAAAATATAGCACCTGATATTATATTCAACCTTCTTCAAATGGGAATAAAAAAAAGGTTGAAGAATAGAAGCTTCGAATGTTAAATAAACTATATTGGGTAATCTGAAAAAATTGTTTTATTTTTAAATATACATAATTTATTAATTATTATTAATTATTAATTAATTATTAATTCTGAATTTGGAGTTGAAATATTTTTTAATTGAATGAGATCTGTACATAAATTTAAAGAAGTATAAAATTCCCCATTTCGAAATTCGAATACTTTTGAACATCAACGTTTAACTCTACTCTTTCTATACTCAATCAATGATCTTTGCCTGTAGCTAAGTACCCGTCACGGCAGTAAAACTCTAAAAAACTCGTAATAAGTAAACAGATGAGGCGACAACGTGACATCATCGAGGTTTTGAGCTGAGTCAAGTGTCAGCATCATCACGCCCACTTCACAAGTAATTCCTTTTTAGGATCGTTAGCTAAGATATGCATGGAATACAAAAAAAAGAGATAAACCGAGTTACAGCCCAGGCGTGACTAGGTAATTTGAACTTTTTGCCAGCTGCAAGGTGAGTTTGTTAGAAAAGCGCAGCTTGTAACCTTGAATGGGTTCAGTTTCTGCACGCCTAAGACGTCGCCCACTCGGCATATGGGTAGAAGTTGGCTTGTACAGATATGTATGCAAGAGCAACATTATTATTATTATTACCATGTAATAATAGTACCTAGCTGTACTTACTTCCTCAATTCCACTGAGGTTTGAAACTGTCACAATCGATTTAGATAAATAGATAGATAACTGCACCTTTCACAACTCCCAACTAACTTTAACTGTGCAACTGTTGTCTTTGAGCCAATCTTACACTCTGAGCTTGCGAAAACAACTAAAGCTGCGCACAGAAAAGCTCCGCAGGCCCAAACACTCTTCGGTACCCAAGTAGATGTTGGGACTGTTAACCAAACCGGTTTTGACCAACCAACAGAGACTTAATTTCTTGTGGGCTTGCACAAGCATGCACATGTTTGCATACTAGTAACATGTAGAGTTATTTTATTTAAAAAAATGTTATTTAATTTAAGCAAAAAGCACATATGTTTAATTCTATCAAAAAATGAATATTCATAAAACAAATATTCAAATATAAAATAGGATTATAAATATTCAAGAACAATATATTATTAATTTCGATATAATATCGAAAAAGTATTGAGAAATATACTAAATGTGTTTTTTTTATATATTTTTGTATATGTAAACATTTAAATAAAAAATATATATGAATCAATCACATACATATTTTTAATAAATTATTTATTTTTTTATTATTTTTTATTAAATTCAAAAACGATTATTATGCCATCGTTTATTGAACGACTGAAACACATTGTCTTAAATTAAAAAAAAAATTAAAATTCATGGAATAAAACTAACATTAAAATTCAATGTGAAAACGATATATGTTCAACTTAAGCTATTATTTATATCTATAACACTAATACTAACAGTAAGAAATTCTTACTTCTTACTAAAAATACACTTTTGACTTCGAAACGATTATTTTCTTCTATTTAACGAAATAAAGGGTTTGCTTAAAATTAAAGGGAAATCAGATTCCAAGAGTTTAATACTTGTATTAAAGTTTAATTTAATGTGTTCTTATTAAGAACTTCTTAATGTGTCCAAGTAACATGCTAAAAAAATATATCATTGGGGACAGCCCATAATTACAATTTCAAAACGAAAATATATGATAGAGCATTTTGTATCAATTGTAACATGCTTAAAAAAATGTTAAAAAAAATTAAAGACATAATTTTGAATAAATATGTTTAATAATTGTATTAATTTAAAAAATTTTAAAAACAATAAATTATTAATTTCAACATATTATTTTTAGCTTATATGATGCTTTAAAGCGTTCACTTATACTGTTTATTTAATATAAACGTTAAGGAAATTTGCTTTAAAAACAAAACTAATTAGAAATATGATTTTTTTTAATTCACATTAAAAACGATAAATTTAAAATTCGATAACAAGCTAGAATCCTTTCCTTGAAACGGTCACACTGCGTCGACTACAAATAGCATATAAACAAAGCGCCGGAAAGTAAACAAATCCGCACTCCTGCCAACCATGGATCTGGTGTGTCGCGCGTGCACCATCAGAGCGGATAAACTTGTTGACATCTTCCAGGAAACGCAGGAAGAGACGAGCTTGGCCGAGATGCTGACCGAGTGCTTCGCCTGGCAAATGGATAGCGACGATCGGCTGCCCAAGCAGATCTGCCAGCCCTGCGTGCGCGCCGCACGAAGTGCGCTGCAGTTCAAACGGAGATGCGAGCAGAGTCATCGGCACTTTCTGCAGCTGCTGGACGAGAAGAGGAGGGATGCCCACTGCCAGGAGTGGCCGTTTGCGGCATGCGGACCAGTCGAGGAAACGGAGGAGCAGAGCAGAAGCTCGGAGACCCTGCAGCAAAATGCAGGATGTACCAAAGCTTCCGCACGAAGTAAACAGCATCTGTGCGAAACCTGCGGCAAGGTTTTCCTGCGCAGAGCCCACCTACAGCGACACTCGCTGGTGCACTCCGGCGAGCGTCCGCACAAATGTTGCCACTGCTCCAAGCGCTTCGCGCAGCGCCGCAGCCTTGCGGAGCACATGCGCCTGCACCGGGGCGAGTGCGCGCCCTACGCGTGCAGCCAATGCTCGCGGGCCTTCAACAGCCGCTCGAACCTGCAGTCGCACGCGCGCGTGCACTCCGGCGAGCGGCCCTACAAGTGCGCCCACTGCCCGAAGGCCTTCACGCAGAGCGGCTGCCTGCAGACGCATCTGCGGGTGCACACCGGCGAGCGGCCCTACAGGTGCGCGCACTGCCCCAAGATCTTCAGCAACAGCACGAGCCTGCACAATCACAGGCGCGTGCACTCCGGCGAGCGGCCCTTCGAGTGCCCCCAATGCCCCAAGACGTTTCCGCGCAAGGAGACGCTGCAGAATCACCTCGTGCTGCACTCCGGCGAGCGGCCCTACAAGTGCCCCGAGTGCCCCAAGGAGTTCTGCATACGCGGCAGTCTGGTACGGCATAGCCGGGTTCACTCCCACTCCCAGCAATTGGTTGCGGCTTAGCGGAGTTGCCGGAGTCAGTCTTGCAGCCTGCTAATACATATATTTTAAGTGTATACCCTTGCAAAGGGTATAGTGATTCTGACCAGATGTTTGTAATGCACAGGCATAATCATCTCGCTCTAGTCATGTCCGTTTGTCTGTCCGTATGTCTGTTAAAACGTTTACTAGTCTCTTAGTTTAGAAGCTAATTTAATGAAACTTTGCACGGGAACTTAGCATTTCTGCAGGCTGTAAATAAATTAAAGCAGCCATCGTAACGTAGCGATATATCGCATAGCAGTCATACAAGCTATCGGCCGACTTTTGTTAATTTTAAAAATAACTCTGGCAAACTCAAGCTCATAACTAAGAGTGCAGCCAATATGCTCACATAATTTGATCAAATTCGGTCTACTATAATAATAATAATAATAAAAAATATTTATGTAGTTGACATAGTATCAATCGGTTCAAGCATGGGTTTTGTCCTTATTAGCCGAAAGAAGCTTCTTTTAAACAATTTAACATTGCATTGAGTATTAAGTCCAAATTCGATATGTCTAATTATTATAGTGTAAATTGCGATTGTAACTACAAACAGCTGCATTATAACCGAGTAACTATTGTGACGCGAATGCCTCCAACGTCAAGCCGTTGTCGTTGTCACAGCTGCGGCAACGGACATCTCCGGAGCGGCCACGGCGACAAGCGCCCAAACAACGGCTGCGGCAGCCGCCGAAACTAAAAGGCCCGCCGACTCCTTGACACTATTAACATTTATAGTAAAACATATGCAACCTTCGGTACGCTTTTTGCTAGTTGAAAATATTAAATTTATATTACTATTTTAATTGTGAATATAACAAAAAAAAATGTATGGTGAGTGAAAACTAAATCTTTTAATTATTTCTCCATGTTTGCTTTATCTACTTCAAAACCATCTCCATCACCATATGCTCTTTCTTGAAATGTTTTTATGTCTTTGAGTTTTGGAAGAGCACACTCTCTCGGTGCCGTATCAGCAGATAAGGTGTTTTTGATGGGTGTGGGAAAGTTCTTTGCCGCGCTGCAAAAACCATGATTCCACAACTCTTTCCGTTTGAGACGAATATTTACCCGGAAACGCTTAATATTTGGCATTGACTGATTGATCTTGCGGAAGGAATTCGGAGTGGACCATATCTGTGCTATTAAAGCAAACTTTTCTTCGCTTTTTCGATGTTTTCTTCGTTTATTGTTAATTCCCTTGCACTTGATTGCATTGTTAAACTCAAGGTACACATTGGAGTTTTAATTGTTTATAGTGCAATAAAAAAAAAATAAATTGATAAACCAAAAAAATAAAAATTTTGGTTTAGTATATGTCTTTAATAGAATATTTTTTCTCATGCTTTAGCAGAAATTTGTTTCCTTCATATATTTTTTTTTTTTCAATAAAATAAAAGGGCAATACGGCTAAAACAGTATACCCCATTATTGGTTTTCGCAATTGAGAGGGTATAACACTTAAGGTACATTGCTGGTTTTTGGTATTTTTGTCGGTATTTTTCGGCTCTCAACGCACGGTCACACCGCACCCAACGTGCGAGTAGATTATTATTTAATATATGTAGTTTTTAGCTTTAGAATATGTTACGAAACCTCGGCCAATTTGCCCTGCGGCATGTGCAGCCCCGTCTGGCCGCGCCGCTCTCGCAGCGGGGCATGGCCGGCCACTCCAAGTGGGCGAACATCAAGCACATCAAGGCGCAGAAGGACGGACTGCGCGCGGCGCTATTCACGAAGCTCTCGCGGCAGCTGCGCCTCGCCGTGCAGGAAGGCAAGTCGACGGATCCGGCCATCAACTCGCTGCTCCGCACGGAGATCGAGAATGCGCTGAAGCAGAACATGCCCATGGGCACGATACAGAACACGATCAAGAAGTGCGAGCACAACAAGGCCAAGCTGCAGAAGTACCGGCTGGACATAAGGCTCAAGCGGACGGTCTACATGGTCTGCAGCATCTACACGGACAACTTGGCCAGCGTCAAAATGGATGCCACTGCCATGATCAAGAAGGCGGGGTAGGTCTACACTTTGCAGCACCCACTAACTAGGTTTAACCGCACAACTCAAGCTAATGCTACTTCGCAGCGGCGCACTCGTCGACGTGGGGCACATGTTCGAGGACTTTGGCCTCATTGAAGCGCGCTACGATCCCGCAGCACTGGCGCAGACTGGCAACAGTCTGGAGGAGCAGGCCACCGAGGATGCCATACAGCACGGTGCCGAAGAGGTGGACGTGGTGGACGCCAGCAGCGGCCTCGTAAATGTGAGTAAAACTATCTCGAATCTCTGTGTACATACGAGTACACTGTAAAAAAACACAAGTGTGTGGAAAGGTTGAGACCTACGGTAACGATAAATACATTGAATACGGGGTAATTTTTTTTGCAAAAAAAAAAAAAAAAAAAAAAACAATTTATTTAACTTAAAAAATGTGCTAAAAATCATGGCAGATGTTCAGCAAAATTTAATTTTTGTTCTTAAATCTTCAATAAGCATAAAAGTTTTTATTTTTCATATAATTATTTAAATAATTGTCAATATCTGCACTGCAAGCAATTTCGCACACTTTAAAGGCACAGGGCGATGTCATTCAATTACTTAAAAATTTTCAAAATTATAATAACAAATTTTTAAAAACGAAAACGAATAACATGATTTTTCCTTGACCTCTTTGAGGCGCACAATTACTTTATAGTAATTGAATCCATGGAAAATATTAGTTTATTAAATTCATATATTTATTTTGAAATAATGTTACGGGAGAAGAAAGGAATATATTTGGAAGTTGGAAAAAGTCGAAAATACGAGCTTGATAATGCCTATTTAATACTTTTGCATTTGTATAATATGTCAGCAATCCGATATTATGGAAATTTGAAATGCTATTTGAAACGTTAGTTGCCTAAGATCTAGATAGCTAACCTATTGTTACAAGCACGTCAAATTGTTTGTATTTTCAAATAAGAACTTAATTAATGGATTGTTTATATGGCAGTTATATGATATAGTTGACCGATTTTAATGAAATTTTGGAAGAATGCTAGAGGCACTAGTAAAATACGATTTGCCGAGTTTTGTTACGATATCTTGTATAATAACAAAATTCGGCCGATAGCTGCAATATTAGCTATACGATATATCGGTTTGTTGCGATTTAATTACAGTGTGCAAAAGAAGGAAGCATGTGAAGCAAGTTTCATCAGCTTAGCTGCAAAACTGAGCGATTAGTTTGCGTTGCAATGGACATACGGACAGACAAACGGACATGGCTAGATTGACTCGGCTTGTAAATGATACTTTAAAGGGTCGGAGGAGATGTTTCCTTCCTGGACAAAATGATGATACCCTTAGTCTCTTCGCTTGGTATTCTCACATGCATTTTAGCCACATCCACTTTCTGTGGAAAGTTAGCCACAAGCGAACCAAGACCACAGCCAACTGAACCGCACCTCCTTCCTCCCTTTGGTATACAAGTGCAACAAGTTAAATTCCCGTTCTTGCCTTTTCAGTTCATCTGCACACCTGCCCACCTGGTCGGGCTGAGCAAAACGCTGTCGCAGAACGGCTACGCCATCGAGAACAGCGAGCACGTCTTCACTCCGAACGTAAGAGAGCAGTAGGCCATTGTGCCCCACAGGCTATACTGAGAGATCGCTTTGCTTTCAGAACCTGGTGAAACTGAGCGACGAGGAGCAGAAGGCGTACGACGTGTTCCTGAAGAAGCTGCGCGACATTCCCGGCCTGGAGGACATCTACGACAACGTGGAGTGACCGCCCCGGAGATACCCCGCAGTGCTTTGCTTTGCTTCATTTCGTTTCGTTTATTGTACATATTCTCGATGATCAAAAATACATGCGGATGCGCGATGAGTCGTACAACTATTTCTAATGGAACAAAGTGTATGCTACGTTACAAACTCTGTTAAATGCTATTAACAAGGCGGCGGGGGGTGTGGCCTCCCCGTGTGTCCGGCACATCTGCAAGTGCAAGAGGGAGAAGTTGGAGTCTTGTGAGCATTGGAGCTGCTGCTGCATACGTACAGTGCGTGGCGAATCCGCTTCCAGCTGGGACGAGTGTTTGGTTTTGGGGTTTGGGGTGAGACCACAACGGAGACAGCGGGCAGACAATGTTTGACATGGATCATTGTGCTCCGTCGCGGCATAAATACAGGAGTACGCGTAAGACTATACATGGTTGCGGGCGGAGGCGCCTGCGAACTGCTACAAGTAGTTGCTTTAATTTAAACAAATATATAATAATAATAATTAGATTAATGTGTGCCGGCTCCGACTCCCGCTGCATTACAACTTGGGATTGTCGAAGAGCGGACCGCGCGTCACTGTGATGTCCGCGTACGGCGCCGTCTGGGTGATGTGCAGCGCCTTGAACTTCTTGAGCACCAGCAGCGAGTAGAACTTCTGGGCGGCCTGCTTGCGCGAGTTGCGCACTGTTAACTGGGACAGGGTCAGGTGGTCGTTGTTGTTGAAGTGGACTCTCACGTCGAGGAACAGCTGCGCCGCCCGCTTGTTTAGCACACGCTCCTCGAACTGCTCGTCCGTCTCGTTCTCCATCTGCTCGTCCGCGGGCACGTTCTGCAGTGCCACCGAGGGCGGGAAGTCGTAGTCGTTCCAGTCCGTCGAGATCTCGCATGTCTTGTTGAAGGTGCCGGCGTCGGGATTGGGCCGCTCCTCGCTCTCGTTCAGTATGGAGCTGACCTGGTCGGGCGGCAGATTGGGCATGCAATCGATGTCGCCGATGCCGGCATGGTGTGGCGTCATCTCGCCGTGCTCCAAGCCGGCCGGCGTCAGATCACCGTGATGGAAGTCATCGCCCATGTCGTGGTGGCCATCGCGCGGCGTCAGCGGCAGGTCGTTCAGGTTCGAGAAGTTCTCCATGTCGTTGAAGGACAACAGCGCCGGACTGCGCATGTTCTCGAAGATGGTCGCATCGCCGGCCGGCGGCACCAGGCTGTCCTGCTCCTTGCAGCCAATGTCCAGCGAGACGGCCGACATGCCCATGGCCGACTTGTCCTGCTCGCGCACCATTTCGGGCGCCGCCAGGCTCTGGCTCTGGCTCTGGGTGAGGGTCACATCGGCCGCGGCATCGGCCAGAGCATTGCTCGAGGCGTCGTTCTTGCGCTTGCGTCCCTTCTTGTTCACAATGATCAGCGAGCTCTCACCGTCCTGCGCGTACAGCTCCAGGGCCAGCACGTCCATGGGCGCAATGCTCGAGAAGTCCTCCAGCGGCGTCGAGTGCGACAGCAGCTGCCGGTTGTAGTTGTTCAGCAGCACGCGAGCGGGTATCGTGCGCGAGGGCAGCGCGAAGAGTTTCTCCACGCCGCCCGTCTCCTTCCAGTACATGAGCCGCTTGGTGGGCGGCGCCAGATCCAGTGTGGTGAGTATGTCCGAGGTGTCGGCCAGCTGGGCCTTCATCTCCTCGCCGGATATATTCTTAATCTCGTCGATGATGAGCTTCCGCTTGCGCTTCGCCTTGGTGGCGCCTCTGTACGTGGTGGCGTCAATGGGCGCCAGTGCGAATCCCTCGTCGTCGTTCTGCACCAGCGTCAGGTCATTCAGGGCCGCGTCGTTGCCGCTTGTGTTGACATCCTCGTTGAAATTGTGCTCCTTGGTGGGCGGATAGTCGTTCTCCTTGTCGTCGGCCACTGAATTGGCGCAGGACGAGGCCGGGGAGGGGGCGTTGTTGAAGTTGTCCAGGCCCTCGTCGTCGGAGTAGTCGGGCGGGTTGTTCGCCTCGCTCACCTCCTTGTTGATGCTCACCGGCGGCTGCGGCGGCTCGCCGAACAGATCATCCTCGAAGAGCGCCGGCTGGCCGAAGGAGTCGCCGAAGCCGTCGCCATCCAGCCGGTCGCTGGGCAGCTCGGACTGTGTTAGCTGTATGTTCGGATCGCTGGGTTCCACGTTGGCCAGCACGTCGTCGTCGAAGAGCTGGTCGTTCATGCTGGCCGACATGGGGCCGCGCATCATCTCGGGCGTGTCCGCCTCGAAGCCGATGTCCCCGAAGCCGTCGTCCTGCAGCGAGAGCGACAGGCTGCCGTAGTCCTCGCGCATGGTGATCTCGTCCGCGCGCGACTGGTTCACCGAGAACTGCGCCTCGATGTCGATGTCGTTCAGCTCGGGCAGCGCCGTGTCGAAGTCGTGGAACACCTCGGGCAACGTGATTGCGTTCACATTGGCCTCCCGGTGGCCCTCGGGCAGGTCGACCATGCCCGGCCGGAATGCCATCTTGATCTTGACGAACGCCTCATTGCAGTCGGCCAGCAGATACTTGGCTTTCCGCGAGTAAATGCGCACCACGCCGAGCAGCAGATGGCCGGACGTGCGAAGCGCCAATTTCACTTTGGGCTGCAAAATGCCCTCCACGGATTTTTCAATGTTCGTCTCGAATACGTGTGCTTTCGTTATTTTCTTGTCCCAATGCGCTGCTAGCCAAATTCGGGCGAGCGGCCCTTTTTTGGCCAATATTATATGTTCGTAGAACATTTTTTTCCGCGCTCTTCGATGAAAATAAAACTTATTTTTCGTTAATACACAAACAAAACAGAGATGCACAAATTGTTAAACAACATGGCGACATCGATGCTTGCTCCAATTACCGATAGCCACTTATCGATATATGCGAGCGCATACAATTGGAATTTACGAAACAATTATTTAGATTGAATGATTAAATCAGTTTTATTAATAACTGATTAGGCACATAAAAGCGCATTCTTAATGCGCTTCTAACTTATATATGTTACGCATTTTTTACCATTTACATTTACCAATTACACACACTTATCGAATCCTTAAAAGCGTTGGCAACGCGGCGTATTTGACATTCACATGCGCAGCTGACAATTGGTACAGTGGCCACAACTCCGCACTAAACCAATAGGAAGCCCACTTCGGCGCCTTTTTTTGTAAACAATACAAAATCAGCATGACTAAAATTAGATTGCATATAAATAAATAAATAAATTCAATAAACTCTTTGGCATAATTTTAATTCTAAAAAAGGCAGCTGCATGTATTCAAAGTTTGAGGTTTAGTAGTGGCATTTGCCCACTGTGCATGCGCTGCACATGCTTGTAAATTAACTATTTTAACTCTATTGTGTGGGAAGACTCGCTTGGGGGCTAGGCTCGTCTATATTCAGCGATACGATGTGCTTCTTGGCCACCATAACGTTGCCCAGCAGGCGGGGCTCCTGGCCCTCCACCAGGTACTCGGCGCACATGGACAGCACAATGTTCGCGTCTCGATCCGTGCAGTTGAAGAATCCGACCAGCACTCGTCCGTCCGTAATGACGATCCGTAGAACTCGGCCCAGCCACTTCTGCAGCTTCCGACGTCCTGGGGTCAAGTTGGCATCGCACATTTGCGGGGCGTTTGTTGTTATGCGGAAGGGCTCCGTGGTGGGAGGCGGCGGTGGCAGCGACTGGGGCAGCACAGCAGTGCCGCTGATGCTCAGATCTGCCATCGGTATATTGCGCGTTTGTTTCTAATACTATTTACGAAGTTTGCAGCAATTTTCTATTGTTGTTTTGCAATAATATCGGCAATTGATGCGATAATAAATATATATCGATATTATTGGGAATACTTACTCGACCCCATTTGGTATCGATATTGTGTAAAGAGAAAGTTAGTACTTTTCGGTGTGCTCATATCGATATTTCACTGAGCACTCACTCGTTTCGATAGTGCTGTCGATAGTCTGACAGCTGCCGAGCTGCTGCCGATTTCTGATACTTCCATTCAGTCACATTCAAAAATTTCAACATAAAACTCCTTAAAAATGTCGGGCAAAGCTCTTAATATTGGCGACCAGTTTCCCAACTTCAATGCACAGACCAGTCTGGGCCAGATCGATTTCTACAACTGGATGGCCGACAGCTGGGCCATACTCTTCTCCCACCCGGCAGACTTCACTCCCGTCTGCACCACGGAGTTGGCTCGCGTCGCCCAGCTCATTCCCGAGTTCCAGAAGCGCGGCATCAAGCCCATCGCATTGTCCTGCGACACCGTTGACTCCCACAATGCCTGGATCGAGGACATCAAGAGCTACGGCAGTGAGTTTCCCCGCAGCTTAAAGCCAAATGCAATTGCAATTCGATTTCATTTTAAATCCTGCCCCTGCCCCCGCTCCCACCTCCGCAGAATTGCCGAGCTTCGATTACCCGATTATTGCCGATAACAAGCGCGAGTTGGCACTGAAGTTCAACATGCTGGACAAGGACGAACTGAACACCGAGGGAATACCGCTGACCTGTCGCGCCGTCTTTGTTATCGATGACAAGAAGAAGTTACGTTTATCCATTCTATACCCGGCCACAACAGGCCGCAATTTCGAGTAGGTGCCGCAGCGCAGCTTAACTGAGCTTAACTATGCCCGGAACTCACTCCCACTTTTTTGCAGTGAAATTTTACGCGTTATCGACTCGCTGAAGCTGACACAGAGCAAGAGCGTGGCCACGCCCGCCGACTGGAAGCAGGGCGGGCAGTGCATGGTGCTGCCCACAGTGCAGGCAGGCGACGTGCCCAAGCTCTTCCCGGACGGGATCAACACCATCGAGCTGCCGTCCGGCAAGACCTACTTGCGCATCACCGCCCAGCCGCGCGACTAGAATTGTGATTTGTATGCATTACACATTATACATGGTTTTATTACAAAAATTATAATCATAATTGTTAACAAACATAATCCTCTCTCTCTCTCTCTCTCTTTCTCTCTGTCTCTTACAACCGTTTGTGCCGGCCGAGCAGCGCTTTGCAGCCGGGCAAAGTCGCGCCCCTTCGGGACTTTCGTCTTACGAACTAAAGCATGTCGAATGTGGGTGTTCATCGTGGCGGGGGAATGTACCTAAGAGCTTTGCGTGTGTGTGTGTGTGTGTGTGTCTCGTAGCAACTACAACATAAAGGTAAACGTACATAGAGAGATATATATAAAAATATTGCAACGCGATAACCGTGGGGAACTTAAGATAAGGCCAACTCTGTACAAGAAATGAAGCGCATTCCAGGAACGAAGCAAGCCACACGAAGCCCGTACCCTAAACCAGAAATATCTGCAAGAGACGGAGAGGTCGTTGATTATATATGGTTATATTAGGTATAGGTAGTACATGATCAAGATACTACATATGTGTATATGGTATTCGGCATATACATATGTATATATGCTATAGGGAATGCAAATGTGGCGACGAGTCGCGCTTATAGCTCAAGGTTCAGTCGTACAGATTATTGCAATCGAGCTATATAATACACTGTCGAAGGGTATAACGATACTGTCTAACTGTTTGCCACTCACAGAGGGAAGCAACTGTGTCTCAGAAAGTATATACTTTATCTATGTTATGTATTACTGATCAGCAGCAACAGTCGAGCCGATCTTTTCACTTTTATAGCTGTCAGGATTAATATGGTATATGAGCTATAGAGCATAACTGAACATTTTGAAGACATCGCAATAAAACTTGTTACATCTTGATTGAACGATCGGAAATACTGCATTTTTTAAACGAAATTTTATATACAGCATTACGAACGTTTTTGAACATCTCGCAATCAAACTTGTCACATCTTGATTTATCAATGCTTTATATACTTCCTCAAATCGGGGTAGCTATAACATATAGCTGCTAAAGAAAAATCGGATTAACTGAATTTTTGAAATAATATATACAGCGATTTTAAAGGTATCTCAATCCATATTTCATATCTTAATTTATAGGCGCATTTAATATTCCCTCAAAATGCCCTAGTACTGCTATAATATGCCATATTGCTCCTATAGAACAAATCGGTCAAACATTAATAATTTCTCAATGAATTGAGGGTAAACCCATAGCCGCTATGGCATACAAATTAAGCTCTATTAAAAATGTTAATCTTAAATTGGTTACGGTTTGCGAGCTCGAAAGATATAGCTCAAAAAGCTGTCTACTTTATAATTGTATAATTGAGTATATATGTATAACATAAAGTTACGAAAGGAATAATCGAATGAGACTTATGTAAGTAATCGCAAGACTAAAAAAATAAGACCTTTACCTTTACTGTCAGAATAAAGTAAAGTTGATACATTGCAGCGATAAGCTTTTGATCTTCGTATATAGTAATGGAATTAACAAACTTATGAGACTTTTGCAACTATACTTAAGTCGAAAATTGAGCTCTTTTAAATAATATCAATATGGCAATGCAAAGTTCTCTAACTTATAACTGAAAATAAAATTACTCGTAATAACTTTGGCAACAATCGACGGAGACCTATACAACTTTCTACAATATCAAAATTGAGATTTTTTTTTTTAAGTATTTCATTATTTTTAAATATTATGTTACAACTAGATAAATATGAATAAAAAAGGAAGTTAAAATTGAAAATTAAAATAAAAGCTTTTTATAGAGTTCCAATATTACAGTGAGCAGTTCAAGTTTTGTACTATATATACATATATAGTAAAGGAAGCGACAATCGGATGAGAGTTATGCTACTATTTACAAGACGGAAACTAAGCTTTTTTTAAAGGAATTTCAATATTACAATATCGGATGAGACTTGAAACTATCTGCCAGACGGAAACTAGGATTTTTTATGGAATTTCAATATTGCAATGGATGTTTTTCGCGATATCTAGATCTGAATACCTATTACAAACTATAATTAGATGGGGATATAGTTATCTAGAGGAAGAAACCATGAATGAGACAAGTAAACCAGTACCAGTAACAGCACGAACAATCGAACGAGACCTTTGCAAGTATCTGTGAGGGTATGCAACAGTCGGCAAGGCGTAGCCAGTGTTTCCCAGTATTTTTCCCAGTTCATACTCACAATTTACTTTCCATACCAATTAAGCTATGCTACTGCTGCGCCCTGCTGCGTCGTCAGCGGCGTCGTTGCTCCACCATGCGCGCCAGCCGTCGCACCAGGAAGGGCCACAGCACGAGGACAACGAACCACACGGGCGATATATCCTTGAAGGGCCACCAGGCGGGCTGCTGTCGTCCGCCGCGTAGCGATGACTGCGCCTTCTGCGCATTGCGCAGCTCGAGCAGCGCCTGCTCCACGGAGCGCACACGCAGCTGCACCGCGGCCATGTCGCTGTTCATGCTGGCAACCGTGCTCTGGATCTGGCGCAGCAGCTCCGTGTTGTGCGTTATCGCCTGGGTGAGCTCCTGCGGCAGCATCGTGTCGTAGGGATCGTCGTACTCGTCGTCCGAGGGCTCCACGATGGCCACGCTGCTGTTGTGCGTGTAGTCGTTCACGCTCGTCTCGTGTGCTCCGTAGCCGTTGCTCACCTTGCTCGTATAGCCATTGGTCAGGTGCGTCGTCGTAGTTGGAGTCGCTGTCGTCGGCGTCGGCGTCAGGTGACCATTGGTCAGGTTCTCCGAGGTCGCTGATGTAACGGGTGTCGTCTCCACACCGTTGGAACTGGCGCCGTGCTGTGGACTGTTTGTGCGCGAATTGAACGGCGAGCTGGGATGCGATTCGGCCAGCTCGCGCATGCCGGGCGACACCAGCTCCAGCTCGTCCAAATTGATGCTGCCCAGATCGTCGAGTTTGCCCACGAAGTTCTGCACGTTCTCCGTGAAGGACATGGTCTCGATGATCTCCTGCAGGGACTCCACGTAGCGCTGCATCGCCTGCTCCTTGCTCAGGTGCCGATTGCTGTTCCACGCGTCCCACTTGGCGCGGCCCACAACGTCCCAGAAGTGGGGCTTGCTCTGCCCGCAGGCGCCCTCCGACGCCTGCTTGAACAGGCCGTAGAACTTGAGCATCATGCTCGTGCTGGGCTGGTAGGGTCCGTTCTTGGGCAGGCCCTTGATCACGTTGACGGCGGCGTGGAAGCGCTCCTCGATCCTGGCCATGGCTGCTGCCACAATGCAAGAAAGGGAAGGCAATTAGTCGAGCATGCTGTTATCGATAACACGGAATACCCCGCTCAGCCACAGCCACAGCAGTCGCTGGCGCTGGCAGGTGAATGGCGCTGAGCCGAGCTGCTGCTGCTGCTGCTGCCGCTGCTGTTGTCGCAAGCGCAGTATACAAATTACCTAATTATATCGCTGTAGAGTATTGTGCAAGTGCAGGCACCCAAAACGACGCGCTGTAGTCTTCGCTATGCGGGGCCAATTTGTTGACGGTGTTGGCGGTGCCAAAGTTCGAGTTCTCACAACTCAAAGTCGACGTTCGTCTTCGATTTGTTGTTCTCGTTGTTGTTGTTGTTGTTGTGCGCACTTGTTTTTACTCAACGCAAGCATCAGTGATAACGTGTGATAACTTATCGTAGGGCAGTGCGAAAAGCTAATGCGAATACTTAATCCGTCCGCTGTTAGTGTTGCTGCTGCTGCGGCTGCTGCTGCTACTGATTATGTCCAGTTTTTAATTCGCTTCGTAATGAAAATAAACATACTACGCTGATGAATGAGTGGGTAAGAGCGACTGGCAATCGATACATCGATATCGATTAAATATTTATGTGCAGGGGAAATTTGTGGGTTGCTAATCGAGGAATGCATTCGGGGTACTCCTCGTATTTAATGTATTGCACTTGTTTCGCAGCAATACTTTATTTAATATAGTTTTGTTTTTATAAACGCTTATTACTTAATTAATTCCATTGAATTTTAATTTGTATCAATTTTGATTTAAATATTTCTAATTTTATTGTAATATATGCAATTACCTGCTCTGCTAAGTATTTATTTAAAAAAATTTATACACTTTTTGATTTTATACAATGCAATGAAAACTTTTTATATATTTACTTCTAAAATTGTTTTAATTTTATCTGTTTTTAAACTAATAACATATCAATTATGTAATGATTTTTTTGTTTACATATAAATTAAATGCTTTGTATAAATATTTTTTTTAAATCGTATAAACTATGCTATGCTATGCTATAAACTATGCTGAATTGTTTTGCATTATTTACTTATTCTTAAAATTGTTTAAATTATGAATCTGATTTAAAAGGCAATGGATTCATATATGATTAATTAATTTGTTTAAATTTGTTTAATTAATTGGTTTAATTTGTTTAAAAATTAAAATGAATAAAACTCCCAATGATTTATATGATTTATTTTATATTTATTTTTCAACTTAAATACTTTATGCATTTAATTTTAGAAGTGCAATGGCTGCTTTATATATTTATTATCCAAAAATGTATATTTATACAAAATATACCAAAGAAAATACAATCGATAATTTACAATAAACTAGTATTTAAATATCGACCTAAAGCAGCTGAGGCGGTGATTCAATACAATAAATGAACAAGCAAATGATATAAAAGTATTAAATATAAAGAAGAAATATTTTCGATACTTTGAACAATCAGTGGCTGCACTTTAAATGTAATAACTTAATACAGCCACACATGTATGCCATATTTTGTCGATTATCGATAATTCACACAATTTAGTATTATTGTTGCAATGCAACTATCGGCGGGATTTTAAATCAATAAATTTATAATAAATAAAGAATAAAAAAGTTTATATATTAAACGTCAATCTTTATTTAACTTAAACCGTTAGTTTAAATAAATTACATTTAAAATACATTAACAACTTACTCACGTTTGAGTTATGTTTGTGTTTTTACCGACGTTGTCAGGGCAACCAAAGGCTTACGACGCTGCGTAATATTTAATAAAAGTGAAAATATAAAAAAACTTAATTCATAAAGAGAGTCAAAATGAGCAGCAAGCCGATAATTTGCTTTGATATATCCAAAAATGAGCGCTTTCAAATCACGGACAACTATAAGATGCTGCACCGCAAGCTGAAAGCGAATTGGACCGTGGAGCAGTGAGTTTGCACTCATAGAATACTCTATATTTTATATACTACATAAATATTCCAATTATTTACTTTCGCAGAAGCGACGTCGAGTTGAACAGGGAGCGACTGCAGCGCACGAAGATCTTTGTGCTCGCGGGGCCGCAGGATCGCTTCACCGAGGACGAGTTCGACGTGCTGAAGGAGTACGTGGAGCAGTCGGGCGGCAGCCTGCTTGTGCTACTGGGCGAGGGCGGCGAGCAGGAGTTCAACACGAACGTGAACTTCTTCCTGGAGCAGTACGGCATCTACATCAACGGCGACAATGTGGTGCGGCCGCACTACTACCGGAACTTCCATCCCAAGGAGTGCATCGTCGGCGGCGGCGTCGTCTGCGAGTCCATGTGGCGGCACCTGCTCAAGCTCGACGTCGAAAAGGTAGACTACGACTTCAGCGACGAGAAGTACAAGCTGCACTTCCAGTATCCATACGGAGCTACCCTCAATGTCTCGGAGCCCGCCAACGTGCTGCTGACAACGGGGCCCGTGGTGTACCCCTTCAACAGGCCCCTCGCCGGTTACTACAGCAACGCCAAAGGCGGCAAGATCTTGGCCCTGGGCTCGGGCTACATGTGGCACGACAAGTACCTGCAGGACAAGACCAACGATGCCATCCTCGAGTATGTGCTGCAGCTGCTCGGCACGGGCAATATCAGCTATACCCATCTGGACTTTAACGATGTGGAGGTGCGTAGTGCAACGGGGGAATTTCTGGGTGCTCAATCTCTCTTTCCCTCTCACTCTCGATCTATCTCGCTTAGATGTCTTTAATTATTTTACTCTATTTTGTCTCTATTTTTCTATCTCTCTCTATTCCTCTTTCTACGTACGTTTCACTCTATCTCTCTCCCTGTAATATCATTTTTCTTTCTTTCTCGCTTTCCTATCCTTTATATCCCTCTCTTTTCGACTCTCTTCTCTCTATATATCTCTCTTTCCGAATATATTCTCTCTCTCCTTCTTTATTCTACTCTCCTCTCTTAATCTTTTTCTCTCTCTCTTTCTCTCTCTCTTTCATTTTATTTCTCTTTCTGATTTTTTGTCACTCTTTTTTTTTGTATCTTTCTATAATTTCGGACTTTCTCGCTTTTTTGTCTATATCTGTCTCTCTTTCTTTCTCTCTCCCTTTTTTCTCTTCTTTTTTTCTCTCCCTTTTTTTTAACTCTCTTTCCCTACCTCACTTTCTCTTCCTCTCCTTATCTCCCTTTCTCTTTCTTTATCTCTCTGTCTTTCTCCATATCTATCTCTCCCTCTCTTTCTCGGCCTTTCTCTTTCTCTGTCTTTTTCTTTCCCTTTCATTCCCTATCTATCTCTTTCTCTCACTCTCATTGCCACTATCTCTCTCTTCTTCTCTCAAACTCTATATTTCTATCACTCCCACTCTGTCTCTCCCTTCTCCAGCTGAACGATAACAAACACTTCACGGATCTGGCCTTTCTGGCCGACATGCCCAAGGCCTGCCTGGTGGACTCGATCGGCACGGAGATGCCTGCGGACTTCAAGCAGATGTTCGACATGTCGCTGTGCATGCTGAGCAATCGCCTGCTCAAGGATGTCATCGACAGCTACGAGCAGTTGCACGTGCACTACGAGCCGCTGCGGATCATCAAGCCTCAGTTCGAGATTCCTCTGCCGCCGCTGCAGCTGGCCACATTCCCACCCATTTTCAGCGAGCCGCCGGCTCCGCCGCTGGAGCTGTACGATCTCGACGAGACCTTCAGCCCGGCCCGCTCGCAGTTGGCCCACATCACGGGGCAGTGCCTGCAGGCGCTGCAGTCCAAGGAGCCGGCGCGGCGTGCGCTCAACCAGCGCGAACTGGAGAACTATGTGCGGGAGTGCGCTCGCATAACGGCGATTGTGCGCGAGCAGCAGGAGCTGCCGGCCCGCGAAATACTCAATATTGTGGCGCGACAAATATGCAGTTATGCGCCCTATGCAGAGGACTAGAACGACAGACGATCCGATTACCGATTACCGCCTCATCACAGCTAGGCGAATACCCTGGCAGCAGAAGGAGAAATATGAGGGTATGCATGTTCCCTTTAAAGACGCGAAAAGCAGAAATGGATCGAATTGAAAAGAAGGATTAGCTGGAATAAATTAGAATATAAGAAAAAAGGTGAAAATAAGAAAAAAAGGAACACAATAGAAGAAAAAGCTTTAGGTTGACTAAGACTCAGTAGCAAGATAAGAAAAAAAAGAATATAAGAAAAAGTACAATACTATATACAATTTATATCTGAAAAGAAGTTAATTAAGAAAGAATAAATCTGAAAGAAGTAAATCTGAAAATAACAAGGATAAAAGCGTGAAGCTGAATTAAAGAAAAATAAGAAAAATTAAAAATAGGAAAGCCTGAGAAGTGTTAAAAAGAAATTAAGAAATAGAAAGGAAAACAGAAGTGAAAAGAAGGAAAATGTGGAGTAATGGAAAAGGTAATAAATAGAAGAAAGAGGGTGAGTAATTTAAGGAATAGGATCTCTGAATAAAATTTGGTATGGAACGTAGTATTAACAATATGTAAGGTAAGTTTCCGATAATCTGGAGTGTCTGGACTTTTAACTTAAGACTCACACATAAAATCATAATACTTTTATTGAAAATAACTTAATAATTTCTAATTTTATGATTCAAAAAATATTTAAAGTAATAATACATATATATTTAAACATTAGAGTTGGTGTTAAAGTTTTTTTTAAACAAAATCATCAAGAAAAACATAAAAATAGTTTTACTAGCCGCCACACAAAGTACGACGTCTATTTGTGAAATTACAATTTTTTTTTTTACCTTCTGATAATTTAATAAAATTGGAGTGTCCGGATTAAGAAGGTAAACAGAAATTTTGTTCAGATTATAAGAACAACACTGAAAATAATTTTGGTGCTCGAAATATGGGATAAAAATGTTGGAAAAACGATTGGCAAAGTGTGTAGAGCTAAAAGGGTACTATGTTGAAAAATAAAAAAAAAAATTCTGCAAAAAACAGTGTTTTTATATTTATTATTATTATTTATTTTTTCTAAAGACATTTTGAACGACCCACGTATCTTGTATTTATATTCTTGATACGTTGATGCAGGAAATTTCGGACATTTATAGGGTATCTTGGGCATTGTCAGAGCAAAGATGGGAGTTCTCTACTTGGTTTTCGGTTAAATCAGCAAAAAGTACGAACTTGGTTTGACGCTTTTTGTGAGCTAATTGTAAACCAAGTCCATTTTATGTAAACATGTTGCCGACTCGAATTCAAACATGGCCGGCCGACGCTCCCGCCCTCTCGCACCGCCCCCGCCCCTAACCCAGCACGATTCCCCATTTGCTGAAAACTTTGCTTCAATTACACAGAAGGTGCACAAAACTCCGAGTTCGTAACACAAAACCTGTGGGAAGTAAGGCTATATGCGTTATTAAATTTGGAGTGGAGAATTCTTTATTTGAAACGCGCTTCACGCAATTAATTATCTTATTAATATGCTGCCTACGCAGTGAGAGGATCCTCCCTGGGGGCAAATCGCTGTGCATTTTGTTTCGGTTTTAGGCAGAGGGAAACGGGAAACGAGAGTGGAATGGGAGCTGGGGGTCGTCATGTGTTATAGGAAGTGACTGAGGGGAGGAGTAGTTGGAGGGGGAGTTTGTGAGTGTGTGTGTGAAACCGCTAGTTAATGCTTGTCACAACAAATGCTGTCATCAATCGCCGAGCGGAGCCCTGGGGACTTGACGCATAAATATAAAAAGCAACCGCCAGCCCGAAAGTGTCCTGTAAAAAATCGAAGCGGCAACTGACGCCAGTAAATTTCACAGTTTCGTTTTTTTTGTTTGAAGGGAAAAGAAAAGGAAGAACAAGCTAAAAAGGAACTGTGAGCCTAAATTCTCTGGAGCTTACCCAACAGCTGTACAAGCTGCTTTCAGTCGTTTGCTAGCTGAACATCATGATCCTTAGAAATCCAACATTAGATCACTGTTTTAATGAGGTGAGAGCAATGATCGACATAAAAAAATCATCAACTTGTGAGTGGGGTATAAATTTCAGAGAACTTGTAACTTCTGATTTATCCGATTGCTCCTGATACTAGAATATAAATACAAATAAAACTTGGCTAAAGTGTAGACGGTTTTAAAACCATATATCATACATATTTAGAGAAAAATCTATTATATTATTTAATTTTGTTTTACTTGATCTGTGGCAAATATAGAATAAATGCTGCAAATTTTAATGAAATTCAGAAATTATAGTAAAACCAAAATGTAAATATATAATGAAAAATTTTTGATCTTGTACACAAAAAACGTACCTAAAAGTATAGTTCCGATTTTAATTAAATTTTTAAACTAATAAAAAATCCTCTGAAATGATCCATGTCAGCTTTACGATATGTCGATCAAATCTTGCTCATTTTATCTATCTATTATTTATTTTGTTTATGTTGTTATTTTTGATTGTTTAGTTTTTGTTCGATTGATGTCAAATATGGAATTAAAGATTAAAGAAATTAAAATCGTTATTTGATTCAATTGTGGGAAGTTTTGTAATTATATCATGAGAAATATATTGTATTTCTCACAAACATTATACCTTATATAGTTCTGATTTTAACTGTATTTATCAATCCGATCCAGCTTGTTCCAAATTATAACTTACAGAGACAAAGAATTGAATGTACCAAGTTTCCCCAAATATAGATAGAAATTTGGGGCTCTTTTGAGTGCATCTGTTAATGCCGATGAATAATACTTTACGGGGTCATAGATGTCAACTTCTCTGCCTTGCAGACATCTGGCCAAAATAAATATACCTATTAAAAGCAAAGTTAGCCTGAACAATCCTGCAGACGGCGCCTGGTCAATCAATCAATATTGAAAATTCTCGCAGCTGACGCCGAAGCGGTCGCCATTTTGTTTGCCAAGTTGACCGCTAAATGTCGCTGGGAAGGCGGAACGGAGGCAAAGACCTAGGCTACTTTGTCGATCGAGTGAGAGGGATGTACGGGAAGGTGGGGGGTCGATAATCTGCAAGTAAAGAGCGAAAGAAAAAGTAAAAGAGGTTATGTTGAAATACGATACGAGGCAAGTAGGAAGTTACCTTGAGTGCATTTCTCTCTCTGCGAGTGTGTGTGTGTGTGTATTGACAGTGACTGTGACGACGTCGTTCATTCATGGTTTCTCTGTCCGGCAAACAGGTTCACAGGCTCAACAGAAGCCACACAAGTCTCTCCCTGCTCTGCCCACACACCCGCAATGCTTCCAGCTCCTCCTCCATCCCCTGCTGCTCTTCCTCCTACTCCTCCTCCTGCTTCTGCAAACAAAATCGAAGTGCAGCGCACAACAGCTGTGTTTGTTGTTGCCGTTTCTGCACTTCCGCCTGGCTCTGGCTCTGGCCCTGTCCCTCTTCCCCGTCCGCGCAAATATCATGAAAGTCAAGAGGTTTGTTTGACTTTGAGAGGCATCCTTTTAGCAGCTGTGATTGCTTTTCGCCGTCTCCCGTCTGCTCTCTGCACTCTGCCTTTTCCCAGTCAACTTTTACACAGAGCGTTTCAAATAGAGAAAAATATCGAGCCAGACGCGAGCGAGCGTCGCACATTTGTCACCTGCACCAGCGTGGAAATTCCGGGAAAACCCTCATGGTGCTGCCTTGGCGGTGGTCGAAGCTGCCCCCTTGATGCCCCGTTGATGCGGGTCGTTTTAATTAAATTACATGACCAGAAACGTGCGACATCACAATAATTCCCATTGTCAGAATTCGGTCATAATAAAAAACAACACGTCTGCATCGCGTCGAGCGAGCGAGACGGACAGGCGGACAGTTAGAGAGAGAGAAGGGCAGAGACGCGGCGAGAGAATGTAACAATCAATTAACAGGTAAAAGGTTTAGAGTTGCTGGCGACCAAGGCGATTTGGCTTAACCCTTGTGAGTAGCTTAGATAAATCAAAGTACACAAGAAAAGTTAAGGCATGAGATATATTTATATATCATACAGCTAAAACTCTCATAAACGGACAGCAGTTGTCTTAGAATCTTTGTTTAGTGCAGACAGATGTCCGCTTAAGAGAGGCTTATTTCTATTTAGTTAAAACAGCTCAACATTTTTAATTTTTTAAATTTCTCTTTTTCTCGCCATCCAGAAAAAGCTCTGAAATTAAAGTAAAATGAATTAAAGTAGTAAAAATTAGATTCTAGAAAATCAATCATTTTATGTGCTGCTTATAATTTGTAACGAATTTTAGTTTTTAACAATTTTGTGTCCGGTTAAGAGAGATATTCGTTGAAAATTTGTTGTATTTATTAAGTTTTCTTAAGATTAATTAAAACCATTGGTTGAAGGCAAAGTGTATGCTAAAGAAAGTTATCTTAGGGAGAGTTTTATTTTGTATTACTATTATTTTTCTATTATTATTTTCTATTCTTTTCAAGTTCCTTAGTTCAGCTACCAGGCGACCAGATAAGGGTTAAGACTAAGCAGTTGACCCTAGTCGCCGGCACGCTCCCTTGTCATTTTGCTGTTGCTGTAGATGTTGTGGTTGTTTTATAGTTATGCTTGGATCGAGTCCCCATTATTGAAATAGAAAGCTAGTCTTTTATGCCCTCGTCATTGGCGATAATTTGTCATAAGGCCGCGTTGTACAACAAGCTCTAATGATGCATGTAAATGCAAGCGTGGGGCAACATCGACTGCTCAGTTCCAGCTTCAGCTCCACTCTTGACACTTCTGCCTAATTCCAGTCCACAGTTAAGATCACAGCTGAGGCAAACTGCCGAAATGGGAATGCTTAAAGCGCGTGTACAATTTAAAACGAAATAAAATCAGACTGTGGCAGCTTTCGAAATTTTATGAGCATGTTGCGCTTATTAGCTGCAGTACGAGAAATGGCAACAGGCCACAGCAACAACAATAACAAAACAATAACAACAACGACAACTACAGCACGACACGCATTTCCACGGCTAATTTTTCACACACACCCTTCCCCGCTGTCCGCCTGCCGTCACTGCTTCCAGCAACGCCAAGGAACGGACAGCGGGCGACAGCTCCTGGCCAGGCTTTAGCTTTATTGATACCCTATAAGTTTGGAGGTGCCTCGGTTGTTAAGACTACGAATATAGTTTAAAATGCTATGTGATCTTAAAATTTAAAATATCATCAACTAGTATTATTAAAAGAACTGGAACAGGAACTGTATTTACAGAATAAATTTGAAAACGTACGCGTCTCTGGAACTGGAACCGATATCGGCATGTAAGTGGGAGTTAGACTTTAATTACAGCTTCTAATTTTCCATTACTAATTATTAGCTGTTTTTACAACTGGAACTGAAGTTATAAATAGTTTAAAAATATATAATTCGCATGAGAAACTAATATTGTTACATTTCGTGTAACCGGAGCAAAGGTCGAAACAAATAAATTAATTACTGAACTTTAACTGGCATCACTTTTTGAACTGAATATAAAACTACACGTCTAACTAAATGTGAGATTAAAGTAAAAAGCTGAAACTGTAATATTTAGTGCAACGAGTGGAGAGGTCGTAAGGGCTTACTTGAACTTAAAAAGTTAAATTATATAAAAAACTAAAATTGGGACGGAAAACCCTTTAATAACCGACTTAAAGGCTTAAAGCTGAACAAATCAAAACTAAAACACGTCAAATTATATATTTAAAATCGGAACGATAAACGTAGTTGAAACTGAAAAAATCTAAACTGGAACCGGAACTAAAATTTATCTTTTAATCATCGCTGATAGCTGCAGCCGATCGCAATAAAACAAGTTAATCTATATTGCCAGCTATATTTATCTCTTCCAAATGACCACCAATATATTTCGATCGGCCAGAGAGTATACAGCAGTTCGATAAATCGCAGCGCGCTGCCCGATTGTGTGTTGTTGCTTTTGTTTCTGGCACGGCGACACGCACAAGAAATTCCGCGAGATAAGCATCGTGTACGACAAGGTGTATTATGGACCCGGTTCGCAGTCGGCGTCGCTGTCGGCGTCGCCGTCGAGTGCCATACTGTTGACTCTGTTAAATTGGCGATATTTATGGCTCGGCCCGTTGCGACTGACTTGTTAAATGGGTGTTCCAGCCGCCAGGCGAAGCAACGGGCGAGCGTTCGGCGTCCGTCCAGCTGTCTGTCCGTCCACACGACCAGAAGGAGATCCCCCAAAATGGGAAGCTGCGAAACGTTTAAAATTTAAATGGGAAACGTGTCACTGCGATAAGGCACGCAGGGCACGAGCAGCCGGACAATGGAACGGACAGAAAATGGGAAGGGTGCTCAGTAGATCGGGCGGACAGTGAAGTGGGCTGACAACGGAACGGGTGGACAGTGGAACGAGTGGATATTGGAACGGTTGGGCAGTGGAACAGGTGGACAGGGGAACGGGTGGACAGTGGAACGGACAGACAATATATTGGGCGGACAGTGGAACGGATGAGCAGTGGATCGAGTGGACAGTGGAACGAGGGAGCAGTGGAATGGAAGGGCAACTGGGCTGGCGGACAGTAAGACCGGCAGATTTTATTAGACTGGCGGGCTGTAGAACAGCCGTGTTGTGGAATAAGCGGACAGTGGGATGGGAGTACAGTAGGACTGTCGGGCACCGAGACAGACAATCAGTGGTACGCCCGGACGAATGGAGAAACGCACGAGATCGCCTTCAAATTTGACTTATGCATGTCAAAAGTTGTTACAGCGTATCGCCATTTTGAAAGTTGCTTGCTCCTCCTATCGCTCCCCGTTCAATCCGCTCTAACCCGCTGCCCCACCCAGCACCCTCTACCGACTGCTGTGCATCAAAGCGTTAAAGCAGAAATGCGCAATGTCGTCAACGCACGCTGAAGCTATAAAAATGTCAAAACAAGCAGCAAATAAAGAAGCATTATAAAGCAATTCAGCGAGAGAGCGAAAAATGGAAGCAAAGCACACAAAACACCATAAGTATATTACACTGATCTGTAAAGGCGAGCGGAACCAGTCGCCAGTGGTTGGAGGGGAATTAACCCAAGTGTGGGGTGTGGGGTGATTGCACAACTGCTGTGAGTAATCGCGATTGAGGCAGCGGTGGAAGGTTTTCAATTATTTTAGATTATCTTTCGATTGATACTATTCCATACACGAAAATTCGAAGTACATCCTTTAGAATACATTATATTGTATTTTAATAATACTTATAGGTATACTACATTATTTTAGGTATATTTTATTATTATAGGTACGTTATATTTTAACTTGAAATCGTTTTAAGTTTTCCATATTCATAGACTACCCTTTAGCAGTTTATCTTTTAGATTACATAAAATTGTATTTTAATAATATTTATAGATATCTTTTATATTATATATATTATTTTTGGTACATTTTATTTTAGTAGGTATGTTATAGTTTAACTTAAAACTATCTTAAGTTGTTCATATTCGTAGAATCAGCTCTTGCAGCTTATCTTTAAGATACCATTAAATTGTATTTTAAACTACCTAAGGGAATTTGTTATAATAATATTATAAATTAATTTGAAATTCTCATGAGTTTTCAATATTCATAGACTCAACGCCTTTGAAATGGGAAAACCTTTGGAACGAAGTATATATGAATTGGATATAGCGATATATGTTTAGCTTTAGCTATAGCGTTTTCTAAACTCAAAAATAATTTTCAAATATGTTTAATAGAATCATTTTTGTAAATGTTACTTAGAATTTTAGTTCTTTGATTTAAAATAAAGTTCAAATTCATTAAAATGTAAATTTTAATTAGAATAAACCCTTATTTTATATAATATGCAGATATTCAGTTTATAAACAAGTTCCAGAAAATATTCTAAGATATCATCGAAAAGTAAATTTAAATAAGAATAAATCGTTTAAATAACATTCCAGTCGAAATAAATGCTATCGTAGAATAAAAGCAAAGTTCAAGTTAAAATTAAAAAATAATTTGAAAATATTTTTAAAATACTAGACATACAATTTAAGAAAAATGAGACCATCAATTCACTTGTAAGTACTCGAACATGAAGTCTCCTAGGCACCCATCTAGAAGTTCTTTCGTTGTTTTCTACCTTATATGACCTCACTACCCCCTCTTCAGTCATGTTCTTCAGTCTTTTGCCTGTCGTCTTCTCAAATCTCTGTTTCTCTGCTTTTCGCCATAAAAACGAAAGAATATTTGCACTTGCAAAATACGGAGATATCTGCAGCATTTCCGAGCTTGCTGATCTTTGCGGTTTCCCTGGTTCTTGTGCTGCTTCGGTTTTCAGCGAGCAACACAGCAACACGTCGAAGACACGTGGAAAACCTAAAAAAAAAACGAATCTTGAGGGATTTCGAATCACCGCGTTGAAATTGAAGATGTGTGAGATGTAGCCCCCAAAAACGGAATGAGGTATGCATACAAATTTCATAAGTCGCACCTGATAATTTGTCAGTTTTCCATAGTTTTGGAACGCCCACAGACGGAGTGAGAACAGCGAGAAGGCGAGGGGTGTGGAGCGGGGGCAGGGAGTCGCGGAGCAGAGCGATAAATCAATGTGCCGCACGTTACATTTGAGGCTCATAAAAATGCAAATCGTATGCATAAAGTATAATTTTTATAACTTAATTCACTTCGATCTTGAGAAGGCGACGGGGTGAGGGGGAGGTGCTGGTTTGCCGTGCTGCGACACACGCTGCGTTGCACTGCGCTTTTAGCTGGTGGGCCCCCATTAAGGTGGCGCCAGGTTCCAAATTGACTTTGGCTAGCAGCGCGACATTTACATGACAATGTCATTGCGATTCGATTGGGCCCTGATAAGAGCGCTCGCTCGCTTATCCGCGCTTATCAAATGACCTCAGCTCACTTCTTGGAAACGCTTTTGCCCGAGACTCGTCTATGGTATAATAAAATAATCTGTCTCTAATTTGGGTGTCGTTTACACGTGCCACAAAACGCAGACGAAAACGACGCAAACGAAGACGAAGCCGGCACTCGACACTGATCGATCTGACAGTGGGAGGGCGGGTGTCGGAAGGGGGAGCGGACTGAACCAGCTCATTAGGCTCAAGTGTAATCGCTGTATCTAAGTTTATTTTTTTTTTTTTTTTTTTTGGGAATTTGGAGTAGCAGTGGCATTTTCGACTAAACTTCTAACGGGACTCGAAACTTTATGCCCTGCAGAGTTGAGGAATTTCCGATAATGACTTAATACTTTCTCCTGTACTAAAACGAATGAGTAACTGCAGGTATATATTACTATATATTTATATATATATACCTGCAGTCACTAGTTAGTGTTGAATAGTATATAATAAAGCTGCAGTGTATAGTAGAGCTGTGAGGTTCCAGAAGGCTTAGAAAATTTTTAAAAAATTATAAATCATAAATTAGGAATCAGTTGAAAACTTTCAGATATGAGAGATTTCTAAACATTTTTGGATCATACACATCATGGTACTGAAGGTTTCACACTTCGGACAACTCAATGAAACTGGGCCTCCTTGAGTTTGTGCCTCTTTCTCTCTTGACTGACTTCCAGCTAATCGCGCCTAATCTTTATTCTATTTCTATGCCATTCTCGAGATTTTCGATACGAACTAATGCTGGACGTGGGTCATCAATTAGATGATCACCTGCACCTACCCCCTCCCCCCTGCCGGCAAGCTCCTTCATTAATAAAACGCCTTGACCCTGCTATATGTCATTGTTCTCTTTGTTCTTGACGTCTCCAGACATTTATTTATTTATATTCATGTGTGTAATTTGCTATTTTGTTGTTGTTGCTGTTGTAGCTCTGGCATGACACTTGACCCTATCAAATAATAACGACTTGTGTACACGACCGACTGGACAGGCTCGGACAGGGAAAGGCATGCTTGGTCTGGTCTGGTCTGGTCTGGTCTGGCCTGGTCGGACTGTCTCGAAATCTGGCGCCGTTTACAGTGCCAGCAGCTAAACAACAACAGAAACTACAGCAACAACCAACGGGGAAAAAGAAACATCAGCCAAATACATATACAAAAGTCAATAAACTTGAACGTGATAAGTTGACAGCGGGCGGTATCGCCGGGGGATTAACGTGGGGTTTCCTCGGGGCGCAACGGGCGAAAGAGCTGAAGTCGCCAAGCTGGCAGAACTCTGTTCGTAAGTCAAGGCACTGAAGTTTTATAGAAGAAGGGTTGAATAACGCTGAATATCTGCATCAATAGGTAGCATATCTATCCGTATATACATACGTACGTGTGAGCAAAGTATTGCTAATAAGGTTAGAATCTCTAACCCTACTTCAATCAAACGTTACTGCCAATTGGAATTTTTCACAAACTGCTCTATTTTTACTTTCAAAATCATCTTCTAAAATTTAAGCTTTTCTTTTAGAGTATGGAGCAGAGCTAATGAGTAGGTTTCTTCTATAAGCTATACGATTTTTTTGGTAAGTTGAGAAATCAATCGTCATCATTTTAATAGAAGTGCGACCTTATAACATTCACGTCTATATACAAATATGTTCTATACACTTCAACTTATGGCGGTCAGATAGATGCCATAAATCCACCTATGTATTTCTATTAAAAAGGCGTTTGAGTGAAACAAATTTAAATCTAAACCAAACCAAAATACCGTAAAATATTATAACTATGCCTAATTAGATCTATTTCTCTTTTATAATTTTTAAAATTACTTCCTTTAACCTATCTCTTTTCTAACAAATATTGAGAAGTTATCAAGATAAAGTATTATTCATGTATTATGTTGATCTCTTCAAAAGGAAAACTTTACATTGACAAATAAATCTAAAGTCTTAAAATTTGAATCTTTTGCTTAGTTAATTTTTTTGATATCTACAAGCACAAGTTCTGTCAATAAGTTTTATTTCATTTTCCACAATTTTTTTGGTACTTTGTCTATAAATTTTCTGTGTTACAGGGATTCTTATTTTGTTCCAATTTTTTTGCCTATTTTCTGCAAAGAGACAATCCGCTGAATTTCTACCAGATTCTCCCGTTCTCTTATCTCTTTTTAAATATACCATACACTATAGTCCAGTGTCAACTTCTTACAACTTCTTTGCTTTTTCTCCCTACGATCAGCTGCTGCTGCCTGCTAACTGACTCATCTCAGTGTTTACTGTGTGTGAGCCATCGCCAGCTGGGTTCCTCCTGCTGCCCCTTCTCCTGCCACCTCCTGCTCTCCTGCTCAGCTGGCGACCCTTCCATTTTGGTTGACTGTCAACTGGCGCTACGGCAAACCGTTGGCATAAATTATAACCGCTCGGCGCGCGGCGCTCGACCAATGTAAACAGAGTAGGGGTACCCTCGTTGCCCGCAGCCCATTTCCCAGTGCAGTACCGTCTGCAGTTGCAACTCCAACTCCAACTCCAGCTCCGTCTCGAGCTCCATCTGCAGCGATTTTTAACGCGCGCAGCGGGGACTCATTGTGCGAGGCAGTTAAACAAGACGCTTTTCAGCTCGTAAAACCACGACTAAAGGGGCATCGCTAAGGTACGGCGCGGCGCGGTGCGGTACTGCTCGGTTCGGGTTCGAGTTTGGTATCTTGGCTTATGCCTCTGCCTCTGCCTGTGCCTGTGCCTGCGCCTGTGCCCGGGCCATTGTTTTGTATAATAAAGTTATTGATTTGTGTTAAAGTGGCGTGGGTGAAACGCGCTGCGCCGCGCTGCCCGCAATGCTGAGGGTCCCCGTTCCAGTTTCCCTCCTCCCCTTGCCCAAATTAATGTGCCACATTCTGTGGCAATCTGCCTTGATTTGTTTTATTAAATGCTGAGCGAGCTCAGAGAGCCGTCGCCTGTCAATTGCGACATGAGCAACTCACATGGTCCCCGCCCCCCTCGCCCCTTCGCAATTGCTGCCAGCTCGAGGGGCGTGGGCGGTCGGCGCGTTTAAGCAGTTTAAGTAGCTTTAGCAGACGCGGTGGTCCCGGCCATAACTTTGTCTAATGACTCGGAAATCCGTCAGCAATAATAAGAGTCGAGGCTATAAAAGGCAGCGGGCATTTGAGACGTCAGAGCTGACTTCTCCCTCTCGCGCTCTCTGTCTCTCTCCTCCGTTCTCCACATCCCCCAAGCCCACATCCCCTGCCCCTCGCCGCCCCGTCTGACCAATCTGACTGCATTTCTGCAGTGCCCCGGGTTGGGGGTCTGCGCTGCCTGACATTGAGCACGTGTGCCTCATAATCCTATTACCCCGAGAGCAGTTGTCGATTCTCCAGTCTCGATTCTCCACTCTCGCGGCGCGATTGTCGCTTTTATGAATGAACCTTAGTGCTTTGGGCAGCGCGCACAGTGTCTGCTGAAAGTATTCAATGCCGTCGGATGATTTGTTTAGCTAATCATAATTACAGTATAGTAAAGTAATATGGTAAAATAATAAAATAATAATAATAATAATAATAATAATAATAATAATAATAATAATAATAATAATAATAATAATAATAATAATAACAATAATAATAACAATAATAATAATAATAATAATAATAATAATAATAATAATAATAATAATAATAATAATAATAATAATAATAATAATAATAATAATAATAATAATAATAATAATAATTATAATAATAATAATAATAATAATAATGATGATGATAATAATAATGGTTATGAGACAAATACTTATAATAATTAAAATTAAAATAATAATTGTTATAATAATACTTAAAAAAAACAATAATTAAAATAATACAAATTATAATTTTAATAATAATAGGCTAGATCAAGACTAAGAAACAATTCTCAACATAAATTTAATTGTTAGCATTATCTGAATTTTCTATAATAATTATAATTATTAGCTTCTTCGTATTAGTCTCTTTACAAAAAGTTACGAAAAAGTTGCTAAGATAAAGTTAAAGCCTTCTCTGGAAGCAAAAGCTTATGTGACAACGCTTTTATTGGCAAGCGAACTATAAAGTAATTATAGATATAACTGATAAAAATAGATGAAAGCCTTATATATAATTTTAAATTTACTCTAAGATAAACAAACTGACAAGGAATAAAGATTAAGTGAATATAATAATTTAATTAAACAATATTTTAAAAATTGATTTAGAATTTTATTTCCATCTTTGTTAGTAATTGAACAATGTAATACTTTTTGAATGTTTGCATATTATTAATTAATTTAATAAGCAATTTAATTATTAAAACAAATTTAAGTTCGTAAAACATAATTAGAATTTTTTTTATTTTCTCGCCGCGTACAACAAAAATACTGAAAAGATTTCCACACTCAATTCGACGAAAATGCCTCAAAACTGTATCTTAAAGCCATCGAGTCGCCTCACCCCTCTATGCCACGAAAATAGAGTGTTAACTTTAAAACTAGAGTCCACGCCCCTTCCCCCTCGCTTGTCTAGGATATGTAAATTGCTTTTCATTTTCGAATCAAGTCAATTGTCGCCCGCTTGCATTGGGACAAGGAGTTGAGCACGCCCCCGAGCCAAAATGCGCTTGGCATTGAGCGCATTCGCGTGTTGTTGTTGTTGCTGTCCTTTTTGGGGTGCCCACGCATGCGCCCGCGTGCGTGTATGTGTGCACGAGAGAGTGTCGTATGTGTGTGTATTTGTAGCGTGCGTTACGAGGGTTGCAGGAGCCGCGTTTCAAAATGGCCGCGCAAATATTTTCTTATCGTCTGGGCGACTTGGCGCTCTCTGCTTCTTGCTGTTGTTGTTAAGCCTAACTGTTACTGTCGCAATTCATTGAATTTGCAGGGCTAATTAAACACGTTAACAACTGTCGCGATGCGATGAAGCGTGCAGGGATAACTTGCCATTTGGGATCGTCGCCAGTTGCCGTCGCCGTCGCCAAGTCGCCAAGTCGCCAGACGCCAGCCAGAAAAAAAAGAAAAAAAAAATAATCTGAAACTGAACTCGAATAAAGCACAGTCGAGTGCGCTAGTTCCCTGGTTCTGCACGCCCCCCTCCCCCTCTCTGCCTGCTAAAGACCAGCGGCTTTGTAGCTGTCCAAGCAGTCTGCTCATCTAATGCGAGTGGACAGCTTACCTGGCGCCCAATCGAGTGTTTTCAAATTGGGTTAGGCCCGAAAAGTTGGCCCAAAGGCAGCAATCGACTGACTGCAGTCGCCGTTCGTGGAAGCCCAAGCGTTTGCTTCCAGGAAGACACTCGAGTGCTGCCCACTTGCTGCACAATTGCGAATGCCGTTAATGCCAGCTGTCCTGGCGCCGCCCTAAAACTCCCGGCGAAATGCACTCAGCAAACAAGCACACACACACACACACACAGTGACTATTGCGCTCAACTCAACTGACGCAACGCAGAGCGCGAAAGAGAGCAAGAGCGTGCCATTGAGTGCGCTGGCAAAGGGCAGGCAAGCGAGCGCAAGAGCGAATGAGATGGCACAGCGGCCAATTGAGTGGAGTGAAGCTTCGTCGCGTTGCCATTGTTACAGGCGCTCTTATTGTTGTTGTTGTTGTAGTTGTTGTTGATTGTTTGTTCGTTCGCTCGTTCGTTAGTTCGCTCATCTGCTCGTCTGCTCGTTCGTTTGTTCGCTTGTTCGCTGCGACGTCGTCGCCGACGCCGACGCTGACGCCGACGCTTTCGATGGGCGAATGGACAGGCAAATTCAGTTGACACTCAGCTTTATGTGACATTCGTCGCGAGAGCGGACCGACCAAAGCTGCAGCAGCACCAGGAGCCACAGCCAAAGCCAGAGCCACTGTAAAAGCTTGTGAGGCCGACGGCTGAACGCTTGGCAAAGCAATAAAAAAATAAACACAAAATACGAGAATGCAAATTTCGAAAATGCAGTTAAATAATTAAGCGCTCACACACACACACACACACACACTCACGGCGTGCGAGCTCATTTGTGTCGAATTAATTTGCGTAACGGAACTGCTCAATTAGCGGCAACTCGAGCAGCGCGCGCGTGCAATAAAAACAACACCAGAATAACATCAGAATAACTAACTAAATTGCTTGACCCGATCTCTCAGTAAAGTTCGCAATTATTTTGTGCTGTTAATCGATTTGCCGCAATTCCCTTGAACAGCGATCGCAATGTGCGCGCAGACTCAGCTCGTTTGATCAGTGGCAGCAACAGCAACGACAACAATTGCAACAACAACAGCAACAACAACAACAGTAGCAACAACGCCTGGAATATGTTGTATAATGTGCCGTGCTATCAAAACTTTTCAACGCTGGATTACTACAAGGTGAGTTGCTGCAGCTTTCTTTTTCAGTTGCCATACACACAAATTTAATATATTTCTAACTTTCATCAAATTTTCTTTGTAAAGACAATTTTTAAATGAATTTCCCTAATTTGAAGCAACACATTTTACTCTCCTCTTTTAGTTCTTATGTCTCTGATAGTTTATTGTCAATTGCTTCCCTATAAGAAACTAGAAAGAAATAAGTTTGAAAACGGCAGAAATGAAGTACGCGACACGAGTTCCAAAAACAGACTGATGAGCCGCTTTCACGGCTCCTTTATTTATATCAAAATCTTATTCTAACTTATCTCTATATTAAGCTACGGGGGGTTACATGAGCGCCCTAAGCGATAAGTGTGTATTTATATTTAGGGTCACAATGTGTAATGTTGCATTGCGTGGGTCCAGCTGCTGTCATATGCATATGCTGCGGACTCCTACACGCTGCTTTGGTCAGGCCTATCTCAAGTGTTGGACTGATTTATATTTAACCTTTTGAACTCATCTGCTTGACAAAGTATTTATTCGATTCAGAAAGTTCATTGCCTTCTAAACGTTGCTGGTGTCAAAAACTTATTTCTAGTGCATTGTTTATGAGTTGACAACGGCAAGAAACTAATCTTAGCACTCTAAACTTCATCTCAACTGCAGTGTTCAATCCATGTGTACCCTATAGGATTGAACATCCTGGCCCTGTTGAAAGGTGTACCTTTCAAAAAAATACATTCTTTATGTCTTGCTTTCTGGCCCTGCTAGATGGCCGTTGTTTACATAAGTCATATATTTCTTATGTCTTAATATATCTGGCCCTGCTAAACGACCGTTACTTATAAAATGACATTTCTTCTAAATATCTTAAATTGTATATCATTATTCTAAGCTATGCGGGGCAGGGCAATTGTGGCTGGCAAGAATTGTGACGGCATGCGGCATACTCGCTGGATGAGGATGATAAGTCCCACGACGACCCCAGCGATCAAGATCATTGCTGTGATGCTAAGAGAATAGTGAGCTGCATGGTGCCACTCCAGTTCGACCGGAAAACCCATAATCCGACCTTGGCGGGGAAGCTCTGGAATCTTGAATGCCTGGATACCTCCTTTTACCTCGATATGGTTCATCGCTGGAAGCTGGTCCGTTAGGTTTATCCTTGGTATCCAAAATGATACATCTGACGTCCGGTCCTCGAAAGCCCATAGACTGACATGCTCAGAATGCAGGTAACATCCGGCCTGAAGCTGCAGTATTCCTACGCCAGTGAGTTCCAATGTGCTTGTTTTGTCTGCATAGAACACATCCGCAATTATTTTGGTTGAGGCGGAGAATAACCAAGAGTTCGGTTGATGTAGTTGGTGCCAGGTTGTCTCAGGCATCATTACGTTTACATAGCATTCTTCGATAATGGGTGACCTTTTCGCAAGTAGAAGGACTTCACACTTGGTCGCCTTGTTACAATTGAAGAGAGGGTGACGCTGCTCGCAAATGGTTAGTTCCTCCATCTTCTGGCAGTGCTCCCAATTGTCTTCAGACATGCCATAATAAACAGTCCTCGCTTCATCCACTAGTATATATTTATACACGGGATTTATGCTGACGAAACGCCCACTGTGTACCACAGGCAGCTGATATACTTGATATGCTCGCAAAATGTTTTGGCTGATCAGCGGAATCTTTACGTGGAACAGAATGGCTGACTTTGTTGTCCGGGCCTTCACTTTAGCAGTCCTTCCAAGCTCTAATGGATCCAAAGTAGGTAGCTGTAGTCCAGATGGCATGTTGAGCGTAATCTCCTGAATGTGCTTCTGGAACTGGGTAACGGGTAATAGGCTGTCCAGGAAATTTCCCTTCTTGTTCCACATCAGGTTGATGATGCCCTGCTGGAGATGTTCGAAGGCATCCATAGCCTGATTCAGCGTTTCGAAAGCTTGTAGAAACAATTGCTCATCGCCTACTCTGTCCGTGGCGTCTTTGATTTTCAATATGTTGTCGTCTATCCTCTGGAAATTTCCCCAGATTGCCTTGTTCTGCTTGTCGAGCACCTCCAGAGTAGCGTCTAGTACGGAGGACCGGTTGCGCAGTAGGTCCAGAAGGTATCCTTCATTTTCCCTGCCTTGGTCCACCCTCCGCATTAACTCTTCGGCCTGCTCTTCATCCATTAGACCGAAGACCGCACTATAGATGGACCCAAGTATCTGCAACGGCGCCCTTGGTAGACGCTGCTTGCCCGGTGTCCTTATGTGTTTAATGATATCGTCATGTTGTAACAGCCTCTTTGCTTTGCTGTCCAATGTCGATATCATTGAATTCACTTGTGCATCGTTTTTCAGTGTTTCGCCAATGTCCTGTGTCGCTGCCAACGCTTCGTCCACTCGGTATTTGAACGCGTCATAGTCCTCCATGTCCGCATGTATAATTATGTCCCACGATGTTCTTGACAGGCCGACAATTCCCTGATCTTCGTAAAATATCCCTGCCTTATCTCTGATTTGTGTTACATTTTGACAATTTGTGTTCTTAAAAATACTTAGAAATGCTAAGATACAAAGTATTAAATTTTTATTCTTAACCTTTCTTGGATTTGTTTGTCTACTTGCGGATACCTTATGTGGTATCTCGTTTCGATTATTGTTTTTATTTGAAATGTTTTTCTCATTTTCTTCCGTAGGAAAAGGACAAACATTGTGTGTGGATCTCATAACCACTCCATTGCTTGTCCTTACTTCTACCATTCGACAAAGTCCATCCTTTCCTATGATGGACTTTGTCACCCTGCCCCTCCTCCAATTGGTTTGAACCAAATTATCATCTTTTAAGAGAACTAGGGTGCCAGGTTCGATGTTCATTTTTGGATTTGCCCATTTGTACCTTTTTTGTAACTCGGACAAGTATTCCACGGACCATCGCTTCCAAAATTCTTCCGAATTTGCTTGGACTGCCTTCCAGTGGTCTCGGAACCCCTTATAACTTTTATTATTATCTGCGTCAACTATCGTTGACATAGCTTCTCCTAAGATAAAATGGGCAGGTGTTAACACTTGCAAATCATTCGGATTGTCGGACAACGGTGTTAAAGGTCTAGAATTCAAAATAGCTTCAATTTGTGTCATTAACGTAGTGAGTTCTTCGAACGTCATTACACCGTTTGACACCTTATCAAAATGCTTTTTTACTGATTTAACACATGCTTCCCATAATCCTCCTACATGTGGAGATCGAACTGGTATGTTCACCCATTCGATCTGTTGTTGTGTACAAAATTGTTCTATGTCTCCCTGCTGCTGCTTGAAACATTCATAAATCTCCTTCAGTGAGTTTGCTGCCCCAATAAAATTTGTGCCATTGTCGCTATATATTTTCCTCGGGCAACTTCGTCTACCTATAAAACGCTTTAGTGCGCCTATGAACGCGGCTGCTGACAGATCCGAGACCACTTCCAAATGTGCAGCTTTAGTTGCAAAACAAACAAACACGCATACATAAGCTTTATCTATTCTTTTGCCCTTTATTTTATGATGAACCATTATGGGGCCAAGAAAATCAATTCCTACATTTAGAAATGGTCTGGTCTGTATTACCCTATCTTCCGGTAGATTACCCATCATCTGATGAATCGACCTGGGCTGTGCCTTAAAACATCGGTAGCAACGTTTCACAACTTGAGTCGTTAGCTGCTTACCTCGCAGTGGCCAAAATTGTTGTCGCATTATTGCTAACAACCCTTGAGGTCCTATATGTAAATGTTTCCCGTGCAAATGCACAGTGAGAAGGTATACCCATTCATCGCTATATGGTAATAAAATAGGGTGTTTCGCGTCAAAACTCAGATGAGCATTCTGAATTCTCCCTCCCACACGAATAATATTGTTATGATCTAAAATGGGAGCTAATGATTTTATGTTTATTGATCCGGGCAAACATTCTCCTTTTTTCAAGAGTTTGTATTCACTGTGAAAATGTTCTTTTTGAATAATTTTCACAATAGTAACTAATGCTCTTTTTTTTAACTCCACCCAATTGGTTGTGTCAATTTTTCTACATTTAGCTATAAATTTTAGCACATTGGCTAAAACATTTTGTAGAAACTCAAAACTATTTTTGTGGTCAATTTTCCGGAACATTGAAGCTGAGTTGCTTACCAATGCCTTTAAATTTCCCTTTCTTTCGGGTACATCAAATGTTTCATCAAACTTTAATGCTGCCCTTGGGAGGTTAAGCCGTAAAAAGTCTGGCCCTTCAAACCAAAACTTATTCCCTACTAGCTCTTTTGGGAAAGCGCCTCTTGATATTATGTCAGCTGGATTATGTTTTGTATCCACATAATTCCAGTTTGACACTTCGGAATTGACTTGAATATAATTTACCCTATGGCAAACAAATGTTTTAAGTGTTGCTGGTTCAAGTTTTAACCAGCATAGGACAATCTTGGAGTCAGAGTAATATTGTATGGTGTCGAACTCCATTTTTAAGCTTTCCTTCACCTTTATTATTAATTCAGTCAATAATGTTGCCGCACATAGTTCTAAGCGAGGCAAAGATAAGACTTTTGTGGGGGCGACTCTCGATTTTGAGGTCGCTATATTAATAAACGTTCTTCCGTCTGCACTACACGATTTTACGTATATGACGGCTCCATACGCTTTGGCGGATGCGTCACAAAAACCGTGTAGCTCAATACGGTCCACATTATCCCCAATTAGTCTTCTTGGTACCATTATCTTATTAAGTGTGGGTAGATCAGATCGTAACCTACCCCATGTTTCTAGTATATCTCCGGAAATCTCTTCATCCCAATCCTTTTTTTCCTTCCATAGCTCTTGGATTAAAATCTTGGCAGTTACTGTAACTGGGTTGACTAATCCTAATGGATCAAAAAGTCTTGAGATATCGGACAATATATTTCGCTTAGTTGGCTTTAGCTTGCATTCCCAATTGCATTTTATTGCAAACTTGTCAATATCTGGCATCCAAGCTACTCCCAGAGCTTTAATGCTATCTGCCTGCTCCTTATCAAACTCTAGGCGCATGCCTCTGTCGACTTTTGGAATATTTTCTAAGACTTGTGCGCTGTTGGAACACCATTTTCGCAAATGGAATCCTCTTTTTCTTAGCTCACTGGAAATATATTTTTGGATTTCCTGTGCTTGTGAGACACTATTCGCACCTGTCATTAGATCATCCATATAAAAATCGTTTTTGACAATGCTAGCCATTTTAGGAGCTTCATCCTCTATCTCTTCTGCTGCCTGTTGTAAGCATTTTACTGCTAAATATGGTGCAGCAGCTGTGCCATATGTCACTGTTTTTAGTGCATATGTTTTTAGAGGGTCATTTCGGTCCCATCGCCAGAAAATCAACTGAAACTTTTGGTGCTCCTTCTGTACCCAAATCTGTCTATACATCTTTTCAATATCCGCAGAGATAGCAAATTTATATTTGCGAAATCTCAGCAGTATATTGAAAAGATCCTCTTGCAGTTTAGGTCCAGTAAGGAGCACGTCATTAAGGGCTAAGTTATTCGATGTCTTACAAGATGCATCAAAAACTACCCTTAATTTCGTAGTCGTACTATCTGGCTTTAAAACACAGTGATGAGGGAGATAATATTTACTGTTTATTTTTTCTGGGCTCTGAACCTCAACCATGTGTCCTAAATCGATATATTCTTTTAAGAATAGAACATATTGTTCTTTCAGCTTCGAATTTTTCTCTAGCTTTCGCTCTAAGGTCAAAAACCTCCGTTTGGCTTGTGACTCAGAGCTACCTAATTGCATCATATTAGACTTAAAGGGCAATTTAACTAAGAACTTCCCATCCGAGCCTTTGCTTACATTATTCGCAAAGATATCCTCGCATAGGATTTCTTCCTTAGTAAATTTCGGAGCCTTTATATTGACTTCTTCAACTTGCCAAAATCTCTGAAGTTGCTCGTCTAAGCTGTCTAACCTTTCGGTTACTGTGCCACAAACTGCTGGTGATTCCTTTATCACCAACGGACCAGTGGCTACCCATCCAAACTCTGTTTTATTTAGTCTTATTTGACCATTATTCAGAGTTGTTGTACCTTCTAACAAGGTCTCATAGAATTGCTCAACTCCCAACAGCATATCTATTCTTTTTGGAATATTAAATGATGGATCAGCTAAGCCTAAGTCTGAAGCCACTTCTCCTATTTCAAACCGGCGAGCCGGTAGCTCAGAGACAATATTTTTCATTACTAACGTTTCAATTTGTGTATTGAAACTGGAATTTTTGGATCTTATGTGAACTTCTAAGCACTCTTTTATATGTGCTGTTCCTCCAGAAATTCCTTCAATGGAAGTTTGAATTTTACTTCCTTTAATGCCCAGTTTCTTCTGCATAGCTGCAGTAAGAAAATTCACCTGCGAGCCGCTATCAAGCAGAGCTCGACAGTCATGCCAATTTCCGTCCTTATCTTTTACTTGAACTATGGCTGTGGCCAGTAAAATATACTTTTTTTTATCTAAATTACTGGACTTACTGACTGTGGCATTTTTCGCATTTTTGTTAGAAGGCTTATGCAGTAAGACATGATGGGACATTTTACAATCAGAACACACCTTTTTACAATTTTTGTATTGGTGGTCTCTGCCTAAACAGCGGCCGCATACCTTATGCTTAACCACCGTTTCCCATCTGTCTTGGCTATTTAAAGCCTTGAATTTATAGCAATTCTCCAAAGGATGAGCACCTTTGCATTTCAGTATGCATGCTTCGTCCTTTCGGAGTTTATTATTGCTACTGGGCCTTATTTGACTCGCTTCTAGAGCGAAAAATTCGTGCTCCAGGAATTTGAGCAGCGGCTCTAGCGACTGAATTTCCCTAGAGTTGCTGAGACCGCTCTCATATTTTGACCTCAATGGGTCACTTAATTTCCGTAGAAAGAGGAAATTAAATAGGCTCTGAAGAATATCTTCATTCTTCAAGCCCATGGCTTTTATAGCCTGGACATTTTCTTGGATCGTGTCCAAAAGAGCCTTAATGGTCGATGCTGAATCCCCGACATGGGGTGCATCGACCAAATTTTTCAAGTGCACACTCAGCACTGCTCTTTTGTTGTTGAATTTAGCATCCAACAAGGACCATGCAAGTTTGTAATTTGCGTCAGTCGGCGCCAAACTTGCTATGGTGGCAGCTGCGTCACCGTGTACCTTTGTTTTTAGGACGCACATTTTTTGTGCGTCCGGAATCATAGTTGATCCTATCAGTTGTTGGAACAACTCTTTGAAAGTCTTCCATTCCTCATATTTGCCAGAGAACGACGGAATATCGACTCTAGGCAGAGTGAATGGAAGACTCTCGCTTCTTGACCTAGAGGCAAGTTCCTCATAGGCCTCGTTAAGCGAGAAAAAAGTTTCTGTCAGATCATCATCATCGTACTCATCCATGTACGTGATGAAAATTTCCTGACAGTTTTTCTTTGCTTGTCTCACTTCGCTCATGGGTTCATGTCCAGCCTTAACTCTATTTAAGGCTGACCGATATTCACCCAGCAAATATGAGAATTTTTTACACACATTTTTCGTGCGTTTATCACCCTTAGAGTCAGGCTTCACGGCCTTCCCTAAGGGGTTCATGGAACTTAATAGTACATGTGTTTTATAAATTAAACCACGTACCTGCTCGCCGTACTTCTCCTTGAAGTACGGCGTCTTTTTTGCCTCTGCTGAGAGTTCGAGCAACCTCTTGTCGTTGAGCTCGAACTGCTCAGTGATGGCAGTTAGTTCCTCCTTGTACAGCCCTAGCTGTACCGAGTCTGTCCGACTCGCTTCTGCCGCCGCGGTGTTGTAGAGGATTTCCAGGGCTCCTCCTAGAGCCTTCTGGGTTTCTATTAACTCCATAGTTGTCTCCATTTTTCCACAACACGCACGAAAAATTTTTTTTTTTTTAAATATATTTTATTTATATATATTTTTAAAAAACAAACACACGGGTTTTTTTTTTCTAAACACACGCGTACCGTAATTGTTTATGAATTTTCCACAATGCTAACTTACATCACGTCGGGGTCACCAAAATGAAAACGGCAGAAATGAAGTACGCGACACGAGTTCCAAAACAGACTGATGAGCCGCTTTCACGGCTCCTTTATTTATATCACAATCTTATTCTAACTTATCTCTATATTAAGCTACGGGGGGTTACATGAGCGCCCTAAGCGATAAGTGTGTATTTATATTTAGGGTCACAATGTGTAATGTTGCATTGCGTGGGTCACGCTGCTGTCATATGCATATGCTGCGGACTCCTACACGCTGCTTTGGTCAGGCCTATCTCAAGTGTTGGACTGATTTATATTTAACCTTTTGAACTCATCTGCTTGACAAAGTATTTATTCGATTCAGAGAGTTCATTGCCTTCTAAACGTTGCTGGTGTCAAAAACTTATTTCTAGTGCATTGTTTATGAGTTGACAACGGCAAGAAACTAATCTTAGCACTCTAAACTTCATCTCAACTGCAGTGTTCAATCCATGTGTACCCTATAGGATTGAACAAAGTTTTTTTTTCGGACTTTAATTTCAACTCTGGCATTTTTTTGTTTAGTGAAATTTTCATTGAATAAAAAATGTTGAAATGCATGTTTCTATTTTGAAGAGAATTTTCTAGCTTCCCTTTAAAATATAATTTTTTACAGAAGGATTCTGTTTTTCCTCTTGAATTGATAGTTTTACTCAAATTTTAATTAAAAAGCTACTTTAAAGTGCAGTTTCTCGTTTTCTAACTTTTGTTCTAAGATTTTAAGTTTTTTTTTATCAGTACCTCGTCTTACAGAAACTGCCAAGTTATTCCGATAAGAAACATCAGGATCTTCTATGGCTTATGTCAATAGTATTTATCATAGATTGCAAAACGCTGACGATTCTTTGACAGCAAAATCCATAAATCTTCAACTTTATTGAACTATTTTATTTTTGAAGCTTCTTTGGAATTGCGTTTCCTCCATTTTCTCGTTAGAAAGTATTGCTGTACTGCTGTACAACTTATTTGCTGTAACTGGTCAAGCTGTTTTCTATCAGCACAAGTGAGGGATTTGCCTAACAAGAAGCTGCTAAGTCGAAAAATTCAATTCCTATTATTTTCCCCATAGTGACTTTTGAATTTATCTTTACGATCTTCTATTTTTACTGACCACACACGCATTGCCTAACTTACACGATTCCGTCCGTAGCAGAATCCGGAATTCTTCTGCTCTTAGGAACTCAACTTTTCAACTTCTTGAGCGCGTGCAGTGCCCAAAAATCCGAAATCTCAAAATCCTGACTCTCTGCCAGACTATTTTCCACATCAACTGCGCGTAATTACAAGCCTTTAATGATCGGCATAAGCCCTAGAGCTCGGAATCCGGAGTCGATCCCTAGACCCATAGGTTTAAAGGTAGCCAGGCGAGAGAAATCAAAAGAATAAAATGCAAAACGTTGGCTACTGCGCATTTCTCGAAATTCGAACTAAAAGAGTAGGAGGAAGAAGAAGCATGGGCATTAGAGAAAGGAAGAGAGCGAGGGCTGAGCCCTTAAATGCTGTCAGATCGACAGACAGACAATGGGATCTACGATAAAAGACAGTAGTCGCAGCAGTCAAAAAGGAATCAGGAATAAGGAGTATTTTCGGCTTAAGGACGGGGCCACAGAGTGCGATCGAGTGAATCATTTGACCAGAAATAAAACCACAAAAGGTCGAAATTGAATGGCAGAAGAAGCCAGCGAAGGCAGTAGGTCAGGCGATTGGCGATAGGCGATAACAATAGATCACGAACGACTGTGCAGATCCTGCGCTGCGCATTTCATGATTGACAGTTGTGTTGAGTGAGCCACGGCAGCTCTCCCACACCAACGCCACGTCTCGCTGTCTCTCCTGCTCTCCGGTGCGCTGTTGCTGGGCAGCCAGTCTTATTATTGCGAGCCCTAGCTCTCTCTCTCCCACTCTCGCTCGCTAGCCTGGCGTAACTTGAGTGGAGTTTGGCGAGCAAAGCAATTTGGCGCTCTTGCAGGCAGTGTTGTTGTTGTTGCCAGGCGAAACGGTGAAACGGTAAAATGTACATCGAAACGGTAAAATGGTGAAATGGTGAGAGAACAAACATCTTTTTGGGGAGTTAGCAACAAAATGGCGCCCATCGATGTACTCATTGCGCTGTCCGTTTGGGGGCGACGCCATTTTGTTTGTCTATTTGTCAATCTCATAAATGCAAATGCCAGAGCAACGGGCAAAGAGACGCGGAGAGGGGGGCGGCATGTTGAGGCCATTAGCAAATAATTTCAGCGAAATTTTTATTCAACATTGTTGTGCTCAGACACACAGAGCGAGAGAGAGCGAGAGCGAGAGAGGGAGACGGGCACAGGATAATTTCATTGAAATTTGAGTCGTCGAAAGGAGCAGCAAACGAGCAGAACGAGGCGAAGCACACAAAAGGACGTCGTGCAGATGCCTTGCGCTTTTCGTTGTTGTGCGCTACGGGCGCGCCATTATAACAACAAACAATGCTGGCAGCAGCAGCAGGGCCAGCAGCAGGGGTAGGGTAGAGGCAGAGGCAGGGGCAGGGGCAGGGGCCGGGCTCTGCGACTGGGGGGAGCGCTTGTTGCCCCCGCAGGACTTGAACGCGCTGCGCTGCGGGTTTTATTTATGTGTAATTTCCATTGCGGTTCGTTTGCTCATTTCGTTCTCAGCCGCACTCTCCATTACAGTGCCACGCCCCCGTCATCACAGCCCTCAAATGGCAGGCAATTATGTATACACTAGGTACTTACATAGAGCTCTATGTTGTTGCGCCCTGGCCAGACTATACTCTACTCTATTTGAATGTCCTGCGACATTTTCACTGCAATAATCTGGAATCTTTGCGCTCTCCTAATCCGCTTTCGCTTTGTCCCCTCGCTGCAAATGCTCTTTTGGGCATTCGCCTGGGCGTGGCACAGGAAGAAGATGCCATCTGCACGCTGGACTACCTGTTCCCGCTTGGGCAGAGGAAGGAAGCGACACGAAGACGCACTGAGTGCGATTTCTGTATAAACTTGTTTGTTTGTTTGTTTCCACAACTCCACAACTTTTCCTTCTTCCAATTGTTGTTGTGCTCACTGTTGTTTTTGCACAGTAGCCATAACAGAGCAGCCGCCGCCGCTGGCGAGTAGATTCAATAAACAAGCGACGTGTGGGCAAAGAGACAGGGCAGGGAGAGGCGGCTTGGAGCTACGTCTCGGGCACGGGCTCAAACTGGCCTCGTCCGACCATCAGGCTCATCTTCAATGTCATTTGAGGGACTTGCGCAGGCTTGTCAAGAATTGCAGACGTTTTTAGATAATTGGGGATTACTCCAAGTAAAACGATTTGGCTGTAAATTGCAGCGAAAGCTGAAAATTAAAATTAAAATAAAAAATAACTACCTATTTGTGTGCTAAATGACACTTATTCTTAAAGCTCAAAATTCAAAATATTGATTTAAGAGGCAGTGGGCGTGGTATCTTAATATTGAAATTTAGTCGATTTGTATATGTTATACGCAGATCTTCATGCCAAATCTGGTGTCTCTTACTCTTGTAATAGCTGTGATCTGCGCCTTAATACAGACAGACGGACAGTTAGACGGACATGGCTATTGATGCTGATCAATTATATACTTTGTATGGACTGCCACGCCTCCTACTGCTTGTTACAAGCATAAGCAAAAAGTGAAGATCACATTTTTTGCCGTTTTAAGTGAATTAATCATTGGATCATATATTAAAAGTCTAAAAATTAAGAAATCCACTTACAGTGGCACAAACAAAAATTGCTTCCAGAGTTTTTTGAATAACTTCTGTGATTGTTGTTTGGTTAAATTGAAATTCGTCGCATAGCTTATTAATCTAACCAGCTAAATGTGTGCTTAAGATAAGAAGGACATGTTCACTATAGGCTGAGAATATTGGCTACAAGTTTTTAAAGCCAAAGAAAGAAATTTTAAAACAAACTTCATGACCCCATGCTACAAACTTTAATTAATATACCATATTTTTACCCACTTTCATGATTTTAAATCTTAGTAAAGCAACATAATACTGTATACTTTTTCAAGTTTTTTTTTAATATTCATGCGTGCAATTCTGCCTTTCGTTTCCGTTCTTTCGAGAGCGAGTGTAAGGAGCTTATCGTGCTTGAAAACCGCAAAACGCAAAACGCATGCCATAAATTTGCATTCACCTTACGGCAACACGGATTACATAACGCAGCGTTGAAAGAGGGATGCGGGGGTTCTGCAGGGACTGCAGGTAGTTCCCTGTGTTGGGCTTAGCCTGTAATCCGCTCAAGTGACGACAGCGTCTGCAGCTCAGCACGGTCCGGTTATCCTGTCAGCCCTACTGCAAAATTAGAGCAATCCTGTCTCTGTCACCTGCACGTCGCAACGAGCCTCGAGCCAGGACTTGTTTTCGTTAGCCTCTGCGCCTAATGCCGTCTAATGACTGCAAATATTTGCGCTGCTCGGGGATTTGCATGCGATTGTTCTCAGTCTCCCCCTCTCTTTCACCTTCTCGTATCCGTTCTGAGTCATCGGCCAGTGTCCAAATCTAAAAGCAGAGCACCAGAAATAGATCGAGTGAGGGAAAGAAGACGGCGGACAGGTCTAAGGTCTGCGTGCAATCAATTGTCACATTCGACAGCGTATTTTGAGCCATGTCTAGGCTACAAATAGCTAAAGATAGCCACGGGGCGACTATTTATAAATCCTAGATGGATTATCGAAAACGTCTTCAAAAAATTGACGGAATGAGAGTGTAGGAGCAGATCTCAGATTCATCAAATTAAATGATGTTTTTTGATTTGGGCATAACTTGAAAAATATATCTGTCAGACTGCTTATATTTGTTGGAAAGCTAGAATTAAACTTCTTTTTCGCATATTCCAAATTTTAACAAGATCAATTGTAGCGTTCTCTATATTTAAGTAAATATTAATTCAACTTTTTCAATTACAACTTTCTTAATAATTAGAACAGCTTATAAGTTTTATTTTATTTAAACTATTTATTTAAACTATTTTTCCAATATGAAAATGTTATTACGATCTATTTTTGATAACAATAAATCATAAAATCCCGTTTTAAGCAATTTCAGTTGCATTTCTCTTAAGTATCAGCTCGGATTATTGGTTGTTTCACTCAGAGCTTAGCATACTTTCCAGTACTTTAACCGATAAGCCGTGCATTTATAGTCGTATTTATAGCAAGCGTTGGGCTACTATAGCTTTAACGCGATACGACACGCAACCTCGGGCGACTGTCACATCAAAAGCGCGCACATCTACAACGCCCCGATAATTGGTGCTGGAACTGCAGTTGGGTCGACGACAGGCGGCGAGGGGTGAGTGGGGACTGCTTCTGGGGGCCGCACTCTCCACTTACAGCAATTCTTGTTAAAGCGGAAAAACAAATGGAATACAAGAGGAACAGCACGAAACGAAACAAATGAGCGAAAGTGCGTCGAAATGAACTTGTCATAATTATTTGACAGTTGGGATAAGTGTGAAGGGGCAAGCGAGAGCGGTGGGGGGGGGGGGGTGAACGGGAAGGGGAATGAGTCCTGTATATTCTCGGAAATTGATGTAAAACATTTTGTCTGCCGATCGCTGAGATGTCGAATAGAGCGGGGCTATGGAGGGAGTAGGTATGGGGTATGGGGTATGGAGCTAACCCCTTGCGGTACGGCACTTTGATATGGTCGTGTCGCTGTGCCCGGGGTCAAGTGGAGCGCCGTCTGTGAAAACAAAACCGATCTCCTCGGGGTTGCGCCTCATTTCCGGTCGGGGGGCATCTTCGGGTTTACTTAGGTGTGGCTGTTGTCAGTCACAGGCGCAGACAGGCCAGCTGCAAACCCTTTCAGGGCCCCGCTACCTCCCTATGGCCCTCCGTACCTGCCTGCCTGCCTCCCTACGCTCCTTGTCCTCACTGTCTCCCTCTGGGCTGGTTCCCTCTTCCAATTAAGCGGCTCGCAACTTTTCGAGACAAATTTGTCGGCAATCAGCGTGCGACCTTTGACTTGGCTCGTTAGTCGTCGTGACAGTTTTCCTTAAATGTTCCTTTTCGTCTAGGCTTCCCTGCTGCTGCCCCCCTCTGCCTACCCTCTATCTATGCATTTTTTCGGGTTTCTGTTCGTTTTCCATCATTTTTACCACGAAATGGCCGCGCGTAAATAGAAAATATCAAATTTCGTGCTGCACATTTCCCGTAGCCTCGCGCTCTGCGGGTCTTGGGAAAACTGGAAAACTGCAGCGACTGCAGACTCGCAAAATGCCAACAACAAATCATTCACATTTTGTCCATTGATTACGAAATTCGATAGTTCGGTTCGGCTCGCCTCGGATCGGATCGGATCGGTTCGGATCGGATCGAAACGATGGCAAACGCAGGAAACACCCTGCACCTGTTCAGTTCGCATTAAACTTGCACTTAGCATCGCCGTCAACAGTTGGTTCCCTTTTTTGGCTACTGGTAATGGGATACCCTGACGGCCTTGCGATTGCCGTAGTTAGGTCTAACGGAAATAATCAGCTATTGCCATTTCTGTATGCGATAGTCAGTATATACTACTGCACATCGCATGTATCGTATAGTATATGCGAGCTGATGTTAATGTGGCCAAGGTCTGTGATGAAACTGAATCCGTAGAACGTTAGGGCTGCCTCGAGTAATTGATAGCGGCCATTGTGGCATTGGGTTGCCCCCACGCCCCTCTGTGCCCCCAGAGTTGGTATAGTTTCTGCTGTAGTTCGTTGCAATAGGAATAATCATGTGGGTAGCCCAGTGCCAGGTGGAATGACTTAATGTAGAATGCCGTTTGAATACTTTCTGTTTAAATATAAAGTTATTAGAATTATATTTAAAAGGTTTCTTGAAATAATTTAACCCTGCGGTTTTCAGTTTCAACAAAAAGTAATATGTATATTTAGGAGTAAAAAGTTAATTCAAAAAGAAAACTTTACAACAAAAAGAAATAATTATTAATTAAGTTTTTGTATTCGTTTCATGGAGGTGTACGTAGTTTAAGTCTCACAATAATTCATTATTTTGAAGTTCTTGAGATATCCTACTTTGATACTAATAATTATTTATTTCGAATTTTGGAACTCATACCCATTTCAATGTACAAAACCAAGAAATCAAATTTTTTTTTATCACATTTTGGCATTTTCTTCGCAATTTTCCCAGCAGCTTTTCAAAGAGAAGGCGCAGCTGACTAGGCGAAAGGGTTACAGCGAAAGGGTTAAGTTCCTCCCGAGGGTTGTTTTTTACAGTACATTCTTTAATTAGCAAACAATGACTTCGATTTCTGTCCAATAATTTTGGGCAAATTTTTGAGGTAAAAAATAGTTTGGAAAATACTTGAACCTTGACCGAATTGTCTTGAGATTGGGTCAACATTGTTGTTTAATTAGAGCACAATAGCTGTCAATAGATTGTCGAGCTGAAGTGCTAAGTCAAGGGCTCGAGGAGTCAAAGGCCTGCCCTCGGGGCCCATGGGCCCAAGGGGGGTTGAATTGCTTGAATTGGCTTAGGGAAGATTTCGATCTAGCGCCAGCTGGAAATCATATCACACTCAATCTTAATGAGTACTTAAAGCGACGCGAGTGGGCTGCACCGGCCATGGGCAGGGGGAGATGTGTTGGGTACAACTGCAGCAGCAACCCTCGCCCTGGCCGGGGCCGGGACTCGGGCAGCTGCTGGTATAGCCGGAGCTTTAATTGAAGCCCAGGGGTGCCATCCATATGGCTAAACCTCAACATTAATAAGTGTTAATAATTGTATGTGTGCGTTTTAGAGTGGGTCGTGGCCCACACGCCCATGCGACAAGTCGCCGACCGCCCAAGCGCGTCCAACGTTGGGCTACAATTTCACTTCACTTTCGCGAACGGAACGGAATGGAAGCGAACGAAGTGCAGAGCTGGAAAGGTCCGCCCAGACGAGCGTAACATGCGGCGGGTCTAAAGTTACCGCACAGCATCCGCACCGGGAGCTTCACCACAACCCCCACACCCCAAACCCCCCGGGGCCAAAGATGATTTGTTGTTGTAAGTTACAAATTGAATTTGTCAGCGATGCTTGGGATCGGGAACGGTCGGGGGGTTGCTTCGCCTGGCTTTTTTTGGGCTGGCGAATGGGATTCATAGGCCTGGCAACGGAATGGAGTGGTAGTGGAGGGTGTTGAGCGGGCGAAAACATATGCTGCATGCTTCTGGGCGCTGCGGCGAGGGCTGCATTTGCTTAGAGCTCGTTCAGGCGTGACTATTTAATTTGCTGTTGCCGCTCGAGTTGCTTTGTTGTTGTTGTTGTCGTTGTCGTTTGACACGCGCGAGTCGAGAGCGCATAATTTAATTAATTAGAGCGCCGTTCCCACAGGTGAAACCAGTCACTCGCTGACGGCTGCTGCCATGCGTAAGGATACCCTGCAAGTACTGCGAAGTTGATGGCATTTAGTAGCTAAAACGTTTGCCTGACTGCGAAATATGCTTGAATTGCATTTGTGAGACTGCAGACTAAATAAAGTGAAACACCCTGTAATAAAACTAATGAATGCAGTTTTAATCACAGGGTGGTGTTTGCTGTGAATTTAGTGCTAGTGTGTAGCCTATATAAAATTATATCATACATATAGATAGATATATATAAACTGTGAAATACCCTGTAACTACAGCTTATTGTTGTTAAATTTTGACCATACAATGATAAAGTACATGCCCGATTGTTGTAATATTTCGACAGTAGTATACCCTGTAATTACAGTTGATTTTATTGAAATTTGAACTAAGGAATACCTTGCAACTGTGGCTGATCTGTTGTAATTTTACAACTATGTAATACCCAGTAACTGAAACTGCTTGTTTTGATATATAGACTGCTATATATATATAGACTGCTATAATATAGGAAATACTCCGACTGTTGTTTTAGGCAATTCCCGATTGTTGTAATATTTAGACAATCGAAAACCCTGTAAATGTTGCTGCAATTATAAGGCTGTTCTGATAGCTAATTGCTGTGAATTTCAGGTTATGAAATTTTACAATAAAGCTTTTTATTGTAAAATTTGGATAATGTAGTGACGGCCTATTGTTGATAGTCTTGGACAATGGTGTACCTCATAGCAAAAAAAAAATATATATAAATAAATGAAGATGCACGTACGTTCTACATATTCCCTGTTAAAAAGTATACTTAACAAAAAGATGTTGGTTAACTAGAATTTTCTCACAAGAACATACACTCAGCAGTCACCTCTTTCAAGGCGGGGTATATCAACCTGCCTAGGCCGTACCACACTCCTCCCTCCCTGGCAGCTTAAGCCATCACAAGAGGCATGCTCGACGACTTTGATGCTTACACCTTGTGACAGCTGACACACTCCGGCCGATGCTCATCTCCGTGCCTCTGCTCTTGCCACGTGGGTGGCAGGTTGCCCGGGCAATGGACACGCTCGTCAGTTGCCGTCGTGCAGCCGGCTTTTTAATGAAATTCCTGACCAATGTTTATTTAGCTGAGGTCACCATGGCAATGCGAGCGAAGAGCCTCGACTGCCTTCTTTCCCCCCGTGCTCCACACTGGCAGTTGCTGCACTGGCGCGTGCCTCAAGCACAAACACGGGTTCCGCATAATTTTCTGCGGAATGAAAGCATAAACGAGGCGTTCCGAGGCCAAGTCCGGGTGGTCATCCGTCGATAAGCGACAGAAGCCGGGAGAAGACTCCCGAGGGTCCACACTAATCTCGCCCCTAGTCTCCCACTCTCTCTCTTTCCTCTCGCAGTACAAGTGCAATTTGCAGCTCGGTTTATTTTCGGTTCCACTGCGGCAAGGAGGGGCCGTCGCGACGCCCACACAGTTCCAAGTCTTTGTTTCAATTCGGATTTTTGATTCATAAAAAACTTTTTATAGCAGCCCTGGCAGAGTACCAGAGTCGCACAGTAGTTTGTTCAGCATTTTCTTTTATGGCATATTAGGTTTTACGAGTCGCCCCCCATTATAATGCGGGGTAATCATAAAAGAAAACAGCGTCGGCTTCAAGTCGCAGCGGGAGCTGCAGAAGCATTTCGAGCGCTTTAGCTCCATGATCATTAATGACAAGAAATTATGGAAGGAAATCGAAGAGCTTTGAAAAATTTAGCAATAACCAAAAACCATGATAGAATATACAAATGAATAGCTAATAATAATATTTTATATATTATGAGAATGATTGCCGGAAATCCCTCAAAATAATATTGTAGTTGTACCAGAATGAGAAAACCACAAAAATATAAGTTTAAAATTGATTTAAATTTAGAAATTCAATTACAAAATGTATAGATGAGATTATAGAAATAGAAATGTCTTTATAACTAATGCGCAATTGTGAAACTATAGTGGAGAATACTTGAAATATTTTAGAAACAATTTTGGAACAATTTTAGATGAATGCGGATATTATATTTACATATTTTTCAAACTATAGAATTTACAAATATCTATTGCTAACTATGTAATAAATATATGGATATAGACAGCTAATATAGAATTATAGTTATGAACCTATTGAATACTCTTTGAATTTGTAACAAATACAATTAAAATAGCAACAGATTAAATAAACTTAAAACATTGCTAAATTGAATTGAATATTGAATAGATAACTATAGGTTTATTTATCTATCAGAAATGCCCTTTAAAAACTGTTATTCAATTTCCTAGAATGTATTAAAATATCCTATAAAAAAAAAAAATAAATAAAATATACAAAGAGAACTTTAACTACTTTTTGAATTTATTGAAAAGATTACTGAAATCTTATTTCGCGCTCTAAGTATAGTTCCCAGTCTGCCTGAATATGTTTTGGAAGAATAGCACCGAGTTCGTCTGTGTATGTTGTGCAAATGGATGATAGCTCGCCCTTCCCTGGCACTATTTCATATTGTAATTCTCCTGTGGTTAGTGCAATTTGTCGAGCTCAGCGGAAAAAATTAGCATAGAATAATGTGGAGAGTCTTGGTCTCTGGCTGCGTCGAGTGCTTTGCGGCTCGTGTGGCGATGGATATCGACTGGAAAAATGCCGCTGGCCGCCGAATCAGACCTTTGGCATGCGCTGACATCGGCAGTTACGGGCGATATATAGACTATAGACTGCGGACTGTAGTACCAGCTGAGTAAGACTTGACCCAGTTGCACCAGTTGCCAGCCATGTTGCATGACGCATCGCGCGAGTGTTGTGATAACACGACAAGCGACAAGCGACATTGCGCAAGGGAGGAGCAGAGCTGGGAGCGGGATGACAACAGCGAAGTCGAGGCAGCAGGCTGCAGGCTTATCTAGATGCTGCCCGAAGATCAAGTTGTAAAAATGCGTTGAACACGCTTGGGCTGAGTGTGAGAGCGGGCAGGAAAGCGGAGAAGCAGGGAGGCAGAGGGGAAGTAAGGTTGAGTGTGGGCAGCTCAGGTGTTGAACCCGGGAGCAGCGAAAAATGGCGCCCGAGCGAAGGAACAGAACCGATTTGCTAGCATTGAATTAATACACAGCGCTCGGGAGGTCCGGCCCGATCAAAACTGAACGTAAATCTTGCATGAGGCGAGCGCACGATCAGCACGTTCAACGAGGAGGACGACTGAGTGGAATGGGACTGGCACGGGGACTGGGGCGGGGACTGGAGCAGGGGGGGGGGGGTCTGTCCCGTGCTCCGTACTGCCGTCTCGGCCTCCCTCCAGATAAATGTGCGAGAGTCAGCAGACATGCAACATGCAACTGGCAACCGGCTTCGCCTGCCTCTCCAGCTACGTCTCCGCGGCTGTGCCTCGCCAGCTTCAGCCTCGGCCCGAACAGAAATATCTGCAAATGCAGCAAATTGTGCGCAGATTTGTTTACAGACAGTCGAGCACTTGGAATGGCAAAGCAAACACGCAGGCAGCAGGGAAGGTGGCAGCAGCCAGCAGGCAGCAGGAAGGGCAGCAGGGAAGCAGGGGAGCGCACTTGGATCTGTTCTCTGGTCTGAGCTGCTGATCGCGCGCAGATATAATTGACGACATGTTGTCTCACGATCGTGCTAAAGCGATTAAAGGCATATTTAATGTTTGCCCAGCACCCCTACCCCTATCCATACCCCCTCCTCTTCCACACTCTCCACTGCTCTGACAGTCTCGAAATTCGCTGCTGCAGCGGGTCATCAATGGGTTAAGAGCGATTCGAGCCAGCGGAAAGTGTGTCATGCACTTCCGCCAAGCAAATTGCGGAATTGTTTGCGCAATTTCACATGTAAATCGCATTTGTTAATTGCAACTGGCCAAGGCAATTGTGTAAGTGTGTATGAGTGTGTGCGAGTGTGTGTGTGTGCGTGTGCATGTGTATGCTTGCAAGTGTCGGTCTCGGCGAGACTGTAATTGCCAATGCTAGTTCTTTGAGCGTATAATTAACACCCAAAATAGATGCAAACAAGTGAAGATAGCTTCAGGCGGGTTCGACTGCAAATTACCTTGCACTCAGACTTAAGAATTATTTTATATAAATAAATCTGCTTGCACACGCCACTCAAATTGACCTTTTTTTAAGATCCGTGCAAAATTGGTTAATTAAATAATTAATCCTAATTACTTATTGAGAAAAGGATTTAGATAAAGATGGATAAATCATGGATGAATTGCCATTTATAATAACAAAAATACATATTTATGCTCTGTCTTGGCACCAAATTGAATTACCACTGTTTTAAATTCAATATTTTTATAATTCGTGTATAACTATTGAATATTTGATTTTTCAATAATTCGACACATTTTCTATATAACTTTAAATAACACAAACAGCTTTCATTTTATCTATTACACAACTTAATTATTTAACAACTTAAATAACTTTATATTTCTCTTTCAAATTATTTCAAAGCCAAACTTTATTCTTGCAATATTTATGTTAAGTTGAAAAACTTTATATTTCTCATTTAAATTATTTCAAAGCTAAACTTTATTCTTTCAATATTTATGTTAGGTTGAAAAAGATCAAAAATTAAATTAGGCAATATATATGTGTATTTTGAAAAATCGATTAAAATGATAGATCAATAGTGACAATATAATAAATACAACTTTTCATTAAAAACTATCATATTTTTAAGTATATAAATTCATTGTGGCATCAACAGCTAAACAGATTTACTATTTTGAACTCTCGCAGCACAGACCTGTATCTAAGTACTACTAATTGATAGCATATCGCTTTTAAATTGATCGATATTTGTTGTTTTTCAAACTTCCTCAAATGCATCAAGTAGTCTCAGATTCATTCTTTCATTCAGATCGTTCAAATGTAACTTAAGCTACAAACCTATAATTATTTCGTGAAGGTATACGATTTATATCGCTATGGTAACCCCTTCTGCTGTAGCCCCATCCTGCCTGGCGCTATGTTTTGGCAGGTGGCAGCTGGCGACAGGCCTCCGGCGACTCGGATCCGCGCCTGCAGCAGCAGCTACGCGTTATGGGAGCTTATTAGCGCGAATTCCAGTGCATATGAATCGTTTTTTATTTACCGTTGTGCACATGCATGCGTGATATATCTATCTATATCTATATGTCGTAGCCTGCTTTGTTTACTTGTGAAACTTTATACACATGCCCGATAAGACGGGGCGGCAAGACGACGAGTGCGGATCGAAAGTTTGTTTAGACGTTTTCATAAAATTAAGCGTTAAATCAATAGAATGTCAGGCAAAATGTTTACGCCTGTGTTACGCATTGTTCCAACAGATTCGTGAAACACACACACTTACACACTCACGCACATACACACACAAAAATAATTTGCAATCTGTATTTAGTTTTTAGAAAAGAAAGGGTAGGATGACAGCACCTGTGCTTAGGTGGAAATTCGTGATGCAAACTTGTGTATACATATTATAAAATAAATATTAAATGAAAAAATGATAAGCAAAAATATTCTTATTTTGTTTAAACTTTCAACTAAAAATACATTTTCGAAAAAAGTTTTTACCGGTTGTTCTAGTTTAAATGTTTTTCAAAATTCCGAAAAAATTAAAAAAAAGAAAGATTCCCTTGGAATATCTGTCTAAAAAAATTTGTTTTTGTTTTAAAATTATACTGTTATTTTAGATGCAGGTTTCTTTTATTGAGTAATAAGCTTAAAATATATTTAATAATATTTAATGATTTAACATTATTGTAGCTAGTTTGGCGATTCTTTAATAATATAATAAATATTTTAAATATTCTATATATACTATACTATTTTATTAAATTAGTACCTTCTCTAAGTTATACTAATAAAGTGATTTCTTTTAAATCACTAATAAAAGGAAAATAATGTAAAAATTTGGGGAATTAATGTTCTTATTATTTTGATGACATTATTTGTGTTCTGACCTTCAACCAGCCACGAATTCTAAATATGATGTAATAAAATGTATTTCTTAAATTTTGTGTCGTCTTCTAAAGGTCAGAAATCAAAAAGCGAATGCGATTTTTACTTTATGATTGTGATCACTCCCATAACATGTTCATATGTCGGAAGGTGAAAATTTTAAAATTGGTATAGACTGTGTTTTTACTTATAAAATCCCAGTTTATACAAATAATGTGATTTCTAACACGTAATTTGTGCGCGTGTTTGCATGCTCGAACACCCGCATAATTATTTCCAAATTGAATTTTTTTGAACTTAGCGAAATCGCAATTAAGATGTAAATTTGCGGCCTGTAATTTATTTGTATTTTAATATGCAAATATACCGTTGATTTTCGGATGCGTTTTCATTTTGATTTTGATAATCTTTTGGCGGCGAAAGCCGCAGCATTATTAGGTTTCTTCGAAATTTTCAGATTTCGGTTTCGTCAAATTTCAGAGCTCAAATCTGTGGGCCAAAAATTGAAATGGTAAAATTGATTGCCGAGCAATTAAAATGCAGCAGACAACATACTGTTGATTTTTAAAATGATTATTAATTAATTTATGCGTTTTAGCCACACATTTTAATTGACATATCCCCTTGTTTTGGGGGCGGAACGCGCCCGCATAACGAAAACAAAAGCAAATTAAAGAAGGCAAAGAAAAACTCATTGTTTGGCAAGCCACCCCATGTGTGTGTATGTGTGTCTATGCGCCTGTGTCTGTCTCTAACTGGGCGGAGCCAAGGCGCACCATTGCGACGAGTGAGCGTGCCGTCGAGCCGTTCGCAGCGTGGCACATGCTGCACCGTACACACTGCCGATCAGCGCGGCGAACCAGTTCGCTTGCAAGCGTGCCATCTCGCTCGCTCAATGCCGAGATTTTCACTCAGAATTTGAAACACGAACGAATTCGCTGCACTCGAACACGAACTCGAGCTCGCGTCACGAGAGCTGTCGCTTCTGCTGCCGTCAGTCGACTCGAGCTACTCAAGGCGGTCGGAACAGCAACGGGGTAGAGTGCGCTTCGTTCTCACTTAACTACGCGTGTATTCTGTCTGCATGTTTGTGTGCTACACATACTACCTACGCTTCTCTGTGCTTGTGTGTGTGTGATTAGTGCAAAACTGAGTGCATCAAATGAAAAGGCAGACAGTTAACTAAACTGCTACATACATAAGGAAATCCTCGAAAATGGTCACCCTAATGCCGTACAACTATGCAGCGCAGCGCTGCGGATTAATCGACAAAATGATCGAGCCAAAGGTAATAAAAGTGCATCGATCGAAGTTGAAGCTGTAAAAGTGCTGCGGTTTCCCGTGCGCTTCCTCCTCAAGCTGCAAAGATCAACAAATCGCAGAGTCTCCAAGTCGACAAATCTTCAAGTTTCTGCGTCTTCTTCTTTCTCCTCTGCTATTGCCGTCGGTTCACAGATTTCTGTGTTGCTGTTGTTGTTGTTTTTTGTTGTGGTTTGTTTTTGTGGCTTCTCCCCACATTTGCTGGCAGTTTGTCAACGTCTCAGGAGTAGGGGATTGCGGGGAAAGACGCAGCAGCAGTAGAGGCGTATTGTCCATAAAGTTACACATTGGAGGAATCGGTTAAGTATACCATAGGTAGACCTGCATACGACCAAGTGTACTTTCATTTAAATTATAAACGTTTCACTATAAAAATGGTAAATTTATTTTCTCAGTATATTTGAATCAAATCTTGTGCATATTTAGAAGCTATTTGCCTAGAACTTTCTTTTTACTAATGGAAATCTTAAATCTTAAGATCTGATCTCGGCTAAGACCACAAAGTCCGTCTGACTCGCAATCATTTTATTCAGATCGTTCAACTATACTAGGTACAATAGATACTTTGACCAGCATCAGAAGAAATTTGAGCTTTGGTATAAGAATCTGCATTATTTTCCTAGATATTACATGTTAAACACTCTACAATTTTGATGAAATCAGCCAAATTGAATCGAAAATGTCAATATTATTTATTCTTGATATAATGTTACACTTTTACTCGTTATTTATTTCGAATTTCAAAGAAATTATCGAAAAACCATAGTAATATATATTGGATAATCTCTGCATTTAGTATTTATTTATTTCTAATTTATATGATAAGGCATTAAATTCCAAAATATTGCAAAATCAAATAATGATTCACATAGTATTTGTTTATTTATTTTTTATTTATGTGTTTGTAAAAAGGCCTTAAGTTCGAAAGTATAATGTATAAAGTATATCATGACAGTCAGTGCCAGCCTTTAGGCTGTGAATCACATATAAAAAATCGAAAGTTTCATAGATCAATTAATTATTTATAATATTTAACAATACAACGATTTCTGGTATGAATTAATTGTTTATAAAATATTACAATATAATAAAAGCTTGAATTATAAATCAATTATTTAAAAAAAAAAACAACATTAAGCATTATGTGCACAATTCATATTAACTTTAGATAATTGTTTTTACATTTTGCTTACACTTTAATTAAGTCAATTAAGAAAAATACAATTAATTGACTTACTTGAAGTCTTAATTTATACAGACAGGTTCATTTTAAGCCAATCAAAAAATAATCTGTCGAATCAGAAATCTATATTCAAGATGAAAAAATTTTGTATGTAAAAATTATACTTCTTTCTAATTTTTATCGCTTGTCTTTTAAGATTGCTAATAACGTACAGCAACCAAAATTATTACAATTTTATAATCGTCACTAGGTTTTCAGGACTCTTCCTTTTCGCAAATATTAGCCAATTAAAAAATAATTAGACGAATCAGAAATCTATATTCTCGATAAAACAATTTTATTTGTTTTAAAAAAATATACATATTTTTCAAATTTTTTTCTATGTAAAAATAATATATTTTTCTAATTTTCTTCGCGTGTCTCTCCAGATCTCTTACATCGTGTAGCTCCCAAAATAATTACAATTACACTCCTTCAACTCCATAGTTTTCGCTATAGTCCATTAGGCCATTATTGTTAATGCGCTTTTCCTAGGACAGTCGGGGGCATTTAATGGTGCCACAGGCATGCTGCAGGTTTTATGGGACTGCGCACTTGGCTTAAAACAAAGTCGAGATCGTCACGAACAGCGTGTAGAAGAAGGGAATCCGAGGCGGCTAGAGGACGCGAAGAGGGGAACTGCAATTGGTTTTAAGGCGAAATATTAATAGAGCATAAAGTGGCGCGTTTTAGGGCGTCGGGGACTCCTTGCGGCTCTGCGCTGGATGACGATTTAAGGAGTCCGGGACTGGGCACAGGCTTGGGCCTGGCATTAATCACATTTTAATTAAGTTTAAGCCGTAATCGTAAAAATTAACACGCCATAATTCAACTGCGACAATGCGCTGCGTGTAATTTATGTGCCACTTGGCCAGCAGAAAGAGTCGAGTGACCCCTGCTCCCTACCGCTCTATCTACCTCTCTCTCTTTCTCCCACTCATCCATCTCTCTCTCTCTCTCTCTTTGGGCAGTCAAAATATTGATTATGGCTGCAGCGATTGACACTCGGCGATTGTCGATTGTCCCGCGTAATTAACGTGCCAAAGTGTTAAGGCGCATAGCTCCCCTCCCCCTGTCCCTGTCGCTGTCGCTGTCCCCTGCCCCTGCTCCTGGCCCTCTGCGCACGAGAGAAACAAATGACAAGCAGGCGAGGGAGCTACAAATTTTTGTTGTTTACTTCGATGCTTATCGGCAGCGGGGCTTAGGGTCCATTGGGTCCATTGGTCCAAGTTCATAAAAAATTTGTCGCCGTCTTCGTTGTCTTTTGTCTGCCCCTGTGCGCGTGTGTGTGTGTGCGAGTGTGCCCCTGTGTGTGTGTGTCTGTTTTAATCTTCTTCTAAAGCCGGAGAGACAAAAGATTACGATCGCAGGAATTTCGTTAAAGATGCTCAAAACAGGTCTTTATACGTATATCTCGCTCTCTTGATGAGGAGTTGCCCCATGGCATCTACGGCTTCTCCTGCTGCCTGCACCCCCTCCCTGCCTGCCCACACCTCTTCACTTGTTCTGCTGTGTGTGTGTGTGTGTGTGTGAGTGTGTGTTAATGTTTACGTTGTCAGCTTGTGCCATAAATTAGTTTAGTTAAAGGTTGCGTTGCATTCGTTTTGCATTCGTGTATTCGTATCGGATTCTGTTTGGGCGACTCCAGATTCGGTTGCAGCTCCGTGCTGCACGCCAACACGCAAGTCTTCCCTACGCTTCCTCCTCCGCCCTCTCTCCCCACGGTACTCCCCCCGATCGCCCGTCATTAAAAGCTACCGTTGAAAGTCCGCTGAAAACAAATTTGCCAAAAAGCAACAAAGGCAAGTTGAAAGCGCACACCAAATATGATGGACACTGCGTGTGTGCCCGTGCGTGCGTGTGTGTGCGAGTGTGCAGCATCTGCCCAAATATGGCTCATGCGGCTCACGCCCCGCCAGCTGCCAGGTATACGAATTCCAGCAGCTTTTCTCCGCTGTAGGTCACCAATCAGAGGATCTGCTCGAATGGCTTCCGTTCCACTCCCAACAGCGAGCACTACTCGTATTTTTTCCAGAGAAGAGCTTTACTTTCTTCTTTATTCTGTTGATAGGATCTCTTCCGTTCTACTCCATACAGAAAATAATATTTCTTCAGATAATAATAGGTATATATATATTTATATAAATATGTATGTTTTGATATATTCCTTCCGTTTCTTCTGCTCAAACAATTGAAACTCTTCACAGTATAAAAGTATTTAGCTGTTGACATAAGTTTTTACATTCTTCAATTTTTTTTTTTATTTTTTATATACGCTACCGTTTCTTCCGTTCTATTCTCATAAGAGTACCAACCAAGGAAACGCATTAAGAAATTATCTTTAATATTTATATTTTGTTTTGTTATATTCTTTTTCGTTATCTTCTTATCAGTTACAGGAATTCTACAAAGACTTTTATGCAATGTTTCTAGCAGAGAACTTTAATTTTGTTATAGCCTGCTTTGATACAGTCTCTGACGTTCCACTTCCAGGAGAACTTTTTCTTCTGTCCGTGAAACTTATTGAAGAATCTCTAAATTACCTTTTTTGTATATTTGATATTTTTGTGATTAATTCTTTTCTATTCCACTTTTAGAGAGCAACTCTTCTTGAAAAAACTCATTAAATATATGTAGATAGAACTCTTTTCAAACCCTATTCCCTGCTTTTCTTCCCTATATTTTTGCCATATGCTTTATTTTTGCTTTATTAGATCGTAGCTTACGTGTTTTTATGGGGGGCCCATAATATTTTGAATAGTCACAACAGCCTCAAAAATAGAAATTTGTGTAGTAACTGATATATAAGGTATAATGGTATATAATTTCAAACATAATTCAGCGATCATACAAACTTCTTGCAGTTTAAGATAGAAGCATTTATCAATTCTTCGGTTTTTATTTGAATGAAGTCAAGTCTGTCAAATTATACACAGAATTTGTCAAATTATCTGCTTAGATCTGAGCTGAAGATCAGGCTGGGATCTGTCTCTATTCGCAAGAAACACTCGACTGGACTCGCTTGTCTTCGCTACGTTCTTCGAGTTGCGTCTTGCCGATTGTGGGACTACTTTAGCTTGGGTTCATCTCAATTAGCTGGGCTTTCTTTCAGCAGCTTAGCTTGACTTCTGACTGTTTCTATCGTTAGCTCTGTTCCGCTCTGCACTCTTCTCCGATTGTATAAGGTATCCTACCTACGACGAGCAGCTCTTACCACCTGCTGGGTGCACCCTCAGCGCTGAGACGGCGTCAATTTGTTGGACGCCTTCTCATCGAGTAGCCCCTTCCTTCTTCGGTTCTCTCTCTCTCTCTCACTGTCTGGTTGCCCCTTCGGGCTGTTATGGCGCCGCGTCTTTCAAAACCCATCGCCAACCCATCAACCCAGTAAAAATTTTTCCCACGCACGTTAAATGCGCTTGGCCAGCGAATGGCGAATGCGAATTATGTAAAATGCGCTGTTTTTCGGGTTTTCATCGAGTTCTGCACTTGCCGTGGTTTATTTTTGTGCTTTGGTTGTCGCATGAAACCCAGAAAGTGTCCCGGGCCGGGGGCAAAAAGCGCAGAGCTCAGCGGAACACGCACAGACCAGAGCCGCTAAGGTGTTTGCTGGAACGACGCCAGCCGTGGGCTTTGTTTATAAACAAATTTTGGGATTTGCATAATCAATGGGTTTACGTATAGCTTAACGAAGTTGCACACTACAAAAGAGCTTTGAGCTTGGCATGCAAGTGGGAAACAAACTGAACTTCATGTTGATTCTGTATATATACGAACTGGAGCCAAGAAGCGGTCTTTATTCACACTACTCTTTCTCTTTGCAGGTTAAACGTCCCAAAACAGAGCATACGGATTCACATGAACGCGATCGGTAAGCATAGCATAGTGCATATGTCCTAACCCAATTCGTGACGCTCCTGCAAGGATCTCCTACTGCTGCAGCACTCTTCCCTCATTCTTCACACTTGCAGATGCAACAAGTGACAAATTCTGTTCAATTGCCCTGCGACTTCCCTCGCATGTGGCCGACCCGCCCGACACATGTCCCTCTATAGGGAAGTCGGTCGGCAATTCACAGAATTTCTCGCATACTTATGAATCTATTCGTAGTGTCGCAGCACTTAGCACTTGAATGGAGGGCGAGTGCCATGCCCAGTTGAGTACTTAAAGGGGCTTAGGGCTGGCTAAGCCGCAGCAGCAGTTTCCCAGGGCAGACCTAACCACATTCTTTCATATTTCTGTTCAGTCTTTAATCCTTAAATCCATAATGTTCTGCTGACTCCCACAATACAACAGAAAGCCCCCAGAAAATAAATAATTGTGTTTGACTGCAGCGCACGCGTCGTTATTCACACACAGTTTCGGTTCCCTCAGCCCCATGCCCCATTCCCCGTAGCCCTTGCCTCTTTGTGAGAAGGCAAGAGAAATGTCCCCAGACATCGGGTGTCAAATTCCTAGGGAAATTGGGCACTTCATTTACCTTTTCCGAGTCGATTCCGTTGTACAGTTTATGAAATATTACTACAAATTTGAAAAGGGAAATAATTGGAGGAGCAACAAACGGGGAATGGGGAACTCCTTCAGAGAAGCAGGATAGATAAAGTAGACTAATTGGTAGACATTATTTTGCCCTTTGAATTTATGATTTTAGGCAGAAATCAGATCTTCTGCTCAAGGCAACTGTATGAGAACTGAATGTAGCAGCATCGAATGCCCTGCACACCTGCTTTCCTGAGATTACTTATGACTTCTGCAGTTTATATCCTATTATAAAGTTTGGCCTTGTAAAAAATTTCATTTCATTGTTATAAGCTTCAAACAATAAACGGAGTAGGAAAATTAGAAATACAGGGTTGCCCATATTCGACGGACCCATGCAGCATTTTCCATCGTTTTCGCCAACATTTCGGCCGAAATAGCGGCTATTTCTTCACGAATGTTGTCCTTGAGCTCTTCTAGGGTCCTTGGCTTGTTAACGTAAACCTTTGACTTCAAATATCCCCACAAGAAGAAGTCAGGCGGCGTCAAATCGGGCGAACGCGGTGGCCAGTCCAAATCACCATTTTTCGACACCATTTTCGTCCGATCGCCTTGGTCGACTTTTATTTGGTCTCTTCGGATTAGAAAGAGCCTCACCAGTCGTAAATTTTTCGTATAAACGCTTAATGGTATTCTTAGAAGGCGCACTTTTCACATTTTTTAATTTTTTAAAAGCACGTTGAGTTTTCACAATTGACTTGTTCTGTTGAATGTAAATTTCAACTATTTCAGAGCGCTCGCGTGGCGTGTATTGTTCCATGGTAAAAATTTGCTTGGACTGACGCTTCAAACGCGGTATGTCATTAAGCGATCTGGCATCTCTGTCAAAAGTTATGGCGTCGTCAGATGGGTCCGTCGAATATGGACAACCCTGTACTTCGCAGAAAAAAGAAGAGAAATGAGACTGAATTCAAAATAGTTAAATAATTATTTGACTACTGAAAAATATTTCAAGATAAAGACAATATTCTTTTAAGTCGATTATGTCGCTATCAGAAAATGTGGTTTCGATCCAAATTTGAAATTTTATAAATTAACTATAGTATATAGATGAGTATAGTATAGAAAAGGTTGTTACTGAAAAAATAATAATGTGATTTGTTTCTTAACTTGGTTGCAGTCATTCAAATTAAAATCGCGAAATTTTTTAAGTACTAATGTTAAAAATAAAATTTGTAATTTAAAAATGTATTTAAAGCATCATAAAAATAGTGATACGAAAATTGACTTCTATTTGCTCTGTATTTATCATACAATTATAAATCTCCAACAAAAGAAAATATAATTCAGGCGGGTAGATCGCGGCTGAGATATGCTTTTAGAGATAAGTTTAGATATAATAGAAGCATTGGTAATGTGATTTCTTCTGTAGTTATCATGTTGTGATTATTCTAGACGAAATCATAGAGAAACTTAGTCTTAGCCTTAAACTTTCACACTGGAATAGAGCAATAATATTTGATTTCACAGGGCAGAGGCCCTGGATAATAAACCGATTTAATTGCTTCAAGTATGAAATTGCGATTTACATATTTGTTTTGATTTGCCTCAGTTGCTTTTTTCGATTTCCACTTTTCCACTCGATTTATTGTTGTACTACGAAATTAGTTTGATTAATTCGCTTGCCACTTGTTGCCAGTTGAGGACTGAGGGCTGAGGAAGAGGAAACATCAGCTACAATAACAACACAAACTAAAGTCATCATAAAGCAAAACAACATTTGCTGCACACATGCTCCGCGCTCAACGCACATGCCTCAAAGGCCAAAGGCTGCGACGGGGGCATGCAGCAGGCCTGCGGCAGGGGAGAGGAGAGTGGCGATGGTCGCTCAAGTGGTTTCTTCCAAAAAGGAATTTCAAACGGTTTTCCTTTTTTTCTTCTTTGTAGAGAAATATTTATAACACTTGACAAGATTTTCGGACTTCTTCTGCGACACACTTGACTCTCAGCTCCGCCTCGGGGCCAACGACGACGACGTCTTCGTCGTGCCGTTAATTTTATGGTTGTTTAAAGATTATTGGAAATTATTTTATGAGCCAGCTTAACGAGCAAAACGTTTATGTTGTGTGTGTGTCCCCCTTGCCTCCTCTGTCCTCTTCCTGTCGCTATTTCTCTCTCTCTCTCTCTATGGGTTTCCCTGCTCTGCGCTCTATGCATTCTTGCAGGCTTTGTTTAACGATCCCGAGCTCGGGACTGTTTGCCTGGAGTAGCGGCAATTGATTCGAGTGCGAGCAGGCTGACCAGGCTATAGAAGTCCCGGAATTTTATTATGGCCGACTTTGGCCATAACTTGTCGATCGTAAATCTGCTTGAGCCGATCTCAAGTGGAGCAAATCATGTTTTGATTTCCTATAGAATTACTGCTAAGTGTGCTGCCATTGCATTGGGGACAGATCAATTTTATAGTTGAATATGTCAAATGTTATGATCAAGATCAGGTTCAAGTTTACTTATTGTTGCATCATATATTAGTATATATTGCTACATAAAACTTAAGGGGCTTCTGCTTGTCCTTATATTGGGGAAATTAAGTTAGTTTATAATATTTTTCCGGATCAAGAACTTATATATTTTATTGCACTAAGTTCATGTATACTAAGCTGTTTTTTTTTGCCTGGAATTAAGTTTTAGTTTACCATATAAAGGGAAACATGAAGTTCTTTGTTTAATTTTGATCAGGATCATATTGCCAATCTATTGTATATCAGCAATAATCAGAGTATTGGGATTTTTTTTGAGTTCTTGTCATTAGATTATCATATTATTATAATATATATTGTTATATAGAAACCTTTCATATAATCTGAAACAAGATGAGCTATGGCAGCATGGTATAGAACTATATTTATACCTAGCGATTAAATATGATAAGTTAGTTTTTTTTTTTTTTTAAATACGCTGATTATATTTTCAATTAAAATTTGACGGGCCTAACATTTCGGGCTAGTTCCTTTTTTCTTAAGTTGGCAGTATTGTTAATGACATCTGGGCCAAATTTCATTTTAATTTCATTAGCAGTAATATATTAACGCTTTGGTTTACCAAACTTCCAAGAGTGATTTGATTTGATGTCACTGCACTCGTTTTTCGTGTCCATTTCGCCAAAAATTCGCCTGATTTGGCTCCTTGTGTCTTCTGACTATTCCCGAAACCCAAGAGACCACTCCGCCGAACGGGTTTCCAGCCGATTGAGGAGATAAGAGTTAAATCGAAGACGGCGTTGATGGCTATACCGGAAAGGGACTATTTGTCATGTTTCGAGGATTACTTATGCTAAGTCTATTTTATCGGTAACGGATTACTTTGAAGGGGATCAAATTGAAGAATAAATAAAATTGTTTTATATTACAAACAAACTCACCTTAATTTTTGTACATAGTAGTTATAGTTGTAGGTTGTAGCTTAAATTTAAAAGATTATAGGTATTGTATATTAAATAATATATATAATATATATATATATATATATATTAAATAATATATATATATATATATATATAAAAATAATAATAAATAATATGCTATAAATTATTTATTATGTTTAAGGCTAAAGATTGTAAAATATCTTATTGCCCAAAAGTAAGTGCTTATTGGTAATAGGTAAGAAATTATGAGTATAGAAACCTCATTGGCTAGAATTTATAGTTATAGGACATAAATGTATGTTTTAGGTAAGAGGTTTGAATTTATTCTGTGACTTACACGGATGCAGGCTATACATGATAGGTTATTGGCCATACACTCTGGTAGGTAGCAGCTTAAAAGCTTTACGTAAAATATGAAAAGCTGCGCCAATTGTCAGCAAAATCTCGTACTATATAGTATATATTTATATGATTGATCTTATGTGCTTTCTATATATGAGAGCTATACGTATATATATAGTCCGTAGTGCAAACCAAACTGCGTTGATGCTTCTAACCCCAGCGAAACCTTTTCTTCTCTCTGTTTCCAGTCTCTGCCAACAACAACAACAACAACAACAGCAGCAGCAACAACATCAGCAGCAGCAACACCAGCAGCAACAACAACAACAACAGCAGCAACAACAACAACAGACACACTCGAACGCCGTGTTGGCCACCAGCAATGGACCCAGCAGCGCCGGCGCCAGCGTCGGCGTTGGCATTGGAGTGGGCGTGGGCGTGGCCGGGCAATGCAGTCCGCTGGGCCTGCCGCCGCAGATACAGCCGCTGCAGCCAACCATTGGCTCGCTGAGCGGACACTATGCCGGCAACAACAACAACAACAACAGCAACAACCCGAACAACAGTGCGAATCCGAGCAGCTGCAGCCTGGCGTCGTCCGCCGCCTCGAGCTTTGCGCAGTCGAGCGGCAGCAGCTTCTCCACATATCAGCAGGCCGCTGCTGACGAGGTGGGCGTGGCCGGGATGTCGCACTGGGCGCACGATGCGGCGACGGCGGCCGCCGTCAAGTCGGAGTCGCGCAGTCCCGGCCAAGGCGTGCACGGGTCTGCGCTCGAGAACGGCGGCATCTCGGTGTCAGCGTCAGCATCCGCGTCCGCGTCCGCGTCCGCCTCTGCCTCGGCGGCGGCGGCAGCAGCGGCCTCTGCTGCGGCCGCAGTCGCCGCGTACGGCTGTGCGGAGAGCAGCGCCGCGTCGGCGGCGCACGACTACTACTACTACAACAGCATGCAGCAGTACACGCCACCGCCGTTCTACTCCGGCTACGGCACGCCGTACACCGCGGCCGCTGCCGCCACGTCGGCAGCGGCGGCGGTGCGCAGCGCCAAAATGGAGCCGGGCGCGGCGGCGGCAGCGGCTGCGGCGGCGTATCTGACGCCCAGCTACGCCGGCGGCGCGGGCGGCAACAACAACTCGCAGCTGTACAGCAATCCGTACGCGGGCTACAACAACTTCGCGCAGCAGGAGTACGGCGGGTACTACAACGAGCAGTACGGCAACTACTACTCGCCGGCGAACTACTCGCCGTACGCGGTCAGCTCGCCCAGCTCGAGCGCCAGCCATGGCTTCCACGTAGCCACCGCGTCGTCGAATCTCTCGGAGAGTCCCACGGACACGCACTCGACGACGCCGGTGCACGCGACGACGCACTCGCCGCACTCGCCGCTGCCCGCGCTCTCCCTGTCGCCCAATGCCGGCGTGGGAGTCGGTGTGGGCGTGCCTGGCGGCGTGGGCGTGGCTGCAAGTGCCGCGCTGAACTCGAGCGGCGGCAGCAGCAGCACACTGGGCACTGGCGGCGGCGGCGGCAGCTGCGGCGGATCAGCCACGAAAGCCACGCCCACCGGCAAGACGGGACGCTCCCGCGGCCGGCGGCACCAGCAGCCGAGCCCGACGCGCAGCACGGCGTCGGATACGGGCAACAGCGAGGCGGTGAAGCCGCCGGAGCGCGTCTTCATCTGGGACCTGGACGAGACGCTGATCATCTTCCACACGCTGCTGTCGGGCAGCTACGCGAACCGCTATACCAAAGACCACAGCACGCTGATGACCATCGCGTTCCGCATGGAGGAGATGGTCTTCAACATGGCCGACACGCACTTCTTCTTCAACGAGATCGAGGAGTGCGACCAGGTGCACATCGACGACGTCAGCTCCGACGACAACGGGCAGGACCTGAGCACGTATAACTTCGCCACCGACGGCTTCCACTCGGGCACCCCGCCCGGCGCTCCGCCCAATCTCTGCCTGCCCACGGGCGTGCGCGGCGGCGTCGACTGGATGCGCAAGCTGGCGTTCCGCTACCGCAAGATCAAGGACATCTACAACACGTACAGGGGCAAGTGAGTAGCACCATCCACATGTTCCTTACTGCAACCTATTGACCCCGTTCTTCTATCCCTTCCTGCAGCGTTGGCACACTGCTGGGCCCTGGCAAGCGCGACGCCTGGCTGCAGATCCGCTCCGAGATCGAGGTGGCCACCGATAACTGGGCCACGCTGGCGCTCAAGTGCCTCGGCATGATCGCGCAGCGGGAGAACTGCGTCAACGTGCTTGTCACCTCCACTCAGCTGGCTCCGGCCCTGGCCAAGGTGCTGCTCTTCGGCCTGGGCGGCATCTTCAACATCGAGAACATCTACAGCGCCCACAAGATAGGTGAGTTATCGATAGCGATAGCACAATGCGAGAGCTATCGATTGCTGTTGAAGTGTTCAATATTTGCGATGTGCCAGCGATATCAATAGTGATAGTAATCGATTACCGATAAGCTAGAGGAAGTATTGATGTACGTTACGATAGCACTGGCACTCTGCGATAGTTATCGATTACTACGTAACTACAGCAATTACAGAAGCTCACTTCGATATCACTGACAGTAGCTCTCAAGTATTGTTTAGTTATAGAAAGCTTATCGATAGTCATCGATTGCTGCTCAAACATAGCAAGTTTTTATGCTCGTTTCTTTATTACTATCACAATGTGATACTTTTGGATTACTGTTGAACTTCAACAAGTCTTAAAATGCTAGCGATATCAATAGTAATATGTGCAATTAATCGATTTTAGCGTAACTACTACAAATTGTAATGTTCTTTTCGATATCATTGGTACAATGCGCTAGTTATCGATTTGTACTGTAGCTTAGCAAGTATTGATGGGCGTTTCAATCTAACTGGCACTTTGCGATAGTTATCGATTACTTATTAACTGCAGCTAATATAAATATTCGCTTTGAATTCGAGTAGTTTAAGCAATATCACTTGGAGTATACTCGTATACTTATTATTATCGATTACTGCTCTAGCTCTAGCAAGTATTAGTGTGCGAGAGAACTATAAAATAGTTATCGATTGCAATTTTAGCATTTATTGATGCTTGTCTTGATATTTAAATAGTGCATATGATATTGATATATTATATATCTTAATGCTGTTTAATTATAGCAATGTCCTTATATTACAATAACACTAATTATTAACTAATTGTGTTATCGATTGCTGCAATACTATCGATATAAGTTTGTCTATATCACAATAGCACTACTGATTGGCTATGTGTGTTATCGATTGCTGGAATACTATCGCGATTATTTTTAATACCAACGAAATGTACTAATTTTCCCCAAATTTTTTCCCTCAGGGCAGGAGACCTGCTACGAGCGCATCGTGACGCGCTTCGGGCGCAAGAGCACCTACGTCGTGATCGGGGACGGCGCCGAGGAGGAGTCCGCCGCGAAGGCCATGAACTTCCCGTTCTGGCGCATTTCCGCACACAGCGACATACGCGCTCTCTACACCGCCCTGGACATGGGCTTCTTATGAAAGGCTTGTCGTGGGTGGTGCGCGATTCTCGTACAGTTCTGAGTACAAAGAGGAGTCCACGTGGGGGAGAGACACAACTTTAATTTATTGATATACATGTATGCATGTGTGTGTTCGTGTGTGAGACAAAACCGTAAACCAGCGCAAAATAATTTAATTATTTTGTTGATAAGCAACGTTTTATTCATTAATGCCAAGACTTCGATTGTATTATATATTGTAGTTTCTAAAGGAGCAGCAAACCCCGAGAAATTGTTTAATTCATTGTTTGCTGTACTTATGATTAACGTGTATTGTAAATTACTGATACTGAATACCTATAAATAATTGTATGTTATGTTAACTATACTATACGTATCTAGCACCCTAGAGTAGCAAACGAGAGAGGGGCGGAGAGGAGAAGCGATTGGGAATGCGAATGCGCAGGTAGAGAAATGAAGATAAGAGCGGAAGAGAGACAGAAAGAGTGGGAAAACTGCAGCAAACACAACAAAATGTAGGCTAAACGTTTACTTAGTTTAAATATCATCGAAATAACTAAACATTGTAGTATTCAAATTTTAAATATATATTATAGCTGCATATGCAAAACTATGTTTAAAATTAAAAAAAAAATAAAAAAAAATAAAACAACAACAGCGCACTGTATTAAAACAACATCCTCCCGGTATTTTTATTATTATTTTAATTTTGTGAAATTGCAAGGATTTGCTTTGATACTCGGTGAAAGTAAGTGGCGTTTTACTGTTTGAAGAAGCCCGCCTTGTTTGAAAATATCGATAATTGTAAACTGCTTACCATTCATTGCATGTATTCGCTGTATCATGCAGCTTTTGTCTGCCGAAGAGTTCATCTCTTACGACTGAGTGCTATACTCCAAAGTATATGCACTGCTTGATGTCGCATTTGCCAAGCAGTTTTTGTTAATCGCAGCCAACTTCATGTTTATTTCAAATTTACGCGCTAAATTTGTGGATAGTTTTAATGCGTAATTAAATTAAATAGATTATATTAGATCAAATTTACATACCGGAAACTAAAAATATATTAATAAATCTTAAAAAAAATAATTTATTAATAATAAATAAAATGCGATTATACACGAATCTTGAAATTCGACTATATGCTGTGAGCTATTTTTGGGAAAAGTATTGATAGAAGTTTTTACACTTAAATTATATAATATAATCAGTTTTTGATAAGTTGAACACTTGCAAATCCGCCAGTAATTCCGGCAATTAAATGATTTTCATTGCTTTTTTTTTATCGTTTTTATACGGAAACTTGGGGAAAAAAGGATTAAATATTGGCGTTTGAGTAACGAGTATACAATAATTTTTCCTGGTTTCAAGCAACAATTCCCAAAAAAAACTTAATATTTAATTTAAAGCTGTTAAACTTCTGTGTGTACTATTGCGCCTTTAAGCGCATTTTATATCTTTGATTGGACTATGATATAGTCTCTCTATGATATAGATTCTAATGCATAGATATTAATACGTATATATTGTATACGTATATTATTATTAATATATTAATAAAGTATATAATAATATTTATTTATAATAAAGAAGGTTAACACATGAACTCTTAACCTACTTATATTTAATAAGCACTAGCTGCCAGGGCTTTCGGCTCCATATAATAATAAATAAAATATTGTATATATTATATAATACAAAAAATAAGACCCAAGAAGAGTTAATCAATAATCTGTGACCGAGATTCGGGTATATAACCAAAAGAAATATTTTCATATTTTACTACGAGTAGATTGCAAAGGAAAGCTTTATAATTTATATTTAGTATACAATTTATTTTTTTTTTAAATTTATATTAGAATATTACTGATATTTTTTTTGTATACTCAGCTAAGAATATCTTCGCATGTACCGTATTAAATATTATAAAAATAAAAATTTAGCCAGTAAAATACTATCAAAGAGAGAAATAATCAAAAATTAATTTTAATTATTTCAAATATAAATAAGAGTGTGAACATAATTTTTGTTAGATCTTAAAATATGTGCATAAGAATTTGCCTAATAACAAAAATCCTCGTTCAATACAGACTTTTTTATAACATCCTTAAGTTATTTTAATCAAATTAGCCAAAAATAATAATGTATAAAAATTGCAGTGATTGGGCTTTTAACAAATTGTCGTAGAGCTGTTAAGCAACTAATAGGTCTAATAATTATTACTAATTATTAGCTCTTAATATTATATTATTTTACAACGTTGATAGGAATTATCAATGGAGCATAATCGTGTCGTATAGTACTCGAGAAAGCTTGTTTGTTTCAAGTATCATCTTATTGCAATTGTCGCAATTTCAGCAATTGTTCAATATTCTGTTACCAAACCAGAAATATTTCCCCTTTTCAATTTAACGAACAATTTCATTATGTTTTTCTAATCGAACCTGCCACCCATTCTGCTAATTGAATCGCTGTGCCTTGCGATAACCTCAGGGCAGAGCCAGGTCGTAATTTGACTGCTCAATTAGCCGTCCGACAGCCTGGCCAAGAACTCCGAGAGGCCCGGCCATTTATGCCAAGGTGTGAAAAATTACATCAGGCTTTAATTGAAATCCTCAGCAGCCCAATCGCCGTCACAGGGAGTTCCCTGTTCCACATGCCTCGCTCTCTATCTCTCTCTCTCTCTCTTTCTCCACTCTCCGACTCACATATCCCATCTGTGATTTGCCATCTCTGGACATCGTGCGCTTAACAACGTCCCAGCGAAGGCGTCGTTAACGATGATTTGTAATCTGCGCATCGGAGACGAGAGGCTCGAGATGAGGCTACAGCATCGCAGCTGCGCCCGCTGCGCTAGTAGATAATTTCGCACGACGCTTTGCCGTTGTAAAATTTTATCGCCAATGAGAGCCAAAGCCAAAAACCTGACGCGCAAATCAATTTTTATTATTTTATCGTCGACGCCTGCTGAAAGCCGCTTAAAAAATAGGCCCACGTCGCGACGCATCCGAGGCATCCGTCGCGTCTAAGTCATAACTAAAGCCCGGCCAGGATAATCGTGGCGCAGCCCCAATTCTCAGACTCATGCATGGGGCACTCAGTCCCAGTCTCAGTCGTAGTCCCAGCCCTGGTCAGAACAATAGACGCTCCATTCGGACGCTAACAATGCACAAATCATTATCAGTAATTATGCATTGTTCGCAGCGCGCTGGCCCGATGCGGAGCTGCATGTGCACGCTGGCCGCGCTTTCAGCCAATCCTTGTCTGTGTTTTGATTGATTGCTTGATTACACTTGGCCTTGAACTGCCCGTGGCTGTAGTATTTATGGACTGCTTCTCTATTAAGAGACTGCAGTCCACTCGGCGCAGCCCATCCCCAGCCTTGACAAATGGCCGCGTGCAATTAAATCTGCAGCCGAAGCTGCTGATCCGGTTTCACTGTGTTTAGCGGCCAATTTTCAAATTTCCAAATTAGCTGATAACACGCGGCACAGACTCGCGCGGGGTCAGCCTACGCAGTCGTAAATCACTCAGCATTTGTCTGTCCACTGCCCGCTCGGGGGCTTGCCAGTCCTTTGCTCTTACTCTCCCTCTGTCTCTCTCTTACTCGCTCGCGACACGACAAAATGTTGGCACTTCGAAAAAGGTTTGCCTCAGCAGTTCATCGAAATGTTTATCGAATGATTGTAAGAATTGGAATATTTTAGAAGATTTCCTCAATCACTGTGCTCTTTGAGCTTTTTTCTATATGCCGATTGAAGCTTGCTATCCATCTATCAATCGATAGCTTATTAGGTGTGTTGCATAAATCGATTGCAATTAAGTTTTTATCGATAATTGAAATAATTTGTTATTTGTTCTTTGTGTAGGAAAATATTTTTAATTTCTTCTACTTTTAAGTATACTTGGTGAATCTAGCAATCGATTTACAAATCGATAGTTGCATTTAGACTTTGTGCAGCAATCGATTTAATAGTGGATAGCTTGGTTTGGTCATTTTTTAATTTGTATGGTTGAAAAATATTTGAAGCTGTAACCAATTTTTAGCACGTTTATGGAATCATGAAATCGATATATTAAATAACTTTAATTGAGCTTTCGTTTGCATGCACTTTTGATCGATTTATTAATCGATAATTGGAATGCTCTTCAAAATATTTAAAGAGTTTTAATGTTTCTGAAAATTGACTTTGTTGCAGGCAATCGATTATTCGGCTTTACCAGTTCTTTGAAATGCTTTTTCAATTACTTAAACAAATTTTGATGTCTATGTGAATTTCCCTACTCGAATTTAAAGCTGTGTTTTCTGCAACTGTTTGGGCGACACTCGCAGTTCAATGCGAACGCCGAACGTCGCAGCTCTCACATTCTCTATTCTCAGTTGGCGTTGGGTCATAAATTAAACTGCATTTGGCTATTTTTGTGGTCATTAGGCATGGCCGCAGTCGGTTCTGTTCTTTCGGGATCGACCAGGCCCTGGGCTAGGAGCCGAGTCAGAGCCCAAGCCTGAGCCTGAGCTGGAGTCAGAGCCAGAGCCAAAACCAAAACCAGAGCCATAGCCAGAGCCAGAGCGAAGGCAAGAGCCATCTAAGTTTTGTTCCTGTGCCGGGACAAGACAAAATGCTGCACAAGTTTTAATGAAGTCTTGTCTAAAGTTCTATATGGCAATGCCAGCTGAGTTATGCCTGGCAGACTTTATGGGGAAATGGCATTATGAGTTATGTGACTGTTGCTTCCCACTCGCTATCTCCCTCTCTGTCTCTTACTCTCTCTTTCTGTCTCTCTCTCGCTCTCCATTTGTGCCTGTCTGCTGCGCTTGAGAATGTGCTACAGTTCAATTAACATAATTAATGCGTGTGTGCTTGAGCTCGAGTCTGAGACGAGCTTATGGCTCTCTCCGGTGTAGCTGCTGCCCCCTCTATCTCTTTCTCTCTCTCACAGGCTCTCACTCTTTCTGTATGTCTCTTTGCCAAGGCCTGTCAACATGATACGCGTGAGTTTCCGTTTAGTTTCCGATTGCATACCATTTACTCATTGACATGGTGTAAAAAGGTGTATTAGCTGTGTGTGAATGTATATGTTACAAATGGTCTGAATGGGTTTGACAGCTCAGTATCAAGATGTGAGTTGATTTGTCCATGTTCGTCTGTCTGTCCATCTGTGTATTTTCTGTAGAACCTACAAATTTACTTATTTCAAACCTTGAGAGTTACTCCCACAGCCTTCAATGTGGTGTACCATACACCAATTTGCAATTATATTAACTTCGTGGATTTTAGCATGTAAAAGGCAGAAAGAGGCGTATGCAAATATATATTCTTGATCAGCTTCAATAGTCGCGGGGTTTCAGCTATTAACGTGTGTCTGTCTGTATGAACTTACAAGAGCTAAGCATGTCAAATTTGGCGTGAAGGTTCTTCCATAGCATACAAAGAAGAAGTTTATTTTACGTAAACCAGCTCCATATTTAAGATTTTAAGCTTCATCTATAGACAATTATATTTTTGACAATTACTGCAAATTTCAGCCCGATCAGACAATACAAACAAAAGTATGTCCAATACAAAAAGCATGCCTTTGACTGAATGTGTGAGATCGGCATGTGTGTGTTCATGCGCGTTAGAAAGTGTGATTAAAGTCAATACGTTGGAAAACAACAAGTATTGTTGTATTGTTGATATTTCGATAATACAAAATATTTATTAGTTACATAACAAATTTAATTTTAGCGGCAAAGGCGGTTTAATAGTATCTTACTGTCCAGTTGACTCAACTGTAGCTTTGTTAGCTTGTAAATTTTAAATTCTATTAACGTAACTATGATATGTATTTCATATTTGTAATGAATTTGTAATTGCATATTAGTTAAATGGTATCTCGCAGTCGTGTACGCTCGACTGTAGCTTCGTTACCTGTTCGCTTTTCGTTTTCGCTTTTCAACATCAAGTTTCAAGCCTGGCAGCCTGCCTGCCTGCCAGTCTGCCGGCCTGGCCTGGCCTAATGAACAATTAACGTGGCACACGTCTCTGTTGACCTCTTAACTAAGCAGAAGACACGCTGTAATAACTTACGCTTACGTTTTTGTTTTCATTTCGAGAAGGTTTATTATGATTAATGTCGCCACTTTATAAATAGTATGTAATTTAATTTATAATAATTATATAGGCATAGGTAAATATAGAGTGCAATTAAGGTGTATTGTGATAAATGCCGTCAATTTAAGTTAATACTCTAAAGTCTAATCTGTAATCTAATTTGTAGTAAAAGTGCCTCATAAAAGTTGAAACACAGAGTTAAGAGTTGTATTTAAATTTAATTTAAATATAATTATTTGTAAATATGTTTATAATGTCGCTATAAAGGATATCGTTTATTATAATAAAAATAATAATATCTGCTTATTTTATTTCTCTAAATTATATTGTATTATAAAACTAACTTCAGTATTTTGCATATTCATGTAAATTATACTGAATAATAAAGCTTTTGTAGTATAGTAATCATCTTAAATATTAGATTGGCGGCCTTGGCATACAAAGCTAGAACTAAACGTTATTTAGATATACTAAATATTAGTTTAGCTTAGTTCTACGGGTTCATGCAGCAAGACAGATAGACGTATAAACGGACATAGCTACATCGATCTCGCAATTGATGCTGATCAAGAATGTATATCTTTTGTAAGGTAGCGGATGCAATCTTAAACATCTTAAACATGTATGGTTAAAAAAACAATACTAATCTTATGCCTTCTTCAATGAGTAATAGGTATATACAAGTTATTATCAATGTATGATGCTAATATTTACCAATTGTTACCTTGTTAAGTTGAAGTTCTGCCAGCGTGGTAGCAACCTAAAACGACAATGCAGCCAACCACATTAAAGAGAGGCAGCCCCCCATAAAAGTCATTACAACTAGACTCTCGGTTAATTGCCAGATTTTACACCTTTTACAGTCGTTTTTACTTCTCTTCAGGGTCAACTTGATAGTTTGGGTCATACTCGTAATGGCATAAAGTAGTGTAAGTACTTGTGCCAGTGTTGCGTAACTCGTGAGCGGCTTCTCAACTGCAAATGATTCTCGTTCTTCGCCGTTCTGCACAAGTTGTAAACTTCCAGAATCATCGGAGTAATGAGTTGTACTTACTCGTAATGAGTACTACGAGAAGTTCTTGATGCGCCATTCATGTTTCTGTTTTATGCATATTCCATTTGGTTGCAAGTACTTCATAACATTTTATTCCTTTGCTTTTATACCCTGTATTCATCGTTTATGGTTTCAGAGTGGTGAAACTTTCAGTTGCCTCGCAATTGAACTGGTTCAGGAAAGTTGCCTTTAACTGGTTCGCAGCAGGAAAACTTATGCATGCTTAAATTGTTGTGTTTTTCTCGATGATCGAGAAATAAATTTGAGAATTTCTTGCGAGAGCTTAACACGCTGTTCAACACGTTTTTTCTTGCTCAGTCTTTATTCAATTAAACAAGTGTTGAGAAGCGTTTATCAAGTGCTTGACGCTTTGGCTGCACTTGGCTTAACTTAATCTTCGTGTGCCCAATGGGCGAGTGCACTCGAAAACAGTTTGAGATGCACTCGAAACTCGCAGGTGAAAATTCTGGGCACTGAGACAGAAGCGTTGACAGCTTAAGCATACCGCAAAGCGTGTGTGAAATACGATATGCTCATTAAGGGCGTTCTCCACCCATCACCCAACCGAACACCCGAACACCCGGACACCCGCTCGGTTTGTGGCGCCCCAATTGGCCCGCCGGCTGCGTCTGTGTGCCGCTGTGTCTCTGTGTCTCTGGCTCGCAAGTCAAGTGCATAAATAAATGCTTCGCGGGGAAGAGGAGGCAATGGCAAGGACAGGGCCAGATGGCGCAGTCTTCTTATGCGAAAGATGATGGTGATTATAGCAATGCAGCGTTAAGCGGCTGAAAACTGGCGCACAGCTGCGCCCGCCATCCGTGATATATCATTGGAGCTGGGGCCAGGCTACGCAAGGACATCCAGAGGAGGGAGGGGAAAGAGCCCCGGCACTGGTAGAAAATATTGTGCACATCGCAGGATAAATGTTTCATCTTTTGAGTGGGAACTTCTGCTGTCTACTTGGCGATTGAAAGTCATCGGGTTAACGCCATGTTACTAAGTTCCTAAGTATCTTGGAAACTAAGAAATACATCTAAAGTCAGCAACTTTTGACTGTGAACTGCATTTCTCTTCAGGCAACTATGCTAAGTATTCAAAGAACTCAGAAATTTATCTAAAGCTCAGCAGAAGCAGTACCTTTTAACTGCGAGCTGTAGTTCTCTACTCTACTCTACTGCAGGCATAGGGGAACGTGTGTTAAGTTCTGTATCCTAATTACCTTAGAAATTATGTAAAAGTTAAAGCAATTAGCACTTTATGAATGAGCTCTTTACTAGTAAGTGACTATCCTACACTATTCTTACCAACTAAGAAATTAATGCATAAATCCAAGCAGCATCTTCTGAAAGCGAAGTGAGACACATGGGATGTATCCTAAGTATCTCTGTATCTGAGTAACTTAAGAACTTAGGGATTCCTGTGTAAGTCGGACTTATCAGCATCTTCTTACTGCTCTCTACAACTACGGGACTATCCTAACTAATTAAAGAGCTCGGAAATGTATGTAACACTCAGAGAAAGTAGTATCTTTTGCCCACGAACGGTAACTCTACTTGGTGATTAAATAGACACTAGGTGAATGTTTCTAAGTGTCTCAGTGTCTTAGTAACTAAGAATTTCTTCAAAAATGGGTAACTTTTTACCGCGAACTCAGAGCAATTTGCAGCTCTTGACTGCGACTGCTGAGCGTTACTTGGTTATTTATCCTAAGTAATTCACTATTTCCTAGGGAACTCGGAGCAATCAGCCTCTTTTATCCTGTAAAATACAGCTCTCTCCACTCTGACGACTGAAGCCTACGATGAGTGTATTTATTCCTAATACCTTCGGCACTTAGAAATTCATGTAGAACTCAGAGCAAGCAACACTTTTTCTGCCAGTGCATTTCCAGCGCCACTTGGCGACACAGACACGGACTGCACATAAAGCAAAGAAGACAAGAAACGGGCGAGGGCCGCAAAGGGCCGACGCCCCAACGCTCCCATGCCCTGACACTCTGACGGTCTGACGCCCACCCAGCGGCAATCGAAAGGCCGCTAACCGAGCGAGAAATTAAAGCAGTAGGCCAAACTGGAGTAAAGTGAAGTGAAGTACAGAAAATATGGAGAGAAGCGCAATGAGTAGAGAAATGAGGTGAGGCGAAAAGAGAAGTCAAGAGTGCAGCGGTGAGGGTAGGTAGAGGCAAAGCAAAATCTACGCGAAGTCAACTGGTTTTTTTATGCAGAGCTAGGCCTCATATCATTTTATAAGCATTTGATGCTTTGTATACCCTAATGCAAGCAGAGTTATTCAGCTTTAACTAAGCTTAAGACATAGCTAAGTATTTCTGAATTATATTTAGCTTCTTAGCTAAAGCCTTAGACCATTGATGCGTGGTATATGCTACAAAAAGAAATTTATTCGATTTATATAATTCTGATGAATTACTTTTTCGTGTTTGAAGCAAAGTAAAGAGATATATTACAATATGTATATTGCATATATTTAGTTATTCTCTTTGCTCTTTAGCCAACTTTACGGTATTTGCTAGTCGTCTATAGCGCCGATCGCTTGTTGATTTCTTGTTTTATGCTTAAGCCAGTCCGTTTTTATAGTGCGTGTCCAACCGGCATAATAAATCACTATAACGCCCACCTCGCCGTACTCAGATCAACGATTAAGTCATCATCATCATCATCAGCAACAGTCGCGACAGAGACAGCAACAGTTGGCCACGCATTAAGTGAGTGTGCGTGCGAGCTAGAGGCAGTCAGAACTGGCCACGAGCCACGAGTGGTGGAAACAATGCGTCGTTGTCGTTGACGTTGATGTCGTGCCCAGAGCTGGCTTGAGGTCAGCTCGAGGTTCGGGCTCGAGTTCGAACACGGTTTGGGTACTCGGCTGGTCTTCGGTGCTGGGTTCATCGGGCATCGACGTCCGAGCGCCAGTGCGCCATGGGGCAGCTCATTTAGACTCCAATAGAGATGTTATCTCCCAGACCAAGCAATCGCCAATGAAGTCATTTCATTTAGCAAGCATTGAGTTAAGGTAATGCATTAAGATGAAGTGGAAGACATAATCGGAAGGTCCGAGAATCATCAGTTTCCATCATTTGATCTATTTATCTAGTAGTAGAAGCTTAACTTAAGTTAATATACTCAATAGTGTGAGATTTGTACGCTCGAAATGGCACCAATATACAAATATTGGTATCGATTTAATTAGATAATATCTTATTTTTTGTCGATCTATGTTCTGGCAATCTAGGTAACGATTGGTTCCACTATTAATCGTTCTACTACTATATCTACTATATCGATATGTTTAAATACAACAATTCATTTTGTCATCATTGCCTATTCGTTACGTTAGTAAAATCAGACTTACTATACATTCACTTGAAAAAGCAATCAAACCGAGTAAAGCTGGTCTAACACAGTGTGTATCTCAAGCTCGTTCGACTTAGACCTGATAAAAATTAATACACTTTTTGAAAAATAAGTTTCTCATATTTCTAGCATCAATTTAGTGATTTGATAACAATGGACGACGATAACGACGAGGATTACGTGCCGCCGGCGAATAGCGTGATGCTAGTTCTGCCCAACGAACCCGATATCCTGCTGGAGTACGAGGCCTACAGGCCTTCGCGGGGCACCAGGCGCCTGTACAGCGAACGTGCCCGTGAGATCTACCCCGAGGCGTTCATTGAGAACATGCGCCTGGGCACCTTGTCGGACCTGTGTGTACGGGCGTTGGCCAAACTGGGCACCCGGTACATCGGGCCTGTGGTGAATGATCGCTGCAAACTGCGGGTTTTTTTCGACGCGTTGGACGTGGACGAGCCCCTTAAGGACTGTTACTTTGTGAATGATCTGCGCTTCTGGCGACGCGTCGTGCTGGCCAAGAGCGACAACAAGTGCCTGAAGTTCAAGAAGCTCGAGGACTACGACTGGCGCGGCCAGGGCATCAGCCTAAAGTTCGTCGAGTTGGTAGAGAACTGCCCAGCGGCCTACTGGCCTGAGAAGCAGATGGCCCACTTAGGCCAATTGGTTCGGTATTTCGTGCGCACGCTTCACATTAGCCGTTTGCAGTCCCTGGACGAGAACTTCTTCTCGCACTACGTGGAGAGTGAATCGGAATTGGAGGCCAGCTCCGACTACGAGGAACAGTCCGAAGTGTCCAGCGATGAGAAGTGAGAGCTCTGACTGTTTTTCTGTTCTGGGCTGGTATTACGTTTTCTCTTCCTGCAGAGACACAAGCGATGACTTGGACGAAATGGGCGAGGAGGAGGAGGTCCCCGACCCCGTTCCCGCATCTGAGGTGAAGGTGGCGAAGGGCAAAGCCGTGCAAATGGTTCTGAGTGTCGATGTTCCAGATATTGAATCGAGCTGGTCCGGCTCGGAAGAGGGAGAGTCCAGAGTGTCGGAAACGAAATCGCTTTCAGTTGACCATCAGCAGATGAAGCGTCGCGAGGCGCGACGTGATCGCAACGCAGCCCGTAAGTTGCTGAGGGAGATGCGGCTCGAGAAGAAACTGGAGCATGAGAGGCGAAAGAAGGAACGCGCTTTGCACATGATGAAACCGCCGCCTCCACCCAAAAAGGGCAAGAAGGCTAAGAAAAAGAAGGAAGTCATTAAGGGCGCCTTCGACATCACCGTCGACCCGGAGCCTGACGACGGCGAGGACAAGATTGCGGACAAACGCAACAAGAAGAAGTTGCTGCGTCGCTTGCAGCGCTATGACTACCCGCCGAAGCACTGCCACCACATCGATCTGAGCTTCGTGCGCTACTTCGACCTGCTCAGCGACCTGACGATCGAGTTCAAGGGGCCCGAGCAAGGGCGCAACTACCACAAGCGTCACTTGAACTTCTCCTACGACGACATGTCGCGTCTGGCCAAGGGCCTGCGCAGTCTGCAACGCCTGAAGATCTTCAGGCTGCGCAATAGTCGCATGGACAACATGAAGCTGCTCCTGGTGTGTCGCGCGCTCCGGCAGCTCAAAGAGCTAGAGGTGGTTGACTTCGGGTACGATCGCCTACAGGACGATTGCAGCGTCGCCGTGGAAATGCTACTGGACCGCAATGTGATGCTGAAGTCCCTCGAGCTGGAGTACAACAACCTGGCCAGACGAACCGTGCATTCCATTGGAAGTATGCTCAGGGCGAATGCCAACAACAGTCCAGAGGGCAAGTCGCTGGAGTACCTGGGCCTGGCGCACAATCTGCTCGACAGTTTCAGCCTGGACAACCTGGTTCAGAGCGTCATAGGCACCAACCACTTGCAAGTGCTGAATATCAACGGCGTGGGCGTTGATCCCGAAAAACTTGCCAGCGCGATAGATCACCTGCTGCGCAACCACAGCGCACTACGTCGGCTGGACATGGCGGCCAATACTCTCAGCCCGCACGATGGCCATAAGATCATTTGCGCGCTGCAGACCAACCACAAGGTGTTGCACTTCGACTGTCGCGGCTGCGACTTCAGCGAGGACCAGGAGTACGAGGCGGACATCATACTGCGTCGCAACAACTACGTGGCGGAACACACGTTTCTCGGCGACGACACCCAGACGGAGGAGAGTCTGCTGGCAATTCTGCGCGAGAACATGCATCCAGTACAGAGGAAGTTGCAGGAGGAAAAAGAAAAGCAAGAGTTGTGCCTACGTAGTCGACCTCTCAAGTCATCTAGTGACGCGTTGCCCGAGGAAATACAGCCTGTACTCGAGGAACCGGTGGATCAGATTGAGCCAGAGTTCGACATTTGGCAGACGTTCGCCGTACCCAAGGCCGTCTCGTTGATGCGATTCTCGGACTATTCCTCGTTGCCGAGCGAGAAGTTCTCCTACCATGCCAACGACTTCAACATACACGAGGTGCGACAGCACTTGCAGGTTCCAGGACCCAGCAACCGCTACTATTACTTCCAACAGCAGAAGGACTTGTAGGCAGGAAGGATACTTAGTTGACTGAACTAAGTGTAGCTGCATTAGGTTCCCAGAAGAGGAATGGCCCCAGGGTAGTTGTTGAATTAACCGTCTTGTTCCGCCCTGTGCCACTTTTACTTTCCTTTTAGATTTAAACTATGTTAGAAGCTTATTTAGCTTAGTCTGACCTATTGAGAACGGCATAATTCACTTCTGAAAGGCTTAGGACCCAGATTAGATTGATTGCCTTGTTCCGTCCTGTCTGTATTTTGTTGATAGTATATTTATATAGTATACTTTTTTACTTTCCTGTTAGATTACACTTTTGTTGAGGGATAATAAGGAATACGTAAGCTGTCAGGTTTATCCGTCCTGTATAAAGTAATGTCGTTGCTAGATTGATTGGGTGCCATATAACTGTTCTTTATTGTAGATATATATATAGTATGCTTACTATCTGTTATAATAAAACTCTTGCAAATGCATATTTGGAACGGGATTTATTTACTTGGGAAGGAATACATATGCATATACACTTTTTTACTTTTCTGTTATTTTCAAATTATTGCGGAAGGATATTAAGCTATTATTAGTGTTTGAAAAATGGTTAATTTTTTTTGAAAAGAATAGATCTAAATCTATTGTAAGATTAAAACTGTTATGAGTATATATAATAGAATGGGGTTAATTTAATTCAAAAGAAAAAGTCCTAAGGCAATAGAAAAGTAAGCCAGCCCTCATTGAAAGATTTTTTGAACAAAAGCCAAATTGCTTTGAAATGTTATAAAGACCGTTTTAGGGCAAATATAGAAAAACAAATAAACTTAAAAAAAACTTTAGTTATTATAAGGGACTTCCCAGTGCATTTTTGTTTTGAACTATTTCTTAAGTTTTATAAAATAAGTAAAAGCATAGTCTTCTGCAAAGTCTTTTTAGTATCAAAGAACGGAAAGTGCAAAATAAAGGAGATAGTAGAACCTTATACTTTCTAAAAGGTAACTTCTATTTACAGATTTTTGAAACCATTATTGAAGTCTATATTTTAGAAACTCTGGGAGATATTACTATGTATCATTATATTTTAGATTTACGAGGGCGTACGTTATCCTGAAAATATCCTTAAGTATGTATCATGGGTACTTATAGTAAAACTAAACAAATTCTGATTACCAACATATTACATTTTGGGAAAGGAGATACATTTAACTGTCTCGATTGTGGGGCATATATAAATATACATATATACCCCACAATCGATATGTATGTATATTGTATACATATAAATCCATTTGTATCTGTTACAAATTGTGTTTGCCAGCTTAATGTTGACCAAAAACGAGGCTGACTGGACGCTTTTCCAGCTGCACCTGTTGACAACGTGCAATGAACCTTGCAATTGGAAAATATTATATTCCCCCTCTTTTCCTTCAATCGCTCCTTTTACTTCCGCTTTCGATGGGCTTTAGCGGAAAACTAAAACTCCGGCTGAAATCAATTGAGAATAATACAACTGGAGAAAAGCTGCGAGAGGCACAACAAATAGAAATAACACAAACAGAAGAAAGGAGTGCGCTGCACCGTTGCAGCTAACGGCAACAGTTGCAGTTGCAACTACGACAACAGCAACAAACACCCACGTGTTGCAAGATCGTGCGAATTTATTGCTTAATCATGCGCCTGACTGCAATGTAAATAAATGCAAATGCAACTGGCAACTGGCAGGGGAGTCGCGGGGAGAGTGAAGGGGACGGGAAAAGCCTGACTTGAGCGCTAGGTTCAGGGCTCCAGCAAGACGTGTGTGTGGTTTCTCCAAGTAGGCGTTTTCATCTTTCTTTTCCCCGCCCTCATCTTCCTGTGCCTACCACACTATGTCCAAGTGGGTCGCCAGCGGCTTCAACTGTTGCTGTTTGTTTCTGTGCTGCGTGGGCGCCGCACTCGTAAACACTGCAATTAATATGAGGCACATGCAACATGCGGCAGCAGCAGCAGAAGAAGAACTGCAACAGCAGCAGCAACTACCAACCACATGCAGCCGGGCTGTGAGTATTTTAATTTATTTTTTGGCTAACAATAGTCTCGATATTTTGGCCAAATAAATAAAACCTGTTAACTAATTAATCGGATTATTTAATTAACACCAACCAAAGCAAAGCAAAGCAAAACAAAACACAACACTTATCAGCAGTTCGGAACTCAACAATACACCAATGCAACATGTTTGAAGACTTTACAGCAGCCGCGCAGCCGCCTGTTGCATTAACAGAGTGAACTAATGTTAAGTTAACGTGCAAAGTTAACTGAATTTGGCATTTGTGTGAATTAATACATTTTTTGATATTTATTTAATGAATTAATAAATTTTAATATTACCAATTTATTTATAATTAAATTTATAAACAATTGCATTAGTTAATTTTTTTTTATTAAATATCGTTTAAATTAATTAGTTAATTGTATTAAAAATGCTATTTATTTAATTTAATTTATAAGTCAATTGTATTAATTAATGAATTAATATTTTTTTATTTAACCCAACTTATTTATAATTTTAATTTTTAAGACAATTGTAAGAACTAATTTTTTGTTACTAAATAATTTAATTTAATTGATTTTAAGTAAATTTTATTAAAAGTGTTTTTATTTAATTTGTATGCTAATTGTATTAATTAATGAATTAATCATTTTTATTTAACTCGATTTAAATAATAACAGAATTGTATTTAAATTATTTCAATTGTCTAATTACTACATTCAATTATTATTTCTTTAATTTTTTTATTTATGTTCAGTATTAATAATTTAATTTAGAAATTATAATTTTTTATTTCACTCAATTTAAATTATAACAGAATTATATTAAACTTATATTAATTGTTTAATTATTGCATTTAATTATTATTTAATTAGTTTTGTGTTAGTTATTTAATTTCACACTATTAAAAGAACTTTTAATTAATATAAATTAAGACAATTACTAATGTTTAATTTTATACTATTATCTCAAAGCTCGACTGCACTGCTGCTGCAACATTCGTTATTGCTCACATAGTTGCTGCTGTTGTTGCGGCTTCTGCTGCTGTTGTTGCTGCGCCTGCTGTTAACTTGTTTGGCCGAACCGCTGGCTGCGAGCAGCTGACTTCGAGCAAGTTCGCAGCGCTGTCAGTCAACAATCGAGTCTCAACGCGTGCGGTTCGCGCATATCGCATCGGCATAGACATCGGCATCGACTCCAGCTTCGACCTCAGTTTCGGTCCGGTCCGAGTTGGACAGTTCAAGCAAGCAACAGTTAGCGTGCGCTTGACTAAGCCACTGCAGAATTATGTAAAACTAAAGTGCATCTATGTGAATTTGTTTAATTAAACGCAAGAGTGTGCGATATTCGAGTTCGATTTTGAATTTACGCTCTTCACGTGGGACAGCAGAGTGCAGTGCGGCCTGCAGTTTGCTCCAAATCGTTTATAGAACGTGCGAATCGGTTAACAGTTACAATTAATTGGCAGCGGCAGTGGCAGCGGCGCAGGCCTCACTCAACGCTCAGCGAAGCTATCGCTGCGCGCTCGCATGCTAATCGAGTTTTGCGCGAGCGAAAAGTATGTGAAAAATGCTCGAATTAATTGCCAACAAATTGATAAGAGAACGACGCGACTATTCGGCGTGATTGCAGCTCAATACGGTAAGCCAATGAACAAGCACTTGCAGCCAAAGTGGGCCATCAAGTCGGGGGAATCCGAGCTTGGTTTAGCCATTCAAGCTGTAGCTGAAATTTTAATTACTATACGAATTATTTAGTCCAACTCACTTGCAATGTTTCCAGCTTTTAATTACCATCTAAATATTTAAGCAGGCATTTTAGACGTTCGCATGCACTTGCAGCTTGGCAGTTATTCCCAAAGCTGTGTGTGAAGATTTTGATCTATTCTAAATAATATAATAGTATCTATATTGAATTAGATTATATTGGTTTTTTTTTTAAATATATATATTTATATTAAATACTTTTTGTTTAAGCATTTACAACATTTTATTATATTTTATTTATTACTCATTTACGTTTGGCTCTTTAAAAATAAAGCTTTTATTTGTAAAATTATAATCTGGCTGTTTTTATTACTTCCCCAATTACAACTGTAGTTTTGATAATAAGTTTCATTTTATTGAATTGAAATATCTTTTGAAAGTTGACTTTAACAAGTAGAAAAAACTACAAACAATGGACGAATGGTATAAAAACATATGCAAGAAAGAATTATAACATTAATTCAGCTGCTAAGTTTGGCATTGTGTTTAATCTTTTTGCTCATCGGTTTGCCGTCATTGTCCTTGGGTGCTGTTATGATTATATTATGGAACGAATGAGTTTAGTTATAAAGTTAGTTTAGTTATAAAATTATACGATGATGATTAAGTTAGCATATTCTGATTGCATTAAATTACATGTATATTTTAGACCATTTTTAATTGCCTCAAAAAAATTATGAAATATAAATCAAGTAAAACCCCAAAATTCCAGCAACTGGAAAAATTATCCAGAGTAGCTAAACAAAGCAATGCATTCTTAGTAATTGAAAGTATATGTTGATAAATTCGTAATGGGTTATTCATGAATTAAAAAAAAGGTCGTTTATGTAAATTACCAAATTTTATAATGGCAATTCAATTAATTAGTACAATAATATATTGGTAAAAAGTTTCTAATTTATTAAAAATAAATAAGAGTGAGTATTAAAAGTTTTTTCCATTTCTTTGTTAAGTAAAAATATCCTCATTTCCTGAAATTGAAATATTTTCCGTATTATTTCTCATATTATTAAAATTGTTTTAAATAATAGTGAATATTAAAAGTTTTCTCCATTTCATTGAAGTATACATATTATTTCCTTGTTTTCTGAAATGAAAAGCTTTTCGGTAATATTTTTCGTACTATTATTGTTTATTCAAAATAAATTAGTTTCGTTTCATTGTTAAGTAAAAATATTGTTTCGTTTTCTGATAATGAAAACTTTTCCGTATTGTTTGCCAGCTTATTCATTAAGCTATGAAATAAATTAAATTATGCTGACTATTTAAATAAAAGTTTTACCATATTAGTGCTTTAGCTAGGTAAATGTTTGCGAAAATCAATTGTCAAAAAACTTTTTCAACTTTTCCGTTGCACTCGAAGCTTTTGCTCATTTGTTCTTTGTCATTGCACACTTCCCTGTAGTCCTTGATATATGATATTGCTGCTGGCCCATTTCTTATGTAGAAGCCATTTGGTAATACCCTGTCTGTTTTCTCAGAGTTCAGTGGAAAATGAAATAAATTTCACCGCCGCTTTTGGGGCAATTCTAAAATGAAATTTACGACTTTTGTCTATAATTAGTAGTTTGTTTACTTCGACAATGGTCCGTTGCCCGTTGCCTGTTGCTTGTTGACTGTTGCATGCAGTCGGGTTCTCTCGCACTCGACACATACGTCATCTGCACTTGCACCATAAAGTTTTCTACTTTATGATCGCATGGGAAGGGGGAGCGAGGGGCAGGCGAGAGCGTTATTTGCTAGTTGGGCTTTTCACACCTGAGGCCTTCTAACGCGCTTAGCGTTCGGGTTGTCAACTGTGCAACGGTTCAAATTTGCCATGCAATTTGTATTAAACTATGTGCAACACTGCTGAAAGAGGGCCCAGACTCCATAGTCAAACTGCAGAGGCGGGGCTAATAATAATGTGGACAAGGACTTAAACCCACGACGACGACACGTTTATCACTTGTGGCAAGCAGAACCGAGACAAGGGAACAGAACTCAGACAGAAGACACTAGACACAAGGCACAAGACACAAGACTCTAAACTCGAGACTCCAGACGTGGCAGACATGAGATGAGCGCAACAGATAAGAAGCGGTTGAATGGAGTATCGGGACAGATACAGTGGGCAGAGAGCAGGGGGCACAGAGGGCACGTTGCACGCAGTGGGCACCCACACAAAGCCAATTGTCGGCTGACAATATCAGGGGAAGTGTGGGGGGGGGGGTTGGTTTGTAGAGCAGAACACAATGCAAATGGAAGTATGCGACGGAAATTCGCAGTCAGACACGAGTGTGGGCTATAAATACGAGCGGGAAACAAATGTCAAGCGATTGTGAGTAGAAAACAGAAATATTACGTATACGCAATGTGGTGCTCAGTGATAGCAGCTTCGCTTTGGCTCGATTGCCATTGCTTTCGCTTCCGCACCGCTGCAAACTGTCGTTCAATTGTTGTCTTCGGTTTCACGTCGTCTCATTCAATTTCGATTTCAATATCGTTCGACTGCCACGACTGACGCAGCAGCTGCTTCAGCTTCAGCTACTGCTTCTTTGCCGCTTGCAACTGCGGACATCATATTATTGGCTTTGCGTCGCTTTCAATTACATAAGCGAAAAAGATGGGGAGGGCAGCGAGAGGCGAAGAGAGAGAATGAAAAAGAGAGAGATAGAGATATATGCAGCCAGAGGGAAAGAGAAAAAGATTGAGTTGCAGATGCCAACTCTAGTTGCAAGATAAAACAGAGCGTAATTTTTAAGTTCGATTTCGCTTGCAGTTTATGATACTGCACCATTTGCTGAGTAGAAAACAAAGCGACAAAACAGAGGAAAATGCGAAAAAGCTTCCTTCTCTTTCAACTCCTCACTTAAGTCTGGTGTCACATCTGTTGAAATATCTCTTTAATTTGCTTCATTGACTTGAATAAATTCAGCCTAAGTTTCCGAATATTTTTAGCATTGATCTATACAATTTGCTTATGCTTATGCTCAATGTGCAAGGCAATAAGTATTATCGATAGATTCATGCGAAAACTGTATGTTTAAACAAACAGACAGACATGACAAAATCGACTAATACCTAAGTATATATGATATTTATGTACTTTATCTACTACGCCTCCTTCTGCCTGTAATATAAATATGCAAAAAGTTTTTTCCATTTTCAATGTAAAAAGGGTGTACAAATCTCTGCCAAGTTTCATATGGATTGAAACAGACGGACATGAGGATCAATAAAATTTGTACACACTTCAAAGATGTGTTTTTACATGGTGTGGAAAGCATTTGCACAAAATTAGTACACCCTCTGAAATGTATAAGTGTTGGAACCTATCGCCACTGAAGTTAAACATTTTTTTAAATACTTTCCAACGAAGACTCTTTGTAATTCGACTAGAATTTTTCTCAATAAAAGACACTTTAAAATGAGCATGAAGGTTTGTCTACGAATTGGACAAGATCTTCAGAGGAGTGGTCTGCTCACCATACTCTCAATACAAGTCGTCATTTCCACCTGCGTGTTTTAAGTAGTAGTAGCGCTCTGAGGGTCCCGGCCGCAGCAGATGCTCCCGGAACTGCTGGAGGGTGAACTCGTTGGGGTTATAGGCGAACGAGAAATGCTTTTCGCTGGAGTGTGACGGCTGCTCAGTGAGGACTCTCTCGGCATACACAACGGAATTAGAGGTGTGGACGCCGAACGCCTTCCAGATGTCGTATTCCTGCTCCTGCTGCTCCTCCTGCACCTCCTCTTGGACGCTCAGCTCGCTAGATGACTTTGTTGGGCGACAGCGAAGACAGGCAGCCAGCTTGGCTTTCTCCTTCTCCAGCTTGGCTCTAATCGGATGCCGCAGGCTCGCCAGATAGTTCAGCACCTCCTCCTTTGTCTGTGTGTCGTCGCCCAGATATGGATGATCGGCAATGTAGTTGTTGCGCCGCACAATCATGTCCGCTTCGAACTCGGCGTGCTCGCTGAGATCGCAAGCGCGGCAGTCGAAGTGGATAACCTTAGAGTTGCTCTCCAGCGCTCGGATAACCTCCAGGCCGTCCCTCTCCGACAGGATGTTAGCCGCCATGTCCAGGCGGCGCAATGGTGTATGGTTGCGTAGCAATAAGCTGACCTGCGACGATAGCACACCCGAGGAAAGGCCCACGCCGTTAATGTTCAGCTCCTTCACGTGCTCCGTGCCGACGATGTCGCTGAACAGCAGATTTAGGCCGTGGCCCCTTATGTAGTTGTGGGCTAGCCCGAGGTACTCGAGGTGCCTGCCCGACGTATTTGCCCCGGCATGGCATTTAAGGGCGTATCCGAGGGACGACAGCGAGTTATTGCCCAGGTTGTTGTACTCCAGTTCGAGGGCCTTGAGCATGATATTGCGCTGCAGCAAAAGTCTCAAGGCCACGTGGCAGTCGTCCTGCAGCTGGTCGTATCCAAAGTCGACCACCTCCAGAGAGTCCATGCGCATCAGCGTCCTGCACAGTATGAGCAGCTTCATGTTGTCCATGCGGCTGTTGCGCAGCCGGAAGATCTTCAGCCTCGACAGCGAGGACAGGCCCTTGGCCAGGCGCGTCATGTCGTCGTAGGAGAAGTTCAGGTGCCGCTTGTGGTAGCCGAAGTGCGTTTTGGGTCCCAGGAACTCGATCTCCAGCGAGCTGAGGCGGTTGAAGTAGCGCACGAAGCTCAGATCGATGTGGTGGCAGTGCTTCGGCGGATAGTCGTAGCGCTTGAGGCGCTGCAGCAGTTTATCCTTGTTGCGCCCGTCGACTATTTTGTCCTCGCCATCCTCGGGCTCGGGCGGCACCTTCATGTCGAAGATGCCACTCACTGGCCTCTTCTTGCCCCGCTTCTTTTTCGGGGGCTTCTCTTGCAGCCGCGGCGACTGTCTTTGTATGGCGCGGCGATCGCGCTCGAGCTTTTGCTCGGAGCGCATGTCCCGCAGTTGCTGACGCGCTTCGTTCAGGGATTGACGGGCCTCGCGTCGCTTCTGCTGCTCGTTGTCAGGCTCGATGCGAGCTTCTTCCTCTCCGCTGTGGCTTCCTTCTTCAGTAGTAAATCTCTGGTCCAGCGAGAACGTTGGCAATATCCTGACGTGAATAGACGCCGAGGACTTCCTCGCATGGTTTTCAGCGTCCTCCTCCTCACCACCCTCCTCTTCGGTGGTATCCCTGAGGTGCAATTGTTCTATGAGTGTGAGTGTGAGTGTGCGAATGGCAGGCGAACTTACTTCTCATCGCTGGAGATTTCCGAGAAATCTGGTTCGTCGGAGGATGCCTCCAGCTCCGATCCACTGTCCATGTAGTGCATGAACGAGCGATCCGTCAGCGACTGCAGGTGGCGGATGTGCATCTTGTACACGTATTTGCACACCATGTGGCCCAGCTCGGCCATCTTGCGCTCGGGCCAGAAGGCGGCCGGACAGGCCTCCACCATCTCGACGTACTTGAGACTAATGCCCGTGCCGCGCCAGTCATACTCGTCAATGCCCTTCAGCGGCAGCGACTTGTCGTCGCTCTTGGCCAGCACGACGCGTCGCCAGAAGTGCAAATCCTCCACGAAGTAGCAGTCCTTTAGCGGCAGCTCCACGTCCAGCGAGTCGTAGTGGATGCGCAGCTTGAGCGGATCCTGCTGCACAGGCAGCGCGATCTGATGGGTGCCCAGCTTGGCCAGCGCGCGCACACACAGGTCCGCCAGGGTGCCCAGGCGCACGTTGTCGATCAGCGCTTCCGCGTAGGTGTCTCGATTGCGCTCGCTGTGCAGGCGCATGGTGCCCTTCGAGGTATTGTACAGCTCCTTCACCCGCAGAAGCTTCTCGTCGTTAGGTATGGCCAACATGTGGGTGTTGCGCGGCGGCAGATAATCCTCCTCGTCGAACATTGTTAAGTGTATGGTGTAGTGTTCTGGAGTAATAAATAAATATTTTTTTTATTGTGTATTGTATTGTGTATGTTGTATATGTGGGTGGGTGTATGTGTGATTGAGTGTGTGTTGTAAATAGCGTACAAGGCCTACTTTCTATTACATTGATTAAGCTGAATTTGTTCATTATAATAAATATTGAATTATGCTTCAGTGTGGCGTAATGAACCCTTGGATCGTCTCTATAGGGATTTGAATTCGTTAACGTCTTGATTGGGTTAGTCCATGCAGCAGACAAACTAAGTTATTGGCAATAAGTAGATGTTGAAATTAGTTTAGTTTTATTCATATTAATTGATTAATTTACTATTGGCATTTATTCACTCTTGTCTTAATCTTAATATTTTACCAAGTTTAAAAATTAGAAAAATCGAAAGCGAATTATTTAGTGGCTAAGCCTGCTTCGAACAAAAAAAGATTTGTTTTTAGCTAGTATCAGGTCAGCTTTTACTATAATACGCTTCTTAACAGACTCGTCTATTAACAAAAAATGGAATAAAAAGGAAAATACAATGGTATAATTGTGATACGATTAAGTTCCTAATGTAGTTGCTTTATATAATAACTAATTATAAAATATAGTAGAACTGAAAATATGAAGATATAACCTAGTTTTGATGAGTGTACCTGATGTATCATCTTTATATGATAATTAACTTATTATTCTCAAGTTAGACTTGCGACTGAAAATATCAAGATATAAATAAGATATGCTAAAATACCTGCTTTTATCATAGCCCCAAAACTTTATTGTTGAACTTGCATTTGTCACAGCTCTGGCGGCTTGAGACTTCTTAATGAACAGAGCAGATTTATATTTATATGCCGGGATACGCATTAGTTGAGTCTGAGCATTTGCAAATCGGCTGCACGCGCCGGCAAAGCAGGCGAACAGCAGTTTGCCGTCCCAATTAGGCGACGAAAGCAACGAGGAGGGAAAGTAACGAAACAAAGAAAGTTGCCGGCCAACAAGCAATTAGCATTATTAAAGCGCAACAAATTGTCCTGCTATTCGCACCCGGCCACAGCTTGAACTTATCCCTCCTCTCCCTCCACTCAATCCCCACTTGCCAAAGTTGCGAATATATTTACTTGGCAAGTTTCGTGTCTGGGCTACACCTGCTGGGTGCCGGTTGCTGGCTGCTGGGTGCTGGGCACATTGATTTGCACAAAGTATCTGCCAGATACAAATACAGAAGCTCTGCGCAACTTTAATTAGCAAGGCAAACAGTTGGACTCCATCCAGGCCCCGCCCTGCTGACAAAAGCAGAAGGTCAAAGGCAGAGAGCAGAAATATTTCGTCGGGTGAAAAGTTACGAAATTATTAGAAGAAATGCTGCTGGAGGAATTTAATTAAAATTGATAGCCCCAGCTACGGGTCGTCGAAAAACGAAAAACGTTTAAAACTCGATTCGATAAACAAAATATTCAAGTGGCGCACGCTGCGTATGCGCAATTTTTGCCATCGACAGCAATTAAAGCGAGGCCTGTTCATTAGGCCAACTTGCCGGCCGGTCGGGGCTGCCGCTCGGCTGCTAATTGAATCTGCCACGCTCTGTGCCTCTAGGGCGTGCAGCATGTGGCGCCCTGGCACGTGCCTTCTGCTGCTGACGGTCGCTGCTCTCTGTCTCCTGCCCTCCCCGTCTCCCCCTCTTTCCCCTCTCTCTCTCTCAATCTCTTGATGCTGCTGCACGTGTCCCACAAATTGATAAGGCATAAATATTCGTTATGTCTGACGCAACAGTTGCCACATGAAAGGGTCCTCGTCTGCGGCTTGCCGGACATTGCTTTAGTCGAGGGCATCTATTTGTCTGCCAATGTATCTGTATCTGCTGGCGCATCTGTATCCGTATCTGAGCTCAATCGCAGCCAAAAGTTGTGCGCCTGAGCCTGTGCGGTTCCTTGTTTATGCTTCATTAATTTAATTTGTTTTCCTTTTTGGGACAAGCAAACAAAAGAAGAAGAACAGCTCGACTGGTCGAGGGGTCGCTTATGCTAATCCAAACTTTAGCACATTTCAATTCCAGCAATAACTCAGCAAGCTCCCCGCCTACTCTACTGGCCAGTTGCATGGGAGTTTATTGAGTTAGTGTACTTCAGACAGGAGAAGTTTCTCCTCTCACTAATAACTCAAGTGCCAAACTTAATGAATACAAGTTCGTACAGTGCAGAGAACTATTCATCAGCAAACACTAACAAATATATATATATATATATATATATTTATATATTTTATATATATATATATAAATATATATATTATATATTATATATATATAAACAACCGAACAAAAAGCTAGCCTGAACTTGGAACTTTGTGCAATAATTTCTTAAATAACTTTTGTAGTTTTTGTCTGATCAAGCTGTTGTTTAGTGAATAGATTAAAATTATATAATGCTACCAGCTGCCGAAAAGCATAATTGGCAAAAAGCTAAAAGTTTGCGCGTAAATATTGAATATTATTTTTATGGACGGACTAAATGACTCGATCTACTCGACGCCTGGCGCTGATCAGTAGTACCAGTATTAGCTAACGGCTTCTAAAAATAAATGTATCCGCGATATTTATTTTTCAGTGTTGTCTCCATATCATTTATTTATTTATCTCTCAAAACATTTAAAATTTGTATGACTTTCGAAGTCGCTAATTCACAAATTATTTAATTTTTCAATTAATATTATGAAAAATTTTGTGTAAATGTCTGTAACAGGCAGAAGGAAGCCTGTCAGACCATATAAAGTATATCCGTTTTTATCAACGTCAATTTGATTAGGCCATGTCCGTTTGCATTGCCACTTGTCCGTGTGTCTGTTTGAATACAGAGAACTCTGCTGTTACCACAGCTAAAGACATCGCATGAAGGTTCGTGAGTGCCACGTTTATCGCCTCCGCTGCCAAGTTATCACCACCAAAATATACTAATAATATTTTTACACAAATAATGTAACTCCTTGTAAAACATAGCTTCCCATAAAGATCTTCGGCTAACAAACTGACAGCAGTCATTAGCTGGAAGTTACCAAGTGTCTCGCACAGTTAATGACAAATCGCTGCTGGCCTGACTGAGCTCGTGCCCAGTCGAGCGCACCTGTCATCTGAGCCGACTTATTGCACCTGTAAGACCTGCAAAACGAATGAAATGTGTCAGGCTAAACGACGCGTGTTTTGTCGGAAAACAAATACGGCGAACTGAGAATGCTGCAAGCTCGACGTAGAACTCGTTAAAAATTTATCAAATGTGCGCGAGTCAAAAGGATATTTATGTGCATGGGTTGCTATGCCAGCGCCCTGCCTGCCCCAATGCCACTCCCCTTTCATAGGGCTCAGCATCTAGCCGTGAGGTCAGAAAGAGTTCTCAGTGCAGCTGGAGTCACGCTTTGATTGCCTGCCTGACGGTTTGAAAACATATTTGTGACTCCGGGAAGATGTTCGGCCCCGGACGATCTATCAATTGCGGAAACACTGCCCTGCCACCTGACTGGTTGCATGCCAAGTGGCAAGAGCGGCACGTTCACTGTTCAACTAGCAAATGCTCTAAAAGGTGGTACACTGGTGCTGCGAACTATAAGGGAACAGCTCTAGGGGAGCTGAAAGTAGCGGTCTACTTTAAAGAATATGATTTGTTTATGGATTAAGATACGCCTACAAAATTTATGTTTATTATAAGCCAAAATTCAATTTTTACAATGTTGAGAGTTTATGGAAAATAGTTTCTTCATTAAACTAAACTGAGAGTGTTTTAAAAACCGTGGAAGCGCTGGATTAGGTTTCTGTTAAAATAATATATGGAATTTTTTTTATAATTATTTACACAGATATATGTATATTTTTTTTTAACTGTTGGTACTTTCTGTATAAAATATGTTGTTAGTGTGGACCCAAAATATTTAAGGAGACTTCCTTAACTTATATTATATAATGTTATTATGATATAGTCCAATATATGCTGGACAAAATATTTTAATAAAGAACATTTGCTTTATTTATATCAATATCAGGGCTCTTCTATGATTTCACTTGACTACAAATAATTTTACTGACCAATTGTTGTACTCAACAAGCTGCTTGCCCTAGTGAACAAGCTCTCCCTGGGGCGCTATCATTTCTGGCAGTGTATGAGGCAAACTCGTGAGCCAACGCTAACTGAGTTGAGCGCTTGCACTTGCAGTTCATTTGGCCAAAACTTGTGATTCTTGTAGTTGCCTCTGCTGGTGTTGCTGCTGCTGGGGTTGCTGCTTGTTGGTAACGTCCAAACAATTACCCAACAACAACATCAGCGGTAACAGCAACAAGCAACAATGGACCCAACAGCAGTCAAAACTCAAACAGAACTATGGAACGTTGTTGAATTGTTGTTGCCAAGCTCTGCTGTTTTTTCTCTGCGCCTCCCTCTCCCTCTCTCTCTGTGCTTTTTTCGGCCAAGAACCTTTCTCCCTCAGATAAAAGTGCAGTCGTGCCCATTGCCGCTCACACGTCTCCCTGCCAGCTCGGGGACTGAGTTTGGCAGCCTCGTATCGGGTATCTGCGCCCGGGTCTGGGCCTGGGCCTGGGCCTGGGACTGGGCTTAGCTTAGCTCAGCCCTGGGCACTCTAGCGGAACTTTGTGTCGCATTATGCCCCGTTGTTGTAGCTGCTGCTGCCGGTTGTTTGGTTGTCTCGTTGTCTGCTTGTTGTGTTTGCTGTTTGGTTGCTGTTGGGTTGCTGTTGTCGTGGCTACATGGTCTACACATGTTCACTGCAATTGTATGCGTGTTTTTTTTATGTTTTTCAAATTGTCAATGGCAGTGCAAGCTGCAGTCACATGCAAAGATACAAAAGTATCTACAACTGCACAGAGCCGGCTACCCATTTGGCCCTGGCTCTGGCTCTAATTATGTTTTGTTTGCGCTTGGTTGAACCTGCAATGCTGACTGCACTACCCCCACGTAGCACCCTTCCTTGCACATGGCACCTGCCAGCTGCCACCAGCACCCTCCCCCGAGAAGGCCTTAATTATTCGCAGTTCATTGTCAGTTGAAGCAAATGCTCAATACAGTCCTGGGGGAGCCAATCACATTGATTGAGCAGCCTAAAAGGATTCAGCTGCAATATTCGATGTTCTATTTAGTTGACTAAGTGCTCTGCAAAACTTCTGCCTAACCCTGGCAAAAGGCTGTTATTGTTGTCGTCAAAAGTTGCAAACTGTGGCATTAGGCCGAAAGCCAAGAGCCAAGAGCAAACCACAAAGAAAGTCGCTGAAAACTTGCGTGTCGGAGGCGCACAAGTTTTCCACAGATGAGCTGGCAAATTTCCACTAGACAAAGTTATAGTTCAGCAAAGGGTCGCGACGGGAGTCAGGGGAATATTTGGCAAAGCGAGAGGAGGGCTTAAAAAGAGGTGAGCAAAGTTGGATGAACAGCAGATAAGTTAATCATAGGTAGAAGTTTTGGGATATCTGAAAACGGCAGAAATGAAGTACGCGACACGAGTTCCAAAACAGACTGATGAGCCGCTTTCACGGCTCCTTTATTTATATCAAAATCTTATTCTAACTTATCTCTATATTAAGCTACGGGGGGTTACATGAGCGCCCTAAGCGATAAGTGTGTATTTATATTTAGGGTCACAATGTGTAATGTTGCATTGCGTGGGTCACGCTGCTGTCATATGCATATGCTGCGGACTCCTACACGCTGCTTTGGTCAGGCCTATCTCAAGTGTTGGACTGATTTATATTTAACCTTTTGAACTCATCTGCTTGACAAAGTATTTATTCGATTCAGAGAGTTCATTGCCTTCTAAACGTTGCTGGTGTCAAAAACTTATTTCTAGTGCATTGTTTATGAGTTGACAACGGCAAGAAACTAATCTTAGCATTCTAAACTTCATCTCAACTGCAGTGTTCAATCCATGTGTACTCTATAGGATTGAACATCCTGGCCCTGTTGAAAGGTGTACCTTTCAAAAAAATACATTCTTTATGTCTTGTTTTCTGGCCCTGCTAGATGGCCGTTGTTTACATAAGTCATATATTTCTTATGTCTTAATATATCTGGCCCTGCTAAACGACCGTTACTTATAAAATGACATTTCTTCTAAATATCTTAAATTGTATATCATTATTCTAAGCTATGCGGGGCAGGGCAATTGTGGCTGGCAAGAATTGTGACGGCATGCGGCATACTCGCTGGATGAGGATGATAAGTCCCACGACGACCCCAGCGATCAAGATCATTGCTGTGATGCTAAGAGAATAGTGAGCTGCATGGTGCCACTCCAGTTCGACCGGAAAACCCATAATCCGACCTTGGCGGGGAAGCTCTGGAATCTTGAATGCCTGGATACCTCCTTTTACCTCGATATGGTTCATCGCTGGAAGCTGGTCCGTTAGGCTTATCCTTGGTATCCAAAATGATACATCTGACGTCCGGTCCTCGAAAGCCCATAGACTGACATGCTCAGAATGCAGGTAACATCCGGCCTGAAGCTGCAGTATTCCTACGCCAGTGAGTTCCAATGTGCTTGTTTTGTCTGCACAGAACACATCCGCAATTATTTTGGTTGAGGCGGAGAATAACCAAGAGTTCGGTTGATGTAGTTGGTGCCAGGTTGTCTCAGGCATCATTACGTTTACATAGCATTCTTCGATAATGGGTGACCTTTTCGCAAGTAGAAGGACTTCACACTTGGTCGCCTTGTTACAATTGAAGAGAGGGTGACGCTGCTCGCAAATGGTTAGTTCCTCCATCTTCTGGCAGTGCTCCCAATTGTCTTCAGACATGCCATAATAAACAGTCCTCGCTTCATCCACTAGTATATATTTATACACGGGATTTATGCTGACGAAACGCCCACTGTGTACCACAGGCAGCTGATATACTTGATATGCTCGCAAAATGTTTTGGCTGATCAGCGGAATCTTTACGTGGAACAGAATGGCTGACTTTGTTGTCCGGGCCTTCACTTTAGCAGTCCTTCCAAGCTCTAATGGATCCAAAGTAGGTAGCTGTAGTCCAGATGGCATGTTGAGCGTAATCTCCTGAATGTGCTTCTGGAACTGGGTAACGGGTAATAGGCTGTCCAGGAAATTTCCCTTCTTGTTCCACATCAGGTTGATGATGCCCTGCTGGAGATGTTCGAAGGCATCCATAGCCTGATTCAGCGTTTCGAAAGCTTGTAGAAACAATTGCTCATCGCCTACTCTGTCCGTGGCGTCTTTGATTTTCAATATGTTGTCGTCTATCCTCTGGAAATTTCCCCAGATTGCCTTGTTCTGCTTGTCGAGCACCTCCAGAGTAGCGTCTAGTACGGAGGACCGGTTGCGCAGTAGGTCCAGAAGGTATCCTTCATTTTCCCTGCCTTGGTCCACCCTCCGCATTAACTCTTCGGCCTGCTCTTCATCCATTAGACCGAAGACCGCACTATAGATGGACCCAAGTATCTGCAACGGCGCCCTTGGTAGACGCTGCTTGCCCGGTGTCCTTATGTGTTTAATGATATCGTCATGTTGTAACAGCCTCTTTGCTTTGCTGTCCAATGTCGATATCATTGAATTCACTTGTGCATCGTTTTTCAGTGTTTCGCCAATGTCCTGTGTCGCTGCCAACGCTTCGTCCACTCGGTATTTGAACGCGTCATAGTCCTCCATGTCCGCATGTATAATTATGTCCCACGATGTTCTTGACAGGCCGACAATTCCCTGATCTTCGTAAAATATCCCTGCCTTATCTCTGATTTGTGTTACATTTTGACAATTTGTGTTCTTAAAAATACTTAGAAATGCTAAGATACAAAGTATTAAATTTTTATTCTTAACCTTTCTTGGATTTGTTTGTCTACTTGCGGATACCTTATGTGGTATCTCGTTTCGATTATTGTTTTTATTTGAAATGTTTTTCTCATTTTCTTCCGTAGGAAAAGGACAAACATTGTGTGTGGATCTCATAACCACTCCATTGCTTGTCCTTACTTCTACCATTCGACAAAGTCCATCCTTTCCTATGATGGACTTTGTCACCCTGCCCCTCCTCCAATTGGTTTGAACCAAATTATCATCTTTTAAGAGAACTAGGGTGCCAGGTTCGATGTTCATTTTTGGATTTGCCCATTTGTACCTTTTTTGTAACTCGGACAAGTATTCCACGGACCATCGCTTCCAAAATTCTTCCGAATTTGCTTGGACTGCCTTCCAGTGGTCTCGGAACCCCTTATAACTTTTATTATTATCTGCGTCAACTATCGTTGACATAGCTTCTCCTAAGATAAAATGGGCAGGTGTTAACACTTGCAAATCATTCGGATTGTCGGACAACGGTGTTAAAGGTCTAGAATTCAAAATAGCTTCAATTTGTGTCATTAACGTAGTGAGTTCTTCGAACGTCATTACACCGTTTGACACCTTATCAAAATGCTTTTTTACTGATTTAACACATGCTTCCCATAATCCTCCTACATGTGGAGATCGAACTGGTATGTTCACCCATTCGATCTGTTGTTGTGTACAAAATTGTTCTATGTCTCCCTGCTGCTGCTTGAAACATTCATAAATCTCCTTCAGTGAGTTTGCTGCCCCAATAAAATTTGTGCCATTGTCGCTATATATTTTCCTCGGGCAACTTCGTCTACCTATAAAACGCTTTAGTGCGCCTATGAACGCGGCTGCTGACAGATCCGAGACCACTTCCAAATGTGCAGCTTTAGTTGCAAAACAAACAAACACGCATACATAAGCTTTATCTATTCTTTTGCCCTTTATTTTATGATGAACCATTATGGGGCCAAGAAAATCAATTCCTACATTTAGAAATGGTCTGGTCTGTATTACCCTATCTTCCGGTAGATTACCCATCATCTGATGAATCGACCTGGGCTGTGCCTTAAAACATCGGTAGCAACGTTTCACAACTTGAGTCGTTAGCTGCTTACCTCGCAGTGGCCAAAATTGTTGTCGCATTATTGCTAACAACCCTTGAGGTCCTATATGTAAATGTTTCCCGTGCAAATGCACAGTGAGAAGGTATACCCATTCATCGCTATATGGTAATAAAATAGGGTGTTTCGCGTCAAAACTCAGATGAGCATTCTGAATTCTCCCTCCCACACGAATAATATTGTTATGATCTAAAATGGGAGCTAATGATTTTATGTTTATTGATCCGGGCAAACATTCTCCTTTTTTCAAGAGTTTGTATTCACTGTGAAAATGTTCTTTTTGAATAATTTTCACAATAGTAACTAATGCTCTTTTTTTTAATTCCACCCAATTGGTTGTGTCAATTTTTCTACATTTAGCTATAAATTTTAGCACATTGGCTAAAACATTTTGTAGAAACTCAAAACTATTTTTGTGGTCAATTTTCCGGAACATTGAAGCTGAGTTGCTTACCAATGCCTTTAAATTTCCCTTTCTTTCGGGTACATCAAATGTTTCATCAAACTTTAATGCTGCCCTTGGGAGGTTAAGCCGTAAAAAGTCTGGCCCTTCAAACCAAAACTTATTCCCTACTAGCTCTTTTGGGAAAGCGCCTCTTGATATTATGTCAGCTGGATTATGTTTTGTATCCACATAATTCCAGCTTGACACTTCGGAATTGACTTGAATATAATTTACCCTATGGCAAACAAATGTTTTAAGTGTTGCTGGTTCAAGTTTTAACCAGCATAGGACAATCTTGGAGTCAGAGTAATATTGTATGGTGTCGAACTCCATTTTTAAGCTTTCCTTCACCTTTATTATTAATTCAGTCAATAATGTTGCCGCACATAGTTCTAAGCGAGGCAAAGATAAGACTTTTGTGGGGGCGACTCTCGATTTTGAGGTCGCTATATTAATAAAAGTTCTTCCGTCTGCACTACACGATTTTACGTATATGACGGCTCCATACGCTTTGGTGGATGCGTCACAAAAACCGTGTAGCTCAATACGGTCCACATTATCCCCAATTAGTCTTCTTGGTACCATTATCTTATTAAGTGTGGGTAGATCAGATCGTAACCTACCCCATGTTTCTAGTATATCTCCGGAAATCTCTTCATCCCAATCCTTTTTTTCCTTCCATAGCTCTTGGATTAAAATCTTGGCAGTTACTGTAACTGGGTTGACTAATCCTAATGGATCAAAAAGTCTTGAGATATCGGACAATATATTTCGCTTAGTTGGCTTTAGCTTGCATTCCCAATTGCATTTTATTGCAAACTTGTCAATATCTGGCATCCAAGCTACTCCCAGAGCTTTAATGCTATCTGCCTGCTCCTTATCAAACTCTAGGCGCATGCCTCTGTCGACTTTTGGAATATTTTCTAAGACTTGTGCGCTGTTGGAACACCATTTTCGCAAATGGAATCCTCTTTTTCTTAGCTCACTGGAAATATATCTTTGGATTTCCTGTGCTTGTGAGACACTATTCGCACCTGTCATTAGATCATCCATATAAAAATCGTTTTTGACAATGCTAGCCATTTTAGGAGCTTCATCCTCTATCTCTTCTGCTGCCTGTTGTAAGCATTTTACTGCTAAATATGGTGCAGCAGCTGTGCCATATGTCACTGTTTTTAGTGCATATGTTTTTAGAGGGTCATTTCGGTCCCATCGCCAGAAAGTCAACTGAAACTTTTGGTGCTCCTTCTGTACCCAAATCTGTCTATACATCTTTTCAATATCCGCAGAGATAGCAAATTTATATTTGCGAAATCTCAGCAGTATATTGAAAAGATCCTCTTGCAGTTTAGGTCCAGTAAGGAGCACGTCATTAAGGGCTAAGTTATTCGATGTCTTACAAGATGCATCAAAAACTACCCTTAATTTCGTAGTCGTACTATCTGGCTTTAAAACACAGTGATGAGGGAGATAATATTTACTGTTTATTTTTTCTGGGCTCTGAACCTCAACCATGTGTCCTAAATCGATATATTCTTTTAAGAATAGAACATATTGTTCTTTCAGCTTCGAATTTTTCTCTAGCTTTCGCTCTAAGGTCAAAAACCTCCGTTTGGCTTGTGACTCAGAGCTACCTAATTGCATCATATTAGACTTAAAGGGCAATTTAACTAAGAACTTCCCATCCGAGCCTTTGCTTACATTATTCGCAAAGATATCCTCGCATAGGATTTCTTCCTTAGTAAATTTCGGAGCCTTTATATTGACTTCTTCAACTTGCCAAAATCTCTGAAGTTGCTCGTCTAAGCTGTCTAACCTTTCGGTTACTGTGCCACAAACTGCTGGTGATTCCTTTATCACCAACGGACCAGTGGCTACCCATCCAAACTCTGTTTTATTTAGTCTTATTTGACCATTATTCAGAGTTGTTGTACCTTCTAACAAGGTCTCATAGAATTGCTCAACTCCCAACAGCATATCTATTCTTTTTGGAATATTAAATGATGGATCAGCTAAGCCTAAGTCTGAAGCCACTTCTCCTATTTCAAACCGGCGAGCCGGTAGCTCAGAGACAATATTTTTCATTACTAACGTTTCAATTTGTGTATTGAAACTGGAATTTTTGGATCTTATGTGAACTTCTAAGCACTCTTTTATATGTGCTGTTCCTCCAGAAATTCCTTCAATGGAAGTTTGAATTTTACTTCCTTTAATGCCCAGTTTCTTCTGCATAGCTGCAGTAAGAAAATTCACCTGCGAGCCGCTATCAAGCAGAGCTCGACAGTCATGCCAATTTCCGTCCTTATCTTTTACTTGAACTATGGCTGTGGCCAGTAAAATATACTTTTTTTTATCTAAATTACTGGACTTACTGACTGTGGCATTTTTCGCATTTTTGTTAGAAGGCTTATGCAGTAAGACATGATGGGACATTTTACAATCAGAACACACCTTTTTACAATTTTTGTATTGGTGGTCTCTGCCTAAACAGCGGCCGCATACCTTATGCTTAACCACCGTTTCCCATCTGTCTTGGCTATTTAAAGCCTTGAATTTATAGCAATTCTCCAAAGGATGAGCACCTTTGCATTTCAGTATGAATGCTTCGTCCTTTCGGAGTTTATTATTGCTACTGGGCCTTATTTGACTCGCTTCTAGAGCGAAAAATTCGTGCTCCAGGAATTTGAGCAGCGGCTCTAGCGACTGAATTTCCCTAGAGTTGCTGAGACCGCTCTCATATTTTGACCTCAATGGGTCACTTAATTTCCGTAGAAAGAGGAAATTAAATAGGCTCTGAAGAATATCTTCATTCTTCAAGCCCATGGCTTTTATAGCCTGGACATTTTCTTGGATCGTGTCCAAAAGAGCCTTAATGGTCGATGCTGAATCCCCGACATGGGGTGCATCGACCAAATTTTTCAAGTGCACACTCAGCACTGCTCTTTTGTTGTTGAATTTAGCATCCAACAAGGACCATGCAAGTTTGTAATTTGCGTCAGTCGGCGCCAAACTTGCTATGGTGGCAGCTGCGTCACCGTGTACCTTTGTTTTTAGGACGCACATTTTTTGTGCGTCCGGAATCATAGTTGATCCTATCAGTTGTTGGAACAACTCTTTGAAAGTCTTCCATTCCTCATATTTGCCAGAGAACGACGGAATATCGACTCTAGGCAGAGTGAATGGAAGACTCTCGCTTCTTGACCTAGAGGCAAGTTCCTCATAGGCCTCGTTAAGCGAGAAAAAAGTTTCTGTCAGATCATCATCATCGTACTCATCCATGTACGTGATGAAAATTTCCTGACAGTTTTTCTTTGCTTGTCTCACTTCGCTCATGGGTTCATGTCCAGCCTTAACTCTATTTAAGGCTGACCGATATTCACCCAGCAAATATGAGAATTTTTTACACACATTTTTCGTGCGTTTATCACCCTTAGAGTCAGGCTTCACGGCCTTCCCTAAGGGGTTCATGGAACTTAATAGTACATGTGTTTTATAAATTAAACCACGTACCTGCTCGCCGTACTTCTCCTTGAAGTACGGCGTCTTTTTTGCCTCTGCTGAGAGTTCGAGCAACCTCTTGTCGTTGAGCTCGAACTGCTCAGTGATGGCAGTTAGTTCCTCCTTGTACAGCCCTAGCTGTACCGAGTCTGTCCGACTCGCTTCTGCCGCCGCGGTGTTGTAGAGGATTTCCAGGGCTCCTCCTAGAGCCTTCTGGGTTTCTATTAACTCCATAGTTGTCTCCATTTTTCCACAACACGCACGAAAAATTTTTTTTTTTTTAAATATATTTTATTTATATATATTTTTAAAAAACAAACACACGGGTTTTTTTTTTCTAAACACACGCGTACCGTAATTGTTTATGAATTTTCCACAATGCTAACTTACATCACGTCGGGGTCACCAAAATGAAAACGGCAGAAATGAAGTACGCGACACGAGTTCCAAAACAGACTGATGAGCCGCTTTCACGGCTCCTTTATTTATATCACAATCTTATTCTAACTTATCTCTATATTAAGCTACGGGGGGTTACATGAGCGCCCTAAGCGATAAGTGTGTATTTATATTTAGGGTCACAATGTGTAATGTTGCATTGCGTGGGTCAAGCTGCTGTCATATGCATATGCTGCGGACTCCTACACGCTGCGTTGGTCAGGCCTATCTCAAGTGTTGGACTGATTTATATTTAACCTTTTGAACTCATCTGCTTGACAAAGTATTTATTCGATTCAGAAAGTTCATTGCCTTCTAAACGTTGCTGGTGTCAAAAACTTATTTCTAGTGCATTGTTTATGAGTTGACAACGGCAAGAAACTAATCTTAGCATTCTAAACTTCATCTCAACTGCAGTGTTCAATCCATGTGTACTCTATAGGATTGAACAATATCTGTTAAGAAAGAGATGAAATTCCATTGCCTACAAGGTAAGCATTTTCCGATTGTTTTTAAAATATTTTTATTATATTTTGGTTGCTCGAATACCATATTTAAATAATTAAATGTTCTCGACCGATCGATTTATGGCAATTATTTATACTTATTTCAGTTCTAATATGAGACATATTTAAAAAAATTAATTCTTATGGAAACTCATATCTTCAGCGATCTACAACTTTATGTTGTAGCAATCCGGTTTAATTGAACTTTATACTGAATATGAGAAGCATGTTAAAAGTCAGATTGCTTGAGATATCTGAGAGTTTGGCAGATCAATAGCAGATGTATATACTATTCAGACTGGCATATGCTTACGTCTGCGCTTCAGGGCAAAATTAATATGCCCGCTGCAAGAGTATTCCCATCTCTCGGGCAACAGAGAACTGTGGAAAGAGACGCATGCAGCGTAAACAACCAACGTCTGTCTGCGGAGGAGACCGAAGTAATTAAAGGCCACAGAAATAATGAAATTAAATATTAAGAATTCCATTACAAGTTTGCATGCGATGAAGATTACGTACAGAGTTGGATTAGGCCTGAAATTAATATGCTGTGGCGCAAGGCCAACCTTGGGCACTTTACTACAAAGCTGGGCCTAATCGGGGCCTATTACGAATTAAGTTATTAATTAGGGCCAGAAAACAAGTAGTTTATCTGCAAGTCGAAGACCGTGTGGCTGCGGCTGCGGGCCGACCATAAACTCAATAGCTCTATTATATCGACTTGGCCACCGCGACATAAAGATAAAGATAAAGATAAAGATACATTTGTATGTGGCGCCTCGAAAAGCGCTTCAAAGCAAACATTATAAAACGTTAACGCGATTTTTTATGGCTCAACGGGAAAAGCCAATAATGCAGGCGTTCAATTAACGAGGGCGGAGCCGGGCGAAAAGCCGGGCCATAGCCATAAAACGATGAATGAAAGTGTCATAAGCAGAGCGCGAGAAACGTGAATGGAATCGACTGGAAAAAAACCGGGGGCAGCTTACCAGAATTTGGGTTAATCAAATTTGGTCGCCGTTGTCGACGGTCATGAAACGTGTGTAATGGCGGCAGGGAGGGAGGGAGGTACGGTGGTAGATGGTACGTTCCCATGTAACTGGCAACTGGCAACTGGCAACTGGTAACTTGTAACTTGCAACTTGTGTTTGGTATCTTGTGGATACATTTCACATGTGTCGCGCGCGCACAGGTCTCATTATCAACGCAACGAATGTATCTGTTACTCTAACTGTTTGTGTGTGCGTGCGTCTCTGTAACTATATCCATATACATATCTGTAGCTGCATCTTTCAGATACGCATTTTATGTTAATTACATGTCGCCGTAATGTCAGCCCTGTAATTACTTTGACAGTGAGTTTTCGGTTGTTTCGGTTGTTTCAGTTGTTTCAGTTCTCACAAACCAACAGAGCGCAAACATGTGTGTGTACAGTGTACACACATCAGGCAGGCGTCTCTCTTCCAGTTACTTTCGTCAGATTTGACATAATGATGTGTCGATCCTAAAGAAAGTCTGCCCTCCTCCCTTCCTCCGCCCACCATCAGTTAGACAGTCGACGGCGACCACGTGCTCTGCAATCAACTTTACCCGAGCTCACTGTAAAGTGAAGTCGTTTTTCTTCTAAAAAAAAACAGTGTAAATGTGTAATTACATCTCCATATCTCTGAGCTTATTAACCATAAACTCTGCCTTTGGCGGCCAAACACACTCATAGTCTTTTGCTGCCGCTTCAGCTGGAAATCATGAAATCAAAATGTACGTCTTTCATTGATTCAATGTCCAATATCTGCTATGTTAACAGTTTGATCAAGCTGAAATTTATTGCAAAAATCTAAATTATATTAAACAAAATCTGGTCTGAATAGGAATATTGTAGGTTTAAAGCTGTGCTAAATATTTGAGTTAAAAATCCAAAATATTGTGTACATGCACTCAACGTTTAAATTAAAGTTAACTTATATCTGCCAAACAAAAACCTACCTGTTTATACATATACGTAAACTGATAGATGGACAGCCTGACTGACGTAGCATAACTCGCTCTGCTATTGTAGGTTTCACATGCAGTGAAAGCCTGCGAGCTATTTATCAGGCAACCCTCGCAGGAGTCAGCCATATCTAGCTATGTGGAGTGTAAAGTGAATGCCCGCAGCGTGTCAATCACACAACTAAATTGATTCTCGGGGTTTCCGTTACGGGTTTGGCTTTGTTGTTGACATTGACGCTGTTATTATTGTCCCTCACCGCGTTACTCTCTGCGGATTTGTCAAGGCATATGGAGTGACCACACGCCCTCCCCCCCTTACCATCTTAATGACCGACCAGTTGCGCAGCTTGAAGTGTAGAGTAGTGCGAGCTCGAATGATGATGTCTGAGCTTGCATTCGATTGAGAGCTTTAATGCTCGATTAACAGCGCACTGCTGATAGTCTGTGGGGCATGCAGCACCACTTGCATCCTGGCCATAGCTTGACATAATGTAAATCGGCCCGGTTGCAGGGGCTTTGGCCCCGGCCTCGGCGCTGCATAAATACATAAAAGCAGATGCAGCTGGTCGAGTATTAGTGAACGTTTTGCATAATCGGAGGCAACAATTCGGCGTGCAACGTGCAACAGTTGCAAATGCGAGATTCAATGCGAGATTCAATGCGAGATGCTTGCTGGCAGTTGAAGATACTTTATGCATCTGCCAGATGCTTTATGGAGCCGTATTTATGCATGAGTCTGAGAGGGCATCGTATGCATAGACTACATTATATATGTGTACTGGAGAGAAACCCACTACCTTCGGCGTACCGAAGGTTGCATACCCTAGTGGGGTATGGTTCCTTCAGCTATCTCATCCTTCGACCGATTATAGCAGCTATATATTAGTTATATAAGACAGATTTCGTTGATATATTGTGGAAATGTTAGGTGAACTATTTAAATTATACGTGGCAAGTTTAGTTTCAATTACTTAAAAATTAATAAAAAATGGGAGTTATGTTCTATGGCTGCTATACAATATATCCGCCCGATCTGACTCGTTCCGAAATATTTACAATATACAGAAGAAGAAGTAAAGCTTAGAGACTAGTTTGCATTGCAACAGACGGGCAGACAGACGAATTTGGCAAGATCGATACTTATATATTTTTATATTTCACTTGATAGCGGCGCAGATATTTCCATCTGTACACTGCAATCAAAAGACCCAAACTACTTTACCCTCGGCAAGGGCATGGTAGTATGTTTGTGTACTCTGTATATGCCATAGAGCACATGTATTGGCCTTGTTGGTGCATCTAGATTCTCTCGGTGTGCCTTTGTGTGATTGTGTGCTGATCTTGTCGAGGTTGTTGTCAGCGCATACCTGAATTCAACAAGTAGAAGCGCCTTCGCATATGGCCGCTGTAGCGTGTTAACACTGTAGACTATTGCGCAATCAAGCAGAGCAAATCGAAACTGTGCTCGTGGCGATGAGATGCTTTCGAACTGCTCGAGCACACCTCGCTGTCTGCAGCGGTTATTCAATGCCGAGCTGTGCTTATTGCCCGGCAGAGTGCAGCGCGTCGCGTTATGGTGCAACATTAAATATGAAAAATCAATTTCAGATTCCCTACAACATCTAACCGCAGCATCACACATACACACACACACATACACAGGTACTGAGGGGCACTTGCAGCTGCAATCGCAATGCAACCCTGGCCACAACACATAACAGTTTATTGTCGGCGGGCGCACTCCATATGCATATGCATGGACACAAAAGCCATGAGAGGGAGGGAGAGAGAGAGAGAGAGAGCGGGAACAGTTGGAAACGGTGGCAGATGGCTGCACTAGGGCCGTCACGCCCCTATTGCCATGTCTCTATCAACGCCCACGGCCCCAAGTTCCCTGGCCTTTCGCTGCTCCCCTCCTGCTTGCGACTTTTTCCCACCATGTCTCGCTTAGCTTAGCGCAGTATTTGCATGAAATGTGCAACGGCTGTAACGACAGCTTTATAGTGTTCCGATCTATGTGCCAATGCGTTCTACGCAGTAACAGGGGCTACTGTGTTTTACAGGGTATGCCGCAGTTTCACACTAAGTTATCTTTTTTACTAGAACAAGCTAAAGCGTCTAGTATCTAAGTGATATAACATATTTCCTGGTCGTGTGTTTTGCTCATAGCTGAACCGAAGCGCTACCAAATAAAGGCATAGAGTAGAATAAGGAGTTCCCTACCACATTTGTAGACGTATGAAATTAATTTACGGTATTATTAATGTCATACAACTATTCGAGCCTAAGCTTATTAGGATATAGAGTAGAGTACGGCTTAGTGCATCCCCGTATCCTAACCTAATTCTACGCATAAAAACGCTGTTCGACAGGTCTTAAGTTTGCCGTATACCCTATCTTTACTCGTTCTATAAACTTCCTAATTCTCCCCTATGCGCCACCTTTTACCCTACCTCATATTCTGCGTTATATGCTACCATACACTACACACTATGATCTACCCTATACACAAACCATAGCAGTGACACATTGTAAAATCGAGCTGCAGTTAGATTCGAAATTGATTATTAATTACTCTTGAATTCTGTTGCTCTATTAAGCGTTACACATTAGATGCTTAGGCAGAAGAATGAAGCGCAATATATATTTTTCTACATATTTGGCTGTTGCTCTGACCCTCGCGTAGTTGGCAGCAAACCAACGAAGTTTCTCTGGCATATGATTCAAACTTTCCTCTCGGCTCTCAGTTCTCAGCTCTGTTCTCTTCCTTCTTTCAGCTGCATTTGCATGCGCCGCGTTGCACATGCGGAAAGTTGCCAGGGAAACTTTTTGCCCCTTCGCAGTTTACATTTTCATTTGCATTCGCATTTTCTAGTTCAGCTGCTGCTGGGGCTGCGACTGCCCACTGTAATGGCAGTGATATCTTTTAGTTGCATTTTGTGCGCTTTCAATTCCATTCGCCAGCTTCCAGTGCCCGGCACCATGCACAGATTTGACCCATTTATAAAAGCTGCCCAGATCACGATTCCAAGCGTGGCATACGTTTTTCTGGCGCTTTCATACCTTCTATTAGATTAAAGCGGCTATCGGGTATTCTCAGTGTGTGCTAAACAGAATTACTATATTACGGCTAATTTGCGCCAATCTAAAAAAAATGAAATTATTTTATTCAAATATTTAAAAAATAAATTGGTTGAATTGCTCCTAGCCGACGGTATACTAAAGTTGGAGAAAACTTCAAGTCTTAGGGAACGAGGCATATACAATAAATACAAATGCCAAATACAATATTATAAAAATATTAAAAAGCTTGAAATTAGATATTGTATTCAATTTATAAATAAAAATAATATTTTGTTATCCAACATTACACCAGCACTTTCTGCATATAATTTCAATACAGTTGAATAATTGGGTATACTGGAGGAATATGCCTGGCAACATTTCATTTGGCTTGGTATATATTTGAACACCTCAACTTGATCAAATAAATAAGTTAATTATAAGGTGTATTCTGCACGGCAACACACTCTATTTGGTCTGCAGCTCTGGGCTGTATTTTATTCGGTTTACTCAGTTTACAGCTCTTTGGCCGTTCAATTGTCTTTGCCTTTGCTTTTACTCCACGACCAGAGAAATTGTTGTTGAACGCGTCCTGTGTATTTACAGTTAAGAAGCTTCTTGACCGAAACTGTTATGTTATTAATGAAATATGTAAAGTAAGAGCTCGACAGATGGCAAAGACTTGAGTAACAGATTATGAGATAATTCGAATATGGATTGAGTTGAGAAATAGGAAAATAATCAGACTCTTAGGATTGCTGTGCCGTTAGTACTCGGGATTCCTTTGGCAATAGTTCGGGCTGTCTTAGCTTAAATCGTATGTCTGATCTGGTCGACTACCCAAAGCGTTTTTACCGTTAATTGCATCGCATTTACAGCTAATTCACACTCGAAAGTGGCTCAGAGGAAAAACGTTTTCTGTTTTCTGTTTTCCCGTTTTTCCATTTCATTTTTACATTGCTGTAGCCAACTGGCAACAAATCGTGGCACTCAGGGCCTCGGCCACTCGAAGCGACGGCTTTTTAATTGACAGGCAGCAGGCCAAGCTGAAGTTGTTTGGATGGCAAAGAGGGCTGGGAAGGTTGCTGGGATGCTTGGCTGAAGCGTGGGAGGGCCTTGTGATGGGAATACAGGAAAAAGTCGGAAAAAGCGCAGGTAAAACATGAAACAGTGCTGGAAAGGCTTTGAGACAGCTGCTTTGAATTGACTGGAATCGAATTGTCGAACCGCTAGCAACAGCTGCTCAGCTCAGGGGGCAGAGAGCACTACTTAGAAGGGAAGAGAAGTAACAACGGGACGTTTGACTTGATTAAAGATTTCACACTTGGTTAATCACTGACCCCGTTGAGGTATTTTGTTTTTTTTTTGCTTTTTTGGTAGATGAAGGCTCAGTTGTAAGTTTGAAGTTCGTTGCCCCAATTGAATATCAGATTTTCTATTCGATTAACAAAAAACGCAAGGAAATCAAAATAGGACTTGTTGGATTGCAGTTATACAAAAGTATGATATATATTATTTGACAAACTCTTAGAACTCGGTGGAAAAATAATACCCAATAAAACAAAGGCGTTAGTCGAATTGAATCGAACTGAAATGTTATTTTAAGCGAAAATGAAGCCGGCGAATGGGCTGCAGTATACCCACACTAGCAACTTCTATTGAGTTAAGTGAAAGCAGTAGGAACTCAATTATTTTTTTTTATTTTAGGTAACAGTACAAGAAGCGTAGCATTCCGCTGGGTATCTGTGTGAAGCATGGAGTGTACTTATCACATAGTTTGGGATTAGGAAAAGTATATGGAGAAGTCTTAGTTAATTATTTGCTGTCGGTGGCTAAAGCTGTCAAAGTTCTTAGAGCGACCGCGCGTTGCTGTTGACCAACGTCTAAAAGAAACCGCCCTGTTGCTGCTGCTGCTGCTGCTCACCACCGAAGCCACCGCCGAACTCCTGCTGCTGCTGCTGCTGCTCTCCTCCACCGAAGCCACCGAAGTCCTGCTGCTGCTGCTGCTGCTGTCCTTCAAAGCCGCCACCGAAGTTAAACTGAGCCGATGCCAAAGCGAACAAGGCAACAGCGATGAATGTGATCAACTAAGGATGCAAACGGACAAAGATCAGAAACATATATTCAGCATATTGTCCGATTCTCCTTGACTTACCAGGAATTTCATTTTGATAGGTTCTCTTGAGTTGTTAACAATTCAATGTAGACTTTAAGACTGTATTCTTTTCTGGCAGTTGACCGTCAATTTATACTATTTCGTCTACAAATTTTTTGTCGCTTTGGTTTTTTACCTTTGCGTCAAACTGGTTCTAGAATGGTCATGCTCTTGGCGCATGGACAACCCCAAGCCGATGAGTGATCAATAATGTACCGGTTCTTTCTGACTTCCTAGGGTTTTCTTCTCCGATTCTCATTGAGATACGTATGCTACGGCTCGGTTTGTAATAAACATCGTCCACTAACGGCTTACATGTGATTCAAGTTATTCTAATTTGGGCATGTCTAGACGATAAAATTTGGAACTTGATTTGCATTTCGGTGATCCCATCCAAGGTTCGGCGATAAAGCCAGCTCTATGTTCGAAGAGCATCTGCGTATAAACATCATATTAGAAATACAGTGAAATGTGTGTTCTTAACTGACTTCTTATACCCATTGTAAGTGGCGTTCACAAATATTCAATATATACCAAAGGGGCTGGAGTACGCCGCATAGAATTGAATGTATTATTTTAATTTTACAGGGTATTTGTGCGTCGAGGTCATTTCTAAAACTAGTGTTCATTAGGCTTTTAGTCTGAAATGTGTAGCATACGTATGATAATTACTGCTATAATCTGTATATTTATCGTCTAATGTTTTAACTGTTAATACCATATACCCATTTTCAAGGTAGAAGGAGGCTTGGCAGACTATACAAAGTAAATATATACTTGATAAGCATCGATAGTCGAATCAATTAGGCATGTTCTTTGTGTTTTGCTGTGTATTAGTGAAGGCACAGTACCCGAGTATTGAAAAATCTAGAGGCAGGTTCTTCCTAGTATACGCAAAAGAAGTTTATTTTAAAACTCAAATACCTCGATATTTTCGGATTCTTAGCTTAAATATTAAGCAGACTGAAATATTGTTATTTGACAGATAAGTAATGTATTGTAACATTGATATTCGCTGCAAATTGCAGCTGCATCGGACAGAAATACAGACGTTATAGGCGTAGAAGTTGCAGCGACGCAGCAGCCGGCCGCCGTCAATGCTTGCGTTTGACTGTATGTGTGGAATCGGATATACATGTAGTGTCAACGCATGCGCGTTTGTCTATTAAATATGCGATGCGTATAATAGAAGGCCAATGTGAGTAAGTGGTATCCCACTGTCGCGTACACTCGACTGTAGCTTTCTCTACTTGTTTTAAAGAACTCTACTGAAGATATAATAGCTATTTATAGAATATAAGTTACCCAAATATTCTTATCCATTCATTTGAAGCTATTAGTGTGTTTATTTTAACGTCATCTCAGCTTCAGCAAGTTCCTTGAACTAGGAAACTAATCAAAATATCAAGATTAAAATCGACAGATTTACTTTACATTTGCTAACCTTCGCTTAAGTCTTTGCATTCCAACAAAATCATTGAAATGGGGTTATTTATCATATTTGTGTCATTTTTTGAGTTACAATACATTTTCAATTTCAATTAAATGCAATGAGACTAAAAGATATTTTATTTAAAAGCGTTTTTATATGATGAAGATATTGTTTTGAAGAATTAAGATAGCTTTTATTACAACTATACTCATATATTTTTTTTTATAAATTTATATTGACGCTCCTCTAAAACCAAACTCAATTCATGTTTGAGATGAAAAAATTGTGGCATTGGCAACAGTATTGCATTTTTAATAATTTCAGCTTTATCGCCTATGTAACTCGATATACACTTCCTTGTTCAACCTAATGAACACAGTATCATCTATGACTGCACCAAAATTACCCTTTATGACAATTCAAAAGAAATACTGGTTCTATTTACTAATGACTTCACTTTTATTCTTTGTTTTTTCGCAGTTGGCATTCTAATTCATACAGGCAGAGAGATAGAGAGAGAGAGAGAGAGAGAGAGAGAGAGAGGAGGTGAGAGGTAAGCCAACGCACGCCCCTTATAACCAGATATATTTGCCGGTGTTTTCCCATGACGCGTCGTATCAATCTTAATTTATAATAAATTTGGTAAGGCTGCTTACCGAGCGTAGCGTAGGTTTGCAGCCTGCGCTTGATATCGAAATGTGGACATTTTCTCCAAGGATTACGGCCAACGCAAGCAGACCACGTACGGGGTCTTTGCTGGGTTTCCTCGTATGCAAATGTGCAGCGTCTGCTTCTTGTTTCAGTGAAACTGGGCACTTTTTTTGGCTAACGCACGTCAAAATGCTACGCAACGTGTACACTGTACAGCAAAACACACTTAAGTGATTTTATGGCGCCATTCAAATGGGTTTTAAATCTGCCAAACGTAAAATTTTGCGGCCTACCGAGGGGTTGGCCATAAATTCAGCCTGACGCCATGCCACCTAAATGTGTGCTTTAAAAGCTCTAGCACGTCGCACCTGCTACTCTGTCGGTGTGTGTATGATTGTGTGTATTTCCGTGTGCGAGTGTGTGTGTTTGAAATGGAATGCGCTTATCGGCAACAAGTAGATGAAAGCGATTGGTGCGAAACTGAGAGCTCCGGAAGATGAAAGTGTGCCAGAAATCCCTGCCAGGCTACAAGATACTGTTCACTTATCAATTAGACAACTTCGGGCAATATGTTCGACTCCGATCTTGTTTGTAATCTGAAAGCTAATGTTGTTGCACTCCATTCGAAACGCATAACATACGCTTTCCGCTCACATGTCGCCTGCTTGTGACGTGCCGAATACCCTACACCCAGACATTCTTTGGTAGGGGCCTCAGGGTGTGAAGGGGGTTCTCTTCACTGTGCTGCCTGCGGATTATCAACGCCACTGCCACCACCACCAGCGACGGACGGCGGCCTCCCGGCGCTGGCGTAGCTTTCGGCATATCAGCAGCTGTCGATACGCTCGGACCTGACAGGCGAACTGATTGAATGCTTGACACACTGATTGACAGACAGACAGACTGGCTGACAGACGGCCTGGCAGACACTCGGGAGTACAACATCAACAGAAATTGTTGCTGCCGAAAAGCAATTGTAGCTGGAATCGAAATTGAAGTACCGCGCGCACTTGAGGCAAGCTGTGCACTGGAGCAGATGCTGATAAAATATTATGCGCCTTGAGTGATTCGCAGATATGCTGAGTATTCACAAAGAGCGCTCACATTGTGTGGGTAATTCGATATAAATTTTACACACATACATGTGTTATGTATCCAGTGAGTGGGGGAAAGGATGTGCTCTTAGATAATGGCAAAGACGGCCTGAATAATGCGGTTTATTGTCACAAAACTGACAGGGAAAGGCATAACTCCCGCAGTTGATGACGATCTTTGAATAATCAATATATCTATGAATCAAATTGATTTAGATTAACGCACATTATATGATAGCTCCTTTGTACTATCTGATATTCCTCTGAGAACTGAAGTCCTTCACTTCCTGCTCTTATTCCACGCGACAAAGCAGTCTCTCAATTATGTTCGGCGCCCTTGGCGTATACGCAACGTGGTGCGTGGCCTTGTTTGTCTTGGCTTTTGGCGGTTTTTTATGGCCCGTCAGTTAAGTCTCTGGCTAATATTTGCGCTACCAAAGTAATGTGTAAATAATTGTATGTCACTTGCTGACTGGACAAACACGTGAACTCAACAATATTTTCTATACAGGAAAAAGAAATTAGGGGAAACTGACGCACAAATATTTCCTTTTTTTCTGAGCTTTGTTTGGTCAAGTGTTGACAGCTTTACACCTGAACTAATCGTTCCGGTTGACCAGGCCGTTGCTTTTGACATTAGCATAATGTCAGACAAGTGGGCGTATCACTGTGTACACATTGTACCACCAATAATTATGGTTGTTTCATAAAAAAAGCTATAAAAGGTTGGTAATGAAATAAAAACTTATTCGACCTTTGTATACCCTGCATATTAGATAAAACAATTCAGTAGTCGGTTGTGGAATTCAATTCATAAAATAGGATGCATTTTATTGTAACCAAAGTGGAATTATTAATAAATCCAATTACTATAGGCCACTCAGACAGGTGGATAGGTCGTGCACTCAAGTGATCGAGGAAATACCATATATAATTTGTATCGTTCACATTTTGTGCCTCTTCAGTTTAGCCACACTTACAAAGATCAAGCGTACCTTTTTCAAAAATTTACCCTGGTCGAGTGTTGCATTATTTTCAATCAGCGTATAACAAAAATGCAGTTAATGTTGTTTTGAGTTGAGATAAAATTAAAGTGAAAGGCATGTGCAAAATGAATATATTGAATGGCAAATTAATGAGAAGCGTAAAACGTGTCATAGGTAAATTTCACGGTGTCAACAAGCAACACGATGGGCGTGAATTGGACGTTTGCGTAATTGCAGTTGACGGCGCTTCTTAAATTATGACAAATATGAAAAATAATCAATAGGCGGGTGGAAGGCTTATAATAAGCAAAAAAGACTACTTTGGTATAAGTAAGCTTTTTGAACTAATACAAGTTTTTTAAATGTGCTTAACATTTTTACAAAGTTTTTATGACTGCATGATAAGTAAGCCCAACTGTTCAGTTAATTAAACAATATACAATGTATAATTGGATAAAAAGAAAGTTCGAGAGTCACTAAAATTCTAAAAAAAAGTTATAAAACTCAACTTTATTTATATTGATTTTAATTTCTGCTCAAATTTATCAGTTCACTCATGAGTTGATCATAATATGCTACGATTTAGTTGAGCTTCTTTATTTTGGCAAACAAGAGTTCGACTTTGGAGTTGTCCTAAGTACCTGTTTGGTTAAACAAGCTCTTTGCACAGTTCACCCACACACAAGCAAGCGTTAAACTTCTTCATCTGCTTGTAAATACATACACCTACACTGTCTGCCCTTCTACTTTCCCTCTCTGCATCCTGGTTATGGGGTTACGTGGCCAACGCGTCGCGCCGCGTTGTCTGCTAAATGCGAGTTTGTCGCGCAGTTTGTTGTTGTTGCTGCTGTTGTTGTCTTTTCATTCTTCCTCACTGTTGGTTTTGCACGTCATAAATCACAGAAATTTGCGCGTGCAAAATTAATAAAAAGCGGGAAAACAGAGACAAAAAGTGACGAAGACAATAAAAAGTTTTTGATTTTGGCGCTTTTTTTATTTGTTCGCAGTGCAGAGGAAATTACAAAAGCCAGCCAAAAGTCGGGCGAAGCAGAGTGTGAGGGCGTGACAGCTTTGGTCTGCCAGGCAGACAGTCGGACGGACGGATGGACAGAGCGGAAACGGAAGTGCGTAATGCCATACGTGACCGAAGCTGAAGCCCAAAGCGACGTCGCGCTCAGGTTCTCTGGCTTTGTATACCCAGTATAGCGTTCTATTTGCATAAGGGTATATTTGTCTTGTATAAATGTTAGCACTAGATAAGATCGCTTTGTGAACAAACCGAACTATTTATGGTCAAATTGGAGTTATTGTTAGGCAAAGTTTTAGAAATATGTTGGCACATGCATTAATTGACTGTAATATGAACCCTTTTTTTATTTAAATAAAACGAATCTTTCCACACAATAAACACAGTAGTTGTTTCAGAAACATATAAGTTTCCATTTCTGAGATCGTTACTGCTAGTAATCTTTTAGTATTAAGCCACAATATGTTTACCAACTCCCATCGTACATTGAGAGCAGGGTATATAAAAGTCGAGTGTGTTCCACTTTATGTATTTCTTTCTCTTTTTTTTTGGTTTTTCAGCAAGGTGCAAACAATTTTTTGATTAATTGCATGACATGAAATTCCGAAAAACCACAGCAGCAACAACAACAAGACCGGCAACAACAACAACAACAAAAGCTATCTGAGACAGTTGCCCGCCTCGCATTCTTTTGTTATGTTCGTCGGGTAATGAAACAAAAGCCAGGGGCATACTAAAAATAAATCTAGGCAGCCATAAAAACGCAATAAAGAAAAGGTGTTTTTTCCTGATATTACCCTTTAACTCACCAACTCACACAGACACATATCGGGCACTCAAACATGGCGACAGTAAAGGGTTTTATGGTTGCACAATGCTCGCTCACGTGTTGTGATGCAACAGATACAGATAGATATATGTATATATACATACACGTAAGCATACCCCACAAGCTGATCAGTTCTTTCTTTTCCATTGGTATATTGCCTGTCGAGTTATGACTTCAGTAGTCAATAAAGTTATGAACTGTACTTGAGTTGCGCAATAATAAATCAGAACTTAAGTTCATACTTAAGTGCATTATTTTATGCGAGTGGAGAACACTGCTCGATTTAACTGAAATTAAAATAAACGTTGTTTTAATAGTAGAATATGTTATCCCACAGATAAATTTTACCACTATAAAGTCTCATGCCTCGAGCCAGCAGATTGGAATATTTGAGATGCTTTTTCTTTGATTTCGGAACAAAGATTCCCACTAGCCTTTTGGTTTTGAGGCATAAATGAGGTATAGGTATGGTATAGTTATAGTTCTAATTGTCTGGAAGGGAAGCCCCTTTGTAATGATATCTGAGCATCTCTAAATGTTGCTTTGCTTTCTCTCTCTTTTATAGACTTTAATATATTTTCCAAAGCTTCCGTGACGCAAAAGCTGTTTACGCATATCAACGATTCCCCCCTACATATTCAAAGGCCAGAGGGTCGCAATTATTTTCAGTTATGTTCTACCTTTTTTGATGATTATAAATGATTGTGGAGAGCGTCGTGTGGGGAAAGCACAAGCAGATTTGGGTTGCTTCAGTCTTAATTAAAATTAATTAGAGTGGTTAACATTGTGAAACAGGCCGAGCGCGCTCAGCTATCGCCCAGTTAATTAGGCGCTGCGACTAAACTGACGTAATTGCATGTATGACTGCAGGGAGGGAGGCAGGAAGCATGCGGGCATGGGAGCGGCCGGGTAGGTCTGCATTCAGTTAGTTGTGCAAATGTGAAAGCGGCAGTTGGCCAAATGTGCGAAAATTGCCGGCAAATTGGTTGAGAGACTTGAGCTTTGCATACGCGAGTCGAAAGTGTTGCACATCTGAGCCAATTGTGCACCCCCGTGTTGCCCCGCTCCCCCGCTACACTGCTCCCCTGTCCTGCCCCTGCCCGATCACGCGCCATCAATCAGCCTGGCAGGGAGTCTGTGCGGTGAGCCGAGAGTCGCCAGGCAATCGGCGCAACTTTGTCTCGCCGCAGATCAAAGAGAATTGCAGCAACAATAGAACGCGACGGCGATTATTCTCATTTTCTCAGGTTCTACTTTCTGCGGAGACGGCGGCCTTTTGCCCTGCAGCAGCTGCAACGAGTCGCGTAACGGTAACGGTACTCGATGCAACTCGACTCGGGCGGAGATTTCATTATGCAGATCGACAGCTGCTGTAGGTTGCCTCGGAGCTGCCTTCATCTGCTGCCCTCTTCCACGTTCGCTTACTCCCTGCATCATCCAGCCTGGAGTTGAATTAAGGCCTGAGGCAGTAGCCCGCGCCTGGGCTCTGGGCTTTGCGGTCTTCCTTAGCCGGTTCTGTTGCTTTAAGCCTTCTACCGCAATTGTTTTAAGCCAACTTCGGTCATAAAGGCTGCCAGAAAAAGCATTCACTACACAAAGGACTTTTTGTCTTGTATCGCTGTCCAAAAGAAAGAGGGCAAGTGGGGCATATTAGCTACAGAGTTGTTTAAATAAAAACTAATATTCAGTGTGAAATTAAGAAAAATTATTGAAACAATTTTGTAATTAACCATAGTGCTCTTTATTTTGATAAATTAGAAAAACCAATGCGCATGAATAATTCTTTAAAAAATGAGTATAAAAGTCTCTGCGCAAATACAATTATTTAAGCCTAGAAAAATATCTCAAATTTTAAATAAGTTTTTTAATTATTCAAACAATAATTCTGTCTAATAGTATAATATCATAACCTTTGCTGGGACTTGGGGCTCTCTTCGTTTTTAATTACGCGCTGGCTGCACAAACTTTGTCAAGTGTTTTTCTTTTTTCCCGGCGACGGAAGTGCCGGAAATGGAGGGTGAAGAATTGGAGGGGCAAGGTGGCAGGAGGAGGCGGCGAGGGCATATCTGGTGCAGCTATTAACGGTCTCAGCTTCTGTTTCGCTCTCTCTCTTTTTCTCTGTCTCGCTCTGTCTTTCTGTCTCTGCTGGCGCTGCCCTCGGCCGTGCGCTCTTATTAATTTGGCCAATTTGAGTGGAAGTTTGATGGCAACAATGCCAAATGGCATGGCAAAAATTAATTAAATTCCAAAAATACGCACACAGACTTACATATACATATGCGTATGTATGTACATGTACAGTCGAGCGGCATTAACATCCGATAGATGACGAGGCCTTTCCCACAGCACGGCGACACGCACCCGCCGCAACCGCAGACGCTGCGGCGCGTCTGTTCCCACAGTTCCCACGGCGCAGAGACTCCATCTCCGGGTGTCCATCTGGCTTTGCCTCTGCCTGTGCCCCTGCAGCACAGTCTCTTCTCCTTGCGCTCTACACTCCTCTGCAGCGTCTGCCGCCATGTCGCCAGTTTGGCTGTGAAATTGTTTACGAGCAGGGCCAAAATCCAAGTCAGGAAGCCATCGGCGGAGAGAAAGAGTGTGCCAGTTGAGCGTTGTCGTTGTTGCTTGTGATGTTGCCTCTGTTGTTTTTTATGGTCAACGCTGGCGTCTTATTTTTATTCAAAATGCCAACTTCTCTTTTTACTTGGCGATTTATGCCTGAGTCACAGATTTCTTTGCTTTTATCCCTTTTTGGGCTAATTTGAATATATTTTCTGTGAGGATATTAATGCTGTATGTAACCATATCAGTTGAGTCATATATTTGTAAATAAATGTACAGAAATTTATACATTTTATATATGTTGAGTTATGCATACTTTTTGAGCAATACATAAGTAATATAGACATAAATAAAAAATTAAAACTTTTTTAATATAACTTAGACAGAATACAGGCGCACAAAAAATACAAAAAAATTATATAATATATAAATAGGTTTAATATTAAGCTCAAGTTACTTAATAATAACTTTTTCATACTCTCTACCAACTCAACTCTTGGGCAAATGCAATTTACTGCTGCCTGAAAATTGTGCTCAAGCGCAAAGTTGTGTGCGGCAATTAAATTATTGATTAAATTAAATTATGTTTTCTGTTTTATGTTTTATACTTTTAGCTGCCTGTCGGCCTCGAGCGGCGTTTTTAATTGTTTCTCAGGCGTAAAGAAGGTAAGCAAAGTTTTAGCACTGTTATAATACATTGTAACGCGCTTCCAGTCGAGCGTTTTCATGGCGCGAAACTTTGACAGAGCCTGCTCGAGAGGGGTCGAGGGGAAGCGGTGTAGAAGCATTGCTTGAGAACAGTTTCATGGCCAAATTGCAGTGCGGATATATTGCAATTTATTGGATTGACGTCGGGGCAAGTTCATCTAATATGCGATTAAATCGAACGTGCCGAACGGCCGAAAGCAGTGCGAGAGCAGTGCAAGACAGAAAGAGAGCGAGAGACAGAAAGATCAAGATCGAGAGAAAGAGAGAGAGCGAGAAGCAGATCCAGAGAGAGAGTCGTGATGCCAGGGCTTAACCCGCTGACGCCCAGCTAGTTAACCCAAATGCAGGCAGCTTCAGCCAGGGTTACTATTTGCCCGCCGCCTGCTGCGCCTCTCTTGGTCTGTGGCATGTTGCCTCTCGCCTGTTGCAGGCAGCTTCTTTCAATGGAGCCACAAAATGGATTATTATGTTAATTACTGTCATGTCACGTAACGTCATGATGTTGCGGAGGACCTTCGGAGGCAGCGGAGTGCTGTAAATGCTACCATGGCAATGCAACTCGCCATCTGCCGCCGTTGCTACTGCTGCTGCATTTAAGCCCCATTCAACTGCAAATTAGCACACAAAATATGCGCCTTGCTTTCAGCGTGTCAGCGTCCGCTGCGGCGTATACGTAATGTGCGCACATTTGGCTTGGCATAATAAATTTTAATTATTTCCATTGACACGTGCAGCAGCTCGTGAAATACTGCGAGTAACAATATTTCAGTGTTAAACAAGATATTCCCAAAGATCTTCACTTTATTTAAATTTAAGCTCCATCATAATAACCACAATTCTTGCCAGAGAATAAGCAAATTCAGTGTGAGCAAATTTATTGCTTCATATGAAATCGAAATAAAGTAAATATAAAGTTGAAAGCTATTATTACTATTAACTTTATATTCTTTTAAATATGAGATTAATTAGATCGGAAAAGCCTGAGTTCCCATAGTTCTTTTATACATATGTCAACAGCTTAAAAGCGTTTAATCTATAGAAAATTTAATAACAGTAAAAAATATAAATAATAGAGTGTAATTATCAAAATTATGAGACAAAAAAAAAACTTGCCGTAAATCAACAAAGTAGTAAGGGTATATTTGCTATTTCAAAAAATCCGCAAAACACCTTGTACAATTTTGTGGTTTTATTACTATCCATAAATATTATATAATTTGTATGCCTTTGACGGGAGACATTGCTTTATCGAATTAGCTCACATTTGCCATTTCCACAAATCTATAAGATCCATGCGCCTTCTCTGTCGGGTATTTATAAATCAATTGAAGCAAAGTAAGGAAACCAAACCTGAAAGACAATCAAATAAAGTCCAATTAATTTGTAATAACCAAATGACAAAAGCGACTTGATATCGCCCGACAAAGCTTCATTAGAATCGTTGAGAAGAACAAAGCGAGCAAAATAGAAAAGCAAAAGCAATAATTCGCTGGAGCTGAGCCAGTTTCAGTTTCGAATCGTTTTGTGGCGCATGGCCAAGATCCCATGGACGTAATTGCCGGCGCTGAAGCTGGAGCCGGTTCTCGTTGACGAGGTCGCAAATACGTCGCATTGTGAGCCAAACAAGGCGCCAATAATAATCGTAATCGTCATCGTCATCGTCATCGTCAACGTAATCGCAGTGGTAATACTTAATAATCAACAGACTATGAAATAATATAGAAAAATTATGTAAATTATTGTGCCGTAAAAGGTGAGCTCGTCGGACAAGCGAGAAGCTTTTGTTTTGTTTTTGGTTTTCACCGAGATTTATTAAATTTGTTGCTCGACGAAGCGACAAACGACGCACGGCGAGAACCGCTTTGCCTTTTTAGGGCATTCTGAGAAATTAGAGTTGCTATTTTATTGCGATTCCCGGCATCTTTGTTAATTTCCTGAGAATGGGGTATATAAGGTTCGAAGTATCATTCATGTAATTAACTTGTCTAACTTTCCTTTCTGTAGTTCTTTTCAACAAATAAGAAAATATAAATACATAAAAATATATAAAAAAAACTCATCCAAATTGGCAGGAAAGCAAAGAGAAATAGATTTTCAAATTTCTGTTTCAACTGCGAGTCCTACTTTTTCTTAAATTATTGTACTTTTATTTAGACTCAGCTAATTCAAATAATCCATCCAGTCGAGTGTCTTATCATATTTTCGGTTGAAAAGTGAGCTTTGCTTATGCTTAGATTTCTCTTCTTTCCCATCTTGCGCCTCTTAAGAGCTTCATTTACATAATTAATTTTATGTGTCGCTCCTCTGTTTCCAAAAAACCCTCCTTCTTTGGCCCTGGATCCCTGGGGCTGCAGCTGACAACTACTTTGATATGTAATTAGAATTTATGACCATGTTGTCGCTCCGCAAGTGTCAACGAAAGGAGCGCAAAACTTGCTAACAACTTTTGTGTACACTGTCCGCAGTTTGGTCAGTTGGTCAGTTGGCCGACAGCTGGCGAGCCGCAACTGCCAACTGAAAACAGGCAAGAGGCAACTGACAGCTGCCAGCCATACCCTGTACTATCTTGTCCATAACTTCTATATGTATTTGACAGCCAACGCCAGCGGCACGTGTCAAAAGCCCTTGGCTGGGACTAGACTAGAAAATGAAAAGAGTAGAAACTGAGGCGAGTTACACTGGTTAACAGAAGGGGAAAAATTTTCAAGTGGAGTTCGCTCGATGTTTGCACAAGATATCAACAAGTGTTCTAAATCAACCCAAATGGGTCAACTTGATAACTAAAAGGGAGTCAGATAAATCTTGGGTAAGCTGTAGCTCCAATCTTCGTTTACCTAAACCATGCCAAGTAGGTCAAACGCACCTCGCACTCAACGCATTACCTGCTGAAACTGGATGGCATTTGCTTCTCACGATCACTTCACGCTCTGCTCGGCGTAGCGTTCTCAGGGCATGCGTGTTGGCTAAGCTAATAAGCTGGGATCTGGCTTAGATTGGGCAAAGCCGTGCAGTGTAAACAATGGTGAACCTATGGAAGAGTCTGAAATCGTGTGTAGTCGACTATAAGATGCGCAGTATTTCTTTTTTTGATCGTGTGTATATTATGGTATACATGATTTGATTAAGTTTTTATTTTGGGGGCGTGACAGACTAAAAAGTATAGAATTTCGATCAGCAACAAAACCGATTCGTTTTGGTCATGTTCGCTTTTATGTCCGTTTTTCCGTCTGTGTGCATGAAGGCACCCAAACCTTTAGAAAAATTCATATATAGACTTAATAATAATAACGCTTAAACTACTGTAGTTTTCTTGACTTGTTTTATTCCACCAATCAGTGCACAGCTAACCAGTTAATCTGTTTCCTTGAGTACGCCTGGTATGAACTCTTGGAAAATAGTGACAGTTGGCGACGATGGTAAAGATAGAGATAAAGATGATGATGCTCAAACGGAACTACGCGCCTATGAGGCAAGCAACAAAGCGTTGCAAACGAGCGTGGCAAGCACTCAAGCAGCGCCCACGCAGGCTGATGACAGAGTTGCAGCCTACAGGGTAGAGAAGCGTCAATGGGGTCATTTGCTAATCTCCGGGCCTGGCCAGCTTACGTAAGGTGCATTACCAGTTGGCATTGGCGAAAAAAAGATGGAGAAAACCCCATTGAAACTATTATCAATTATTCGCTAATTGCAAATGCGCAGACGATGGCGATGGCACACCAAATATTTTGGGTCGTCGCAGCGGGTCGCTTACCTAATTGCAGCAAAGCTGCTTAGGCCAAAAGCAGAAAGAGGAAAACCCCGTCGACCAAAAAGGGCCACCCACTGAAACGACGAGCCCAAAATAAATATCATTTATGACGTTATTTATGTTGTTTTGGCTCTGCGACAGCTATAACAATCGCAACTTCAGGCAGACGAATAAAAGTTTTAATCGCAATACCCTGTATGCATTGGCTGGACAAAAAGGGTACGCTAAGGTCGAAATGATATGTAATAGGCTTTCATTCATTTACATATCGAATGGGCATTATCTAGAGCTATACACATAGCTATCAATTTATCCATGCATATATTTATCAGTTTATTCGCATTGCTATATCCATTAATATAAAATATTTCTCTATGCACTACTCTATTTGATATAAATATATATCTATACATTAATTCATATCCACCTATTTTGTTAAGCCTTGCATGGTATATAAGCAATAAAAAAAATTCAATTTATGCAAATATTCAACATAGATCCGTCGAGTTATTCCAATAAATCTAAATATTCTTCCATCTATTTATAACAAATATTAAGGTCAATTATCAATACATTTATCAAAGTATGCACGTATTGTTCATATATTTTCATGCATCTATTTTATTTAAATTTTTATTTATCATATATAAATTTAGAATTTATGCACTCACTGTTCATTTTTATATATAATATATAACTAAATATCTGTACATATACATCTATCTAGATACATCTATCTTTTTTTAAATCTGGTTTTCTGTTCATTGTTTCATATTTAATAAATAATGTATTTACACATATGTGGTAAGAGCTTGTGCTTGCATGTTCCCTATACAAATTCATATCTTGTCCATCCTACCGTATTGAAAATATCTGCAAGTTGAAAAAATTCCTGCAGGGAATATGCCAGCTGAGCAACTTTCTTCTTGGGCTTTCTTCAGTGGCACGGAGTAGGCTGTGGCTCTTGATTTCTTTTGTTCATGGAACTTGCGTGTTTTTAATGAGACTTTGAAATTTCAGTTCGCGTGCGACAGAAAGTGTTGAAAGTCTTCTCTACTTCTGCGCAGTTTGGTGCTTTGTTTGTTTTACTTGCGTCTCACTCACTTTGTTTGTTTTCATTGTGATTTGTCAAGTTGTCGTTGCTACTGCTATTGTTGTTGTTGGGGCTTAATAAGCGGAAATACGACAGCAACACATAAGGCACATGCAGTGACTTTGATGGTGATGGTGCACGAGTTACGGTAAGTGCCCGGCCAAGTTTGCCTACTGAGCCGACTTTTCGTTTCATTGTCAACGTAATTAAAGAGTTCTTCTGCGCACCGCGTTGCATACGCTGGAGCCGGATTCTTCCCGGAACAGTTATGATTCTTGCAACACTCTTTTCGGCTGCGATGTGTCATGTGTGGACTGTGCTCTGGGCTCTGGTCTGGCGCAATCGAGAGCATTGTTCGAGTTATTGCTCTGCCGGCATGAAATGAGTTTCTTGTTCTAATTACCTGCCCAAGATGAGTTTTCTTTCTGCTCTTCTGCCTCTGTGCCGGCCATTGTGTGCGCTAATGAGGCAATTAGGCATCGTTGATTGCCCACTGTGACTGGACACTCGCCAGCGAGTCTGCAGACGCCGGCTGGAATCTATCATATATTCCCTCTTTCCACGCTTTAAGAAAGCGAAAGTTTCCCGGCAAAAAAAAACCCGCAGAGTCAATAAAGTCTACGCTTCGCTGAGCGCGTCCTGCACATCAATGTAAATTCCTCTTGGTTGGTCACTGTGCAGCCGGAAAATTTCCAGGAAAGGAAAATTCCATCTTTTGCAGTTACACTTTTCACCCCCAACAAATGCATTGAAAGCGTCTTATTTTCTATTTACATTGCAAAAAGTTTCTTTTTGCTGCCCTTTTTTATTGCAGCTTACTCAAGGTTGTAAGCAAAACATAACTTTTTGAAGACTTGAACTGATTTTTATTGAAAAGTCAGTTTAGACCATTAGGAATACGAGCAAACATAGTTAGACTTACACTGGCAATCAGAGTTGGAGAAACTTTAAAGTGGAATCGGATAAACAGTTTTCCCGAGTGGAAATAATGCATATAACGATAAACTAGAGAGAAACATTGTCATTTACAGATTTTTGCATAAGATTCATCCGTTTATATCTGCCGTAACTGAATATAAGTATAAATATATATGTTTATATAGATTCTTAACCAGTTGTTATTTAGAAAGGACCTTTTTAATTTATGTTTGGCAAGCTCGGACATATTCATACTATTTATTTTAATATTTAAATATATATTATAAGCAATTAAATAAATAAATTTTATTTATTTACTTGTCTGTTTATAATATCATAGTTCATTATCTGAAAACTTAAAAATATGGAATTTAAATATAAACTTAATTGGGTATTTTTTCCTGAAAATTGTTCCTAAAATTTAATTCAAATTCAATTTTTCTTTTATTTTAAAATCGCATTTATTTTATTCATTTATTCTTTATAAACAACTCCCAAGTTGTAGATATACCATATATACATATGGATGCTATAACTATCGATTAGTTACGCCTAACGCTGTTAGACTGTCAAATATTTTATATTTTAAATATAACAATCTAATTTAATTTTAAATACTTAAATTAAAAAGCATTTGAAACAAAATATAAATCGAATGGTTCTGAATTTCAAATATAAATTACTTAGCAAATACACAAACCACACAAAGTACCGTTACATTAGCTGCGGCTGCACTTCTGCTGTCTCCACCCCGCTCGCTTGTCCCATATTAATCACAAAACGCACTTAGTTCGCATTGTGAAAGTTGCAAAAAGTTGAGGCCGCAGTCGAAATGGGACTCGGAACGGGAGTGGCAGCGGCAGTGGCAGTGGGAGTCGCTGTTGGTGTTGGTGTCAAGTTCCAGTGGCAGCCCTAGAAAATTCTTGCGATTCCCTGGCAGCCTCATTGAGCAGCTGAGCAAATTAAAAGATAAAGAACCGCAAGCGGCAGCCAGCACTGCGCCCGGGAGGAAGACATCCACTTGGCCTGAGAGCGGCGTATGATGTTGCTGCTGATTGCGGCCGCACGCACTCGCCACACGCCGCGGAAAAGCGCGCAAAAAGTTGCAGCGCCAAACGAGTTTTCGCAGCTGTTGCTGTTGTTGTTGTTGTTGTTGCAGTTGCTGTTGTTGTTTTTGTTGTTTGTTGCTTTTAGGCAAAGTTAAATGTAACGTGCTGCAAAGAAACTGGAGATTGTTTTAAGCACAGCGAGGAGAGGAGGAGAAGGGAGGCAAAAGGAAAGACTGATGAGATGAATGTGAGAAACAACAGACACAACAAAGTAAACCGAAGTAAACCCGTTTCGTATACCCTACACAGTGCTGCCATTTGAGCCATTTCTTTGCTAGATCTAGTAATTTAAAATGGATTTAGGGGTTTTCCAGTAAATTTGGTAATATCATTAAAAAAATTATTTATCTAAAATTATACAACAACTAAGGAAAGTTGCATGCCCTTGCAAATACTTGTACCATATAATGTTGTTTCTTCAGTTACTATAAAAATACTTACAACTATCCAGTTATGAAGTAGCTTATGTGTAAAAAGTTTTAGAATTTTTGTGCTCAAATGCAATATTTGTTTTAATATTAAACTTTCTTAAAACCGTTTAATTTTTATTCGGTCATACAACAATACAACAATACAATCCGCTTTTATGGTATTCTTTGCATTTCATCCAAAAACTCATACTTGGTGCCTTAGCTTATACCATAAGGTACAGTACACCCAGTAGACCGATTTAAATTTTAATTTATATAAGCTGCTGCAAATTTGGTTGTATCTTGAAAAATTACCAAAATCGAGTGAAAGATTCTATGACAGCTATCAATATTTTAGTCTGATCTGTCTAGTTCCAGCTTTATAGCTGCGTGCAGATGAAAGATATATGATATGTGTATGAAGTTTCATGAAGATAACTTCAAAACTAAAAGACCAATATGTGGTCCAACAGACGGACAGGCTGACGGACATGTTTACATCGAATTGGCTGTTGATACTGATCAATAATATAATATTTGGAGACTCGGAGTTGTTCGTAACATGCTACTTTAATGGTTTATTTACTTAGATATATATAATTTATTTTTAAATGCTGCACAGTTAGGCGAAGGAATGAATTTTAAAGATTTCCGACATAAAACGTGAATATATTTTTATATTTTAATCATTTACAATTTTTTTTTTAGCATTTAATAGAAGAATTTAATAGAAATGCTCCCCATTATACCACAACTGTCCCTATACCACAGTGAACAGACTGATGAATAAAACCCCCGACATTATACTATAAAAACACCCACAGAATATTTGCATTTATGCAAAAGCCTCGATGCACCAATATTCCTGCTGAGCAGACTGCTCCTCCTCCACCCGCTGCAAGTTCCCGCTGCCAGTCGCATATACCCTACCCTCTGCTGGCTGCTGTCCAGGAGAGTGGAAAATTTATTGTGCGCTCTCCGCGGCGAGGGCAGTGGGTTAACTTGCGTGGCGCCCCCTGGCGGCGGCGGCGGCGTCAGCGGCGGCTGCAGCACAATTGAAGTTTGCGCATTTCGAGTTTTTGGTTCAGTTATAACTTTGATTACGTTTATTTTGCTGGCAAACGAGCTGCGGCCAGAGCAACAGCACAGCAGCAGCAGCAGCAACAAAAGCGAGCGAAAACAATAATAAAAGTCTCAAACCGGTTGCGCTTCGAGCGGCTTTTGTGGGTGTATTATTGGACTTAATGTTGTTGTTGTTGTTGCTGTTGTTGTTGTTGCTGCTGCTGTTGTTGTTGTACTCTTTGCTGCTGTTGCTGTTGCTGTTGTTGTCGCCGAGTCTGGATTATGCAATGCGTCGTGTCGCCGCTCCAAAAGCAAAAACAAAACAGTTGTGCAAACAGAGCGACAAAGAGTGGGCGCAGCGTAGGGGAGGGGAGGGGGCAAAGTTAGGCAAAGCCCGATCGGCTGCTGCGCTTTGTGTTTTTGCAGTGTAATTGCCGGGCATAACCCCCCCTACCTCCCAGTTACTGTACTGCGACTGGCCAAAAAGCCCACGCCAAACACACACACACACGTGCACAACACGTACACAATCTGGTCACTCTAATCAGCAAACAAATTTGTTGACATGTCGGGCAAACGACTAGAAAAGTAGCTCAAAAGCAAATCACAAACAGAAACAGAAACACAGACAGAGACAGAGGCAGAAACACAAATACAAAGACACGCGCAAACACAAACACAAATACAAATAAAGGCACACGAATACAGAGGCAAAAACTAAGCAGCTTTGTTTTGGCTTTGCTGCTGCCTTTGCCTTTGCCTATGCTTCTGCTTCTTCCTCTTCTCGTTCTGAGCTGCGCCTACTTAACTGTTGCTGTTTACTCGCTCTTGTTGTTGTTGTTGCTGCTGCTGTTGTTCTCGTATTAACAGCCTGCTCTTTGACCTGCCCATGTGCTCTCTCGGAGCGTGAGAGAGCAAGAGAGGGGTCTTCCCCCACAAAATGAAGAGGCAAGCGCGTCTGCCTGAATTTTATACGTTTGACCCTTTCAGCACCGCTAAAAGTGCGCAGAGCGAGGGGGAGATGGTGGGGGGGGGGGGATAACAGATTTGGATCTTGGGTAAAAGTAGATAACAACAGGCAGGAGCAGCATGCAGAGCTTAGGCAAATGACGAAAAAAAGAACAATCCTTTCTCGGCGATTCTCAAAGGTTCCCCCTAATCGTAGCGAGCTCTGTTAATGCCACTGTAAAGCACTTAGTAGAAATGGCGGATCTACACACATATATGTATATTTGCACAGCGTATATATTATATTTTTGGTATAAAGGCAGCTTAACTGTATACAAAAAACCTTTCAAACTTGAGGTATTTTACTTGGAATATAGTAGTAGATAGGAAAAATAGTAATAGTTAATTCGAAATTACTTTATTTGGAAATTTCAAGTTTTCACGAATAAAGGTAAAATACCTAAAGATATTTTCGGTTAGCTCACATAAATGGTAGTCTACTGCCACACTAAAAAATGTTATACATAATCAAATCAAATTACCGTATTGATAGTGTGCGTGCTTTACACATATAGTATGGTATATCCTGTAGTATCAATTTATATATTGATTTATCAAGTCTTGTGACGCATTCTACTGCAGTTTTACTTAAAAAATATACAAAAAAAAACTTTTGCTTGAGCAGAAATATATTTACAATCAAACTTAAGTCGATCTTTAGCGTTGCTCGATTTATTTATATCAAAATCTTATTCTAACTTATCTGTATGTTAAACTAGGAGGGGTTACACGAGAGCCCTAAGCGATAAGTGTATTTATATATTACACTGTGTAATGTTGCATTGAGTGGGTCAAGCTGCTATCATATGCATATGCTGCACATTGCTGGTTTCAGGCCTATTTCAAGTGTTGGTCTAATTTATATTTAACCCTTTCAACTCATTTGCTTGACAGAATATTTATTCTATTCAAGCTAATCTTAGCATTCTTACTTTATCTTAATTATAGTGTTCAATCCGTGTGTACTCTATAATATTGAAAGAAATTTTCTGCCCAAGCATAACATTACTTTGTAACTCTTTGACTAAAGATCAAATAAACGAAATTATTATTTCCGTTTTGGTAGCGTTTTCCAAAATGTTTTAGTCAAAATTTCGAAAAATAGAGAGTTTACAAGTCCGTAAAGAGCATTCTTCCCTCTAAATCTGCAAAAAAATTGTATACTTATGAGTACCACAACATAAATGTGTTCAATCTGTTTCTTTTGTTACACAATTTTGATAAACCCGTTTCCAAAGTTCTAGTACGACTTCCCGTTAACTCTGCTTAGCATTATGTAACCCAATTCTGGGTTATGTCAATTTATAGACTTGGATAATCGCTTTAATGTGATACACTTTAAAACAACAAGAGCGTCGCCAGGCACTGCAACTGCTACACGCTTCGCTCGGGCCACACTCGCTCCACACTCACGGCCAGCCTTCCCGGTAACTCCCTGCACACACAGGTAACTTAACTCGTAAAACACGACTGAAACCTTTTTGCGCACGCCAAAGCCGCTTTAACCCAAGCCAAGAGAAATGGGCTTGGGTAGGAGAGACAGAAAGTGTGGCTAAGAAAGGGAGGGCGTGAGCTGGATGGAAGAAGAGAGACACACACGCACATCCGTTAAAGACATAACGAGCCCATTGGCATTATTCAGGCATCAGCTGCACTGCGCTCCTTCCTCTCCCCTCTGCCTCTTACTCTCTTTCTCTCCTGCAAATATAATCCCATTGCACTTTTGACTTGACTCTGTCTGTTGCTCCACATACGCGACGCCGGCATCGGCTGCTCACATCCGCTGTCATTGTTGTCGTTGTTGTTGTTCTTGTTGTTGTTGTTGTTGTCTGATACTTTGTTGCCGGTGCGTTATCTCAGACAGTTGCCGGTTGCCCGTAGCCGGTTGCCAGTTGCCAGTTGCCTGTTGCCTGTTGCCACTGCTAGCCCCATTTCCTTTGAGTGCATTAGAAGTCAAGTGAAGAAACATGTACAACAACAACAACAACAACAACATCAAGAAAACGAAGAAGAAGAAGAGTTAGATGATGATGAAGAAGCGGCAGCTGAAACCGTTGCTCGCCTGACTTCTTGGTCTTGGCCTTAACTTGTTGCGCAACAAGCGCTCAGACGACGCAATGCATAAACGAGTAAGAACTAATACCTCACGTTAGCCGAAGATTGCATACCCTTGCTAAAAGTGGAATTCGGTTCAACTAATCTATGAAAGCGTATATGTTTTTTTTGATTTTTTTGAAACACATTAATTTTATTTTTAGTTTACTGTTACTTTAAATAGTAACTTTTACTATATAATCGTTCAATATTCTAAAAATAACATGCATTTTTTATAGTATTAGTATTTAATTTTAATAGCATATCCATTAGAATACACATTTTAACACCAATAAATAAGGTTTCCATACCAACTTCATACCATAGTTTCATCTATATAGCTAAGGTTATAGTAGTTTGCGATACAATTTTGGGGAAAAATTAGCACTAACTTAAAAGTGAAATATTTTGAATTCGGTTGTAAAAACTGTTTAATGTGCAAATGTTTTATCATCGATTAAATGTATGCATAATGAAAAATGTCTAAATCTGTCACTAATATTACATTTTCGTTAATATTAGTTATTTACTTCATATAAATTCAAGTATATAGGTTTCAAATATAGTCTATTTCTTCCCTTGGCACAATTGAAATGTAGCACAGTTTTGTATGTACAGTAATTAGTATATATGTATATATAAATATGTAAATTTTAATTGGTAAATATAAATTGTTTATTTATATTAAATTTAAGGATTTAATTTAAATTATTATAGATAAATACCACATTTACGAGCATTACGATTTTTACTGAATAAAGGAACTCAACACAATATTTTGTTCTAAATACTTACAAAGGGGAGTTATGTTAAATTGGAGTAACCTGAATATAGTTAGAGTAGAAGATATTGTGAGCATTGCCAGCTTCAATCCAAAATCAATATACCCTGCATTGGCAGAAAAAGAACCAGATGAAGCAGAAGCTAAAGCAACTCAAGACGAGTAGAGGTAGATGCAGAAGCTGACGCAGAAGGAGCCCAAGCCAAAGCTGATGAAGGAGTTGAGGCTGCAACTGTTGATTGTCAACTGGAGATGGCAGACTGAAGACTGCAGATGGAAGATGAGAGACTGCAGACTGTGGCACTTGGTCGACTGCAACGGGTTTATTTTTGTGTTTGTTCCTCTCTTTCTTATTTTCGGGTGGTTGTCTCTGCTGTCAGACAGCAGCTGTTGCCGATTGCCGTTGTTCTCGTTGTTGTTGTTGTTCTCGTTGTTGTTGTTGTTCTCGTTGTTGTTGTCGTTGACCTGTTTCTGTTGTAGCCGACTGCCTGTTGCACTTGTTCTCGTTCTGGTTCGCTGCTGTAGCCCCAGTCGAATGGGTGGGGTTCAGCTTTGGATATGGGTTTGGGTTTGTGTTTGGGTTCGGGCACGGGTTGGGGGCTTGCTACGCTTGGGTTTGTTCAGCTTTTCATTGTTTATTTAAATGCAAATTTTGTAGGCTGGAAACAAACCTCAATGCAAACGAGAATAATGTTTGTGTGTTTGTATATGCTTGTGTGTGTAAACCATGTATTTCCATAAATTTGAAGAGATTCAATGGCATTGTAACACGAGAGCAACATTATGGAAATAGTTATGTTTAGCGCAGACTAAACTAACATGGAAATTCTTCTGTTCGGATTAGTTTTACAACACGAGAACGAGAAATGTTGCCCATTCGAATAATGGCATTCGTTCTGCCATGGCGAGAACTACCTGCAGCCCAATTAGAGCAGCATTTCGAGTACTTTTCGTAATACTTAAACGTAAACTCGTTTAATTATCCATCTACTTGCCCCTTGAACCCCACCGGCCCTCGTATGCCACATTATGGCGGTTCCCTACGCGCTGCGGTGTCAGTTTCATCAGCGACGGCTTGTCCGGCAACATTTGCTGGGCGAGTTGGAGTTGAATGAACCTCGAGAACCCTACAACAATACCCCATCAAGAGCGACTTCAGCAACAAGAACAACCAAAACATTCGCAGAGTTCACAGCAACTACCCGAAAATTAAAATGAAGTGAAGTTCTGCGATCCGATTTGACTGAGAAGCAAAACTCGCACGCAACACTCATTCACTCATACACTCATTCATATTCGTGTTCATATTCGCATTCATTCAGGTTCGTTCGACAGCTTCTTCTGTCTGCTCTTACATTGTTTTCTTTCGTCATTCTTCTGTGTTGATTTTCTCTTAAATTAATCACGGCGATTCGCGTCTTCATGCCTCGAATTTAAAGCGTTTATTTAATAAACTCTGCCTCAGAACTCAGGCCCCCAATGATTTGAGACAGACAGACAGACAGCCAGAGAGAGAGAGAGAGAGGGGAGAGTGTGTGTGTTTTGCAGGTTTGTTTTTAATTATTGTTTTTAGCGCCAAAAAGATTTCGAGGGAAAAATAAAACTATTATTCAGGCGGCGGCTTTGGCAAAACTTTTTAATTACATAGCTCAGTTGCCAGCGGTGCTCAGAGGTGCTCGTGGATAAGGGGTGTGGCACGGGCGGGGAGAAGGGTTCCCGGGCAGGTATAGTCGGAACTGTTACAGGATATGTATGCACATATGTACGTGGGCAAACAACAGACGGCAAAAAAGCAAAGGTAAAATGCTGCAGACTAACGAATTATGTGATACACTAACAAAATCAACTTGAAGCTAGTTATTTGCGATTGACTAAATTGGGAAGCATTGCAAATTTTAAATTGGTTTTTAACTCTGCACTTGAAGACTAAACTCAAAGTACTGATGTAGTAAAGGTAGAATTGGTGTATATATCTACTCTAAGTATATATAAAACTAAATAATTTATTGAATGGACAGTCATAAAAATTCTCTTCAACAAACATAGAACTGATATTGTAAATAAAAGTAGAATATATATATATATATATATATAATATATCAAAATAATCAATTTTTTCAAAGGGAAAGTCCATGCAGTAGGCTAACTTTCAACACCAAATATATATATATATAACATAAATATATATTTTTAAATATATATATAAATGTGTATTGCAATTATACATAAGCCCTAAGCTACTTATGGCATAGTATTAGACCAATAATAGACCAAGCATATAACTATTGTAGACTTGTTTAATAAAAAAACATAAATAAATATTTAATAAAAGGTTCTTAATAAAAGGGTATATAAATATGCAAAATTGTTTGACAACGTAGTTCCAAAGCAATATAGCCCAATTCCTCACACATCAATCCCGAGGCGACAAAACATGTGAGCAAATGACGGACACTCGACCGGAATTAGAGCATTCGCATGAAACAAGAGAAATAAATGTTTGTTTTGGTACGTGCCAAATGAAAATAAAACCCGTGAGCGCACAAATTTAATAAATATTAAATGAGTTTGTCATAAGCACACACGCACATCCCATACGCACACTCGCACTCCCTCGGAGGGGAAACCAAAAAACCCTTGTTCCTATTACAGAATGGAGCTGGTGCTAAAGCTGGAGCAGGAGCTGTGAACGGGCTGCTGTGCGGCCTTGATAAGACCGTGAGCCCAGGCCACAACCACTTGCAGGCGGGCGCTCGAATAAACACGCACTTACTGGCTTATAAGTTCTTCTTCGACCACGCCCCAAACTGCTCTGAGCGCCCACCCGCCCGCCACTACACGCCGCATTCCGGCATAAATAACATGTGACAAAATAAATGCCACTAAAAGGCCCCAAGTCAAAGGGGAGGCCTCTGCAGCAGGTGAAGTGAGCGGAGGCGAAGAGTGGAGAGCAGAAGGTTGAGAAAGCGTGGGGCACGCAGGCGAAGTGTGTCCTTGCGGCATGCAACAAATGCCAAACAAATCCATGCCCACCCGAGAAATACCTTCGGAAAAATGTGATTATAAGCGCATAAAGCTGCCACTGCCACTGCTTCTGCCTCGGGCTATGGCTATGGCTTCTCCTCCAACTCTTCCTCTTCTCTTCCCCTGCCGACACCTCAGCCAGAGCTCTGCTCTGCCGTCACGTCGTCCTTGGCGTGCCTTGGAGTGCTCGTTGGGTGCGTGTGTCTCGCCATTCTCAGTTTCGGGCCGGACGCCAAACGGAACTTGTTGAATAAATAAGGAAATGAAAAGCAGTCGTTCGACCAAACATAGAGAACTGTCACAGTCACGGTAATAGTCACGGTTACAGTCACGGTCACAGAAGTGCCCGCCTCTCTGTCCTGCTGCCGGTCTAAACTTGTTAGCCCCGCCCATTAGCCGCGCCTTTAACGCGTGAAATTTCTGAAATGTCCGCAATGATCATTTGGTGTCCTCATCGTGTTTTCATGACGATGTCAGGGCACGGGCCGTGCTCTAAACTCTAATTTGTGGAAATGAAAGGAAGTGCCCGGTTACCAGTTCGCCTTTAGGACACTTCTCGCATGGATATTAGTGCAAAATGGCCCTGGGATAGGTCATTAGCACGACTTGGATTCCCCCAGAGTGGAATATGCCCATAACGAGCGAAAGCACCTGAAAGCCTGCTCAAATTAAGCCTTAGTTTTGTCGAAGATGAGCTGAAGGTGAATTGCTTGGGAAATTCCCTTACTAGTTCGTTAGAGTTGAACAATCTTCCAGTTTCCAGTTCCGGTTCCGGCTTCGGTTCCGCATCCGGTGTTTAGTTTTAGTTGTAGTTTTCGGTTCCTGTCTCAATTCCGGCTGCACTTTAGATTCCGGTTCGGACATTGTCAATGTTCCAAGTGATTGTTCCAAACTGATTCAATTTTCCTTCAAACTTAATTTTGTTAGCTTGAATAGTCTTTTTATTTAGTTCTGTTTTCTGTCACAATAGATTTTCGATTCTAAAATTTACTATGTGCCATTTGAAGCAGGAACTAGTTCAGGTAACATTTGATTCGTAGTTTGTTCCTTTTTGTATGGCAGTTAGTTCCTTTCCTTTCGTAGTTAGTTCCTTTTGTACCGAAACCCGTTCAAATTTTGCAGACGTTTTGTCAAAAATAAACGCAAGAGGTCCCAATTCGGAACAAATGGATCAGTTCTTTAAATTTTTGTTTATTTTACTTTTACAGTCTTTAACTTGAACTAATTTAGGTTTCATTCAATTATGAACTATTTCCTATTTGTATAACAAGGATAACTCTCGAAACCTATTCAAGTTTTGCCTATGTTTTGTATAAAATAATCGGAAGGGGTCTGGATTCAAGATAATTTGAAATTTAAAAACTCTTTTAAGCTTGTTTATTTTACCTGAACAGTTTTCGCTTCTAGTTCCAGTATCGAAATACGGAATAATTGGAAATGTAAAAATTCTTTCAAGTTTGTCTTGAAAATTAGTTCAGGTTTCATTTAATTCGGAACTACTGGATAATTCTTTCAGTTTTTGCTTCTAGTTCCGGTACCAAAATTTAAAGTTTTAGGTTTCGGCACCACTCTTAGTTCAGGTTACGGATGGGATCAAAGGAGCTATTCCGAAATATTACGTAAAGTTGGTTGAAACTACTTCCACTTAGATTTCTCACTAAAACCTTTTACTTTTTAATTCGCATAAAATCTTGTGCAAGAAATTCCCACAGTTGATCGCTGTGTACTCTCGCCTGAAGTATGCCATGTGAACTGAACGAATAATTCATGAATACGGCCAGCTATTTGCTCGGCATTCACACGCCTGGCGCAACAATACAGTCTTCGGGGCGCTGCTAAACAGTTCCATACAACATTGTTTACCCAATCTAATGACCAACATTCACTTCAAGCACTCAAAAGAATCAAGCACACACAGAGACGCACACATACACATTCACAACACACACCCACTGAGTGCAAATACACTCACATACACACAGCTCACATTTGAGCCATAATTGGCTAGGGCAGCAAAGCTTTGGTGTTTTTCTTCTACGGGCCAAGTTAACACAAAGTTTTTTGGGCGGAATTATCTACCTGCTTGCCCCACCTGGGAATCTACAGTTTCTTCAATCGCCAGTCTCCAACTCTGTAACCCGCACTCCACCCCCAACTTTGTGTGCGTCTTGTTTGCTTTCAATTTGTAACCAAATTAGAAAAATTTCGGCTCATTGCACTCCGCGGTGCGTGCCTGATTTGGACAAGTTTTCCGAGCTGTGTGCGTGCCATGATTATTATAGCCATGATTATTGTTAGTATTATTATTATTACATTCGGTCGACCACAAGGCTGCGTAGCTCGAAAATTGTAGAGAAGGTTGATTGAGCGCACAGCCAAGTTCTGCCTTGCTCCAGCTGCGATTTGAGATCGTGTATGATAAGGTGTAGTTTCCATACTTTCCGTACGTACTACATAAACTTTATAAAACTTTCATATGATTCTTTGTTTAGTTGGAATATTGAAAATTTTGGAAAAAATCTGTGATATTTTCTGCTGTAAAATATTAGTCTATTATTTCTTATCTTTAAACATTAATTCTTACAAAAATTATATTTTGTGCCTCAGGATACAAATAATGTATGCTAACCAGACATAATAATTTTAATGACATACCTGTCAATTGGTAATTTAAAACTTCAATGAATAAGCCTAGATTAAATCCAAAGAAGTAAACTATTTTTTAATGATATACCTGCCAATTGTTAATTAAAAATTTCGGTTAATCTATAATAGATTCAATTCAATCAATACCTCATATATAGTCAACTGGAATCTTACAATAAAAGCTTTTAAATTCTATTGATATTTTAGTTTCCTTTTTTGAGATAGCGAAAACTTAAAGAGATGCGCTGTAGTTAAATTGAATGATTATGTTCCTTAATTTGTTTTTACACAATATTATTAAATAATAAATAAAAATTACGTTTGAAGACTTGGACTAAAAGAATGTTCTAATTTAAATGTAAAACTTGTGTAAAAACAGCACTGGATGTTTTGATATGTGTTCAACCAAATTCCAACACAAATTCAGATTGAATTCCAGCCGAGCTGCTGCCCTGACCTTGTCCTACGTCGGTCACTACTCGAGGCTCTTGCAGGCAACCCTGAAAAGCTGTGTAATGAGAGGCTTGCATTGTCCCTGCCCTCGTCTTCTTCTTCTCGTCTTATGCGTTTTCCTTTGTCTCGCTCGAAATCCGAAAATAGTCAAATGAAATTGGAAACACTCGAACAAGCTGCCGCTGCAGACACTCGCCCTCAGTGTCTTGGGGACTTATTGTTCCTGTGTCTCAGTCCCCGAATGCATTTGAATGCTGATTGCCTCTGCACTTTTTCCTGTCGTGGCAAAAGAATAAGGGCTATATATATATATATATATATATAAATATATATATATGTGGAAGGAAAGGAAAAGCTTGTAACACTCTTGTTGAGTGGTGAAAACCCTCGAAGTAGACAAAAGTTAGCAAACGAAATTGCTTTTGACCCTCAGCGCTAAAAGCGACAAATGTTGTGCAATTTGTTGGCCATAAAGTTGGCCGCGTATTGAATTCCAGAGAATTCCAGGGATTCGTTCCCACCTTGCACCGACCCTCCACACGCTGCCAATGTGACTGCTCATATTTCGTGTGTGGAACTTGTTGCGTAAGGCGATAAGGCAAAACGTGATTAACATCGACGGAGATTAGTTTACGGAGCGACAGCTGCAGCAGTATTTGTTACACAAGCTAATGAAAGGATATTATAACAGGTGGAGTTACCCGAATGAATGAGCTGAACACCCTGCCAACTGATCAGCTAATTGGACATATTATGAGCTAAGCTGAGACTTAGGCGCATACGAGTGTCGCGCAGAGCAAAGCTGCTGGTAGCTGGTCTCTGAATTTTGAAGGAAATTATTTTGAAGTGTAATAACACAGTATATTCTGTATTGAGTTCCAGCTAACTTAATACTAAATGTAGTACATAGATAGATAGATGGGTAGATAGATAAATAGACAAAAATTAGAAAGTACAAGTAGCTACAGTCGACTACACTCGAATGTTACATACCAAATACCTTTGACCGTTTAAAAATAATTATTGATTTATGTAAATTATAAGTAGGGTTAGCTACGAGAATGTCGGAAGAAAAGTTTAGTAACTTCTCTTCTTGCCTTATAATTGTAATTTATCGTTCTTTGAAATAAAGTTTTAAGGGGGTGGCCAAAGCAGCTTAAATTCTGCCATATACGTAATATTACCAGAGAATTTGGTGATTTTTAGTTTTCTGCTTTTCTTAGAATAGGAAAAAATCGTTTTATATGTGAGGTGGGCGTGGCACTCAAAAGTAGAAAATCTGCATTGCGTGATGCTACAAGGGATCTTCTAACCAAATTTGATGCTCTAGCATTGCTCTTAGCATTGCGTTATTTGCAATAACTCGAAAAACGGATTTTTCGATTTGTGAAGGCGGTGGGCGTGGTTTGAAATAAACTTCTTATGTATATTGATACATAAAAAAAAAGTTACTTTGTCTTTTTCTGGTCTGCAAAGCCTACTTCTGTCTGTTACATACATTTTCACAAAATTGATATATCATTTTTTAGCCATATTCAATGCGTAAATGGTATAAAAATATAAATAGATGTGAATACTTAAATAGATAACTGAAGGAATAGAAAGACACATTTTTTCCAACTGTTAACTTCTGCACTTATAATTGTAATACAATATAGTCAGTCTTGTACTCTTGCCAGATCATAGATTTTTAGATTGAAGAAAGAAACTGATGCTGAAGAAAAATTAAACCCTTTTGCAGGCAAAAGTATTGACAGGCCCATGGATCAGCTCGAGGGCAACTCTGGGTAGCAGGATATGCACTAATCAATTCTTTGCTGAGAAAGGAGAGAAAATAAGCGCAGTGACAGGCCTCCAAATGAAGTATTTTTGCCTCGTTCTTCTTCTTTCTCTTGTGTGCCCGCCAGGATGTTCCGGGAAGATGATGGAGCTGCGTATTGTCTGTGGAGTTAGGCCATAAATAACTTTTGGGCTGGGGGCGGCAGAGACAGCACACCTTTTAGCCGAAATCCGAGCCAGTCCACTCGTTCCATACGGCAACAGGCTCAAACAGCAGCAACAGCAACAACAACAACAACAACAACAACGATGGCAGCTTGCAATAAATCTCAAAATTGTCGCAGTCCTCTGCGTTGTTTGCTGCGGCTGCTGCTGCTGTATTTTATGGCAACTGGCATTGTTGTGACAGTTGTTGTTTTTTGTCGTTTTGCTGCTGGGCGGAGGGAGCGTCCTCCGCAAATCCTGTCATGCAAATTATGAGCCGAGCCTTTTGTCCGAGAGCAATGGCCCGGCACATATTTCGTTTATTGTCCGCTTCATTATTATTTTATTTATTTATATAGGATTCCGCATTTACAGCATGCAAAATTGAGCAGACTGCCGGAGCGGAGAATAAACCGTCCGCCGTTAAGTTTGTTTTAGTCTCTCAACTGCGACGACGCGTTGGAGCGTCGGAGCGCGTTTAATCTATGTGAAAATGTGCTAAATAGCCTCATGGACTGCCGCAGTGTATGCATGTGTGAAAGCGTATTTGCAGCAAGACTGCTCAGACGCATTCAACGATTCGGGTATTTGGGTATTTTCAGTATTTCTCTGGCAAAATTCCTCACAATTTGCAGCTTTAATGCGGAGCTTACTGCTTTGGCGAGCTGCGGGAGTAAATTGAAACCGTCAGTGAAGCATTTTGATAAATGTACTGTAAATTGTGCTGTCAACAATGTCAACGGCGACAAAGTCCTTGTCAAATGACTTCAAGTTGGTGCGAGCAGTGAGCGCCAACGGTGCGTATGATTGATATGCGAACTGTAATTGCTGCGTTGTGGCTGCCAGGGACGAAATTATTGCGTCGCTCGGGCGGCAAATAGCGCGTAACCGACCTGCCAGACGACAGCAACAGCAACAGCAACAGCAATCGCAACACCAACACAGCAACAACAACAACTTCTCACACATTGTTGCAGTCCCTGGAAAGTCTTCCGCACAAACGAACAAATTTATGCAAATTTGGACTTGGGCCTGAAGCAGCCCGACATTCTCCGAGAACCTCAATAGTTCTCTGTGTGCGGCAATCTGTGGTTGATCTCCATTGTCCTGCGTCTTGCATCGAAGGACATTGCAATGCAATTAGAACGCCTTCATGTCCGAGCAAGGAGCCCAACAAAAGCTGCACATTTAATCAAATTGACAACGTGCCCAAGGCCCTTCCTGGTGCATGCAACACATGCAGCACATTGTAATTGATATTGATACAGGCGGGTGGGCGGTGCAGGGCCAACCCAAAGGAAAACTTTCCACAGAAAATAATTGTTACATTTGCCTGCAGCCAGGTGTCTATCACAGCCAAAGAAAATTGTGCAGTTGAGAGACTAATGTTCAATCCTATAGAGTACGCATGGATTGAACACTGCAGTTGAGATGAAGTTTAGAATGCTAAGATTAGTTTCTTGCCGTTGTCAACTCATAAACAATGCACTAGAAATAAGTTTTTGACACCAGCAACGTTTAGAAGGCAATGAACTTTCTGAATCGAATAAATACTTTGTCAAGCAGATGAGTTCAAAAGGTTAAATATAAATCAGTCCAACACTTGAGATAGGCCTGACCAAAGCAGCGTGTAGGAGTCCGCAGCATATGCATATGACAGCAGCTGGACCCACGCAATGCAACATTACACATTGTGACCCTAAATATAAATACACACTTATCGCTTAGGGCGCTCATGTAACCCCACTTAGCTTAATATAGAGATAAGTTAGAATAAGATTTTGATATAAATAAAGGAGCCGTGAAAGCGGCTCAGTCAGTCTGTTTTGGAACTCGTGTCGCGTACTTCATTTCTGCCGTTTTCATTTTGGTGACCCCGACGTGATCAGTGAACATTGTGAAGTAAAATTTAAATTTTATAAACAATTTCGGTACGCGTGTGTTTAAAAAAAAAAAACCCGTGTGTTTGTTTTTTTTAAATATATATAAATAAAATATATTTAAAAAAAAAAAAAATTTTTCGTGCGTGTTGTGGAAAAATGGAGACAACTATGGAGTTAATAGAAACCCAGAAGGCTCTAGGAGGAGCCCTGGAAATCCTCTACAACACCGCGGCGGCAGAAGCGAGTCGGACAGACTCGGTACAGCTAGGGCTGTACAAGGAGGAGTTGACTGCCATCACTGAGCAGTTCGAGCTCAACGACAAGAGGTTGCTCGAACTCTCAGCAGAGGCAAAAAAGACGCCGTACTTCAAGGAGAAGTACGGCGAGCAGGTACGTGGTTTAATTTATAAAACACATGTACTATTAAGTTCCATTAACCCCTTAGGGAAGGCCGGGAAGCCTGACTCTAAGGGTGATAAACGCACGAAAAATGTGTGTAAAAAATTCTCATATTTGCTGGGTGAATATCGGTCAGCCTTAAATAGAGTTAAGGCTGGACATGAACCCATGAGCGAAGTGAGACAAGCAAAGAAAAACTGTCAGGAAATTTTCATCACGTACATGGATGAGTACGATGATGATGATCTGACAGAAACTTTTTTCTCGCTTAACGAGGCCTATGAGGAACTTGCCTCTAGGTCAAGAAGCGAGAGTCTTCCATTCACTCTGCCTAGAGTCGATATTCCGTCGTTCTCTGGCAAATATGAGGAATGGAAGACTTTCAAAGAGTTGTTCCAACAACTGATAGGATCAACTATGATTCCGGACGCACAAAAAATGTGCGTCCTAAAAACAAAGGTACACGGTGACGCAGCTGCCACCATAGCAAGTTTGGCGCCGACTGACGCAAATTACAAACTTGCATGGTCCTTGTTGGATGCTAAATTCAACAACAAAAGAGCAGTGCTGAGTGTGCACTTGAAAAATTTGGTCGATGCACCCCATGTCGGGGATTCAGCATCGACCATTAAGGCTCTTTTGGACACGATCCAAGAAAATGTCCAGGCTATAAAAGCCATGGGCTTGAAGAATGAAGATATTCTTCAGAGCCTATTTAATTTCCTCTTTCTACGGAAATTAAGTGACCCATTGAGGTCAAAATATGAGAGCGGTCTCAGCAACTCTAGGGAAATTCAGTCGCTAGAGCCGCTGCTCAAATTCCTGGAGCACGAATTTTTCGCTCTAGAAGCGAGTCAAATAAGGCCCAGTAGCAATAATAAACTCCGAAAGGACGAAGCATGCATACTGAAATGCAAAGGTGCTCATCCTTTGGAGAATTGCTATAAATTCAAGGCTTTAAATAGCCAAGACAGATGGGAAACGGTGGTTAAGCATAAGGTATGCGGCCGCTGTTTAGGCAGAGACCACCAATACAAAAATTGTAAAAAGGTGTGTTCTGATTGTAAAATGTCCCATCATGTCTTACTGCATAAGCCTTCTAACAAAAATGCGAAAAATGCCACAGTCAGTAAGTCCAGTAATTTAGATAAAAAAAAGTATATTTTACTGGCCACAGCCATAGTTCAAGTAAAAGATAAGGACGGAAATTGGCATGACTGTCGAGCTCTGCTTGATAGCGGCTCGCAGGTGAATTTTCTTACTGCAGCTATGCAGAAGAAACTGGGCATTAAAGGAAGTAAAATTCAAACTTCCATTGAAGGAATTTCTGGAGGAACAGCACATATAAAAGAGTGCTTAGAAGTTCACATAAGATCCAAAAATTCCAGTTTCAATACACAAATTGAAACGTTAGTAATGAAAAATATTGTCTCTGAGCTACCGGCTCGCCGGTTTGAAATAGGAGAAGTGGCTTCAGACTTAGGCTTAGCTGATCCATCATTTAATATTCCAAAAAGAATAGATATGCTGTTGGGAGTTGAGCAATTCTATGAGACCTTGTTAGAAGGTACAACAACTCTGAATAATGGTCAAATAAGACTAAATAAAACAGAGTTTGGATGGGTAGCCACTGGTCCGTTGGTGATAAAGGAATCACCAGCAGTTTGTGGCACAGTAACCGAAAGGTTAGACAGCTTAGACGAGCAACTTCAGAGATTTTGGCAAGTTGAAGAAGTCAATATAAAGGCTCCGAAATTTACTAAGGAAGAAATCCTATGCGAGGATATCTTTGCGAATAATGTAAGCAAAGGCTCGGATGGGAAGTTCTTAGTTAAATTGCCCTTTAAGTCTAATATGATGCAATTAGGTAGCTCTGAGTCACAAGCCAAACGGAGGTTTTTGACCTTAGAGCGAAAGCTAGAGAAAAATTCGAAGCTGAAAGAACAATATGTTCTATTCTTAAAAGAATATATCGATTTAGGACACATGGTTGAGGTTCAGAGCCCAGAAAAAATAAACAGTAAATATTATCTCCCTCATCACTGTGTTTTAAAGCCAGATAGTACGACTACGAAATTAAGGGTAGTTTTTGATGCATCTTGTAAGACATCGAATAACTTAGCCCTTAATGACGTGCTCCTTACTGGACCTAAACTGCAAGAGGATCTTTTCAATATACTGCTGAGATTTCGCAAATATAAATTTGCTATCTCTGCGGATATTGAAAAGATGTATAGACAGATTTGGGTACAGAAGGAGCACCAAAAGTTTCAGTTGATTTTCTGGCGATGGGACCGAAATGACCCTCTAAAAACATATGCACTAAAAACAGTGACATATGGCACAGCTGCTGCACCATATTTAGCAGTAAAATGCTTACAACAGGCAGCAGAAGAGATAGAGGATGAAGCTCCTAAAATGGCTAGCATTGTCAAAAACGATTTTTATATGGATGATCTAATGACAGGTGCGAATAGTGTCTCACAAGCACAGGAAATCCAAAAATATATTTCCAGTGAGCTAAGAAAAAGAGGATTCCATTTGCGAAAATGGTGTTCCAACAGCGCACAAGTCTTAGAAAATATTCCAAAAGTCGACAGAGGCATGCGCCTAGAGTTTGATAAGGAGCAGGCAGATAGCATTAAAGCTCTGGGAGTAGCTTGGATGCCAGATATTGACAAGTTTGCAATAAAATGCAATTGGGAATGCAAGCTAAAGCCAACTAAGCGAAATATATTGTCCGATATCTCAAGACTTTTTGATCCATTAGGATTAGTCAACCCAGTTACAGTAACTGCCAAGATTTTAATCCAAGAGCTATGGAAGGAAAAAAAGGATTGGGATGAAGAGATTTCCGGAGATATACTAGAAACATGGGGTAGGTTACGATCTGATCTACCCACACTTAATAAGATAATGGTACCAAGAAGACTAATTGGGGATAATGTGGACCGTATTGAGCTACACGGTTTTTGTGACGCATCCGCCAAAGCGTATGGAGCCGTCATATACGTAAAATCGTGTAGTGCAGACGGAAGAACGTTTATTAATATAGCGACCTCAAAATCGAGAGTCGCCCCCACAAAAGTCTTATCTTTGCCTCGCTTAGAACTATGTGCGGCAACATTATTGACTGAATTAATAATAAAGGTGAAGGAAAGCTTAAAAATGGAGTTCGACACCATACAATATTACTCTGACTCCAAGATTGTCCTATGCTGGTTAAAACTTGAACCAGCAACACTTAAAACATTTGTTTGCCATAGGGTAAATTATATTCAAGTCAATTCCGAAGTGTCAAACTGGAATTATGTGGATACAAAACATAATCCAGCTGACATAATATCAAGAGGCGCTTTCCCAAAAGAGCTAGTAGGGAATAAGTTTTGGTTTGAAGGGCCAGACTTTTTACGGCTTAACCTCCCAAGGGCAGCATTAAAGTTTGATGAAACATTTGATGTACCCGAAAGAAAGGGAAATTTAAAGGCATTGGTAAGCAACTCAGCTTCAATGTTCCGGAAAATTGACCACAAAAATAGTTTTGAGTTTCTACAAAATGTTTTAGCCAATGTGCTAAAATTTATAGCTAAATGTAGAAAAATTGACACAACCAATTGGGTGGAGTTAAAAAAAAGAGCATTAGTTACTATTGTGAAAATTATTCAAAAAGAACATTTTCACAGTGAATACAAACTCTTGAAAAAAGGAGAATGTTTGCCCGGATCAATAAACATAAAATCATTAGCTCCCATTTTAGATCATAACAATATTATTCGTGTGGGAGGGAGAATTCAGAATGCTCATCTGAGTTTTGACGCGAAACACCCTATTTTATTACCATATAGCGATGAATGGGTATACCTTCTCACTGTGCATTTGCACGGGAAACATTTACATATAGGACCTCAAGGGTTGTTAGCAATAATGCGACAACAATTTTGGCCACTGCGAGGTAAGCAGCTAACGACTCAAGTTGTGAAACGTTGCTACCGATGTTTTAAGGCACAGCCCAGGTCGATTCATCAGATGATGGGTAATCTACCGGAAGATAGGGTAATACAGACCAGACCATTTCTAAATGTAGGAATTGATTTTCTTGGCCCCATAATGGTTCATCATAAAATAAAGGGCAAAAGAATAGATAAAGCTTATGTATGCGTGTTTGTTTGTTTTGCAACTAAAGCTGCACATTTAGAAGTGGTCTCGGATCTGTCAGCAGCCGCGTTCATAGGCGCACTAAAGCGTTTTATAGGTAGACGAAGTTGCCCGAGGAAAATATATAGCGACAATGGCACAAATTTTATTGGGGCAGCAAACTCACTGAAGGAGATTTATGAATGTTTCAAGCAGCAGCAGGGAGACATAGAACAATTTTGTACACAACAACAGATCGAATGGGTGAACATACCAGTTCGATCTCCACATGTAGGAGGATTATGGGAAGCATGTGTTAAATCAGTAAAAAAGCATTTTGATAAGGTGTCAAACGGTGTAATGACGTTCGAAGAACTCACTACGTTAATGACACAAATTGAAGCTATTTTGAATTCTAGACCTTTAACACCGTTGTCCGACAATCCGAATGATTTGCAAGTGTTAACACCTGCCCATTTTATCTTAGGAGAAGCTATGTCAACGATAGTTGACGCAGATAATAATAAAAGTTATAAGGGGTTCCGAGACCACTGGAAGGCAGTCCAAGCAAATTCGGAAGAATTTTGGAAGCGATGGTCCGTGGAATACTTGTCCGAGTTACAAAAAAGGTACAAATGGGCAAATCCAAAAATGAACATCGAACCTGGCACCCTAGTTCTCTTAAAAGATGATAATTTGGTTCAAACCAATTGGAGGAGGGGCAGGGTGACAAAGTCCATCATAGGAAAGGATGGACTTTGTCGAATGGTAGAAGTAAGGACAAGCAATGGAGTGGTTATGAGATCCACACACAATGTTTGTCCTTTTCCTACGGAAGAAAATGAGAAAAACATTTCAAATAAAAACAATAATCGAAACGAGATACCACATAAGGTATCCGCAAGTAGACAAACAAATCCAAGAAAGGTTAAGAATAAAAATTTAATACTTTGTATCTTAGCATTTCTAAGTATTTTTAAGAACACAAATTGTCAAAATGTAACACAAATCAGAGATAAGGCAGGGATATTTTACGAAGATCAGGGAATTGTCGGCCTGTCAAGAACATCGTGGGACATAATTATACATGCGGACATGGAGGACTATGACGCGTTCAAATACCGAGTGGACGAAGCGTTAGCAGCGACACAGGACATTGGCGAAACACTGAAAAACGATGCACAAGTGAATTCAATGATATCGACATTGGACAGCAAAGCAAAGAGGCTGTTACAACATGACGATATCATTAAACACATAAGGACACCGGGCAAGCAGCGTCTACCAAGGGCGCCGTTGCAGATACTTGGGTCCATCTATAGTGCGGTCTTCGGTCTAATGGATGAAGAGCAGGCCGAAGAGTTAATGCGGAGGGTGGACCAAGGCAGGGAAAATGAAGGATACCTTCTGGACCTACTGCGCAACCGGTCCTCCGTACTAGACGCTACTCTGGAGGTGCTCGACAAGCAGAACAAGGCAATCTGGGGAAATTTCCAGAGGATAGACGACAACATATTGAAAATCAAAGACGCCACGGACAGAGTAGGCGATGAGCAATTGTTTCTACAAGCTTTCGAAACGCTGAATCAGGCTATGGATGCCTTCGAACATCTCCAGCAGGGCATCATCAACCTGATGTGGAACAAGAAGGGAAATTTCCTGGACAGCCTATTACCCGTTACCCAGTGCCAGAAGCACATTCAGGAGATTACGCTCAACATGCCATCTGGACTACAGCTACCTACTTTGGATCCATTAGAGCTTGGAAGGACTGCTAAAGTGAAGGCCCGGACAACAAAGTCAGCCATTCTGTTCCACGTAAAGATTCCGCTGATCAGCCAAAACATTTTGCGAGCATATCGAGTATATCAGCTGCCTGTGGTACACAGTGGGCGCTTCGTCAGCATAAATCCCGTGTATAAATATATACTAGTGGATGAAGCGAGGACTGTTTATTATGGCATGTCTGAAGACAATTGGGAGCACTGCCAGAAGATGGAGGAACTAACCATTTGCGAGCAGCGTCACCCTCTCTTCAATTGTAACAAGGCGACCAAGTGTGAAGTCCTTCTACTTGCGAAAAGGTCACCCATTATCGAAGAATGCTATGTAAACGTAATGATGCCTGAGACAACCTGGCACCAACTACATCAACCGAACTCTTGGTTATTCTCCGCCTCAACCAAAATAATTGCGGATGTGTTCTGTGCAGACAAAACAAGCACATTGGAACTCACTGGCGTAGGAATACTGCAGCTTCAGGCCGGATGTTACCTGCATTCTGAGCATGTCAGTCTATGGGCTTTCGAGGACCGGACGTCAGATGTATCATTTTGGATACCAAGGATAAACCTAACGGACCAGCTTCCAGCGATGAACCATATCGAGGTAAAAGGAGGTATCCAGGCATTCAAGATTCCAGAGCTTCCCCGCCAAGGTCGGATTATGGGTTTTCCGGTCGAACTGGAGTGGCACCATGCAGCTCACTATTCTCTTAGCATCACAGCAATGATCTTGATCGCTGGGGTCGTCGTGGGACTTATCATCCTCATCCAGCGAGTATGCCGCATGCCGTCACAATTCTTGCCAGCCACAATTGCCCTGCCCCGCATAGCTTAGAATAATGATATACAATTTAAGATATTTAGAAGAAATGTCAAGTTATAAGTAACGGTCGTTTAGCAGGGCCAGATATATTAAGACATAAGAAATATATGACTTATGTAAACAACGGCCATCTAGCAGGGCCAGAAAACAAGACATAAAGAATGTATTTTTTTGAAAGGTACACCTTTCAACAGGGCCAGGATGTTCAATCCTATAGAGTACGCATGGATTGAACACTGCAGTTGAGATGAAGTTTAGAATGCTAAGATTAGTTTCTTGCCGTTGTCAACTCATAAACAATGCACTAGAAATAAGTTTTTGACACCAGCAACGTTTAGAAGGCAATGAACTTTCTGAATCGAATAAATACTTTGTCAAGCAGATGAGTTCAAAAGGTTAAATATAAATCAGTCCAACACTTGAGATAGGCCTGACCAAAGCAGCGTGTAGGAGTCCGCAGCATATGCATATGACAGCAGCTGGACCCACGCAATGCAACATTACACATTGTGACCCTAAATATAAATACACACTTATCGCTTAGGGCGCTCATGTAACCCCACTTAGCTTAATATAGAGATAAGTTAGAATAAGATTTTGATATAAATAAAGGAGCCGTGAAAGCGGCTCATCAGTCTGTTTTGGAACTCGTGTCGCGTACTTCATTTCTGCCGTTTTCAACTAAAGCAAACGGAAAAAGACAAAAGCGGCTTATGAGCTTTGAGCTCTGCCATAATTGTGTAGGAAACCTGAGAATATATATTATTTTCATAGCTTAAATCAGTGCTACAGTTCTGCAAATCTTTAAGTTAAAGTATTAAAGATCCTATTGCAGTCAGAGCCAGATTTGATTATATTATTATAATTATATTAAGTATAAAATCTGATTTGTCCTAAGATCCAATTACAGTCAGATTGGCCAATTGGCAATGAAGCAAATTCAATCTACGCACTCAGTTCTGTCATAGCTACTTTGAAAATTTGATTTTAAATCTTTTTCTATAATGAAATTTTTCTTAAATTAAATTTTCAAGCCGACAAACTCTAAGATAACTAAATGAAACTTTGTGTGAATATTTATTATTTAATTATGATGAATATGTGAGGCATTTATACCATTTGCTTATTGAAAAATAATAGGAATGCTAGCTTTCAAAAAACCCACATATGGAATAGGCTGAAAAGCAATGTATACCATTAAAATATTAATAAATAAATTATACTTATAACAGATTTATATTTTGCATGAGCATTTGTCTGTCTGCTCCTTTGTCTCGTCTATTTGCTCTACTGTCTGTCAATTTGCCTATGCGCCTGTCTGTTCATAAATGTTTCTCTTTCTGTTAACCTTTCGGTTCGTTTCTCTTCCAATCAACCTGTGTGAACACACAGAACTCATCAGCTGCAAGAGCAAAAGATTTGATATGCAGTTTCCTCTATAACATGGGCAGCTTAAGTTTATGTCAGCATATTCGTTGAAAAAGATAGAACCACAGAGGAAACCATATAAAGCTGATCAAAAAAATATTTTGCACAGTATCTTTTATCTCAATACCAACTAAACGCTTTCAGCCACATTTTGGCAACCCAATCGAATAGTTAAACGGAAGTTCGTTAGACGCAACCTCCTCGACTAGTTAATCGGAGTGGACTAATTAAGCTCGCACAGCACTGCCCGTGACCACTGTGATTGCGAGCACTCGCAGCGAACTTGTTTGTCAGCAAGTTGGCTTCATTCAATTCGCATGTGCTGCGAGCAGCGCATATCACGCATACGCCCCGTCGAGCGCAAGCCAACTTTTAACTCAGTTAGCGCGCTGCAAAGTTGCCTCTATTGGCAGCCGACACGTGGCTAAAAGGAGGGTGTATGGATGGATGGTTGTACGAGTGTGAATGTAGCTGTGCGTGCGAGTATGAGTGCACGATTGGAAAGTAAATGAATTATGCAGGTTTCAGCTTGCAGGCTGTTGGCAATCGTTCATTTGAAATTGAATTTATGCAGAGGAAACGTTTTCATTTTGTGTCAAAGCAAGACTTTTCGATTTATCCGCACGCCACACGCTGCAGTCGAGCTTTATTCACTCTCTCATTCTGTCCCTCTCTCTCTCTCTCTCTATTCCTCTTTCTCGTCCGCGCTCTCCCCTTCTAATTGTAAATGCTGCGAGCGGGCGGCTTTAATATTTAATTCGACGGCTTGACGATGGCAGAACGAGCCCGTTTATTATTGTATACTATGTGCGTTTGTATGTATATGTGTGTGTGTGTGAGTGCCTCTGTATGTGTGCTGTTTCCTGGCCAGTCTGGCTGATAAAATGGCGGCCAAAGCCAACTCATTTGACGCCCGAGCGGGCAGAACGTGGCCCATTTCCGCAAATGTCTTTTTGCCAAGCCGAGCAAAACGTGAGAAATAAATTTGAAATGCAAGGGCAGGCGGCCATACAGCCACTCAGTTGTCCTTGTGGAGAGGACACAGCCTGCCACGTGGTGTAAAGGTGAAGCGAGACAAGTTCACACTTTTGCAGTATGAAGTATGACGTGTCTACACTGCTGCCCAGGGTATTTTACAGTCGGACTGCTTTCTGTTCTCTCTGTTTACTTGTTGAGCTCGCCCAAGCATTGCAGAAGGTGAGAGACGTGCACAGGGGAGCTACCAGGGACGGACGGTCGACGCTGCATTAAAATCCATGACAAAATGCTACAGATTGGCCAGAACGCCAAGGCGACACAGGCTTGAGCTCCTGCTGCAGACTCTTCCTCAGACTCAACCCTCAGCCGGGCAAGGCTGCTGCACGAGCCCCGGGCAAAGCTCGCTTCAGCAGGGTAGGGGTAAGACTGCCTGAGAGTGGGTAAGTGAGATGTGTGTATAGTGCGTGAGAGAGAGAAAGAGAAAAATAGAGTGAGAGAGAGGAATAGAGACACGTGAGCCAGGCACGCCTGCATATTTAATCCTGTTGTTGATTCTTATTTGTTTCCGTGTTGCTTTTGCTGCTGGCGCCTCGGCATGTTCGGCTATTTTTATGGCTTTTTATCTACCTGATGATTTTGCATAGCCCCCACTACACTCGGCGCCTGTGCAGCTCCCCCTCGAAGCACGCCTGAGCTTCTAAGAAAGTTCCAGTGCTGCACGGTATTTATTATTGATAATTTGCACGAGCAAAGCGACAGCAAGTGACTGTGCGACAGGTTGACATTCACAGGCCCAAGTTGGGTCGAAGGTCGGGTCAGTCGGCGATTGCAAATTCATGCCAGCAATTCGAAAATAACCCTAGCCAGGAGCGGCGACTGGCGAACTGCAGGAATGTAACAGCAGACAGGATTTCAATTAGAGAGCACTTAGCTAGATTTCCCCCGTATTTGGTATTGCACTACGCGCGAGGGACGGAACGAGTCGTGCCTGGCCCAAGGTCTCCGGCATGCTCCATTTGATATACTGGCCCATTCCGTGGCCTAAGTCCGCACATTTCTCTCCGGAGAGATTTGCAGGATGATTTGTAAGTGGGCAATGGATTGCAAGGAAACGAGTTATTCGAGCCCGCAACTCTCAGTGGGCTGAGTAGATAGAATAACGGTAAAGTCAGCCATTTTTCCAGCGAAATAAAATCTTTGTCTTCATATCGCTAAGCAGCTGTCGACCCCCCGCCCGCCTAGTTATTGTGCACTTTCCTGACATACTTTGCGCACATTTTCCTCTTAATTTTCAGCCGTTTTTCAGTCGAAACTTTCGGAGAGCCCAAAATGCAAATCATCGCAAATGAAAGCGACGAAACACACATAAGTGCGCGACTTGCAGAAGCCGCTGTAACCCCAGAGTCCATTAGGCCCCTTCACTGGCAGAGAATTTTGTGTTTCTCATGCAAGTGTAATGAAATTTTCAGAACGCGCAGTTAACATCTATATAAACTCTGACTGAAACGAGAAGGGATGAGCTTGCATTAGCAGAAGAGTTGCCAACGACTGTGCGAACGACTGAAGTTGGCTCCATTCCCCTGATGACATCAGATTCAACCAAGCTCGAAAAGGTTTTGTACAGCCTACACAAGGTCAAACGTGCCACAATGAGTGCATGAATTAAAGTGCTAAGAGTCACACAATTTTGATTTCAATGCCAGAACAGAGAGCCGAGTGCAATCAGCTGCTTTAAATAAATCAAATAGACCCCTTCCGTCCACCCTCGTGCAGCTGTGGCTCTTGCAGAGTGCAGCGAACATTTAAGCGAGAGCTCATTAAAAACCAAATACCGTAAGCCAAAACACATTTCAAACAAGTCGAAAAGGCAACAGTCGAGTGCACACGACTGGCAGATACCCAGTGCAATGTGTTTGTAGTTGAATAACTTCTGTGTTTATTAACCGATCGAGTTGCAAGTTGAAACATAGCTCGATATTAAGGTATGAAAAGTCTATGCCAAACATAAATATTTAAGCTCTTCAACTTCTCATAATAATCATAAAAAAAGATCAAGTATGAAAAAGGTCAAGTATGAAAGCTCTAGCATCTGTTGTCTCTGAGATCGAGCTAGATAAAGATGAGCATTTACTCACTCTATTTCTTATGTCAATCAAAATTTCATAAGCTTGGCGACACTTCCTTCTGTGTTCGTAAGCTCATGCTGGGTATAACATGCGATGAACTTGCAACTCGCAAACTTCCCGAGGGGCGTGAGAAACGGGCAATAAAATCGAGTGCGGTCGGCAGGGGGAGTTGAGGGGCTTCCAAGTTGGTGGCTCCAACTGCGGCAACCCACAGGCAGGGTTAAGCGCGTCTAATTGGAGCATACGCTACGCTCATTTCGATCAGCCAATCAATCAATCAAGCAATCAATCAGCCAGCCAGTCAGTCAGTCAATGAAGCAGCGCTTAAAACTGATTGATTTATTTATGCAGGCCCCGCCAGGTTGTAGTCAAACAAGTGCTTAGCCCCCTGCCCTGCTCGAAGGTCTTGTATCGGAGCAGGGGCAGACTGCATAATGTAGTACGGGTTTTATTAGCTGTAAGTATCAAATATTGATGAGCTATTAAGGTGATTATGGGCTGAGAAGGGCAGCAGAATGCTGAAAGTACTTACAATGATTCCTGTACTACTATCGCTTTAACAGACTGAGGAATGTTACGCTATAGTTCATAGAACTGTAATAAGAATGGGAGTATCTACTCCTGCTAACTAACCTTGAGCTCCCACTCAAGCCAAGCATTAGAGGCGCTTAAGCAGCCTTGACTTAAAGCCGGCTAAGTGTTAGATTGGCCAACTTACAAGCCGCTCGACTTATTAAGCTGGCAGCTGACCGCAGTGGCAGCAACTGCAGTGGCAGCAACAGGCGGCCAACAGGCCCAGGCATCGGCCCAATCATCGTCATTGGCCTCATCATTAGCCGCATCATCATCATCATCATCATCATCATCAGCATCCTCGTCGTCGTTAGTTAATCAAAATGCCATTTGCAGCGCTTGTGGCTGTATTTATTTTGTCCCCCCCCCCCCCCTCCATCTATCTTTCTTTTTCGCTCTCTCTTCTACAGAACCCTGTCGACCGCCCCGCATTTGCCTCCAACTGCCCAAGTTGAAAATTATTGTGGCGTCTTGCGGTTCTCGCTCGCAAATCGGCTTAAAGTCGCGCCCGAAGAATTCGCTTTCATGTCGACAACACGCTTTTTCTTTCATTACATTGCACTTGTTTTCTCTTCTTTTTCTCTGCTTCTTCCGCTTATTTCTTTCTTTATTTTTTTGGGCAAAATTCTAAAATTACTTGACCGCAACAAAGCGGCAAATTGTGCCAAGTTGTTTTCTCCACTCGCTAGTCGCGAGTTCTTTCTTGTGCTACTCATACTTCTCCTCAGCTTCCTCCTCTCTCCGCCTCTTCCCGCCTACACAAGCTGCGCTGTGTACTTAATCAGCCGAAAGCGTGGCCAACTTCGCCCTAATGTACCTGCATCACGTATACGCCCCGCCTGACCGGCACAAATGACTGCCAATGCTCTGAGGGAAGGGACAGAGAGAGGGAGAGCGCCACTGAGACAGCGAGGAAGAGGGAAATTGAAGCAGGAAATGCGCGTTAAGTGAAATATTCTGATGGGCCTTCTCAATCTACCAACTCACCCATCATCATTTCCACTTTATGAAGATGAAGCAATCAGTGCAACTTTTGTTGCGCAGGTGAAGCAGATTAGAGCGACGATTGGCAACTGATCTGATTGCGTTCTATATATATGTACATATTTCTTCCCCAAAAAAGCCCTGCCTGCAAAGTTTTTGGCTAAGTGAATTGCAGTCGGAGCGTTGTCTGCTATCAGTGACTGACTGCATGGAAACTCTCGATTTGCAGCAAAAGCCAGAAAGAAAACTTTTCTTCGGCGTACCGAAAGTTGCATACCCTTGCGAGCATCTGCATATGTCTAAATATTTAATTTTATTCAAGCAGGTGTAATTTATACGAATAAACTTAAATGCTCAGTTATAAACCAGTATTTTTCGAGCCTCCTTTAAAATATCTTCTTTTTTGTATGATAGGTTGTATGGATGCTACAGGTTATAGTTATCCCATTTCATAGAAATTTGAATATGATATAAAAAACTTTGGCTGACTATGATAAACTATATTATATTATGTTTAAATTACTTGTAACTATTATTTTTTTGTTCTTTGGTAACACATACTTGAGCTCCCATTTTATGGAAATTTAATTATGATATTAAAAGCTTTGATTGACTATATAGGCTATATTATATAATATTATATTTAAATTATTTTTTATCTATTTGTGTTTTAATAACACATACTTGAGCTCATATTTTCTATACGCTATAGAAGACGGAATAAACAGCAGATGGACAAGGCAAGATCAACTCGGATAATTAATTCTATATATTTTATTGAGTTTGAGTTATTTATTTCTTTGCGTTGCAAACACATTGGCTAAACTGTTATACCCTCTGAAAAGGTATACAAATCAGTGTTTTTTTCCTATCGGCAATCGGCAAAGTATTGGCCAATATATCACAGAGCTTAAATTCCGATGCCATTTAACGGGAATCGCAGTCGTTTTAAAGTTAAGTGGGCGTGTGGGCGCATGGGCGTGGCAAAGCTGGACAAGGAGTGGCTCGGCCAGGTGAACCACTGCACCGCATGGCCCATATATATTGCTGTCAAGCTGTGCAACGTTATTGCAAACTAACCAAGCTTGGCTCTCGCTCTAACTATCTAACACCCCCCCCCCCTCTCTCTCTCTCTATGTTTGTTTTTCCCTTTCCTTTTGTAACTGGCACGTAGCTTTGACATTACATCGATTGACTTTCGTCGTCAATAATGAAGACTGGTCAGGGGAGGCAGGCAGGCAGGGGAGAGCTTGGACTTCTAGCTACCAGCTAACTAGTTCGTTCTCCCTCTTATTTTCTCTCTTTCCCTCTGTCTCTCTCTCTCTTTCTCATTTGCTGTCATATGTTACTTGCTGGCACTTTGCAGGGTCCGCACGTACGTACTTTGATCACTTTTGTAATTGTATTGTTATGGGCGCAGCCATCCAATATTCATGGTCAATTAGGGCCGGCGACCCCCAAGGGCCAGACTAGCGCAATTCTGTAAGCTAGGAATTTTGGTTGCCAGCATAGTAGAAGGGTCCGCCATAAATATAATATTATATTTTGAAAGTCGTGAAATCAAAAATTGATAAACCTTTTCCTTGCTCCACCCCAAAGCTGTTGTCCAGTGTAGCACTTATTACTGTAGTTGGCACAGTTAGTTGCCCACACTACAGTTAGTTGCTCATACTAGTTGCTACTATTTATAACCGTCATTTGCTTGGCTTGGCTTTCAGGCTGCTACCTATGGGTCTGGTCCTCTAGCTCTGCCCTCTCGCCGAGGTCTGAGCTTTGCTTTGTTGCCACAAAAATGGACTGATTCCATGAGCGTGCCTTTAATTGCATTATAATTTACTTAGTTAGTTCCATTATTCTTATGTCCCGAGAGTCCCTACCCCTCACCAGGACTCTGTCCGTGACCCCAATTTGCACTTGCCAACGGCACTGCGAGAGAGAGATGAGGGAAGGCGCCGCGGCCTGCATCTTTGGGCCGGCCTCAGTTTTCAGAGCCGATAGCGAGGCTGAGCAGCAGTCGTCAGATTGAGCTGCGCATCACGTAGGAGGTGAGACGACACCTTGGCAAAGGGTATTCATTTGCAGTGCCTGCGCCTTGCTGTTGTTGCATGTGCATGTGCAACCAACTGGGGCAAGGATTGCCATTCCCGGCGTTGCTTGGAAACGGACTGCTTTTGTTGCCTAGTTAGGGTGGTGCAGCCAATTAGAGAGAGAGAGAGCATGATAAAGCATGTATTGTCTAAAAGGGAGAGAGAACAAGAGTCTTTAATTCTGTTTAATTACAGCTAATAATAGAGAGAAAAAACTGTTGAAGCAGATAGAGAGCTAAAAAGTCTCAATCAGAGAAAGTGATACAGAACTCGGTGCCTGCCTCCCAAAGAGTTCTATAAGTCTGTGTAAAATCTGCTGAAAATGTTGCTATTTTTATAGTGTTCATCTGAATTTAATGTCGCTCTAAATTCAACGCTCTTATGTATTTAGCAGCACATCTGCTTGCAGCACTTCAAAAAGCAAATAATTTCGCAGGATTTTCACACAATTTCCATGGCTGCGTTTATTTTGTATTTTTGGCCATGGCAACAGCTGAGATGGTAAGGGCAGGCTGGTAAGGGCAGGCTATTTAAGGCCTTACTTTAAGGTCAGACAGGCGTGTGGCTTAATTAACGACATGTGTTTGTTTGTCCCTCTGTCGGTTTGTCTCTCGATTCCCCCTTCATCTATCTCTCTGTCTGTCTATAGCCTGCTCTTAGGCGCGTCTGCTCTGCAGTGCAGTGCGCATTGAGATTTATAGGAGGAACGTGATTTTAACTCGGTTTTCCACATCAGACTTTTCTTGCTCCCCGCGCAATCTCTGGCTCTTCTCATCCTTTCAATGGCCGCTGCACGGGCATGTACGAGGTGTGTTCAAAAAGTAAGGTGACTTTTCAAATTTCGCGGGCAACATATTTTCGATTATCGATTTTTTTGTTTTGTTATATTGGTACACTCTTCCCTAACATCTGTACCAAGTTTCAATGGAACATCCTCTTTTGTTTGGTTGTGAGAGGCGTAAAGTTACAAGTTATTTTGCGAGCTCGGCGATTTTTTGCTATCGAAAAATATGGATCAAAGGATTTGCATCAAATTTTGTGTAAAAAATAAAATTAAGTGCTCTGAAACACTTGAAATGTTGACAGTGGCATACGGTGAAACTGTTCTGAGTAAAAAAAATGTGTACAAGTGGTACAAACTCTTCCAAGATGGCCGGGAAGATGCCAATGACCAGCCTCGCTCTGGACGCCCGAGCACGTCAACAACTGATGAAAACGTTCAAGCAGTGACGAAAATTGTTTTGGAAAATCGTCGAATCACTATCAGAGAAGTTGCTGAAGATGTCGGTATATCGCTTGGCTCGTGCCATGAAATTTTTTCAAACGTTTTGGGTATGAGTCGTGTGTCAGCGAAGTTTGTTCCGAAATTGCTGAATTTTGACCAAAAAAACCGTCGCATGAGCATCGCTCAAGAGCTGTTGAATGACGTCAACGACGACCCAGATTTACTCAAAAGGCTCATAACTGGTGACGAATCATGGGTATATGGTTTTCTTGTTCCCAAAACTGAAGAGACCTATGAAAGGACGGAGATTTGCAACGATTGAAGAGATAAAGACTGCACCGCTGCAAGAGCTCAAGGCTATACCGAAAAGTGCTTATGGGAAGTGCTTTGAGGATTGGAAAAACCGTTGGCATAAGTGTATTGTATCTGAGGGGGATTACTTTGAAGGGGACAACATAAATATTGATAAATAAATTAATAGTTTTTCTTGAAAATACAAAGTCACCTTACTTTTTGAACACACCTCGTACATAGTTGCCCTGGGATTCGGTTTATTGGCTTACCTTGACCATCAGCGACACGAAAGGACACGTTCAAACACGATGCTCGACAACAACAGTTGTTTGCGATTTTTTTCTGAGCTGCCATCGACCTCGACATTCGCCATTCGCCATTCGTCATTCATCATGTGTGTATTGTTGCCACCGACTTCAAAATCAGCGATACTCGTAACCACACTTTAGGTAGAAGTGAATACTTTTTATTTGAATTCATTCAAGCAAATATGTGTCCAACTGTATTTACTCGGAACTGCGTTAGCTGAAAATAATATTTGTTGGATAATTAATAACATATATAAAATGTGGCATTTTTACTTTATGCATACGCAAATTAAATTCTTAAATAACTTTTATGCTTATTTTTCATTCGTATTGAAATTTCCAACATAAGCTTAGAGTATGATTAGCAAAATTAAATAATTTATTTGAACAATTTTAAATACCCTTGATCAACTTTTGGTTGATAGAAGCCTACAACTTGACATTTGCACAGCAAAGAAGAGCAGATGGACAGAAAGTTGTTAGATTTTCCGTATTTGAAATGGTTAAAAAAAATCATAATATTTAAAAATATTATTCTATTTTACTTCAGTCATGAATATATGTATAGATTGTACAGATATTATATTATTTGGTAAATAGTCCAGTTCCCCCCTTGGGCAAACTTATGCTTCGCATAGGAACTGCCATCATTCCGAAGTTGGCAACTCGTAGCTACTCCGCCCGCATTTAAATAATAAAAATGTAATCTAGCTTTTTTCAGAATCTTAAGGATGTTTTTGCTGACATTTTCCGCTCTCAAATGTCCGAGAAATTCACAGTCCCCCTCAGACTACCCGCCGCTCTTCAACCAGCACCGACCGCCGACCGTCGTCCTGCTTTGGCCTCTGACATTAATTTTCCAGGCAATTGTCCGGTGAAATTTCAGCAGCTTTTCTAAGTGGTTTTGCCTCTAATATTAGAAGCGAGCGGGCCAGGTGTTACGGTTCCACTTCAACGCGCACACGGCAGACGGCAGACGGCAGTGGGGCAGCGGGGCATTCGGCTGGGCAGGATGATGCCGGGGAGGGGACTGGGGCTGCGAGGAGGCTTGTTTTATGCAAAGCGCGACGCGTTGTTAACTTTTATTGGCGGAACGTGACCGTAATAAGGCGCCTCGCACGCAAGATATATGTGCGAGCCGCAATACGAAAGTGCATTAAATATTTACTCAATCAATAACACATATTTTCGCTGAGGAAAGAAAAGAGCAACATGAGGGAAAGGGGCAGCGGGGTCTTTCAATTACCTGTGCCGCGGGCCAGGGTTGATTTGTGTCTACTTTATATTTGCCAGGTGAGCAGGAGATTGTTTTCCTTAAGATTCGCCGGGTATTTCCATGCTCAGATGCCTTTGGCTGGAGGCAAGGTCTATGCCCCGGGCTGAATCGGAGTTATGAATAGTTTATTAGATATTTGGCAAGCGCTTTTTATCCCACTTGCGACTTGTTGTTTCTTATCCTGCCGCCTCTCTGTCTCTACTTCTCTCCCTCTCTGTCTCTCTTCCTGTCTCTCTGCTCAGTTGTGTTTGTTTGTCTGCTGGCAGAATTATGCGTGAGTAGCCGAATTGGATTTGGTTTCGAAGCTTCCACATTCCACATACCACTGCGATAACCACTTGCCACTGCTGCGCCTTCCTGGAAATTTGTCAATGAGCCGAGATTTGCAGCTCTTAAAGTTTCAGAGCCCGCCCACTTAAGTTCTCAGCAACAGGAAGGCGGCAAAATGTCCCCCTGCCCTGGGCTAAGGGCGTCTTCAAAGCTGCCTGGAAGGCGGGCCGGGTAAACAGGTTGATGTGAGTTCGATGAAGTGGGAAGGGAAGTGAACGGAAGGGAAGGAGGAGGCCTGTTCTCTTTAATACAGTAAAATTGCTCAAGAATTCGTTATAGAATTCTGTTTGAAGACTTCTGCATCAAATAGAGAAATCATAAGAATTTCATAAAGCGAATAGTACACATTACGTAAAATTGAATTAATTAGGCACGAATTACGTTACAAATTGGTCTGCGATTTGCAAATTTGGCTGCAAAGTGATTTTAGATTTTCAACTTCAGATGTAACATGTGCAGAAGGAATGTATACATTGCATTGCCATGATGGGAAATTATTCTAACAAATAAGTAATTAATGAATATAAATGCATAAGCCGATGGTTCAAGCCGTTGCTATATATATATTTATGAAGAAATATAGATGAAAATCCAGTTTCTTATTAAAAATAATATTGTTGAAAGTGATCCCAAATTTGCAGATGAAGCTGTAAAATGGGAAGAAGGGAATATGTGTTTTGTATTGCTAAAAGGGCATTTATGAAAATAAATAAATAATTAGTGGAATAATTGTTCTATCCGTTGCTATACTATATATGGTAGCTATAAAGGTGTAAAGGCGAAGATCTTGTTATAATATTTTGAATCAGGTTTAAAAATTATATTTTTTGAGCTCTTGCTCCAAATCTTTACTTTATGGTACACAAGCTTTGAAGGAACTTTATTTGTGCCAATTACTTTATAATAACAAATTTTTAATGGAAGTTCTTTTGTCCTAATTGAAATGAAGTAGAATTGAGTAGAATTGAGAACATTGAGTATTTAAATTCCCTATAACAATATGAAATATTTTTGACCGATTGATTCAATAAGTGAAATTGAACAAGTTTTGATGAAATTGAAGGAAATATTGGGAGCATTTTTATATTGTATTAAATTACATTAATTAAGATATCTGAAGCTGATTAACAAAAACTGACCGATAGGTAATATGGTTGTTGGTTGTTATTGCTGATCAATAATATGCAATATATAAATAATATAACATTTTAATTTAATATTTATTTTAATATAAAATAAAATACTAAAATACTTTAATACTTTATAATCTGCTCTGTTAGCTCGCCCCGTAACTTGGTCTGGGACGCTGAATTATAATAACCCTAACTAAAATACCTTCAATCAAAAATAGTTAATTTAGCATGATAAATTCGCCGTTAAATCACACCCGTGCCCAAGTAATTATTATATCCTGTTGTCATGCTCGGCAGGAGCTTCATTCAGCGAGGCGCGTGCACAGCGCGCATTCACTCAGATCCCCGACGGGAGCCTGGGAGTCCGTGCAGATGCAGCCGAGGTGAGAACAATGCACATTCCACTGAATATTTGGTGAGCAGCAACAGCACGAGCAGGTCACAGGAGATGTCGCGGTGCGAGGGAGAGAGAGTGGGGACAGTGAGAGTAAGAGTGAGAGACCAAACAGAAGCTGCTCATTTTGTGTTCATTGAAGGGGGGTAATGCTAAGCGGAAGCAGGAGCTCTTGTTGTCAGGGGCCAGGGGCGTGGCCGTGCAGTCTTTTATGCAGCGGCGTCCGGCAAAGGTGTTAAATTATATCATTAGGCTCGCCGTGCATAATTTCATTAAAATGCCCAATGGGTTGCGCTCGGGCTGCTGCTGTGGTTACTCTCATTACCAGTGTGGTTGTTGCTCTTGTTGCTTCTGCTGCATTGTGTGTTTGCGTATTGTTGTTAAAATTTAATTAAAATGCGATTAAAAGCAACAGCTTGCCCGAGTCCGAGCTCGAGCCAGCAAAATAGCTCTCAAACTGTAAACGCCAAATTGATTGTCGCGGGAACTTGGCAACGCCTTTAATGCACTCACAAACCACACACACACACACAGGCAACACCCATACATTTGCAATGCTCACACATACACACCCGCAGTTAGAGCAGTTGTTTCCAACTTGGCCATCCTTGCGCTTCATTAAATGACAATGCACACACACACACACACACACACAAATGCACAGACAAACACACAGTCACACACAGACAAACAGAATCACAATGGCGTACTTAATTAATGTGGAGCATTAAATGCGATTACGCCCGGGCTGAGCACAGTTTGACTCGCAGCTTACAGTTTTGCAATTACAGTTTGAGAGCCATGCAATTACGCCGCAACGAGAGAGCAGAGACAGCTTCCAGTCCGGCTATGGACTTGTGTGTGTAATTTGCGATTTGGCTCTAATTAGTTAGCCGTAAAGTGGCTAAAGTTGGCTTGGCTTGGCAGCCGCCAAATGTATTCGGGTAATTTCAAGTTTTTTAACTTTCATTTCGAAAAAGTAATCGCAAACTTTGCCACACACAGATAATCTCTCCCAGAGCCATCTGTGGCTACAATTCATTCATTTTATTCCAAGGGAAAATGTAGAAGAAATGCCAAATATGCAAGGAAAAAGGAGGGAGAAGAAGAAGAGCACAAAAAAGCATTGGAATAACAAGCGCACAGTGCATTTAAAACATTTTCATTTAAAATAAGTTTCAGCCTTACTTTTTGCAATTCCGTAGCGGCGGCTAAGAACAGACAGAGAGAGATACAGAGAGAGAGAGAGAGAGAGAGTGAGAGGAAGTGGTGACTGCATAGGCGAGGGGAAAAGGCAAGAGAGAGAAACAATAATGGCACAGCGAAGCCGCAGACAGCGAGAGGAAGGAATGGCTTAAGAACTTCCGTTTTCGCTGGCAAACGAGCAACAATAATGAAGCCAAGGAATGCCAGAGGAGACAAAGCCGAAGGCTAGAGAGAAAGAACGGGGGGAAGAGAGGGGGAGAGAAACGCTAAAGTGGGCAACATGCAATTGAAAACAATTAACAAATCTGCCAAGCGAGCCAGAAACACGCACGACTGCGGTCGGCCTGAGATCGCAATTGCAACGCTTGAGCCATGGTATCGGGTATCTGCGAGCTGGTATCTGGTATCTGGTATCTGGCTGCATTCCTGCCCACTTCCCTCTCTTGGAAATGGCAGGCAATGCCTGCGCTGCGCTCGGCCAGCGCACATCAATTGTCTGGCACAATTCGCAAACTCATTCATCATTTTTAATTATGACAATTGCCGACTCCTAGAATCCCTTCGGATGCCGCGCAGCCTGGCCAGCCATGGCCTGGCACGGCCTGCATGGAAAGCTTGGGAAAATAATGCGGATCACGTGCCTATTAGTCGCTAATGGCATTGCGGACAGTTGCCTAGCGGCCGGCTGGACCAAAGACCCCATGTCTGGGGATTTTATGTCCGTCGGCAGTTTAAGATACTTCGATTTATAACTCGCCCGACTGCCTGCCCAGCTGCCCAGCTACCCGTCTGTCTGTGCGTCTATCTGTCTGGCAGATGGTTCAAGTACCTTCAATTACCACCTAATAACATTTAATGCCTTGTCTTAATTAAGTTGTCAGCCAACGTCTGTCAGGCGCACAGCGCCCCCTGGCACCTTCAGCTCTTCTAAATTAACTTAATTTCAAATTGAATTCTTAAAAAATATAATAAGCAGAATGAAACAAGAAATTAGGAAGGTTACAGCCATGAGCTCTCGACTGTTATGTACCCCGTACGCTGTATACGAATTAATTTCGCAATTCTGGAAAAGTTTTTTATTTGTCAAATACTGAAACTGTTATATACGCTTAATCAATATATTTATAAAGCGCGAGGGTACAAAATTTGGCCTTAAAAGTAAAGCAAACAATTTATTTCTCCCTTCTCCCACTTAAAAGTCAACACGGGAGCTCTTAGCTTAGGACCTTTCAGAGCAAGTAAAAGTGCCTACCTAAGCTTTTTGATCTGTTTCACTCTGATAAACTTGCTTCCGTCTTATGCTAAACTTTCTGCATTTTCCATTCTGCATGTTTTCCGTTTTCCGCTCGCAATTATGAGGCTCCACATTGAAATCACAACTTTTATTAGACAAGCGTTTGCAGCATTACATCATCGCTATTTCAGGCGGACGGACAGGCGGACAGACGGATAGGCGACTGGGCTAATCTTCTTATCGGGGACGGACACAAAAGTAATAAACTCATAAATGTAAGTGGCGTGGGGGGGGGGGTGGAAGGTGGAAAGCGGAAAAACAGAGACTCACAAAATCGTAATTAGGGGATTCTTATCTAGGCCTGCCTGGATAAAACTATGCCGTGGACGTTGTCAGGTTGAAGAGCGAGCGGAAAGTGCTGCGAACTAATTAAATCAAAGCGCATACAAATTAATAATTATAATTACAAATGGAAACGGGCAACGCGGAAGGGACGTATTCTACGTAATGTGCAAATAATTCTTGTTCGTTTTCCAAATATTTTCATTCCCATTAATTGCAATCGCAATTTCCCCAATGCGGCGTATGCGTGAAAATGCGTTCTTCTGGGCGTCGCGTAATTACACGAATGCGCGTGTAGCCCGAAAATGTACCACAGTCATCACAGGTGCCACGCCCCGCGCCCCAATTGGGTCACAAGGTGTGGCAGCTGCCCGGCTCTGTTAGTGGGCACAGGTTTAACAAATGTGCAGGCTCAGTAAATGAGGTAAAAAGTGGGAAAGTGAGGAATAATTAGCAAGGAGGATGAGTTGAATTTTTGTTTTTTTTTGTTTTACTATTTCTATTAAAGTTTTGCCTGCGTAATCTGCTTAATACTTTGTGTATCTACAGTATTTTTTCATATCCAGTAGATATTTTTAGTATCAATAACGTTTTTTTTTACTTACAAGATGCTTTATATGGCAATAAGGTGTTTTCGATTCGACAAGATACTTTTGACACCTGCAGGATACTTTTCTGTACCTACATAATTGTTTTAATAACTTAAAATTACTTTTAATATCTACAAGCTTAATTTTTTGCATATGCAAAATACTTTTTGTATCTTAGAAGTACTTTGTGTATCGACATAATACTTTTCACATCTGCAAGACTCTTTTCTGTATATAACTAATAACTTACGTATCTTAAAATTACTTTTAATATCTAAAAGATAGTTTTTAACCAATTTTTTTGCTTATGCAAAATAAGTTCTGTATCTTACAAATATTTTATTTATCGATAAGATACTTTTGGCATCCGCTAAATTTTTTAGTTTACATAATTGTTTTCGTATCTTAAAGTTGCTTTTAATATCTAATGGATACTTTTTTATTTAATTTTTTGCAAAATCTGCAAAATATTTTTGTGCCATTCAATTAATTTCATTATCGACAAGATACATTTTAAATTTTTTGGAACGGGTGTACACAAGACTGTTTTGTATATATAAGATACTTTTAATATGCTGCAACACATGGCCTTTTCTGGTCATTTTATTATTTGGCTTAAAGCCTGCTGCTGTGCTCTGCAGTTTCGGCCAATCTGAAGAACACGCAGCGTTCTGACTTCTGACGCCTGAGCGCCTTAAACCGTCAAAGCAGTTTAAAGTCGCCTTGTAAATTTGTTACACCATAATATTTAACATTCAAAATAAATTTGTAAGTGGCAAAGTGCATAAATGGCAGCTAACTGTCGAGCGAGTCTGACTGTAGCTTTCTTTACTTGTTTTAGCTAGGATTAATTTGGCTTAGTCGGCCTGGCAATTTTCATAAAAAAGCCCAGTTTCAATTATGCAAGCCTTATATTCCCTTTGTAATTCTATTTGTAATCTCTCAATTTTTTAAAGCTATTCCTTGTCTTCTCGTTTAATCTATATTTGAATTTGTAATCTTGCAGTACATTTTATTTATTTATTCGCCCATCCCAAAAGTATGCAACGGATTTTGATTTACAAAAACCGCGAGTTGCATCCATAAATTTCTGTTGCATACTTTTGGACAGCATACAAAAATACTGCCTGTCTGACTATAGTGCAAAGGGAAGCAAATATTTTTTTAAAATCACTGCTTGATCCCGTCATTCACTTTATTTTAATTCCGAGCAGGGCTCAATGTTCATTCATCAATCAAGATTGTCAATCTGAGTGGGGCTCAGCGCGTGTGCACACAATAATCGCTTGGTTGCAGGCGACCACAGTGCCAGCCGTAATTGAATGTGCCGCCTCCAACAAGTAAATATTATCGATTAACAAAACATTTGCGTATTTTTGTGCATTTCAGCGCAGCGACAGAGACGGACAACAGAGCGAGAAAGCGAAGGAGCGAGTGAGAGAGCGAACGTCAATCAGACTGCAGTGGGCGTGCATGTTGGGCCTGTAGTGGACAGCAGGAGCACACCCCACTCCACACCACATCCCATACTCCCACTCCGACACCAACCCCCCCGCAGTCGCTGCCCGATGCAAGCAGGCCGCACAACGCACTTCGCCAAGAGCATCGGGAGCATGGCGTGCAGCATACAGAAGCAACCCTCGCAGCCGACAGCCTCGTCGACAACAACTACAGCGGCGGCTGCAGCCAACGCTATGGCCATGACGGCGTCCTCGGCCGTCGGCATTGGCGGCCCCCTGGGCGGGGCGGGCAGTGGGGCCGGCACTGTACCCTCGACGCCCAAGGCCAACAAGGCGGCACAGCAGCGGGGCTCGCTGCCGACAGATGTGCACCAGCCACCGCTAGAGTTCCAGTGGCCGCCGCCGCTGCCCGTCTCGAGCCACACGAGCAACCTGCGGCTGAACATGATGAACCAGGATCCGAAGGATTTGCATACCGCACGCGCCATCATCGAGGAGCTGCGCTCCAAGGTACGCTTCCAGACCGAGCACATCATGAAGTGGCGCAAGGCCTACGCGATTCAGGTGAGTCGAACAGCGAGCGGGAGCTGAGCTCAACCGGAAACTCTATGCCTCTTCTGCTATACTCCTGCAGGTGCAGCAACACTATCGCTACCAGAAGGAAAAGTCCGACCAGATGAACTCACTGACGTCGCAGCTGCTGCTGCTGGAGTCGCGGCTGAAGCGCAAGCAGAAGCAGATCGCCAGCCTGCTCAACCACCGCGAGCTGACGATCCAACGCCAGCAGAAGATCATTGACACGCTCTCCACGCGCCTGGTGGACCACGGCCTGGAGAGCATCGAGGCGAGCTACGCCAATGAGCTGGACTCGCTGAACGACTCGGACTCGGCGGTGGTGCTGGAGGACATCGACTCGGACAGCCAGATGACGCTGGGCTCGCGCCGCAAGGGTAGTGGGGGCGGACTGGGCGGGGTGCTGGGCAGCGACGGCATCACCATTGTGCGCTCCATCTCGGACGCCATCGAGACGAATCTGAACAAGTACGGCGCGGCCCGGCGCAACAATTGCTTTCTGCGCCGCCCCGACATACTCGAGACGGTCTACTCCGTGGAGGAGGACCCCGAGCCGACTTCCGATGTGGCCGAGAAGCGGGACAAGTTCAAGAACCGCTCGGACAAGGCGCTCAGCTCCAGCTCAACGGAGGGCCAGATCGATGGACCGGCGGCTCCCGCTGCGCCCGAGAAAGCCAAAGAGATGGCGACGATGGGCTCGAGCGGGATGCCAGTGCCGCGTCGCCAGCTGGGCGCACTGAAGCGTTCGCCCAGCCACGACGCGCCGTGCACCACGCTCAGCGTTAAGGTGCCGCAGCTGCAGCCGGCCGCGGCTGGCGAGCAGCTCAACGGCAAGTCGCAGGTGACGACCTACAACCGCGTGATGTCCAACCATCGCTCGGTGACGAAGCCCAAGGACGTCAAGTACAAGCGCATCAACAAGGCCAAATCGAAGAGTCTCGAGGAGCTGCGCGGCCGCCTCAAGAACCTGGTGGAGCGGCCCGGACACTTGGACACCGGTGGCTATACGGCCGGCATGATGCCGCAGACGGCGCAGTCGTACGCGTGACACATGTCGCTGTCGGAGGCCCCGTCGGAGCCGCCGGCAGAGCAGCAGCCTGTCCAGCTGGTGCCTGTCCACTGCGTCTCGGCGGGCAACACGCCGGAGCAGCTGACGCCGCAGCGGCACAGCGCGCCCAAGCGTTCGCTGACGCTTCCCCGGATTCTTGTGCCGCGCTCGCCCAACGGGGCGGGTCACTCTGGCAGCGGGGACGGAGGCGGCGGCGGCGGCAATGGGCGTGGTGGTTTCTAGCAATTAAAGAAATTTTTCATACGCAATTGTGATAAAAAGTAAATTTGTTCTCCCATCCTTTCCCTCCCTCTCGCTCCATCTCTCTCCTTCTCAGTCTCACGCTTTTCTCTGACACTCGCCTTTATCATAGTCTCTTTTGTAACATTGTTTCCTGCCCACGGCATGTAATTTTATTAATTTAATTAAACATAATTTAGCTCTAGCTGCGCTGCATTTTATGATTTCACGTGAATAAATATGAATACACTCACTGAGTACTCATTGCAACACACTCACCACACTCGCTGTCTATTATTTGCGTATATTTCATTCATTTTATTGCCACAAGGAAAGCGTATGAAAAATTTCGTGGAAAACAGTCGAAAAACACTCGACAAGTCGAAAGAGTCTGTGACACATTTGCGTTTTGAGGACAATACGGAGGGTTCCAGGAAATTGACGGATGGCTGGTCGGTGGGTTACCCAAAACTGAAAGCTATGGTAGCTAGTCTAAGTATATACCTACATATATCTGTAGATAAGGCTAAAATACAATTAATGTCTGGGTGAAACTCTTAGTTAGGTAAGGAAATTTACACAAAAGATTCTTCATGACTAAATTAAATAGATAAATAGCTTTTTATTTAATTTACTAAATTTAATATTTTATATACTTCAATATTTGATAATATTTGAGAACAGGTTCTGCTTTTGAAGTGCATTTCCCAAAACGTTTAACATACTATTACAGAAGGTTACAGTCAAACGAATGCATTACCCAACACTGAATAAATTTAAAAGTTACAATATTTTTGAAAATAGGTTCTGCTCTTGAGGTACTATTACAAAATAAAAGTCGAACGCATTCATTACAAATTCATTACCCAACACTGAATAAATTTAGAAGCTAATATTTGAAAATTTTGAGTGCTGCTTTTGAAATGTATTTCCTAAAACATTTAGCAAAATAAAGCAGAATTATTATTACCAATTCAATTACTCAACACTGAATATAATCGAATTCCCGACCATGCATCGCTTTCTTGCTCAACAACCTCCTTTTTCGCTTTTTTGCCCAATTACTAAAACTATTTTTTGACACTTGCCTGTAAGGATTATAAAAACAAGTCAACTATTTTAAATAACTATATAATAGAGCTCTTTTGGTTAACTTTTCCAAATTATGAAATATTTCCCAAAATCAAAACCATACTTTCACATTGTCCACGTTCACTCGGATTGATTTGAATACCACTCTACCTAGCTGTAAGCTCTTCTCCATGGACTGTCTTCTAGATATCAGAATTTAAGTACAAGCGAGCTGTACAGGCATCTGAATATAGTATATATTTAAACTATAAAAATATATAAATAAATAATCCCACATATTTGTGCTAATTTAGCAGAGAGGATTATATATTTTCATACTTACATTTGCAGCAAACTGTTTATACAAGCAAAACACACACTCACACACACATATACATAGCTATATATGGAATAGTTATACAGCTTAAATGATTAACGTTAATTAGCCTAGGTAATCGAGAGTTTATTTTCGTTGAATTCTGCAGTTATTTTTGAAATTGTTACTAACTTTGGAGCTCTGCGCGCCATAAAGTTAAAACGTCATATGTACCTTGAAGCGATTAAATATATATGTTTGCATATGTATGTATATACATGTGTGTATGTATAGTCGTACATAAAACGAATATATGTATCTTTAGTGTTAGGTAAATGTGTGTTATAGCCTTAAGTTTCTTTGACAATGGCTACTCCAATTCTCAACTAAAGAACTCAAAGTACAATGCTCGAGCAGCGTCAATATAATACAAATATGTATGCTTCTATGTAATCAGATATATTTATAGTATATACATACATATATCCAAGTTTCAAAAGTGTAACAGTACCTAAGCGTAAGAGATCTATGATACCTATGTACCTATGATAAGCCCACTGCAAAAACTGTTTCATTTTCAATACTTTATATACTATATAATATACCATACATTTACAGTACCATATTTAAAAACTCAAATACGTAATATCGATGTTGTAGATCGGATTAAGCAATCAATTCAATTCCCTCGTCAATTTTGAACTCGAATCGAAATGAGTATTAGACAATTTGAATGTATTTAAAATACTCAAGTGTAAAGCGTGTTATTCTGAATATAAAGTAAGTGTGTTTATTGAGAACACCTATGCATAATTGTATTTGTGTATGTATGCGTGTACTCAGTATAGTTATAGCCACCCAGTGGATAATACTTTTAGCTTTTAAACGCCAAAGAATTAACATTTAAAGTCAAATATGCATTGTTTTGTATTATTGTAATATCTTTCACCTTATGTAGAGTCCGAACTTAAAAAGGGTGCCCACTTAATTTACACCTCTATAACCTCAAAATTTAAGTCAAGTTTTCAATTTTAAGAACAGTTCTCCTTTCCTGTGCTAACTGACAAATACTATGCAATTTAGAATAAATATTAAGTATATTAAGCCTTTAAATCTACCATTCGGTATTTATAACTGTAATATATTATATATACATGTATAGCATAGATGTGTAAATCCATGTCCGTTTGTGTATTGACTGCAAGATATTGTGTTTAGCAATATGCTGTGCTATAAATATCCCTTTCAGGTTAACTATGTAGAAAAACTGAAATTTACTGCAATTTTGCTCATTTTACAAGCTTCCACATGATGTAAAATAAATTTGATTCTTTGCTGAAGTGCTTAATAAAAGCTACAATTACTCGGCTTGAGTACTTTGCCTAAATGAGAGTATAATCTGGGAACACCACGGGTGTATTTAGAACTCATCCGATTAGGCGATTGGACTTGAACCTCACAGCGATTCGCGATGCCAAACAGTTTCTCTCTGACTGCGCTGCGGAGAGGCAGCATGGCGTGTTCTAAGGCAGCTCTGTGCCTGAGTTTATTTCTATTGATAGGCTGCAGCCTAATCAGTCTGGTAAGCTAATTCAAGTTCATGCTGTTCAAGCCGTTGCATTATCGCTTTCACGTAATCCAGGGTACTGCCGAGGTTGGCCCCACAGCTTCCTCAACATCACAAAGCATTGAACGACTATACAACCAGGTACTCAAAACCAGCGTGGAGAAAGCTCGGGAGGTCCAGCAGCATCTAACCGATACGAAAGATTCCATCGATGCTCAATACTTTACGGAACTGAAAAGTTATGAGGGTACCCAGGAGTACTATGGCGTTGCCTACTTTGTCTTTGCCGTGCTTCACAGCTCACTTGATAGCAACCAACCCGACCAACTGCTGCAGCAACTTCTGCCAGGCGAGAAAGCCGCCATCCGGGATGCATTCTCCAAAATAAGAGAAATATTGCGCAAGTACTTCGCTGCCACTGGGCAAGTGCATGATCAGCTGATGCAGAATCTAACCAGCTGGCAAACCGAAACCGGGAATGGCCTCTTGGAAACCTACCTGCACTTTCCAGACAACCTTCAGAGTGAGGTGCCCGAAATCAAGCTCACGAACTATGCAGAGCAGTCCAACGCATTGGTAGAAAGATTTGCCCGAATATTTTTGGGAGCCTAAGAAAATCTGAATAAAATATAAAAGATCCCTAATCTCTGTTCTGATCTCTTATTGAATATATTTGATGTTAGCTTCCAATGCTTACGAATGCTTACTGTCAGACAATCGGCTCGGCTATCGCCTTTTATATTCGGAGTTAATTCACGCAGACCCGACAACCCGTTAATTTGCAAAATACACTAATTGAAAGCTTCGATAATTGTGTGAATCTTTTTACGATGTCATATAACGTGTGTTCAGTATTTACACGCTTGCAGTGGGTATAATCATTTTGGCAAGCTGTTATTCATTATTAAATAGTCGCCTGGATCTGGCTATTTCCGTCTCTTTGCCCGTATCTAGACTCTAGTCTTTGACTTTTGATGTAATACTGGTAAGGCTTGATACAACTACTTCTATCTATTCGGCGCTGTAAATAAGTCGAAAAAATTCACGAAATCCTGCTGATTAATATTATTAATATATAATATATTATTCCTATGGAATATACTGAAGGCACATAAAGTAATAATGGAATATTAGCAAGGGTATTCAACCATCAGTAAGTAACTTCCTAGTGTAATTTGACTTTCGCAATGCATATGGGAGACGGGCTGATAGGTACCCTGTTTTCGGGTTAAAACTAATTATGAAAATTCAATAATTAAAATACACTTCAATTGTCTGATTTTATTTAGGTACAGTAATTAAACCCTATTGCTCCACCAGCTTATAAGCCTCTGCATACACGAGCCTCAACTGTTCGTCGTACTCTCGGAGCAACCCTCGCACAGCCCGCAGTGTGGGCATCAACAGCTGCTGCTCGCTTATCTTGTCTATGAACTTGATCTCGAGGGTCTCCAGTTGGGCGCGCAGTTCGCTGCAACTGCGCCGCAGCGAGCGAAGATGACGCTGGACATGACGTTGGCTGCAACGACTGCCCTGTGGACGACACTGTTCGACGAATGCGGCAAAGTTCTCCGCCATTGTCACCAAAGACTGCGTCCACAGATCAACGTCTTCGCGGAATTCCTGCACATTGAGCTCGTTTTGTTCTGCTTCCCTTTGCTTGCTCATCAGCCTACGCAACTCGCGAAAACTGTCCCGGCCGGGCTGGGCATCAGCTAGCCATAGCTGGAGTGGAAATATCGTTTTATGTACATATGGTAAACGCTTACGAGTAAAATAGCTACATACGCCCAGAGCCACAGCGAATATGATGATTACTAGTTGCATTCGAATTGAACGTTCTAATCTCGCCAAGCGTAACTCGCACACTGATTATAGGCTGTCTGTTCCCCGAGATCCCACGATTATTGTTCACAGCACCAATGGGCGCTATAGCCAAGGTCGCTCGAATCTTTTCGCCACAGTTTATAAGAGACACACGCAACTCTAGCGGTGACAGATTATCCCCGGATTACCGAAGTATCTGAAGCAAAACTGAGAAAACCGGACAAAAAGCTAAAGCATGTGGCGTTATTTGTTCCTGTTATCCGCCATATACTCCGTGGTAAGTCCTTTAACAATTTGTTGGAGTGATATAAGCTAATTTGTTCACAAATAGTTTAAGTTCTATCAAAAAAGGTGAAAGCTTAAAATCGATTAAGACCTTTCTTGCAAGTGTTACCGAAGTCCTAAGAGTGATTTAAGAAATTCGCATTGCTATGGAAGCAATATTTCCAGTTCAACTGAAGGAAACTGTATATCAGTCAGTGAATTATCCAGTCCAGATAAATACTAAAAATATAGAAAATACGGGTTTTTAAACAAATTCCCTTCAATGTTACTAATAACGTTATTTAATACTTTAGTCGTCTTTGGCAAGAGAAAATTTGGTTAACCTTTCCTTATAATTTTTTTTCTAATTAATGGATACTGCTAAATGAAAATCATTTACATTTTTATTTAATATAGTGCGCCGTTCCTATAGCACCCTGCGACCAGTTGGAAACGTATTTGTCTAAAGAGTTCTTTAACTTGAACCATAGTGCTCTTATGAAGGCTGTAGAGCTTCTTCAACTCGTCATCGATAGCGCGAAGGTAATGAGTCCAAGTGAAAGTGAGCAAAATGTTTTGGAAAGCTTCGCCGAGTTCATTGCGCGTGTCAAACCAACCGAAGACCCGGATGACATCTTGGAAATGATGGAAGGACTGGAGGAACTACTTTCCTTCGACGACAGTTTAGAGTCCGACGAGTCGGAGGATCTTATCGGAAAGCTATTGCGCCAGCATGGCTTTGAAGTGCTTGAAGAGAAGCTGGAAAAAGAAGTAAGGGCTTCCTTGAAGAGAATCGAAGCATATCTAAGGGAGCACGAGCACCTTTATCGAGACGATCCAATTTTGGTCGCCAAATTCACAGATTTCAGAATGGTGACAGATGTCGAGAATAAATTGTTAACGCTTATGCAATTCGTCGAAGCCATCGATTGTTAAGCAGCCAAAAGCTTAATATTCCACTTTAATCGAATGACAACTAAATAAATATGCCAAATTAAGTTTTAAGTCTTAACTCTACTCTTAAGCATACCATATGTCGCAGTTCTAGTGTTACAAGCCTATGTGCTACAGGGTATAAGTAAAGTTCATCTGATTAGCAACCTCTATATGTATATGGTAGATAGGTTAGCAAATGCGGAAGTCTTTTGAAATTGAAACTGCAATGATTAACGACGTAATAAGCTTTGAAGGTTTACAGATTACATTTAATTTCACAATGGAAAACTGAGAACTTAAGCTATTTTTACATTTTTAATAGTTTAGTTATAACATTAAATTCCTCTTACTTCTAAAAGTTTCGACTGGAAATGCCGTGTCCCAGGCGAGAATCAAATACATTCCGCTCTATTTGCGGAGGCCCATTTCCATCTGAGCTATAGCTATAAGACTCCGAACGAAAGAAATTGTTCGAAGAGCCTCCCCCGAAGTCAGAACTTGGGAATCCATTAGAAGATTGACCAAACGAATTCGGATGAATATGGGATCCCATCATTAGAGGTATCTGTAAAGATAGGAGAATACACTGTGAAATACTGGCAGGACATAATTTTGAGTTCGAATTCTTACCGATTGGCTCAAGGGAGAACCATAGCCAGTCTCCGTGAAACCAGAGCTACCGAATCCCGTCCGGCCTCTCAGGAATCCACCAGTATTAAATTCAGGTTCAAAATTCGACTGTCGAGTATTCGCAATTATAGAATTTACTAACTCAGCTGCTCAATCCAAGTTCAACTTACCATACGAAAGTTATTGGGAAAAGAGCTGCCAAAACGATTGGGATTGGAATATATTGCAAAGTTCGACTGCGAGCGGTCATTTGTGTCACCTTCTTGTGAGCTTGGTCCCGAAACACTGTGGGCCTCACCCGTAGAACGCTTATAGATTGAAACATAAGAACAGTTTCTTAAACATTTCTGACTACTTTCTTTAGTTGTAATCTAGAGCTCACCTCAGAGAAGGTATCTCCAGATGACAACTGTCCAACCAGCGATGCTGGCGTTTCATTACCGCGAATTTCCGAATTTGGTTTCAGAGGCTTAAACATATTCGAGGGTATCTTACGTGTGTCCCGTTCCACGCGGGTCTAACATTTGAGACATATAAATAAATTTATGAATCATATTTGATTGTTGCCGAGTATAGCTTACCCTTTCTAATGGACCACCGGAACTGAGCTAATGGGAATTTAGAAACAGATTTCAGAGATCTTGTTTTATAGCTGACATTTCAGTCTACTTACCCTAATTGCAATGAGTAGGCAACTTAGTAGAACTACGTGGGCCAACATTACTGATCGATATGCTGTGCAACGTCTCACTCGAGAGGCAGCTGGAAGCTTATTAAATCCAGACTCAGCATCGCCGAGAGGCTAACACGTTTGACTGGAAATACACAAGTTCAGAGCGGCATTGCTTGGGGTTATCATGCGCTACTGGGAAATAAACCGACTATATGTACGTAGTTACATTGTTTACCCTGGGCTTGTTGGAAATGGGAAACATGTCTGCCAGTCCAGTCTGCTGTCTGACGATCTGACAGAAACCATTCAAGTACCGTTTTCAATAATTATTGATGCGATAGTGTTTTGTAGAGAAACAAATATTGGCAGAATATAATATGCATCTAACAGTTTATTGCACTCGACTGAGCTGCTTTGACGTGACTTATACATATTAATTTAATGAAATGAGGCTCACACTTATCTCCCATAGCCATAGGGTGATAAGCTCGGGTACCTGGGCAGATAACGGGGGCTTGCAGGGACATACACTGTGCGGTAACCAAAGGCGGGTAGTTCCGGTATGCCTTCGGGTTTCTTCTCTACCTCAGGAGTTTTGGCTTTATCGTCCGAATTAGGCTTTTCATCGGAATTGGGTTTCTCATTTGACTTGTCTTCCGGACTGGCCTCTTGAAGATAGGGATTACCGTAGCCCAATCCCGGTCCATACCCTGGGAACTGGTGGTGAAAGTGCGGCAGGCCGTAGGGCGAGTATGGTGGACGTTGTAGCGGATAGCTTGGATAGGGATATTCCGAACCCACTGCCTTTGGCAAAGGTTCTGCTTTGGGGCTGAAACCATATCCAGGGTAAGGCTGAGGATAAGGATACGGAAATCCAGGCAGATGCGAGTGCGCGTGAATATGAGGCAGCTCAGCAACCTTCTCGGTTGTTTTTGGTGAAACTGTGGTGGCTTCAACTGGCGGGATAGTTGTCTCTGGCTCTGCGACTGCAGCCTGTACAAGCCCCAAGCCACCGTCAGCTGCCTGCACTCCAGTATCGGGGCTGGCAGTAGCCTTGTTCTCTGGCAGGGCTTCAGGAAGGAGTGTGGTTACTTCTGGTAACTTGGTGGGAGGTGTAGGTTTAGGTTGAGGGTGAGTATGCACATCCTCCATGGACTCGACATCGTAAGCCGCAGCCAGACCCAAGCACCAGCTCAGAGTCAAGAGCAACTAAGCAGAAGCCAAGTATTGAATAGAATGAAACAAAACAAGCGTTGGAGCTCGCCTTACCTGGCAGATTGACAGAATCTTTAGGTGCATTTTCGCCGTTTCGAGTGCTGCAATTAAACTGTTGGCTATAATCGAACGCGATTGGGTTTTATACACTCGGCCGGCAGCGCTGCTCTCGTCTGTTGAATGAAGCAAGCCGACAATTAGAGATTAATTCCAATTACGAAGCGAGACCGCACAGTCTCACAGCCGTCGTAACGCGGAAAATCCCTAGGAATCAGCTCGAATTTTCCCAAGAACTGCGTTCAGAATGGTGTCACCTCAGGGTAGACTCGACGTCATGAGCATTTGACACGGTCGTTAACCTTGGCAACTGCGCGAATCGATTGCCAACGATGGCCCATTAAAGAGCTACCCAAACTCTATAAAAGTGTCCAGTCTGGGGCAGCGTTTTCTTGTTGCATTCCACCTTCAACATGGAGAGCATTTGGGCAGTAAGTAGAATGCCCGTTTTATACTTCTATTGTGTCCGACTTCAATCTCTTATCCAGCTCAAGTTGGCCTTCTTTCTCCTGCTCATTGCACGGGTGAAGATGCCAACAGCAGCGCCACAAGATCCAACAGGCGATTTCACAATCACTGAGAACCGACCGTCATCGGTGGCTCCAGAAGCGACTCCAGACGAAGAGCCGACAGAGGCCCCAGCCGAAGCTCCGGCGGATGCCCCAGAAGAAGTTTCGGATGCTCCGGAGGCACATGACGAAGCTCCGGAGGAGGTCTCAACTGTAGTTTCGGCTGAGGCCGAAGATGAAAAACCAACTGAAGCCGAAGAAGAAGCAGCACAAGAACCACCAGAAGAAGAAGCACCACAAGAAGAAGCAGCACAAGAAGAAGCACCAGAAGAAGAAGCACCACAAGAAGAAGCAGCACAAGAAGAAGCACCAGAAGAAGAAGCACCAGATTCAACGACAGTCGCCACCTCCTCAACAAACATAATGGATCTGATGACGTACACTCCGGAGATGGAAGATGGATCTCCGACGCTGCATCCGGCAAAGCACAAGGACGGTATACATCATGTGCGGGCACATGACGGTTTCCACAACATCAAGCACGAACCGAAGTGGGCGCATTGGAACGATAGGTTCACCACAGATGCGAACAAATAAAGACACACAGTACACAAAAACTGCAAGCGGAAACATGGTCGAAGTACTTCCAGTTTCGAAATAGTTTCCTTTTCTAGTAATACCTCATAGCTAAATTAACTGTGGCTACGTTTTCATAGTTCTTCTAGTTGATACTCCTGGGCTTCTTCTACGATCTTTGCCAGGTGTCACACTCTCATGAAGGTGCAGTAGGCTCACTGATAATCAATCAACAGGTATTTAGGATTTGTGGTCACAAATCTTAGGGTTTATTAATGTATAGCTATCAAGGGTAGTCCTTGCAATACCATCAACATAGAGCACTGATAACAGGTGTTCAGGAGTGTCCATGAACCTAGAACATTGTTATCAGGTGTTCAGCAGTGTCCTAGTGACCTATGCTATCCTAATTCATTTGTATATACTGTTGGTAAAGCTGAGTTTATCGAGTTTCCATAAAACCAACATTGAGCATTGATAACAGGTATTCAGAGGTTGTACTCCTTGCTTTCCTATGCTGTCAACATCAATTTGAAAACGGAGCAGAGTTTATCGATCGTTGCTATGCATGCAGATCCAACGAGGTTACTTGCGCATTGCGTGCAGTCTTGATGCTCCATGATACCCCATGGGAAATGAATTAGTTATACTGCCCATACAATGACTGTTAATGGATACCTCGACCTCGTCACGTCATATGATAATTGCAATTGTAATGCACAGTTTCCCTCACTCCGACTGATGCTTGCATTGCAATGCAATGGAGATGCTCTAGGCGCCTGGAGAAAGAACATCCCGATCTTGAGTTTGGCAGCGGCCATAACTTTAATTTCAACTAGAGTTTCTTGTTGCTTGGTATCGCCACTTAAACATAGACGTCGCCTGACTGTTCACTTAATTACTGTTCACACACAACTACAGAACGGGGGAGCGCGGAATGCAGAGGCGCAGCGCTTAGTTCTTCCACTTGTTGTTCTCGTAGTCCCACTTGGAGGTCAGACCGGTGACGGGGTTGATCTCCAGGTCGATCATACGCTTCAGCTGCGCCTTCTGGTGCTCCTCGTCGAAGGTCACTGGCAGCTCATCGTAGACTGTAATAGACAATATCGACAATATTCAGTTGTTCCACTGGCGTCAACGTCAGCGTTGTCCACTCACCGAACAGGTTCATCAGGATGGCGATCCAGATGGCGGCGGCGCTGAAGAGCAGGCCGACGCCCAAGTGCAGCTTCCACTCGCCGGTGCCGGCTTGCACCTCGGCAATGGTCTGGCAGAAGCTGGCACGGTACAGGGCCTTGATCTCCTGAGGGCTGAGCTTCTTCCAGTCTCCCTGCTCCTTGGTGCGCAGAGCGTTGATCTCATTGGTGGCCTCACGGAAGCGCACAGCGGGCATGGGGTAGTCGGCGCGATCGGCGTAGCAGGCGGTGCCGTTCCAGCCGAAGCCAACGATCTCGCGCTTGCCAATCTTGTCCAGCGTGTGGATGGAGGCGACGCTGCCCACCTGAGCGTTCCTCGGCACCTGGGCGGCCAGCTGGCGCAGCAGGGCGTGGTTGATAAGTCTGAGTGCCATGGTTTGGTTTCAGAGCTGCAACGAGCCGAAGAGGGGGGAGAGGACTTGGTTTTAGTTACGTGCTTTGCGCAAGGCCTGTAGATTAGCGGAGGCAGCCCTAGGTTATACGTGACGCATGAAGGTTATGTAACCCCGTGCCGAGCAGGGAAGGTGTGTGCAGTGCACGATTCGCCATTGAATGCAATCGGGTGGCATCTGCTGGCGCTGCAGCTGCTTATTCAATTTGTGTTTTCTCGCTAAAAACGCCCGCCCCGAGCGCATAATTTTCTCATTTTTCATTTCGCTCGGCGTGCGCCTTGCGCCTTGCGCCGCTGCTGCTGTTGTGTAATCGAAGACTTTTCGTTTGCATTTTCTCTTGCGCTCGCCACTCGAACGGGAGCTGCGACTCGGGCTAATTCGGCACACAGAATTACTTTGGGATTAATTGACGCGAAGCTAGGCAGAAATTGCAATAACAACCTTAAATTTTAGCACTTTAAGACAATTACCAAATCGAATGTCGGTCACGGTTTGTTCTGCGAGAGGTGAAGCAAGCTGTTCGGAACAGGTTCGAGTGAACGCTCACGGAACTAAATGAATGAACGAGTTCCGTTCATTCGGTTCGTTCAGCAAGCATATGTTTATGGTTCTCTGCTAAGCATAACATAGTGAGCAGCTGTTAATAACAGAGAAGTATCGATAATAACTTTCGATTGCTACGTGAAGAAATTTAAAATAATTTAATTTTTGTGCAAATAAATTAAAGTATTTCGTTTTTAAAAAGTGAAAATGGCCAGTATTACTCCCACTAAATTGCTACTCAACGCCCCTTCGCGAATAATTCAAGTAACTCAAAATAGCGCTGGTGCTCCGATTGTCATGTTAAAACCTGCATTGATACACAGAGAATATTATATTGGTTTTTTTATTTTATTTAAAACTTGTACAAGCAAAATTAATATGACTAATATTTAAAAATGTGTACAAATCTCGTATTGTTAATTTTTTTGTGTTCCTAAAATATCAACTTATCTTTGAGAATTATTCAAGAAACTCTAGATGAGTTATCGATAGTGTTCCGTAATCAATGTTAAAACCGACATTCTATCGATATATAAAAAATAGTGGTTTTATCTGACATTATTTTAAAAATGTAAGGTAAAATTAACGATGTCTAATAATTTCGAAGTGTTTTTAGAAATGTGAAGAAGTCTCGCATAGTTAATTTCTTCGAGTCAACAAAATCGTGATAAGCCCTCACCAAATTGCGGTCCGCGTCTTTTGTACCTTGGCTCACCTCAGCCATCTTCAGATTGGCCATGTCCCTAAATGAGGTTAAGCCCCTCGTATACTCTTCCATGACCTTGGCCTTGATTCCGGCATAGGCCCCTTTCGTGTATTGGTTCAGCACATCATCCTCCTGATTGTACTGCACCTGCAGCTGCGAACCGAAAGCGATGGCAAACTCCGCGCTGAATTGCTTGAACTTGTGCTCATTTAGCTCTCGCGTCTGGGAGCTCCAACGGTCCGCGAATGCCTGCATTCTTTCAATCATGGATTGATCAGCCACGTTCGACTGAATGATTGATTCGGCCACCGAGAGCCTGTTCCTCAGTTCCGATTGCAGGGTCACATCTAGCAGGCTGTCGCCGAGCTGCCGCAGTTCGCCTATGAGAACTCGATCTCCATCTGGAAGATTTCGGGATTCTCCAAAGCTCTGTGGGCGGAGTCTCACATTATGTTTGCTTTTATTGTTTGTATAGATATTTTATTGCTTTATACACACCACAAGAGCCAGCGTTAGTAACAACTTGCAGAGCATCTTCAAGAATAAATCAAGAAACTCGAGATTTCAGAGCGAAGCCCTGCGCTTTATACGCTACAGAACCCCAGAGAAGCTGATTACTGAGTTGCAGTATATGTAATACACACATGTATGCAAGTATGTATGTAATGCGGGGCAGCGGCTTCAAAGATAGTGAAAATAACTTTTTCTTTTGCTTCCTATGAACCCAGGGAAAAACCTATTAAATGATAATACCAGCAAAGAGTTATATATATGTACATATAGTATATAACTTAACTTCGGCGTACCGCAGGCTTTATACCCTAGCGAAGAATTGCATATTTATCATCTGATTTTTTCTTCTTCCCTAATGAAGTTATAATGTGAGTTATACCTTTCACCATTGAAAATGGGTACAAATGCTATATCAACTTTGTGGAAATGTGTTTAACAGGCAGAAGCAGGCCTGACAGACCATACAAAGTATATGTCCCTCTGTCTGGCTATCGGTTTTTTTTGAGCACACGACTTCATCTACAAGAGCTTGAGACACCAAATTAGGAATAAGGGTTCCTGTATAACATACGCACGAGAAGTTTATTTCAAATTTCATGTGCCACGCTCACCGTCTCCGCAAATCGATAGCTACAGTAGAATGCACTCGACGGAAATTTACCATTCACCCACTATGTACATACATATGTATTAAGGCTACTTTGCTGCAGCTGCTGCTGTAATAATCGTAGTCAGACGGAAATAGAGTTACTTGCCAGTTGATGCAGATAAATTCGTATATATACTTTTCGCTAACCAGCGAAATATGACGCCAAGAAAATCTCGCATTGGTTCGTATGTATTATTTTATTTTGATTTCAATTCATATCTCATAAATGTACACATTTAAATTAGACAGAGACAGGATATATTAGTTTGATATATTGTGTATTATACTTTAGTTTTAGCTATTAGTTCCGCTGTCGTGTGGCTTGGGGTTAGGAGTGTTTGTCCTGGTTATTTTGCTATTTGTTATGGGGCGTACATCCGGTATGGATGGAGCTGGATCTGGGGAGTTACGTATATTTGATGCATAATGCTGCTGCTGTAAGCACTGTATGGCATAATAAATTGTTTAAATAGTTTGTGTATTTTGTTTTATAAATATGCAATATGTTTATAACAATATTTAATGATAATTACGCAAATAATTAAACTAAAGTGAAAGCTTTTTCCTTTAAATGTACATCGTCGTCTTGTAAATTGGTAGTAGCAAAAACTTAGGGCTACATTTACAATTGTTTTACTTTTTGTTTTCGTTCTCTTTTCGCAATTACGATATTCTGTTGGGTTATGGTATAAAAAGTTGATACCGCCGCACGATTACTCACTTAATATAATTGGGCATTTTTGGTTTTATATACAAAAGAGTTCAGTTTTCATTTGTTTGTTTTTGTTTTACTTTAGCAATTGTGTAACATTAAATGTTGGGTTTACGCCTACAATTGTTTAGGGTTGCGTTGGTCTGACGATATGATCGCTGGTCTAGGAGTGTGATGGAGTTCTATGGGGAGTTCTTAACTTTCATGGGCAATTGCATTTCTAACAAGTGCGCTAAAAAGTACAATTTCAGTTTGCGGTGCATGGAGGAGGAAGGCGCGGTGGATCTGTAGGGATTGCCTATTATTGGACATTGGATAGCTACAAGAATCCCAATGAGGATTGCCTCCAATACAATATAGTCAGTACTAAGTGCGTATAGTACTTTAACGGATCCAACCGCAAGTTAAATAATAATAAAAAATGGATTATTGGCTTGGTGCAAATGTAGAGCTCTTGAAACTGCTTTTAAATCTGTTGGCAAAAAGTAGTGCAAGAAATCGCATTTGTGAGGCAATTGTTTGGAGGGTGCAGGGTATGTGCGAGTGCGGAATGAGCTGCTCCATAAACGTTCAGATCCAACGCATGAATTTGGCATGTAAGAAGTTATTGTAATTGGTAATGCGACTTGGCTTCTAGTCGGCGCCCGCAGAGCTGTCGGGCGTCACATTGGAGTCCAGGCTGGCGCAGTCGGACTCCTGGTCCTGCGTCTCGGAGTAGTTGGCAGCCTCCTGCAGTCGCATGAGCATGTTCAGCTGTGAATACAAGCGCACGTTAGGGTCAAGTCGTTGGGGGAGAGACTATTGATGTGATCGTACCAAGGGATCCTGCTGCTCGCCATTGCTGAGGGCTACACCCTCGAGGCCCACATCTTCGGCATTGATCTGACGCAGTGGCGGCACAGAGTCCGGCCCGTAGGGCCAGGGATAGGAGTTGCGTATGAAGGCCGAGGGATCGTTCCAGGCCCCGCCACGTCGGCCGTAGAGCTGCACGCCCTCGCGCACGGCCTCGATGAGGTACGGCGACAGGTGATAGTTCCAGATGTCGGTGAACCACACTTGAGAGTCCTTCAGGTCCAGCGGGCAGGAGAGGAACAGACGCGGCCCGATGGTCACGTCACTGGAGCTGTGAACCTCGAGGAAGCGATTGATGTGCTGCCACACGGAGGGCAGCCAAGCCAGCACCGCCGACAGCTCGGGCTGCGCGTGCTGCGACTGCAGCTCCAGTTGGAAGAGGCGACGGCGCAGGAAGCGCCCAAGGAATCCCTTCACCGGCTCCATGTGGTTCGCAGTGAGCACCTGTCGGGAATAGAAGCAAATGCGATTGAGTGAAAAGTGCCAGGTAGAGTGGAGCTGCGGCAGACTTACCCAGCGGAAGTTGTGGTGCAGCTGCAGATTGGTCGTGTTGCAGGTCGCCTGCGACATGGTGCCAATGATGCAGGGCAGCTTGGTGGCCGGCCCAGCGCTGAGCAGGCACGAGAAGACATCGCCCAGCGCGGAGGCGTGGTGCAAGTTGTCCAGGATGATCACAGAAGGCAGCTCCGACACGCCATTCGCGATGGCCGCCTGCTCGGCGATGTGGCCCAGATATTGGCGCAGATCCTTCGAGGTCTTGTGGTCCACACTGCGGGCGGAGATTAGCGGTCAGAAGAAGGTCACAGGAAGTGCCCAGAGATTACTTACTTGAACGTGGCTATGGCCTCCGAGGGATTGCCGCGACCGGCGCGTGCCACCAGGAACTCGGCGAGCCGGCGTGCCAGATAGGACTTGCCCGTGCCGCTGGGCCCGCACAGGATGAGCCGGCGATGCTCGGTGAGCAGACTAATGTAACGGTGCACAATGCTGCGCGGAATGAGGCTGTCGAACGCCAGACTGCCCACGCCCTGCAGGCAGATGTACAACGTCTTCACGTTGCCCACGATGTAGCCGCAGGGCAGTAGCTCGGGGAATCCCATTTCCGGCCCGCGCTTCGCCTCGCCCAGGTGGTACGACGTGATGGAGTCCGTGTTGAGGCCCAAATTGGTGCCGGGATCAATGCGCGCCACGTAGTCCTTGAAGGTCTTCCTCACAATGTAGTCCAGGTTCTGCCAGGTCGTCTTGCCCGAGATGTAGGTGCACGCGATGACGAACTCATTGCAGCTCGCCGCCGAGAAGGCAGCGGACTGACGCTCGCCCTGCTGCGCCTGCGACTGCTGCGACTGCGCTTCGGCCTCGTGGCTGGCAATGATGGCGCCGTTGGCATAGAAGTCGTCCAGCTCGAGCAGCTCCTCGCAGTACTTGGCGAAGGACTCGGGCTGGCCGAGGTAGCAGGCAATGGCGATCTTCTTGCCGTCGCACACGTCCGGTAGCTCCTCCACTGCGCTGGGCATGTGCACGGGGCTGCTCAGCTGGACGGCCTCCAGGGCCGGAGGTGGTGGCGTCAGATCGATGTGTGTGCTGGGACTCATTGGCGAGACTGCCGCTGCACTCGGTGCTGGCGGCGGCGGCGGCTCTGGTGCCGGCGCCGGCGGCATGCACTCCTCCTCCAACTCCTCGCTCAGACGAGGCGGCAGCTCCATGGGCGGGCGGGAGTTGCCATCGGCCAGGGAATAGCGACGCGAGGCATCCGAGCCAGTGGCGCCGCCGCCAAGCGAACCATTCGGACTTATAGCCTGGCCCAGACTCGCCTCGGAGCCTGCTAGTGAGCGGCTGGTCACGAGCTTCTGGAGGCGCTCGTTGTTCTGCTTCAGCGACATCATCTCGGCACGCATTTTGTTCATCATGTCCTTGAGGCTCTCCAGCTGCGATGCGGAGCTGAGCGCCTCCAGTCGTATGTCGGTCAGCACCAGATCCTTCTCGCGCAGCTGCTTCTTCAGATCCTCCACCACCTGCTGGTCCTCCTGCTCGATGGCGTCGATGGGCTTCGCATTGTCGATGAGCGTCAACGTCTTGGCCGGACTGCTCTGCTTGCTGGACGCATTGGCGACGGGCAGCGGTGGCGCCGGCTGCGTGGCCAACGCGGCCAGACCCAGTGGCTCGCCGTGTGCGTGCATGTGCCCGTTGTGAGTGCCTTGCGTGGCCTTCTCGTGGTGCTGTCCCACATGGCGACTTGTCTTCGAGATCTTCGCGTTGCGCGAGAAGGCCTTGGTAAAGCTGCTGCGCAGCCAGCCCTTCTTCTTGTTCGCCTTGTTCTTGTCCTGCGCCGCCGAGCAGCCCGAGCTGATGGAGTTCAGTGAGCACATGGAGTCCGTGCTGTGCTGCCGCTGCATGCCCATGCCCAGAGCCAATCCCTGGCCATTAGCACCATTCGCTCCGTTCGCGCCGTTGACCTGGCCGGACCGAGCGCCACTCGCGGTTGTCGCTGGCCCCGGCGGCGGCTTTTGCTGCAGCATCAGCTCATTCTGGCTCTGGCCCTGCGTCTGCACGCCCATGCTCTGCATGTGAGCGGTGGTCAGGCCAGCCTGGATGGACTGCTTGCGCAGCAGCTCGATCGTCTGCCGCATGTCCGTCAGTTCGCCGTCCTTGCGCTCCGCGGTCGCCGTCAGCTGCTGCAGGCGATTCGTCATGTTGGAGAGCGACTGCTCGAAAGCGGAGACCACATGAGCCTGCAAGAGAAACAGAGAAAGAGATGGGAGTGTGAGAGAGAGAGAGAGAGAAAGTGAGTGGGAGTGCATTGCAAGAACCTCATAAAGCGCTCGCTGACTTCGGTAATTTATCATTTGAATTGGCTTCCCCTTTGCCTGCTGCTGCCCCTTCTACGCCTTGTTCTTGCTTCTCCTGTTGCATGCCGCTTGCGTGCGCTGCATTTTAAACTGCTGTTTGTTATGCAAGTTGCCACTTAAGCAGCAGCTACAGCAACAACAAGTACTTCTACAACAACAATTATAGTCAACGGCTGAATAGGGATGTACACTTACAGTCACGATATTTATTCATCGCAGTATTCGATGATTCAATGTTGGCATAACAGAGCTACAGTTGGGTAATCCATAATCAGGACAATTAAGGATGCTAAGTGCAGATTATCAAGTCTAAACTAACATAGAAAAAACATAGTACTGTTTGTATTTTGCAATCAGAAATAATATCTATAGCTATCTATGTATATCTTTAAGCTCCATTTGGAGGATAAAAAAAGAAATCAGAGGGAATGCGGAAATTGTTTTTTTTTTCAATTTGAATGTTTAGTTTAATTTATATAGAGAAGACAAATGTTGGAAAAAAAAATTTTCTCACTAATAAGCTAAAAATATATATAGAAAAATTTGTTATATACAGAAAAAAAATGCGTTTATTATTTATCAGTCGAAATGAGAAAATTATAGTTTTTCTTTTGGTACACGTTTTAAAAAACAGTCTTAGAAGTGTTTTGGAGAACGGTCAGTTTCTATACCAATATTTTTTATAGAAAATAAATTTTTTCTGTTTATTTATACGATTGCAACAAAACATTAAACTCCAGAGTACTATATAATGATGATAGTCTGAATAAATAGAGCCTTCAGGCTAAGATATACTTTTAATGTCTTCAAATAGTTGATATTAAGTCACTTATCGTCCCATCTCTAATTTGACCCTGCCAGAGACTATGAGTCACGCCTTTTGACTGAGCCTAGAGCATGGCTTACGAACTTCTTGAGAATCTCTCCTTGTAACTCCCTGAATCCGGCTCTTGACTTCCCATACACCTTGCGCCATAAGCAAGCATTTGACCAGGGACCCCAGCCAAAACATAAAGACAGAGCGAAAGAACCCGGAGAGAGCCTGCAGTAGTTTTACGATGGGACGTGACCAGCGAGCGGCGCTCGTGTTGTGACTTCAGAGAGGTCATTGCAGCCGCCGTCGACGCGCGTTCTGTCATCGCTAAGTGCAAGAATAAAACCCCAACCCGAAGCCCAACTCAAGTACTGGCCCTGCCCGCAGCCGGCGTGTACTAAGTACATCAAGTTAATGAGCGCTATTAGAGTCGAAAATAAAGTGACTCAGCGCAGGAAGTTGTAATTGCAATATGCTGCACAGACGCGAGGGGGAACCAGTTGCAGAGAGGAGCGCACGAAGGGAAATGCATAATGAATTCTGCTGATTCGCAGAGCTCGAGCCCAAGTAATTGACTTAAGAACTGGGGAACAAGCCCTTGATGGATGTCGGAGCTTTGATAGAGGTCTGTGGTTGTAGCACAATAGATGCCAAATATAACAAATTCAAATGGGGCTTGAGTGACAACAAAATTCGGAGAAGAAAATCAAGCTGGCGATGAGAGGATTTGATAAGAAGTAGTTTTCACGGCATGATTCTGATATAAAGTCCCATTTAGTTGACTCTATCCCTCTCCCTCTCAGCTTGATTAAGTTTCATATAAATTTCCATGTTATCTGGATTAGAATCAATGTGAAAGAGACTTGGAGATACAACACGTAAGTTGTCTGGCGCTCTTCCTCTTTCCTCGATTAATTAGCAGACTGCGATTATCGTTTAATTAACTAACATTAGCATCGGCATGCGGTCTTTCCTTGGTTCATTGGAAATTCATAATAGATCGACGGGGGAAATATGAATGGATGATATCATCGCAGCGACAGTCTGAGGTTAGTTACTGTACGGCCAAATAGGAAGACTTTGCACAAGTTTTTGTCTATCTCCAATCGCACTTTACTTTGTAAGCGACTTGGTCGCTTTTCGGTACCTCTCTATCTTTTTCTCTCTCTAGGGGAACGGGGTCTTACGTGCCTATGTTCCGTTTATTGATAAGCATCTAACACGTTTCACGTTTTAATTTGCGTGCCGCTTATGCAAATTAAGCCGAGTCAACACGCTCGGCACAAAGAGCAATGAGAAATAAGTCAACAGAGGCAAAAACTATAAAACTGTTGACCAGTTTGAGAGCTCGACGCTTTCAGAGTTCAAGGACGCCGGCTAAGCTCGTTTTAGGCTATTTTCGGCCAACTCGACTGCAAAGCACCTCGCGCCTGACCCCTCAAAATTGAAATCCTATGAGTCGAAAAGTTGACTCTTATCGCAGCTGTCTGGGGTTAACCAGAACAGTATCACCTCTACTCGGTGCTGTGCTTTGTCCCGGATAATGTTTTGTTTCGTGTCACGTTAGTCATACACAGTGTAATCAATTTTTATGCCTGCCTCTTGCCAGAGGCTACGTGAGGCGCCTGCACAAATGCCGCACGCTTTTATCTAACGAATAATGCGGAAAGTTGCGTCAGGATTGTGCACCGAAAAGGGTATAAAGGAGCTGCCTGGGTGGGGGAAGAGAAGGGGGAAAGGGTCGCAGAGCTGTACGTGGTTTTTAATTTGAAGCTGTTGATTGCAATGTTTCCTGTTGTGGTTGGTTGCCAAGCAGGTGCCAAGGCAGGTACAGGCAAGGGCAAATTGTTTGGGGCACGTAACGCACGACATATAATTTAATTAGTCTGGCAACGCTGCGCATCGCTTTTGCCGCCGTGTTGCCTAATTTGTTAATAGTGTTAAATTGGTGTGAGCTGTCAGGCAGGGGAAGCAGGTGCTTGGGAAAATATTAAAGAGGTTTAATAATCATTTTTTATTTCAAATATAGGGGTCTTATTATTATGCTGTAGTCTTAACTAGACTTTCACCCACTTCCTTAACTGATGCCATTGTGAAACCTCTTAGTCTTCTTTGCTCTAATTTCTCAACGGAAATGGCACAAAATAGTCGAAACGAAAGCAAATTTGTCTTGCTAAAATATTAATACCAACGTTACAGACATATGAAGCGAAAGCGAGAAAGGAAAATGGCAAGACGGCAAGTAAAGCTTTAGCTTAAAAAGGCTCGCCTAGTAACTACCCTGCATACTACGAGGGTCGTTCAATAAGTCCATAAAAAATCCGAGTGAAATCCGAAATCCTATTTTTTGGACCAGATTAAATTATTCTTAATATTAGCTTATGGTTTCCCACTAGGAAATAAAATTTAATTCAGATTTAAGTTAGAGAAAAAATATTCGATTGCAGTCTAAAAAGCTAGCGACAGGTAAGTCTAACAGTTTTATTCAAAAAAAAAAAAAAAAACGCAGTGGTAAAAAATAAAGCGAATAAAAATTAAATTAAAAATTTTTTATTTTATTTGTCTGCTTCACCTACAATTTAATTTTTTTTAGTTTCTATGAGTTCGTCCTACTCCTGCCAGCCTTTTCAGGAGGTGCAGGGTATCAGAAGCGACAACACATGCAGAGGCAATAAAATGACAGCAAAAAGAACACAGCGAACAGAGGCAGGCGAACGGAAGTCAAGCAAACTCACAACCAACAATGCATGCAGCAGCAACAGCCACTGCAACAGCAACAACAATGCTTGCAACAATATCAACAAAGGAACAGCGAACACGCCTATAACATGCGCAGCGGCTGTCAAACTTTGCAGTCACTTTCGAACTGTGTTTGCATGCCTGCTGGCTACAACATGCTGCTGCTTTAGTTGCAATCGTTGTTATTGTTGCAGTTGCACATGTTGTCGTTGTTGTTGTTGTTGCTGCAGTTCTTGTTGCTGTTGTTGTTGCCGCACTTCATTAGCACAACGACGGCAACGAAGCGTGCAGCAACGCGTTACGCCTCGACGGAGAATGCTTACAAAAAGGGCGAGCAAAGCAGAGAGGGACAGAGAGAGAGAGAGAGGAGGAGAAAGAGAGAGAGAGAGAGAGCGAGCAGGACAGAGAGCAGAGTTGAAAGGGAGTGTGAGCTGAGTTCAGCCAGGCTGCAGATGCTAAGAGACTGCAACAACAACAGCAACAGTTGCCAACTTTAATTTGACTGTCAATGTTGCTGGCGGGGGAGTTGCTGCTGCTGCTGCTGCTGTTGCTGCTGTTAAATATATTGCCTGCAATTTGCAGACAGCACAAAACAAAGATCAAGTTCAATGCCAACAACAACAATAACAACGACAACAACAACAACAACAACAACTGTTGTAACAACTGCCAAACGAGTCGACGAGTTGCTTTGGGCCAGCGAGTTGCAACAGCAGCAGTAACTGATAAGAGTCGCAGCTGCTGATAAGCTCGCGTGCGATATATCAGCTTCAGATAAGCGTAAGCGGTTGCCCAACAACAAAGCCATAGCCTTCGCTTAGCTTTGCAGTTAGCGAGCGTTTAAGTAGGTCGCAGCAGCAAAACGCTGCTCCTCATGTTGCTGGCGTGCATAAATCACACACTTGACAATAGCTGCCGACATCGGGCCGCCATGTGTTTGCCACAGCACAACATGTGCCCCCTGACCTTTGCGAGTGATTTATGCGACGATTGCAGATGCAACTGCAACTGCAAATGCAACTGCAACAACACTTGACATTTGTCTGCAGCCTCAGCAGCATAACTGTAACAAATGTCATTGCAGGGGCGTTCACGTTAGTGGGCGTGCCACTTGCAATTCAATATCCCACGGCGACTCTTGTGCAAGCCGAGTGAAAGTTTAACACCCACACAAGGGACGTGGGGGGGAAGGAGGCAGGAGGCAGCCTGAGAGGCAACCAGCGTGCATTATTAATAATTAATAAAGGTCGTCGGGTTAAGCTGGAATTCGCAAATAGTAATTTTCCGCTAGGCTTTTGGCATGGCAAAAAATGCGCAGAGGTGTGATGACTTTGACCTTGAGCAGAGGCGCGTGCAGGCTGCTTCCTTGCTTCGCAAGACTTTGATTGATTTCACGGCGAGGAAATTGACACCTTGAAATATGCAGAAACGCTGATAATAATAGAAAAATGTCTGCTGGTATATTAATTGCATGCCACTCAGTATTTTCCATAATATTCCGTATTCCTAGTGTTACTGCAAACCATTAAAAACGCTTTCTATTGTGTTTTTATGTAACTTTGCTTAACAATCTATGGTCACCCGAGATAAGATAATATGGGAACTGAAAAATAAAAAGTGAGCGCTACTCGAGCTTGCTAATCTTTACGGCACGCTGGTTATCAAAATATAAATTGTAATAAAAATGTTTTAGCCTGGGACTGCCTTTCGCTTAAAGTCCGAGTGTACTGCAATTTTCAGAACAAGTTATTTTTGCTTGTAAGACCTATGCAAAAATATTCTCGAACCCTCATTTGCAAGTAATGAAAACTCTATCCGTCTTTTCTAAAATGTAAAAAATATATATACAATAAAATGTTGCTTATTTCCTCACATGGCTTAAATTCAAAAATATATTAATTGTTTTTATAGACACAAAAAAATAATTATTTTTAATATTCGCTAAAACTTAAGCTTTTCAATTAATTTTTTTTGTTTGTTATGAGCTTGTGCAAAAAATATATATATATTTTTTTTTTAACTCATTTTGAAGAAGAGTATAAATCCTTAGGGAACCTTAACAAATAAATTTACGGCCTTCTTCGGCATTTCCTTATGCTTGCTCATGAGTCAAGCCCACGCTCTACGTTCTCGCTTGTATCTTCATTTCCCTGACTCTGCGATTGGCTACGCCTCGAACAGAGACATGCTCGCCTGCCTTTCATCCTGGTCGGAGCTGATCACAACAGAGCGACCGCCATATAATAAACTGATTAACAAACTAATCCATTTTGATTGTTTACGATTGAGGTGTCTGCGTGTGTGCTCGTGTGTGTGTGTGTGTGCCTCCCGGAGACTGTGTTGCCAGTTGGATGAGCGCGAGAGTCGGGATCTGCGACTGGGGATATGAAGTTGTGGCCAGGCGCAAAAATAGCAAATCATCATTAAGATCTTGTGTAGAATTGAGCAGCAGAGGCCGCTCGAAGCGAGAGAAACGGCACCATTCAGAACACATACACATGCAAACACAAACACATTGACGCCTCAAAGAAGCAATCTCAGCCAGAGTCGAAGTCGGAGCTGGAGCTGAAGTTGGAGTTGGAGTTGGAGGCACAGTGGCAGTCTTTGATCTCAAGCCGCCGCCGCAACAGTGACTGCAACTGAATGTGGACAGTGGCTGGTGAAAGACAAAGAGCAAGACACACACGAAGACAGTACAGTCTTCAGAGTACTACAATTCCCAATATTTACACAGCAATTCTCTGCCGCGGTTGCCATTCTCTCGCGAGACTGCAGATTTGTGGAACATCAGGCTAATGGCCAAATTAGCCGGAAGAAACCAATACAACTTACGGTACCCCCAAGTGTGGATTAGATCGATGCGAGTTCGGGAACTTACCTGCAATACAAAAAAAGAGAAAGAGATTGTTAGCTTTTAGCTGCAGTTTAAACTAAGTGCAAATTTGCGATTTGCAAAAATTGGGCAATTTTCGGATTGGTTTCGTACAAAAGATTCGATAAGCTGATTGGTATGTTAATGCATGAGATAAGTGAGTTATGGCCATGCTGGCTGAGAATTATAAAATTGAGAGAGATAAGCTAAATATAAAATGGGAAAAAGTGAAGGTGACTTTTAGATACACTGAAGTTTCCTAAATAACTTTTGTGTTGTGTGTGCGATTGGCTTAAAGTTTTAGGCGTAGGTTAGTTTTATTGTAAGCTACATGTGTGCCAAACATTAATATTGTGTGTTACAAATTTGCTTAAAATCTATGAAAACGAAATATAGGGGCGCATGGAATTCCAGTGTCGTAAACCAGCATTCTGCAAATGTAATGTGATCTGCTTGATGGCTACATTTTCCACTTTACCAAATTACAGTGAAATAAATTCTGTTACTTTTTAATTTAAATTTTCAATTTAGCTTGTCTCTGCGGTGAGGCAATCGCTAAGCTTTTATGCCCCATCGATTTCTCAAATTGTGCGTTTCATTCGAAGATTAGACGCGTCTGCTTTTGGAATAACACTTGACCCGTTCCCTCATGCTCTCAAGTATGTTTTCCCCAGGCCCAACAAAATTAACAATTCCACTTACAATACTCTCTCCCCCTTCGGCTGCCATGACTCGTCTCTTTTCGGCTCATGACACTATCAATGACCATTGAGGAGCGCCGAGGGTCTGCTTGGGTCTTTATCGATTATTGGATTTCAAGACCGGAAGCCACAAGACACAACACAGGATAACATGGCAATGTGACGCGTGCAAGTGTGTGTGTGCGTATCTGTGTTGTTTGGCTTTTTTAAACAAAACTCAAGCAGATGCATAATGCAGATGCAGATGCAGACCTCAAGCTCCCAACATATTGGGCCTGCAGTACGGTAACCAGTTTTCTGTTCTCAGTTCTGTTCTCTGTGTTCAACATGCTGATTTTACTTTTAAATTCGAATCTTTTTTCTCGTTTGTTGTGCTTCTTTGTTGTTTTGGTTCTCGTTTCTGTTGTTTCTTGATTTCTGCTTTTTGTTTGAGTTTGTGCTCGCTCTGCGCTGATTTCCTAGGGGAAGGCCTGCCAGACAGATGCTGTCGCAGTCGCAGTCGCAGTCGCAGTTTGTCTGCGCGTTCGTCCTCTGCGGTCTGAAGAGCTTCATCATCGTCATCGCCGTCCAATTTTCAAAGTCTTTGTCTCTATTAAGCGAGCTCGCAAACGAGTTTGCCCAGGAACTTAGGAACCGAGAACTGTGAGTATCGAAAAACTGGTTTCTTCTTTTTATTTTGTATTATTATATTTTGTTTTTTATTCCCTCCTTTCGGACACCTGTGACTGCGCAGCGAACGGAGCTCACGTGCCCCGATTACGAGCTCAACGGAATAAATATTTATGAATTAAGCAGCTACAAATTGCATTTGTCATAAATTAAAAACTGTTGCGCCCCACGGCGGCAGCTGCAGCTGAAAAAGTTGCATGCAGAACCCTCGCTACGGAATGTAAGAGGCATGTACAGAAAATACCGAAAACCCCAAAACCCCATACTGAATACCGAGTAACTGCGCTTAGATCAGGTGTTGCTGTCATGTTTTCATTTGACAAAAAACGAGCCGCCCCAAGACTGTGGGAGATACAGGGGGAGAAGCAGAGAGGCAGAGGCAGGCAGGCTGCACGAGTCGGGCAGTAAGTCACTCAGTTACACTGTCTGTCAGCCCGATCAGTGAGCGCTCAGTGGGCCGCTTTGTGCCAGCCGCTGAGTGCACTGAGAGAAATTTGCAAAGGGAATTCTAGATAATTCTTAATAATGCAAGCAACTAATTAAATTAAGCTTCAGTTAGAAGAGTTGGGGTCTTGAAAATGATTTTAAAGCTGTATTTAAATTACTTTGCCAATTTCTCTCAGTGCACGTGATACAAACATATCGTATATCAGGCTGTCGACTCGCCACCAGCCTGTCCGCAATTGCTACTTCTCGTTTATCAAACTGAAAATGTTTTAATAAGCGATGCCAAAAGATAAAGACTAACGAGTTACCAGTCGAGCGCCCCTTCCCGCCCCACTCGACAATTTGCTGCCATTTTGTCAGCTCTCTGATGTTGTCTGCGGTTTTATTAATTATGCTTGGCGCTATTAGAGCGATACGAGCAATTGTAAACAAAAATCCACTTGAAACTGGGGCAAAGCCCGAGGAACAACTGTCCTTGCCAAGTGATCCGATGTGGGGGTCGAACAACTCCGAAACGATCGAAAGAGCTATCGAGTTGGTGTATAATTAATCGATAGTCTCTAATGGACAATTAATGAGATCTCAACAGATAGTTGAATTTGATGGAAATATGTTAGAAATAATTGATAGAGCTTATGATATAATAATATAGATTCTAATACAGATATGGACATTTTCACTTCTGGGAGATCGATCTGGTTAATTGGCCGAGTTCGATATTCAATTAACTCCTTCAATGTTACTCTGTAAAATTGGCTGATGTTTCAATTAGATACCCCTGGGCCAATCAAAAGCCCATCCGTCAGACACAAAAGTGTGAGCTAATGCCCGATGACATGCGCTGGTAATTGCCAAATATGTTAATTTTGCATACGTATTAAACGAAATCAATTGAAAGCAATCGACATTTGACATTCACCTTGTTGAACTCGACGACTCGTTCGTGTCGAGTGTGACAGCCAGTGCTGCTCAAACTGTAATCACGATCGCTTCACACGCCCGTCACGACGCTGCGAGCGAAACCAAACCAATTGACCAAAAAGAAGCCAATTTCACTTTTCATTCGCGCGTCGAGCGTCGCTTCGTCTCGAGTTACCAAAAGACTTGACAGCTGTTTAGCTCCCCAGTTCCCCGAGCTACCTGCCCGCCTCCCCCCTCCGACGGATCGGTTCCTCCTCAGCTCGTTGGCTCATAAATAAACATGAAAAACTCTTTAAGACTTGGCGGCATTCGCTAAGTCTAAAAACAGCTCTAAAACAACGCGCCAAAGGCGAAACGAGCAAAAAATTGCTGAAAAAGTCGAGAAAACCGACAAAAAAATATTAAATATACTCGACGAGCCACATTAATGGCAACTTTATTTGCTTTGAAAGTTGACATTGATTGGACCCGCAATTGGCGACTGCCTTTTGTTATCGTCCAGGGTATAACCGATCGATCCCCAAGCATGCACTACCTAAGCGAGCGATTAGCCAAGGAGAAACGGAAACTTGGAGAGGTTGCTGTAGTGAAACTGAGCTGCGATTAAAAAAAGTAGCAGCTATAATTGAGAAAATAATCCGTATCGATACATATCGTATATTGGATAAATCAAACTTGCACTAATACTAACCTAAGCAAAGATTAATTAAAAATGTGTATTATTATTATAAATGTAATTATATTTGGGACTTTATTTGAAGGAATATATCTGTACTGAAGTGCCGGAGTTTTATTGAACATGAATAAATTGTTTAATTTAATGCATAGAAACTATATTTGGGTGCAGTTGCGATAGTAATCAGAAATGATCAGAAACTGTATATGTGTAGTCGAGTAATCCGACTTTTTTTAAATTGAATTATGGGATTATAAAATTATAGATTTCCTATGTCGAAATATTAACGATTAATTAAAAATGATTTACTATCGATAAATATCTCACACTACATTTAAGTTCCATTCGAATTTAGTCAGGTATACAACTTTAATTGAAATTGAGTATAGTTTTCATATTGCAGATAAGCAAATTAATTCAATACCAAATAAATTTGGAAAAATATATCATCAGTCACTATATTTATAAAAAAACAAGAAGCGGGCAAAGTGTGACCCCCATTCGGGTCACATCTATAACTTCCCGATATGAGATGTATGTATGTGCTTTTTCTCTGAGCTTTGTGTCAAACATAAATTTTCTCGTCAACCAGTAGGTATAAGTAAAAATGTTATGAAACTTTTTTTTATAGAGAATATAATTTGCACACACAAATACACATATCTGTGTGTGTGTCTACGCGTGTGTGAGTATGTGTGTATCTGGGACGGGCAATGAGGGCGAGCGTGTCGCGATTTTTCAACTTTTTCCTACTTTTAAAACACCATTATCTCGTTAAGGGTTGAGAATTTTGAAAAATATCATATTACCTTTTTTGTAGAGAATTTAATTTCGGCTCGAAAAGTTTCTTACGACTTTCTTCAAAACCCCGTCGTTTACGAGATAGAGCCGAAAAAAGCAAAAAATACCCAAAAAATCGTGCTTTTTGGCGAATTATTAAAAAACTATAACATATAACCCTCTTAAACTCCTTTCAGACCTAGATGGCGGTGAAACGAATCTTTCAAAAAAAAAAAAGTTCAAATCGGTTCAGTAGTTTATGAGAAACCGCTGACACAAAAAAATCTCACATACGAACATACGCACATACACACACACACACACACACACACACAGAACCCTCATTGAAAATGGGTCAGGGGGATGTGAAACGTCGAGAAACGTGAAAATTTCAAGGATCTGACACTCTTCAAAATCGGGGTCGTTACAATAACTTCCCTAGATCGGGAAGTTAAAAAATAACAAAAATATGTATGTGTGTGTGTGTGTGTGTGTGTGTGTGTGTGTGTGTGTGGGTGGACGGGTGGGTGTGTGTGGGTGGACGGGTGGGTGTGTGTGGGTGGACAGGTGGGTGGGTGAGTGTGTTGTTGGGGGGGGGGGGGGGGGCGATGTGAGCGAGCGTGTCGCGATTTTTCAACTTTTTCCTACTTTTAAAACACCATTATCTCGTTAAGGGTTGAGAATTTTGAAAAATATCATTTTACCTTTTTTGTAGAGAATTCAATTTCGGCTCGAAAAGTTTCTTACGACTTTCTTCAAAACCCCGTCGTTTACGAGATAGAGCCGAAAAAAGCAAAAAATACCCAAAAAATCGTGCTTTTTGGCGAATTATTAAAAAACTATAACATATAACCCTCTTAAACTCCTTTCAGACCTAGATGGCGGTGAAACGAATCTTTCAAAAAAAAAAAAGTTCAAATCGGTTCAGTAGTTTATGAGAAACCGCTGACACAAAAAAATCTCACATACGAACATACGCACATACACACATGTGAGCGAGCGTGTCGCGATTTTTCAACTTTTTCCTACTTTAAAACACCATTATCTCGTTAAGGGTTGAGAATTTTGAAAAATATCATTTTACCTTTTTTGTAGAGAATTCAATTTCGGCTCGAAAAGTTTCTTACGACTTTCTTCAAAACCCCGTCGTTTACGAGATAGAGCCGAAAAAAGCAAAAAATACCCGAAAAATCGTGCTTTTTGGCGAATTATTAAAAAACTATAACATATAACCCTCTTAAACTCCTTTCAGACCTAGATGGCGGTGAAACGAATCTTTCAAAAAAAAAAAAGTTCAAATCGGTTCAGTAGTTTATGAGAAACCGCTGACACAAAAAAATCTCACATACGAACATACTCTCATACACACACACACACACACACACACACACACAGAACCCTCATTGAAAATGGGTCAGGGGGATGTGAAACGTCGAGAAACGTGAAAATTTCAAGGATCTGACACTCTTCAAAATCGGGGTCGTTACAATAACTTCCCTAAATCGGGAAGTTAAAAATTTCTTTTTGATGTATCGATATATCGAAGACTAAATTTGATTTGAACTCATAAGTAGGAAAAAGAAAAACTGCACATGCGCAGCAGAGCACACACCGTTTACAGGGCATCAACAGCAGCTGCAGCCAAAATCAAAGCCGATTTCTTCGTGGACAACATATCAATTACATGTTCTGCGAATCAGGTCATCACTTTTGGACATGCTCAACAGATGTTGTTGCTGTTGGCGCTGCTGAGTGCAGCGAGCGGATGCAGGATTATAGACGACAGCACCCAGCGCTGCTCAAACTGTAAACTACGCGACGTGCCCGAGCCTGGGCCAAATAATGTCCAAGCCGTTGCCTCATTTATTTAATATGCTGCCCGGAGTGCCGGCTCGAGCTCTGCTCCGCCTGGAGCGTGGCCCAAAGGTAGTCCGGCCCGGCCCGGGGCGGCGCGCCCCGGCACTCATGCAAGTTTTATTAAATCAATCAGTGGGCAACGCGTCTAACGGCGTCTGACAGTCCGCAGTCGACAGACAGACTGCCAGACAGACAGATGGCCTGGCATAGCTTCGCCTTATGCGCCGTCTTGCATTTGTAATGCCAAAGCCGGATGAGGCCCCGGTCGGGGCAGCAGCAACAGCCGCAGCAAAAGCTACACAAGGAACAAGGAACATGCCACGCCGCATAACTGTAAGCACAAACTCAGCTTTGGCATTTTCTCTTGTCGCATTTCGCGACTGCAGATGGGTCTACGCCCGATGGCGAAGACTCTGATTTGTGCAGAATGCAACAAGTGTAAAGCTAATTATCAGCTTGCATTTTATCGATAGTCGCGTTGTAACTCTAAGTTAACAGCTATAGATTAATTGCTAATGAGTACTATCGATAGTTCTTGTTTGCATTTTGCTACAGCAATATTAAAATTTAGAGAAGTTCGACAGCTTTACAAATGAGTTATTTTGTGTAACTAGAGTTGGAAGTTTATGGCTTCTAAAAATATAAATCTTTTTTTTTTTTGATGAACTTACATTATCGATAGTTATCCGATAGTTTTGACAGCTTTTAGGCACAGCAACCTTAAGACTTGTATATTAATAACAACTTTTAAAAATAATGCGAGTTTCAGTAACTCGAGGTGAGCAATTATAGATTCTAGACATGTCAATGTAAACAATAGCCGACAATTGAATATTTTCAACACTTTTGGTCGGTGTTTGACTAAAGAAACTTTAATATTTATAAATCAAGAAATGTTAAAATTATACAAGATATATTTCATATAAGATTACTTTTTAGCTTTTTCACTTATTTCTATATGTAATCGATACTTAGTGATATAAATTATCAATGTTTTCCCATACAAATTATTTTATTACTTATTTTTCATTTGATTCCTAAACATGTTATTTAAATACTAAATACTAATAGCTTAAACTAAAAACTATCGCTTTGTAAAGCTGTTCTCATTTCCCCCAAAAGTAGTCACAATCGACTACAATCAGTTGTAAATCGCTGACGGTTTCTTACTTTTAATTCAGATATATACCATTCTTTTTTCTAATAATCGATTACAAGATATTTTTAATCGATAGTAGTTTATGCTGATCATACCTCATCGTTGAGCTGCTGTGGCGAGGCTGGCAATGTGAGAGCAGCTCCGGCCATGCCGCCGCTAATGGGCGGACACGACTGTCGCTTGAAGTCCCGACGTATGGCCAGCTCGTACCAGGGTATCAGGGGCTTGCTGCGCAGCGTCGTCTGGCAGCCGATCTTGAAGTCCAGCGGATCCATGTACTCGGGCGCCATGCGATTCAGATCGCTGACAGCAGCCTCGGCCGATGCGTAGATATTGCCGGCCGACTTGTGGTTGCCCTGTGGCGCCCATTGGCCCGTCATGTCCAGCATGGAGCCCATGGGCACATCCAGACTGCGGTGCAGGCCGGCGCCCATGCTCTTGACGCGCATGTGGCCCAGCGTGTGGTAGCGTCGGTCCACGGCGCTGGGCAGCATGGGCATGGCGCTGGGCACGACGAGCAGCTCGTCCTGGTCGATGGTGGCCAGGCTCTGGCTGGTGTATGAGCGCTCCAGCAGCTCTGTGCTGTTGCTGCGCTGCGTCACAATCGGCAGCTCGTACAGATTGAGGCGTCGCGTCGTCGGTGGCCGCGTGGGCGTGGCATATATCTTTGGCTTGGCATAGAGACTCTCGCGGCGCACGGGCGCCGGCGGCGGCAGTCCCATGGGTGAGGAGGGCGCCTCCGTTAGCGACAGCGTCATGGGACGTCGGCTGCCTGAGTTCTGGCGCAGCGTGGCGCGCCGCGAGTCCCGCTCCGTCATGTCGAAACTGAGCTTCGGCAGCGGCGAGTAGCAGACGCGCTCCGAGCTGTCGTAGGAGCTGCGCAGTCCGCTGTCCAGTCGCCGCTTGGGACTCTCGGGCGCGGTGTACAGGAAGATGTGCTCCTCCTCGCCGGCGGTGTTGTAGTCCGGCGTCTTGGGCGTAGCGCTGCTCTGCAGCGAGTCCAGCGAGAAGCGCGAGTTCTTCTTCACATTCTGGTACTCACTGGGCATGGAACCGCCGCCCGATGAGCTCGACGCATCCGAAAGCGGCCGGAAGCCGCCGCTGGCCGTTGTCGACGTCGTCGTGGCGCTGGCGTAGATCGGCTCCAGCTCAGAACCCGAGACGGAGGCCGAGCCCGATCCAATGGTGGGCGTGCGCACGGGCTTGGCTCGCGCGTAGATCTCCTCGACGTTGCCGCCCAGCGAGGAGCTCTGGCTGTAGTTGCTGCGCAACGAGATCGTTCGCTTGCGCTGCGTCGCGGGCAGCGCGTCCAGCTCTCCCGGCATGGCGGCAGCAGCCGCTTCAGTGGCCTCGGCGGCGCGTATGGAGCGCGATCGGGTCAGACCGCGTGCGCGTATGGTTGCGTAGCCATCGTAGAGCGGCGATGTCGGCGGGCGATTGCTGGCGCTGGCGGCAGACATCGCTGCGATCACTCTCTTCTCTCTCTCTCTCTTTGCTTTTCTGGTTCTCTTTGGCGCTCTCTCAGAGCGTTTCCATTTTGAGTTCGTTCACTGTGCACATTGATTATTTTTTATTTTATTTTCACATTGATTAATTACTGCTGCAGTGGAATTGAGGCTTATTATTTATACTCAACCCCGGGGGTCTGCCGCGTGCTCATTGCTCGAGTGGATCGCCGGGATCGTTGGGTATCGTTGTGGGTCTCGTTGGGGATCTCTTGCTTCACTTTAAACTAGAGCTGCATCAATCATTCTTAATTGAAGTTCGTCCATACGTAAATTGAAGCTGTGATTCGGCGCGCATTGAACTTGCCACAAGCCACGCCCCATGCAACATTCTAAAAAGTCTACACTCAGCGAAAAAGACACCAAATAATTTTATAATATTTGCTTTCATATCTAATCCCATTTCTTTGAGTGTATTAATCTATTTGCTTAATGTCACAGCGTAAGCGTCTCATTAACGCCCAATTAGCATCCCTTTGAAATGCCTCTTTGTCCGACTGTCTGAGCCTTTGATTGACGGCCTATAGAAAAGGCGTAAGCCCACGAGACGGCGCCGAAATCCGTACAGCAATGCACGGCGAGCCTAATGGATTCGACATCTTGGCAGCTTTTGAATGCCAAGCCAGACACGCGTTAAGGGCTGAGCGGTGGGCTGGCCGGAAGCCCGTCTGAAGGTTGGCCAAATAGTGCGAGAGGGGCATATAGAGAAGCTGCAAGGTTTGTGAGTTTTGAGCTCAAATATAGCGATTTTTATCAGGCTAGAAGACGAACGGGGCAGTATTTTGAGAGTCTGCTCAGAGAAAACTCTATTATATTACTATACAATATTTTTAAGATGAAGTACACTGAGGAAACAAATACTTGTGGAAATAGTTTTTATGTTTTTTCTGGCTTAAGAAAGACTATAATTAGATTATTCAAATTTTTGTAGTCCTTGGTTAAACTCGATGCAAGTACTTTTAAGGTCTGAGCCTAGAAATTTAAATTTAAAGACCAAAAATTAAATTTAAATTGTTTAAATTCTTGTAAAGTGTTTTTTCGAACTCAATGCAAATACTCTTAAGGTCTGAGCCGAGAAATTTATGTATTTTTCTGACTTAAACAAAAACAAAGATTATACTCATATAAAGACAAAGATTATACTTTAAATTTTTGTATAGTTCTTGGTTAAACTCAATGCAAGTACTTTTAAGGTCTGAGCCTAGAAATTTAAATTTTTTTCTGACTTAAGTAAGTCCAAGAATTAAATTAAAATTGTTTAAATTTTTGTAGTCTTTTTTCGAACTCAATGCAAATACTCTTAAGGTCTCTGCCGAGAAATTTATGTATTTTTCTGACCTAAGTAAGTTGATTTAAATTTCTGTATAGTCTTTGGTTGAACTCAAAGTATTTGTTGAAGAACTTTGCTCGAAGCAGAGCGTTGGCAACATTAGTTAAGCTGAGCTCAAAGCATTTTTGTTGTGCTCATTACGTTTGAGAGTGAAGCAGATGAAAATAGAGGGTAAAGAACAGAGTGAACTGCAATCAAAACAATTACAGCCAATTCACGCAGCGCTACAAAAACACAACAACTACAACTCCAGAGAAGGGGCTAATAGTAGAGGGAGCTAAGGGCACTGCGAGCTGACAGCATCGCCGATTGTCCGAGTGGACAGTTGTTGTTGCTTTGAGCTGCGTTGCCTCGAGCCAGCTGCATGTTGATGACATTAGAAAATTGTTATTTATTGCATTCGCAACTTGTTGTTGCAGTTCCCTCTTCATCTCCCATTGTTGTTTGTGTAGCATGAGTCGAGCTGTCATTTAGCGAAGTCAGCGCGTTTCGCAATGTCTCCAGAACCAGAACGAGAAACACAGCCAGAGCCAGAGTCAGAGCCAGAGCAGAGCGGAGCTAAGGCGAACCGGAGCCAAGTCCGCTTTCATGTGTCAACGAATGCAGTCAAACTAACAAACCAATTGACAGACACAACAACAACAACAACAACAACAACAGCAGCAAGAACGGCAAGAGTTGCCTGGCATGTGGCATGAACTGTAGCAGCCACATGGCATCGCCAGAGTCCGCAGTTCTGGCGTTCATAGATATATGTTAAGTGCCCGTTCCTGCCAGTCGCAAGTGTCAAGGCGTTGATAAAACTAAAACTCATAAGCTTGGCAGGCAGTTGGCGGGCAGAGGGGCGTGAGGGAGCAGAGAGAGGCGGGGTGAATGAGAGGGAAACCAGGAAATGCTTCAAGCTTCAGTCGTGGCTTGAATAGTGTCAGTCTTACTGAAGTCAGCGTATGTTATGACCTTGAAGTAGTTAGATTTTTCAACATAAAGGGAAGCAGCAAATTAACCAAGTCTTTATAGAAAACTAACAAAAATCGGCCGATATGGGTATTATTTTAATAAAAATTAGACAATAGCTAGAATAGATAGCTGGAAATTAACAATCGTGTCATATAGTATAGTTGTCAGATTTTCTAACCTCATTTACACATTAAAGAAATTGAAGATTTTTTAACATTAAGCGAAGCAATTTTTACTAGGAAGAAAGCAGGAAAGTCTTAAGCAGCTTTATTGAAAATTAACAAAATTCAAAATTGGTCTTATTTTAATAATTACACGATATGTAGGGAAGATACTGAAGTGAAGTGAAGCGAAAGAAATTATTAATCGATGTACCATGTGTAGTTGTCAGAATTACTAATCTAGTTTAAATATCGTATGGTATACTATAGTTGTTCAGCTTTCAAATTTAAACCGAGAGTAGAGAAGGTGTTAAAATAAAAGTGTGGCGATATTTTGAAGGCTAACAAACGATCGATAGTTTTATTTTGATTAAAAGTCACAGCCTAAAAATAATATAGGGCAAATTTGGTTGCAATTAAATGAAGACTGGCAAAAATCGATATATTCTATAGCATTTGACAATTGGTCTGATTATTCACAACTTCATTCCTTTACAACGCCTCGCAAACAGAAGCAACTGCATCAAGGTTCATCGAGATAGTTTTGTATAGCAACAACTTTAGTGATTTAGTTCGATATTTAATCTGTACCATATAGACGAACTAATCTTCTCAACTATGTAGTTTGCCACTCACTGCAACTTGAGCGAAACGAGGCACAATGGTTGAGCGATGGCCATGCGACATTTTGTTGCAATATGAATTATGATGGCGCAGGCAAGAGCAGCGCAAAAAGAAGTGCAACAAAGGCTTGCGCCGTGTGCTGCTTGTGGCTGCGTCACGTAGCAGCGCCACAGTTTGAATAGCACTGCGTAATAAACCTCGGCTTGATTGAATAAACCGCGTATAAATCAAATTAAAGCCTGTCAATGAATGCACGAAAAACAAAACCAAGGCCCGACATAAGCCCAAAAAAGAAACCGAAATCAAAAGCAAAAAAAAAACGAAAACCAAAAATTGCAAATTCGACAATTCCAAGTGAATTTTGAAGTTTGTTGTGCTGCTTTTCGGGGCACGTAGGCGTCTAATTGTTTTGCAGTTTGCATTTATTGTTTATTGTTGTCGTTGTTGTTGTACTTGTTGTAGTTGTTGCATTGGAATGCCAATTGTGGCAAATGTCAGGCAATTGAACCCGACTGCAACTGCGACTGAGACTGCTGCAGGCGTTTCTATCGCGCTGTCGGGCGCTGTGCGCCAACTTTCTAACTGCCAACGAGCTGTAGTTGCAGTTTGACAGCCACTGGCCTCTGCTTTTGGGTAGTCAAGGGGCCCACAGGCTTATCGCAGCCGTCTGTCTAGCTTTTCCTGTGGGCTGCTCTCAGGCTGCTGCGACTGCGGAGGGTTCAGGCGCGTCTAGACGCGGTTGCTTATCAGCCTGGCCAAATCTCACTAGGAAATTGCCATAATTTCGAGCGAGAAATAGAAAAAAACGGGGAAAAATGAAAAAATGGGAAATAAAATAAAATCAGCCAACGCGCCGAATGACGAGCAGGCCGTGGGACAGACGCGTCATTTGATTAATGTCTTGAGGAAATGAAATGAATTATGGATTTACGCGCGAAGACTTAAGAGCGCCAAGACTTAAGTCATCGAGACGGGCCCAACATGTGTTGTGCGCTCCGTCCGACTAATACCCTACACTGTAATTCGCACGTAATCCTCATCGCGTCAAAGCGTTGACAAAATGCGCAATAAACCGCAAAAAAAAACCGAAGCAAATTTATTCTTGGCAACTGTGTCAGCTTCCAAAATAATACGAAAACCGAAAAACAAAGCAAAATGCAAAAAACAAAATGGAATTCTAAATATTCAATGTCAAAACTGGTTGAGTAAAAAGACAGCAAGACGCAAAATACGCAAAACCCAATCAAAGTGAAGCTGTCAACTGCATTGCTAAGTGGCTCCGAGCCTGAGACTGAGGCGCTACAAGGGGCTAGGGAAGGTACGAGCATAGTGTTTGGGGAGTATGGCAATTATCGTCAAGCTCGTAGCTCGACGAGAGGGAAGATTCGTTTATGAAATTCAGAAAAATATAAATTTCTCGCATTTATTATCTATGATCTATCAAACAGGCCCGGAGAGCTCATATAAAATAAAATATATACAGAGTTCAAGGCAAGTGTGGGAAGTACGACAATTGTTCTCAAGGTTTTCCCATGTAGTGAGAATGCAGCTTTACTAATGTAATTTATAAAAATACAAATTTCTCTCATTTATCCTATCGTTGATTTATTAAGCAAATATAAAAAGTTCAAGCTTCCCATAAAGACAGTTATACTATATTTATTCATTCAAGTGAATCCAAAGCGAATGCGTCAGGCATTGCATTTAAAGGCAATCAAAATATAATATACCATACCATACCATACACTATGACTGTCAAGTAGAGAATCTGGTTTTAGAGAGGGTGCAGCTTCGACTACAATGTTGAAATTGACTGTGTTTCTGATGGTCAAAACCCTGTTGAGTTGGAAAACTGTAAGCAGTTTATAGAAACACATTTCGTTTGACTATGCTATGAAAGGAACCCAAGGCGAGTTGAATTGTCGCAGCACTTTACACCCAAAATCAGTCCGAGATTTGGTCAGTTTTTCGTGAACTCTTTGCTTGGATGTGATCAAACTTGTCTTTTATGAAGTCATTTCCACCAACATTTGATGGCAAAAAATATTAAAAAAAAACACTTGTAAATGCCACAATGACACGCAAGCCGAGTGTACGTTCGGGTGTCTGACTTTACGATTCATTAAAGGCGTCGCTCTTGAAGGCTTTTAATTGGGTCTAGTGTGTTGTTTCAATTTGGATGCCAATTTTGTACAGTTTTTGCCCCCGTTCGCTGCTGAAGAAGTGCTTGAGCTAATGCTAATATAATTATTGAGGTGTGTGCTGATTTCAGAGACTGACAGAGCGGGAGAGCGTAATACATCTGTATAATCAATATTGTATATAGAAAATAAATCATGACATCACTGGGGAGGAAACAAAACATTTCTTGCACGTTATAAACACAGTTTTTTATAGCTTATTTATAGATTGTTTTTTTTTTATTATTTTCTGTTTTGTATTTTCCAATTACTCGGCCTTATCAGCACACGTTTATCGCTCGTAGAATTCAAAATTTAATGCAGGCAGATTTATGTATTTATGCAAAAACGAACCGAAAGGGCGTGCCAGAGACCCAAAAAAGAGTTTAGTGTATTTTATAGGAGATTTTTTGTCCAACTTTTTTATCGAAGCGCATTAATTAGGCACGAAACCTGCTGTGCGATGTCGGGGCTAAACAGCTTTTAAGAGTCTTACGACTCGCCTTCCTTTCGGCCTCTTTTTTCTCTGAATTTAGCGGGTGGAAGCTCAGGCAAAAACCCCAGAGTCAAAAGCGAAGAAACAAGCAACAAAGTGGAACTCAAGCAGCGGCAACCAGTTCTCTGAATAAACCCATTGATAACCAAATCGAGATCGAGATCGAGTCGAGTTGAAGGCGAGGGCTGAGCACTTCCTCGAGTGGTTGACGACGCACTTGACGGACCCCGAGAGAGCTACAAAAATTATGAACAATTGAGTCTAATTTAAGTTCTCGAGCTTTTTTCCGCGCAACAAAAACATTGCCGATGTAACTGGAGCCCCCGAGGCCGAGTCTATGGGGCACAGTGCGAGCTGCTCTCAAGTAGTTTCCTAGTGCGTCAGCGTGTGTTGGGGGACTGTGCTATACGAGTGAACATATAGTGCATACATGTATCACATGTATATACCTCTATATGGCATACAAGTTTCCACAGAGTCGCCTTAATGCATTTAATTAAAGGCCAAGCCGATGCAGCAGATGCTCTCCATCTCCGACAATTGAATTGCGCTGTGAATGCAACTTAAGGATTGCAAATGAGGGTAATAAAATACTACACATAGACGTTGTTATATGATATAGAAGACTGCACTCGGAACGGTATTGGGTTCCATAAATAGCTGCTCAGAAGTGGGCTCAATTTATAAGTACTGCATTAGGTGTAACTTTCGAGATGAATAGCAAACTATTCCGAATGCAAAGCATGATAAACGTTGAAAGAACTCAAAAGTTTTTATATGAAAAGTTGAATAATTTCTCATTATATAATTTTGAAACTCTTCAAAATTGTAAGTAGCATTTATTGCTATATTATGTCTAGGACAATCGATGGAAGATTTATACTTTTTTAAATATTTCAGGTCAGGTTGGTATTGTATTTAATTTCAAAGAATATGAGTTTTTTAGAAATATTAAGAGTAGATAAATATATGGTATATGATATGTATTTAATAATTTATTTATTTATATATATATCATATATTTATATTTATGATCGACTTAATTTTATGCAAGAGTATGCAATCTCCGCTACTTTTCTTTCTTGTCTTGTGCTGCAACTGAATTTAAGGCTATGAGAAAATTAAATCAGTTTCCAGATATCATCATATAGTACATCAATCTGTCGGACAGCTCTAATCGCGTAGAAAGCATCTATCGACTGCCGAATATATGCCCCAACGAACCGAATAAACATGTGAATACGGAATAATAAGAAAATCAGCTTTGCCTTCGTCGGGTCAAACAGAAATTTGCATAGAAGAAACTCAATTGTTGTTCGGGGGAGAAACAAAGTCAACTGCAACAGAAATCGAATCGAAGCGTAACGAACTCAATTTCCATCCAATCCAATCGAGTCGAATCGCATCGCGTTGTCTGGATACAAATCACGTCGGCAGGCAATTTATCAAGACGCCCGGGCGAAGGTGCATTTCGGGGCCAGAAGATAATGCATGCAGCTACGGATCGATGGTGGGCCTGCATGCATGCTGATAAGCCCCAATCAGAGAGCGTGGACAGTGAGGGGGGCTTGGGGTAGAGAGCTGGGAAGCCCAGCCGAGTTCGAGTCTTGAGTTCCACTCGATTTGCGCTAATTACAAATGACTATGGCTATGGCTATGGCTAGTTGTAGCTGCTGTTGCTGTTGTTTTGTTGCAGGCAATGTTGTTGCTGTGGCAGTCACCCGCATCTCAGTCGAGCGCGTCCACTTGACGGGCAACAACAAAAGTCATTATATATCAGCGTATAGAATGCACACACACACACTCGCACAATTGCGCACTCACACACTCGCATTTATTTATTTATAATATTCCTACTCTCAACGGGCTGTCAGGCAACAATCACTCGAAGCTTGTGCATGTTGCATGCAACACTGCATCGCAGCCACGCTGCCACGCTGACCCCCGTCCCAGCCGCCGCATTCTCCCTCTCCGTTGATTATGCTGATGAGTTTTTGGGTCGTCTCTCTGTCATATCAACAGCCCCATCTTGCAATGTGGGCAATAATAATAATAATAATGAAAAACTTTTTCTCTTCTCTCTCTCTGTCTCTCTGTCTCTGCTTCTCCTCACTTTTTTTGCCTGTTTCTGTTTCTCATTTTCGGCCATGCATTTCGGGTAAGTGGGGTCAGGGGGGTCAGGGGTCGCTCTTCGTTTATGTCTCCTTAACATGCGCTTCGCCTCTGCACGGACAACGGAACGACGGGACTAATAGCGAACAATAATAATAATGACAACAACAACAACAACTACAAACAAATTGGCAAGGAGCAGCAGCTGGTGCCTGAGCAAGTTGAAAGGGTTTAAAGACAGCAGAAAATACTAGGCTAAGTAAAGTATAGTAAAAAGCTGGAGATAGACATAGCTATGTAGCCCATATATCAATTTGAAGTGCTTAAACTATCCTATCTATGTATGTCTAAGAGGAGCCAAAATTATTTAAAATAATTTTAAATGCCTTAGGATATTTTCAATTACTCTGTGAACTGTCAATAAAAATACAGCTCTATGTATCTTTAAGCTATCAAGCAATACAGCGAATGAGAAGTAAATTAAAATGTAAAATATTAAGCTTGAGTTATGTGCAGAAAGGAGCGTGTATTATATTGAAAGATTTGTATAAAAAGAATATATATATAGTATAGATAGAATATATACATTAAAATAACTAGAAAAACTTAACTGCTGAGTCTTTCAATTATACGATAGAACTTTTCGCTTCAAGTTCCCATATGCTGTATTAGCATACAGTCGAAAAATTGCTATAAGCTCGAAATTAATACAATTTCAAGCTGTTGATCCCATATTAATTGTTTGAATTTCCTTTTGCAAATACTTTCCACATGGAACCAAACTTTATAAATGCTTCTTTGGCACAGCTGGCTGCAAGCTTCTGCTGTTCGATCACGAAGAAACAAACAAACTCTCGCAGGGGGAAGGGGGGTAAACTAAACTAGAACTACGCCCCTTTCAATTTTTCAAGTGCACACAAATTGTCGTGCATTAATCAACGACAGGCGGAAGACGTGGCAGAGGAGCAGATAGTGCCGCATAATGGTAATTAAATTTTCTCGAGGCGAAACTAAACGTAATCGTAATCGTCTTCCCGAGAATCAGAGAAACAGAAACCATTCGAAATGGAAGACACGTAGATAAGAGCAAAGGGCTGTCGCCTGACAGTTTCCCCAGAAATGGAGCATCCACACAGACGCAATTGTCCCCCTGCCTGGGTCTGCCCTGCCCTACTGCATGCGTTGCACACACTCAGTGGAGTAGGAGCAGGGGCAGGGGCATGGACAGCAGCGGCAGAAGGCGTTGCAATCAAAGCAGCTGCGTGCACTGAAGTGCAGTCAGTCCGGGCGCAGCGCAGCATTAGTTGCAGCTGATTAATGAAACCCGCGAGGAGGCAACTGCAGGCTGCCGTTGCCTCTGTCATTTCCCTAAACGTCGTGCCGATCCCCTTCTTCTGTGTGTGCGAGTGTGTGTGTATGTGTGTGTGTGTTTGTGTATCTTAAAGGTGCGACCCGCGTGCATTCTTCAAATACGACAGAGCCGCAGATAATGACTGTTTATTGAGTGCCAAAGTGCGACGATGACGACGGCTGCAACACGATGTTGCACGTTGCGCGTTGCCACCGTTGGGCAGCTGGTCGGGCCAATTAGCCAGGCGCACAAGGTGCAGAACAGGTACGGACAGAGGCCAACCTTGAGATCTTGCTGCCACTAATTAGTGTAATGCAATAGGGGTGCGTAAACAAGACCAGGGCGAGGCAGCAACCAGAAGCTAAGGGCAAGGGCAAGGGCAAGGCAAGAGTTTAATGCAATTACTATATTAATTGTGCTCGGGGTCTCATTCAAGAAGCTGCAGACATGATCATATGCCATCGTAAATAATTAAAAATTGTAGAAGAATTTATATAGAAATATATTATCTGTATTATCTAAAAGAAAGTGCTTAGGAATCATTAAAAAAAAACTATAGTCTGCGTAGTATTATTATGCCGTAATAATTAAAAACTATTGGACAATTTATAAGGTTAACCTTTTTTATTCAAAAGAATATGTGCTTAGGGTTTTTCTCAAATTACTAAGGACTATCATCGTGCCCTTAGTTTCTTCCAAACACTACTAAAAACCAATCTAATTTAATCTATTATTTTAAGGATCATAGTATTAATATCAAGTAATAACTTAAAACTTCAGGAGAATCAATACAGAAATAATGTTTATCTAAAATACAACCTAGAAGTTTTCTCAAGACATTGTTATAATAATATTATTAAGCTCTAACTACTAAGAGTTGTATCTTCTAAAAAATGGGAAAAAAGGAGAAACGAAATCTGCATGTAATACAAAAGGAAAGAAAATTGGAAACAACTAAATAGTTGGAAGGTGTTAGAATATATGCTTAGTTTGTCTTAAGTCTCTTGCAAGAAACTAAACACAAGATGATAATGTTATTATAACGTAATAACGCAAACTACATAGCATTGCTTAGACAATATTTCTTTTATGCTCCGCCTTAAGTGCTTAATTCCTTTTAGGCCTCTCTCAAGGCACAACAGCTATTGTATAGTATTATTATTACCATAGCATAATCTCAATATAGCCATAGCAGACTGCACAGTGACATGCTCTTTGGACTAGACTCCTACGCTGTCCATGCTACTTCTACCTTCTTTATATTGAATGAACTCATATATGATTTATGTGTGTCTTCCCATCATTAGCAGCTTATCTGTTATTATGTACTCATTCCTTTGTCAGCCAAAGCCGCCTTCTCCCACACCCGTTACCAGTTCACCGTGTTTTCCTTTGCCAATTAGCATTCGCCTTGCTGTCGCCGCTTTTCCCGTCAATTAAACCCGGCCAAAGGGGCTGCCACACACCGATTTTCCCAGGGCAAGGCCCTGGCCACAACAGGTAGCACTCAATAAGACGTAGATTTGTCGCCGTCTACGGGTCATTAAACCCGCAGTAGAACAGTAGCAGCAGGCAGGAGGCGGAGTTGGTCTGGGAATACATAGATTCCAAATGGGTTTTCGTTTTGGTTTCGGCTTTGGGTTTCGGCGAGCAATCGAGCCTCATAAAATGCCTGCCTATTAATTAGAAGCCGCCGCCGACGCCGTTGCCGACGAGACTCGACAAAGACGCTGCCATTTTTTGTAGTATATTTTCTAGTATTTTATATGTGTTGTATTTGGGCTCATGTTCGTTCGCTTGTATGTTCGTCTGCTGCTGGAACTGCACAAATATTTACATAGCATTTACATGTTGGACAAACAGAGAAATGCAAAACAATCCACAGCTGCTGGGGCAGACAGCCTGGCTCCATGCGAGAATGTGAGACAGAGAGAGAGAGAGATAGAGAGATGGCAGACGCGGAAGTAGCCTTCCAGTGACACGCTTCAATATGCCCTGCAACTAGTTGATGTGCAACAAAGTGAACTAAAAGTTGGACTATCTTAATAGACTTTGTATTCTAATTTCTGAAAATTTAATTTGTAATTCCTGAAGGCTTTTTTATTTCTTTCCGAGTCTCTTCATTAATACTTTAGTAAGAGTAACTGCCAGTCGAGAGGACCCCTGAATCTACTTTGTATATATAGAAGCAAAATCTGATTTGGAGTGTCTTCATTTTCTAGTGTCTCAATTTATTTTTACTCGTCATTTCGAACTTAATCCCTTACCTAATGCCTGAGTAAGAGTAATTGCCAGTCGAGTACACCCCAGCACGGTGCTGCTGCTTGTTGATTTTGTCTCTAATTCCGCCGCTGGCAAATGAAATGACAGCGAACACAGGTTGACAGTCGGGAAAGTCAATCAATGGAAATTGTTTTGGAAAATGCAGGCAAAATTGCGACCGGCTTTAAAGGAAGCGAAAAGCCGCAGAGAAATTGATATAAATGTCGTGGCAGAATGCAGGGGAGTGCAGCAGGTGAGGTCTTTCTGTCTGAGAGAAATGGAGGGTACTATGCCGATTTTTGAGGAAGTGCGCGCAATAAGCGGCAATAGTTTTGGAACATTTGCATTTTGCCGGCAGTTCAAAGCAAACGCGCAAATCACTAGAAAGTCTCTCCATATATAACCACATATATTTTCCTGACTTCAAAGCTGAGTGGCGAAAATTTGTAATTTTCTTGGAGTTGGCAGTTTTCATTAGCTCCGGCCGACACTTTTCCACCGCTCAATCAATCTTCATCAGGGCGCAAAGTTTGCCCGGCGTTTGCGGCGAAATTAATTGCAATATTTTCTAAATTTTCAATCGCGTCTGCTGCTTTTCACTTCACTTTAGTCGCGTATTATTTATAAGTTCAAGCACTCAAAAACTGTGCACGGCGACGCATAAATCTCCCCCTACTAATCGGAATTTATGACGACAAAGGAATGCGAGAACTGAGCCGGGGATGAGGCGGACGCTGGGAACTTCCGAAAATCGTACTTAATTGATCGCAACTCACACGCAACTCGCAGGGAAGTCGTCGGAAGTGTGACTGAGGGAGGCGAGGCAGGGAGGGGGAGACAGATGTCTGCAGTTTCGGCAGGGAGGGTGACAGCACTCCTAACACCTCCGACAGGCATGGAAACTCTCACACACACGCGTATGTGCTGCGAGGGTGCTGGGAATATTGCCCCGATCTGAATGGAATGCTGCGAGTACAGTCAGACTTCATTTGATTATGTTCTGTTTGGTTTTTTTTGGTGGGGGTTTGTAGCTGCCAGGGGCTTCCAAACATTGCAAACATTCGCGAAAAAACAAACTCAAATGGCAAAGGCAGCATGCGGGACTTGAATTGACACGAACTGGCGCGCACTGACACGAACCGACACGACACAAACGGTCAGGTAGCATCCAAAGGCAAACAAAGCTTGAAAGCAACGTTGCTTTTGGCGTACCGAAGGTTGCATGCCCTAGAAGATACCTGCAAAAATTCTATTATTTCTCACTGTTTATTTAGTTACTTATATATTTTTATTTATTTATTATTTATATGTATATATATTAAATATATCCTATGTATCTATGTAATTATCCAGTTATAACATAGCTAAGGTGAAGAAAGTCTCGGTCTAAAATTTGTTAAGTCCCTATGCAATATAAAATTGAAATTTTTTAATAAAATCAACATTTTTGTTCGATCGTTCCCATAAGACCTATATAATTTTATGCAAACTGGAATATGATGTTAAAAACCTTAGTAGCCGAAGATATAGCTGGCCCATAGTTAGGTATGCCAAATTATTTATTTTTCCCACGAAAATTCAATTTTCGATCGATAGTATCTATGACAACTACATGCTCTAGTGGACCGATTATACTTAAATTTTGAGGAAAGGTTGCGGGTGTTTTTAAAATACGGTGTTGCAAGTTTGGTTAAGATATTTTCAAAACTAACAAAAGTAGGCTGATATGTCTTAAGGTACAATTTCGCGAGCTATAACTTTTTTACAGCGTGCAGAAGAAGATGTATCAAGTTAGTCTCAAAACAGGACTACATCGTCTCTACTGTACATACTGATCAATAATATAAATACTTTCCGAAATTATTTTATCTGTGCGTTGCAAACGACTGTCTAAAATTATAATCTCCTCCGCAAGGGTATAGCAACTAAATTGCATTGGGTTTTCTATGCTGCTCAAAACAAACACAATGGAGCAATGGACCAATGAAGCAGACAATTCCATTCCATCCCATTTTTTATTTCCATTTTGGAGTCCGCTTCGAGCAACTGCAGCATTCGTGCAATTTTCGTTTAGAGTTTAGTTGGGGCAGGGACAGACGCGCTCCGAGTTTCACAGTGGGAACAGAGTTAAGACTACAGCAAATGCTTTACAGAGAAATGACTAGATAAGACAGTAGGCAATAAAAGTGTTTGGATAGCAAGATTAGATCTTTATAAATCTGTGGAACTGGGAAGAACGAGGAGAACAAGTAGATCAGCGGCATTAGAGCCCCTTTGAAGCTGCGCCTCTGATGCACCCTTTTCTGTCTCATTTCGACATGCTCCATTAAGCAATTTGCCATTGTTGCATTTCTACACTGACACGCTATACTCTACACTCTACACTCCATACTACATTATACACTCTACACTCTGGTATTCGCATTATGTTGGTGTTTCTCCCCTTCAATTTGCCACTGTTTCGGTGGGAAACAATAACTGCCTTCCAGTGTGACAGAGCAGTCATACACCCCGACTCGTTTTTCCCTTTCCATTGCCTTTCCCAGCTGATGTTGCACATTTCGCACAGCACCATTGTGCAACTGTGTGTAACCTTATGCGAGTCACTGTAGCACACGAGACATCGGCGCATTGGACGCCCCGACGAGCAATGAGCACGCGAAGATCGACGAGCATTGTCGAGCGATGGTGTTTGTTTTGATTCCTGTTCACTTTTGATTTTTATTCTCTTCATATTTTTGGCACACTTTTAGCAGCACTGCGACCACTGTGCGCGCAGCTTCCGCATGGCAAATGTTGCAGCAACATTTTGTTTATTTATTCGCCTTAATTTTTATCTCTTGGGTTACTTTTTGTTATCTTTCTGTGTCAGCACTTACGGCCAGATAACTGAGCACTTTTTCTCTGGATCTTAGCCTATTCTATTTTGTTAACTAACCAGGTGAACTTTACATCGATTTGGCGTTAAATTTGTATTATTTCGCTTTTATTTGTTATTCTGCTTTTCACTCGGTTTCGCTTATCGCACACGATTCGGCTTCATTTATTTTTAGATCTAAGCCCTTGGGCGCAGGCCTGAGCCCTGCTGCTTCCGCGGATCGCACAATTCACAACTCACGCAAAACACTTTGCTAATCAGTTGGGTAAATACCAATACCAACACCAATTACAACAACAGCAACAATATGGTATAAGCAGTAACACGATCACGTTTAACGCGAGATATTTGGTAACTCGAATCGACGCGCGGCACGTCCGCTTTGCTGAGAGATCGACGCAGCACTGACAACGCACTGCCAAAGATCAGTTGAGCGGGCGAGCGAGCACACGATAGCGAGAGTGGGTGAGAGAGCGCCGTCTCTCAGCTGTGACTTAGCAGAGAGCGCGAGAGCGTAAGCGAGAGCGCAGTGTTGCTGGCGATCAGCAACATGTGTGCGTTGTTGGCAACATGTTGCCAAGCGATTTGTTTTCTTTTCTTGCTTCGCTCTGCGTGCGTACCGACGAGCGCCGCGTCAACTGCGGAACTGAATATGACACACGCGCTGCGCTGCGAAGGATTCCTTGGCAGCAGCAGACGCATCCCAGCTGCGAGTGCCAGCTGCGTCGACGCCGGCGTCAGCAGCGGCGGCTTGACGGCGACATAACAAATAACGGCACCAAAAGTGGGAAAACACTGAAAGGGGGAGGGGCATAAATATCGAGAGGAAACTGCGCAGGGTCGTGTGACGGCAAAGGATGCGCTGCAAAAGCGGATGTCGAGTGCGATGAAGGGAGAAATCGGGTAGTATAGTGGACTAAGCAGAGCAGGAAATGTGAACGATTTGATGGGAATAGCATAAAAGTAATTTGGAATATCAAATACTGTTATACACCAAACTGTTATAAACAGTTGTTGTTGTCGGGTAGTATGGTGGATAGAAATGGCATAATAATGCATATTTGGAATAACAAATACTGTTATACACCAAACTGTTATACTATTATATTGTTAAACTGATTTATCAGGTTGTATAGTAGATGGGAATAGCATAATAAAGCATATTTCGCATATTAATACTGTAATACATTTACTGTTGGATTGCTATACTGATATATCAATTAATATGGTAGATGAGAATAGCAAAATAATGCGTATCACATACTTTAAACTGTTATACTTATGTATTGTTAGTCTTATATTTCGGGTAGAATAGTAAAATATCAAATACTCTTATACATCAAACTGTTATACTGAAATAATTTTACAGTTTGTAACATTATGCACAAATATATGAACATTGTCTTTAGTTATCGGAAATATCCCCAAAACTTTCATCTTTATATAACATACTACCAATCTTTTAAAATAATGATTTTTTTAGGTTCTTATAGTATATTTCTAATCTTGCTATCTGTATTTTTTATACACGTTTCTATTAATAAATAGCTCTGAATAGAAACTTTGCTGAACTACGACAATCTTAATAGTTATCCTTTTATACATTTTAACAAGAAATAAATATACATTATAATAACATAATATTAAGTGTTTGGGGCATTTGGAATATGAATTCATCCATATACTGTCATATTTTAAAACCGTTTTACAATAAAGTGTTATACATGCTGTTAGGAAATAACCCAATCTAATCTAATTCAACTATAAAACTGTTTTACAAAATAATGTTATACTTACAGAAACTCTGTAAAATAGCACTTATCGGCACTGATTCGCTGTATTTCTAAGTTTACTGAACTGTTATAAACTATCTGTCAATTACTGAGCTATAACATGTTTTAATGCTTTAATTCTTTCATATTTATTATACTATAGTTTCTTCTGTTGTAATATTATGTTACAACTGTTATACAATTACATTTAATATTTTAAAAGTATTTCCAGTATTATAAAAAATGTATTAATTCTGAGTATCTCCAATTTTTGTGATATACTTATGTACTGATATGATATTTTTCTTAGCTGCTTTTCTCTTAATTCTCAGCAAATTCTTATCTGCTGTTATACTATCATGTTCTATATCATCCTGCTCTTTTATCATTTCTTTTAGTTCAAGGTGAGTTTCCACCTTACAGGGCATTCGCCTGTCGATCATAGTCCACTGACAGGACGCAGTTGCCACAGCATCCTTGCCACAGACGGCGACGGTAGACTGGGGCGGGGTAGGCGAGAGAAGCGAAAGACTGGCGCCGGAGTGGCGCCACTGCTGGCGTCGACGTCGGCGCTGGCGTCAGCAACTGCCCCGGCGAGCTGCTTTTTTGCTTAGCTGCTGGAGCAGCAATTTGGCGCGCGAAGAAAAAAGCTAACAGGACGCAGGGCGACTGGCAAAAATTGCAAATTTGTGTTGTTTTGTAGTTTGTTCCGTTTGAAACAGGGTGGCGCAGGGCTGGCGGGGCGTGGCAGGCAGTCTACGCGTGTCGCTGCAGTCGCAGTTTTCTGCGCGCTGGCGTCGTTTATTTTTAGCGCGAGACGCAGCGGCGCCAACGCCGGCGACAATGGCCAGCCGAAAGCGCGATGAAGGATACGCTGGCAAGGCAGACTGGAAGGGGGGGGGGGGGTGGCAGAGGGGGAAGTTGGAAAGAAGCAAAAACACCATAATAAAGTTGTAAAACTTTGAGGTTTACGCGACGAGTCTATTTGAGCTCGAAGGCGTAGGGGAATGCGCCGAAAATGATTGATTATTTCGCATTGAGACGCCATTGGCCATTTGCTTTGCCGGGGGTAGGAAGGGGAGCTCGACTTGGCCTCGGCCTCGGCCTCGACATTTGCCAAGGAAGCGATTTGGCAGCCAAAATACTTTATGTTTATGCTGTTCTCCTCCCCTGTTTGACTTATGTATCTATTTTTGCCAACTCATGTGAATCTCTCGGGGAAGGTCCCTCCCCCTTCCAAAGCGGGGATAAACCTCGAGTCATTGACTGGCATAAGTTCGGCGCTTTAGCCGACTTATTGGCAGTGATATAAACGACGAGCGTTTCTGGGTTATTCGCCTCCGGATCTGAGTTGGGATTAGGCATTAGCATATGGCAGGGGATTAGCGATAAGTGATTGAGAGTCCCATTGATAAAATAACTGAGCATAAAGAGAGCTACAGTACCAATTAAGATATATAAGATTTGGTTAAAGCTTGAAAAGTTAAACAGCTGAGGAATCGAATAATAAAATTGTTGTTTAGTTCAGGATCATAATTGCGATTAGATCAAAGAGACATACTTCAATGTATGCCTAGAGCTATGTGATAAATCAATTATCTTATGTATAAGATTTATAAAGCTTAAAAAAGTCAGATAACTGTGGAATCGTAGGATGAAATTGTTGTTTAGTTCAGGATCATAGTTTTGGATCACCAGTTCTACCATATTATTGCGATTAGGATTTAGACACATGCTACAAGATATGCCTTCAGCTATGTGATAAATCAGTAAACTGATGAATAAGACTTGGCTAAAGATTGAGTATTCAGACAACTGAAAAATCGTTAAAAAAAAAATTGTTTAGCTTTAGATCATAATTCTGGATCAGGTCTAAGTGATATACTACAAGGTATGCCTGAGCTAACTGACAAATCGGTTAACTGATGAATCGCAGAAAATAGAATATTGTAATATTAAATTTAAAATATAGATATGTAGTAGTATATACTATATAGTAGTATATAGTAACGCATATATCGCCTCTTTTGTACATACCAATGCCCAAGTTTCATAAGTACTCAAACCGAAAAAAGTGCAAATTTCACTTACCTAAAAAGAAACGAGAGAAGAGACAACAAATTTTGATTAGTAAGGCGGAACTGTGGACAGCAAACAAAAGCCCGACTAATTTATGACCACCTACTACTGCCTACACTACTCTCCTTCCCGCTAGCGCGCCTCGCCCAGCTGTGGGCAATTTCTCAATTTCGGTCCGACTGCCCATTTGAAGGCCCATTAAAAGTATTTGCGGAACAAGCGCAAAACGAGGCGAGTTCTTCGTAGATGTGAACGGAGTCCTCCCCCCTCCCCCTTCTGCTGCTTTGAGTGGCGCAAATATTGACGGGCGAATTGTGTTTAATCCCAAATCAATTAAAATAAAAGAAAACAATGGGCTTACCCACTCCTCGCCTAAGCGCAGACCCCTTTGCCGACTTCTGTTCGATATGTTTGCCTTTTGCTTTTAATGCTCTTACATTAACACATGAGTGTTAGTGTACTTTCATGTAGTTGTCTTTGTTACTGTGCATGTGTGTGTGCGTGTGTGTGTGTGACTTTCGGTCACTTGGGTCAATTTGGAGTGCGTGATAAATGGGCGCGTTGCGTGGCTCGAGACGCGCTCCAGTGCATGCGCCTTGAGCTGCGGTCGGGCCTAGCCCCGGGCCAGTCTTGAGTTGTTATAGTTGTTGTTGCTGTGCTTTAATATTTATGGCCTGTGATAAGATTGCTCAATTGAGGCCTCTGTTGTTGTTTCAGTTGCTGTTGCTGTTGCTGTTTCTGTTTCCGTTTCTGCTGCTGTTGCGGGCAGCCAAAGCTGTTTAACATTGACGTAGGTTGCAACTCGAAAGTTATATAAGCTTCTGTCAGCTTCTGATCTTTCTGCCTATAAGGTATTGGGATGAGAAGTGCTGGGATTTAGCACAACTGCCTTGCAGTGGCAAAAATCTGAGCAGAGAAATACAATTAACTGTTAAATACTCTTTCGACTGTGCGAAAAAAATTTTTTCTGAAATAACTTCTGTGTCCACAGACTGTAAGTATTTAAATTTATTGTGTAGATGAACCTTACAGTTTTCTAACTATATGCCGAACAGGCATATTTTAGCTGTCAAACTTTGCTTAGTAATCAAAAATAAAATTTTGAAAATTTATTTATTTTATCTTTTATTATTTTTTTGTTATCAATATATATAGATTTACTTTTTGGGAGAAAGACTGATTTGCGTATGGGTTAATGTTCGTAACTTGGCGTCTCTAGCTTTTAAAATCGCACAGGTACATAAGCAAGATAATTTTTGCGGTTAGTGCTGATAAGAAAAAATTATGCATAAGAAGAAAAAGAAGACAAAATGCAATCTAACTCTAAATCTAAATCTATTCCCAGTGCTTATTTGCTTTATAATCTGAAAACTTTATTAAAACAGTTATAGTCTCTCCCACATCGCAGAACTAATCTAGTTTTTTCACAATCAAAATGTGGGAGAGTTGACAAAACCAACTCAACCGATAGGGAAGCGAGTGGGGAGCAGAAGTGTGGTGAGCGGGGGGCACTGTCAATGGGCTGCGCTTCAATTTTACTGCTTTTGTGCGACCGCAAAGTGAAATTGCTTGACGTCTGTCAATAAAAAAAAGCCCATGGCAAATAATATGCTGCAAAACTGCTGACAGCGCAAGACATGGGGGCCTAGGAGTGGAGTAGGGAGGTAAGGGTAACGAGGGGTGCCCTGCAATGGATTGGCTTTTATGATGTTATTACTCACAGCAGAAATTAATTAAGCGCCTGGCGCAATCGAAGCGCAATTGGTCGGGCCGGAAGGCAGGAAGGAAAAGCGCCAGGGGAAAGCGTCGAATGGGCAATTAAAAAACTTTTCAAATGCAAACACAAAGTGGGCGTGGCACTGTGATTGCATTAAAACAATCAACTTTTCGCATTGTCTCTGGCAGCAACGGCAACAGCAGCACTTGCAGCAGCAGCATCGTCGTAGCAGAAGTTCAGATTGTGCAACATTTGAAGTTTGCGAGTTGAGACGCGGCTCCAATTGGCCAAGTTGGCAGAGAGTTGGTAAACAGCAGTTGCAGCATCTGCCAACCAGGCCCTGCCCCTCACTGCTCCCATTCGATGGCTTAATTAAATTGAACAAAAAGTTTTTCTAGCTCGGATGCAATAATAAAGTGCAGCAAATTCCATCTTCTGCTTGTCTCTTGAAGTTATTAAGTTGAAGTAATATTTTTCAAAAGTTTAAACACATAAAAAGTGGTGCAGGAAGATGAAATAACTAATCAGAACGCAAGTAGCGCAGCTTATAGACGATATTATAGCTTCATTCCTAAAAAAGATCTTTCGCTCCGCTAGTCTGTCTATATAATGTATATTATTCTCGAGAACCTTCTCTCGTAGATAAATTAAATTAAAGTGCAAAGCTGTTGGGAATGGGAAATGGGAAATTTCCAATTATTAAGCAAAGTTAAGAAGTTAAAAAATAAAAATTTTGTGCATAAGTAGACAAGTTTGCTGTGAAGCTGTCCCATGCATTGCAATCCGATCGGACAATAAACGAAAAAGTTATTTGAAAAACTATTTCTCATTGTGACCTCTCAGAGCACACGTACGTGAACGAGTTGCATAAGTAGGGCCGACGAAGCATAAGATGACGCATTGTTGTGAATTCATTGAGCAAAAGTCTCTAGAATTTAGAATTTGTATCTGACAGTCGAGTGTGCTCGAGTATAACTTTCTTGGCTTGCATCATTATAAAATCCGTTCTTTATATTCCCAGCCTTGGTATAGTTTATGTACGTCACTCGTTGTCGGTTACAGGCTGCAAGGTCTGTTTGCAACTGTGCGATGGCTTCGCAGTGCTAACTGCACTTTTGAGGCCACCACATTCGACCCATTTGGCTCTACCTACATAAATTCTCAGCAACATATCGGTGGCGCATCAGGCAATAGCCCCCTTGCACTCCTCTGCCGCCTTGTTCCACCTTCTCCGCATACCTCCCGCATCGAACCAAAACGAGAGCTCGCTCAATGCCATACAACAATGCGGGAAAATGCTGGCCAGACATAACTTCGTTGCAATTATTCTCGTATTCCCGACTTTGTCTAAGACAAGACGCATTTCATTGCACTTTTATGGCAGCTCTTATGGCATGGATTATTGTAAGGCCAGGAGGAGGGAGGTAGCGAGAGCCGACATTGGAGCTGGCCAAGTTGCAGCAAAGTTTTTCATTGCTCGCTTGTCGGAATGACGCTCCTCACGCTTGACAAAGGCGGCGAACCCCACGCAACGGAAATTGGTAAAAGTTGCCAAGACTTTCGGGCTTTAAGGCCAGACGCAGCGAGCCAGTCTCATCGAATCCATCAGTGGGCAATTTTCACGTACGCCTTGACCTTGAGCCGAGCAGAGTGTTAGCCGCAGCTAGCGGAGATTTATGCCGTCTGGCTGAGAGTACGAAGTGTCGAAAATGTCTGGCCCCTATAAATTTGATAGCCCGGCGAAAGGTGTTGGAGGGGGACTATAAAATACTTTATGGCATTACAGGCTACAAAACGAAAGAAACTCGAGTTGGAAATGCAATTTAAGTTGATTTTACGTGAAGTCTGTTGGAAACTGTTGTCGATTGATGCGATTCAGAAGTGGAAGCGACAATAAAATCAACCTACGCGTAGCTCTTCGCTCGCACGCGCATGATTTCTCTGTCTGCCTGAAAGTAGGCAACACTTTTTGTTTCTCCTACTCCCAGTGCAGTTGCAAGCAGTGCTTGTCAATAATGCGATGTTATACCGCATTAAAATAACATTTGAATTACAAAATCTTTTATAATATTTCTTAAAAATAATTTTATTTTACGTAAAATATCAAAAAATATTTCTGGTATTTGTAGAGGACATATAAAAAATATTGTAACAATAATTAAAATTTGAATTATTTCAGTTAAATGGCAAAACAATTAATTAATCTTTCATTAAAAATTCTAGTTGCGATTTATTAAAAAGTAATTTAGGTTGGTAATTTTTTTATTCATACTTTTAACGAGCAACTGTTTTTTTTTAATTTATTGTTAATTTATTACCAATAACTAATGTTGCAAAATAAAGTGTAGTCTGACATATAAACTTTAAAAATTAAGATCTGCCGCTATTGCACTTTTTCAAAGTAAGACTATAAATTATATATTTTAATAATTATAATAATATTAATAATAATGAAAAATATATGTTAATTTCATAAAAGTAAGGATGTATGAGGAAGTGATTATTAAAGTGTTCTGCCTCGTTTGTCTGTTGGATCATGCTTGCGCCAGTCGATATGAAGAATACTGAACTTTGGAAAAAAGCCAGTTCTAACGGGAAAAGCGCTGACTTGCCAACAATGAATGCAAGGAGTCTGTCTGTCTGCCAAGGAAGTTTATCAGACTTTTGCGTGACTTTTGTTGACAACTTGAGGCACACACAAGGACAAACAGGAGAGGCAGAAGCAGAAGGAGCAGCAGCAGATGCAGCCGGGAGATGGAAGGAGGAGGAGAATGAATATGACACAAGGCAACTTGGCGGAAAAGTTGACAAAAATGCGACTCGATTCGATGCGATGCGAGTTGACTCGACGCGTCGCGATAAGCGAAGCGCATGAATGTCGAGGCACGTCGACAGCTACAACATCCGATAAGGTAGATAAATGGAAGGAGACACAGAACGGGACAGACAGAAAGAATGAGAAAGAGAGAAGAACCAACTTGAGTTATGCCGCAGCAATTTAAAGCCGCAACAGAGGCCGATGCTGCATTTTCCAGCTGCGCCCCAAAGTAGGCAATGGAATTGCGCTAAATGCGGCGACAGTTGCCACCAAGTGTTGCAGGCTTGTCTGCGGCAACAGCGACTGCAGCACGAATGCTTCACGCTGGCAATTGGCCAAGTTGCCGAGAATTGTTTGGTAACGTGTTAAGTTGAGTTATGTGCGCCGCGATAAGTTCCCCTAAGTTGGCAAATTAATTAATGGCAGAAAAACAGAGAGAAAAGCGCAAGAAATACCACTAGCAGGTTAAATTAACTTTTGGTAAGTTATACACTTAAAGCAGAGTTTTGTTATGTTTGAATAAGTGCATGAATATGCATAGTCACAATCAGATTATTATTGAAAATGTTTGGTAATCCCAATGAATAAAAATGTATACGCTTATTATAAAGTATTTAAACAGAATCATTGGCAAAAAGTCAATGTTAACAAGGTGTAAACTCAAAGGAATATCAAGCAATAAGCAATGCAATACTCTTGAGAATAGACTTAAGAATTCAAGAATTTCCTAGGAATATTTAGTAGCATCAAGTTATTATTGAAAATGTTATGTAATTGTAACTGAGGCAGACTTGAGTTTAGATATGTATCAATAAATATGCACAGAAGGCTGATATACATATATACTTAAAGTAACATCAAGCAGATTTTACAATGTGCTTATATTCATATTTATATGCATTCATAAAATCACATTGAACTTTGCTAAAGTTTACTCAAATTAAGCAAGTTAAATAAGTTTGTTTGTTAGTTGAATTAGGTGTAAATTGAATCAATTATTATTGAACAAAAAGAAGCGACAACAGTTTAATATCCATGATAACTAAAGCAAATACAAACGATAAGCAAATAAATACTTTGCTGAGTAAAGTGAATGGTTATCAAATTAAATTACTCTTTCAACTTCAATCATTTCACTCCAAATTGAATTGTTGACAGTAATTGATTTATTTGTGAATAATTGAAGCGATGAATCAATTATTTCAATTACTAATAACACTGTTATATTTAAAAAAAAAATAATATATTTAAAACAAATGCTTTTTCGAACAGAGTGAAGTGCAGACACATTCAGAGCTTTCCCTTCAATAATTTGTGTTCGACTTCAATCACAGTTCAGTTCAATTTATTTTCAGCTTCAATCACAGTTCACTGCAGCTCCCTTTGCTGGAACTCTCTGACAGACAAATCGACTCTTCGGCAACTTATCTGCAGCTCGCGCCCAAAATCAGTCTAAATGCACTCGGCAGGTATTCAGAATGCGAGTGAGTGTGAGTTTGAGTACTTACATTGGTTGACAGCTGGCTGCTCAGGCTGAGCACCTGATCCCGTGCATCCTGCAGTTCGCGCTTCAGTCTGCGTATCTCGTGAGCCTGACGCTCCTCCGCGGAGCCGTAGAGGGAGCTGCCGCCGGAGAGCAATGAGGCGGCGCTGCCGTGCACTGTGGAAAACGGAAAATGCAAATGGAAATGTTAATGGGAAACTAGTGCGAGCAGGCAGCAGCTTGAGTCTGAGTCACATTCAACCTACCCTCATCATTCTTCTTGGGATATGTTAGGCGATGCGACGCGTTGATGCTGCTGTTGCCGCCATGCCCCGCTGTCACTGCCGCCCCCGTGGCGTGAGTCGGCGACAGCGCGGAGGCAGCGCCAGCAAAGGTTCCGCGGTTGAGCGGTGTGGGCGACGTGGGTTGGCTCCAAGCCACAGCGGCCGCACTGGGCCCCACACTGCCCTGCGCCTGGACAGCCTGAGCCTGAGCCTGAGCCTGTGCCTGGGCCTGAGCTTGGGCTACCGCGGCGGCCATTTGGGCACTCAGCACGCCGTTTGTGCCCACCGGCAGGCAGTAGTACGGCTCGATTTCCACATCGCCGGCCCGACTGAGCATCGAGGGATACATTTTCTCAGATTTGGTAGATCTGCAAGGCGAGAGTGATACGAAGTCATTAGTTTAATGCATGAGTAATAAGCCAATATGAATTCTGTATGCATATTGAAATTGTGAGGCTCGTCGAAGCAGAAGTGAAGTAGTTTATGTTTATTAATGAATTAAATTTGAGAGCAGAGTGTATTTAGGTTTGAGTTGGGTGATGAATAGTGTTGCACTAAATTTGCTTGCTGAAGCGAAATTTAATATGTGAGTTAAGCCCAAGGAATAGGAAGTCAAGAAATCTGCACTCGAGTGCACTCAACTCCTAAATACCTTTCACACAAAAATATTTGTAAAATGTATATATATTTGGCGAATGAATTCACCATATTATTATAAATAATAATAATGTGTTATTCCATATATAAGCCTATTCTATATACTTTATGATTTTAAAAAGTTACAAAAAAAATACAAAGAATTGTGTTTTCTATTTAATAAAAAATTGGCGTAGCCTTTTGGACACCCTTTATATTTTATTCTTACAGAGTTTAGCTATTCCAACTGATAAATAATAAGACATTTACTTAGTAATAGCCTTTGTATTTAAGCTCAGATTAGATTGAGTTTCAGATAATAGTATTGAGCTGCATTAAGTTGAATGTGCAACGAATATAAAATATTAACATATAAACTTTTATAAAAAATTCTCACAAAAATGTATGAGTAAAATATGTATGTAAATAAAAATTTGAAAAATCTTTTAAGCTTAGCATATCACATTTTGTGTCCATACAGGCAGACAGAAAAACTAATCTATAAACATACTACATACAACTCAAGAACGGCTGAACGGATTTATCTTAACAATAAAAAATCATTGAATTACTTAATATTTTTATTTATTTTTCATATGGGAAAATATGAATATTTAAAAGGAAGGCGAAGGCGGAACAAGTAAATATAACTTTTTTTATTATGAAATTGAATTTGTGATCAGCGGGGATGAAAAATGCGCTTTAAGTCTGGCAATTCTGCTGAGCTTAAGCGCTTTTTAAGTTAAGCCCAATGTTTACAAACAAAACCTGAAAGTAAACGAAACTGAAACCAATTCCATTGATTAGCCGAGCGAAGCTCGAGCAAACAGGCCCTGCGGCTGCACAGCTGAAACAAATACTCCCCAAGACGTCTGCAGGCTTGTAAACGATATGATTGTAAATAAGTGCAGGACCTCAGCTCGATTTCAGCTTTATTGCATTAAAAAGCTTTCACTGGCAAATTAGCTTTAATGGGCTTTCAGTTAATTCGCTTCAATTAAGCAAATTTACATTAATTGCAACTTGACAGCGAATCAAAGTGCAGCGCGCAGGTAAACAACTCAGTTAGTTATGTCACTTAATTGCTGTTGTGGCTGTGTGTGTGGGTGTGGGTGACTATGTGGGTGTGTGGTGTGAGCTATTTGCCAGACGCTTGCAAATTTCCGTTGCGGTTGTGCAGTTTATTCGGCCAATCTGCGCCTTCAGGTCAGAGCCAGGCATACTTTTGGGGCGACGTTTCAAATTTCCGTTTAATTTGGTCACAATTCGTGTGTGTGTGTGTGGATGTGTGTGTTTGTGTGTGAGCAGAGAACGGGCAAGACGGGTGTGCAGTGTGCACAGAGTGCTCCTAGCAAATCCCTCGACAAATTGTCATAAAATGCGATGGTTATAAAGCTTGGCAAATGACCACAGAGAGCGGCATGTAGACCAGGGGAAACGCTACGCAGGGGGGGGGTGAGTGGCTAGGGGCACACAGGATGCTTGAGCTGAAATCTGTGCTTGGCGAGCTGCTGCTCGCTCGGCTGATAACTGACATTAAGGGCATTTCGCATGCAAATCTAATATTACGTATACGTCATGTGTGCCGTCCGCCTTCGTTGACAAACTTTGCCATGTTTGCAGTTGTGCGGGCGGGCGGAAGGGGCGTGGCAGTGTGTACGTGTGTAGGGTTTTTGGTACGCTTCAGGGCGTTTACTTTACGCTCTGGGGCATTTGGCACAACAACTCACAGACAGACAGAGGAACAGAAGGCCACTGCAGCACTGTGTGTGCGTTTCATTCGCTCTGCTCTGGTGTAAAATTTGATAACAAGCCACCGAAACGGGTTTTTGGTGTTACCAACAAGGATGGTGGTGGAGCTGCTGCTGCCGCTGCTGTTGCCACATGCCACATGCCACTTCCTTTTGCATAATTGATGCACTGAAAGCAAGAGTGTGGCCCCAGCAGAGCCAAAATATTAGTTGGCGTGCGAATAGTTCCGCCCGAACCAGAAGCTGAAATAGCTACGGTTTCCTTGGAATCACAATGCATTATAAATGGGCGGAGGGAGCTTGAAATGCGACTTCGTATATAACAACTATAGTATTGTATGTGACGCTTTCCATTTGCCATTCAAACTATTCTCATTGGCCACCTTCCACTACTGCCAAACAAATGACCTTAACAATATCTATTTTCGGCTTTATAAAACTTTCTCGGCTCGCTCTGCTGGCAAAATTTTTAATGAAGCACTTGAGGGTCTGCACTCGGCTGCAGACTGGACGAGCACCGACAACCGACAACTGCTGACGTTGCTGGCATGCAGTAGAAAGTACAACAACAAACAGAGGAACACCACAAGAACAACAACAACGAGTTGAGCTGTCGGCAGAACTTCCATTTCGACTGTGCCCCAAACGCCAAGTCAAAGGTTCACAAACCTATTGACATGTCAAATAATAATCTGGCCATCCCCCAGAGCACCACAGTTATTTGCGCTTGCCCCCGTTACTCACTCCTCGCTTTGCCCAGTTCCCTCCACTCACACCTTTTGTTTTTTGTCTTTCGTTTCGTTCTCTTTCTTATTTGTCTGCGAGGCACTACAGCCGAAAAGGTAGTATCGGTTTGTGGAAAAGATGAGTGAACATATTCTGAGCCCCGTCGAGCGGCCATAGCTTAGCCTATTCATTGTAGTTAGATAAAGGCATAAGCGCTGATGTTTTTTTTTTACGGCTTGGTACCGGGTATCACTCAGTCGAGTACATTCGACTTCTCTGCTCTTATTTTTGCACACTTGGCTGTTTTACACAACTTCGGCATTGTCTGTTGGGGCTGTCTCACCCCACGGAAAACAAAAAGTTTGTCTTTAACTATTTGGGCGTGGCTGCAGCTCCCAGTTTCGAGCGCGCTTTAAAGTAAGAAAGAGCACGAGGCGGAACAGGCAGCAGAACATATGATGCTTCGAGCCGAGCACTGCCATAAAAACGAAACTATTACAAATTGTTTGCATACTCGAACTTGCGGGTTTGCATGGGAAAACAAGCTCATTACACATGTACAGGCATGCACGTGCATGCTCAGCTATGTCGGTCCTTGCATGTGGCCGTGCGACGAAACTGCAGTACAACATGTGAAAATTGTGGAAAATTCTGAAAGAGCGCACGCTTTAATGGGAAATAAGCTGTGCTGGCAGTTCGATTTTTACTTTTTTCCTTTAATCGAATGAGTATCTAAGAAGAGCTACCTAGTATTATTATAGCTGCTTTAGGTTGGCGTTTTCGATATTTTAATAATAATAATAAATAAATATGATAATAATTTTAATAACTAAGGCAACAATCAGTTTACTTTTCAATTATTCTTAATTATTTTCGTATTACTTAATTTATTTTTTTATATTATTGTAGTGGTTCGATATTAATAAAATTTAAACAAAATTTAGAAAGCTTAATAAATATGAAATATGAAATGAAATCGCGATATTTTTAATAATTAAAAAAAAATATTATCTAGATGAAGAAATGTTTATGTGGTCGAGCTGATTTTTTTGTTTAGATTAGATTTTGTTGCAACAGCTGAGAAGACGGATAGACTGATGGCTTGGTCTAGTTAATAGAGCTTTAAATGCTGATTAAAAGTAGTATATAGTTTGTATATACTACATGAGATTGAAGATTTTTACGTTGGAGCGTCGCAAACTGCTTCCCGAAATAAATGTATCCTCTTCAAGAGAGTCGAAGCACAACTTTCATGAGAACATAATGAACACTACGTCTAAGATCAGAGAAGCGACTGCACACACATGCTGCACACATACATACTATTCCCCCACCCCCCACCAACACACACACACACACATGAAAGTTCTGGCGACGCTGCGAAGTATGCAACATGTTTGCGTATGTAAATGAAATCGCAGCAAAGGCGCAGCAAGCACTTCGCACAAAGTGTCGACTAACGCTGATTGTTTTCGAGTGGGCGTTGCTGTGAGTGTGGGCGTGGAATGCATGCGAGAGGCAACATTAAGGCGCAAATGAAAATGGAAGCGAGAAACACAGAAGCACTGAGAAAACCAGCAGTCACCTTGGATATGTCCGTTCTTTCAAGTAGCTTTTAGAGCAAAACGCGAGAGTTGAGCAAGAAAGTGGAAGAGAAATAGAGAGAGAGAAAGAGAGGGAGATATTGCAAGACATGCTTGTAATACTTGGGTTAACACTCACCTGATGCTGTTGCTGCGATTCATGCGAGGACTCTGCACATATGATTCGTTGCCTTGCAGCGGCAGTGGCTGCCCTGCGGCCCCGGCGGAGCGATTGTGCAGCATCTTGTGGCCATGGCGCGTCATCACGGGCGAACCAATCTGCAGCTGATCGATGGCATCGCCGTCGGAGAGGCGACTGCCCGCCGTGTTGCTGTGCTTCAGCCACATGGCGTAGGAGCTGTACTCGGGCTTGACCTCAGCGTAGGTCTGCGTATCCGACAGCGAGCCGTCGTGTCGAGTGGCTCCCGGGCGTGTCGAGATTCTGGTAAATTATAAATGCTCGTATTACTTTAGAAACGTTTATAAATATCCACTGTGCTCACCTCTGCTGGAACACGTGCATGTCGCTGCCTGGCTTGGGCAGGCTGTGCGAGCCTGTCGCCAGGCGCTCGCGTATGGATTGACTTAGCTGCGTCGCCGTGGGGCCCGTCAGTGAGAAGCTGCGGTGTTGTGTGTTCGGTGGCAGCTCTGTGTAGAAAGATAAACTCATTAGCGATGGTAGGAAAATAACCTTCAATAACCTTCTATACAACTCTCTTCTGTATATTAATCGTTCTAAAATATTTTCGATAAACTTTGGAATCTTAAGCCTCTAATAAAATTAGTTCAAATTGTTCTGTGTTTTTGATACAATTTTAAATAAAATTATGTAACTCCAGAATATTTCGTAGTTTCAAACATTTATGTACTATACAGATTAAACTATTTAAAATATAAATTTCTACATTTTTAAAATTTGCTATCAAAATTTGCTTTTAAAAATACTACAGCTTAAAGCTGTAGCATTTAAAATTACTAAGCTATATATTCGAAATGTATTTTTTTTTGTAAGTCAAACTAAAGTAAAAGTTTTTTTTTAAGTTCTCTTTTTAAAGGTTTTGCAAGTAGTTACTAATTTATTTTTTAATACTACTTATAATTTAATAATTTAATTTTAAAGTGTCTATATTTTTAATATGCTGCCTCTAAAAAATGTCTAAAATTTGAAAACTCACTGTTCATGTCATTGGGCAGAGTCTGAGTGCCTCCGGTCACCTTGCGTCCACTCGCAGTGCGCGGTACAGCGGAAACGTGCGCTGTGCGTCCACAGGGCAACCCATTGATGGCTCCCGCTCCTGCGCCTCCGGCGGCCATCAACATGGCGATGTTCTGCTGCTCTGCGGTGGACGCGATGCTGCCATTGGCCCGCTTCACATAGCCAAAGCTGGGCGGCACGCCTTTGGTGCGCGACGAGGCCGAAGGTGAGCCCTGCTTGGAGGAACTGCCACTGCCACCGCCGCCGCCCATGCTGCGACGCGATGGCGATGACTTCTCGGACTTATCCACTTTGTGCCCGTTCAGCGGCTCCGGCATTTTGCTCCAGTTGTCGCGACCGTTGCGCGAGCCTGGCCGATGATGCGGACTACCATCCATTTTGATGTTTCCGTTCCCGTTGCCGTTGCCGTTCCCGTTCCCGTTATTGGGGCTATTGTTGTTATTGTTTATATTGTTGTTGTTGTTGATGTTGTTCGTAGTGGAGCCGCCGCTGGAGCTAGCCTGGCTGGCCGCCGAGCTGCCGTTCGCTGCGGTGCCAATGCTATCGAGCGAGCCGCGACTGCTGCGAATACTGCAAAAAAGAGTGCGGAATATGAGAAAAAAGTTTCTTTGAACTTAAAGTAAGCATGTGAATATGAAGTATAGAAAAGAGCATCATAGATAGTTTCAAATTTATTTTTAATTTAAATACGTGTATTCAATATTTATTTATTCTGCTGTATCTCATACTTCATACTTCAAACTTGCTTGAATTCCTTGATGCTTTCTACTAAAACGCGTTATAATTTTTTAAAAACTTATGTCTGCATTATTCAATTACAACTCAAAAGATTGCTGCATAAAAAAATTAGACACATGTGTACGGAATTTAAGAGGATTATCTCTAATAGTTAAATAATTGATAATCACTGATTGGAAGAAGAAGAGCAGCTGCAAAATTTAAACTTGATCTGCTTATTTTTAGCTAGAAATTTTATTCAAATTTGCTGTATCTTTTGATTAAAGATTAATTAAATAAAAAGCGAATGCAAATGTAAAATCTATAGCGGAAAGACTTCGCTCAGTTTTAAGAATAAATTCAAAAATACTGTTCACATAAAATTTCCATGAAATTGTGCTTTATGTAGACTCTATTTGCATTCATTCTGAGTAAATACGCTCACTTGACTTTTCGCTGGAAGTTCAATAACTCGTAATAATAATAATAACTTTTTGCGTTGTTTATGGACAAGGGAAATGCAGACATAAATAACAGCGCACAACGCTGATGAGCGCTAATTGCGCTACATTATGCGCGACAACAACAGCAACAACAACAACTACAACAATCATATTCAACGGGCAGCAGAAGTTGCTGCTGGCAGTGCGTTTCGCACATTGCGCATACGCCACGTGCGCCCGTGCTTTATTTTTATTTGCCGCTAATTGCACAAATAATTTATGCAAGTTGCCCATCGCTATTGTTGTTGTTGTTGCTGTTGTTGTTATTGGCCTTGACAGAGTGCCGTTAAGTGCCAAGTCAATGTTATATAATTTATCTGGCAGTTAACGCGCTGACCGAAGTCAGCCGCGTGGAAAGCAAAACTTCAGAGCCCAGGCTCAACGCACGGAATCGACAGGCGTGCAAAGAAACAAAGAGGTAGACAAACAAAAGTAAAGAGAGACGGAAAGAGATAAAAACCAGAGACTTGACAGACTGAACAAGATTGACGGGCCTGTAACAATGGCAGCGCGTCTGATAGCCCTTAGATGAGAGCACATCGTTAAGTGCGATTACAATTGCAACTGGCCATAGTGCGAAAAAAGGTACAAGAGAGGAAGAAAGACAGACACAAAGAGAGAGGGAGAAATGCAGCCAGCGAAACAGCGAAAAGAGCACCATTTTCAATTAAAATGACAAAAGAGTCGCATGAAATTGGAAATCAAAAAGGGTAGAATGGCTGAAATGGCAATTCAAAGCCTCTTCGAGCTGGCCAAAAGGTTTGTATTGCCTTTTTTCCCCTAATTCAACAGTTAAGTTTTAGCTCTAAGGCGCTTATAAGACACTGGGCTATATATCATGGCTAATTGGTTGCGTCGCGTGTCGGTATAATAAATAATGTTATTTATTTGAATACTCAACGGGGAACTGTCTTTATACATTTTCGTGAAATGGTTAATAAATTTAAGCAGAAGCCCTAAAAAAGGGCACGGCAAATTGACGTTAAGTCCTCTGCAGCACGTCATTTCTCTCGTTTTGTTTAAGAGGGACCTTTTGATGGGTGTAGATTATGGCCAGATTTATTATACCGTTAAATATAAATATTATATGTAAATATATAAAAAAATAAATATCTCTTATTAATCAAAGAATTTAAAAACGTAGAAAGATATAATGTTGAAATTGAATAATTTAATTTTTGATTAGAACATGCAATTTTAATCAATAAAGAAATAAAATTTATAGATAGTTGCAAATTAAACAAATATAGAGATTTTAAAATTTTTTTTACTTATTATCGAATTGCTATAATATTTTTTTTTATCTCAATAAATTATTTATAATTGAAAGAGGGGTGAGCAAATAAAACGCCAGATAATAGAAGCATGATATAAGTGTTAAAAGCTAGATATAAGTTAGGAAAATAACAGAGCTGCTCACATGACTAATAAATACCTGTCATCTAACGTTGACGGCATTTTGTTAGTATTTATTTTTGCCGCAATCATACAATTTTTAGTGTAACTCCAACTATTGTGTTGCTCATGTTTGCGTAGTAATACGCAGTCCCGTATGCTTGAATTTGGCTTCTTCCTTTTCTCTACTTGATTTCTCCAATTTATTTCAGACTTTTAACTAAATTTGCGCTGAGGGAAATTCTCCTCCAGATAAAATTCCACTTTGGCGAAACAGAGAAAATGTGCAGGGGGAAATGCTGTTTTGCCCCTCGCTTTTTCCTCTCAGCTATTAAATTGAATACTGGCAATTTTGGAGCGGTGAAGCTGTTCTTAGATTAGATCTATGCGCTGCTCGATTCAATTGCAGAGGGGCGCAAGGCGGATTAACTAAATTAACAAATTGTGGCTTAAAGAACTCTGCAATTTCTGCTGCAAGTGCTCGAAAGGACTTTATGATTCAGGCATGGGCGGCGGGAGAGAGAGCGGAACATAGAAAAAACAGCTGTCTGGGCCATAAAACTGAACAACGCCCTGGCAAGCAATTACCGTTAAGATATGCTCGGACTGGGGAGGGCAGGAAAACAAAAACAAAAACAAAAGCAAGAAGTGTAACCGAGACGTACGAGGGATGAGCAGCCCTTCGAAATATGCGTGACTGTGCGGATGTGTGTGAGTGTGTGTGACTGTATTGGTGAGTGAAAGTGAGCGTCAGAAGTGACACAGAAAGCTCATAAATTGTCGCATTCAATATGCATGGCCAGAAGAAGGCAGAGGGCACCGCGAGAGGCGGCTAAGTCGGGAAAATCAATAGCGATTGCCACGTCAGTTACCAAAGGGTGCCCAGAATCGATGACAGTGCCAACACTCATATTTCCATATGCATCAGATAAGCGCGTCTATATGTGAGTGTGCACAACAGAGCCATACATACCATACATATATATATATATATATCTACATATATATTTACCCATTGTACGCTGCTTCTTAGTTTTAGCGCTGCAATTCCAATTGAAATTCACAGGGAAAGAATCGCCAGGCCAAGCAGCAAAAGTGTGTGCAAGAAATGTGCGCATAAATTTCGGGCAAAAAAAGCTGTCGAAAGCGTAGCCGGAAAAAACTCCACCGCAGAAGTCAGAAACAGAAGCGATTCATAATGGTTCTGCAGAAGGTTTCCATTTAAGAGCACAGAAACAGCAGTAGAATTTAAGTCGAAACAGAGAATAAAAAAAACAGCAAAGAAAATAAAACGCGCGGAATCGAGAGGCATTTGCGATTGAGCGGACGATACGAAGGAAAGTGCGTCATTTGGCGGATTAAGTGAGCAGATCATTATTTTCTCAAGTACAATTATTGCTGCCCTCGAGATAAGCGCGTACTGTAAGCCCGACTAAGACCGAAGAGGTCCTCATTATTTCAATAATGCGTGATACAAAAGCCACTCAGACTCGGGCAAGACAATGCTACTTACAATACTATTTCTGAATTTCTATACAGAGAAGGCACTCAGTTCTGCAAAAAGGCTAAGCTTTTATTATATTTTCTATTTAAAATGTTTTCGAGCATGAACATTTACTTTGTTCTAGGCTTACAAAAAAAGTTCTGGTAAAGAATTTAAGTTTAAAAGTGTTTTGTTTTGTTTGCTTTTAATGAGGCAAGAAATTGTGTTATAATTGTGTTCATATTGTACTAGACAGTCGAACAAATTTATTGTATATATAGCTTTATAGTATATAAAAATAAAACATTTAATATACAATGATAAATAATATAGTACAAGCCAAGAACTCTTTGTATATATATAATCGAAATTATTCTTTTGTTCAATCCACTTGTATTTCTATTTTCAATCTATTGATCTAGTTCAGCGCTATATATTATTTATCTACCTATATCGGCTTTCAAATGCTACTATGCTGCCCCCAGACGCACATGGAAATGGGCCAAGTGAGGAGTGGAAAGCGAATTGCCTGCATGTCCGTGTATGCCCGTGCATTGCCGTTAGCCGCTTATATCGTCATCTGCCCTTTGGCCAGAAACGGAAACTAATTTCGTGCATGAAATGTAATTTGCATGGGGCATTCGGAGAGTTCGGAGAACAAAAGCCAATAACCAAATGGAAAGGGAGCGAATCGAGCTGCGCTTCGGCGCTTCGCCAGGACCTTTTAAATTTGTAGTTGTATAATTTTTAATTAAGTCGCTAATATATGCACGCGGCGCACAGCACGTACAGCACTCAGTTTGGGGTATGGTAGGGGGAGTGGCACTTTTAGCAGGCACTGTGCAGGTCATTTAGCCAGACGCTGGCAACATATTCGTGTAATTGCCGCTTTTAATTGACAGCCGGCAGCGGGAGCCGAGTCGAGGCAGGGGCTTTGGCAGGAATTCGCTTTTAGTTAGGCATGGAAGTCTAAATGTGGTCCAGGACTGAAAATGCTGACCCTAATTCAGGCAGCCAGCAATCTAAGCGGCAAAACAGCCCACGTGACGCCCAAGTGGATAATGGTGCGAAAACATCAGCGAAAAGTGCCTCGTTTGGTATTTAAAGCATCAATGCAACATGTTGAAGTAGAGGTAGTAGGAGGAATAGTCAGAAGAAAATATATCTGTAAATCGAAAGTTTTTTCAAAATTATCTGCAGTGTATTAAAGCACTAAAGCTAAGCTCCGACTTGGCTAATAATAATTTTACCTAACATTATTTAATATAAAATTTGTTGTAGCCTTATAAATATTTTTGTTAACTTTTCATTCAGCTTATTTCCCTGATCTCTTTTCAATAATGAGCGCTGCTATCAGGGTCTAATTTTCGTCTTTCATACTGTGCGCTCACGTGTTAATGTCAGCTCGTTATCCTCTCGCTGCCCGATTGCCACACACCCCGCAGGCCTTGGAGACCGTGGCAAAAGGGGTTACCATTGTTGTGGAATTGTCGCCTTTTCATTTATTAAAACTGCCGGCGGGCGTTGAAAGTAGAGTAGGCGCAGCTATCAGCAGCGGGCAACTGGAACAGGAAACAGCACACACACGAGAGAGAAACAGACACGCACACACATACACACAAGTTGCAAATGTCTGCCTCTTTGTCTATGTTTTTCGCATGGCTGATAAAATTTTATGAATGGAATTCCGACAGCTCGACGGGCGTTACAAGCGCATTAATAAAAGTGTCGAACATGTGCGCGACGCGGGAGTGGCAACACGCAACCTTCAGCTCTGGTAGGCACTGGTGGGGGAGGGGCCACACGTAACACTTGTCGTGTTTGGCTTTGGCCTTGCAACAACGCCTAAAAGCATGCAACACTCAACTCGCAGGCAGAACAAGTAGCACATTCAATTGCCTGCGCTGCCTCTGCTTGCCTCACTGTGTCAAGGATGCGTCATGGGGCAGACAGACGAGTGCCACAGCAGCTGGGCTCGCCGAAATAGACTCAAAGAGGATGAGAGTAGCAGCAGCATAGAAGAGAACATGACAGGCAACAGTTCTCAGTTCTCAGATCTCAGTTCTCGGCACACACATCAATTATACAAGTGGCAGGAAGCGCCTCGTCGCAACTGTTTGCCTTTTACGACTTCCGTTCCATTGACAGTCGCAATAAATTATGGTTTGGGCCCGCAACAATGAAAGCGAAATTTCTTTTGCCATTTCTTTCAGTCCTCGCCCTCTCATCTCAGAGTGGCCGTACAGCAGACGCTCGTTAAGAGGGTCCCACTCAAGAGACCGGCCTGGTGTTTGCCTTGGCTTAAAGCCTAAAGTCAACTCCAGAAATTCTGCTTGCTCAACTTCTTTTCTTCCTCTGCCTCTGCTTCTTCTTCATTCTTTCCACAAGTTTTGCAATGAAAATTCCAGAAGAGACGTCGTCACTTCAGAGCGTACAAGTGGAAGGTGAGGGGCAACAACAAATGCAAATTAAATTAAACACCAAACTTTGCTAATATGCTGAGCCAAAGTTTAGCGAAAACGTCTATGCGAACCCCTTCAAAGCACGGGAATTCCCCCTTTCCGCGAACGACTCGAGTTTCGTTTTGGCCATTTAATCAAAACAGCTACCAAACACAACTTGAAAGGAAAGTTTTAACGGCAAGTTGTCAAATTAGTACTTGGATTACACAGGGAGGCAGTGGGTAGAACCACCTCTAGATAATCAGGCAGAAGTTTAAGAGGAGTCTATAAAACTGATAAAGATTTTTTTAAGTTCAAGAAGCCCAGTAAAGAAAGCTACAATCGAGCGCATTTAGCATTTACCCGATTAAAAATGAGGTATTTCACTCCTTTTTCTAATGAAATAAATAAAAAGATTGTAGTGTAGTGGGCGTGTATGGTATACACGAACTCTCCTATCAAGTTTGGTGGCTCTAGCTCTTTTAATAGCTATAGCATTTTTTAACCATTTAAATATGGGAAATACTGGTGAATACGGATTCGGTTGCTAATTGAAACTTTTCTGCCAACGGTATTTATTTTACCTATAAGTCAGATTTTACTATTTATTATTATTATTATTTGTTTATACCAAAACTCTTTAAGATAAAAGTAAGGACTCATTTTATGTTGAACTGCTATACACATGTCTTTACTATTAATAACTATAAATATTTTCATCTCTTTACAGATTTTATTGAAACAATTTTAATCGCCAAATCCATTTTATGGTCTAAAAATATCACTCAAAAATGCGTTTACCCTTCAATCAAGTAGGTATTGAAAAGGCCTATGGAAAGGTTTCGATGCCAATGTTTTTATTACTTAATAGTAATACTTTCAACACATATTTTTTTTAATTAATTGCTATTAGTTCAATCGTTCTTCTATCTCAATATTCTTCTATCCAATTGCTAAAATTACTATTCTAATGACAAGGACTCAAAAACTTATTTTTCCTTATCTATATTTAATAGAAGTGTGTCGAAACGTGAGATCCTTTCCAATTACTTTCTTTAAGTAAAGATTGAAAAACATTCTACTTCCCCTTAAAATATAAATAAAGGAGAAAAAACAATTCCAGTCACAACTTCTTGAATCGAGATATATTTGATTGAAATAAGTACAAGCATGTGATTTATTCAATACTATTCTGGCGAGTTCGCATCGTAAATTCAAGAAATCAGGCAGCGCTCTCGCAACCATTCCAGTCACAAGCTCTTAGGCCAAGAAGCAACTAACCCAAATACAGTCTTAGAAAAAAACATAAACATAGCTTTTTTGCTTCTTCTTCTTCTTCATTCTTGATCTTATTACCAGTTTTCTCAGGGCATAAATTGCAAACGAATTGCATATTGTATTTCGTTTTCGGAGTTCATTAAAGTCCAATGAACTTGTTACGTGCCCGGGAACTGAGGCCGGGCAGCCAGAGGGTGACCGTAGCACAGTCACTTATCGGGGCAACCGGGAGGCCTTCGTGGACTACCCTCATGGCGCTGTCAGCCGGGGCAAGGTAAATGACACTTAATTTAATGTTAAATTTATGTAAGACTGTCTGAGTCTGAGGCTAATAAAAATGCCACACATACCAGTAAAAGGAAAGCTTTTATATCGAACGTCCAAGGGAATCAAACTATCACGTCGGAATGAAAAGGGGAGCGGGCCGCAGGATACTTCACTGCGGGCCAGCAACAATAATAACAGTTAAGAGAAATGGGTTAACCGAGTTGGCCTAAAAACGCAAAAGTTTGCCGCAGTCGAGAACTGTCAGGACGACCGCAACGTAAACACTTTGCATGATTTAGGGCCATAGGAGGATTGCAATATTGCGAGCAGAAGATAGAAAGATATAGATATAGTCGAGAGATATATGGCACGAGTGGGAAATACCTTCGTATGACTCACATACTTATGGAGTCCATTATGCACGGCTTCACCCGCTGTGCGAAAGGTGCGCCCCTACAGACACTCAAGACGAACGGGCAAAATCGATGCTAAAATGTGATTAGCCGGCGAAAAGCATTTCCCACACTATTCCGTTACGCCTTCCAGAGTGAAGCCCGTGCAGCCCTCGCATGCCATGTTGGAAAACAGCTTAACAAATGGGGTTATTAACGAGCAGCGTCAACAGTTTTCCCACCGAAACTAGCCGAAACTTCGCTGCGGAAAGCAGGCGGAATTAATGGTAAGAGTAGGCGTGGTTTGCGGACGGATATTGATGCTTTGCTTTGATACATGTTAATTAAAGACACACTTGAGAGTGGACGGAAATCGATCCAAAGTGCAGTTTGACCATGGAGTACTCTAGTTCTTGTCACTTTGACAATACAAATGGTTTATTGCCATAGAACCTTTTGGCTGATTCCTCTTGCACTTTAATATATCAAAATATCAAATTTCATCAAAATTTAAATCTAAATAATTCGTTGAAGTCTGAATATTAGTTTAAAAATTGTTTTGGATATATGTTCTTGCCCAAAATTTATCATAGCTTGATTTGTTCAATTTTAACTTTTGTTTGAGTACGAAACTTATAACTAACTATACAAATTATTGATTGAAAATAAAGAGATTTAAAAAAAATCTTGTTTCTATATATTTATTTAAAGTAAATACTAAAGTATAACTAAGTTGATTATTATTCTGCGCATTTAGTTTCTAGTATTGGGTTTTTTTTTCATTATAAGCTGTCGGCTTATTACATTTGAAGTTCAGTATATCAAATCTATAAGATTTTGTGTTCTTGAATAAAAAGCTACTTACTTAAACCTAAAAGTTTGGGGTTAAATTACAAAAATTAATTATACGTATTTCTTTTTTTAAGTAGTATATAAAAGTATTTAATAGATAATACAGTATGATTTTAATAAAAAATTCATATTTGTATGTGAACTCTATTTCTCTTTTATATAGATATAGATATAGCATCTTCAATCGCCTACTCATACTCGCACTTATTTACCTTTAAGTCGTGACGTGCCTCGCCGCTTTCATTTTCTGTCAATTGCAATTACCGAATCGGCATCGTAAGTAGGCAGCTAATCGCTATCTTAGCTGTAATTACTCGGCTTAGATTCTACACTGACATGGTAACTCTCAGTGGGCCATCTGCGCCACATGTAGTCCGTGGCGCCACAAGGCCTAACCCGCTTTGTGTCGCTTCCACAATCGCCTGCCCCAGCCCTATCCCGCCTGCCACACGTTGTCAGTTAGGCGTGCGCTTAAAGCCGCTTATTTCAGTGCGAGCACAGAAACAATTTGGCCAGATAAGAGAGGAGCGGGCAGCATGGCAGCGGGGCAGCAGGGCAACAGGGTTCGTATGAGTCAGCTCAGTCTATAAACCGCTCTAAAATATGCACACAATGTTGCCCCAATGTCGCCTGTTGCTGTTTTATGGCCCAATGTTGCCCTTTTCTTTGCTTTTATCATTTCTCCCCGTTTGTTTTTTCTTTTCTCATTTTTTTTTTGCTGTTCTCTGGCCACAGGACCTGACAGCTTGGCACCTGGCCGGCAAGATTTATGGGCTGCTGGAAGTGGAACGTCTGACGTTCCCAAGAAGTAATTGCCGAAATTGAGAGATAAACGAGAGGCGAGTGACTGGCAAATTGATTGAAGGCCGAGTCGAATGCCTCGACGAACTATCAACCATTTGCATATGTCGCACAAATACTCGGGCTGCTGCCCACTGTTCAAACAGTGTCCTCGACCCTCCTTTTTGTGTTTGCATATATCCTTCACCCCCTGCACAAATAACACTCGTCCGGCAGTAGTCAACAGACCCCGTAGGAGTTTAATGCCCTGCAGCAGTCATTGGCACCGCTGACACTTCCCTAGAGGCCGGTTACGATCTTAATTGTTGTTCAACCAAATGCATTGAAGCATGTCGAACAGCTTGATTGAGTTGAACACATGCAAAGGGGCTCACAGCACGTTTGATTGCATTCAATTTGAAGACAGCACTTAATTTGTCTATCATTTGTTTACTTATTTATTTCTTCATCCAAACTTTACCTTCACGAGTGGCCAAACATCTCGAGTGTCGGTCTGAGCGCCGCAAAGCAGGCAACAAAATCGAACAAAGAATTTGAATAAATGCTTGAATAAATTGAAATCAAATTTCAGAGCACTGCACTTTAAAGTATTATTATTTTCAATTGCGCAATTTTGCTATTTAATATACTTTAAATTATTTTTTAAGATTTTTCAATTTAGTGTTGTAGTATTTTTTAAATGAATTATGAAATAAATTTATTAATTTTTGATAAATTTATGAGTATGAATTTATTGTATTATTTATTTAATTTTCATAAATTATTATTATTATTTATTATTTATTAATTATTATTACTTTAAAGACTCGTTTGACTATTTGCTTAGAGCATTTTATTAAATAAATTTTTTTTATTTTCCTATTGATTAATTCACTTTAAGTAATTTATTGCACCGATTTTGTAAACTTTTAACACAATTTTGAAACATTTGTTCAATATTCGACGGCTTCGCGGCGACCGTCAGCGTCTCATTGGGGCAACCGCAACGCCCGAGCGTCGAAATGCGTTTCTGGGGTTGCTCCGCTGCCTCGTCGTAGCGCTGCGATGTTCATGGAAAAGTTTGAGTTCGAAAACCGTCGAAGAGAGTGGGCCAAAGCGCGCTCTCTTGGCCATTCGAAAACGCACTCAGAGAGCGTAAGGTGTAAAGAGAGCGGACGGGCAAAAGAGAGGCAGCAGCACATGGCAATGCAGAATGCTGAAAGTAAAAGGCAGGCAGTTGGAGTTGCGAGAGGGTGAGCAGCAGCCGGTGCAAGTGAGGCACCTGCCCACCTGTGAGTTCCCCTATTGAGTAATTGAACGACTGAACAACCGAAGCAGTTGCTAGGCCTAAGGCAATGGGTGTCTCCTATCGCTCGTATCGAAAGCATCTGCAGAGAACATGGCAAAACTACAGCAAACTGCACTTAGAACTGTCAGCAGCGTGGGGAGACTTAAGCAAAAGGGTGCCTTGGGAAATATTTGCAATGGGTATAGATATAGAATAATTTTGTATAGTTAAAAATTGAATTGACACTATGAGCTTATATTCAAAAATAATGGAAAAGCATATGTTTTTGAAATGATATTAAATATAAGGAAGCTGGGATAAAGCATAAAAAATTAATTTTTTGGCTGAAGAAAATGCTATGAATCTCTTGAATGGAATTAATTCAAAAATTTAATAACTACTAAGTAAAATTTTGTTTAAGAAACATTCACATATATTAAATATTTTTTATATATTGTAACTACCAATTTGAAGTTACAACGCATCTAATATAAAAGCCTGAAGCTCCAATGTAAATTCGAAATATATCTTTTTATTCTCATAAATTCTTTTACTCATAGTTTGAGTGTAATGATTTCATGTATTACGGCTTTTAGAAAATAAATTAGAGAAATTAGTTATAATTAAAATTTTAATAACTATAAAAAATAAAAAATGTTGCTTATGAAACATTTATATGTGTTAAATATTTGTTGTATAACTACAAATTGGATCTTAGATAAAAGCCTGAATATCCAATTAAAATTCGAATATTTTATTTTACTTTTTATTTTAAATTCTCATAATTTAACGACTCTTTGACTTATATCCCCTTTTTAAATTTCTATTGGAGATTTAATTTTTTTATTATTAAGTCAAACTATTTTACTAATATTTAAGTAATATTTCCAAGTTCCACCGTACAAATTAGTTTAATGCTATGTATTTTCCCTTTTTAAATTGCCCTAAGATCTCTCCCATACCCTTTATTGAAATTAAAACTTTATGGATAATTCAGAGCTGCTTTCTTTGACCGTAAAAATCAAGTAAATGCTTTGTATATGGCCGCACATCAACTACTTTATTTTATTTCCCTTTCCTCCGATCTGCGCTCGCTAAACAAGGTAATATAATTCCTCGAAATGTCAAACATGCTGCACCTCCCACAGGATGAGCGCCGCCCACCGGCATTGTCTGTGCCTGGTGGAGTTCTTTGCCTCGTTTCCGCTGCCAAAAGCAACAAATGGCTTTTTCGACGCGAAGAGAGCGAACCCAAGAGAGGGCAATAGAGAGAGAGCGGCCAACAAGTTTGAAGACAACTTCGAAAACTGGCCGCTCTCTTTGGCTCGGCTAAGCGTCAGTTGGTCATGCAGGCAATGCCCAAACTTGTTTCATGTTTGACAGCTGCCCGGTTTCCAATCGAGCCAAGGGCGGGCTTGTTCTCCTCTCAGAGCTGCAATTTTCCAAAAAAATTGTACAAAAATTGCAGCAAAAATACAAGCGAGCATTCAATGAAAAGCGAAACTGGCCGATAACAAGTTGTTTGCTCTTGTTGTTGTTGTTGTTGCTGCTGTTGCCGTTGTTGAGGCAAACTTGGTGCAGCTTTTTGCAACTAATTGGAGCCGCTGTCCGGCCCGTACACAATCGAATACCCCGTATCCAAACACGCCGTATTCAGCGGGCACTCATTAATCTTCTAGGGGGCCGCACTCAATCAACAGGCAATGAAATTACACCGAGAAATAATAATAAAAGAACGAGACGAGGAACGAGTTTTGGGTGAGAACTAAAATAGCCAAATCTATTGACAGGTACGAACTGCAGATTCTGGGAAAATTTGAAAAAAAAAATTAATTTATTATGTTTACTGCGATATGAACCATTGGATCGTGAAAATGCAAATTAAAAACTATTTCAAACTTTAAACATGGCGATATATACGTGTGTCTATTTTAATAAATAAATTAACATTTCTGAGCTTATGGGGAATATTAAAAAAATATTTTGAACTTGTGCAAGGTCTACTTCTGAGACTGAAATTTCCAATTTTTTTTCTACAATAAGCCACAATTATTATAATCCTAGGGATTTACTTTAAATGAATGGAATTTTAGGCAATTAAAGATTTTTAAAATTAAACTGGTAATATAGATATAAATTTGTTAAAATATTTGACTGCAAATTTAAATAAACCATGCCAACTTATATTTTTTCTAATATCTCAACACTTGCTTATTTTACTCTACCAAAGCTATAATTAAATTTTAAGACTATTAACATAAAATGTTTTTTTTTTTAAGAATTTTCGAGTTATGATTTTGGAGCCTAAATATATTATATAATAGCACAAAAAATTATCGGAGGCCTGGAAAAAATCTCGCCTTAAAACTAAATTGATTTCCTGTCAGTCACTCAGTCACTTTTTAGCCCAAACCGTATTATTCAGTTCTATCACTGCGGTAATTAAAAGCTTTCTTCTTCGGTTAAGATAATTAAAGGAAAATATCTCGGGGCTATGACAAAGTTATTGGAAAACGATTAAGCAAAAGCCAGCCAGACTCTGGCAGAGAAATAGTCTGCGGCATAGAGAATTGTCGCTCTGTGTTGCATGCAGCATGTGGTGGGGTCAGTTTTGGCTTAAAGGCTTACGTACGCCTGTCACAGCGAGTAGCTTTTAATCGCTGCGCAACGTAGGGGAATACCAGGAAGGCGACAAGAGGCAAGCGGACAACGTGTGGGCGAGTGGGCGTGTTGCATTTATCTATTGCAACTGCAATCGCAATCGCAAACGCATATAGCCAGAAATTGCGACTGGTTTTCGTGCGCAACTGTTGCAATTTACTGGGATTTGCCTAATGCATTTTTCCGCAAACTCATTCAGCAGATGAATTTCGACTTGAATGAATGAAATGATTGCATGAAATGCACGAGCTTATGAATAATTGAATACATGCGAGCAAAACAGCAGTAGTTGTTGTTGGTGTTTAATAATTGAAAAAGGTTAAATGTCTTGCAAACCGTTTGTACTCGTTTCGAAATTCCAAGTTGGCTGCAGCTTCAGTTGAAAAGCTGCGCCATAAAAGCTTTGCGTTGACGGGTTTGTGTCCTGACTCATATTGTGTCCACGCTTTGCTATAAAAATGCAGCGCATTGAGTTGAGCTTAAAGCGTGCAATAAAAGCTGCAGCAAAAGCTTACAAATAGTTAAGAGGAAATATTTGGAATTAGAGAGCGGATTATAATAGAATATGAAAATTTCCAAAAAAAATTAGCTAAGGAATTATTTTTTAAAATTATAAACTTTCAGTTGATCAAATTCTAAGCTTAATTTAGTTCGAATTGCTAACAATGCAGCAACTAATGCCGCTAAGATAAAGTACAATTAATCTGTTAAGTGCTTGCTTTAATCTGCTTAAGTTGCCTGCCTTCCGTAGCACACTTTATCGGTAAACCAATTCGACTTAAGTACTGGAATCACTCTATACACGCAGCACATTCCACCTAATCCCAAGGCAACAAAGCTGAAAAGCTTCAAAGCGCAGGAAAAAGAAAGTAAAGAACTTCAACAAATGCGACAAACGCGTCAAAATCAATGAATCAATTTTCCCTGCCAAAAAAAGGCGACTAAGTAAAAATGTACGCTTCATTTAACGAGAAAAACTGCATGCGTATCGAAAACGTTTCCAGAGCCCTGGCCAAAATGAAGTGCCTCCGGCGAGGGTCGGCGCCATTGAACGCAAGAGTGGACACGCCCCCGCTAATGCGTCAGTAGGCGGCAGGTGGGCAGGTCGGACCGATATATTTTCGGACCTGCGGCGAGCTCACTGAGCTTGATGAAATTAATAAAAACAATTTGTATATATTAAACGAGGCCTGCGAAAATTATTTTGCAATTCGTTGCGGTCAATCGAATTGGACTCAAATGGGAAAAAGGGATAAATAGAATCGGATAGAATGGGATTGGATATGAAATGTTACAAAGAATTAAAGAAAGCTGCTGTAGAGTACACGCGACTGTTCAATACCGTTCAGCTATTTTATATAGTTTATATAGTATAATAGCTCCTTCAATAATTTCTGTGTATTTATTTTTACGGAACATATTGTAATTTAGAAAATAGAAAGTAATAATAATAAGAAGTAAAATAAAAATAATAAACATATATAGAGCACACACGACTATTAGATTCCTTTCACCTATTTCTTTTTATAGTGTATGATAAATAGTTCTCTTAAATAATTGCTGTGTATTTATTTAAGTATGTAATGTGGTATACTTCGTACGTATAAAAATATAATGGCCGACGGGACTTTTGCCAGTTGCGCTTTAAAACGATGTGCGAAATGGTTGCATCTCACGCTTGGGCCATAAATCAAATGAATTGAAAAATGCGTTATTAAATAAAGGAAAATGCAAGGAGCACGAAGGAGTGGCAAGTTGGAAGGAAACCGGATACAGACACCCAGCCAGCCTGCCAGCCAGACAGCCATACAGCCAGACAGAGTCATGTGTGCTCTGCTGTGGCCAGTCCAGTTGGCAACCCCAACAACTCAGCGCTGCCTGCTCCTTGCTCCTGCCCCCGCGCTGCACTCTGTCTGCCTCGTCGTGGAAATATGCGCCCTGCTGCATTTTGATTTACTTTTATGGCTAGACAACTGGCGAGTGGAGTCTATGCCTGGACTCGTGCTCCTGGGTCCAGGCACTTGTCGGGCTGCCGAGTTATGTCCTGCAGGTGTCTGCAGACGCCGGAGCTGATTAGCCTCTGCTTGACACTAATGCGACAGCGAGGCGTGGCACAAGGAGGCGGCGCTGCATTATAATTCAATTATTGAGCACATTTCACAGCTGGCAAATACGTGAGCAGGGCTCAAAAGTCAGCCGAGGGGTCAGACAACCACATGAACTTGTTGAAGGCTCCCTGCGCTCTCTATTTCTCTATCCCGCGCGCCTCCCTCTCTCTATCCATACGGAGCGACAGCTGTTGCTATAAAGAGCTCGAGTGGAACTCAAACTCGAGCGAGCTCCCATTTCAGCGCCTCATGGCATTGCATTAATTTCACAGATCAAACGCGCAGATGGACCGTAGCTAATGAAAATGTAAAGCCCGCACCCCGTATGCCCCTTCCCTTTCCTTGCATCTTTCTCCACGATGTGCCCTAAGCGCTTTTTAATGAAATGCGCAGAGCTATGTGGAGGCTGCAGCGGTGCGGGCCTCAGCTCTGTTGACAAGTGTTTAATAAAATAACTAAATTATGATATCGCACACTCCGCAGCGGCAGCAGCTACCGAAAGTCTTTCGAAGCTATTAGGCCCCGGAAAATGGCCAGCAAATAGACTGGAAAATGGAATGCTTAAGAATAGACCCGCGCAGAGCGATGCATTTCAGAGGGAGGAACTACAGGGAGTTTCGTTGCAACAGACATCTGAGAAGGTAGGACATTTAAGGTATTAAATTGCAAGCAATCTGTAGAAATGCTTGGATTTTCAGTAAATATGTTAAAAATATTTATAAATAAACATTTTCTTTTGGTTTAATTTATTGTAACTGAATCCACTCCAAGTTGAACTTGAAATTCCGTTACATTCTGTAACATAGGAAATATCAATGAAAATTCAAATTGATTAACAACATTTAATGCTAATTTTCTTTAAGTTTTTTAACATCAAATCAAATAAATTTTATTTTTGATATTTTGAAAAACAAAAATATTTGTTATATTTAATTATATTTTTTTTTTTTTCGAGCAACCATCGACATTTCTATAATTTAATATATTATGAACAACCCTACTTCATTTGCCTATCAGAAGTGAATTTAATGCGTAGAAGGTATTCAAACATTATTTTAATAATACATCTAGCGATAACGAAATCAGAAAATGTAGTTATATCCTTAATACCTTCCAACTTTGTCTGATTTTTCATGAAGCAAACTGAAGTTTTCTGATTTTCACAAGACCCTGAGAGAATATAGGGCTTTAAAATGTTATTGCAAAATGTTGAAAAGTAAAGAAAATTTTACTATAAAATTGGTTTTTATATGTCTTTTTATTTATTCCTTTAGAACCGCAACTAAAGAGTACAGTACTTAACGAGTACTTCTGACCAATTTTATTTTCATAAAAAAATGGTTTTCTTAAGGTTGTCATCGTTATGGAAAAATAAAATGAATAAGGGTCTAACCAAAAAGTGTTTTTTTTTAATATACATAAAAAAAAATGCTATGCACTTTTATTTGAAAATGTTCCACTAATCAGTAAAAAAATATAATTAGACAATTTAGACATCATTTATAGTGACCCCAGGCAAGAAAACATTCAAATAAGTGAATATTTAGACTGCGGTTTTTTTTCTGGCGTGGGTACTCATAAATGTATTTTTGAGTCTACCAATATGCATTAGTCAACAAATTGAACGCATTACTTTGGGCACCTTCAACATGGTTTATCCGCTCCTGTGCGCACGTGAAAAGCGCTTGTTAACAGCAACTTCGGATGCCCTTGAATACCCCCGGATACCCCCGAATACCACCGGGATACCCACGGATACCTTTGTTAGCTGAAGTGTCGAACGGCAAGTGGTGGCCGTTGCCATGCCGGCACTGCGTGAATGTATCTCAATATCCAATCTATCCATCTATCTATAGACCGTCAGCTTTGTGTGTGCATATGTAGGGGGAGTGGGGTTGGGGCCAGGTGTGCTGGGAGGGGCTGCTTTGACAGGTGAGCATTGTCAATTGTCAAGTTGTCTGTTGTCTGTTTTCTGTTGCTGCCACTGACAATTTGCAAATGGCATTTGACATGCCCTGAGTCCGATCTCCGCCCGAGTCGGAGTCAGAGTCAGAGTCAGAGCCAGAGTCAGAGTCGACATCGAGTGGATTTTATGCAAATTGGCAATTTGAGGTCTGTTTTTGACTTTGAAGAGGCACTCGAGCCTCGCCTCCGCCTTTGGCCGGAAGTTGTTGAGCTGTAGAGCTGCACAATTAACTACCTCAACCCGCTGGATAATAATGATGAGTGGTTACAGGCATGGCCAAATTGTGCGTGTCGCAAAAGGAATCGCTTTTTTGAATCCGAGTACCGTTTGTGGCCACAACACACACGTACACATACGCATACACACATACACACACACACACACAGCCTGGCACATCTGAAGACGCCCCACGCGACAGGCGACAAAGTTCTCGGAAGCGCATCGAAATGATACAGCGCCAACGGCGTGTTGAGTCATTGGTGTCAGCTGCGAGGTTGGACAGCGGGACAGCATGGACTGCTTGGTGCAGTGACTCATGGCATAGCTGGAAACAAAAACGGGACAATGGAACGCGATTGCTTATAAGAAATGTGCGTAACATTAGCCCCGGTTGCGGGCAGGCCAACAATCCGAGCAGCGCGAGCAATTCAATGCAATGTTTACTCCAACTTTCTTTGAGAAAACTTCGCAGGCAGGGTATATCAGACTACTCTACAGAAACTATTTCAGCTTGAGCGAAATCTAAGAGTTTATCGAGAGAAAACCGCGGGAACTGAGCGATCAGTTGAGATCAGTATCAGAAATGGTTTAGGAGCAGCAATAGGGGAATGCTTGTGTCTGCTAAGAAGTTTATCTTATCAGCATCAGATTAATACCAGATGAATATATAAGTATCAGATCAGTATCAGATAAATATTTGACTAGAGTCACATTATTAAAATAAATATTTAAATCAGAGCAGGCAATAAAATCAGACAGAAATTAATATCACATTAATTAAGATTAAATAGATCAATACCAGATAAATATCTGATCAGTTTTAGATGAGCATCAATTATCTATCGGAACAATTTGAGACTAATTTTAGATCAGTATCGCATCAGTATCAAATTGGTAATAACCGAGTTTCTGATCAGCACTAGATTAATACCACATCAGTATCAAATAAATAAAGATCTATATAGATCAATATCAGATAAATCGCGTTATTTTCAAGTGAGCATCAGATTCGCATTGGATTCGATCAGATCACTTGATGATCAGTATCAAATTAACGCCAGAATGATACCAGATCAATATGAGATCAATATCAAATCAGCATCATGATTCATAAAATATTAGTATCATATCAGTATCAGATCAGCGTTCAATTAATAATTGATAAATATCAGTATTAGATTAAAATTAAATCAATATCAAATCAGTATTAGAATTAATCGGACAAGTTTAAAATCAGTAACAGATTAATATAAAGTTAAAATATGAATAGTTTCAGATCAGTATAAGATCAGTATAAGATTAGACTAAAATCAATATCAGACCAATTTAAAATCAGTAAAAGATTAATATGGGATCAATTTTAGATCAGTTTCAGATCACTAGTAAATGAGTATATTAGGTCTATTTAAATTTTTAAGTTTATATTAAAAGCAAAAGAAGCTAAATATAAATATGATCAGTAGGTTTTTTCTAGAAACAAACTTTCTGGCATTGGCATTAAGACTAAGCTCAATGACTGCGTAGCTGAGCAGTAAGTCTGAAATGCGACTATATTTCCAACTGTGATATGATACGATCAGATATTTCTTCTGTGAGCGTAAAAATAACTTCACAGTTGTGTGCCCCATCGTCTCTGATCCTGTTCTACTTAGTGCAGCTTAGCCTGAGGTACTCACCGCTCCTCGATTGTGGTCGGCAGCTGAGTGCGGGCTCGCATCATGCTGAGGAAGTGCTTGCCATGGGCGACGCCCCCCGTGGAGTGTGAGCCGCTTAGGCCGCTGCTGCCCTCGGACAGGTATCCGTTGTCGATGTCGTGAAAGCGGCTCGACGCAGCGGAGCTGCCCACGCGCAGCGCGTCGCCGTCGCTGCAGTAGCCCTGGCCCAGGTCCGATTCGCAAAAGTCCAAGTAGGATTGATGCGGATGATGCTGCTGCAGCTGCTGCTGCGGCTGATGATGATGATGATGCTGCTGGCCGCCGCGTGCGCCGCGTGTGGGCAGTGTCACGTGCGAGTTGTAGCCGCGCAGCAGTGGACGCATGGGCAGCACCGCGGAGCCAGAGGAGCCGACGGAGTTGCCAGCCTGTGCCTGGGCCTGCGCCAGCTGCTCCTCCTTGGACTCGTAAATGGTGCCCACGATTTTCGAGGGAATCGTGTGGAACTTGCTGGGCGATGCGGTGGGTGTGTTTGGCGCAGAATTGTGTGCCGGCCGCTGCAGCGGGATGCGCGGCGGCGGCGAGGCGAGGATATGTGGACCGGCATTGTATTCCAGTTTGCGTGGTGCGCTCAGCGCGGATTTGGGCGGCGGCAGGCGACTGCTGCCGGCGGCGCCGTAGATACCACCAAGCTGATGCGGCGTGCTGGGCTCACTGAGGAAGCCCGTAGCAATGGCGGTCGGCGGACCCGGAGGCGGCGGCGGCGGCGCTGCATTGGCATAATATGGAGGCGGTGGTGCAGGCGTGGCAGGCAGAGCCTTGAAGATATGTGTGGTTGGCGGATTGCCGGCAGCCGCTTGCTGCGCCGGCTCCTGGGATATGTCACTGTTTTCGCGCTTGAAGAGCTCGCCCGTGGATCCGCCCGGTGCGGCTCCCGGCTGCGGCAACTTGCTGGTGCCCTTGATGGCCGCAATGGGCTTGGGCAGGCTCGTGGCGGGGCTCTGCAGCAGCTGCTGGCTCTTCAGCGAACACTTTGAGTCGGACTTGGAGTGCAGCGAGGATTTGGAAGACGTCTTCTCGGGCGGACCACGCGCAAGCGATCCCTTGCCCGCCCGCCCCATGGTGGAGCTGCGCGACTCGCTGCCCGACAGCTGCTGCTGTTGCTGGAGCTCCTCCTTGTGCAGCGAGCGGGCGGGACTCTTCTCCTTCTTGTCCAGCTTGCCGCCCTTGGACTGATCCTTCTTCTGCTGCGCGGCGAGCAGCTTGGACTGCTTCGTGCTGTGCTTCTGCTGGCTCTTCTGCACGCTGACGCTGATGCTCGGCGGCTTCAGCTGCGAGCTGTGGCCATCGTTGAGGCTGAGGCTCGAGTCGGAGCGCTCCGAGCGGGCCGAGCTGAAGCCCGACGAGGAGGAGGTGCGCTTCGACTGAATCGACTGCGTCTTGTTGGAGGCAGCAGCAGCCGCAGCAGCAGCGGCCGCGTTGACAGCATTTTGCTGCTTCTCCTTGTTGAAGAGCTTCAGTTTGTCCAGCATCGAGTGCTTCTGCGGTGCACTGGGCGCCGTCGCGTTCAGACTGCTCGGCGAGGGGATGCCGCTCTGGTGGTTGCTCTTCGCGCTCGGCGGGCGCAGGCTGCAACGAGATGGAGCTTGTTATGGCAGTCCTGGGTATTCTGAGCTGACACCTACCTGTTGTTGTTGCCGCTCTTCAGGTTCTGGATCGTGTGATTGCTCGTGGGCGGACTGTTCGGACGGCTCGTGTTGAAGTCGCTGCCACTCTTGCCCAGACCCGGGATGGCTATGGTGAAGACAGAGAAGAAAGGCAATGTCAGTTCATTAATTCTCTTTTCTGCAGCCTGGCGTCATCTTGGGCTCGCTGACATTGTCGACAATAAATCAATGCTAAAGGCCAAGCGGACATTCAACCTAATTAATTGCTGCATGTAAAATCGGAAACAGGCAAGAGATCAGGCCACATAACGAGGGGGGCGTCGACAGGCAGATTTATAGGCGCGCGCGCCCCTCGGCATAAATCTTTCGAGACTACTTGAGGCTCATAAGACAAAGTCTAATATTTCAAACTTCGATAAGAGACTAATGTTCTGTCAATTAAAATTAGTTTGGGAAGCAAGCAGAAATATGTATATTTTACAAAGTTGTTCTAGAGAGTAGAAGAAAGCATTTAATATGGTATATTTCCTTTTGTAATATAAATAATATAAAATTGCATAACAGTAAGCAATTATTCATTAAACTCAGGCAGCAGTTACAATACAATTATGAAGTTGGACTTTTGAAATCTTAATGTAAATATAGAAAAATATAAATTAAGTACTCTTTCCTATTTTAGTTCAAATTTTAACAAATTGAAAACGCTACATTTTTGAGAAATCAATGGAATCGCCATGCAATTTTTCTCTAGTTTAATTTTTATTTTTGGCTTCACTTTTTATTTTCAAAAAATGGCCACTTCTCAAGCATTAAGTATTTAAGCAACCAAACTATACTATAGATATCTAGACTTCCTCCAGTTAGCAATTTTGATCACACTTATCTACAGACCTAAAACAGTACAAAATTATTTATATACTTGGCTATACACAACTTTCCAGCTTTGACCAACTTACTAAAGCCTAAGATTCTAATTTCATATTCTTTAATAAAAACAAAAATAATTATATTTATTATTAACAAGCTGAATTTTCCAATGCAATCTATAGCTTTCTGCTCAATCAACTAACTCAAACCTAAAGTTCAAATTCAATATTCTTTAGCTTAAATAAATACATAAATAATTTTTATTATAATGAATTAATTTTAATTTAATTTGAATTTTTTAATTAATTAATTTTCTGCTGTATTTATCTAAAATTAAGCCTCATCTTGGTACGTAATTTTCCACCTGTAATCAACATTAAGCGCTTTAATCACAGATTTTCTCTCTCACTCACTCTCTTTCTTGTTCTCTCACTCTCGAAATTTGAGTTATATGAGGCTATTTTTTAGAGTACGAGGCATTCCCCAGGCGCGCTTTGATGACGCCACACGAGGGAAACGGGTATCCCCTTTATGACAGCGACATTTTCCCGGCTGGGAGAAAGTGCATTGGGATGCCACGCTTTGGGGTGGCTGCCTGTGTGTACCCAGGACCCTGGACCGAAATTTGTTTATTTCCGGTAAACAACAAGCCGTGGTTAAGGGTTGCTGCCAAAAGAGCTCGGCCGGAGCCAAGCCTCGCTGAAAAGATATTCACTTACATGGCGTGTGGTTGGGGGTCGGCGGCAGCGGTCGCACCTTGTCCGGGGGGCAGCGACGTTGGACCATGACTGTGGCGGGCAGCGGTATGGCCGTGCCTCCGTTGACCTTCGCATAGGCGGGCGCGATTTGTCTGGAATGAGCAGAGCAATAATATTTCCATTTAGTTGTGCCACAAAAGTGCTTAAAGCAACAATGTGCTGCTCGAGGTTCGCATATTTTTATGAGTTTCTCTTTATTATTTCAATACTCCGCCAAGGCCTGCCGCCCACGCGCTCACTGGGGTCGGGCAACATTTACAGCTTGTCTGCAGCGTGATTTGCATTGAGTTGCGGGCTGCAGTATCTGTCAGATACGCTGGCCTCACACTTAGCTCGGCAGTTCACACAAACTGCAACATAAAAGGAAATATTCTCCTTACGTTGATAAATTAATATACTTGCCGGCAAGCCCTTTTTTGCCACAACAATCGCTGTAAATATTTTCACAACACTTTTACGACGCGAACGCGCGCGCTCGTAAATTTGCAAGTTATGAAGTAAAAGATACTTTCGTATCCGCAGCTCGCGGTGTAGTCGACTGCAGTGCTCGACTTGCCATGCTAAACTGTGTAATTACATCAAATTTTCATTTTTATTGGATCAATTAAATTTGATTAGATGCTCAAATTGGCTGCAAACCGAGTCTTTCTTTACTGGATTATAAAACGATTGCGGTAAGGTGAAAGGTCAAAGCAGCAGAACAAAATTAAAGATGTATTTTGAATCAAATACATTAAAATGGAATTTCTCAAGAACATTAAAAATAATTTAGTGTATTGAATATAATATAATAATCGTAATTTGATAAACTAATAAATATCTCTTTAGCTTATTTAATTTTGAAAAGTTAATGAAAAGATTAGAGCTGAATTTACTACTATATAAAAATATTTCAAATAACAAGGAATTTTACACCAACAAAATAATAATTAAAATTTGTAATCTCTACTAAAATTGTCTTCTTAAGCTGCTTTAGCAAAATTCATTTATCCTCGTTTCTTCTGCGCTTTTCCTTTCGCAATTACTCAAAATGCTGATTAAAAGGCAAATAAAGCAATAAAAGCTACTCGCACTAACTTTTAATAAGTCGCGCTCATAAAGCCTGGCAGGGGGCCGCAGACAGAGCCAAGATACGCGCACAAGATACATTTGTATCTCATGGCTGCCGCAACTTGGCACTTTCCATTGTTGTTGGCCATTAATAAGCCTGGCAGGGGCAGGAAAAACAGCAGTCAGCCAGGGTAACAACAGCAACAACAATTCTATTAAATGGAGAAAAGTCAGACAAATGAAGTTGGCAGCTGCGTCGGCGTCTCGCTGTTTTTCTTTCTGACTGCAAATTAAACGCGCTGAAGCCAAACTCAAATCGTACTTCGCATTTCATCAAGCGTCTCCCCTGCACAGACCGAGAACAACCAAAAAGTGTTTCCAAATTACTTTTCATATAATTCTATTTGCATTTTATTGTCGCAAGTCGCGACTTGTTCTGCCAAAGCTGCTTGTCGACTTCTACATGACATGGCAATGTCGATGTCGCTGTCGCTGTCGATTGTCTGCATATGCTCAAAGACACGAGTCTTTGTAGTATACATATATGTAGGTGACTGGAGGTGCGCTAGTGTGCGAGGGCTGATCAAATATTTTTAGGTAACATATTCGAATTAACTGTGAAATTTCTTGAATTTTTTATTGAATTTGAATTTGCATTTTTTATAAATATATTATATATATATATATTATAACGTACATATATTTTCTTGCCGTTACTAAATTTTTGTACATTTTAGTGTCAACAGCTTAATTGAATTCTTGCAAAAAATACTAGTATTTCTAAACCATTTGCACATTGAAATTCGGTAAAAACGGTATATAAGTTTGTGTACATTTTTGTTAATTATGCAAATTATTAAAAGAGCTAGCCTGATATGAGGTCGCTATATACTAAAGTCAAATAAGCCATGTCTTTTTTGATAAGCCCAAAATTATTGATTTAACTCAAACGTAAGTATCAAATAAATTTCAACATTTGACATACTTTCAAATATATATAATATTTTACCCTGTGAATTGCAATCCCATCGGCTAATATGTATAGAAGAATATGTTAGTCTGGACTGTCTGTATAATATGTGTATGATATCTATCACGTTTTACTGAAATTAATCTAAAAGTATTCAACTATAACTTCTTAAGATCTACTTGCAATTTCTTTTACTATGCTACTTTACTGACAGCCCTCGCTCTAGCCTCAGCAGCCACAGTAGCTTGTTATGTCTGACATGTTCTCATGTTCGTATCTAGAGCTTCGCATCTCCCAGGTGTCACATGTCAAATGTGAAGTGCTTGCAGCATGCAGGTTGCATGCCCCTTGCTGGCGCAAATTGAATTTGTGTCTTTATTACGCATTTTTGATTTGTTGCTGCGCAGATTTTCCCGCATTCTCTGCCCCTTCCGCCCCTCAAATCCCTGCGCCTAGATGTTGTTGTTGTGGCGCGACAGCTGCCAAATGTCTTTGACCTTTGCTGTCGGGCATCGGGCATAATAGCCTGTTCCTGGTGGCATTCACCTGTGCGCGCACAGCCCACGCAGTTGCAGTTGCAGTTGCAAGTCCAGACCAGTTGCCAGCTGCCAGTTGCAGAGGCGTGAAGAATGGGAGGGGGTGAGGGGCACGAGAAGAGGGAGCCAACTATGAAACGCGTCGACGACATTTGCTTGCATAAATATGAAATGCGCTGTTTCCCTTTGCGCCCCTGCCACTGCGATTCCCCCTGCGCTTGCCACACTCGGCCATTAGTTGCATTTGCGTTGCATGTTCGCTGGCTTTGCTGCTTTTGTTGCCGCACAATGTGTCACTTGAGTTGCATTTGTCATGCTATTCGCAGGCATGCAGGCAGGCAGGCAGCCTCTAGACGGGCCTTCCCCCAGAGCAGCCTTCAACGGGAGGAGCCTCCTGACTCGCCTCTGACCATTTTCGGTTATTGCCAAGTTGCCATATAAGTTACGTTGCAAGTTGCAACGATTTGTTGTCGTGTCCGTTTATGGTTAGACACGGCTTGCCTCAACTTTCGGCCAGGCACAGGCCCTTGCCTGGGGCATCTTTGGCATCTTTGGCATCTCTGGCATTGCACGGCGTCTGAAGAGATTCTTCAGGCATTTCAAGTTGAGCAATTGCACTCGAAATCAATCTTATCTCAACTTCTTGAAATTGAGCATTCATCGAAAAAATTGAGCTGAGTTAAGATGCATTGATCCTTACATGTAAGATAAGCTTAATCTTTGGGAAAGTTTTGCCCTATTCAGATTGCAAGAATATTCTATGAGATTGACAGAAAATTGTTTAAGTTTTTAAAGTCAAGGAATTAAATTTTTTGAAATTAAGAATTTAGGAGAAGTACTCGATTGAATGAGGAAAATTTGAGAGCTCTAACTATTTATTTAAACTTTTTTTTTGCATTATTAAGCATGAAACAAATTTCACTCGGCACTTAATTTTCATTCTACATTAGCTACTCAAGAGATTCTTTAGGTATTTTAAATCGAAATATATTGCAATTGAATTGAATTTAACGAGAATTATTTTATACGATTAAACGAAGTTGAAGTTCTTCATCCATAACATACAAACAGATTATATATGTATATATATAATATTTTAAAATATTATATTTAGTTTGTAATTCGTTCAAGCACTTAAAATTAAGAATTTTCAGCTTAAATTAATTATTTTTGTAACTTCATTAAATTATGAGCTTTATAAAAATAATCATAAACGAATTGAAAATAGTTTCGACTTTTCATGCTTTGTAAACAAATACAATTCCATTTCAGGAAACTTGTGCATTATTCATATTTCAGCTTATTTCACTTGGCAGATTATATATTCCATTTGCGCTCGACAATCTTTAGGTTTTTAAAGCCGAAGAATGGCATTGAAAATCAATATTCACTTAACTTAAATTTTAATAAACAAGCTCAACCCATTTTAGGAAAAGTGTGCATTATTCAGACTGCAACTACTTTCACTGAACAGATTAAATTCTATCAGCATTAGATACTCAACCAATGCCACCAGCTAGCGGCCAAAGCAATTTCCACTTTATCCTAACCCAAAAACCTTTTGAACCCGATCAAAGTTGTTGGTGATTTGCAGTCTGCCGCGTCATAAATTCGCCACAGCAATCTGCCGGGCTACTTGCAACAACAGCAATAGCAGCAGCAACGTATAGTTGCCACAAGATGCGGCCAGCACAGACGGCACTAAAATTGAAGTGAGCTTGTCTGGCGCTGGAGTAGCCACTCGACTCGGCTTGGACGCCTGCTCAGCCCGAGCCAGAGGTGCCTCTTTTGGAGGGTCGCTGCCCACGTTTCGTGCTGTCTTCAAGTCGTTCGGGTAGGTGTTGAATGGTTGATAATGGGCGTAATTATGTGCCATTGATATGCCCACAGGCGTGGCAGCGGCGGAGAGAGAGGTAGAAGGGGAGAGGGGCAAAGATAACTCGCGCTGGACAGGCGAATCGTGTCTCAAGAAGTGAGACATTTGTGAGGCATGCAAGCAGGAAGAGCGCACATGAAACTGGTTAAGTGGCACACGAATCTGGTTAGAACTGGCCGAGATCACAGATCGTAAGTCGGGAAAATACCAAAAGGAAGTGCAATTAGCTTGGGCTAAGGCTTTCGCTCAGTTAGAGAGTATAAAGATAGCTTAATGGCGTGATTTCCTTTCAATCAAGTTTGAGGCCAGTCGAAGTAGTAATAGAAATTGATTTACTAAGTCAATTTTTATGATTATAATAGAAAGTAATATTATGGAAAAAATTTCAGAATTCGGACGTCTTTATAAGCCGGACATAACAATTTTTTTAACAACATTGCAACATTGCATTTATTACTACATTAATAAAAAAAATATTTAAGAATTTTGGTCTTTTAAAAAAATATTATTAAATCTTAAGTTTAGTACTTATCTATTTACTCGATTTCCCGGACATGCCAATAATTCGAACTGTCAGTACTTATAGAATCTGATACTAGCTTCTAGTTGAGGAACTCGCTTACAACCTATAGGAATGTATCTTTAAATGCGCATCCCTTTGCCCCACAATTCCCTCGTGATTCTCGTTAGCAAGCGGATCCCAAGTCAAATGGGCTCATATTAGAAATTGTAATGCGAGACGCTGGAAAACGTGTTCATCTCAAGAGTCGTGTGTGCTTAGCCTTTGCTGCTACTTCTGCTCGCTCTCCGGCCTCCCCTCGTCAGGCGAAAGATATAAACAATATGTGAACACAGTGCAGCATCTTAGCGTATTGTATTCGTAGATGTATTCGCATTCGTTTTGGTCTTCGGTCTTGCCTGCTTCCTGGCTTTCGAGTGCGACATAAAGTCACGATTTTCAGTTATTAGACGCGAGGCGAAACTTCAGCTCGAAGTTTTCAGTTTTTCCCCCTTCAAGCTAAGGGACGCATTTTCTCAGCTGCAGCGAGCAACAATTAATAGCGTCTGCTAACACACACAGCCACATGCAGACACACACACCGCACACACACGTGGACAGACGGCAAACCTAAAGATATTCTCGGGTTGCTCCCTGTGCTAATGGTCTGCCGTCATCGCCGCCTTTGCTCGGGCTGCCACCTTTGTTGACTGCGGCAACATGTCGACGACATCTTTAAATATGCAACAGCAGGTTGCACACTGCTGCCTGCCACGCCCTCCCTAACGCCTGTCGCCCGTGCCAGAGTTGTAAACAAGCCGCAGTCGTAGCCGCAAATGGAGAGTAGCCAAACAAACAAAAGTAACAACAACAACAACAACAACAGGGACAACATGAAGAACGCTCGAGAAACAAAACAAACACATCGCAAGAAGCTGCATCAAGTGGGCAGCCCTGGCGCTGGCAACTCGAGTGCCAACTTCCACTTTTCGCGACGCCCAGGCATGAGTTTTTCTACAATGTTGCCAAAGAGGCGCGTGAAAACTATGAGAGATGTGATAATATCGGAGTAGAGATGAGCCAATGAGTATATATCGATTGTCCACATGTGACATGTAGTCAGCTATATATCTATACATCTGCCTGAGCAGCATCTATCAGTAAACATAAACTCACAGTAAAAAGCTTAAGAGCTTTAGCTGCAATAAGTTTGGATTTGAGATGATAATTATCGGCATGGAAATAGAAATACCATAAATAAACTTTTTAATTTATGCACAGAGCTAAAGTAAGTGCAGTTTAGACAACCAGCTATATGTATAATATATTTCGATCCGGGGAAAAAAATATGCTAAGAAAATCTGTATTTAAATTTTTATTCATAGAGTTAAAAAAAAACTGCTCAGGCAATGTGGAAATTTTGTATGTTACTTTAAGATACAAAACAAGCTCAGATTAATTGTAAAAAAATCGGATAATATCATAAAAATATGTAAATCAATTTGGAAATTATTATATATATATATATTTATATGTAGAATCTGTATTTATCAATAATGCTGTAGGATTAGAGTTAAGAGCTGCAGCTTCTGCTCAGCTTCTCCCTAGCATTAACTGTGCTATCCCTTTGGCACGCTGTCTGCTCTAGACTATATGTACTATATACAGCAGCTCAGCCCGGATCAGAAGTCATATTCCACCACAGCATACGCAACACACGCACACACATTCCGCTCTTCTTTTCACACCCAGCAAATGCAGCTGAACACATTTCGTTTGTATAGCCTGCGGGGGTTGGACTTTACATTGAGCAAACAGCAAGCAACGCTTTCAGCTGGGCGCGTACCCAGCGAGGGTTGTCCGATAAGTAGCAGCAGGCCGAATATTCCCAGCGAACGGAATGGATTTTCAATTATGCAACTGGGCAAATGTTTTATTTATTGACTTTGCCTACACGTAGCTGCGAGTTGCTGTCATAACCCAAAAAGGTTTTTAGTTCCGGTGGTTGAATTTTCCCGGGGGATGCTCGCACGCATCAAAAATGCACTTTGAGCAAGTTCTTCGTATCGAAATGGAAATGCGGCCGGATTATGCAACACTTCGCGCTGGCGGGGGCAACAAACTTCCAGCTGTCTGACAGCTCCAGTAAATTAGAGCTGTCCCTGGTCTCGTCTGGCTGGCAGCCAAACGAGGCAAGATCCCGAGGACTGAGCACCAAGCGAGACCTGCGGCCAAGGCGGAAGTCTCTCAATGGACGATCGCCAGTTGCGTGTGTCGCTTTTCGGCACCTACAACTGCAAGTGTGGCGAGCGGGGGGAGGGGGTAGATGGGGCAGACACTCACATTAATTATGAATCGCTTTCCATCTTTAATTCAGTGGGGGAAACTTTAGAAATTTGCACTTGCACCGCACTCGATCGAGAGTGTTCAATCCTATAGAGTACACATGGATTGAACACTGCAGTTGAGATGAAGTTTAGAGTGCTAAGATTAGTTTCTTGCCGTTGTCAACTCATAAACAATGCACTAGAAATAAGTTTTTGACACCAGCAACGTTTAGAAGGCAATGAACTTTCTGAATCGAATAAATACTTTGTCAAGCAGATGAGTTCAAAAGGTTAAATATAAATCAGTCCAACACTTGAGATAGGCCTGACCAAAGCAGCGTGTAGGAGTCCGCAGCATATGCATATGACAGCAGCTGGACCCACGCAATGCAACATTACACATTGTGACCCTAAATATAAATACACACTTATCGCTTAGGGCGCTCATGTAACCCCCCGTAGCTTAATATAGAGATAAGTTAGAATAAGATTTTGATATAAATAAAGGAGCCGTGAAAGCGGCTCATCAGTCTGTTTTGGAACTCGTGTCGCGTACTTCATTTCTGCCGTTTTCATTTTGGTGACCCCGACGTGATCAGTGAACATTGTGAAGTAAAATTTAAATTTTATAAACAATTTCGGTACGCGTGTGTTTAAAAAAAAAAAAACCCGTGTGTTTGTTTTTTTTTTTTTTTAAATATATATAAATAAAATATATTTAAAAAAAAAAAAATTTTCGTGCGTGTTGTGGAAAAATGGAGACAACTATGGAGTTAATAGAAACCCAGAAGGCTCTAGGAGGAGCCCTGGAAATCCTCTACAACACCGCGGCGGCAGAAGCGAGTCGGACAGACTCGGTACAGCTAGGGCTGTACAAGGAGGAGTTGACTGCCATCACTGAGCAGTTCGAGCTCAACGACAAGAGGTTGCTCGAACTCTCAGCAGAGGCAAAAAAGACGCCGTACTTCAAGGAGAAGTACGGCGAGCAGGTACGTGGTTTAATTTATAAAACACATGTACTATTAAGTTCCATTAACCCCTTAGGGAAGGCCGGGAAGCCTGACTCTAAGGGTGATAAACGCACGAAAAATGTGTGTAAAAAATTCTCATATTTGCTGGGTGAATATCGGTCAGCCTTAAATAGAGTTAAGGCTGGACATGAACCCATGAGCGAAGTGAGACAAGCAAAGAAAAACTGTCAGGAAATTTTCATCACGTACATGGATGAGTACGATGATGATGATCTGACAGAAACCTTTTTCTCGCTTAACGAGGCCTATGAGGAACTTGCCTCTAGGTCAAGAAGCGAGAGTCTTCCATTCACTTTGCCTAGAGTCGATATTCCGTCGTTCTCTGGCAAATATGAGGAATGGAAGACTTTCAAAGAGTTGTTCCAACAACTGATAGGATCAACTATGATTCCGGACGCACAAAAAATGTGCGTCCTAAAAACAAAGGTACACGGTGACGCAGCTGCCACCATAGCAAGTTTGGCGCCGACTGACGCAAATTACAAACTTGCATGGTCCTTGTTGGATGCTAAATTCAACAACAAAAGAGCAGTGCTGAGTGTGCACTTGAAAAATTTGGTCGATGCACCCCATGTCGGGGATTCAGCATCGACCATTAAGGCTCTTTTGGACACGATCCAAGAAAATGTCCAGGCTATAAAAGCCATGGGCTTGAAGAATGAAGATATTCTTCAGAGCCTATTTAATTTCCTCTTTCTACGGAAATTAAGTGACCCATTGAGGTCAAAATATGAGAGCGGTCTCAGCAACTCTAGGGAAATTCAGTCGCTAGAGCCGCTGCTCAAATTCCTGGAGCACGAATTTTTCGCTCTAGAAGCGAGTCAAATAAGGCCCAGTAGCAATAATAAACTCCGAAAGGACGAAGCATGCATACTGAAATGCAAAGGTGCTCATCCTTTGGAGAATTGCTATAAATTCAAGGCTTTAAATAGCCAAGACAGATGGGAAACGGTGGTTAAGCATAAGGTATGCGGCCGCTGTTTAGGCAGAGACCACCAATACAAAAATTGTAAAAAGGTGTGTTCTGATTGTAAAATGTCCCATCATGTCTTACTGCATAAGCCTTCTAACAAAAATGCGAAAAATGCCACAGTCAGTAAGTCCAGTAATTTAGATAAAAAAAAGTATATTTTACTGGCCACAGCCATAGTTCAAGTAAAAGATAAGGACGGAAATTGGCATGACTGTCGAGCTCTGCTTGATAGCGGCTCGCAGGTGAATTTTCTTACTGCAGCTATGCAGAAGAAACTGGGCATTAAAGGAAGTAAAATTCAAACTTCCATTGAAGGAATTTCTGGAGGAACAGCACATATAAAAGAGTGCTTAGAAGTTCACATAAGATCCAAAAATTCCAGTTTCAATACACAAATTGAAACGTTAGTAATGAAAAATATTGTCTCTGAGCTACCGGCTCGCCGGTTTGAAATAGGAGAAGTGGCTTCAGACTTAGGCTTAGCTGATCCATCATTTAATATTCCAAAAAGAATAGATATGCTGTTGGGAGTTGAGCAATTCTATGAGACCTTGTTAGAAGGTACAACAACTCTGAATAATGGTCAAATAAGACTAAATAAAACAGAGTTTGGATGGGTAGCCACTGGTCCGTTGGTGATAAAGGAATCACCAGCAGTTTGTGGCACAGTAACCGAAAGGTTAGACAGCTTAGACGAGCAACTTCAGAGATTTTGGCAAGTTGAAGAAGTCAATATAAAGGCTCCGAAATTTACTAAGGAAGAAATCCTATGCGAGGATATCTTTGCGAATAATGTAAGCAAAGGCTCGGATGGGAAGTTCTTAGTTAAATTGCCCTTTAAGTCTAATATGATGCCAGATATTGACAAGTTTGCAATAAAATGCAATTGGGAATGCAAGCTAAAGCCAACTAAGCGAAATATATTGTCCGATATCTCAAGACTTTTTGATCCATTAGGATTAGTCAACCCAGTTACAGTAACTGCCAAGATTTTAATCCAAGAGCTATGGAAGGAAAAAAAGGATTGGGATGAAGAGATTTCCGGAGATATACTAGAAACATGGGGTAGGTTACGATCTGATCTACCCACACTTAATAAGATAATGATACCAAGAAGACTAATTGGGGATAATGTGGACCGTATTGAGCTACACGGTTTTTGTGACGCATCCACCAAAGCGTATGGAGCCGTCATATACGTAAAATCGTGTAGTGCAGACGGAAGAACTTTTATTAATATAGCGACCTCAAAATCGAGAGTCGCCCCCACAAAAGTCTTATCTTTGCCTCGCTTAGAACTATGTGCGGCAACATTATTGACTGAATTAATAATAAAGGTGAAGGAAAGCTTAAAAATGGAGTTCGACACCATACAATATTACTCTGACTCCAAGATTGTCCTATGCTGGTTAAAACTTGAACCAGCAACACTTAAAACATTTGTTTGCCATAGGGTAAATTATATTCAAGTCAATTCCGAAGTGTCAAACTGGAATTATGTGGATACAAAACATAATCCAGCTGACATAATATCAAGAGGCGCTTTCCCAAAAGAGCTAGTAGGGAATAAGTTTTGGTTTGAAGGGCCAGACTTTTTACGGCTTAACCTCCCAAGGGCAGCATTAAAGTTTGATGAAACATTTGATGTACCCGAAAGAAAGGGAAATTTAAAGGCATTGGTAAGCAACTCAGCTTCAATGTTCCGGAAAATTGACCACAAAAATAGTTTTGAGTTTCTACAAAATGTTTTAGCCAATGTGCTAAAATTTATAGCTAAATGTAGAAAAATTGACACAACCAATTGGGTGGAATTAAAAAAAAGAGCATTAGTTACTATTGTGAAAATTATTCAAAAAGAACATTTTCACAGTGAATACAAACTCTTGAAAAAAGGAGAATGTTTGCCCGGATCAATAAACATAAAATCATTAGCTCCCATTTTAGATCATAACAATATTATTCGTGTGGGAGGGAGAATTCAGAATGCTCATCTGAGTTTTGACGCGAAACACCCTATTTTATTACCATATAGCGATGAATGGGTATACCTTCTCACTGTGCATTTGCACGGGAAACATTTACATATAGGACCTCAAGGGTTGTTAGCAATAATGCGACAACAATTTTGGCCACTGCGAGGTAAGCAGCTAACGACTCAAGTTGTGAAACGTTGCTACCGATGTTTTAAGGCACAGCCCAGGTCGATTCATCAGATGATGGGTAATCTACCGGAAGATAGGGTAATACAGACCAGACCATTTCTAAATGTAGGAATTGATTTTCTTGGCCCCATAATGGTTCATCATAAAATAAAGGGCAAAAGAATAGATAAAGCTTATGTATGCGTGTTTGTTTGTTTTGCAACTAAAGCTGCACATTTGGAAGTGGTCTCGGATCTGTCAGCAGCCGCGTTCATAGGCGCACTAAAGCGTTTTATAGGTAGACGAAGTTGCCCGAGGAAAATATATAGCGACAATGGCACAAATTTTATTGGGGCAGCAAACTCACTGAAGGAGATTTATGAATGTTTCAAGCAGCAGCAGGGAGACATAGAACAATTTTGTACACAACAACAGATCGAATGGGTGAACATACCAGTTCGATCTCCACATGTAGGAGGATTATGGGAAGCATGTGTTAAATCAGTAAAAAAGCATTTTGATAAGGTGTCAAACGGTGTAATGACGTTCGAAGAACTCACTACGTTAATGACACAAATTGAAGCTATTTTGAATTCTAGACCTTTAACACCGTTGTCCGACAATCCGAATGATTTGCAAGTGTTAACACCTGCCCATTTTATCTTAGGAGAAGCTATGTCAACGATAGTTGACGCAGATAATAATAAAAGTTATAAGGGGTTCCGAGACCACTGGAAGGCAGTCCAAGCAAATTCGGAAGAATTTTGGAAGCGATGGTCCGTGGAATACTTGTCCGAGTTACAAAAAAGGTACAAATGGGCAAATCCAAAAATGAACATCGAACCTGGCACCCTAGTTCTCTTAAAAGATGATAATTTGGTTCAAACCAATTGGAGGAGGGGCAGGGTGACAAAGTCCATCATAGGAAAGGATGGACTTTGTCGAATGGTAGAAGTAAGGACAAGCAATGGAGTGGTTATGAGATCCACACACAATGTTTGTCCTTTTCCTACGGAAGAAAATGAGAAAAACATTTCAAATAAAAACAATAATCGAAACGAGATACCACATAAGGTATCCGCAAGTAGACAAACAAATCCAAGAAAGGTTAAGAATAAAAATTTAATACTTTGTATCTTAGCATTTCTAAGTATTTTTAAGAACACAAATTGTCAAAATGTAACACAAATCAGAGATAAGGCAGGGATATTTTACGAAGATCAGGGAATTGTCGGCCTGTCAAGAACATCGTGGGACATAATTATACATGCGGACATGGAGGACTATGACGCGTTCAAATACCGAGTGGACGAAGCGTTGGCAGCGACACAGGACATTGGCGAAACACTGAAAAACGATGCACAAGTGAATTCAATGATATCGACATTGGACAGCAAAGCAAAGAGGCTGTTACAACATGACGATATCATTAAACACATAAGGACACCGGGCAAGCAGCGTCTACCAAGGGCGCCGTTGCAGATACTTGGGTCCATCTATAGTGCGGTCTTCGGTCTAATGGATGAAGAGCAGGCCGAAGAGTTAATGCGGAGGGTGGACCAAGGCAGGGAAAATGAAGGATACCTTCTGGACCTACTGCGCAACCGGTCCTCCGTACTAGACGCTACTCTGGAGGTGCTCGACAAGCAGAACAAGGCAATCTGGGGAAATTTCCAGAGGATAGACGACAACATATTGAAAATCAAAGACGCCACGGACAGAGTAGGCGATGAGCAATTGTTTCTACAAGCTTTCGAAACGCTGAATCAGGCTATGGATGCCTTCGAACATCTCCAGCAGGGCATCATCAACCTGATGTGGAACAAGAAGGGAAATTTCCTGGACAGCCTATTACCCGTTACCCAGTTCCAGAAGCACATTCAGGAGATTACGCTCAACATGCCATCTGGACTACAGCTACCTACTTTGGATCCATTAGAGCTTGGAAGGACTGCTAAAGTGAAGGCCCGGACAACAAAGTCAGCCATTCTGTTCCACGTAAAGATTCCGCTGATCAGCCAAAACATTTTGCGAGCATATCAAGTATATCAGCTGCCTGTGGTACACAGTGGGCGCTTCGTCAGCATAAGTCCCGTGTATAAATATATACTAGTGGATGAAGCGAGGACTGTTTATTATGGCATGTCTGAAGACAATTGGGAGCACTGCCAGAAGATGGAGGAACTAACCATTTGCGAGCAGCGTCACCCTCTCTTCAATTGTAACAAGGCGACCAAGTGTGAAGTCCTTCTACTTGCGAAAAGGTCACCCATTATCGAAGAATGCTATGTAAACGTAATGATGCCTGAGACAACCTGGCACCAACTACATCAACCGAACTCTTGGTTATTCTCCGCCTCAACCAAAATAATTGCGGATGTGTTCTGTGCAGACAAAACAAGCACATTGGAACTCACTGGCGTAGGAATACTGCAGCTTCAGGCCGGATGTTACCTGCATTCTGAGCATGTCAGTCTATGGGCTTTCGAGGACCGGACGTCAGATGTATCATTTTGGATACCAAGGATAAACCTAACGGACCAGCTGCCAGCGATGAACCATATCGAGGTAAAAGGAGGTATCCAGGCATTCAAGATTCCAGAGCTTCCCCGCCAAGGTCGGATTATGGGTTTTCCGGTCGAACTGGAGTGGCACCATGCAGCTCACTATTCTCTTAGCATCACAGCAATGATCTTGATCGCTGGGGTCGTCGTGGGACTTATCATCCTCATCCAGCGAGTATGCCGCATGCCGTCACAATTCTTGCCAGCCACAATTGCCCTGCCCCGCATAGCTTAGAATAATGATATACAATTTAAGATATTTAGAAGAAATGTCATTTTATAAGTAACGGTCGTTTAGCAGGGCCAGATATATTAAGACATAAGAAATATATGACTTATGTAAACAACGGCCATCTAGCAGGGCCAGAAAACAAGACATAAAGAATGTATTTTTTTGAAAGGTACACCTTTCAACAGGGCCAGGATGTTCAATCCTATAGAGTACACATGGATTGAACACTGCAGTTGAGATGAAGTTTAGAGTGCTAAGATTAGTTTCTTGCCGTTGTCAACTCATAAACAATGCACTAGAAATAAGTTTTTGACACCAGCAACGTTTAGAAGGCAATGAACTTTCTGAATCGAATAAATACTTTGTCAAGCAGATGAGTTCAAAAGGTTAAATATAAATCAGTCCAACACTTGAGATAGGCCTGACCAAAGCAGCGTGTAGGAGTCCGCAGCATATGCATATGACAGCAGCTGGACCCACGCAATGCAACATTACACATTGTGACCCTAAATATAAATACACACTTATCGCTTAGGGCGCTCATGTAACCCCCCGTAGCTTAATATAGAGATAAGTTAGAATAAGATTTTGATATAAATAAAGGAGCCGTGAAAGCGGCTCATCAGTCTGTTTTGGAACTCGTGTCGCGTACTTCATTTCTGCCGTTTTCAGAGAGTGTGAAGAGAAATTCAGCCACAAAATGTCATTTCCATTAGCCTCCAACTTGTTTTTTTTTCTTTCCTGCCCCAAAAATAGATGCAAAAGATCCACTGGAGTCGGACCGAGAGTATTTCCAGCAGGCTCTATTAATAGCCCAACGGGAGTTCTGGGAAAATATATCGTAGATTTTGAGCAAATTTAGACATTTTGTTGGACTGATTTATTGGGCTGACATTTGACTTTAGTCGAGCATTATCTCCGTCTGAGATATGCATAATGATCCTCATTAGTGGCAAGCAAAGAGCAGCGAAGCACGCTAAAAGCATTTCCAATATGTGTATCATCCGTATATATGCGTGTATATATTTGCTTTACCTTCTGACATCCGGCGAGTTGGGCAGACTTCGGCATTTACGCGCGTTTTTACCGCCGCCTTGCGATGAGGACGAGGCGTTGCCCATTTCTATAGCTTATTTCCGATTTGAGCTTAGATAATTATGATTGATGATGGTGTAACTAAGTTTAGTTTGGCATTGGCATGCTGCTTTGGCACTTTTCAGCTGTGTTTTCACGTGATTTAACTTCACTTATTGATATTTTGTTGAGCACAATTTTCTTTTGAGCATTTTGGATGACGCTTTAGATTTTTAGTGATTCGATTAAATTGAATTTGATTTGAACTTATTTTAAATATTTATATAAATATTTAAGTTTCATTTGTAAAGTAATGTATTACTATTATAATTATTATTTATTATATAATTATTTAAACATATGAAAATATTTTAAGTGCATTTTTAATCATTTTTTATAAGAATAGTAATCGGTTAAGCGACACTTTCTTTAAATATTTAAAATTGTTATGGTTTTCCAAAAACAATTGTAGACATTTTATTACTATTTTCAAAAATGTTCATAATGATAAAATTTCACCAAATACTCGATTTTTGCATATAAGACCGAGTCTTGACTGCTCCAACAGTTGCTCCTTTCTTCAACTAGCTTTACGCTCTTTTTTCTCCCGACTCTTAATATGCTCTGCACACTGATTCTAATTACATAAGCTAGGCATTTTCACACCCGGGGGCGTGTCCATTTCGTACGTTCTCCTTCTGTAAATATTTGCGCACTGTAATTACTTTGTAATTAAGCGTGTTTCGAGCAGAAACTGGAACTGGACAGAAGTAAAATTGCTGCTAATCAAACAAATGGCTGGTGTCCCCAACGAAAACAGAAAAAAGGGAAAATCTATAGAAAAACCAGCCGGGGGAGGGGAAAGAGAATGGGGATGCCCAAAATGTTTGCGCAGCACTTTGATCTGTTGTTGGGGTTGCTGCAGAAACCTAATGCAATTAAGTGAACATATTCGGAATTTCCGTCCGAGGCAGAAACCAGACGTTTTTGATGTATGACTGCTGAGGCGGCTAATCTATCAGGGCAACTGCAACAGGGTGATTCGAGCCAGAGAAAACCTCCAAAAGGATGTGCAACAAAATCAATAAGTTCTTGGATGCTGCAGAAGCTTTTTGGGACGGGAAGCAACAGCGAAATTATGGCGTGTAAATAATACGCACGTGTGCGTGACACGTGAGTGGGACTGGGACCTGAAGCACGAGCTGCACGGCACCAGGCACGAGGCAGAAGCCAGGAGCCATTGGGCTGGGCAGTAAAATGGCCGCAGGTTTTGAAGTGCCTGCTAAACGCTCTCAAAGTGGTCGTATTTCTTTTTAAGGGTGTGAAATTTATGCTTAATCAATTTGTCGTAAAAATTAATGCCTTGTATTTTGGATTTTTCGGTATTTGCAGGGTTGTTCGACAGAGCGAGCATTGCGTGTTTCGTTTTGCGATAAATGTTGCAACTGGGGCAAGGATTTTTGGAAAAAAAGAAAAAATTCGTCACGTGTCACGCCACGGGTGGGCCAGGCCGAAAAGAGTTGCTCGCTCTTGACTCGCTCTTGGGCCAAGCTTGTCTGATTTATTGAAAAACTTGTGCTCGGCACATCAGTTGGCTGCGTAATCAAACTGTCACAGCAGCAATTACCACAATCAACAGAGCACAGCAGCAGCAGCAGTACTGGCAGCTCGAGCTCGAGCTCGACTCTTGTCAGATTCATTCGATTCGGCAACTCTTCTGACTTCGACTCTGACTCTGAGATTCCGTCTCGCCCGACTGCATCGTTTTCATAAATTGTTGCAAATTGTTGTTGCTGTCGTTTGTCACTCCTCGTTTCACAGTGTAAAATCTAAGAATGGAAATGCGAAGGGAACTCGAGCTGGAACTGAGGCATTGCATAATGAATGTGCCTTGAGCCTAGCAAATCGGCAATAAAATGCGCCAGTTGAAATACTTGACAGGTTGAAGAACTCACAGTAGCAGAGACTTCGCAATAGGCGTAACTGAGAAGTGAACCAGGAAACAATGAAAAGAAGTGCACAAAATGATTTAAACTAGATAAAGTTAAATCTTTGTAGGCTGTAAGCCCTACGTTTCTCTGAAGTAACTTCATAATATGTAGAACTAGTTCAAAGCGCTTAGTACTTAGTATCTTTATGCTTTTCGTTCTTTTGAGTACTCATTCTTGTTTCTATCATAAACTTTAAGTGTGCAAGCTGAAAGTTGTTCAACTGGTAAAGAGTGTTAAGTAAGGGTTTTATAGCTTTTTGCCAATGCAAATGGAAAGTGTTTGCCACAGACTTTTTTAAAAAAGAATGTCGGACTTCAGCAGTAATTTCCTCAGTTCTCAGTGCCTATAAAAGCTACACCTTTAAGAATTGTTTGCAGATGATTGGAAAAATCGGAAAAAAAGTTTTATTCTATGATTCTTGTAACCTAGCACGAGCTAAGTAAATTTTCTTGAGCTCAAAAATATTTTATTCAACTTTCTGATAATATTGCTCAACAAAATCGCTAAACAAACTCTTTGAGGGTTTTTTTTTTTTTTTTTAATTTTCTTAAGTTCATATTTAAATTATTAAAATCTGCAAAACAATCACAAAATTTCAATTTCACAACTTGGCCTGATTGCAATTTTCACCAAAGGCCTATATAGATTTAGTTCTGCAGATTCGAGGACACACAAGTGGCACAGTGTTTCGGTGTATCTTTGTATCTGCAATAAACATTGATTAATCAACGCGATGCGTTTGCCACTTCAATTGGAGAATGTAAACAAACTGCCAGACAACGTGACAGGCGCAACTTCAAAGCCCGCGAGCGATTATGAGAGATGCATGATTTATGCGTGACTGCATATGCGTGGCTGCACCTATCGCAAGATCTGCCGCTGTAGGTCTCAGCTCTAATTGACCGACTCGCGCGAGTGTACAACTTGAAAAGGGCACCGTAAATGTCAGCTTTTAGTCGCAGATATTGTATCTTGTTTGCGCTGCGCTAAAATAGCGTGACATATTACGGATTTGCTTTGACATATATGCGTATATGTCATGAAGACTTTGTCTTCAGTTATTATGCAGGGTATGCTGATAAGCATGACGCTTATGTAACGCAATTAAAATATGCCCTGTACTCTGTACTGGCGAGTAGTAGCTGAAAGCTGAGGGGCAACAATTTCAATAAAAATATTATACAATAATTTACTGCAGGGTATGCGCACTTCTGCCATGCCGCAACAAGCTTTTTCTCAGGGCCCTTTTATTTCTATACGGAAGCTAAAAGAGTCTTTCAAGTTGATTTCTGCTCCATAAACTTGTCTATTTTCGTATTGTGCTCGCGCTGTGCTCGCTGGAGCGAGCAACCTGGTCCCCCGCCCGGCGAGCAAGAGAGACAGCGAGATGGGAAGATGGGCAGATAGGGCGACCCACCTCCGAGTCGGGGTACTCAGTCTCGAATTTGGAGCAGCACGTGCATTTGCACGTTTAGACGCTATTTGTTTCTAGCTCGTTCTCCTTCTCTTTCTCTCTCTCTGTCTTTCCTCTCCTGGTTTGTTTGTATCTATTTAGAAGGGAAGTGTTTTCTTTATACCAGTTTTATGGTGCACTAAAAGCCAAGTCGAGAACCGTCTGAGATACGGGCAGAGAAGGAGTGTCGCTCCGACTGAAATCGACTTGGCCCATAAATCTTATCACAATTTATTCGCTAGAAGTCGAAGACGGAGTTTGCCCGTTTTCAAATTCAGTTTTTTTCCTCCAATTTGTGCCATTTGATATGCAATGCATGTGCCCAGGCGCCAGCAGGAGTGTGTGTGGAGTGTGTCTTGGGCCAGACTAGTTGTGATTGAGGTGTCGCATTGTTAGATTTATGAAGCCCGCTTGAAGGTCCGTCACCAAAGAAAAGAGTTACAGGGTGTTTGCTCCGTACGCTGACTGCGAACTTCCTGACAAAAATTGCATTTTGACATCCTCAAAAAGCGACTGGGCCTGCGGCGTTTGTGGTTTATGTCGTTACCTGGCAGAGGAAGGAGTCTTCCTCTCGTCCCAGACATGCACTAACCGCACCTCCCACCGCCTGCTCAACCGCATACCCATTATCTCACATACACTCCACAACTTTTTGCCACTTCGCAATGACCTCAACGCCTGCATATTAAATAATTCTCCTTTTCGCTCAACTCGTACGTGACTAAACGTCAATTTGCAGCTCCCCTGCCCGCTCCGCCCTGTCATATCGCTTGGCCTTCCTATGTAAAATGCATTTTCAAAAGCGATTTTAATAATTTCTCAAAGCGCCTTCGGGCCGCTGGCCTGTGCTGTGCTGTGCTGTGCCGGCCGAGATAAGGGCCGGGCAAAGTTTACTCCTTTGCGCTGGCGAAAAGTGCAATGTGCCGTTAAGAAGGCAGTTCTCAGACGAACCGATCCAAACCGAACCACTCCGAACACAATCGAAGCCATCTGCAGAGGCCGCCGGCACTTGATTGTGTCAAAAAGTTCGATTCAAGCGACATGCACGTACGTGATATAACACGAATACGCCGATTAGTTGCGGGCCGAAGAGGCAGAGCCGAGCATTGAGTGTTTAGATTAAGATTTTGTCAACCGCAGAATCAAAATCTGAAACTGAATCGTATGCGATGAGGCATGGGAAGCTTGAACAAACTTATAAGATTTTTTCAAAATTGCAAAAACTCAAAAAAGAAACAAAAATGGATCTGACTCGAAAATTACACTTAGTTTTAAATAGTTTTAAAGATTGTTGTTTAATTGATGTTTACAATTAAATTAGTTCTGGGAGTTAAGAGTATAATGAACTAGTTAAGAGTATAAATGAGTATTCACATTTTATTCTAAAAAAAAATTGAATTATACCTAATTCCGAAAATCCTAGTCAGTGTATTAATTTCTTTTCGAGTGTAAATATTAACATTGTTCTATATAAATACTGTGCTAGTTTGCATATTTCACTCTAATAATGAATCGAAAATACTTCGTTTTAAATAAAAACTGAATTTCACGTCAATTGTGAATCGGAAAAATGCCTGCAGGATCATTGTAATTTATTTAACTCCTAACTAAAATTGTGCTAGCTTGTAAATTTTATTTTTATTGTGAATGAAAAAATGATTGTAGAATTTATTTGTTGATTTAATATTGCGAGCTAGTGCATCTTCCAATTCATTTAGATAAGAACTAGTACACTTTACAATTCACTATGCAATGAACTAGTTAATTTTGTTATAATATCAATTTCAATTTCTAATTAATTTAGCATAGAACTAGTTTATTTTCCAATTCATTCTGCAATGAACTAGTTCATTTTCAATTCATTCTGCAATCAACTAGTTCATTTTGCAATTCAGTATGCAATGAACTTGTTCATTTTGTAATTGATTCAGTAATGAACTAGTTCATCTCCGAATTCATTCTGCATTTAACCCCCAAAACCATATCGATCAAGTTTATATTTACATACGAAACGCATAAAGATAGCACTGGAACTCATAATCATCGGGGTGTTGGTAACCAACGAGGGAGAAGCGTGGCTACCGAACCCTAGGGTTATGACTATTATCATAATTAAATCATTAGGCTGACGCTTCTCCCAGAGCATAATCCGCGCTGTCGCACTCACACACGACGACGAACGGGCGACAGAGAGGCAGACAGACCGACATACCGACGGAACGACAGACAAAGGGCCCCTATCATTAGTCAAAGTTCGTCTTGGCTGTTACCTACGCTAAGCACACAGTACTGCTGCGCTGCCCTCCCGATATCTCCTACCACTCCCATTCGCTGCACTCCCTCCTCGATTCCCACTGTACGCAATTGATTTTTCATTTGGCCTGTCGCTTGTTTCGTATTTTGACAGCTCGCCTTTTGATATCTCAAATTTCTGTCGGTCTCTGGAATCAGATTCGGCTTCGGTATTGGCTTTGGCTTTGATTTGCCACCGGTTGGGCAGGGGTTGCCCGCAAGTTCAATGCACCCCCCGGAGGGAAAGAAGAAGCAGAAGGGAAGAGCAAGCAGCTCGTCTGCCTGTCAGCCTGTCACTTTGTCAGTTGCAGGCTTTAAACCGAAGTAAACTCAAGAGCATGTAGCACACAGTCTCGGCTATGCCCATAATTAGCTCCCGCTCTGAGGTACTCGATGAGCCGTGAAAGGATTCAGCAGGGGCTTCCAAATTAGAAAACCCAAATTGAAGCGGCAAATTTTTGGGTTGAGCATCGCAGTTGGCGCTGATTAATTGAAGACACGCGCCGTGCGAATGCCCAAGAAACCGGTTGAGTACCAGGCGAGCACTGGGCTCTCAAATAGGTAACGCTTCCCGCCCCCTGATGACGCAGAAGATTAGCGCCTGGCTAGAAATGAGTTTGGCTCTAGTTGCCTAATTAACTTGTGACTTGTATTTGTCACAATTTGGAAATGGAAAAGTTTCGAAAGTGAAGAAAAGAGAGTGAGGAACTGCAATAGATCAGCACAGCTGTCAGTTGGTTTCCCGGTTATATTTATAGCATTTCCTGTTATAACTCCTCTCGTGAAATATTATATCAATAATAATAATAATAAGTAAAATATCATAAAATATTTTGTAAACACTTAGAAATGCAAAAATGTCCAACGTGAAGTAAGAAAGTACTGACAGCTGAGTTAGAAACTCCAGTCAATGTTAAAAACAAAATTAATATTATATTATATATTGGAATATTTATTAATATTGTTTATATTACTTATAATAATAATAATAAATATAATATAATTTAATTATTCATAATATTTATCATAATATTTAATTTTATTTAATATTTATATTATTTATTATTAAATTATTTATAATATGTTTTATAATATTTAATATTATTTTTGTTAAACTTATCACAAGTGGAAAAGTCTCGCACAGAAAGTGTTGAGATTATATTAGTGTTAAAGATTATAGTACATATTTAAAAATTCTATAATATTTATAAAACTTTCCAAAAGTATTTTTTAACTGCCAAATTAATTTTCGACTTGAACTAAACTTATCAAAATTGAAAAGCTTTAAGTGCAAAGAAAATTCTTTAAAAAAGGTGTTAACAGTATTACTAACTTCAATAGATGCGAGCAGATTCGCTCTAACTACAGTAGGTGATATATATAGCATTCACAAATTTAAGCAGAGCAATTAATTTGGGAATGGATTTACTGCGAAATGCAACTGCAAACTTATCCAATTCAACGCGCTTTTCCCGCTGGACCGCAGAACTGTTGTGGTTATAAATAAAAGAGGAGCGAAGCTTATCTAAAATGGAATTTGTCTGGCGGGTCCGACGTGGAGAACGCCGTCGTCGTCGTCGGGGCAGAATCGAAAGAGTTGCCTGCAAAGCCCTTTAATTTGTGGGCAATGCGATAAGGCGTTAATTATGCGAACAATTCAGGAGCTGCCATGGGAGTAGGGGAGAGCGGGGCTAGACATGGAGGAGAATGCAGTCTGGCTAAATGTGCAAATATCGAATGCAAGGGTAGTATGACACTGAATTTCATGTAAATAAATATATCTTATATTGAAAAATTTTTGTAAATTAATTTAAAGTATCGTAGAATTTTAAATATTTATTTATTTGTGTATTTGAAATGCACAATTTATTTATTTTTTGTAAATGGTTATTAGAATGTAAAAGTTGTATTAAAAAATGAAAGCATTAATTTTTGAAATATTTTAAGCTGTTATTCAAATAACTTCAATAAATTTTATATTTATTCACTAATTTAATCACTTTACACATTTGGTATTTTGGCACAACGATTGAGCGAATCACCCGCGATATGTTCACATATCTCTCTCTGGATTTGCCGCCTTTTGGTAGCAAAGCGTAAACATAAACAAAATCAAGCGAATTCAATTTGCCGGCAAATTAAGCGCACGCTCCGCCCTCGACGCTCCGTTCCCGACGCGATGCGTTGACAGACTGATGAAGTCGAACGAAAGGCCGACGACGCAACACGTTGCCAGCAAGCGCGCCGGCCAGCTGATGCTGCCGCTTGCTTGCAACATGTTCGATGCGGGTGGTTGCAACTGGCTAACATGTTGGTTGCGTGCTTAAAATAGTTTATAGGGGAAAACCCACACTCCTCTGCAACTGTACAAAAGTTCAAATCACAGGGTGGTCCGACTTTGTCATTAAATTGGCACTGGCCGAAACGATTTGTTTATCTGGCAACAACACTTGCTGGGGGTAAGTCACCATCATTTCCAACTGATAAAACGTTTAAATCACAGGGTGTTTCGATTTGCGTACTAAATGAACACAGTGTGACTCAAATTTGGTATTAAGCCAACAAAGTCATTGGCAGCAACCTAACAAGCCGAATAATTACCGCACATTGCTTTCATTTCACGGCGCATAGTGTCGCCAATTTTTGTTAGAGCCTGGCTAACAACAAAAACAACTACAACAACAATGAAAAGTGGTAGAAAATTGTTTAATCATCGAGCTCAATTGGCACGCATAACCAGTTCGAGACGCTTTAAGCCGCTTTGCACTGCCTTTATTACCCTTCACCAATTGGAAGTGGGCAAACAGGAGTATGTTCGGTTTGTAGATATATATAGGGTTTACATAAGCTATATTTACATATATGGACAATTAAATATTTTTTATCAGGTTTTTTTGATAAATAAGTAATATTTTTTTTTTATAATTTTTTTTTTTTGGTATTTATAGATTTTAATATTAATTGTTCTAAGCTCGTACGACTATATGGGTGCTAGTAAGACAAAAATATTATGTTATATTCATATTTATATTTTGTGTTGTGTGCAGGGTATCAAATGCGACAGTAGCTTGCTTAACATTTTTTTCAAAGTTTGTTTCGCTCTTTCGAAATATGATGGCAATTTACGCGATTTGGTCGAAAAACTAGTCGTGGAGTTGCAGAGCAGTGGGGCGTGGTAGTTAATCGAACGCCCGTCTGCCAAGTGGGTGGCAATGAAAGTTTTTACAACGCGTGCAAGTGCAATCAATTAAGGCGTTCAGCAAATTGACTTTACAGTCAGTAACATTTTGAGAAAAAAAGAACTTTATGAAACATTTGGATTTGATACACTATATATTTTTATTTTAGCTTACAATTTTTTTTATTTATGTTTAATTTAAAATCTATCTGTCTGATAATAAGTTCATTTTATATACTGTTAAAATAAGCAGCATATATATAAGTGCTATATATATGTAATAAAATATATAATATTGTATATTATTTATTTTCTATAATATATATAAAATTTAATTAAAAACACATACTGGAGTTTGATAAAATTTCAGCTAAACAAAACTATTTTCTCGCGACAACTTTCGAATTAATGCTCAAGTTGAGACACCCCAAACACTAAGCCAAAGCCAATAAATCTTTGTTTATACAAATCCAAAAAGCATGAAAGGCTTTCCAGCTCGAAAAATTTCCCCCCCAAAAAAAGAGTCGAGAAAAATCCGCCAGACAGAACACATGTTACTTCGGCTGCGAGTCGAACGGACCACATCGGTTCACCTACTACCTACCAACTACTAATGCCATTATGGTACCCTCTCTGCCACTGCTGCTGCCGCCACGCCCCCTCCCGGCAAGCACTAAGCATGCATTTTATTGCCTTTTGTCGTACTGGAAGCCGTCGCACTTTATCATTTCAATGGCAGCGGACGTTGCAATGTTTACTTTTCATTTTGTGCTCCCCATCCGCCCTTTCTCACCGCTTTCTCGTTCTCTCCACGCTACGGCACAGCACCCGCCCATACACGCCCCACTGTTCACTTGGCCGTTGGTCTATCCAATTGTCCAATGGTTTGTCTATGCAAATATTTTTATTTACCTCTCTTTTTATGCTAGTAATAGAAAGCATAAGGCATATTGGATGGTCAACGGCTTGTGAATACCCTGCACCTGAAGAAAATATATGGAAGAACAGGGGAGTAGACATAGACATCTTTGGTTTTGATATAATATTAGGGGAAACCTGGTAAATTGAATGCATTTCTTACTGCATTTTTTAAGCCCTGTAAGCTTGTACTTGCTTTCTAAATGTATGTCTGAGAAGGATTGCCAGCTGTACGCTGGCCCAAACTGAACTACCCAGTTGCAGGGTATACAATCGTAGCTTATTCGCTATATGCTGACAACAGCTCGTTCTCCGGGCAGCCATTAAATGTAGTTAAGCGTCGGAGGCTGTGTGTATTCTGCACATGTTGCCAATTTCTGGTCACAGGATGTTTAGAGCCAGCACCCGCCTTTAATGGGGAAATGGCTTAAATTGTATAAGCCCAGTCAAGGGTATAATCGAGTTCTTCTAGGCAAACCCGCCGCTCTCCCAGGGGACTTAATTACTAGAGTATTTAGCATATAATTATGAAGTTGGACTCGCGGCGGCCTCATTTCCCCCCCCCTGTCAAATGAGACGCAGTAAACTGCTTCTTCTTCTTCTTATTCTACCACCCACTGCCAATTCAATTTTCGTTTACGACCATTCCCAAAACAAGAAGCCCAACAAACTGTTGGCAGAAAGTAATCATCGTTGCAATTGTTTCACATTTTTCACGTTACACAAGATGAATGGTCGCTTTGATGACGGGCTCGAAGTGAGTCGGCGGGTGGGTGCTCGGTATCAGAGTGTGTGCGGTGTGTGCGGTGTGTGTGTGCTGCCAAGCTACCCCACTGCATGCCTGCAGACGACAAGAGCAGTTTCTTTGTCACTCGCAAAATATGACTAACTGCCGACAGAATGAAATCGAATTTGAAGCTGCAAACGTTGATTGAGCAACTTGTTTTTTAGCCAGGGCTGCAGCAGCCACCCTTAGGATCAAGCCCTTCACTCGCCGCTCGTTGTCGCATTTTAATAATAGACTCGAAATGTTGCACGCACTGCGACAGCGGCCACTTCAACCGAGCATTATTAAAGCACGATGAAAGACAACTGCGGAAAGTGCTCCAACACGGCGGCATGGGGACGCCTGTCCGCAGAACAAAGACGAGACTGGAGGAGCAAAGAGTGGACCGGATAGAAAAATGGTCACGATGGCAGGAGACATGTCAAAAAATTTGCAAACATTGCGTGAAGCCGGCGGGCAATGGGCAGAAACAGTCTCGGCTTCGGTTTCGGGGTGTGTTTGCCGTTTAAGGTTATTGCATTCGGATTTGAAGGCAAATGTACGAGTACCGTGCCGAAGAATCGAATGAATACCAATCATCGACATAAATCAAACACTGAGACAGGAAAAGCCGAGGCTTTTTCAATACTTCTACGTGAACTTCAAATAGAACAAAAAAAACTTCAAAAAAGAACAATAAAACTATCGAGTTTGCTTTAGCTTCATATTAATCGCATTCGCATTCGATTTCAAGTCAAGATGAAGTTCGGGCAGACCTTCGAGAGCCATTTGACAACAGAATGGCGTCAGCAGTATATGGACTATGGGGTAAGGCTTCATATCACTTCGTGTGGTTCAGAGTGAGAGTGAAAAGAGCGTAATCTTCTTGGCTTCAGCGACTGAAGAATGCGATTCATGTGTGCGTCAAGAACGCGCCCACACCGAAGAATTCGAGTTCGGAGGAGATACGCGAATATTTCAACAACTTTGAGCGGCAGTTCCTCATGATCTGTCAACAGGAACTCAGCCGCGTCGAGGACTTTTACGCGCAGAAATTTGCCGAAGCGCGTCGCAAGCTGCTGACGATAATGGATGAACTGCGACCTAATCCCGATCCGATCAATCCGCGCTCGAAGAAAGCCCGCCAGCTGGGCCTGGCCTGCAGCGAGTTCTACTTGAGCCTGATAATGCTGCAGAACTTTCAGAGTCTCAATTATACGGCTTTCTACAAGATCTGCAAGAAGTACGACAAATATCTGAAGTCGGATGTGGCCGCCCTTTGGTTCCAGGATAATGTCAGTCGAGCGGACTTCATCAACGAGTACGAGCTGAAGAAGATGATCACCAATGTGGAGGAGCTCTACACGCTGCACTTCACGAAGGGCGATCGCGCCAAGGCCATGGCAAAGCTACGTGTACCTCCGCTTGGTCGACCCACTCCCTTGAAAAAAGTTTTCTTTGCGGGTCTTTCGCTGGGTCTGTTCACCATTAGCGCCATTATTGTGATCATCTCACGTGAGTTGCAGTTTTATACCCGTACGAAACATGTCCGACCTCATATAATATTAATCAGCATAAGCAGCTCAGTCGATCTTCCCATGTCCGTCTGCCCATCCTTCCTTCTCGCTGTTTCAAAGCAAACTAGTTCGTCAGTTTTTAAGCTATATCAGTGTGTTGTAAATCGGTATATCGTATAGCTATCATAGAATCTATCGGCCGTTTTTTTAAATTTCCAAGATGTCGCCCCTAACTAAAACTAAAATAGTTTGGCAAGTTTCTACAGGCAAGTTCGCAATATTTTAGACAACCAACGTTTTCAATATTATTTTCCAATCTCCACAAAATCAGATTACTATATCCTATAGTTTCCTCAGTAGAAATAGAACAAAAACATAGCTTATTTTATGCATTTCAATATTACTTTGGAGTATATACAAGGGTATGGAATATTCTGTACGCCGAGGGTAACATTTCTTTCTAGTTGCTATATTATTTCTTGGTTTCTCGATGTCCATAGTCTTTTCACTCTATTTCTATAATATTTCTATGGCGGTTTCTAAACGCTCAGTAACATGTTTTCTCTGTAATCTCGATTTCAGTCTGCTATTATCGGTCGCAAGACGAAATGATTTCGGCCTTTTTGCGACTCTACCGAGGACCTTTTTCCTTGGTTCTATGCTCATTCTTTCTGGCTCTCAATGTCTATGTCTGGCAGAACGTGGGCATCAATCACGTGCTAATCTTTGGCGTCGATCTGCGTCGATCTGTTCAGGCCGCCACCTTTCTGGAGATTGCGAGCAGCCTGGGAGTTGTCTGTACCATATCGATGCTCCTGTTCATCCACCACAAGGAGTTCGATGTGCAGGATCCCGTTCACTTTCCGATAATGTGCCTGGTGCTGCCATTGATGCTACTGCTCTGTCCATTTCCTATTTTCAACTTATCGGCTAGATTATGGATAATGCGCACAGCAGGGCGCATCATTGGGGCACCGTTCTTCCCAGTGACTTTTATTGACTTCTGGGCGGCCGATCAGCTGACCTCGGTGGTACTCTGTGTGATCGACCATTATCAGGTCACGCGTTTCTACATTGACTTCTATCTGCGCAAGGAAACATCGCTGGACTTTGAACCGGACTATGTTGTCCTAGTGATACGCTGTCTGCCCCCCTGGTTCCGTTTCGCCCAATGCCTAAGGCGCTACTACGACGACAATTTCATGTCTTCGGGATATCCCTTGAACGCCCTCAAATATGGCTGCAGTATTCTTGTAGCTGTATCTTCCGGCTTTGTGATGGAAACTAGCTGTGGGTAGCACAGTCTACATAGTCCCAATTCATAACACATTTTACATTTTTACCAGATAAATATGCAAACATGTTTGACAACCCATGGATGTGGGCCTATCTGGTTATTTCGTTTATATCGACAGTCTACAGCTCCTACTGGGACCTGAAGAAAGACTTTGGCCTGTTTCAAGTCTGGAAAGGCTACAATATCTTTCTGCGCGAGAACCTCGTCTATCCCAGGGTAAGTTCATATCGAAAACAATTGAATGATGAAAGCCAACCTCAGTTTTGATACCATTTTGCAGTCGTTCTACTACTTTGCCATATTTTTCAACGTACTGATACGCTTTTGTTGGGCTCTCGATGTGTTCCTGGTGTACTATGACTTTTTGTTGCCTTACCATAGCAAGACAATCTTCGCCATATTTGAGTTGATTCGACGTAGCATCTGGAACTTCGTGAGGTTGGAGAATGAACACCTTTACAACTGTGGAGAGTTCAGGGCGACAAGAGACATTTATTTACAGACGATCAATAAACTGGTGGTGCCAGAAAAATCTTTTTTCAAAAAGTTGTAAGCAATATTCAAGTCTCATGTATCTGAAATCTAAAATACACCATAAACTGAGTAATCTATAAAGTTTGCTTCTTTAGTCAATTGAGTTGGGTGTGTGTGTAGTAGTTTTAACAGCAACCAAAAAATGAAATTCGGCAAGACTTTTGAGAGTCACTTGACGAGCGAATGGCGAAAGCAATACATACACTATGGGGTAAGTAGCGTTGGAGTAGAATAAGAGTCTCTGCAACAGATCCTGAACTCACTCCAAATGATAGGAGCTGAGGGCCATGATACGCGAGGCTGTAGTCAAAGCACCCGACCCCAATCAGGCGAAACTGTCCGAAGAATATTTTCAGAGCTTCTCCGATCGATTCTTTGCCACGATGGATGAAGAGTTGCGGCGCGTCGAAGACTTCTTTGAGTACAAACTGGCTGAGGCACGTCGCAAGCATGCCACACTTAAGGTGAAGCTCATGTACATGGGTACCAATGTGCACGTCCTGCCGCCGCTGGAGGATCAGCCGCGGAATCTGCGGCAACTGGAGCGAGCCTACAGCGAGTTCTACTTCAGCCTAGTGCTGCTGGACAACTACCAGCAGCTTAACCTCAAGGCGTTCTACAAGCTCTGTCGCAAGTTCGACAAGTACATCAAATCCACGAATGGAGCACAGTGGGTCAAGAGATGTGTGGAGATCGCCGAAATCAGCCAGGAGCGGGAGCTGCGCAGCATGATTGCCGAGGTGGAGGATATCTACACCGAATACGTGGCGAAGGGAGATCGCGACAAGGCAATGGCCAAGCTGAGGGTGCCTCCATTGGGGCAGCCTACGTCACTGGGGCACATCTTCTCGGCGGGCCTGATTTTGGGTCTGTTTATAGTGTCGGCCTTAATGTGCGTCGTTTCTTGTGAGTTCGCCTATTGCAGCTAACCGATATGTGCAAAGACTCATTAGTACCCTTCTCACCCGTCTAGATTATATCATGCTTAGCGACCCGGAACTAGTCTCATCCTTCAATCGACTCTACCGCGGACCTTTCGCGCTGATGCTCTACGGGTTCTACATCACGGGCAATCTTTATGTCTGGCAATTGGTGGGCATAAATCACATTCTGATCTTTGAGCTCAATCCGCGTAATTCCACTGGGCCCATTAAAATCCTGCGAATTGTCAGCTTGTACGGCTATATCTGCACATTGTCTATGCTGATGTTTATGCACCACAAGGAGTTCGGCGTAGGGGATCCCTTTTACTTTCCTCTCATCTGCCTGGTGTTGCCCTTTGTACTGCTCATCAATCCATTTCCGATCATGAACTACCCGACAAGAATGTGGATTCTTCGCACCTTTGGTCGGATTCTCGCCGCGCCCTTCTTCAAGGTGACTTTCGTGGACTTCTGGCTGGCCGATCAGCTGAACTCGTTGGTGCTCTGCCTCATCGATCATTATCATCTTGTGCGCTTCTACATACGATACCAGAAGGAAAGCAACAACTCATTCGACTTTGAGCCTGACTATGCTATCCCTGTGCTGCGATGCCTGCCCTCGTGGTTCCGACTGGCGCAGTGCCTGAAGAGGTACACGGATAGCAGCTCGAAGCCCACATCCTACCTGATAAACGCTTGCACGTACGCCTCTACGATGATTGTCGTGATTGTGTCCACCATCCAAATGGAGACTAATGGTGAGCTAGGACATTGTGTTTTTTGACAGTATTCCATTGTCTTGATTTCCAGATAAATACGAGTTTATGTTTGACAACCCCTGGACTTGGTGTTATCTGGTTTGCGCTCTTATATCGACTATCTACTGCACTGCTTGGGATCTACTGCAGGACTACGGACTATTCCAGATCTGGCGGGGTGAGAACATATTCCTACGTGAAAACCTGATCTACCCTAAGGTGAGTTATCGCAGTAATAACCGGGAAACGTACTTGACGCTCTCCCTTTCTATCTCTTTCCCTACTTGTCAGCGCTTTTACTACTTTGCCATTGTGGCCGATCTTCTCATACGCTTTACGTGGCTACTGGAGCTCGGCCTGATCTACTACAACTACGTGGTTCCGTTCTACTGCAAGACTTTCTCTAGTTTTGCCGAGATATCACGTCGTTTCATCTGGAATTTCCTGCGCCTCGAGCACGAGCATCTCTACAACTGCGGCAGATATCGGGCCACGCGTGATATATTCATATCGGAGCTGAGCTTGCGACAGGATTTGATGGTCGAGACAATGATCAACCAGCAGTCGAGGCAGACGGCACAGCAATAGGTTCAGAGAAGCAGACAGTTCTACTCCCTTTCCGATCGATTTAGGTTTGGTTTTCGAGACTCTGCTTGATCCCCATGCTAAGCATTGAACTCAAACCCAACAAATTGAATAAAATTAATTTCGCATTTACGAAATTAAAACCACAAATGGAATTATAAATTCAACACACAATTGCCCGCAGGACACGGCACACAGCACAAAAGTTAAGCCAGACAACAAGCCAAAGGACCCTCTGACAAGTTGTCAACGTGAAGGGGTGTCAGAAGAAGAGGAAGGTTGGGGTGGAGCAGATTCATGCACTCCAGTTTTTTGTTTGGTAGAATTTTGAGGCTGTTTGGTCGCCAGGACAACGGCTCCACATGGCCAGGGGGTTGGTCTGGTGCTCTGTCGTGCGTGGTCACGCATAAATGCAGGCGAATTAGAGAGCAAACGCACGTGTAAAACTTCTCTAAGTGTAGAAGAGAGCGGAGTGGGCCAGAGATGTCCATCTACGTATGCAGTGGCCCCCTTCGATACGTCCGGCTTGGTCTGTCCTGACGTCCTAACTCGACAGCCATTAAATCCTGTCAGCTCAGTTACAATTTGCGAGGCGAGGCAGGACACAGCAATGGCTGCAACAGTTCTTAATGCTTTCTGAAATTGTCACCAGCTGTAGCAGCAGTCGCGTCTTGTGTGGGTGTGCCTTGCCCCCTGCTGACAGTTTGCTTATTACGGTATATGCAACATGTTGCAGGCAAAGACGCAAGAGTAAATCAGCGTCGCGCACTGCGAAAACTTGCCAAGTGGCAGCAGCTGCTGCGCGTTTCGTTGTTAAAATGCTTTTAAATATTGCATGCGCCATGTGGCATGTGGCACCTGCCCCCCCGACTCCTACCAATGGCTTTCATATTTTGGGGGTTGCTTCCGGCACAACTGGGTCCGGCAGAGGCTCCGGCCTCGTGACAATGTCTAGGTCGCCCGACCGCAGACATTATAAACAACTCGAGGCACAAACACACGCACATACTCACGCACACACACGCACACAATACCCAATCGCGCAAAGGGAAAGTTTTATGGCGTTGCAACTTTGAATGAACTTGCCGCATTTCGTTGCCGCTGCTCTTGTCGTCGTTGTCATCGTCCGGTTGTCCTGTTGTTCCATTGTAACGTTGTCCTGTTGCCTACCACAAACTAGGCGCAAGGACGACCATAAAAATCCAATGTAATTTATTTGTCTGCCCAAAGTTGGACAAAAAATGTCTAGGGTATGCATGGGGTATGTGCAGCTAAAATTCTGAATCGCACTTGCTTCGATTATAGCTAACAAAATAGAATAAACCCAGCTGAGATTTCTTAAAATACCATGGAAAACATTTATATATTTTTTTATCCATTTCAAGAATATCTGAAGTAATACAATATATATACAATATATATATATACCTATATAGTCCCTCCCATCTACTGCAGTCAGATATGCCCTCTGCCAGAGTATATTAACAGCAAAACGCAAACATTTCCGTTCCGCATTTGAATTTCATAGTCAGTGAAAGTCATCAACACATTTGCCAGGAGTACGGGCCAGAGACGGTAGGAGGGTAAACAGTTGGCGGGGGTTTTTCGGCTCGACCCAAGCGAGCGCTAAACGCCCCCGCAGCTGTGGGGTCCGCTTAGCCGGTGGAACGGAGGGCGCAACACAAAAGCTTCCGCTTCCTGTCTACGACTGGGATTTCCCCGAGGGTTGCTAAGGCCACCCGTCTCTGTGCTCTTTGCCCTCTCCACTGACTTATCCCCCCATAATATCCCCCTCGAAAACCTCCCCAGACGACAACTGCTTTTGACTTGCTCTCGAAGCAAATAAAGTTTTCTAATTTTCCATCTTCATGTTTTGAATTTTTCAGCTGCTTTTCGAGAGCAGCAGCTTCGCTCTCTCTATGCCAATTTTGTTTGCTTAGCTTTGGGGAGTTTCTTGGGGTTCTTCTTTTTTACGACCTGGAACAAATGTTTGTGAAGGCGAAGGCGGAGGCTCTGTGGGGTCCCCCCTCGAGAAGCGAATCGCCTGTAATTTCCGGCAAACAAACCAATAAATCATATTAAACATGCTCGGAATCTCGTTGAATGCGAATAAAAAGGAAAAGCGACTGCGTTCCGGAAGTCTTATGACGGTCTCAGCGAAATGCAAAGGAAATCTGAGACATTGACAACGCTATGAGCCCAGTTGAAAGTGAGGTTAGGTTGCGGTATGCAAAAATGTTTGAGGTAAATTGACATAGCGAAGGAATTTAAATATTAATGGAAGAGGCTTAAGAGAAAACTGGGCAAAAATGTGCAATCAAAAAGTATTAAAATTAACATCGAATTCCTCACAATGTTATAAAGACGTACAAATATTAAATTTTACAAAGCTTCAATCCTTTTGAAAGCTAAATAGAAAAAATGTATATCAATATGTCTTGAAAATTTAAATTTCATAATTTTTTTTAGGGAACATTTTATGAAAATAAGTAACGTTTGAATGAATGATATTTTGCAATTTGGTCGGTAGAATTGTTTGGCTTATTCATTTAAATAACGAGCTATAAGAGTGTAATCCTAACAGCTGTTATGCTCACAGCTCTGGGATGCTGCAGCTGCATCATTGAGTACTCAATGGCAAGGCAAAGAGAACGACCCAAAATGACGGCTGGATCGAGATCAAATGCAAATCACAAAGGCAAATGCAAACACAAGCAACGAAGCGGCATTGTGTTTGAATGGGTGCGTTTCACGGCTAAACTAAATCCAAGATGGCGAATGAGCCTCTGAATTCTTCTCTAGTTCTTTTTACTCAATGGCAGCTGTTAAGAAACTTGGCAATTTTCAATTGATTGCAATATTCAAGCGCGTGGTTTAGTTCTTCGCTAAGTATCGTCAAATGTGGAGCACTAAGCCTAGACGCAACCCTATGTGTGCACTCATAGAGTCGTCGCTACCTCTATTACACAGACTGTGTTACGTCGTTTAGCTAAGACGCATACCAGCGTAGACAAATACGTACTAATTATCATATCGTTTATCTAGGACACAAACCTGTGCTGGCAAGCAAAAGCTCACTGCGCCGGTATGAAAACGCTGAATTTGACTGTTAGATTCGAATTGCAATTTTTTTAAATATTTCATATATATATATATATATTTATAGAATATAATTATTATAAATTATAATTATATAAAAAATAATATAATTTTTATTTTTAATAAAATGTACAATTAAACTGTCGACTCACCTGTTTACCATCTCATTGCCGTTCTCCAGTGACTGTGCCAGTTGCTGTGGCGTTTGCCCCTGCTGTTGCTGTTGTAGCTGCAGCTGTTGCTGTTGTTGCTGCTGATTTTGCTGTTGCTCCTGTTGATGATTGCCTGTAGCGTTTCTCAGACTGCCGCCCAGGCCAATGCCGAGCACAGAGCCTGACCCTGCACCAAGGCTTCCAATTCCGATGCCCGTTCCGGTGCCCGTTCCTGTTCCGGTTCCAACCGCACTGCAACCGACGCCAATGGACTTCGTCTGCTTCGCCTGCTGCTTGTAGCGACTCAGCGCGAAGAAGAGGGCGAGCACAGCCTTGAGGCGACCCGCGCAGATGTCGTTCGTCGTGATGTTGTCCAATCCGCCGACCGACTGGGAGCGCAGCACGTGCAGGCACGAGTTGACGTTGTCGTACTGCAACAACGAACGGAACGAGAATGCGGTGAGTTTCCAAATGTCGATCGATTTAAGAGGGCTTAGGAGTAAGCTCCCTCCCCCACCCCATGCCCGCTGTTATAAATGATTCAGCTGGATGAGTCAGCACGGTAAAAGCCAGGTCAAAGTCGCGGCCCCTGCCCAAGTTTTCGTAATTGGAATTCAAATGCAAATCCTAGCGCCACTTTTTATCTTCCGCCTTGGCTTTGGGCGCCATTAACGCAACTTCCAACTGCTTCGTGATTTGACAACCTCAAATGAGCTACAAAACGTGGCCCGAACTGGGCTAACAAATGGCTTTTTTATAGCTAATTTGGCTGAACGTTTTCAACGGCTTCACGCACACACGCAACGCTTGTTCGCCTAGTCGAACCTGAAAACCTTCTCGAGCCCCAAACGAAGAATGGAAAAACGTTGACAGTTCAGTAAACTGAGCTGCTGTGGGTATGGAGACCCTGATGAGCTATCAGTCAATCCAAATGTGTTGAGGGGCGAGTCAAATGCAACTGCAGATACCCTTTAGGGTAAAAAACTGAGGAAAACTAGTTTATGCGCTGATATGAGATGAAAGTCAGGCTCAGGCAGCAATTAAACGTAAAAGATATACCGAGATATGCATGATATGACATGAATTTGAGTTTAAGAATTATTAAGGAAATCTACACGTTTTATAAGATCAACATTTTTTAAGTTTCCCCTAAAAAGTTTTTGTTTTTTTTCTTTCATATAAAAGTTTTGGCCTTTTCTTAAAATTTGTACTGCAAAACATTTTTATACACTAGTATTTTTGTTAAATTTTATTCACAACGCAAACTTCCTTTAAAAAAATATGCGTATGGTCAGCTATTTCAGCGACCCTTTAAGAGCTCCATTTAAATTATTAAGTTATTAAAAATATTCCAAATAATTTATTATTATTTTAACAATTTATTAAAGCTATTTTAAAAATCTTCCCAAGCCCCTTTAAGCTGCGCAATGATCCACAGAAAACATAGAAAAGTAAACCATAAAACAACGGACTTGAGGAAGCCTAAAAGAAAATCTTAAAAAATATATGCATGTATTGAATTTCAGTATTCTAATCAAAACTGAAATCTTAAGAAGTTCGACTTTTATTTAAGCGTAAAATGTGCTGCTTTTAATCTTCCATCTAAACGTTTTTAATTTCTTTCGTATTATCATTTTTTGGCTTTGTAATCGATATTTAATATATTTGTAGACCCTTTTCTTGCTGTAGTTTCGCATGTGATAGGCATCTTCTTTTACAAAGAAGTTTTCTCTTTAGTTGAAAATTTAATTTAATTTTAATTTATTTTAAAAATACTCCGTCATTATTTTAGAGTTTCACAAAGCTTCTTAAAACTTTTTCAATTGTAACCGCCAATTATTTTTATTTAACTATAGTCCCCATGATTCTTAGTAGTTGTAGCTCATTCTCGAGCTGAGTTGCGATAGTTGCTCTATAGCAGTCCCAGCCGAATACTAAATACCCCATCTAGAGGCAGCACATCGAAACCTATGAAGAATTGTCAACACGCTCTACACCCACACACACACACAGCGCACAATTTGTCTTTTGTTTTTGTCGCATGGCATTTTATTACATTACACAGACAGATATACCGTACACACAACCGAATATATGTATCTATATAATATGTATCTCCCGACATTGTGGATGTCGTCATAGCAGTTGTTACAATTTAAAAAGAATCGAGAGGAGAGCAAAAAAAAAGAGAGTCAAAAAATCAAACTGACAACTGACATGACAGCAGACAAATGACAAACGTCGCTCCGTCCGCCCGTCTGTCTGTCTGTCTGTCCCACTGTGTGCACTCAATTTGCCGGGTCCGAATCCGCCTCTGAGTCCGAATCTCTAACGAGTTGAAACGCAAACTTTAAAAACTGAAAACTTGTAGAAAAATGTAGAGGGAAAGGTTATCTCGGGCGTGCCGAAGGTCACACATGCTTTCATGTGCTTGTACAAGTTTCAATTATAGTCATATAATAGATATAGTTTGTCGATTTTGAAACAATTTCGTAACATAAAAAGACAAGTTTGTTTGACAGACAGACGGACTAACAGAAAGACGAACAGACAGGCAAACAGACAGTTAGAAGTACAGAGAGACAAACAGACAAAGTTACATGCAGATGAACAGGCAGACGGACAGACATAAAGAGACAATTGTAGAGGCAGAAAAATAGACAGACAGATTAACAAATAGAGGAAAAGACTGATGAAAAGACAGACAAAGGCAGATAAGCAAACAGAGTAGCAGAAATGTGTACAGAGCGAAAGACAAATGGACAAACATACTGAGGAGCAGATGAACAGACAGACAGACAAACAAACAGACAGACGAACAGACAAGACTAAATCGACTGCTACTAACAAGAATTGGATTATATAATCAAAAATTACTGCGTTGCAAACTGCTTGGCACAACTGATATACCCTTTGAAAAGCTGTAGACAAATAGTAAAACAGAGTATGTGTGTGGGGGTGGGGGTAAATCGGCAAACTTTATAATAACTTGGCTCTGCAAACTTTTGTGCTCAATGACTTTGGCCAATTGTTTGCCGGCAAAAGTGTCCAAGTTCAAGTTCAAGCGAACGATGCAGAGCATCGGAAAGTATCTGAAAGATACATTGAACTATGCCGGTTGCCGTTTGCCGCTTGCCGTTTGCCGTCTGCCGTCTGCTTGCTGTCGTCTGCCTGCTGCGACAGCCGTTGGCTGTCAACATTTATTTTTGGCAAATACCGTTATAAATTGAGACAATAAATTTAAATTAATTTCGTGTGGCAGCGATTGGGGGCACAGTCGGGCTGCAGCAATCGTCCACTTGCCCGTTGCCATCGGAGTCGCTCGTGTTCTCGTGTTCCCTCTGAAATGGAAAAGTATCTGCCTGCCGCTTGCAGCGAGCCTCAAACGCATTTGTGACTGGCGCAACAAACTGCGCTCGTGATAGAGATAAACGCAGGCTTCCCTCGCCTAAGTAGACCCGCCCAATAGCCCCAAGCCTACTTGCGGCCCATCCATCACGCCCCAACGAAGTGAATGTAAATATCGACAAAATGTCGTTTAATATAGATAAGGCTTATGAGCCATATTCCACTGCTGGGTTATCTGAAAGAGCTCGTTTAGAAAGCCCGTTCTAAACTGAAGAGCTCTAAGTGGAAAGGTATTGGGGGCCTTTCTTAGCTTGGGCATTTACTATAAAGGTAGATTAGAAGCATAGAACAGAGATGAGCACTCGAAAAGTATCGCATTAAGGTATGGCTGTTTTTTATTATAATATGGGTTTCTAGTGACTTGTTATGGTTGTTTTATTATTAATATGGGTTTCTATATTATCTTGGGATAGAAATTTCGCAACGCACTGAAGAATACAGCTTCGAAACTATGAAGTATACACACATATATTTTTGAACAACATGCCAGCTCGATCTCCATCTATTTGGATAACACTAGGCGCAGATACTTCTTCCATCTGTATTTTATTGTTAGCTAGAATTAATATATTTCTGCTTTCTATATCGTATAGTTGATATTTCGGTAAATTTTTTCAGATATCCGAGCTAAGCTCACATATAGTACATAGTTCATTATTTACTTACATCTTGTTCATTTCAATAAAATCGGGCAACAATATAACATAAAGCCTGCTTCGAAAAATTATTTCAAACTTAAGTTTATGTATAAATATATAATGTATATTTTATAATATATTAAATAACAATGAGCTCTGTATACTCTTCCAATTTCAATAAAATATAATTATAATAACATATACTTTTTAATTTCAGTTGATAAAAATTCCAATACCAACTTCAGTTGGAACTTCAATTTAGCTTGATGTCACTTTCGTATTCAATCAACAAAATAAAAATAATAATAAATTTATACACTGCTTTCATCATTTGTCTTATTTTTCTAGTTGCATTTCGCAGCCCATTTAACACCTGATAAGATATATATCTAATCGCTCCAGTATAATGTCCTCAAGTGTTTCATGTAACATTCATCTTGCCTGATTGCTTGCTCTTAAAATGCTTGTTATGGCCCAGTTAATCTTGGTGTTGCCCTTCTCGATACACGACCACAGACACAAGTCCACAATGCACCCCACACACTTGTGCAGACACACATGCGCACACTCGCACACTTGCACATATGCAATCGATCAATCAAAGCCGCGTTGACAGCTGCAAGTGTCAAACAGAGCGCTGCACTTAATTTGCCCCAACTCAAACTAGACACGACCCACACATGCATACACACACGACCCACACACACACATATACACTGTCCACAGTAACAGCAGCAGCGCGCGTGTGTGGCACAGTTGCAAGCGGATGGGGCAGAGTCAAAGCTTCGCTTACGTAATGCACAAAAGTCAAGCCGCGCCACAATAGTTTGCTGCTTCTGTGGTTCTTGTTGTTGCTGTTGTTGCCACATATGCCAACGCGGCCAAGTTACATTTGCCCAGCACTTGTGGCAACTGCAATCGCAGCTGTTGCACGCTGCAAAGGCAACCGCAAATCGTAAGACGATCCAAATCCAAAATATGAAGGAAATTATGTCAGCAGCGTGTCGATTATTTTAATACCCTTGCGGTAATTTGCATGGGCTTTGACTCTATTTTATGGCATTATGATTTTGATAGATCTCTGGTAGGTTAAAAAAAATAAGGGTAAAAACAAAGGAACTGTAGCATGTTCAAATAAAATATGATTATAATAATGGTTATAATATTTTCATAAAATTCGAATAGAATGCAGAAAATATTTTAATATTTAAATGTTGATTACGGCTGAGATACTGAGGAAAATAATAAATTTAATTTAATTCAAAAATAATAAATTTATATGTTCACAAGATAAGTTAGTAAAAAAAAAATAATTTCCTCTCATCAAAATGCAATAATTTATTTTTTAAAAACAAATTAGTTCTTTTGTTTTCAAAAAATAATTTAATAAATAAATATTTCCATGAAAAATATTTGGATAGATTTAATTGGCTTTTAAGCCTTAGACCGATCGGGCATAATACCATATACTTTATATCTATAGTCGAGTATACCAGCTGCAAGAAGCAACATAACTACTACAATTGTCAAAATTCGAGTGCATTCAAAAGCTTCTCTCGGTTCGAGGCTTCTTCTGCAAGATAAAAGTGAAGGCTGCGCCAGAGCCTGCCCCTTCCCCGCAAATGTACACTGTAAATAAATGCAAGTAATATCGTTTGCATTAAAATTGACAGTTGGCATTGGCAAGGTTTCCCCTATCAATATTAAAGCAGCTTGCACAGTGCTGCGAGGAGCATACAAATTAAGTACATTAAGCAAGCTGATTGTATTAAGGATTAGCTCAGCTCGAGCTTAAGATTTTCGTTTCACGCCAATCGAATTGCCCTTGCTCCACTGTGCCGAGTTATGACAACGATGCGACCACGGGCAGTTCGTAATTCTCACACTTTTGCCCCGGGAATGAAGACAACAAGCGGCAAGTGCTGCACGAGGACACACAACGTCATTACGGGCAATCCAGCAAACCGAATTCGAGATGTGCGAAGTGAGAACAGAGAAGAGTGAGAGAGAGAGAGAGACAGTGAGAGAGAGAAAAGCGAGGCAGCCGCCAGCGGCAGCGCTGCCTTTATTGACATTCTTGAGGGAACGCTTCGATTTTCTGTCTTTGTCCGCACAGAATTTTCGAATACTCTGCGCATTGTTGGTGGTCAGTCGGTGCTCCAGTTCCCTCACACTTTTCCCCTCTCTCACGGCTTTTCATTCACGGTCTGCGATTTCGTTTAATGCGACGCGAATTTATCGTAAAATGCAATGTGCTTTCGCGCTGCCTCCCTCTCTCCCTCCTCTCTCTCTTTGCTGCTCCTCCTCGCCGCCGGATTATGTGCGGTCAAACAAAGAAGGCACCGAAGGACACGCCAGCGCGCAGCAAAGCCTTTTGTTAATGGTGCTAAAGACTTGACCGTAGGTTCTCAGCGTATGACATTTTATTTATACCATGAAATAAAGTTGGGAATAAAATAAAAGTGAATTCTACTTAATTTATTCCCTTTGATTTATTTGCACTTTAAAGTGCAGCGCATAAATCAAGGCATCCTATATATGCCATATATCTGGCCGGGTCCGAGCCAAGCCCCTTTTTAATTAACCGCCAGCCCCAAAAATGTTCCCATGCAAATTAACAGTCTGTCGTTAAAAACATTTGCGCCTTTTGTCATCGACAAATTCGCTCTGTCCGTCTGACTGCGTCTGTCTGTCTGACTATCCTGCTGTCTGTCCTTTTGAATTTTACTCTGTCCGCTTTTCAGGTGTGTGCAAGCAAATTAAGCCATTTGCCAGCTTAAATCTGTGTTCAACAAATGTAGAATTTGAGGCTTTAATTCTTATTAGTATTTTTTCTGCGAATTTTTTGGCGCACTAAAATAAAAATATCTGCGTTTGGTTTAAATTTAATTGCTCAGCTACATGGTTTTTTAGGTAGATTAACGTATATTTAGGTATATGACATATTATGGCTCGATATGTCAAGCTTCAATCACGCCTTGTATACTATATGCAAATTTCTATGCTTGATTATTCTTTAGCATTTTCTGCTCTATAAAACTGTGCAGTAGTACAGTACTACGAAACACGTAGTACATATGTACGATTAAGACCCAAAACCCTAAACTCTATTAGCCAACACTGAGTGAACTGCTTTCATGCTGTCATGCGCTCTCGCCCGCTTGTAGCCCTGGCAACTTTAACTCGACTTTGCACTTTTTCTTCCACTATGCCCGCCACTTCCCGCCCACTCGCCCACAATTAAAGGCACTCGACTGCTGCATTCTCCATAAATTAGCAACTAATTAAAAGCTCAAAAGCCACACGCACTCGCACACTGAGCGAAACCGTAGGCACTTGCAGCCCGGCAGCTTGACAGCGTTGAACTTACCCTAGGCAGGAGAGCGGGATGAGAAGTCCATTGGCACTTGACGTGCCGTTTGAAAATCAATAACCAAAATCCACAAATACTTCGAATCACTCAAAATGAGAAAATTCCAGTGCGATAATCACAGACGAGTGCAGCGAGCGCCGGCACAAAGGACACTCGAAGGATGTGTGCCAGACAACAAGTTGCAGACTTGGAGAGAGGGGCAGAGAGAGAGGGGGAGGGGGGTATAGTCTGACAGGCTGAGGGCCAACGAAATGGCAAAACAATTTCAATAATTTCAAGTGTTCTTCGCAGGGCGAGGGACTCTCCGCAATTGTCGTCGGGTCGGTGTGTCCCAAGTGCGATAAGAAATTGGAAATGCAATTGCCAAAGTCCGATTTCAGCTCGCTGGGCAATCATTAGTGGGCGCAGCAAGGGGGCAGGGCAACGTGTGTTTCTTATGGGCTGAGGGGAAGCGCAGGGGGCGTGGTCAGCTTGCCCAGTAAATTCAATTTACGAGGAGCTGCAAGTGCTGCAGCACGCGCGCTCGCTGCACGTCAGTTTCGGCAGGGCGTGCATCGAGTTGAAGACGATTTGCGATTGCGATTGCGAAGCGATTGCGATAGATGTGAGCAAATGTAATTGAAATTTCCTCGACAGCTGCGTGCGGCGAGCAAGAAAAGCCGGCAGAACGCGTGTGGAGCCTCGCCAAACTGAAAATGGGATTAAAGTCCGGAAGTCACTTGCAGAAGGCGACACGAATCAAACTCAAGTACTTAACTTTGTATGCATGTGTGTACTACTCGTATATAGAGTACATATTTCTACCGTTGCTCCACTTCGACTTTCATAGAAGAACTATTGCGGTTAAAGTGTAGTCTCTCAACTGTGTGATCTCTAAATTAACTATACGATATGTATTCCACACGATTGTTATTCTTTACATTTATTTTCGATACGCTGCAGCCTATATAAAGCTCCTTTATATATATATACATATATATATACTCCTTTGGCTAGTTGTATAAATATATACAATACACTATACACAATTAATGCTTTCCTTTATGATTAATTTTTCATAACTTCAATTTCAGAAATATCAGAACTTATGGCTACATAAAATTCTTACATGAAATTGAAATATATAGAAATGCTTGTAGTACCCGATTGCCTATATATATATATATATATATATCTATATATATATATTTTGATTAAATGGATTTTTATATAATATAAATTTTTAAATATAACTTCAATTTCTAATCGAGTTGCTTAATAATTTGGACAAATTCCATCATTAACATGTCTATTCCTTTTTTATTATCACTTCAATCTATTTCTAATCAAGTTGCTAAATAAGATTAACAAATACGGAAATTCTTTCATATGTATCTATATATCAAACTATATAAAATATTTTTTAAATCAAATAAAACTAATTTGTTCTATTTTTATTGGTATAATTAAGTAAATACTTTTTAAGATTTATGAGGAAAGATTAAATTTCAAATCCGAAAATCCGATTCTAAGTAAGCAATTTCAGAGCCGCTTTTCAAAGCAATAATTTCTAACTAACTAACTATTGTCGCATAATTGAACTGAAGATTAGCGATATAGAAATATATCTAAAACGTAATAAATTTGCTTGTCAAGTTTTCGTCGTTCAAGTTCGATTTCAATGGAATATTGATTGTGATTTCCCGCTCATCAGGCAGTCCTTAGGGAATCAATAGGAATACTGTCTGGCGTTTCTACAGCTTCTTTCCTTCTCTTTTTATGCGCCTTTTCCCCTTCCCCTTGCCCTGTCTTCTGCTTCTACCTTGCTGCTTTCAGATGTCCCTTGCCTAAGCAACTCTGCCGCCGTGTTGAAACACTTAGTAAGATTTCTGCTGGCGCGTAATTGTAGCAACTTTTGTACAAAATCATTGCTAGGGCTTCCCTGCTCCTTCTGCTGTTCCTCCCCTCTCCCCCCGTTGCCTGGGCAACGTCCAGCGGTAAAATGCGTGCTCCGCGACGCATTAAATTGATTGCCATGAGAATTTTCATCGAACAGGCACAATATGGAGTTGGGGAAATGGAGGCAAGGGAGTGCACATAGGTCTGGAGCGTGTAGACTCGGCTGGAGACTGGTTCCCTATGCTATAGTACTAGTTAAGCAGGGACTTATAAATATAAATAAAATGTGCAACGCGAATGAAAAGCCAAAGAATGAAAAATTGATAAGCTGCTGGGAGAGTCGGGAGAAAGCAGCGCAGGAAAGGGCGCAAAACTGTGGAAGCTGCGCTAATAAAAATGCAGGCACAGGCAACAGGAGCCAAGCTATCGATGGCACAGGAAGTACACACACACTCACACTCACACACATGCGCGCACAGTGGGGCAATTTAAATATGTAGGTATTACTATTATTATTTACTGCCATGCAGAGGGAAGGAGCACAAAACGAGCAGAAGGACTGCAAGGCAAACTAAATAAGCATGTGGGAAAGAAGCTTACGGGGCACGACAAGGCGAGCTGAAGCTCTGAGCTGTGAGGCAAGCATAAGCAGGCAAATTGCACGCAGTGCAGAGCACGCTGTAAGTCTCGCTCCCTTTCATACCTGCCTTGCCCCCTTGCCCTTCCCTTGCCCCTGGCTCAGTTGGATTAGCTTGGCTCAAGCGCCAAGGTGCTGCTGCCGCTGCCGCTGCTGCTGCTGCTGCCCCTTCAACGGCTGCTGCTCCCACTCGCAAATAGGCGTGGCGTCTGTGCAAAGTGCCAGGGCAAAAAGCATGCAAACAAACGTGACAGGGGCATACACTGCGAGGAATTCTTAGTGCAATTTCTCACAATATTCTTTAATTTATCGTAGTATTGCAGAGGCTTATGATCTGCTCTGCAATCAGGAAAGCTCTCTTAATTTCCCCAACTAACGAACCTCCCTAGGCAACGCTCAATTGTTGCACTCTATGTTAAGCTCATAATTCACAATTTTCTAAGCTGCACACAAATTTCGGGCAGTGTATTGTGGGTTGCGAGCTGCATTTGCTGCCATTGGCACACAATTGGGTTTTCTGGGCTGGCGATGTTGTCGCCTTAAGTTATGCAGCGCAAGTATTGCCCATTGTGCCCCTTTCTGCCTCTCAACTCGCTTTCCACCTTATTCCCTTCCCTCCACCCCACTGCTTTCCTTAAGCTATTTTCATTTTTATCCTGTTCGCCGCGAATGCGAGTGTTTAGATTAGAAGAAATTGCATGTTGCATCAAAATATTTGCTATTTACCTGGCCAATATTGCCATAGAGCAGGAGAGAGAGAGAGTTGAAGCTATTTATTTGCCGGCGACGTTGCCAAACTTCAGCGCGGCAATTAGCCAAATGCAGCGCAGCAAATTGAATAGGGGCAAATAGGAATTAATTATAAAAACAGTTTGTAAAGCTAGCCTGGCTGATTATGAAAATCGAACCGAAAATACCGAAAACAGAGAAAATATTTGCACTGGTTGCAGCGGCAGCTTCGCCCACTGCAAATCGCCGCAAGCGCTAATTGCCTATTGTAAGCGCGCGACTGGAAAATGTTTTCTCGTATGCGCATAAATACATGCCAAATTTTCATAATTAAAAGGTGCATCATTTGGTACACCCTGTATGCATGATAGTGGGGTAAGGTAGGCCTGGATTTAGAGTAGTTTTTTAAATATTTGAGTCTACTACATAGAATTACATTAACATTACATTATTATAATTTTTATTATTATTATTATTATTATTATTATTATTATTATTATTATTATTATTATTATTATTATTATTATTATTATTATTATTATTATTATTATTATTATTATTATTATTATTATTATTATTATTATTATTATTATTATTATTATTATTATTATTATTATCATTATTATACATTATTATATTATATATAAAATTTTTTATATATTTTTGACACATATTATTTAATATCTATTTATCCAGTTTGACAATTAATTAGCGCAGGGTATTCTACTTTGAACCTTTCAGTGTACAAGCTTCAGTTGCAAAATTCAAATTAATGCTGCCCGAACTTGTTTTCCCTGTTTACCTTAAATTTTAAGCAAATATTTGTTTTAAAAATAATACGATATGTTTTGATTCTTTACCACACCCCATTTACCTCTGAATCTCGTCGTTCAATATTAAAACTCACCTGCAAGTAAAGAGAGAGAGAGAAATGCATGAGCGAATTGTTTGTAATATATTATTGATAATATTTGCGTGTCATAAATGTATATATAATTTTGGTATATGCAATACTCGATACTTTTGCAGCTTTAATGCAATAGCACGATTGCAAGTGAATGGCAAACATGAAAAAACATGCAAAACTTTAACCAGATGACAATGAAATGAAATATGGTAACGAGCACAGCACAGAAATATTGATGAGAATCGTGACAATGAATGGGCCTACACTCGAGGGTAGCCTCGAAGAAGCAGTTGCTTTTTCTAAATTGAATAATGGCTTCAAATTAAGTGGATACTCAGCGTGCCACTAGTGCTAAAGGACCACTAATCATCTACTCAAAATATATAAAAGATATATAATTTATATATATATATACTCGTATATATATAATTCCCCAACTTTATTTCTGGTCTGTACTTAAATCTTCAAAATAGTCGTAAATAAACTAATCCTATTCTTTTATTCTATTCCGGACTATGCATTTTTTAGTATGTCTAATTTTTCTTTGTTTCTCAATTCATTCCATTTTCGTATATATTAAACTGACCTGCAGTGTTCTCGAATTCATATGCGCCACTTTCGCTATACAAATTCTAGAGCATTTATCAACGCGCTGCGCACTCTACTCTATTTTTGCTGCAATACATTTTTCAATTATTTTTATTTCAATTTTTTGTGCATTTTATTTCGATATATATTTTATCAGATTCAGATATGGCGACGCGGCAGCCCGGGGCCAGGCACCAGACCTGGCAGACTCATAAGTTTACGTTCGTTTTTTGGCGTTTGTTGTAACACGAAATTGATATTTTATGACTGTGCTCATCTGCAACAGAGCGCAGTTGCACAGTTGCACAGAGATGGTGTTCGATGCAAGACTCGCACGGGCAGGGGGGTAACACCCCCAGGGGAAAGGGGGACATTTGCAATAAGCATACGCTTTTCATAGTTTATGGCGTGTGCATCTGTTAGATACGCTCTTTGTGCCAGGCAATTTTTTAGCACACGCGTTTGAAACTCGCCGGTTTTGTAGTTATTTATGCATTGGACATTGTTCAGGCCGCACTAACACACTAACAATTACACCAACAATGGCGAAAGCAACAACAAACTACACACAACACACAACATGCAACATGCTCTCATGTGTCCATTGTTTGAATGCATTTAGCTGCGGCAAACTTTGATTTTACTCAGGCACATTGTACGCTCAGTCTGCCCGTGTGTGTGTTTTTGTCAGTGTGTGGGGGAGTGTGTCAGACGTTGCTGTACTCTAGTTTGGCTATCAGTAAAACAGATGCCATTTCTAAGCCCAGATAGACTGTGAATTCGTTGAAAATGGTATCCAAAGTTTGTAGAAATGTAAAAAGGCGAGAAGGCGTCGCCAATCTCAATCACTATCAAACTGTTATACCACAAGAAACTCAATCTATAGAATTGGTAAGAGTTAATAAAATTTTGCTACCTCTGTAACGATGTCATAAGGGTATTTAGCAGTCAAGTACATTCTGTTTATTAACCCGTCTCTTTATTGCAAAAAAAGAATAACTGCAACAACAAAATCGAGAATTATTTGCTTAGTTCCATGGCAAATTTTCATGTATTCAAATTGGTTTTGCAACTGAAAATACAATGAAATATTTGAATATTCAATTAGCCTTTAATTGAAAACGAGTTTTTAAGTCTGCATTTAAATAGACCTCAAATGGAATTGGTAAAAAAATAACACCGTATATTAAAATAAATTGTAAACGAAACCATAAAGCAGAATTAAAAAATGGTTCAACTATTATTTTAACATTTTTTGTGATAACAAGAAAATTGAATTGGAGTTTTTTTTTCATTGAACTATCAATTTAAATTAATAAGAAATAATTTATTTGTAAAAAAATGTAAAAATCACTTTGCTTTTACTATTTTTATTATTATTATTATTCTTTAAACTGCAATAACCAGTTTCAGATCTAACTAAAGACAATTTAATTTAATTTTCTACCTGACACTTACTTTTAGCCAATTTCTAAGAATTGCAAAAATTTTCACATTTTTCTAAACAGGTTTAGAGAGAACACAGAAAGGTTCAAAAGTTTCTTGGTCTTCATGTAAGCTTAGTTTTGTTGATAATAGCTCTTTTTTATTTTTATTATTTTTCAAAGAATAATACTTCTTTTTATACCATTTACCCATTGAAAATGGGTAAAAAATGGTATATTAACTTTGTGCAAATGTATGTAACAGGCAGAAGGAGGCGTGGCAGACCATACAAAGTATATATATTCTTGATCAGCATCAAAAGCCGAGTCGATTTGGTCATGTCCGTCTGTCTGTCCGTCTGTCCGTCTGTCCGTCTGTCCGTCTGTCCGTCTGTCCGTCTGTCCGTCTGTCCGTCTGTATGAACACACAGATCTCAGCTATTAAAAGAGCTAGAGGCACCAGACTTGGTGGGAGTGTGCGTGTATTCAATACACACAAGAAGTTTATTTCAAACTTGATGTGCCACGCCCACCGCCTCCGCAAATCGATAAATGCGTATTTCGATTTTTTCCAAATAATTCAATAACGAAAAGAGATAAACGCACCAAATTTGGTAGGAGGGTGTCTTGCAACATTATTCAGAAGTTGGATTTTAGAATTTTGGATGCCACGCCCACCGCCTCTAAAAAACACATTTTTATAGTTTAAAAGAAAACTAGAAAAGCTAGAAGCGCCAAATTTGAAAGTAAGGTGCCTGGTAGCATTACGGAGAATTTTTGATTTTCAACTTTTGGATGCCACCCCCACCGCCCCCACACTATTGCATTTTAAGAAAAGTAGGGAAATAACAAAACATTTTTTTTAACACTCTTGTAGCTTACCATAGTACAGATCTACCCTATAAATTTCAATCCGATCGGACAATAAACACAGAAGTTATAGGCACGAGAAGTTTCGCTCACAGCAGTAGAGGCCCGACGCCGACGCCGACGCCGACGCCGACGCCGACGCCGACGCCGACGCCGACTGCGCACGCACAGTCGTCGTGTAGTCAGTGTGCAGTCGGCATGTGCCATTAGCGTCAATGCATGTGAATTTGTCCTCGAAAATATGCGATGCGTTGTTATTCGCCGAATAAAATTAATTAATATTAAGAATTAGTTTTTAACAGCGAAAGGTAAATGGTATCTTACTGTCGAGTGCACTCGACTGTAGCTTTCTTCACTTGTTTAATTTAATTATTTTTAAAAGTATGTTTAATTCACTTTAGTTTAATGAGGATTTATTTTTTATGTATGACGGAAAGTCGAGTGATTAAGAAGTTAATTGTAGTCAAAATTATCCACGTCTGCAATGAATTTCAGAGGAAATGTCGAGTGTATAGCAGCCATTCCGCTTCTAAAGGGTATTCATTTTCGACAATGTCTGGAATGATAAATCTGCCTAACAAGCCAATAGGTTAATGTACCTAATTCTTTCGCTGGTAATGAGAAGTCGCGGCAGAACACGTGCCATTTGTCAGGCAGCTCGTCGTCGTCGTCGTCGTCTCATCTCGCGACTTGACGGGGCTGTCAAATGAGCCCGGGGCCAGGGAGAGTGAAGATAATCACAAGAAGCAGCTCCAGGGGCCGCTGCGTGTACTTAGAGTGTACCAAAGGCGAGGAGCAGATATATTTATGATGCTCATAAATAAAATCGCAAACAGCGCACAGGGCAGAGCAGAATGCGCTGGGCTGTGAAACGTGTGAGGCATAAAATTTGAATCCACACAAAAATGGGATAAAAATGAAAACGTCAAAAAGAGAGAATGAGAATTCGCTGGGAGGGTTTCGCTCACGTAGGCAGGTACCCAAAAATAATATAGATGGAAGTGCTGGGAGGGGGTAAAATCATATTTGTCAAGCTATGGACGAGAATTTGATATTTTCATTAATTCGGATCTGGTCTAGCGACTGCATATCCGTTCCCAGAGCTATTACTATCGCGTCTATATGTACATACGAGTACATCTGCGGCTAGATAGAGTCAAGGTTCGCGTGCAACGGCGCGTGAATCGAGCGAATATTCGCGAGGTATTCACTCGAAAACAAACATCAGCAGAGGCAACCAACAGCGACAGAAAAGTAAACAAACAAATGGACTGTGTAAGCAAATAAAATATTGAAATATTGAAACTAAACAACCTGCGAACAGGTGTCAAGCGTCAACTTCAGTTTTGAGGTTCGGGTTTGGGTTTGAGTCTGGATTTGGTTTTGGTTTTGGCTTGGGCTACGGTTTGGGGCTGCAGCTGACCAAGTGCCTACCTTTTATTTGCATTTCATTTATGTGTTGTTTGCATACTGCCTTCCTGTCCCTCTGCCTCTCTACGCAGCTGCTGTTTCTGATTTTCATTTTTCGCCGGGCCATCAATGTGAATTCGAAATCAATCAACAATTGAAATAGTTGCGCTTTTCAATTGTTTTCAGTGGTTTCTGTTCCTCTTTTTTATTTTGGCTTGAACTTGACACTCGTCACGCGGTTCCCCCTTCCTAGCGACTCCGTTGACCATAAACGTCTGTCAGCCGTTTCTTTGATCAGCTGCGACGCGGCTCTGATGTGCATTTAAGCCACGTTAATGAGCCGCTAATGGCTCGAAGCGGAGGAAGTCAGTGCTTAGTTGTGGAAATGCATAGAGCTTTCATCGAGGAAGCGAATTTGATAAGTTTAGATGGGCACAGAGCAATTGACACATGCTTGGCAAGCTAATTCGATAGCTCGATAGGGTTGGCTAATAAGGGGAGCCCCAGCCAAGCAAGAGCTGCGCTGAACTCAATTTCTGAATACGAGTATATTAGAATAGTGCCACAGTAATTGAGCCACTTAACGGTTGTGGTTTCCACTATAATATAGAACTTAATAATATCTAGATAAATTTGGTTTAGATACATAATTAAATAGATAGATTTCATTTTTGTAAATGCTAAATAAACGCATAGATGCAAAGATATACATATAATACAATTTATCTGCAATTTAGATACAAAGATCAATTTAAAAGATTCGACAATTTTGAACATAGTGTCAGCTTTTATAATCGATTACGGACTTCAGCTATTAGTACGAAGCCAACTGTCTGAGCTATGGTAGGACTACAAGCCCAGATCTGGGTCAACTTAGATTGCCCAATCGCAGATACATTTATCTCCTGCAGCAATCCGTCATCGAATGCTGAGCAATTGCTGTGGAAATAGCCAAAAAAGAAGGCGTGAAATTTGCATTTTGAGGCGCCGGCAGCGTTTCGGCACGCCAACGTTGCCAGAGAATTGTTAAAGCCACCAAGGTGTGCCCATAGCTATGGAGCTATAGTCATGGACGCTACAGATGTGAACACACATCTAGATACATTTGCGAACGCATTGTAATTGCGCTGTCAAAATTCGTTGGGCGATTGCTGTGGATACGAATCTGACGCCCTCAGCCAATATTTAATTATAGGCTACATTAAGCATGGATATGTTGTTGCTGTTGTTTGTTATTTGTTATGCGTAATAAACTTACGCACACAGAATTAATATTATTAACCACGCATCGCGCACACAAACTTCATTTGCTTGATAGCTTTAAAATAAGTTGAACGCGCAAAAAACTCACATAAATTGCCATAAATGCAATTTGCATAATATAAAATTTATTTAAAACACACGCACGATACACAAATATGTATCTGTGATAAAAGACATTAAAGTGAAATGTGATATTTATTTAATGTTGTAATTACGCTCGCCCCCCGCTGAATTTCGATTAACACGCATCGCACGACAGAAACTCGAGTCTGCCTCATAAATATTTGCAAATTAGCATAGTTCTTTTAACTAATATTGCAGCGAATAAACTTTTATGCAGGAGTTATGATAAGAGTATTGAGCATAAAGTCTTTCAACCTAGGTTTAGAAGACTTGATTTATTATTTCAACATTTAGAAGTCACTATTCGAATTTTAACTTTAAATTGTTATGGATTATTTAATTAGTTTTAATTATTATTAATTTAGTTCATATAAGTTTTGTATTATTAGAAATGTTTTCTTATTTTTAAATTCATTAATTATTTTTCAATTTCGATTAAATTATTTTTGTTTTTTTTTTATTTTTGATATTTATACCATTTACCCATTGAAAATGGGTAAAAAATGGTATATTAACTTTGTGCAAATGTATGTAACAGGCAGAAGGAGGCGTGGCAGACCATACAAAGTATATATATTCTTGATCAGCATCAATAGCCGAGTCGATTTGGTCATGTCCGTCTGTCTGTCCGTCTGTCCGTCTGTCCGTCTGTCCGTCTGTCCGTCTGTATGAACACACAGATCTCAGCTATTAAAAGAGCTAGAGGCACCAGACTTGGTGGGAGTGTGCGTGTATTCAATACACACAAGAAGTTTATTTCAAACTTGATGTGCCACGCCCACCGGCTCCGCAAATCGATAAATGCGTATTTCGATTTTTTCCAAATAATTCAATAACGAAAAGAGATAAACGCACCAAATTTGGTAGGAGGGTGTCTTGCAACATTATGCAGAAGTTGGATTTTAGAATTTTGGATGCCACGCCCACCGCCTCTAAAAAGCACATTTTTATAGTTTAAAAGAAAACTAGAAAAGCTAGAAGCGCCAAATTTGAAAGTAAGGTGCCTGGTAACATTACGAAGAATGTTTGATTTTCAACTTTTGGATGCCACGCCCACCGCCCCCAAACTATTGGATTTTAAGAAAAGTAGGGAAATAACAAAACATTTTTTTTAACACTCTTGTAGCTTACCATAGTACAGATATACCCTATAAATTTCAATCCGATCGGACAATAAACAAAGAAGTTATAGGAGTTTGAATCTCCCATGTAAAATTGTGGGCGCTTAGAATTCCAACTAGAATGTTGAACTGACGCAGCAGAAGGCCGGCATCAATAAAAGTCTCATTTGCCGATCGCTTCGCGTAACTGTGTGTGGTCTAGATGGTTGCATGCAAGATTCTGGTGCGTGTGGTCGCGGGTTCGAATCCAGCACGGGCAATTTCTTTTTTTTTTTTGCCGATCGCACTGCGTAACTGTGTGTGGTCTTGATGGTTGGCTCGCAAGTTTCTGATGCGTGAGGTCGCGGGTTCGAATCCTGCGCTGGGCAATTTTTTTTTTTAATAATTTTGCGCTATATGAAAAATATATTATGCAAAAAAAAAAAGAAAAACCAAAAACTTTTTCTAAGCAATACAAAAAAAAGAAGACTGCGTTTGGATTCGAACCGGGGACATTTAGTTATAGAGCTGACAACTCTCACAACAAACCACTGAAGCACATGGTCTGTTCCTAGGCGCGAGAAGTTTTGCATACAGCAGCAGAGACGGAGCAGAGGCTCGGCGTCAATGCTTGCGGCGTGCAGTCGGCATGTGCCATTAGCGTCAATGCATGTGTATTTAATTTCGGAAATATGCGATGCGTTGTTATTAATTCGAATAAAAGTAATTAATATTAAGAATTATTTTTAGCAGCCAAAGGTAAATTATAACTTACTGTCGAGTGCACTCGACTGTAGCTTTCTTCAATTTTTTTTTTTAATAAAGAAGTTATAGGAGTTCGAATTCTCCATACAAAGTTATGGGCGCTAGCGATTCCTAACCAAAACGTTAAATCGACGCAGTAGAGGGCCCGCGTCAATAAAAGCCTAATTTGCCGATCGCATGGCGTAAACTTGTGTGGTCTAGTGGTTAGAGGTCCGGCTCGTAAGTTACAAAGTTCGTGAGAATTCTTGGGTTCGAATCTGGCGCGGGGCGATTTTTTTTTCTTAATGTAAATTGCTTTTTTTTTTATTTTTATACCATTTATTTTATTTTGTATTATTTCTTCGAATAGGGTAAATGGTATCTTACAGTCGCGCGCGCTCGACTGTAGCTTTCCTTACTTGTTTTGTTTTTTTATTTTTATTATTACTTATATTATTATTACTATTACTTTAATTACTATTATTTTTATTATTATTACTTTTATTATTATGACTAATACTTTATTTTTATTATTATTATAATTGATATTATTATTATTATTATGTTATAACAAAAAACCTATTTTAAATGTCATACTTTATGGTTTCTTATAGCTTTTTGCTGGACTTAAATATATATTGATGTTATGATATAACTCGTTCCCTCTTCAATCGACCGTTTAAGTTCAATCATTGCACAATCAATCTGCTCTCTACAAAGCCCTTAGCTTGTATCGATTGGCTAACGAGTTGAACGCCATCCTTCGCCCGCGCACACCTTTAATCAGCGTTTAGTCACGCAACACCAGGATGCTTCTCTTCCCTTCTCTTACTCTCTCTTTCTCTCTCTGTGTCTTTCTCTCTTTTATGTTTATTCTCCAGTCTAGAAAATTCCCAAGCCCCATGGCGATATGTCATGCCCGCACGCACTAGAGACACATCCTTGAAGCTTACATTTCTCAACTGTCAACATTTAACTTGGTCTCTCTGTCTGCCTCTCTCCCTCTCCCCATCTCTTTGTCACTGTCTCTGGCTGCTCTTCTGCCTTTTTGCATATTGACATTGACACTTGGCCGTGTTCATTGTTGTTGTTGCGGCTGTTAACATGTCCAGCTGTTGGTCCGTCCGCGTAGACTGACTGCCAACCCGGACCCTGGACAATGAGCTGGTGGTGGACTTGCCGTTCGCACACGCAAAGCGCAACGCAATGGAACGCAACGTGCAACTGTCAGTGTCAAGCGAGTGGCAACTGCAACAAAAACTGCAATGAGACGCTCAGACACACGCACAATGCATATGTGTGCACATGTATGTGTATCTACTCCTGCCACGTGGGTGTCGCAATTAATAAGCCAACATTACTTTGTGGCAAGCTTTGTGACGCAAGGAAAGTCGGACAAAGGCGGCAGTTGAACGTTTTTATTAATTTCTTAAAAAAAAAACTTAAATATGGGTATTCCCTATTTCCATGCAGACAGATGTACTTTGTAAGTCAATGATAATTTTAATGTACAATAAGTGCCATGGTAGAATCCAAAAGAATGGATTCATTTATTGCTAATTTTTTCCTGAAAAAACGGGAGGAAAAATAAAAAATTCCGAATTTTCATTGTTTTTGTTGTTCTAAAAGTTCTATTGATAAAAAGAATTTTATTACAATTTTTTTTTCGATATTCTGTATTATAAATATTATAAATAAATATAAAAATAAATATAAATAGTATGTTGAGCTCTAGTAACTAGTGTATTTAAAGTACGCTGATATATTTATGCTTCTGGATAAATTGTGAATATTTTGTTTTTGCAAGCCGAACACAGAAAGATCTTTACAAGATGCGGGAGTGCCATATGACAATCCGTAGGAAATTCGCGCAACGTTATTCGGTTTGTTGATGCTGTGGCTGCTGCGGCAGCTGTCGGAGACAATTTGGAAGTTGCCATTTCAACTTAAGTGCACAGATTGAGAGAGAGAAAAAACGAGCAACAAAACTGAAGATTTAAAAATTCAACTGGATTTTTCTGTTGTTATTGCTGTTGCAGTACCCGTGGCTCTGGCCAGAGGCCGAAAAATGTTCTACACGTTTCTCTGGCCATGTTGACAACTTGCAAATGCAATTAACAATTGTCTCTCCGGCAATTGTCGACTGTTGGCTATAAATATATATGTATGTACATAATATGTACACACATAGAGCTGGCCGATGCACCGTTAGACGTGGATGTGCTCTGGATACGGATGATGCCCTTTGGCACCTGTCGTCGTCGTAATCGTTGACGTTTGCATAGTTGGTCGACGGCTCTGCGAAATTAGCTGCTGCTGCTGTCTTTGTTGCTGTAGTTGTTGTTGCCATCGGTGGTACCAACAACTACAGCAACAATTTAACTGCATTATTTGCACGTACAGCTGCAGCCTGTCTGTACCCTCCCTGCCCGGCCCGCACCACACCGCACTCTGGGCCCTCGGGCTCTGTTGCCATTAATGCATAATTTTGCCAAACTATTTTGAGGTTTGTTTGCCTGGCAGGCAACCACAGTAGCTTCACAACCAACCAAGCGACCACCTTCTGTGGAGAGACACCGCCCGCCCTCCCTCCATGCTCTACCTCAACCAAGTAGGCCAATTTATTTGTCATGTCAATATTAACAACGTGCAGAGTCCCAGTCGAGCGGAGTCTTCGGCGCAGACATCGACATATCGACAGACAAATCACGCTCCCCAACCAGGAACCGAAACCAGACTTCAGTTCAGTCGAGTTCTCTCATCTCCAACCTCTGCCCCTCCATGCCTAACTACAAGCTTTGCGGTTTTTGGTGCTGTCAACTTGCCAACTGACAAATATTTGCTAAACATAAGGAAAACTCGATCGGAAATTATACGGAAAGGGGGGGACTGTGAGAGAAACGTTGCACTGCCATGTAAATTTTACCATGTAAATTTAATTAGAATTTATTGAAGAGTTATCCGATCTGGGTACTGGTTGGGTCTAATGCTAATGCAGTCCACTAATTTCCATTAAAACAAATGCACACACAACTTGTCGCAAATATGCAGAGATTGCGGTCGCAGTTAACCAAATTTCTAGAAATTCGAAATTGTGTGCAAACTTTTGCGTTACGAGAGAAATCTCAGTAAGTTACAGTAAATTAATCAATAAATGTAAATGTTATATTGAGATATTAATTACCAGTTACAGAAAAGATTGTATATATCAAATATAAATATAAATATATTTTATAGTTTTATATAAAGTATTTTCGTTTATAAATTCAAGAAAAATATTAATCTCTTTTTCTTATGAAAAAAAACCCTTTTGTTGAATTACAATATTTATTAATTATGTCTACAATAATTGTAGTATATAATTTAAAAATAAATTGCAATTGATAATCGCTTTTTGATATTAATCGATTTAAAAATTATTTTGTCACAACTACTATACTTAAAGATGTTCCGTTTTACTAGACAAATTTCAAACAAAACCGAAACTGAAACTAAATACAATTTAGTAGAAAATATAAGTGTAACATTTTTTGAAAATCAATTAATTTTTTAGAAAATAATTTCTTTTATAAGTGTAAAAATTCATTAATTATTTGACCATACCTAACTCAAAATTTTTTTTTTTTGACAAATTAAACAAGACTATTTACTTTATGTGGGTGTAAAGTCAAAATGGACATTCATTGTGTTTTTTTTTTCAGTAAATAACCATATTCATAAGTCCGAAATTCTATTGAAATCAATTTGGTGCCCTAACTCGAGGCACGCGCGTATCAATTAGCTAAGTCGACGCCAAGTCAATCGGAGTACAAGGCCTGAAATTATATTTTATGATTTCCTGTCAATCTCTCTAAATGCACTACAGACTACTTGGGTACCCATAAGCATGAATATGAGCGTGAATATGAGTGCTCGTTTGGGCAAAGAGGGACTGCGACTGGCACCGAGAGCATGAGAGCATGTTAACCATAGCTAAGGCAACTGATTTGACGGCAATGAAGCGTGGCTAATTGCAAACACTCAAGAGGTCTGGCAACTGGAAACTTGTCGACTGCTAATGAAGTCATAAACGGGGCCTCCAAGAGGAATCGAGCGCGACTCTGGACGCAAAACTTGGCGAAACGAGTGCTGGGCGCCTGCGCAGCGGCCAAACCCAAGAAACTGCAACAAAAGAGCGTCGAAGCAGACGTGCAACAGTTGCAACTTGCAACATTGCTCAGACTGTCTTTCAGCGTCTCAGCACGACGATTTACGATTGCAAAATGCGTGACTGCCCACGGAGAGGGCATTGGCTGTCGGTGCGTCTCGTTTCTGGTTCTGATTCTGGCTCGATTGTCCAGGGGAATCGCACGCATGCGCAACGGCTTCTTCCTTGTTAACTTCGTGCGAATTGGCCATTCCCATTCCCATTCCCATTGGCATGGGATGGGGCCATTCCAATTGGCCGTGCCCCATACAAAGTTGCAAGTTCTCATGTTAAATGTGCTTAATCAACGTTTTGATTACGCGCGATTCATTTTAATACGATTCAATGTGTTGCCACTCCAAATGGGGCATATTAATCAATGGGTTTAATGCGGCAGCAGAATGGTGCGCTGAATCGGCCGAGAGGGGAGATAGATAGTGTGGCGAATCTTCTCGATTAACCCATTTTGAATGAAAAATTATGAAGATTTGCTTTTGCCTGTGAAAAATTGGCAGTGATTTAAGCGGACTTCAGATTACGTTGATAATCATAGGTGTTTTATTAGTTTAGTTTGATAATCTTATTAGTTTAGTTGTATTTAACAGCTAAAATACATGTTTAGTAGTTCCAGATGATTTTTAGTGGCTTCTAAAAGTGTCAAGTAGCTTGATAAAATCTATTTATAGCTTAAATTTTCAATGAAATCGGTAAGATTTATAATATCTAAGATCATGTTTTATGTTTGTATATTCTGGAATATTTTCAACTTTAAACCGTTTTTCAGTTACTTAGATATTTCTAATGATTGTTATTCTGTAATTTTAATTTATATTAATTTTAAATTAGTTTTTTATGGTAAACCATTGAAAACAAAATATTTCAAGTCGATACAAAAAATACCTTGATTAATTACTTTAATCAACTGTTGTTATTCAAACTGTATAATTACTCATGAGTTTAAGTTAGTTTACTACTTTAATGAGATATAACGACAGATAGATAAATATTATCACTAATTTAGCAACAAATATCGTTATTCTCTTTCAAGTCTTTGTTAATGAAAAATATCATTTTTCAAGCTCGCCAAATTACTTTACCCTATAAACTACTATATATCACTTATTTTAATTACAGATGCAATCTATCATGATCTTTCTTTCTATAGTTTCCGTTTAGTCATAATTAACGCAGATTGTCTCTATATTTAGGCATGCTTTGATCTGTCATTCCACTGGGCACAAAGCCAGAGCAGGCTCTTGCCAATTACTCGTTCCGTTCCCGCTCCAGTTTTAGTTCGCTTCAGTTTTTCCTATGCAAATGCCGCAGGAAAACCCACATGGGAATCGAGAACTGAATAAAATCAGCATTTTTCTCAAGTGGGCGTTGCATTTTGTCAAATTTTGCGCCGCACAAGCGAAAATTGAGACGCGCCAGCTGCAGTTGCATGTGGCAGGCAGAGAGGCAGGCAGACAGGCAGCGTTGCATGTTGCAAGTTGCATGTGGGTGGCTGCGCCAGCGCCGGCTGCAGCTGCGTCATCAGCGCTGCGATTATCATAAGCTCTGCATCACATTCGCCATCATCACTATGCCCAACTTCATCATCGCCATCATCATCATCATCATCATCCTCAACGTCATCAGCATTAAGATTTATGTTTCTGTTTTGCTGCCGGTTGACATTTCCGTTGCGCGCGCGTCGCCTCTTCAATCAAAAGACAAGCGCGAAAAAATGTGCATCACGTACCAAAAAAAAAAAAAAAAGAAACCAGCAAACCGTAGACAATGCGAACCAAAGTGACAGACAATAAGAAAACAAGCCAAAGCGATAAAAGATAAGACACGTTGCAAAGATTGCAACCGGCCGGGCAGCCGTCCCTCTCCTGACTTCTGTCTTGACCCTACACCACCCTCTCTTCCCTGCCGCCTGTCAATGCCATTTAATGAATGAGATTTCGCTCCAAGTGACCATTGAGCAATCAAAGCTAAAGCTCTAACATTAACGCTCAAGTGCCTGTCAGAGTAGGAGTAGGAGTCGGAGTTGGAAGTAGGAAGTGGGAAGTGGGAAGAGTGGAGCGTGCTTCCTCTCTGAAAGAGAACGCAAAGCTATGCTCGCACTTGAGCTGATTGAGTGCACTTTCCACTGAGAAAGTTCCCCGAGAAGAGTCGAGAAGAGACTTCGAGAGTTGTAGTCGGGTTAAACTCGAAAGAACTGAGCACTTTGTACCAAGACTCGACATAATACGCGAAACAAAAGTTGAGCAACAAATTGCAATTAATAACTGCAAGTATGGAACTAACGAATTGTTGGCAGGGAATGAACAAAGAGCGAGGGAGTGAGCAAGAAAGTTAAGGACAGAGAGAGAGGGAAGAGCGCCTAATTAAATTAAAACTTTTACTAGAACAATAAACATTTATCGCATATGCGCAGAATTGCCAGGGGATGGAGTTAGGCACTTTGAGCGAAGCCGGAAGGTAACTTTTGAAGTCTTATTAACTTAGTCAGCTAGCTTGAGTTGGGCTATATTAAATAGAAAGCTAGTTAAGAACAGTATGATTATATTTGTAATAAGAAGCTTGCTGCAATATGCGAAAACTTCATTTTACTTAATAAGCTTTTAAAGAAATTTTCTTTGAGAATTTAAATAATTTTTTATGATAAGATAATAATAATTCAAATTTTTAATTCGTTTAAAATTTAAGTGAAATATGTCACTTATATTTTTAATAATATTTTAAGATTTAGTAATCATTAAGTATTATTTATTAATATAATTAATAGGATTTTCTTAAAAAGATTTCAGATTTTATGTAAAATCTTTGTACAAGCTGATGAAACATAATTAATATTACCATTGGAAACTGCTATTCTTTCTTTTATGTTATTCATTTTTATATAACGAACTTATAATATTATGCTAGCCTTCCTCTTTAGTTTATTTTCACATTTCTTACTTCAAGTCGGACACTTTTCAAAGTCATTCAACCCGTAAAAATCGCCTTAATTGATTTCCCTGCAATTTATCAATTTGGCTATTTATAGTTTTCACTCTGTATTTAATTACTTAAATATCATTCTGAATTGGGGCCAACCTTCAATCTTCATACTCCCATACATCACAAATGGGAACCTTCAGAATTCGCCTTCAAATGCGAAAATGCCGAAAATCACTTAGCTACCGTCGAGTAGCCTCTTTAAACGTATTTTGATGGTCGGTTAGTGGAGCTACCCATGCCAGCACAACAACAACCATAACAATCAGTTTTTGCCGGCATATAATTAAAATAAAATTCGCCCACGAAACGGGAGAAAAAAATCGAGCAACTTTCGGTTGAAGTTTGCCGCCAGTTTGCGGGCCCTTAACAAGGCAAACCGCAGGCAAAAACAACAACAACAAAATAAACGAAAAACGATAAAAACAATGTGAAATCAAATAATTTGTTTACTTTTGCCAGAAGAAATATTGGCTGACCGACCACACACAGCTCGCAGGCACTGTAGTGCGGTGCGATCGCTAATTTGTAGCGCCCATTTCCGTTCCGTACCGTTCTTTGTGCGGTTTTCGCGGACGGCATGGACGGCGGCGACGCCTCGCTGATGCGCCACAATTAGCACCACAAAGGGGCGTGGAGGCGTGCCTGCGGCTGAGCCGTAAACAAGGCTTAAGCCAGAGCTCTTGGCGGACAGCGAAAACCGCAAAACGAACTGGGAAATGCAAACAGGCAGACAGTATACCCCTCTGCCGTACCCTGCCCCTGCCCCACACGCATTGACCTTGAGTGCGGCCCACGCAAAACGGCTCCACCAATTGCAGCCTGCAACTGGACCAACTGACTCACTCAGCTGGTCAGCAGCACGAACCGGTTTGGCCGATGGCGGGCGAGTTCAAAAACCTTCAACAGAAATTTTTGATGAATTTATTTGTATTTAATGCGATCGGCAACAGCAACAAAAACACAGCGCGTGCCGTTGGCGGTTACAAATTTGGAAAATTTACGATTAACTCAGACCGAAACGAATTGTGGAACCCTTTCAGGACAAAGGTACTTAATTATCAGATATTTCGTAGACAGTTCCCGAGAAATCGTGGAGAGATGGGGTAATAAAGGAAAGCGATTGCACGGGAACACTGAGCACAGCTTAATTGTCACTTTGGGCTACTTAAGCGCATTCCAGATACCCTGTAAGCGATGTGGATGAGTCAATTAGCTACAAAAATATTAATAGTATCTGTTTTGTTCGCTGATTAAATAAATACCAAACTAAACTTTAACTCTTTGCAGTTTACGAGTAGAAATCATATAATAAGAATTAAAACTAATCAAGTAGATACCCTATATTATTTGGCTGGGATAGACATATCCAACAATCTTAAATTTTAAGTATAAATTATTTTCTAATAGAGCAGAATATACCACAGATTTCTGTTGAAACTTTTTAAAAAATAATGCTAGCGGGAATAGCAGAATACAAAGATAACCTAAACAGTTTGGGTTTGAATAGCAATCATGTATTGATAAGGAAAAATAGTTGAACTTTTTTTTTTAAAGAAAGCCTAAGGCCTTTTCACAGAGATTAGAAAATTTATTTGCAAATACTTCGCTCATAATAACCTATTGCCTGCCCAAAGCAACTCTGCTAATCAGGCGGACAGACCGGCACCGGCACTGTGAGGTTAGGTTTGGCCGCACATTATGCCAAAGGCGAAACTCGGTCAAAACTTTGTACATGCCTTTCGATTCGCAACGTTTCTAATCGATTTGTGCACGACAAAGGCCAACGGTATTTTGCTCTATAGGTGTCTCTACCCCGCACCTTTGCAGCACCCCCTCCCTCTATCCACATCCACTGTCATGTCTCTCAGCTGTCTGCTAACTGTTTCTCCCCCTAACAACTTCCGCAACACATTTGACCAATTTGCAATGCTCAATTGTGCCCAATTATTTTTGGCATGTGCGCAAAAGGTGTGGAAAGTATTGCCACAGCCATAAACCGTGCACTGCTGCCTGAGCAATTAGTAGGGCCTTCCCGTCCCGGCCTCAGACTCAATTAGCGGGGCACTGTTCAAGTTGCGAAGGCCCCGAGACACAGTGTTCTAAGAAGGCAGGGGTAAATCGGGGGGATTTTGTGCTAAACCAAAACAAAGTTATGTAAATTTAGCATTGTAAGTCTTAAGCAATGAATAGTTTCTTTTAGAAGTAAATATATGTATACGAAAGTATTGAGACTAAATTAATATAAGAAAAATATTTTAATAATTTTAAATATTGCGTTTGCTCAGTTTTAAAGATTTTGTAAAATAAAGAAGCTTTTTAAGTGGTTTTGGGCATCGTTCCTATATAAGATAAGTTAGGTCGTGTGGTTGTCTGTTTTTCTTTATGAAGCATCGAAGCTAAAAATTTTTGTAGTTCGATTTTTATTTTATTTATATATAACAAATAATTGAGATCCGTTTGCACGCTAATCTAAAAAACTGGCCAAATATTTTAATATATCACACTATATATATAAAAATTAAACAGAAGGAATCTTCAGAAATTTTTATCAATTTAATGGATAGAACGGACAAATAGATGAACAGACATGTCGCTGGTTTATAATATACATAGTATATATTTTATAGGGTGTGTGTACTGCACGTTACACACATCTGTCCAAAATATTTACATCCTCTGCAAAGGAATAAAAATCGATGAGGACTGTACTTAAGACAGTTGGTTTTCGAAAACAAAGTCGAGCTATTACAGATATATAGACGTACTTGCATAATCTGTTTTTCTGTCTGTTTTCTAGCTTAAATGTAGCTCAGTGCGGGTTTCTGCTTGCAATAATTGCATCAATAACCTTGCGCATTTGTCTCATGCCACATGTTGGGGTCTAAGCTCGACTCACACACACTCGTATACACACACACACACACACACACTTCGAATCGTGACTCATCATGTGCAGTGGCAGCTGAACGTGCTACTGCGGCGCCCGGCGCGGTCCAAAGTCCAAAAAGCATTGCAGCAACAACAAACCGTTAACGTTACGTTTATCTGCGGCCAGACAAAGAGCCTAATTCTGTCTAGCCAAGAGCCAAGCGCCAAGCGCCAACAGCTGACAGCTGCAGTCAGCCATGCGCTGACTATATATGGCCCAAAAGCCACCGACAACAGCTTAGGCCACTGCTCCTGCTGCAGCAAACACCACCGTGGCCCGAAATTAAATTTAATGTCAGCCAAATCCTGTTAAATTAATAAACAGTTAAGCTCTAAGCGAGGCGAAGTCAAGCTCCATTTGACGCCAATTTTGGCTGCAGCTTATCCCGGCCCGCCAGGCCCGATGATGTATCGGCCAGCTTGCCGGATCTCCCCGCCGCTAATATCTGCCATATCTTCCAGCGCTGTCATTGATAAATAAAAGCTCATTAGCCGCCTTTTGCAGCTGGCCAAAGCGCTGGTCTAAACTGACTGATAGCCGGCATTGACTTTGGGTTCAACGCTCAGCGGGTGGCGACCCCCGACCCCTGAGCCCCAGCTCGATTCAGAGACTGGATTCGAGTCCGAAATGCCAGCTAAACCACCACACAAGTGGCCACCGGCAGTTTATTAGAATTTGACAAGGCGCTGATAACAAAGCCTTATAATAAGGTCATCATCAGTAACAACAGCAACAACAGCGTCAACAATAATAAAATACAACAATAAGAACAACAATATTAATAATAATTATGTAATTTGTGTTAGGAATGACTCGTTTTATGTCGAACATCTCGACTGGGGACTTTCTGAAGAACTCAACATAATGCAAGATGACAATAAACTAGGTAAGAATTCAATGAAAGCGAATGAAAGGCACAAAACGTCTGGGCAGTAAAATTATGACAGGGGCGTAGGCGAGTGAAATACATAGGGGAGCATAGGTAGGAAAGAAGGTGTCTGGAGTAAGCAGATGAAAAGATGACAGAAAACGTGGCGAAGGATTATGATTTAAGCTAGGTTGACGTTATTTAATAATAAAATTATTTATTAAAATATGAATATAACTATATTTAAACTAAAACAATAACAATAATTCTTAAAAAAAAAAATTAGCAATAAAAAATTAGAATAGAATAATAATTTTTTTCTCAAAGAATGCAAACATAGAAACCATTTACTATAAATTATGTATGCTTATGCTGCGAAGCTTAAAACCTTATTATAAATGCCCTGTAAATAATTTTTTAAAAATTTGACTTTCAGAAATATACAAATAAATTAATTGAGCCCAAACACAAATGAAATGTTAAATTATATTTCTATAATTTATGGCCAACTTTAACATAAAATGATCAGTTTTTTTAGATGTAGCTAATATTTTGAATAACAAGTAATTACGTTTTCTTTGCTAGGGGAACTGCATGTTGTAGTGTTCCGATTTTATTTCGACATAATGTAGGAATCGAATTTTGGATAGCCTACAAACTAAGATCTCTCATCGATCTCATCGATATCAACTGCAAACTCATCCCCCGCCTGCTACGCCACTGCTCTGCAGCTGTCTCACTCTTTTAGCTGGAATATGGGCACGTACTTTAGGCCAAGTGTGTGTGTGTTGTGTACTGTATGTAGGTGAATTTCCTTGTGTTGCGTGCAACAAATGACGCGGCAGGGCAGGGCAGGGCAGGGCAAAAGGTTCACTGCGCATATGACAAAAGTGAGCTCGGGCTCATGGGCGAGTGAAAGTCATGAATTTATTGCGGCTGCAGCTAGACACAGGACATGCGGACGGGCTAACAGGCAACGGGGTGTGGCACACACGCCTTCCATTTGACAGTTGGTGTCATGATAATTAGCCTGAGGCGGAGGTGGAGGAGGGACTAATTTCTGGGGCTCACGCGTTCGAATTCCTCCTGCGTTTTTTATGACTCGTCGGCGACGTCGTTGTTTATGTCGCTTCGATGTTAATTTCTAGCGTTTTATTTTACGGAAAACTGATAAAGATCGCCAGAGCCGACGGCGGCGACCACCGCAGCAGCTCGGGCCTAACATTTTCATTTACCTTTCGCTCCCGGCTTCTCCGCGGGCCTCGTCTGCTTCTGCTACAGCTTCAGCTTCTGCTTCTGGCCAACTCTCCGGGCGACCTACTTGACCCGCATGTGGGGCCACTGAAGTGCCCAAAGTGAACAATGAAAGAAACTCGACAGAGTCAGCTTCAGTTTCAGCTACAGCTGCAAACACAGCTACAGCTTTAGCTTCAATTGGAGCGCGCGACTTTTCAAGTATGCAGATACACACGAATTTTTTAACAACTTTTAATTGTTGCGGAATTTAGCAACATTTAGCGGCAATTGCGCAAATTTCAATATTTTCATCAATTATTCAATTGTATTTATAACACACACACACACATACACTCTCACGCACACGCACGTCTCATAAATTTGCCATCAGCTGTTGCTGCTTTTGAATTTGCCCAAATGTTTGGAGCGATGTTTTCACGCGTTTTCCCCGCCGCGTACAAAACGCGCACGCGACTCTCAAGCTGTAGACAGCGCAACGACCGACGACAGCAACAGTTGGTTGCCGACTGAGCGCGCGTTCAGTTCGGGCCTGCGAATGGTCGTTACGATCGAACACGATCGGGCCAATCCGACGACAAGAGCAACAACAACCACAGCGATAACCGTTTTGTATGCGAGCAGCAGCTGTTGGGGGTGTGTGTTGCCGGGCGCAAACGGGTTTCACGCCGATATGAGATGTTGCTAAGCAGCTGGCTGGAAAACAGCTGATGCTGAAGAGATTCTCTCTCTCTAAGCAAGATTTTCACTTAATCAACATGTGACTGTAAATTATTTTAGTAACTAGAATAATAAGTAAAGGCTAAATAATGTATTTAATTTAGCACACAACACATTCTAGCCTTTTTTAGCTATTGACCTTGCCTAGCAACATCTTATGCTGCCAGGGCAAAAAAGGCGTGTTGATTACTTTCTATAGAAATAAGGATCGTTATAATATTATTATTAGCGTTTAACATGAATAATATGCAAGTGAGCAAATCGCAAGCTATACATTCTAGCTTTTTTATGGCTATTGTGTTGCTAGCTTTGCAAAATCTCATGATGGCAAAGTGTGCTGGGCAACATTCCGTGTTGCTAGAGCAGATACTCGCCTAGCGACTTTGTTGCTGATCTGTTTCTTTCATCTCGTGCGCATCTCTCGTCTCTCGCTTTGCTTTGCTTTACTTTGTTTTGTTTTGCTTGCTGCTTCCCAGACATAAACACATTTTCGACTGTTCAATTTTGATTTTTATTTTCTTGACAGTCGATCGCAGAATTGTGGGTGTACGAGTCTGCGCCTGTGTGTGTGTGTGTGTGCGTGTGTATCTGTGTTTCTGTGTCTGCTGTGTCGTTCTTGGCGTGCAGTGAGTAAACAAATTTTAAATGGAATTTTCAATAAGTCATCGGCCAGCAGCAGGAACAGAGGGCGCAGCAGGCTCCGCAGCGGAAGAATGTTGATGGATTTTTACTCATTTCTCGAGGCTCGTAAAGCGACAGTCAACACGACATCCAAACTGATAGATAATAAACAATCGCGAAGATCGAGCATACACGCATGCATATTCATTCATTGAGAATTGGCAGGTTCAATAGTTACATATAAATTTTAATTGCAAAAACGTGCTGAGATCGCAATAGGAGACGGCGATCGAGCAGTTTCTCCTCGCGGAGTCGAAAGTGGGCCAAGTTTTGCGATGTTCTTAAGCAAATGATTTACGACGAACATAAATCGAAGGCGAGAAAGAGATGGCATAAAACATCGGGAAGACACGCGAAGTCGCATAAATGCCGATATAATTATTGCGATGATCGTTTTATGTTGTTAAACGAAACGATAAATAAAATAAGCGATATGATAGGCTTCACTTAATACAATCGAGTGGAAACAAAAAAATTAAAATTTTATGATTTATAATTTTTTCATATTTTGGTTTTATCTGTCTTATATATTCTTTTTTCTTTTTTATATTCTATATAACAAATTATGATATATATATATTTTTTTTCCCCATTCATTATAAAAGAAAAATGATAAGTATTTATTCTAAGTTCGTGTTTAGATATTCTATTTGTTCTATTATTATGGATAGTCCATTATCTATTATCTGTTTTGATATGATTTCAAATGTTTTCATAATTTTTATTCTGTTTTAAATATTCTTCTTTCTTATTTTATATTCTTTATTCTACATTAAAAATTATATAATTATATTATTTTTACTGAAACACAAATTACAAGTATTTGTTCTAAGTTCGTATTTAGATATTCTGTATGTTCTATGATTATTACCCATTATCTATTATCTGTTATTTATTATCTATTATTTGCTTTTGCTATTTATTGTCTACTATTTATTATTTAATTTATATTATCTATTTTCTAATTTATATTATCTATTATATTATATATTTTCTGTTCTCTATTATTTATTATCTATTACCTGTTGTCTATTATCTATTATTATTTATATATTATCTTCTTCCTATTATCATTATCTTATATTTTTATCTTTATTCATTGCCTTACTCTACTATAAATTCCAATATATGACATTTTCAAAGACATCCCATAATCATTTCAATCTTACATAATTTCAAATTGGAATATCATTTCAATTGGAACTGTTGGGCACTGCGGAACTCCACCTCATCTGGGATGTGAAGTGGGAGAGGAACCCTATAATCCCAGAAGTGATAAATTGCGCTGAACTTTTGCTTTGGCCTTCGGCAGTTGCCATCACAAAACGTGGCCCAAATGCTGCTCATAAATCTAAAAACAAAATGTCGGCTGGGTCAACCTGTGCCCGCACAAGTGTAAGATTAAAAGTGAATATACAAATATATATACACATGAATGTGTCTGTATGTGTACGTGTGAGTATACAGCTTGCAGCATTGTAAGTTGTAAAATACTTGGGATGCATCTAAATTTAGAGGCAGAACTTGCGGCGCGGCCAGAATGAGGTCGGTCGTGCGTGTTTGAAGTCTTGGCCAGCTCCGACCGACAGTGCAATTAGAAAATTTTGAAATGTATCCCGTGTCTAATTAAGTCCGTCAGTCTTGGCAAGAGTTTTGCTGTCGAAAATAGACTCGCGTTTCAACACATGCTCGTCTGCCAAAACAACAAACTCCATAGAAGAGTGTGCCAAAACCTAGACCACACACACACGCACTCACACACAGCGCACGCTGTGGCAAGCGACAAGTTCAGACACGAGACAGCTCCGGCTAGTTATCTCTGCCTAATGCCCGGATACGGCCACGATTACGGGTCTGAGTAGGGTCCATTTCCCGGGCCTTCATTGACAATTATAGCAGACTGACCAGCGTGCGCCCTGAAGACCAAGCCAAAAGCGACAACAAAGTTGCACCAGCAGCCAAACACACACTCACACACACACACACAGGCAAGGATAGGGAAAATATTCCAAAACACAGGCAGACACACACGCTCCTCGTCTAGGGATTTACATTTGTAATTAGCAAAGCTTTGCGGAACTTTGACGAAAGCGCGGCCAAAAACGAAAACATCCACAGCGAAGCCAACAGCAACAAACAGAAACACAAACAACAACAGCAATATACAGCGACAACAGCAACAACAACAGCAATAAAACCAGCGCAGCCACAACAATCAGGAAGAAGCACGACCAACAACCAAAAACAACAAACTTTTTGCATTGTTCTTGCTTGTGTTTGAGTAGCAATATTTGTTATCGATAAATACTGCATCGATAGATTTTCCGAAATAAGCTTGAAGCTAAAATGCAAATTCAATAAATAGAAAAATTATAAACTTAATTTTTTTCTCAAAATAATTTCTTCAAGTATTTAATTATTTTTTGTTAATTCAATCATGTTTTTAATTTTTTGAAGAATTAATATGATCTTAAATAGCTCAACATAGCCTAACAAATTCTCAGATCTCTAACATAATTGAGCATAATTTATTAAAAGTCAATACAAACTGTCACCATCTTGCAATAATTCAACAGAAATCAATAACTCGACAAAACTTGTAATAAAATCCGCTGAATAAATTCAATATATATCAATTAGACCAGTACAAAGCATTATATAACTCATAACTCAACATAACCCCACATTTTCTGACAGTATTCAACATAACATAAAATTACCCTTAACCAATGTCAACTCCATAAATTCAACAAAATTCATTTTAACTGAAAGTAATCTAACAAAATTCAAACGAAACAAACTCCAACACAATCCAAACAAAATGAAACATAATCCAATATAACACAAAACATAATCCTACAAAATTCAACTTAACCAAACTTAAACCAGTACATAACCTCACATAACACAGTGTATTATTATAACTCGTAATAAAATCCGCTGAATAAATTCAATATATATCAATTAGACCAGTACAAAGCATTATATAACTCATAACTCAACATAACCCCACATTTTCTGACAGTATTCAACATAACATAAAATTACCCTTAACCAATGTCAACTCCATAAATTCAACAAAATTAATTTTAACTGAAAGTAATCTAACAAAATTCAAACGAAACAAACTCCAACACAATCCAAACAAAATGAAACATAATCCAATATAACACAAAACATAATCCTACAAAATTCAACTTAACCAAACTTAACCCAGTACATAACCTCACATAACACAGTGTATTATAAGCGAACGTAATATACTAAAAAATAAAATATTACTTCACTCCGTTTAAGACCATTTGGTTTCTACAGCACAGAAAACTCCAGCCGCAACTCCAACGCAGCATAATGCGCCATTAAACGCATATGCCCGGTCGAGTGTAGCGCTGCGAACGCCAATAAAGTGCAAATTGTTTTCGTCGTTTTCGCATCGCTGCGAATGTTTCCATTCTAATTCCTGGTCCACTTATTTATCCGCTTGTTGCGCTTCAGTTTGGGGCAAACAACGTTGCGTATGATTAACAAAGTTTGGGAACAACAATTCGCAGAAGAGTTTTCGTTGCGAATATCTAATTGAAAATGGAAAATTGAAAAATTGCAACGCAGAGCGGAAATGGCATAATGGCAGCTAAACTTCAATGTGGCAACTGTACTCGAAAGTTTCCGGCGACGCGTTGCGCCTCACGTGTTGCAGCCAGTTTTAATTTATGCAACTTGTGGCACGGCCATTGATTGGCCAACCTGCCAGTTGCCTGCCTGCCTGCCTATGCCACGCTCTACCCTCCCCGCACCATCACACACCTCTTGCTCCCTCTACCTGCTTAATTTGTGTGTGCAATTTATGGGCGCAGCACGTGCAAAAGGCCGAGCGAACTTTTTACCGCCTGATTTGTGGTTACAAAAGTTTTCTTTCCCTCGCTTTTCCTTCCTCTTCTTCCCATTTCTTTTCTTTTCTGTTCAGTGCGCTTGCAACACACATTTTCCGCGGCGGCCAGTGCAACCCGCCTAAATTTAGGCAATTGAGCGCTTGCCCCTTTAAGCGGCATCAACTTTAATGTGGCCATAAACGAAAACAAAAACTTTGCTCTGTTTAAACAATTAAACAAGTAAAGCAAACTACTGTCGATTACACTCGACTCTTGGATACCATGCACTCGTTCGGTATACCATAACAGATATATTTTCCTTAAAATGGAAAAACATATTTAACCACAATTTTTGTGTTTTTAATTCGAGCCGGGCTACCATTTTTTTAAGGCTATGGGAACTTTAAATTTTTATAAAGTTTTTTAGTTAAAAACAATGAATATTGCATTTATTGCTGGTGGTGAACGTGGTACACAAAATTTGAAATCAGCTCGACCTAGATACGCTATACAACAACCTTCATGTCGAATTTGGTGTCTCTAGCTCTTGTAAAAACCGAGTTCTGTGTGTGCATACAGAGAAACGGACAAACAAACGGACATAGCCATATCCATTCGGCTGTTGATGCTGATCAAGAATATATATTATACATGCACTCCCTATGGTATTCCTCTCTTGTGACACACATTCGCACAAAGCTAATATACCATTTTTACACATTTTCAATGGGGATTGTTATAAAAATAGCTCGAGATAATAAAGGTAAAACGTAAAATTTGTGTTTAAAAAACGGAAGCTGTTGCATCAGCGTGGTAATTCGGGTAAGAGGGGGGATAGTGGCAATATGTAAACGATGCATACGTGTGCCACTTGCCTCCATCGGTGGCAGCCAACGGCCTGCTTGCGAGCTTGCCAGAGCTTTGCCACCTAAGCAGATTTCATTTTAGATAAAGCCCGACGTCAGCTTCTGCTTCGGCAGCGCAAATCGAACATTGCATCTGCCTGACAAGCTAAAGTACTATATGCAACGGTTGTGGGAAGTGGAGGAGGTACGAGACTATTGTGCGATATTTTATGCATTCGGAGAGTCTAAGTGCCGCACCCTCCCCTGGCAGTGAAATGAATTGAAGCTGTGCTGAGCTTGGCAGGACTTTAAGCGCGTTAAGGCGCAGCTGCATTAATGATAAAGCGAACAAATTGAAAGCAAATGCAGAGACAGAGACAAAGACAGAGCACACCTAGAGGGGAGCAGAATGGAGCTGAGATATTGGGGATTAGTATTAAATGCGATAGGGCGAGAACAATGTGCAGTGTACAGGTAAAGAGTATTACGGCATACTTCGACGGGCACCAATTACGTATTGCTGTATTTATTTGTCTTTAGTTGCTTTATGTGTATGCACATTATATTCGAGCATAAATATATAAGTAAAAATGGAAAACCCACCTAAATCTATGAAGGAACCTTTATGTCAAATTTGATATTTTTAGCTTTATTACAGAATGATTTTTCAATTAATTTCGATATACGTTTTTTTAATGGGTGAATGGTAAAAAGAAAAAGAGAAAAAACAATTAAAATTCAAATTTATATTTTCTACATATACATTTATATTAATTAATTTTTTTACTTTTTTACTCTATTTAATACTCGAAATCAATAGTTTACATTTCCGGCATATAATTAAGCTAATATTTGTTTTCGACATCACTTTCGAAAAACTGAAAAAGTAAACTAATTTTTTGAACAATGTTTGAAAATGAATTTCCATAATCAGTTAAGTAAACAATTTGTTAGCCAATCCGAAGAAAGCATCTTAAGATACCCCAAGACTCATTCGGGCATCGCTCAAAAAACAACAAAATCAAGTTTCAATTTATTTGGGCGAAGCACTTGAGCGCATTTAATCGAGCCATTGTTTTGCTTTAATTACATAATAATTGACTTGTGCATGTGTGTGTGTTAAGACTGGGTGTGTACGCTGTAGTTGTAATAACTGCAAACAGCTTATGGCACAAGTAAGGCGAATTGCTGTCGAACACACGAGACTGTCATATACCTTGCACCGTGTTAGAGTATTACAAATTTACCAAACTTTTAAAGTTAAAATTATTAAATAAATATTTATACGAGTTTCTAAGAACCTTAAGTTATATGACAATAATGTATAATCACACTGCTGCATTTGCACAGAACAAGTATAACCTTCTGACGCACCTTCTATGTGTGAAAGGTATTGAAAGCAGCTCAAGCAGCTTCAAAGCTGCGAGCTGCAGCACGACGAACCTTGAGATATGCATACAATAAAAACAATAACAACAATAAGGACAAATACAAATACAATGATAACAACAACCAATTATGTGGGCAAATTGGCAAGGAAAAGACGTCCCCTGCTTCACTGTAAAATAGACCCTGAGACAGCATCGAGTTGGCCAATTAGACGAGAAGCCCTAGCTTATTTTGATTTAATTTCTCTTGGCAGATTTTTCGTTTTACTCCCGTGTTATTTACATATTTGATTGGAAAAATCTACGAAGGCGTGTGTTTGTGTGTGTGTGTGTGCATGCGTGTGTAAATGTATGCGTGTGTGTGGCTAAATGCGTTTGCCAAGCTTTTTGCCCTGGCTTCTACCTTTTTGGCTTGCACCTCTCACATGTGCTTCAAAGCGATAGAATTGAAAACTGTATGGAGCGAGAACGAAAGAATGAGGGCGGGCTTAAGGGGCGTGTCCTTTCGGGCAAATTAAATTAGTAGCATAGCCTTTTGTTGTAGAAACAGGGCTGAAGAGCAACTCGACAAAGGGTACCGCAAACGATTAGGTAAAAATAGTCTGAAGAGAAGACTCAACTTTGATTTAAAATATTATTAAACAATTGAGATACAAATATTTTTGATAACCTAAAAATTAAAGTATTCATTTAGAAACCTTACTAAAATTTAAAGGAAGTTATTAAAGTGTTGTGTTTAAATGGTTAGGTTTTTAAAATTGATTTAATTTAATTATTTTAACATTAAAACAAAACAATAAATATATAAATGATTTCGGGCTAGTGTGATTCTAAAATATAAATTGAAATATATTTTAAATAAGAAAATATTTTTTTTTGTTTTCGCAGATTTTTAACTGGAAAATGCAATGAGAAAAATAAATTTGTACTCCTATTTATTATATACATTTTATCGTGTGGGGAAATAATAATCGATTTAAATAATTTATTGGAAAATCTCCCTTTCTCTCTCTCTCTCTCAGTGTAAAAATGGTTTCAAAGGGGAGTCCCTTAAATAGTTCTTGAAAGAACATCAAACGGAAAGTCGCCTAATCCCAGCTTCTCAGTTCAGTTTCTCTAAACTCTGTGCAGCCCTATGCAAAGTTCTCCAGCTCCTCCGGCTTTAAGTCCCTGCCCAGAGTTTCTCTTTAACTGTCGTCGCACTTTTTCAATGCCTTCTGCCAAGTGCCGCCGTCAAAGTTGACTTTGAACACTTTTGCGTTTCGCTGGTTTTTCAAGAGTTGCCTTTTCTCCTCTAGCTCTTTCTCTCCCTCTTCTCTTCCATTCAAAGTTGCAGCTCCTGTATGTGATTTTGCCCACATTCGACTGTGTGGGCAACCTGCTGGTAACGTTGTCGTACTCGTCCTCGTCCTCACTCATTAGAAAAACGTTGCCAAGCAAAACCAAAGTGGTAAAAAATTGCACTACGTGTTGCAAGTGGACAAAAAGCGCATGTAAAGTTTGCAAGAAAAGCCAAGTGGAGAAAGAGGGAGACAGAGAGTGACATAGAGAAAAAACGCAGGAAAAGCGAGGAAAAAGTTTATTACAAACTTTGCCGAGAAACGGAAAAGAACAGAAAGAAACTAAAAGTTTAATATTTGATTTAAAAGTTGATAAAATTTACTTTAGTCTGCACTCGACACGACGCGGCGACGCGCCAACGTGCTGCGTGTTATTTGTTTTTATTGAATTTATTTGAATGTGTCTCACGCCTCGTTCTCGGGGACCCCTGGGGACGAGCAGGTTGGTTCGTGTCTCGGCTATGGCGCGTTGATTTTTCATTTTGCCGTGCAAATATGAAAAACAAACTGAAAATGAAACGCAACAAACGGTCTGCCCGGGAAATGGCAGAATTTTCCAAATGCCATTGTTTGTTTGCACTGAAATGAAAAACGCGGCCAACGGCAGCAGCATGATGCATTGTTATAGCCGAGAGATAGAGTGAGAGAGAGAGAAGTAGAGTGTTATAAAAAGAGCCGGCAAGGCAGCATATTAATTTGAAGATGAAGTCTGCTGTGGGGGGAATCAGAGATGCATAAGGCATGTACGTGGAGCTGGACCGAGGCGTTCTGCCTGATGTGCAGGTCTAGAGATAGATCAAGCGGAACAGAATTGAGCTGGACAGAATTTCATTAAATAATATTAAATAAAGTGGATTTAAAATAGCACATGAGTAACTTAAAGAAAATAAAAAGTTCAAAAGAGAATTATGAAAGAAAATGATAACATTGATTTTATTATTATGCGTTGTAATTAATGAATAAGATTTTAATGAGATTAATTTAAAGTTTTTATATTTTAAAGAAGTTGTCTATCTCAAAAATTCTGAATACTTGCATTGTTTCAGCTAACTTTTAATTGACGATTAATTCCAATGCCACATAAACAATTTCAATCAATTTTGAATATCTGAAGAATTCTTAAAATTCATATTTTAAATTTAAGTTCAAAGATTTTTAAAAATTGAAATATATATTGTATTATTTATTATACGATAATATTTCATGTAATATTTTGCCATTTTCTACTTTGAATAACTGAATTACCGGGATTTTGGGGTTGAATTAGAATCGCAGGGAATTCAACTTGTTCTATGCAAAACTCCCTGAAGCGTATTAAATTCCGAGGATTCCGTGAATGTCATATTTGTAAATATTCATAGAGCCGAACGGACATTGCTATATTCACCATACACACCCACACACGCAAAGCTGACACCGCACATGGCATATTCCATGAGCAAATTTCAACAAAAACATTTCGCATGCCACCGACTAATTTTGGCTGAAAATTCTCGTGCAACCGATTGCCAAATTGAGTTTGCGCTACGAGTGGCAGTTGGAGAGCTCCGTCGCCGCCCTCCCTCCGGCCCCTCGACGCGCTAACCAACACATTTCCGCCTAATCCCCGTTGGCTAAACTGCAGCGCGCAGTGCAACTAACTCAATTTGGCGCCCATGTCACATACGTCAACGCGCAGTCGAGGACACGCCCACTGCGAAGGCGCACTGCCAATTTGTCAGTTTCTACTGCAGCACGTGCCACATCGCACGTTTAGCTGAGCTTATCATTTTCTCAAAGACTCTCGCTAGTATTCCCCTGCTCTCTATACTTATCTCTCCCTCTCTCTCTTTCTCTAAGTCACTCTATATTTCTCTCTTTCTCTCTTTGCCTATTTAATATGCAAAACGTCAGTTACCGAAAAAACTGACAAAGTTGAAATAAATTTTTATTTCATGGACTTTTGTTTGCACTTCCTAAGCGCACACACACACACTCAACCCATACATACCTATATCGGCAATGAACTTGCCGCAGCGAAACCAGCAAAAAAGTAAAGGGGAAAAGTCTCGAAAAATATGCCAAGGCAGCGCCGCAGTCGCCTTTGTTTGTGCTCCTAACTAGGCGCGAGGCGTGGCCCGAACCAAAAAAAAAAAAGAAGAAAACCAATGTCTACTTCAGGATTTCGTTTATTTCGCCACTTAAAACGCCGCTCACGTCGCAAACCCAGAGGAAGAAAAAAACGCGCGAGGAGCCAAAGGAATTGCAGACGGAACGGAGACGCCACGGAGATGCTACGGAATCCCACAGAAATTTGTGCTCTGCGTTAATTTAAAAGGAAGACAGCTGCGAAAACTCGGTTGCCAGCTTAATTTCATTTTCATTCGCAGTTCAGAATCGGATTCGAATTCAAATTCGAATGCACTGCGCTGCAAGCGCAAAACCATTTACAGAAAACGGGAAAAGCCTAGCGAAATTATTCTGGGAAAAAAACCAAGCGAAGGCATCCACTTAGTCGAGTTATGGATTTCCAGATACCCTGCATTCAGCCATCACTTGCAACTTGTTAACTTAGAATTCTTGTCAATTTATTTAGCAATATGATTCCAAAATAACTCAATATACCCGACTATTTGTAACTGTACAGTGTAGTCAACTGCCTCAAATTGTCAATTGTTGGATACCATGGATGAAAGGAGAAAACTCAGCAAGCCTAGAAAACGTGAATATATTATTCGATTTGATCAGAGTTCTTGTCGTCCAACAAGCATGAATACTTTTATTTATGTATATATAATATTTTCACTCACTCTACTGAGTACCTAAACCTTGGATTCCACATGGCTTTTCAAAACCGTAAAATTTTTTAAAATTTGAAAAAAAGCAGCATCATACTTTTTTGAATATTTTAATTCAATAAGCTGTATAGTTAAATATATCCGATTTCGACTCACAGTACAAAGTATTCAGAAACATAAAGTTTAAAAAAAATATTATACTAAATATTCTTTAATAATTAATTTATCGATTGCTGAATACCCCCAAGAAACTTTCGCAAGATGTTTTTTTTTTATATCAAAAAGCTCGTCTTTTGCACTCAGTATAGATTAATAAATATACCCGATTATGAGTACAAGGTATTAAAGCCAAAAGGGGATTCCACTTGGCTTTTCACCCATGCGCGAAATATTTTCACGTTGTTCCGTGCACCTTTATTTTCATCTGGATATATACGTATGCTATATAACTGTATATTCATAATAGCATATAGGTATGTAAAAATATGCATGTGTGTGTGAAAAACAATTAGTGCAAAGAAGTGACTCATGCGATGACGGTTGACAAACTCGAGCGTTATGCAGGATTTTAGTAGAGGTCTGCCAAAACCGGAGGGTTAAAGAGGCGTAGATGAAGGGCTAGGGTTAATATCAAGTTAAGGGTTAAGGTGCAGCCGAATGGGGAAATGCAAATGGGTTGAGTTGTGGCATAAAGGTGTGCCCTACACTTTAATTAAGTCGAGTTTATAAGCCATTCTAATAGATTCCTCTATCCTCATATATACTTATAAAGTTCTCATTCCAGGTTTACCGGTTTAACATGTGTATTTTTTTTTTAAATCTTACTCACCATTTGCTGTTGATTCTTGGGTTTCTTGACCAGATCGAGCACCTTGAAGTTAGTGACAGCCTCGATGACCTCGGCGAGGAGCAGGCCATCGCGACAGTCGGCTGACAGATCTGTGACCTTCCGCTTGGACTTGGCACGCTCCAGATAGTAGTTGGCCCAGTCCGTATAGATCTGAGAAAATAGAAAGATAACGTTTGGGGAGTTAAAGAGTGCAGGAAAGGATTGTCTGCTTTGGATCTCCGACTGTAAAACGACAAGCGATTGGCCATTAGATGCAGTAATTAAGGATTTCGGACACTTTCCGACAGCTGCTCATGCTGCACAAGTTGCACAGTGATGCGTCCAACTTCCAGCTCTGGCTGAATACCCCCCACCACCACACAGCCAACTGGGCCAGTTATCAGGAAATCATTAGCAGCAAAAATCTACTTTGCGTCCGACAACATATGCACAAAATATCTGCCAGCCTGCAGTTTGCCAGTCTGCCAGGCAAACAAATTAAGCTCCTGCCAAATCCCGAGAGTCGTTAAGAAAATCTGTGCGACAGACAAATAGCCTGACGGACACAGAGACCCACAGACGGACGAGGCTATCAAGCTTAGCATATGTGTTAGTGTGTGTGTGTGTGTGTGTGTACGTGGTGCATTTATTGTCTTTAGTTTTTATTATATAATTATTACGATGGGGTTTCTATGGTTTTGGCTCGCGCCAGATAAGAGTTTGCAAAGCTTTGGCCAGACTTATAAATACATATATTGCATATATATTCTTGATCACAATTATTTATTTTGTCCTCTTGACGAAAAATAGGTGAGTTAAATTGTATATATAATATTGGTTTCAAAGAACTTCTTATTTGATTTGTGCTCCTGAGATTCACATTTTTCGATCTCTTTATATTAAAAATTATGATAAAATATCATGAAACTAAAACTGTCAATACTAAAGTAGATTAGTAGTAGTAGTAGTAGTAGTAGTAGTAGTAGTAGTAGTAGTAGTAGTAGTAGTAGTATTGATATCCCTTACAGCCAAAATGCATTTTTAAAATTTTATTGAAAAACCTAAGGATTATTACCTAACTTTATGCAGCTTGCATAAAAAAGATCAAAAATAATTTTTATTAATTTACTTAACATATTGAAATCTAGTTTTCCAGTTAAAATTAATATTCGTTCTGTATTTCATTAAGGTAAGCTATATTTTACAGCTTAAATTAACTCGACCAATTAAAGAATTACAAAAAAAATGCTAAATATTAAGAAAAACTTGAGCAGCAACTAATCAAATTTCTAACACCTTCAAAAAAATATTAATTAGTTCTATATAAACAATTTAACCACCTCAAATAATAATTAATAAAGAGTATATATCCTTCGATATGCAAAAGCTTAGGTTTTTTCAGTTTTAAGTACGCTTCGACAGTAATTGGATTTTATGTACATATGTACTATATATATAATATAAATATCGTCATAGCAAATATATCTCCAACTTCAATTAAATTATGATTGTGGCAGCCGGAAAATGTTTATTTTTTTTTTGCTGCTGTTTGCCATTTGTGTTTTGTCTTTGTGCACATCGTTAGCCACATCCTTGCGTAGTTTTTATTGCAGCTCATCCTGCTAATTCCGTACCAGAGCCCGTATAGCATATCCCACACATTCGGTCCTGCGACTATCTTCCATATGCATGCGACACATTTTACGTACGCCCTTCTTGGCCATAAAAATAGCTGGCATTGTCCTCGTTTCCTATCTGCCTGTCTGTTTGTCTAGCTTTTTCTTCCATTCTTTTTCTCTTTCTCTGCCCTGCCCTTTCTTCTTTCTATTGCTCCCTGCTTAGCTAGTTCCATTTGCTGGCGAGTTACGACTGAGCTTTGCAACGGAAAGGGGGCTTAACAATAGCCCAACGCAGACTTTGAGCTTGCTTATGCAATTTTTTGCTGCCCCGGGGTTTAGGCTCGGACTTGGACTTTGGCTTTGACTTGGACAATAAAGTGAAAACTTGCCGCTGCTGGGAAATTGCAACAACAACTGAGCATGAGACTGCGACTGCGACTGCGACTGAAGCGGCAACTGCAACTGTCATTGTCAGTGGCATTGGCATTGGCCCGGCAACTGAAGCTGCAACTGGGGCTAAGTCCATGCCACAAATATGCTGCCTGCTGTGGGCAACTAAACCGAATATGGCACCCACAACAAACAGAGCAGAGCCATCGACTCCCCCTCTCTCTCTCTCTCATTTCCCTCTCACTGCGATTCTCCATCTATCTCTTTCCTGCCGCTTTTATCTTGCAGGCAGCTTTGTTTCGGCTTTATGGGCAACTGTAGCCAAACAGTTCTTGTTGCTGTTGTTGTCCCTGGCTTTGGCCTTATGAAGAGCAGCTGTTCGGGCCACAGCAAATGGATTCCTGCCCTCTGGCATGTGTGTGGCAAATATGCCAGTCCATAGCCAGTCTATGACCAGTTTGCCAGTCCATTTCCACATTCCTGTCTTTGGCATGGAAGTGCAAGCGAAATTCGTTTAGTACTCGACTCCGCTCTAATAGAGTTAAACAATTTCCTTTGACTAATCAATTTACATCGATACTTCTTCGACGTCCTCTCAGTTGTTTTCGCTCCTTTTTATTTCCTTGCTTATACACACCTTTGCATAGTCACGCGTTAGAATGCCATTGATGTTATCGCAGGAGCCCTGGTAACTGACACAGCGGGCCAGCATGCTCTCTGTCTGGCCGAGAGTATTGCAATTAGCGAAGTTAAGTGCGTACGATGAAATAAATAGTTTTTCAGTTGATGAACAACTTTACAAGTTGCACTTAATTTCACATTGTTTTGCACAATTAGTTGAAGTGAATCGAAGTTGTATTTGAGCTCATTATTACTTGTTTATTGCACCTTTAAATGGGAAGTAAGTTATCACTTTTATTCGTTTTAATTATTCACATTTTTATTTAATTCTCTTTTTTAGTTCAATTTATTTCAACCTTTGCCTTTTGTTAATTAAATTTCATTTGACATTTTAATTTTTTTTACATTTTATTTAATGTCATTATATTATTATTTAATTTTTAAATGGTAATTGACTTTATTAATTGTACTTATTTAAATTTTTATTTTATTCTCATTTGTAATTAAATTAATTTCTTTGAACTAAATTAAACACTTCATTTTTTTCAATTTTTTTTCAATTAAATTATGTTGTTTCACTTTAGGTATATTTTGTTGGTGTTTTTAAATTTTATTTATATATATTAGTATTATGTAATTTTTTTTTTAATTTTATCAAAGGAAAATAACTTTATTTTACATTTATCAATTTTAAAAATTATTTATTTACATGTTTTGTTAGTTAGGTGTTTTGTAATTTATTTGTTTGTTTTATTTCTGATAAATATACCCAACTACGAAACAGTTTTTTCAAGAATCGTTATTGCGGCAACCCCCAAAAATGACAAAGTTGCTATATCTACACGCTCACATATCATATGCAACATTATACACCTTTTCGCTCATATTTATGATGCCCCCTGACGCTTTTTAAGCCCGCATCTCGGGCTACATAAACATTAAATTGCCGCTCCGGCGCTCCTGCAAGTATGCAACGTTCTTCCAAGCACTTTTTCAGCAGTTTCTTTTTCAGTTTTTCGGCAGCCCCATTAAATTGTCAATTATGATAAAGTTTTATTGAAACACCGCAACACATTAGGGCTTATCAGCGAGGGGCCAGGCGGGCGCCCCGGAAAGCGTGCAATAATAATAATAAACATTAAGCGCCGTTACTTTTACCCTTTTCAACGACAGACACTCTCCTGCCCGGTTGCGGCCCCTTTCGGCCCATTTCATGTTTAACCCAGGCGTTGAAAGTCACACGCCCACTTCTCACAAAAAGAGCCGGGGAGAGGGGAGAGGAGCTGCCAACTAATTGAAAACGAAAGTGCTCGCCCCCGAATACAACAGGTTGGCAGCGCTGGACTCGTGCATAATTGAAGCCGACACCCTTGTCAGCGAGTGCTCGCTACAGATTTCCTAGGTAAACAATTTCGTTAGCCTGATAAATTTTAGTTTGCCACGCCCCCGTTTTCCCTTTCTCCTACTCACTTTCGCCTGTGTCCCGCTCAGGAAAAGGGGTTGACAAATCGTGCTGGAAATCAATTTGGTCGGCCCGAAACTCGACTAGGAAAAAGGTCAACTACCATTTGGTAAATGAAAAAGCGTTTGACTCAGGCGTATAGACTAACAGACAGACAGGCAGACAGAGAGAACTTGCGCCCTGACACGCCCAGCATTTGGCTCTTATCTATCTCTCGTCTCGGGTAGGGAAAAGGGACAGGGGAGCTTTCGGGCTGCAGGCATTCGGCCTCGAGTACTTTTGTGCAAATGTCAGTGAAATGTCAAAATAAAAGTAATGCTGATAAAAATTTTATAGCTTGTCAGAAATACTCAGGAAAAATGCCACTGGGGGTTGTTTTCCATCTCGCCTGCTTTCCCCTCCACGCCCCGATGCTTTATCAAATGTCGCGACTTCGGTACTTTAGTTTATTGGAATTTGCATGCAGCACATCGACAACAGCACACAGACAACGACAGGTGACAAAGTGTAGCCGAGTCTTAACACAACACAAATTTATGTTAAATCGCACGACAGAGACAGAGACAGAGAGAGGGAGGGACGGAGCGATACGTAGTCTGACAACAGTTAAAAAGTCGATGCATGTTTTATCTCTCAGTTTCCAGTTGCTTTAAGTAGCTTTGGGGCTTTACAGCGTTCGATTCTGCGACTTTTAAGGCTCATTCAGGTGTGTTTAATAACGCAAGGCAACAAAGTGTAAAGTAAAACAAATAAAAGTTGAAGGAAATTTAGCTAAACGACTTAGACATAACTTGTTTGATAAAGAGGACAAGGGAGACCTATAAAAACAAATGTTCAAATAAAAATGTGAAAAGAGTGCAACAATGAAAACTTTCAGATATGTTTTAAGAGATATTGTAAATGTTCAATAATTAGTTAAGCCTATAAATATATCTAAAGGTTTAAAAAGCTCGAAAAAGTATTTTTAAGAAGAAACTACATAAAAATGCATTGAAGAAAGCAATCGAATTTGTAATTGCAAACATAATAAAAATTCAAATAAATTATTGAGTCTCCCTATATAAAAAAAAATATACTTTAAAAATTCATGGAGTAAAGACTTGCTCAATAAAAACTATATTCTGAAAAAATGCATGGAGTAAAGACTTCTGCAATAAAATCGTATGGATATTACAAATGCAGATTAAGAACGCAAACAGTGAGTTAAAAATATTTAATATTATTTATTTTTATAAGTAGTTTTTTTATTATATTATTTTCTGAAAAAACGTGTATATATATAGATTTTTAACTGTATGGAACACTTCAAAACACTATATTTATATCAGACTAATAAAAATGTAGATAAACAACCCTAAAAGTAAGAAAAAATTATTATTAACTAAAAGCCTCAGTTGTTTTCAAATGAAAATCGAAATATTCGCAACTCTCAAGCACTCGTCGTGCTTCCATGTAGCACAGTGTAATCGATAAGCTTAGTGGAAACCAATGACAACCTGTTGGGCCTAAGCCAAAAATTGCTTTGATAAGTTCTTGCAGAGTGCGGGGGGAGAGTGAGAGCCTGCCTCCTCGTCTCCACCTAATGCTGAGCTCACTCCAAGCTCATTAAATTTGATTGTATTATCGACTTTTATCGCATTTGACCAAACGGGCGCGGCGCTTTCTTCGTACTGCCAATTCGATTTGGCCCTAAGATGATGCAGGGCGGCAACGTCAAAGAAAAATCTCCGACGATTGACATTTGAAAGAGATGTCAAAACAATCTCTGGCACCTTTTGCTCGCTGACTTTGATTTCATTACAAGACTTCGGTATGGGTGGATATATGGGTGGATGGATGTGTGTGTGTGTGTGTGCTTGCCGAGGGGATTGCTTGATTGGCAACGTGTTGATGTGCGCAATCAACCGAGTTGTCATGTGCTTCGTCCAGTTCAGGGACGATTTGTCGACGCCTCTAACGGCTCCGCCCCAATCCCAAACTGAAGTTCGGGCCATGTGATATCAGTTGTGCAGACTCATTGCTATAAAAAAGCTGTAAAGTGTTGCTCGAATTGAATGCAAGCAATCTGATAGGTACTATAAACTATTTAGAGACTCATTTGGCGAAATTAGAACTGTGGATAATACGTTTACGACAGATTGTGCAATAAATTGTACCATAAAATCGAGTCAGAATGAAGGAAGTAACTTGGGAGAGACTAAAGAGTCGAAAATATAGAAAGTTAACAAAATGTGTTACTCTCTATATATTCATATAAAACTCGATATTTCTAATGCTCGAGAACGAACTACCTTTCTCTCTCGTCATCGGCTTTAAGTACCCATTTCACTTAGTTGTTTTTTATGCCCAGCCCCCTACTTTATCAGCCTAAAAGCCCATAAACTAGCGACCAATTTTCAACAATAGCTTCTCCTCTCTCTCTCTCTCCCTTGTCATCTGTCTGGTCTTGTGTAGGTGTGTCAAGTGAACGAAATAGACAAATTTATTATGGCAATTCCGACGCCCACTGGGACCGCTTGCCAAGTGCTGAAAGACCTATGGAAACTAAGGCCATAGCCACCGCGCCGACCACATGCGAAGTTCCATTCCGTTTCGCTTCGTTCCATTGTCATTAATTGATAACAATTTCTGGCACAATTGCTGGGGGCAAGGCGCCGCCTCGTTTCCTTTATGAATTGTGCCACACAAAAAATCTAAATAAATAATAAATATTGAGAGCATGATAAAAGTGCGAAAGAAGGCATTTTTATTTATATATAACTTTCTACTGATAAACAAAAAACGAGCAGAAAAAGCCACGTCGCCTGTCAACTGTCACATAAATAAATTATATTTATTTGTAGTAGGCAAAAAGTTTGGCCGACATCGCTTCCTGTGCGCCCTCTCGATTGCCATGACAGCTGTGGAGGGCGGGGCAGTGGGGACTGTGGGGTTTGTCGCATTTAATAATGACAACTCATCAAAAATGTATATGACCCACTTGCGGCGCCCCCCGCTCATCAACCAGAAGATGCCAGGGAGTAGACACGGAGAGACAACGAAACAAAAACGATGAAACAAACAACAAAAAAACACAACAAAACGAACCCAAAAACGATCCCATTCTAGGCGAAAGTTGAGGAAACTTTTTCATCGGAGCCCGCCTCGTATCTGCGTGGAGCTCGTATCAAGTGCCGTTGGCGTTTTATGGCAATTGGATCGTCCTCCCGGGGAGTCGGGACTGGCACAGACACACAGGCCCCAGCTGAGGCTAAGTGCTCAAATTAGTTGCGGGGCGTTCTGGGGCAGGCGACAAAAGTGTCGGTAATTGAGAGCAGCAGGATGCGACACCAACAAAAAAAAGAAAAAGAAACGCAATGAAACACAGCTACATGCACATATCTGACTGACAGTCTGCTGGTCACGCCTGTTATATGTTGGTCTATAACATCTGCCAATGTTAAAAAATTATTTAGGGGGAAAAACTGTTATTGAAATTCTAGCAATATTTCTTACTTCTTTTTAACACTTAACCGTAAGTTCATCGAATTTATTTTTGTTAAATACAACTTTAATTTAAATATTTACATTGGACTTCCTAAAACTGATAAATACTTGAAATATATTTTTATTAAATTAAACGTATTTTAAACTTAATTAAATTTTGTCCTTGTTTTTGATCTTTAAGTTCCAAAGAAGCCATAATATATCTAAAAAAAATACTTAAAGAATCCCAGAAGAAATGGAAATTTACCGTCAATAATATGTTACACTTAATTGATTATTCTTCAAATTCAAAAAAGTTTTAATAATTCTGTCAGTTAAAAAATCAATAAAAAACTCTACAACATTTCATACTACACCAAATGTTTTACCGAAGATTTTCCAATTATTTTACAAGTTTCAACTTTACCTGGATTTCAATATGTATAGATATTTATAACTATGCGCAGCCATTTCCCGCTTTTACCAACAGTTCTCTCCACCTCCCATTTGCCTGTTGCAGCTTTCTGAATAAAGTCATTTGACCGAGTTTTGCCCTGTGCCTGTTGCGGCAATGTACTATACTAATTGCTCAACGCATCAGTTGCCTGACCAATTTTGCATAAAACCTGCACGAGAAGAGCGGGAAAAAATACTCGACCAGTTGACCGGATAACCACTTGGCCGAGGGACAGTCCAAATGCCCATTGAGGCTGACCGCAGCGCACACACAAACTGGAATCAATGGCCACACGGGCAATTGAACACATCTGTTGCTATGAAAGTGTATGTGCAAAAGCAAAATATGGAACAATTACAGGGCACAGCAGCGAAGAGAAGTCTATTCTGCGCCGTTCTCTGAATCGATAAGCCAGGCCAAAAATAACCTCACTGAAAGAGGAAAAAACCTGGCACAATCTAAATTCAATTTGTGCCTACAGAAAATGGGAAAATTGACACTGAACTACTGAGAGGAGGATGCCAGGGCAGGCAGGCATTAAATTTCCAATAAACTGTCAGAAAAAAAAGGGACAAAGCCGAAGGCTGTACGAGAGTTCTTATTTCTCTTTTTATTTCACTTTTTAATTATGTTTTCAATTAATTATGCGGCAACACATTTTTGCCGAAAAGTTTTTGTTTTTGTGCTTTTGTTTTTTTGCTGCGCGTTTATTTAATTACCGCTAAGAGGCGCCAACAGAAAGCGGGCGTTGCCTTCTTCCTTTGACTTGCCCCATCGTTCGCTCCATTTTCGGGCTTATTATTATGCCACACGAATGGCAGGCAGTTAACAGCTGTTAACGCCATTGCGTGCCCGGCCAAGTTAACGGCCTACCGAGCCGTGAGTCACCTGCAATTGACGGCCGCAGGGGCGTAACAATTGCTTTTCGCCTCGTGCAACCCTTCATTTTGCCTGGCATTACGCATACGCAGCGTTTGCCGACTGGCATGAATGTAATCGCATAAGAGGAAAGCAGCTGCTTGCAAGATGGGTGAGGTGGGCGAAAACAATCAAAGTTTGCCACAGGCTGTAGAAAAACAACAAAGGAACTAAGTTAACTTTGAACCGTGCTTAAATACCCTAAGGTTTTTGAAGTGATGTAAGGAATAGTCATACAAAATAATGGTAATTATAGTGACACTAAACTAAATTGTCTGTCTACTACATACATATATATTTTTTTTTCGACTTTGTAAAACTTTATTGCTTTGTAGGGTATCTGAAAGCACTTTTAAAAACGTGTTGTTTCACCTGTGAATCTAGAGACTTTCGCCGAAATCAAAAAGGGCATGAAAGCTTTATTGGCCCAAAACGAAGGAAAGAAAGAAAACGAAAAAGAGACGAAAAAAAAACCCTTTGCTAATGGCTTCATTTGTAGTAAGGCTAAAGTGGAGCCAGAAGAGTTCTCAAAAAGGGTTTGGGTACTTGCAAGGGTGTTGGACTGTTCCTCGTAAATTGCCACGTTATGCGGGTAATATGAAAAAATCATAAATAATTAGAGATTGGTGCCTAAGTGAGATTTGTTGTATACGCATTAATATGGGACAGGGAGAGAAAGTAATAATCTATGATAACCTTGATACAAGGATATTAGCCAAGTTTGCAATGATTTCAAATATATGTATTCAAATCTTAGAATATTATAATTTTGTTTTTTTATTATTACTGTTATTATTACAGTTATTATTTTTTATGAATATTATTGTTTGTATTTATATTTATTTATTTATTGTTTTTTCTGCTAGCAATTATTGTTTAAAAATATAAAATAAATAAATAAATAAAATATATTAATATGTTTTTTTTTTGATTTTTATTTATTTATTATTTATTAAATTTCACAATCCGCTTTATTCCTTTCCTTTACGTTTGTAAAGCTTCGTAAATTAGTTTAATCTCCTGCCACTTTATAACGTTTTTTTGCCTTTCAGCAACACAAACTCTTTGCCAAATTATTTTATGCCGAACATTAATAACAGACTTTGTTGGCCAACTCTATTAGCCATTCCAGGCCGCTTTACCGCATGATTAAAATTGAATTTAATGAACGCTGCTCTCGTTCATTCAAGTTTCAAGTGATTTACTACGGACCACAAATGCCGTTTATCTGCGCATAAATCTCATTCCATTTCATAATTTTGTATGCGTTATACACTATTTAATGTGTTGACAGATGGCAGCAGTGTGAAGAAGAGAAGAAAAGGAAGGGGAAAAACTCCCTCAACATTTTCAATTTTTTTGTTTGGCATTTACACTTAATTAACTGCACTTTTTGAAGCACATAAATTCCACTTGATTAAACCATTAGCTGCACTACAATTTTTCCTTTAAACAAAAACAAAGCATCAGGCACAGCCACATGCACACTCACACTCACTGGCACACACACGCACGCACACCCTGCAATTAATTCATTAAAAAGCAATGGCAACGACCACGCGTATTTCAATGAACCGAAACGCGAGTAGGGAAACGGGTGCAGGGCACGCTTTCTGATATCTCTCGTATTTTCCTCGTATTTTCAACTTAAAAATTTTCCGACGTTTTCACTCGACGTGCGTGCGATCGCCAACAGACTGAAAGAGAGCAGAGCCAGAGCAAAGCAATGCCCAGCGCTCCTCCAGTGCGAGAGAATCTATTTTTGGCAGAATGCTTGGCAACATTTTCGATACGCTGCAGCAACATTTTCAGCTTCGAAAATGCAGCGGGAAATAAAATAGAAAATTCACCTCTATCTATGATTCGTTTCTCAATAATTCCGTGAAGCGGAAATGAATTAAGTTCTCTTCTTTCCCACAACTTAAAGCACTTGCCGAAAATCTGTACTCAATGCGAGATTTTCAATTACCCATCCCCCGGTCGGATCTCTGACGACTTTGCCATATTTGGAAGGTACACGGAAAATATTTAAATTACAAAATAAACAATTAGATTCCGAAAGGGGAGCTGCTCACGCAACGCCGTCTGCCAGATGCCAGTGGCAGCAGCAAGTGCCCCCAACAATAAAAGGAAAGTCATGAAGAAAGCATTAACATTACAGCTACAACAACACCAAGAGGAAGAAAGAACAATGCATAGTTGTAAAAAGAAAATGTTCTTCATATGCTCGAGGGATGCTCCGGGGTGATTGCAGGGCTTTGGGATTGGGATCGGGGCCGAATTGGGCTTGGCTGGGTGGCATCTGCGTCTGCTACCAGTTGCAGAACACAATGGACAGCAGCGGCAACAGCTAAATGCAAATGTAAATGAAATAAAATCTCACCGAGCAAACGACGTGAAAAGTTTTCAGTTTCAGATCTCGTTGTGCTCGCAATGCAAATAGTAACGTCGACCGAAACTCATTTGGATTTTCGAGCAGAGAATTGAAAGCCGAGAAGGCGGTAACAAATAATACCCAGCAGCGGAATAATTAAGTAGATATGACAAAGCAGATCTACTACAGTTTTTCAAACAGAAATTCATTTATATATTAAAGTAAGACTTGCAAAGATTATTATTTTATTACTATTATAAAGCATATTTTTAGATTTGTTTGACTTAAAATTAGTCTCTTCAGAACATCCTATTAATTATTTTTGCATATGCAAACAGGAAGGTATGTTAAGTGTTTACGCATAGCAGTTGAAATCATATGCTCTATAGAACTTAAGGTATTCCTGTTAACTCTATTTTATTTTCTAAATGTACATAACTTTTTATATACATAATTACATAGTGCTAATGTCCATTTTTAAGAGCTTTATAGAGCTAAAATGTTGCCTTAAATATTTATATAAGTATTTATATTTTGAGCTATGACCAAAGATTCTATTCTCCAATAAACTGAAGCTCTTCCTATCAACTCCCTTGCTATATCCCAGGACAAACAAGCGTTGTAACCACTTTTAGTTAAAGTATTTGTAAGTCTAGCTTTACCATTACACTATCCTTTATTCAACTTTTAATAAACATAAAATGAAGCGTACACAGACATAGACTTATGCAGAGACAACAGATCAACAGACAAGCAAACATACCGCAAGCACACACCGTTGCCCGCATATCACAAAGTTATTCACTTCACTTGAAAATTACTTAGCTTCCACAACATTGTACCTGTAACTTTAAACAGTCTAAAAGCCACTGACTGGACAGTGCTCTCCTGTAAGCTCGCTCCCCTCCCCGCGCTGTGTGAAGTCAACTGTCAAGCCAGTATAAAATTAGCGTTGTTACCATTAGAGGTAAATACACAGAGATATATATACATATATTTTCTATATAAGGCCAAAGTAAACTGTGCAACAACCACGTGCAACAATTTACAGGCAGCATGCAAACTCATAGAGCAGCAGTACAACAGTGCTGGCAGAAATATTGTGCATACTTAAACAGAAAGCTCACGCACTGGCGTAGCAAGCGAAGGGGCTTAGAATTTAAGGTGTGTTTAACATAAGAGTAAATTGAAAAGTAAGAAAATATATTTTAAGAGCTTACTCATTAATAATTATTAATGATATATTATTTTAATATATATTTGTATTATTTCTAATTAGCTATGATTATTTTAATTTTTTTCCAGTTTTTTTTTGTTTTTTTTTTTTTTTATTTGATATTAAAAAGTAGCACACTGATAATTTAATTAATTAAATTAATTTTTACTCTCTTTGATTTTAAATATATTTTTATATTATTACTTATTATGGTTATTTTAAGTATATTTTCATTTTTTATTGTATTTGCTTTACAGAAGTAGATAATTTATATATTATTAGAATATTTTTAGATTTTTTCTATATTATTATCATGTTTTATGTTTTTAGCACTTACAATTCTTCAGAATAATATACCTATTGCTTTTTAATTTATTTAAAATTAATTTAAATACTTAATAGATTGTTTTTAATTTTGTAATATTTATTTTTTATTTATTAAGTATTTACTGTACTATACTTTTCTATTCTCAAAAGTGTATTGTCAAGCGTAACAATTCTGCAAATTAATCAAAACTTTCGAAGGCTTCGACTCAATTACAGCTACCCCAATTTGCTGATACCTTCCATTTAACTAGAATCACCCGAAAGGTTGCCTGCCAGATTTGCAACTAATGACAGCCCATTGAGTTGGACAGGAGGCATCCATTTGCTTTTAGCCCCCTTTTTCGCAGTGCCACTGCAGGCAGACGACGCATCTATATCTAAATATATGCAGCATGTTTCACAACATCGAAACGTTTGCTATGCCAACAACAACAATAACAACAACTGGAGTATAGCAGGAGCAGCAAGTCAGTTGTGCTTACGATATTGCCACACGCTATTTTTATAAACAATTTCGCCAGTTGACAAGCGACGGCGTCAGGCAAGGTCCCGCCCCACTTGGGAGGGTGGATGGGTATGGAAGCGGCAGAAAGAAGAGTGAGGAGGCGACATGGCAACTAAGTGGCCTGGATGTCAATGGGGCTGTGCACTGCGGTGCAGCTTGGGGTAGTGCTAGGTCTCGGTCGAGGTCTGAGTGTTGGGCGGGGGTGTGGCAACGCCTTTCCTAGTTAGTTGCTGTGCTGTGCGTTTTTTTCGCTGTGCCAGAGAATATTGCAAATTGCCATTGCAAGTTATTCTCGATGTTGTTTTTGTTGTCGCGTTGACCTGATGAAGACTAATTGCACTCAATGTGGCGTGAAAGCAGCACCATCTATGGCCTTTGCTTATACAGTGAGACAGAGAGCGCTTTGAATGCATATCCAACATCGACTTCACGCAAAACTCAAAATCTAATTGAAACTCCAAAACTCACGAGCAGACATAAACAAAACTCGGCCTGCTGAAGTTTACGCTTAATTAAGTAAACTACTCATGTTAATTAACGCAAAAGACAAACAGAGAATATCGGAAGAGCCAGAGATCCCCAAAACCGAAAGGGGGCAAACTCTACAAGCACTATTTATAGGACACTTGAAAAATGAAATTTTAAATAAACACGCTGCGCCGCGACCAAATTAGAAGTCAACAAACTTGGGCATGGGAAGCAGACGCTGTCAAGCTGTGAGAATCTCCAAACTAATTGCTTTCAATTCCGCAAGGAAATCGGTAAGGAAATTATTGAACTCCTCAATTCGTTACTGAGTTTTAAATTCTAACTCAATTTACTAAGCGCTATAAACAAGCAATAAAGCAATTTTCTGGGTACAAATCAATGTGTAACCCATCAATAACTTTCAAACGTATATGAAAGCTAATCAAATTCAAATAAAACAAATTTTGGTAATTTGTAACTTATGTAAATTAAAAAACAGAGAATAGTATATTTGTATAATACAATTTCAAATGAATTGGCATATTAAAAAAAAAAATTTTGTTATTTTATATTTTAAAAATTTCATAAATTTATTCATTGAAATTGTTATTTGGTGAATTTTTTCTATATTTTTTATTGTTATTGAAATATTTAATACATTTATTTTTTAAATTATTTATTATTTAAATGGTTTTTCAGTAGTTGTCTTTGCCATTCATTCATTTTTTTTTTTTTTTTAGTATTATTATTATTATTAACTTTTATTATAGAACATTATAGTTATTTTCGATTTGATGTACTTCATTTTATATACTTAATTTTTTTATTCAAATTATTGATATAATTTAATGCATTTTTGATATATATATATTTTTAATGTTATTGAAATATTTAATGCATTTATTTTTTAAACTATTCTTTATTGAATTAATTCAATTAAATTATTTATATATTTTTAAAAATTGTCATTGCATTTTATACAATTTCATAATTTTATTTATTAAAATTATGATTTTGCTGCATTTTTCCTATATTTTGTTTATTACATTACATTATTTATAATTTTCATTATTTTCTTAGTATAAATAGTATATTAATAAATAAGAATGGATAGCAAAGAAAACTGTTATCCATTCTTATTTATTTTTATATATTCTTCGTCATGATTTCTCATTAAAACCTTGAACTTTGAGAGACGCCGCCTGCTCGTCGGGTATTCCCCAGGGGCATTCCATGGAGATGAGTCTTCCTACCTTTCCGCCTTGTGCTTCGGTATTTGTATACGTTTTTATAAACAAAATCATATATGGATAGAGCACAGAGCACATATGCGTCGTGGCACAGCACTCAACTAGGCGTGTCACAGCCTCCCCGCCACAACTTTGACAAAATAAATTGCGTCAAGTTCAACGCCGCCAAATGTCGAAGACGAAACGGGGAACTTGCCACGGGCGGTGGCACTAAAAATAAATTATAAAAAAAGGAAAAAAGTCGCGACAAGGCACGAGGAGAATGTCAACGTGCCTCATAATTAATTGCGAAAAAGTGTGGGCACGTTCGGCTTAGGATGGTGAAGGGGGGGAACATAGAGGGTACTCTGGACAACTTTTGACGGATCGCATGCGGAAGGAAGCATAGGGCGTATAATCTACAATTTCTCATTGTAGCTTTTTAAAAAATAATCAGTTATACGATGGCAGACTACGAAACATGATAGATTGCCAATAATTATCTAACTTTTCCAGAACTTTGTTTTAAATTTTAAATATGTTCAACTTTCTAATTGGCAGTTCTTTGCAATCCTTTTACGAGCTCTCGTCAAATCCTTCTATTCTCTGCAGGCTACAAATCACGTGCTTATTAAACCGTTCCCAGAACATCAATAAACCCAACGACGTCGACAAGGACACGAAGTGCACTGTGCTCTGTGAGAGCGACATCGAGCAGTTTTATCATGTCGTTAGCAACATTGTTGCCCTGCTCGAGACTTGCGGCATGCGTGTTGACAGTTTGTCGCTGGGGCTTTGGCTGCAGCTGATTTACTCGCAGCCATACCCCGCTTATATAGCACGGGGTATGCAGTAGAAGAGTGGACGGGGACCTGTCGATAACCTTATGCTCTCATGTATGTATACTTTGATTAGGCTATAAACTGTTTCCTACTTGATTTATATTTATTTCTAAAGGGGTATGCAGTAACAGAGTAAAGCGAAGACCTTTTGATACCCTTTGCTCTCGTAAGGTATATATATTTTCATAAGGCTGTAAGCCTAATTTTTACGGGAGTTTCGCCTATTTCAGTCATGCATTTTACCTTCAATCAATTTCCACAAATTATTTTTCATTTTTCAAGGCTATTTTCATACATTTTTTAATATTCCTCAATTTTCTTTGTATATTTTCTGCACTTCAACGTGCTCCTAGAATATATATAATAATAATATTAAGAAACTTAATGACTTCTTCCGAATTCCTTCGAATTTTTTTGTAACACTCATGACAAACAATACGGAAATACGCTGAATTTTTAAAAAAAATAGATGAAGGGTATAACACTACAACTTTGATGTTTTCTCATTCGTTTTAATGTATATGCCTATAAATTGATAGTTCAGTATAAGCCTACTTGTCAGTCTCGTTAGATATAAAAAACCAAGAGCAAAAGCTCAGCTACTTAACGGCAGTAAAGGGTATCTCGTGGCATGGACGTTCTTTCGCCATGACTTTTTTATGCCCCTGGCGCTGTATTTTTAAACTTTTATGCATTCCATTTATCCAACATGCAACCACGTTGTGCATGTCACATAATTATGAGCATCGCGATGCATATTCTTCGCCCTCTCTGTCCGCATTGCGCTCTTCTCCTACTCCCTGTGCCTCTTCCCGTCTGGCATCATTATTAAAGCCTTTAAGCGTGAGCATACAGGCCAAATATGTAGCGAGCATTTTTGTTGTTTTACGACGCGCTAAGTAGGGTAGAATGCAGTTCGCGAGAGTGTGTGCGTGACAGGTTGTGTGTGTGTGCGTGTGTGTCTGTCTGGTTATAAAGTCAATTAAATATGTATAAATTTAATGAGCGCCAGGGCAGAGTTTAATGAGTACACGACAAGGCAAACAGGTAGAAAGAAGCTTACGGCAAAAGCTTCAATAAAATATATGCAGCATACGATAAGGCGCTACGATAAAATGTTAATCGCCTTACAATACTGTATATTCATGTACCTATATATACAACGAATTAAATATTGAAATAATTTGTTGCCACTTTGTATTGGGCATTGCCGCCCGAGAAAACCAACAATCCGGCTTTAAATTCGTTATATACGTATAAATTCAGTTGTATACTTATGGCAATTGGAATTTTCTTAATTTCGCTCAATTACGGAGCGTGCTCAACGCACTTCAAGCGGATCGAAGTGCGCTAAGCTACTTACTACCTTTTCCTTATCAAAAGCACTCGCACAGCCCAAAGACAAGGCCGATGGGAGACGTCTCGAAATCGGCTTACCTGCAACGAGATAAATGAACCAAGAGATGAAACACATAAATATGATTATACTGGTAAATACGAGAGCTAATTAGGAGCTCATTTAAATATGCAAAACACGGAGAAGAAGCAGAGGAGGATGAAACTAATTAGTGGGAAAAGCGCCTTGCGACGTTGGTGAAATCGGCCTAAAGGCGATGCCATAACTAACTTAGTCCGAATTCAATTTCAACAAGCTCCTAAAATATGTTGAAAAATTCTGGAAATTCTGCTTTCGGTTCATAGCTGAATCGCTGCGTAAAAAGGTTAAGCTGCGCCCAGCTGGCGGCTATTTGCCAACGGGGTGGCCCCTCCCGCTGCTGGCCCTGTCACCGGGCATCCTGTGTAATACCCTAATATCCGTTCAGCTCGTTATCCTTTCGCATTTGACATGTGTAAGTGCCTGTCAAGCGCCTCACAATGATATTTTTCCGTTTCACTGTCCGCTTTTAGACGTGTGGCACCTTCTGCTTTTGCCTGTAGCTCGTACTCGTCTCCCGTTGTTGTCCTTTTCTTTGCTCGCCTTCCGCTGCTGATTTTATTTACATTTCTAGCATTCTTTCTTGTATGCTAATATTTTTGGGGGCATGTGTGTGCCCGAGGCCAAGCCGTAGCGAGCGGAGTAAAAATGGCAAAAAAAAGGTCCTTGCTTGGGACCGACAAATTGCCAAGTCCATTGCCTGTTTGCAGGCACTATAAGCTGTTTTTCAGCCCTTCCCCTTCACGGAATACCTGCAAATCCTGATCCATTGCCCATTTTCAAGCTGTCTCCCGATTGCGCCAACAAATGCCCAGCTTAAAGCCCACTTTAACAGGACTTACAACAAATTGTTGGCCGTCATGCGACTAATCCCTGTTTTATTCCATATAAAAGGAACGTATATATATAGGAAAATTACTCTAACACACAATCGACTGGACAAATCCAGACGTACTTTGAGTGATTCAAGTTAATTTCAAGTGTGTCAAGTATTTGTAAATTAGTTTACACCGAACACAGCACTAATCTCTGCTTGATTGACAATCAAGTTGTACTTAAGTGAACTCTACAATACACAGTACAAGAAATTATTTATGTATTATATTGCATACAACTTCACAAAAGAAAAGAAGGAACAATAATGAAATATTAAGGGAACATTAGTGTAGCACGTACAATTTGAAATAAAATACGTGGGTCGTTCAATATGTCTTCAGAAAAAATAAATAATAATAACAAATATAAGAACACTGTTTTTTGCAGAATTTTTTTTTTTTTCAACATAGTCCCCTTTTAGCTCTACACACTTTGCCAATTGTTTTTCCAACATTTTTATCCCATCCAAAAAATAGGATTTCGAATTTCTTCACGCGGATTTTCTAAGGACTTATTGAACGACCCTCGTATATATAAAAAATTAATATTATTTCTTAAACAGAATCTAATTTCTTATGTGCGTGATACGTAAAATAAGAACAAAAATATATATATATATTAGAACATAAGCCAAAATGATATATACATGTATTTGTTTGTATGAGAAAGTGAATTACATTTTCATTAAATAAAATAAAATAAATAACATGTGCGAAAAATAACAAAAACCTTTTAAATTAAAAATAAGTAATAATTAAAATTAAAGAACTATTATATTTGCTTCGAAAAAATGTATATTTATCTATTATGTGCTATACCTACGACTGTAGCTACACATAACAGACAGAAAAATTAACTCGCGTTTTATTGCTCTCCATGAATACATTTGCCATATATATGAATATACTTCAAGCATTTTCAATATGTGCAAAGTTTACAAGCCGCTCACATATTTACTTCGAAGACCTTTTTTCTTACCAGTGTATTACATTTAATTTAAATAAAATTTGAAAAGCACATAGATAAAATCATCTTTAAGCCTGGTTAGCCATGGCTGTACATTGTTTTCCGGCCAACATGCGACGCAACATTGGCCGGTCTGGTTTAAGCCTCGATGGGGTTGCATAAGCAAAAGTTTCTCATTAAAATGAAACTTTGTTGCATTATAAACTTCCTTGGCTGCTGCTGCTGTTATAGCTGTTTGTGTGGTCGCCATACACACACACAACCACACACACCCCCTCTGCCAGTCTGTCTGTCTGTTTGGCACCCAGTGGAGTTGCGAGTGGCCTTAAACTGATAATTGGATTTAATTTTTGAGTAGCCCGAACAACGCTCAAAATCTGCTGCTGCTGCTGCTGCAGCTCTCAGTTGGCCATTAGAGCGAGAGCTAACAGTCGCACCTAACGGAAGGGAGTGGCAGACCCGGGGAGGGACACTGCGAGATTCGGTTATGCTGTGAAAATTTTGACATGTGCTTGTTATAACAATGCTTTCCCCTTCTCTGGGGGGCTTAGGGGCTAGTCATAAGCAAGCCATTCCCGAGGGGAGAGCACAAAGCAGACTTAGCATAAGACCCGGTGAAAGTGTCTCTGTGTGTGTGTGTATGTGTGACTCTCGCATAAATATTCATTTTCTTGACTTTTACGTCGTGCCAAAAGGGGTGGCCGCTCGTCGACTACATCGAATGCGTGTTACATAATCCCCTCACCGACCAGCCCCCTCCCCCTCTGCACACTCTGCTCTACAGCAAGTGGGGCTAATTTTTAATTTTTATGGTTCACATGCTTCTGGCCCTTCAGCCGAGCTCGTAAAATGAATAATTGCCACTTTTTGGCTCCAGTAGCTTTGCGGGGCTAATAAAGCGTCGCCGACGCCGACGTCGACGCCGACGGCAACTGCGACGCCAGTGGCGCCCTTCAACAAATGGAGATTAATTTTATTATAATGTTCGCAACGGCAAACGGGATTTTGTGGGCGTGCTCGTCATGCGAGTGCAGCAGAAGTGGATTTTGGCCAACGTCAAACCGTCCGCAGTAACAGTACCAGTCCCAGCCGCTGTCCCTGTCCCTGGGCCCAGTTGGGTTCCAAATTAATTTGGGGACACATGCACAGAAGGTGTGGGGTCTGAAGGGGGTTTGCTAGCAATTTTGTTTGACCAGCATAAGTGAGTGTGTGTGGGTGTGTGTGTGTGTGTGAGTATACACTCGATTATGTGCTTCGAGTCCTCGCTCCATGACGAGGCATAAAAGAGATGCTCTGGCCCTGCATGCGCGACTAATCAAGGACTGAAGGGTCTTGACATTAAACGCTCAGACATTGGGTGCTTAAGAGCTCATGTTGCTAGTGGACTGGGAATGTTACTTCATATGATGCTAGGATATGATTGGCAGTAAAGGCATTATTTTATTAATGAAAAAGAAACGTTTAGCAAAATATGATGAATAATAGCTACCGGCACTATGTTGTAAAAAGATTTTTTTTTTAAATATTGTTAAATGAATAGACAAGCATTAAACAAGCATTTTGATTTAATTATTATTTATAAAAAAAATTACAACGTAAAAATACTTTATCTCAAATAAAATCTTAAAAGAAATAATACTAAAATAAATACAAAACAATTTATTATTGTTGTTTCAAATTCTGTAGCCCATTTTAAAGGAATTTCCCTCAAAAATATCAGGAAAAACCAAATAAACTTACTGTTTATATTAATAATAAAAAACTACTTATAATTGAATTAACTAAATATATATAAGTTGATATAAAATGAATATGTATGGTAGTTTAATTTCCCAAATACATATTGATGGATTACAATTCTTTAAAAATAGTTTTTTTTTGTTTTTCTCTCAGTGTTTCTTAAGGCTGAGTAAATTTGCATTTCTTGTTCGATTAAAAGTGGATTTGAAGCTTCCAAAGTGACACGACTTGATCAAGTTTTAGCACGCATCATAGAAATAAATTGAACAAAACAAAGACTCCATCGTCTTACTACGTTTCATTCCAAGTACTTAACTGAACGCTTCAATGTGCTTCTCGCTGAGTACTTGTAACACAGGATTATTTTTAAGTGCGGGGTATATAGTAGTCGAGTGTTCAGAGCCGCCACTCTATGTTGCTTGTTTTTCAGCCTCAAATACACAATCTACGCACTTGTTTTTCGAAAATACATTTCAATATGTACGCCCCCTTTAAAAGCAGCGCAAATCCAGGCACTCCGAAACAATCATACGCCTGAGTCAACAGTTACGAGCAGAGAGAATGAGCTGTAGGGGATGTCGACTGTCTGGCCGACAGGTCGGCAGGCTAGCTGGGAGTTTTTGTGCATAAATCACTTTCACTTGTTTACACAAATAGGCGCAAATGCGAAGAGAAAGGAAGACCCCAGAAACACTACGAAATTTTCAATTTTTTCGCTCAGCAATTTCTGTCAGAGCAGCAAAAAAAGAGTCATCCGAGTGGGGTCAGCTGAGGCAGAGGCCGGAGCGGTCCTCAAGCGCCCACACAAATATTGAAAGGAAATAATAACAACAGTTAAGCAAACATTGTACCACCCGGCCGGGTCACGTTCTGGGGCTTAAGTCTAGCACAGCCGCCCGAGCGGAGGAATCGAAAATGGACCCCGAAATACATTCGCAGTACACTGTGAGGCTATATAAACAATTTAAGCGATACTTTTGTTTATTATTATTTTTATGCCGTCGCCACAAAATGCAAAATTAATATGCAGGAACTGGAAGCAAACCCCGCCTTTCTCCCGTGTGCCAGTGTTTGTTCACGTAGTCAATCGTTGCCTGCTTTCGGGTCGAGCTTATGCGACACACACGAGCTAAGCCCATAATTAACTCTCAGAAGTTGGGGCTGGCCGTGCTGCCAATTATGCTGATGGCCCAATAACATATTTGGCTCAATTAAATCAACACGCGGCCCTCCGCATCAAAATAATCAAAATAAATAAACAATGGCAGACCCCAAAGAGAGAAACAACAACACAGAGAGAAAACAGAAAACACGAAAAACAACAAAACTTTTTGGGCCGACAAAAAAAGTTAGGCCCAAAAGTTTAGCCAACTGAAACTTTTGCCAGCTATTAGTGGAAGAAGGTAGACAGGGGACAATGAGAAGGCGGGGGAGGAGTGGGAGCAGGAGGCGCTGCCTCATGCGTGCCGCCAAATTGTCTTGGGAAATTATTTTTTAACACACAACACGACAAATAGGCGAGATGCGAGTGCTTCTCGGGTAGAGGCCTAGGCAAAAGATCCCGTCAAGATTTTCTACCTATTGTCGCAGTTGGAGAGAGAAAACTTCGTCCTGGGCTATTGAATTTAATGCGTAGTAAAAATCTCGTGCAAATGAGCATTTTTTGCTATTTACATTTTATTTAAAGCATGTCAAGTTTTATTTCATAGGCCATTGCAAAGTTTTTTAACTGAACTTTACTCATGAAAATGTTGTAAAATGCAACTCACAATTTTCTATAGGTTTTGGTTGAAACTGCAAAAGTTTGAGAGGTAAACGAACGTTTTTATACCATTTACCCATTGAAAATGGGTAAAAAATGGTATATTAACTTTGTGCAAATGTATGTAACAGGCAGAAGGAGGCGTGGCAGACCATACAAAGTATATATATTCTTGATCAGCATCAATAGCCGAGTCGATTTGGTCATGTCCGTCTGTCTGTCCGTCTGTCCGTCTGTCCGGCTGTCCGTCTGTATGAACACACAGATCTCAACTATTAAAAGAGCTAGAGGCACCAGACTTGGTGGGAGTGTGCGTGTATTCAATACACACAAGAAGTTTATTTCAAACTTGATGTGACACGCCCACCGCCTCCGCAAATTGATAAATGCGTATTTCGATTTTTTCCAAATAATTCAATAATGAAAAGAGATAAACGCACCAAATTTGGTAGGGGGTTGTCTTGCAACATTATGCAGAAGTTGGATTTTAGACTTTTGGATGCCACGCCCACCGCCTCTAAAAAACACATTTTTATAGTTTAAAAGAACACTAGAAAAGCTAGAAGCACCAAATTTGCAAGTAAGGTGCCTGGTAACATTACGGAGAATGCGGAATTTCAACTTTTGGATGCCACGCCTACCGCCCCCAAAAATCGATTTTGTAAATCGGTAAAGCAAATTATAGGAAAAGTAGAAAAGTTTCCGAAATTTTTTTTAGGTATTATTGTAGATAATAATAATATTGACCAACCCTATAAATTTAAATCCGATCGGACAATAAACACAGAAGTTATAGGCACGAGAAGTTTCGCTCACAGCATTAGAGGCCCGACGCCGACGCCGACGCCGACTGCGCACGAACAGTCGTCGTGTAGACAGTGTGCAGTCGGCATGTGCCATTAGCGTCAATGCATGTGAATTTGTCCTCGAAAATATGCGATGCGTTGTTATTCGCCGAATAAAAGTAATTAATATTAAGAATTAGTTTTTAACAGCGAAAGGTAAATGGTATCTTACTGTCGAGTGCACTCGACTGTAGCTTTCTTCACTTGTTTTTTTTTGTCAATTTGAGTCTTACATTAATTACTAATTAACTGAAGCAGATCAAAGAAACGCTTTGACTATTAAGTCAAGAATCAAGTGAAGAGAGCTCTAATGGAACAGCTATTTAGCTATTTGACGCCTTTCAACCACGTTTTACTGTTGCGCCTTAAGCTTAAGTGACAAAATGGGCATTATGGAAAATAGTTTCGTGAATACCTTCTGTGTTTTTACAGACTTAATAATATAAAAAAAGTTCAAAGTACTGTTTACGCTGCTCAATTATATAAATCATGTCCCTTTTTTTTAAGACATACAAAAATAATATAAATACAAAAAGAAAAAATATATATATTTTCCTTTTTAATATTTTAAAAATTAAAAAAAATATATAAATTTTGTATTTAATAAGAATAATTTACTTAAAAAAATTGCATACACAATAAAGAATAAAAATCAATAAACCGTTCATTAGATGAAAGGTATAAAAAGCACAGGACAGTTTTATACTCTTGTAAAACACAATACCTCTTGTAATAGGTTTTATATATTTTCAAAAAGTTATTATACCTTTTTCCCTATTTTTGAAAAATTACTGTATTTTTTTCTCTTTTCTAGATGAAGGGTATAACAGTTGTCTAATTTCCCTGTAGCCAAAATTCGTTTCTTGGCTACTTAAGGCCATAGTCCTGTAGAGCTTAACTAAACAAGCGCAACTCGAACAGTTTCAGAAGTAACTGCGTATTTATTCGCAAAAATGCAAAGAGAAAGCAAAAAGAGACTGGGAGAAAGTAGTGCAGTAGTGGAGAGAGAAAGAGGGGGCATAATCCGAACTGGTTGACTGTTTGCGCTAGCCAAACGAAACGGAATGGCGTTAATTAACTCGACCAACAGTTTTAAGGGGCCAATAAAAATATTTACACGACAATTTGCCGGGTTAACCAGAAACAGCAACAGGAATAGAAACGGAGTCGGAACCAGAACCTGAACTAGTTATCAGCGTTCCAGAGAACTTACTCGTTGTGGTGCAGAGTGGAAACGCGAGCTTGCGTTTCACCTGGCCACAAATCAAGGTGCAGTCGCAGTTGCTGTGACTCTTTCATTGCTCTGGAATAGTTTTGGGACTGGCACGCAAAGTAATTTTTCAATTTTATGCCACGCTGATAGGCATAGCACGATTTCCGCTGACTTGACAAATCATGCAAAAATGAAATGTAAGCCTATACGAGAAGTTTATTTCCTGCCCCTCCACGGCGAGGGAATTACGTGCGCGTGTTACCAAGAGAGTCGCCACGGGAGAAGCGCCGCGGCCACAGGACCATAACTGTGTAAGTGTGAGTGTAGCTGTGACTGCGACTGCGACTGTAACTGCCTGATGATGATGAGGCAAAGGCCAAGGCAGAGGCGAAGACCTCCGAGGCGCCTCGGGCCCAGCACACGCCTTATATGTTTAGGACTTGCGGCTTACACTTAAGTGAAATCAACGAAAATTTAGCTGTACATATATACTAAGCTGTGGGTATAAACAGAGCACGCTGAGTGCTAAGCCGAATAAAAGCTGCTCTATGCTCTTACGATGGAAGCTTAGAACTATGAGTGCGAACTGAAAGCATGCGTTTTTGAATGCAAGCTTTCATTCCTGGTATTTGACTTTTCTTTTAAAAATCCTTCTAAAATTTTTTATTTATGAAATTTAGTTTTTTAATTTTGAAAAAGTTTTTTTTTTAGCTCAATACTGCTTTATTTTTTTTATTTTCAAATTTCCGATTGGGATTTATGAGTTTGCTATGGCTTTGACCTCAACACGTGTCCTCCAAATTATTTCCGGTTCATATGAAAGCGAATCTAATTTCGCAATCAATGAATCTAAGAGCTAAGCAACCCCAAAGCAATAGTAGAAAGTTGTACAAGAAAAATGTATTTTTTGATTTTGATTAAACTTAAAACTCAATTTCCTAGAAAAAATTATATGGAATTGAGCTGCATTGAAAGCATTGTTAACCCGTACCAGCAAGGTATGCTGCCCGGATACAGATACTCTTCCTCGGCGTAATCTAAAATAATGCGGCGTAGCAAGAAATCACAGCAAAAGGGCTGCCATTTTGGCAATGGGCCATTCATCACCAAGTAGAACTGAGCAGCAGGCGCTGCTGGGCCCTCGCTGGAACCACCCAGAGCCGGAGTCGGGCTCTGAGAAAGATGAATGACTTGACAAATGCGCTGGTCATGAATCAAATATCAATTTGACAAGCGGAGCAGGCGGAGTCCGCGCAGAGTCTCGCCGGCTTTGTGTCTGGTGCTCAGGTGCTGCGTAATGCGGCGGACTTTGTGGGTTTAGTTTTTATCCAAGTTGATTCAATTTAATTGTGGCCAGCGTGTAAATGACGGACTTGTAATGGAGCCAGGGAGTCAGAGAGCCGCAGCCATGGGAGAGTTTGGCGCTCGAGCGAGTTTGATAAGCGCAAAGTTCAAGTTCTGTGGCAGGGCGGGGGCAAAGATTAATGAAAACTTTGCGTTGCAGTTGCAATTTCGACGGGGTGTTTATTAAGTTTGGCTGCAACTTAGATTGCCTTTCAACGAGTCTGCAATTTGGGTGTCAAAACTTGACGACGTTTCATTAGCAAGGAAAGCCATAGACCGGAAGGAGGCGAGCAACGCACTCGAGTCGCGTCTGGGGAGTTCCAGGGCAAACACACGAACACACACTTGCCCCACGGCGTGTTGCACATTAATTATAAGCAAGACAAGCGTCAGTCCAAGGCTTTTCCCCTGGGCTGTGCTTTGCCACTCTCTGTCTCTATCCCCTTCCCACTCTCTCTCTTTCTCCCGCTCTCTCTCTCTCTCTCTCTGAAAGCCGTATCATGTTGATTAATAGTGGGCGACTGCTCGGAAATCTCCACGTCACTCGCCTGTCTAGCCCAACCCCCCGGCAACTGCAGATAAATGAAAAACAAACAATTAAATCAACAAAAGCGTCACCTGTACCGGCGCCCCGGCCCCTCACCTGTGCACCTGTCCCCGTTTTATCAATAGACGCCCAGCTCAATTTCCGAGTCTTAACTCATGCAAATGTCCCGGTTCCTGTCTGCAGTCCGAATGGCTTCTTCTAGTTTTATTGCCACTGCCCAGAGCGGAAGTTTCAGTGTGCCAACTGACGCCGGACGAACTGCAATATGCTGCTGCTGCCAGTCGATAGCAGTCACGGATACCCTGACCGGCCTCCCCTCCCCTCCCCCACCTCTCATTGGCCATGCAAATCTATGCCAAATACAGCAACATTTATGCTATGCAAACGGCACACACAAAAAACTGTAATACCTTTTGACTAGTTTTTGCCACACGCCCCGCACTGCACCCCGCCCCACACTGCTATTCATCCTATTTCAGTTGCTGCATGCAAGCTGCGAGGGTTGCTCTTAGAGTTCCCAAATGCAGGTTTCGTACACTGTAGCTTTATTATATGCATATGTTTACAGAATATTTATCATAAGGGTACACCTGGTGTATCTATCGAGTTTTAACGTAGCTAATCGGTCTTAAAGCTCCATTGCTTAGGATAAATGGCTGCAAAAATAATTAGAAATCTAATTTTTAGTAAAAAATATGTCAGCACAGAGCACTGATTCAATCTGAATAAGAACTCATAGGTCATTGTAAAGTCAGAGTTTCGACTTACGTCTACTAAGCCTGCAGGACTCGCAGCAAAACTGTACAACAAGAACAATAAAACTAAAGCTGAACCAAATCAAGAAAAAAATGTCTGTTGGTTTATAAACAACTTTGAATAAATATTGCTTTGGAAAAAAAATTTACAAATGTGATATGGTATTTGATTTTTGTTGCACTTAATGCAGTTTATTACAAAAATTGTTTTTTTTTTTAATTGCAGAAATTTGTTTTCATTATTTATATTTATTTTATTTTATTTAATTTATTAGCAACTGTCTATATATTATTTCTTAACATAATTAAATGGTTGGATATGGTTCTTTCTGTGTACTGCATATATCTGTTAAGTCATGTAAGCAACGCAAGCATAAGGTCGTTCTCTTTTTTTTTGTCAAAATGTCACAAACTACCCTCGCTGGCTGTTGAAGTTGCATAGCTTTGCAGCTTAAAAGCTTTTTGGAGCATTATTTACACCGTACACATTTCTTTTTTCAATACTTAAAAATGGACGCAAATGCCGCAAAGAGCGGAACGAGCAAACGGCGTGGCAAGAAAAACGCATTTTTAAACTTTGCAGCGAAATGGGAAAATGGGAATGGAAATGTGGAAGAAGGATGACAGGGGAGCGCAGAGAACCGAGGTGCTGCAACATGCGTGTAGTCGCAGAGAGTTTGAGAAACGAGACCAGTTGAAATGCGGTTGATTCCCTTAGCTAATGGTTATCGCTTTTGTGGCAAAAGTTGCTCAATAGAATGTATTATACCTTCGAACCGAGTCTTATATTTTTTACCAAAAGCTTGGAATGCACGAAAGTATAATGTATATATTAATATACACTACTTTTTTTAATACTGTACGTGTGCCTATCGTCTCCTCTTTCAATATAATGACTCGATTTTGAAGATTTTTGTAAGTGTATTTAGGTATTGAAATTATCTTGAGAATACTTTGTTTTCACTCCATTGCTGCTAAACTCGACATAACTAACCTTTAACTCGCTCTTCATACCATGTATGAAGTTTTAGGATCTATTCCTAACCATTGCAACGATCGGTAAACGTATTCAAGTAAGTTTTATAACATCTCACATAATAGTTCCAATGAAACTGGATAATTCTCTGTTAAACTAGCAAGTGCAGGGACAGAAAACGTTTTTCTATTTCCAAAAATGTTCAAGGCCTTATGAGAAATGCAGACAGCCCGGAGTTAAAAGCGCAGTCGAAAACCCTCGACTGAACCATCAATTTCTAATAATGTAATTTGGTAAACGTCATTTTGTAGCAACCCCCTTGGCAGCTGCACATGGAGGTGGTTGAAAGGGCTGCCGGCCAACCCGTCCCGCTGCCTCGCTCCCCTGCCACCACATTTCATCACGTGCCAGGCGAGAAATTTGCATTGCGGAGAGCAGAAAATAAATGGAGAACTGGAAAAGTGGAAAAATTCCCCTAACGAAGGCAGTTTACGCAGTTTACGCAAATATTTGCGAGTTGCAGCAAATGCCGAAATGATGACACAAGCGTAAACCATACTCAATTACTGGCCATGACACCTTGCAACAATGCGGGGCAGCAGGCTATGGACGTCTATGGGGTCTCAGGGAGTTACAACTTTTTACCACCGTCTGGAAATGTAAATACAAGCCAGAAACATTCGCACGCTCTGACAACAGCAGCAGAGGAAAGGGCCAGGCACAATGAGGAAGGTTGACAGTTGTACCTTAGGGTTCATTTCGATGGGTGCAAGAAATTAAAATCTAATAACACAGCTCAGGGCATAAATATTTGCTATACTTTCTCGCAACACCAACAGATCTGCCGCCCATTCCCATTGCAACCCTGGGCCGAGTGCTACACAGCCTACTGCACGAGGTGGGGGAGGGGAATGGAAGTGGGTGTGGGGTAGAGGCTGCTTGGTAGTTGAAGCATAAAAACAAATTATTACACACTCCTGGGTATTGCAAGGGGCGGGGCCAGGGGGAGGTGGCTGCGCCTTTCCTTGGTAACTGCAACAGACAAGCGTCGGCATTGGCAACCTGTGCAGCATTTACCTTCAGAGGCAGAGGAAGGCTTCTGTTTTCCGTTTTCCCGTTGTCTGCGCACCCAACAGCAACAGCAGCAGCAGCAACAACAACAACTCGATTTGCTCTTTGTTGTTTGGCCTTTTGTTCGGTGGTTGCAAGCCGTGAACAGGCACAGCATCTGCGTGCGAGGGTTACTTGAGCAGTCCGCCAGCGTGTTGACGGATTGTGTCGGGCGAGGTAATCAACTCTCTGCGATATCGATCACACGCTTCATTCCCTGCCGAAGGTGCTTATAAATGTCAGAAATGCAGTACCCTTTGATTGATTGGCGGATTAATATAAACCCTTTACGTTCTAGCACATTAGTTTTTCAGAGTTTCCGCTTTTTCTTAGAGAAAAGAGAAATTTCTACTTTATTTTTTAATACTAATATTGTAAGTCGTGGGAAAAATACTCTACAGTAGATATACTTAAAATTGGTTATAGAACTCAGAAGTATGCCAGGCAGTGTTTATATAATATACAATAATACTATAAAATTGATTTTATCAAAATAAATTACCTTGGAAAAGTAAAACTGTCTGTTCATCTTGCAAATATTTTTTTTTCGATTAATAAGAAATTTTTTAAATATTATGCATTACGATTTTGCTCAAATTTAGCTTATGTCTTTATCCTGTGATTTTTAAGCCGAACAGCTACAACGATTGACTATACTAAACCATCGAGAAATCGCAAAACGATCCAAAATAATAAATATATAAAAGTTGGCTTAATCTAAATATATTGCCTTGAAAAACTAAGTATGTCTGTTGATCTTCCAAATAGTGTTTTTCTTATTAATAATCAGATTTTTATATAATATAGTTTACTATATCAAGCACTTTTGCTGTGAATTTCAGTCTGACCAGAGAACAAACACACGAATTGTTCTAAAATTCACTTGCCATAATTGTTAACAATTCGTCGAACGACTCTCTCTCACCCTTTGGAGTCTTGGTTTTCTAAATTTTGTCTACGGCAGGTCCATCACAGGTACCAAAGTACTCGCAGTCTCCTCCCGGGGGATGGTTGTGCTTAGCTTGAGTTTTTGTCTTTTATGTGAAATTCTTAAATTTGATTTAAGCTGAATTCGATTATGAGTGAAGTTTTGCCTGGGGCCCAACGACAGACTTCTATCTGCCTACCTGCATTTGGCAGTTGTTCGCCAGTAATTTCAGTTCTCAGTTGTCGGGCCTGATTGATGGCAGAGAAAACGCTTTGAAATTCAATATGTGTTACATGCAGTTTTGCACCCATATCATATTTTGAAATGCGAACTCCCCCGACTTTTCGCTTTCTTTCTACCTCTCTCTGCTTCTTTCCCCTGTGCATCCCTTGTTGGCCGGATGTAAGCCAATACAGAATCAATTATGGGAATCGAAACGCCTGGCGAAGCTCACGTAAACGTAAACAAGAACAACAACAACTCTCAGCCCGCACACACATGCGTGTAAAGCAAGCCTTAAGCCTGTGTAAGTCCCACCGTCAGAGTTCCTGTAAAACTATAAATGGGCCGTCGCAGGCTTAAGTGTCTTTGACTGTGGCTAATATTTATTTCCGGCAAATAAATCCCCGAGCATGTGCACAACCCCGCAACACACACACACACACTCTCACACGCAGAAAGAAAGGGCACAAGAGCATAGGGACAACAAGTTAGTAGACCATGCTCGACTGTTCGATACCATTCACCCATTTTTGTCCGCACAGCTTCATTCAGTTGTGTCTCCAGCTCTTACTCTAGCTGAACTGGGCATTCCCGCGTCCACTTTCTTCTGCCTGTTAGATACATTTCCACATAACTGATATGCCATGTTTACCCGTTTACAAGGAGCGAATGGCATAAAAATAAAGCAGGTTATTAATTTCGCAGGACTCTCGGCTAAAGCTCGTGACATTTTGCTCGCAGACTGTGGCATTAGTTTTATGGTTTTTATGCCGCACCGCGAGACCCTCGGGTTATTGATAGCCTGCCCCCTACGTGTGCTAGGATGGGGAACCCAAAGGGGGTGTGACTGTTACGCACATCATAAATTGTCATGTTTGTTTGGCTCTTATAACTTGTACTGTCTCCCGGACAACAGTCCGCTGTCGATTTATATATCTAACCAGTTGTTTTGCCCACTTGCGTGCTGTTGTCTTCTCTAATTAGCAGAATACACAAGAATGCCTGGCTTTTATTTTAGTCTGTTTGTATCCCTCCCCATCTGCCATGCTTTCGACAGCCTCCCAAACTAAATATTTAATGCCGTTCATAACGATGCGACGGCAAAAAGCAACTGGCAAACTTAATCATAAGCATTAAGACATTCCGAAATGCAAAAGCTTACCCGTTCTCTTTGCATCTTTCTTTCTTTCCTCCTCTCTACTCCCAGGCTTTACTATTTTTTTACTCTCTGCTGTTGCCAGCAAAGCCCAAAGTTATGCAAACAATATTTTGCCCACTAACCAAAAGCGAAGCATGTGAAAATTTAAATGAAGTTTGCCGCAGACAAGAAAATAAACGAGTTAATTTATATGTAAGTTTCGGGGATTGCAGGCTGCAGAACTTCGTAAAACATTTATTTAGAAACTCCGGAGGCTAAATATAATTTCTTACACTTTTTTTGGGCAAGCAACCCAGGAAATGCACATTAATTGAGATTTATATGTTTTTGCAACTAAGAGTCTTACCTTTAAAGCAGAGTAATGTTACCATGTACCTTGTAAAAAGGAATATTTGAATAAAAAGTAATACAAAAAATAAATAATATTTTTTTATTATTTTTACAAGTTGTTAAATCGAAGAATTTAATTAAAACCTTAAAAAAATCATGACTGGCTTTGTTGCTATTGGCCTCAGCATGCAGAGTCAGAGTCATATTCGTCCATAAAGTTTGGAAAATCCTCTTGGTAAGCCCTTGTCGCTTTTGTTGACTTTGTGCACTAGCAAGGAAAATAATAAATAATAATTTAATAAAAGAAAAAAATATTTACAAATGTATAGTTTAAAGAAAAAAGACAATCAGTACTGCAATTCAATAATTATATAAAAAAATAAAAATAAAATAGGTATTTAATTAAATAAACAATATTTACAAAAAATCCGAAATATGATTTTTAAAAAATTAACATAAATATTAATGAAACGCCTAATAGAGTATTTAAGTAACCACCAACCACTCTCAACAGCTTTGTAGATATCATAGTTCACAAGAAATTGTCTGCGGCTTCAGCATTATATCGTCCTTTCTCTGTATTTTTTTATTGTGTGTCTTAATGCCATCTCTTTCCCAGTTGGAATGCTTTGTTCTGATTTATATATATTGTTTTCCTACCTTTCAGTTGTACTACTAGCAGTAAGTCGACGGAGCCGAATCGTTATGGTTCAAAGCAAATGATTACCAGCAAAGGAAACAGTGCAACCAAACTGATTTTGTGTGCACATCGCACAATGACTTGAGCTGGACTCTGGCAATTAATTTGAGTCAACTAAGTGCAGTTCATAAATACGCCAAACTTTTTAATTAGTTTGTTGCCCAAACACAACAGTAACAACAACTACGAAATTTAATAAATAAATTTGCCAATAAGCCAAAATTGCGCTGCAGACGGCTTTCTAGAGCAGTTTAAAATATGCATTAAGCGCCGAAAACTATGCAACAAAAGAACAACAGCAGAGCGAAGAGCCCAGAGGCAGCTTCAACAAGCTGGCAACATCAACCAGAGATTTTCCAGCAACGAAGACTGCCTTGTTAGTGGCCAAAAATTATGGCTATAATTTTTCACTGAGAGATGGCGGTGGCGACGGAAGGAAGCAGAGAGGGAGAGAGAGAGAGAGAGAGAGAGAGAGAGAGAGAGAGAGAGAGAGAGAGAGAGAGAGAAGAACTAACCAAGGCAATAACTAGTCGAGTAGCTGGGAAAGCGAGACAGAAGGCAAAACGGCTAAAATCCAACTTAACGTAATATGCAAAAAACTGTAAATCTGTTAGGAGTATTAATATATTGCGCATAAAACGTGATATAGTTTTATGGCTCTCCGTAGTTAAGTGGCAAAATGCCATGCTCAGATAGGAAACTTTTTTAGACAAGTTACCAGAGAAAGTAAGACAAGTTTATCAGCTTAAGATATTTCATTCAAGCCTTCTCAGTTACACTTTACATTATTATTTTTATGGATTTTATTAATACTTAAGTTTTGGCATCAAAGTTAAGATCAATGTTTACTTCTAGTCTCTCGACATATGGCAAGAAATCATTCACGACTCACAAAAATAGCGAGATTGCAGCCGAAAAGTTTGCATCACTTTTCCAACTGCATTTCTAAAGACCTCCTAGTTTTTCTGCAGCGCACACCCCTCTGCACGTCCATCTGTCTGTCCGTCTGTCCGCCTGTCTGTCCATTTGAGTGCTGTCTACGGCGTCTGACATGTTTTAAGCATAAGTGCAACGCATTTAGCTGTCAGAAGCTGCGTTGGGACTGCGTGGCGTTGCTTTGCGTTGGTCTTGGCTGACTGCCTCGGGACTCGGGCTCGGGACTCACAGCTCAGGACTCGCAGCTTGGGTCCCGGCGCAGCCCAGCTACTGTGCCTGCAAATAAAGTGGACCAAACAGCGGCCCGCAGCGAGAATCCTTCGCTCTGATAGTGCAGCAAATTGAAAACTTAAAGCACTGCGAAATATGAAATGGAGCAGCATGTCGCCGGGGCACAATGTGCCCAGACGTCATCAACGATGTCGTTGTCGTTTGAGTAGGAGTCGTGCCTGTCGTGGGAGTGGCAGTGGCAGTCGTTGTGGGAGTGGCATGTGCATTAATAACGCCATCGTCCATTAAACGGCTCAGTTCCTGTGTGCAATCCCCTTATGCTAAGCCCCTCTCCTCTTCTCTCTGCGCCCCAAGGCCCACGCTTCCGGTACAACAGACGTTCGTAATGCGGCCCAGCTGCCCATAAAATTAACGCACAAAATTAATGCACATATATATATCGTCGTATATATATACATATGTACATCATATGCATTTTGCTGCAATGAAATTATTATTAAAAGCGACCAACTGGCAAAAGTATGGGAAAATATGTGAAGAAAGTTGCGCTAACCGACGGGAGCAGAAGTCAGCATACCCTGCCAGCGGTTGCCTATAATAATGAGTCTTAAGTCGATCCAATGTAGACAATTATAAAACGAACAATAACAAATAATTTAAATATAAATAAAAATATTTATTCATTTCTTAATTACCATTCAAAAGAAATTATATTTTAAAATAAATAAATAATAATAAAATAATTTAAAATAAAGATTATTGAAACTGAAAAAAATAAACAAAATTATTATAGAAAATAACAAATTGTTGCATAATTTAAATTTTTTTTTATACTTGTCACTCTACTACTTGAAAAGACTCCCCACTCCTTCCTCCCGCGCTAAAAGCAGATAATACTCTGGAAAATAAATTGCACGTTAATGCCAGTTCGACTTTAATGCCCGGCTGCAGGGCTTATGGTGTACATTGACAGTTGCACTGTTGCCTGTTTATCGGCTCAGTGGGGGAATTGCAATGCAAAAGGTTTTTTCATGCCACATGACAATTCATTTTAAATAGTTCGCATTCAGAAAACAAAAAAAACTGCAATCAAAAGGAAAAATGCGAATATCTGTTGCATTTATTTTTCATAGCATTTACAATTTGCAATAAAAGCATATTGTAAAGCGGGCATATACGCCGAAAAAGCATTTTTGTGACAGTTAATGACGTATTAAAATTATTTTTTTTATAACATAAAAGAATATATATATATTTTATTAATTAAAAAAAAAGTAAAAAAAGACAACACTTTTTCCTGCAAATAAAATTTAACACAGACTCTTTTAAGTCTCACAAAAACTTAGTTCTAGCTCTCTTCGAGTTGGAAAACATTGAATAATTCAAAAAACAATAATTTTAATATTTCTAAATTATATAAAAAAAATCTTTGCCATTTTTGTAGTTTCTGGAGAAGCCTTTTTTGACTTTATCCTTTTCCAGCTGCCACTCAACTTCGTAGCAGGGAATTTATCCGTCTAATACACAGCTAACATGTGTTTTTTTTACGCAACAATAACAACAATGAAAGACTGCAACCGACATAATTACGCACATATGGCCCTGGCGCAGGGCTACAATGGGCCTTTTCTTTTGTGTGGGGCGCAGCAGCATCCGGACATAATTATAAAGTGCACGGCGAACATCGAACATTTTTATTGCCAGTCATAAATCAAAAAGTTATCGAAACAGCAGCACTCTGTAGATAATCGCTGTGCCGGGCGACACTTTTTACAACTTATTGGACTAATCAGAGCGAGGCATAGACGTACAAGAGGGTTGTCCTCCGGGCAGAGCCAGGGCCAGGGCCAGGAGCGCGGGTGGTGGGAGTGAGTGCACATAAAGTAGCCCGCGACACGCGACTAAACAGGAAATATTTCGGGCACATAAACCTCGGCGGGCGCTCGAAGTGCAACCCCTTTTGGATGGCCAGAATTTTGTATATGCCGGCACAGAGTTGACAGCTTAGCGCCTCATGGCAACAGAAGAGCACGAGGGGGAGGGTGCTAAGGGCGACAAGCAGTGCAGCACGATGTCAACGTCGGCGTCAGCGTCGGCGTTGTCGGTTTTGTTGTTCGGAAATTGCATGCCTGAGTGCCGTTGCAATTTGCAATTGAGACTTTTAGCTAGAAGGCTAACACACACACACACACACACGCGCGCTCGCGGACAGCGAGTGCTTTATGTGGGGGGATTACCGTAGGGCAAGGCCCCGAAAAACAGTGCGAGCGAGTCCAGTAATTTATGGTTTTGCAGTGCGCCAAGTGGAGGCGAGCCATGTGTCGCTTTGCATAAATTGCTCAGATTCTGTTTGCGCTGACTTAATGAGTGTGGGCGTGGCAGGGGAAGGAGAGTACTACAAAAGTCGCAAAGAGACTTTAATTGACAAAAAACGCGTTTGCACTAGAGCTCAAGCTAAGCAAATAGTTAAAGTTTAAAACGCGAAGAAACTTTAACTCTTAAGGGTATTCCAAGTTTGTGCAAATGTAGGTAAGAGATGGCAGCATTTCAAAGATGATTTTTTTTTGGGCAATTCTGTCTTCCAGAATGCAAACACTTAGATCTCAGCAATAATAAGTGATAAGACCATCAACTTTTAGAGCAAGATTCATCAAACACCATGTTCGGATCAAGTGCATTTCGTTCACCTACGCCGTAAAATATAAATCCATTAGAAAATTAATACAGAAGTCGTTAAAATGCAAATTTATTTAATTTCAAGAAATTGCAACCGAAATTGAATTGAAATCGAGCAGTCGAGTATGCGACATTTCAATATTTCTGTTACAACTAAAATATAAAAATCCAATTTATTTAACCTTTTGAAAGAAATTGTTAATGAAATAATCGGTCTAGTGGGCGACATTTCAATATTTCTCTTACAGCTATAACATTTTTCTGTTGCCCAGCGTGTGTCAACAAAAAATATAGTACAAGTCAATGAAAAATTAATTGATGTAATTTTTAGCAATAACTTGATATTAAACCTTTCATTCAATCATTTTAGTATTTATGTTGCAGCTATAAGATTTTTCTTTGCACTCGCTTGGTCCAAGAATAATCGTTTACCTTTGCTAAAAATTATATTACATAATATTTCGATTTTTCTAGCAGTGTCACCTAATAAATTGCTATCGAAATTGGGTGAACGTTATTGAGTAATATTTATGAGATATTTTCCTTTGCACATAACATTCGTTTACCTTACCGTAACAATACAATCTATAAATTTGTAAAATCCTTAGCATCATTTTGGTGAAAGGTATCGAACAGTCGAGTGCGCGACTGTGACTTGCTCAACTTTTTTCGTGTGATTGCAAACTCACTCGCATTTACCCACTGCTCGCATTTCATACCTCAATTTGTTTCAGTTTTGTTGCTTAAATTATTTACTTGTCCGAAATACTGCTTGATTATCCCCCTGCCAACCCCCCTTCAAGCGTCATTACACTTGAGCCTGTACTTAACCGCCGGCCTCTTAATCTGCTCCTGCCCCTGCTACTTGCAGCATGCTCTACATTATTTTACATGCCATTTACTCTGTGCTACCCTCGGACCGTCCATTACGAATATGAAAAGCGCTGCACTTGACACTTTTCGGGCAACTTCATCGAGCGCCCAGAAGTAGACTTCAGTTGCGCCCGGAGGCACAGGCCACACAGTGCTGTGCAGAGTGCGTTGTGGGTTGTCGCTGTGCTTCGCTTAGGTGGCAACTCTGTCGTAGCACACGCACGCATATTTCAATTTACAAATGAGTCGAAATGCCTGTGGCAAGCTCCGGTGCAACTCAACGCCCTGGCAACAATTTTAATTCAATTCCATTAAGAGTCACCAAGCAGCTTCAGCACAGCTGTGCGAAAAGTCTTGCTCTGCCTGTCTCCCTCCTCCACTCGCCCTCCGTCTCACTCTCTCATTCTCGCTGACAATCGAACTAATGTTTTTGGTAGCTGGCAAAAAACTAATGAAGCGCGCAGTGGCAACGCGAGGATTGATTGCTCCCCAGAGGCGCCGCCGCGCAGCCACTTGATGCAGCCAGTGAGAAAGGGAAAGGCAGACAGAAGAAACAACAGAAATTGTTGCAATCACCAGGGCCAAAAGCCAGCAGAGGGAGGCAACACGCTGCGGCTGCAACGGCTGTGCCCAAACTGCAGTTTGATAATTTATACTTGGGCAGGGAGGTTTGGTGTGTTGGTTGACGCCCTGCCCGCACTACTGCGTACTCCCCCGGGGCGCTGGCTGATGCATAATAAGACTTGTTAAGTCGCCCGCTCGTTAAGATAAGTGAGCCGGCAAATGGCGACAAGTGCGAACGAACGGTACATGTCGACATACTACCCCTCGATGGGGTGCAGATGGGGCGATTGCGGCGCTGAGTACGCCTCGGGTGGATTTCAAATTCGAAACGTTCGCATAACTTCCTCGATAAGAAGCACGAAATGAGTACAAACGCTCACTTCGTTTAGATAAGGAAGGAAGCTCGAAATGGGTCTACGACATTATTAAGGGAATAAATCTTACAGTCTCTCGGAAATTATGAGGTATTTGGGTAAATCATTATAACCCTGTAATAGGATTTGTTTGGTTGGTAAACAGTTGTAAGATATGTAAGATCGTAAGATCTGTAAGTGGGAATAGCTTGCTCAGCTCCTTTATAAATTTCTAATGCAGAAAAAGTATTCAAAATCACTTCCATCTTTGGGTAGAAGGAATGAAGCTCTACAAAATATTTATTACTAATGGAATACAAAATTTGCAGTTTACCAAAAGTCTTGTGATAAAAAATAATTATATTTAATAATTGATAATTAAACAAGCATGGCAAATCAATGCATTTAGTATGTATTTTTAGTTGGAAAATATTTGGGATCTAAGTTTATTTTTTTATATTATATTTATATTGTTTAACCTCCCAAAGGTTAAACATCCGGTCCGGAAGGAACTAAATAAATTGTAAATAAAAGTAAAAAAAATTTAAAAGTCTCTTAAATTATTGTAGTGTAATATGCCTATATAAAAAATGATGATGAAAAGTATTTAAATATTAAGCTTATACAATATTTATGGGTCAGTAACAATTAGGCTGTAAATGTCCGTTGAATATAGTTTAAAAAGTATCTTAAGGTAAATTTATTGTAATATTCTTATAAACAGAATTTCAAGGGTTGAGATGTTGGGTTAACTATAATAAGACGAAGATGATGAAGCTAACTTTTAAAGTATCTGAGATCATAGCGCTTATAATTATTATGTTCTAATTTTGAAAAGTGTCTTACATCACTTTATTATATTGATATTATTTATTATTAATAATATTTTTATTATTGTTATTTATTATTATTAAATTTATTGTTTCTTATGTAGAAAATTTCAAATATGTTCCAAAAGGCGAGTGAGTCCCTAAGTAGATAATTTCAAAGGTTTCTGCGATCAATTTAGTATTTTTTCTTTCGTATATTATTATGTGGAAAGATAGAAATAAATTGAATTATTATAACATTTGCTCTTGTTATAATCCCAGCATTCATCCATTCAATAAAAATAATACTGATGTAAAAAATATCTCTCTAAGAATACTATAAGAATTTCTTTACAGTTTTCAAATAAATATCGTACAGAAACCACTTAGTAAGTTGCTGTATATTATAAGTTGAAAACTGAAAATGATTATATCACCAAACGAACTTTCCCTCAGAGCAACTCACCTCAATGTATCCCTGGATGCTGTCGCACTGCTGTAGCACGAGAATGCTTGAGTTGCCCTTTAGCTCGTCCGGGGAGCAGGGCGACAGAAATCCACTGTCCGCATCGCTGTGCGTGGAGAGGGGGCGTGGCTTGCGTATCTTGTACTGCACATGGCGACTGGGAACGGGGCCGGGATTGAAGAGCACGTAGTTGGACTCGCCGGGCACCGTGTAGGCGCGTTGGTCCTTGCGCTGCTGCTGCAGCAACTGCTGCAGGTGCAGCATGTGCTCCGAGGTGACCAGCTCCGAGATGGCGCGCTGCTCCGTGCTGCAGTTCTGCTGGCTCTTCTTGCTGCCCGGCCGGAAGGGTGAGAGATTGAGAAAGGTGAGCTTCTTCTTCATGGACTGCTGTATGCTGGAGCTGCTGCTCGAACTGGCCGAATTCGTCGAGGTGGACGACTCCACGAGCGCCGTGGATGTGGTCTCCGTGTCCTTGGACTCCTGGCTGTTCGACATGCTGGGCAGCTGCGTCTCCAGGCTCTGCTGCTCGAGCTTGGCATGCACCAGTTGCTCGTTGCTGTAGGGATTAGGTATGCCTATGTCCATCATGGACTCCGGCTCCATCTCGAAGTCGTTCGGCTCGATGACAAAGTAATTGTGGTGCTCGAAGCAGGGCAGGGCGCAGGCAGAGGCGTCTGTGTCCGCCTCCGGCTCACCGGAGGTCTCAATGACAATCGTCTCCTCGAGCTCCTCCTCCTCCACGTCGTAGATGACCTCCGGCACCAGCTCCTCGTCGTCCTCGCAGACCAAATGCTGCCTGGAGCTGAACAGCGGATCCCGCAGGCCGTGCTTGGCGCTGCCGGGATAGCGCAGTGCCTTCTCGTTGATGAAGTCCACCGGATCGAAGAGGCAGTAGTTGTCCATGTGCGAGGTGGCAGCCTTGCGCTGTCGCACCGGCAGATTCTTTAGCTTCTCCGAGTAGTCGGCCGTGTCGTCCTCGTTGTTGTTGGCCAACTCGGGTGCGGGTGGCGGTGGGGAGAGCTCCTGACTCGACAGCTGCATCTCGACGGGCAGCTCCGACTGCTGCTGTAGCTGCTGCTGCTGCTGCAGGGACTTCTGCGAGCCGCGATGCAACGTGGCGAAGAGTCCACGCGCCAAGCAGTTCTTCAGCTCGGAGACACGCCCCTTATAGGGACTGCACTGCGCCGAGCCGCCCACAGTCGGCAGCTCGTCGAGGCCGAGCTGTTTGCTCAACTCCTTGCGCTCCTTCTTGCTGAGCACCACCTTGCCGCGACTGGGCGTGTTGGGCGCCGAGTGCAGCAGCCGCGCCTCGCGCGACGGCAGCTGCGAGAGCGGCGGCGGCGTGGGCGGCGTTGGCTCGCGATACTCGCGCGGCGCCACTGTGCTGGTGGCATAGCTCACGGGCAGCTCGCCGAAGCTGGGCTCAGCCACTTGGCCGAACTCCAGCTCCATGTAGTTCGCAGTCAGCGAGTGGTCGCCCTTGCCTGTCGCTCCCTGGCTGTACGTAGTAGCTCTGTGCGCCTTGGGCCTGGCGCCCAGCTGCAGCTGCTGCTGCTGTTCCTCCTCTTCGTTGGCATTGCGATCGGGTCGCATTGCCTGCATGGGCAACTTGCCGCGACTGCTGGACATGTTGCTGGGCCCTTACTGCTTTTCCGACTGCTTTTCCTGCTGTTTGTCCTGCTTATCCGGCGCGTTTTTTGCCACTCATAAGGGCAGCTCATTTCAGACGCGGCGCGTTCGAGCTCTAAGTCGACATTTCTGCACACTTCCCCATCACTTTTTTCACTTTTTTGCACTTTTGTATTTAATTTAATATGTTTTTTATTTTTTTTTTTTTTTGGCTCGCGCTGCACGAAATTAATGGTTTCATAAATCTTCAGCTTCAGCTCGCTGCTCGTTGTTGTTTTGCTGCTCTACACAAAATCTGCAAGGGCGTTAATGGGGTTTTAGGCAGTGTAGGCGGGGGGGCGTGTTCGCTGCCGACACAAAAAAGGGCTCCCGCTTTGTACATTTGTTTTGTAATTGGATTTTTGAGCTGATGCATGTCAAAGTTAAATTAAAACTGACGACTGGCCAGGCCGGAAGAGTTTTCTCTTCTCTGTTCTCTGCTCTCTGTTCCCTGTGCCCTGCTTGTTTTCTATTTGCTTTTTTCTACTGGACCAACATTTGTTCTGGTTTGTTTGTTGTGCTTCCTGCTGCGGCCCTTGAGCCCCAAGTCATGGTCATGGCCGGGGTGTGGTTTTGTCTGTTTTTGAGTGATGCACAAACGGCCCAGCACCGGCGGCAGAGCCAGAGAGAGAGAGAGAGAGAGAGAGTCTGTCAGAGCGTCCACTCGAGCGCTTTATAATTTGTCTACAAAAGCAATTAACAGCGAAAGGAGTCAACGGAAGTGTCGGAAGTGGCAGCAGCGGCCAGGAACCAGAGAAGAAGGCCAAGGAAACTGAACCCAGGTCTGACCCTTAGCTTGTAAATAAACAAATTATGAAATTGAAAGCCTAAAAAATTATCGAAAACTTGGGCTAACTTTAATTTTGTTAAATATTGGACTTCATTTTACACCTTGCCATGAAAACATGTCGAAATATACTCTCACACACTCGACTACAAAATACCCTGCACATAAAGTTTTACTGCTCTACCTTAAAATTCTGATTTTATCTTAGATAAGTTAACACCTGAAATTGTTAAAGCTCTCATTTCACCAACAATTGCCAGGCAAAAGACACAGAAGATTTTTTTAAATGAAATTGCCGAACAGAAATTCCTGCCATTTTCTCACATTTTCATTCAACGAAATGCATTTTCTGTGGTTCTCACTTTTATCTTGGCATATAAAATGCATCAAGCAAACAATTTATCAGGAAAGCTGTAAATAATCTTCTTAAGCCACAGCATGTGCACTTATTTTGTTCGACCACAAGAAAAAATGATTATGAATAAATGCAAAAGAATTTGAATATGCTTGAATATTAAATGTGTACGATGCTAGCTAAATTCGAATGCCAGAAAATAAAATAAACGAGGCAGCAGCAATGACAATGCAAACACGAATATAGCAAATTCGAATATGTGTAACACAAAGGAAGTGTCAAATATTTTCGTTCAGAGCATACCACAATTTAGGAATAGCAGCAGACCATACGAAGAAATAACACAAAAACTCGTTTAAAGAGGCTGAATATAAAATATCGTTTAAGGTAGCTCAACCGCATTGGCTATCAAAAATATTACGCAGAACATGCAATTCCCTTGGTAAATGCGTAATTTTGATCTCGATAGAGTTTTGAAAATGTCCCAGTTGGGTGAACTACTTCAATCCCTTTGCAAAAACACCTTGAAGGACATCCTAATTTTTTTGAGAGTAAAGCTAAGCCTAGAAGCACTAGTCTTCGTAGAATATATCCAGTAGATTTATACTCAAGAATCCTAATATACAAAGTAATACAAAAAACTACCGGGACTGGAATTCGTGTCACAGGGAGAAGTTTTACTTGACGAATACAAGGACAAAAACAACTCCATAAATATCATCAAACAATCCTGATTTAGTCCCTTGCGAACCCGATTTACCACAATTGAAAATATCAAACAAAATTCGGCACGGGAGTTGAAGGCTATTCCGGAAAACGCCTATACAAAATGTTTCGAAGATTCGCTGGCATCTAATATTGCAACTTACTTTGTAGGCGACAAAATAAATTTGGATGATTAAATGGAATGGGAAAGAGTTGTGAAATTGGCCTTTATAAAAAGTTTATTGAACACCTTGAAGAACACCTCAATTCTCTCACGAATAAAATTCAAACTAGAAGAGGATATATACAGTAGATTTACACTCAAGAATCCTAATACATATGCTAGTTTCTAAAAGGTTAAGTTGGGTATACAACGTAATACTACACGTAGGCATAAGTTAGATTGACATATACAAATTTATAGTCGTAAGTTTACTTGATCTCTTCTCGTCTGGGTTTATATACAGCTTGATTAAGCTGTCGGAAAGATAGCATTTTTTGAAAAACCTCAAAAGCGAACTACAAAGCTGCGTGCAATTCTTGTAAGACTGCCCAGCAAACGACAGAGGAAAGTAAGTGCTCCGAGTATGAGTACGTGCTCAACTGAAGCTGTCTTCACTTTTTGGAGAACAATTCAGATATTTCTAGAGCAGAAAAGATGCTCAATACCCTTGCTATATACCAACAAAGCACTGCCGCTAAGTGGACTGACAACTAACGCCAGAGCAGAACTGAAATCCAAAGTGGCAGCGGCTGCACAGGTGAACCAACAAGTTGCATAATTGTTGGCGCATGATCAAATTAAATGGCCTGGAAATGCAAATGGGAAACGAGCAAAGGCAACTGGCAACTGGTGAATGGAAAACGGAAGACGGAAGTCGGAAAACGGAGGCGCCTCTCCAGGCAGGCAGGTGAGTTTTCAGCTGCTGCTGCTGCTTCATCTGCTGCCTTTCGCTGCGCCGTAAAGTATGAAAGTAATTTGCAATTAAAATGTTAATTTTTAATTGAATTACGAGACGAGCGGGAAGTGCGGCCAGCGAAATCTGCGCGAAATCAAGCTAATTAGTTGCCTGTCGCCTGCTGCCTGTGGCAGCTGCAGCTGCTGCTCCAGTTGCAGCTGCACTTCGCGTGGGCACAACTCTCGATTTCTCGCCAGGAGCTTGGGAACACTCTCGGGAAAAGTTGACAAAATACTTGTCGAAGATTTGTGCATTCCATTCCCGCCCCCTCCCCAGTGTTGTTGTCGTATGGTAAAGCTCTGAGTTCGTGCAGCAAAAATCACAGTGCGCCCTTAGAATCCTTAGAAGTAAAAGCTTCACTTTTCCCTTGCCTAAACAAATGTCGACCATCAAACCGCAAACTTTACGAGTTGATAGCTGAAATAAAGTGGAGCATGCAACGCAACCCACTAACCCCCTCTGACCAGCTATCCTCTCCTGCCTCACTCGAGCACTCTAACAACGACTTTGGCTACAACTCTGTTTGCCGCTGCCACTTCACGACATCATTTTATTTGCACTCAATCTCAGCTCTCTCTCCCCTCACGCTTTCCCTCTCCCTTTGCACTTTCCCTCTGGCCGCAGCAAAGTTGGCTAGAAATGCTTTTGATTCGATGCCGGCCAACGCGTTAGTTCTATATACTTTTATTCTGGCTACAGCAGCAGCACTCAATGCTCTGGCAGCTTGGCCAAACAGAAGCAAAAAACCCGAACAAGCAATTGTGCGTACTCTCCAGATACTCTAACTAAATTATTAAATTAAATTTAACAAAAAAAATAGAGAACAAAACAAAAATATAAAAATATATCATTTGGCAGAAAACTTTATATATATAAAACAGCTCCTTAAAGTTATAAATTTAAAACAAATAGTTATAAATTATTAGTATAATTTGTAATAAGAAAAAAAAATTATTTATATATTTATATATAAAAAATTCGATAAAGTTTAATTAGAAATACGTAAGCACTTTTTCGACCACCCAACATAAACATAAATAATATTAATAAAATAATTTTGGAACAAAGAAAAACTCTCAAAACAATAAATTAATAAAAATAAATAATATAAATATATATTGTAATTATAAGAATTATACCTAGTTGAAAAAAAGCATGAATTAAAAATTAATTCTGCCTCATACCGAAACCAATATACCCTTGCTCGGCCAACTACTGCATAATAAAGTGGCAAAGTCTGTTGTTATAGCTGTGAAAGAGAGTGCGTGAGTGAAAGAGAGAGAGAGAGAAAGAGAGAGCGGCAAACTACGTGCTTTTGACAGTTTTAAACACTTTTAAAGTCTTTTGAAATATGCCGCGAGTTTTGGATGGCGTCAAAATGTGGCATGCAGCGAAACTTTGTGGCAGCAGAACAGTCTCTTCTCTGAACTCTGTTCTGGCCCCTTTTCGCTTAGCCATGCTGCAAATTTGTCCAAAGCAAAAGCCCCCAAGAGATGAAGAAGAGCGAAAAAGCGAGGAATCTATGTGCAATTCAATTAAAGCGCAATTTGCAAGCAGGCGTCGTATTTTCGCTAGTTAACGATCCAATTCGGGTCTGTCGTGCACCCCAAACTCACACACACCCAAACACACCCGCACACACACGTACACACACCACGCCCTAGCCGGTGCTTGGGGCCCCTTCGAGTTTAATAAGATTCATCAGTGCAAACGGAAATCGCTTGAGGAAATTGTATGTTTTAAGCGCCAGCAAAAGCATACATAATAAACTCATATAAAAGATTGTTGCATGCTGCTGGGGCCAACCCAGGGGCGGGCACAGTGGGGCAAGCTTGTAGCCAGCGCATAAATACTCACATTTGCAAAGTGGAGAGCAGAAAAAGCATTTCGTAGCCCTCGGGCGGACAACGGCGAAGACGTCGCCATCGCAGTGGAACGAGCGAATGTTATTAAAAAGGAAAGCAGAGTAAAGCAAAGCAGAACAGAGCGAGGAGTGGAAACAGATGAAAAATCAAGAGCCCCGGACAGGTCCAGAGCCATAAAATTTATTAAATGCCTAAAAGTATGACAGCTATAGACAATTTACGAGGCGGCGGGCAGAAGGCAAACTGTGAGGCAAAATATGGAAATTTGTTTGCGCAGTGGAAAACGCAGCGCTCCTGGGAGAAATCCTGCAGTTAGATAAAGTTATTAAGCCCGAGTTGAGCGCACCAATGAAAATAATAAAAACAGCAGAGCGTTATAAGATTAGAAATGAGAAAGTTTCGAAGGGGTTTCAAAGTTCGAAAATACTAAGACAAGATTTCACTAAATAAACAAATGTATATATTAATATTATACTAAGACAAGATTAGCCTAAGTCTCAGAGCATTTTGATAACTTTTTAAGGCATAACCCAGTTATTTGATAGCACTAGATTAATTTTAAATTAAGTAAACATGTTAAAACTAATTTTAAAATGATCGATTTAAAAAGAAAGTATAACGGAAACAATTCCAAAATACCTGAGTGTCTATGATTTTAAAAAATGAATAGAAATTTTTATTTTTAATGTTACGTGAGAAAGTAATTCTAAGATTTCTGAGTGCCTATGAAGTTTTGGAATTAATTAAGTTTTGAATTATATTTTTTCAAAATTAATTATACAACGTTTCAATAAGAAGTAAACTTTGTAAAAGTATTGTAATAAATCTATAACATATTTAGTAATTAGAAATAAATAAACTGTGAAGATTTTACAGAAAATATTTTTTGTTAAAACTGAAAACAATTTTCGAAATTAATTAAGTTTTTAGATATATTTTTTAAATTAAAATCTATTTATTAAGCTTTTGTTATTATATTTAGAAATGACGAAATTTTTAATGTATTAATTTATTTTATTTATTTAAATGAACTATTAAATTTAAATGTATTAAATAAATTCTAACTCATGTTTGTGTCTTCAAATTCTTACTGAAAACAATTTTCAGCTTGAAACTGAGATCAAAGATAATAGAAATTTTGATTTCAGAAATGTACAATCTTACAAAATAACCTTAAATATTTTAAATTTGCAAATAAATCTCTTGGGTATTTAATGTGCGACAAATTAACTGCGTGAATCGAAATGCCCCGCCAGAAACTAAGCTCATTAGAACACGCGCCACGTTTGTTTCCTCATTAACGAAATGGACATTTGCCCAGGACAAAACAGAAACGCAGAACCTTTGCATATTTTAGGCACCGCGCATAATATTTACACTAATTTAAAGTCCACCCCGCCGCCCCCGCTCTCCACACTGCAAGCTGCTGGTAATTTAGTCGCACAGGGGGGAAGAGATGAGCAAGAAGAGGAAGCAGCAAGCAGCTGCCATATGGTCACGTGTTGAACTCATAATTCACGACAATCGCGCGGACTATTAAACGCCCGGAAGTGCCAGGTAGCTGGCAGCTGGTACTGCCAGGTAGCGTTGCTTTTTTAATTAAGCAGCTGCGATTTGGAGTTATCACTCGCGCATGCCGACGCCGAAGCTGATCCGTTTAACGCGCAGGCGAGAAAAATGGCGCGTCATCAATTCTCGTTGTCAAGTTTGGCCGGGAAAACAATAGAATTTTCCTATGTTGCGTTTTCTTGCGCAATTTTCCACTACATCGGATTAAAATGTGATATGTTTGGGCTTGTTTACACACAAACACACACGCACACACACGCACACGCACACTCGCACTTGGGGGGAGTTAGACATGTGTTTGTTTACGAACTTGGCAGCTTTGTTTGGGGCGTGGGCGGGGGGCGAGCGCCTTTGGCACGCTGGAGCGGGGCTTAATTTCCGCTTCGCAAGCATTTCTTCTGCGCTTTTTTCTCTCGCTTTTTCGGAAAGGGAGTCAGACAACGTTTGTTTACTTTGGATTTGTTTGTCTTTTTCCCTTACAGCGTTTCATTTCTTTTCTTTCCTCTTCCCCTGCCCTGCGCTTCCTTTTTTGCTTTTACTTGAGTACTTCCGGTCGCGCCGGAAGTGAAGACACAGAGCGAAACACACGTCCAGCATGTCAAGCGCCAGAGCTTTAATTGTTGCGAGTGGAAAATTGAATTGCAGCCAGCGTAGGAAGCTCAGCAGCAGGAGCCTCTCCCGCAGCAATTGATTTATATACTTGAAATAATTTGCCGAACATATTTTCGGGAACTTTAAGCAGCTTTCGTAATTTCCACACGTAGGCGAAAATCGCACAAAAGTTTCGACCACTCAAACTACCCCCCCCCCCCCCCTTAATTTTCGCCAAAATTAGGCAGCACGTTTCGTGTTTGCGTTTCAGTTTGTGAACCTCGCCGACAACAGTTGCCGCATAATAATTGCGGCCGACCCTAGCCGAGCGCTGGGGCATGCAACATGACGACCTCCTGACGAGTTGTGATCTTAATTTATGGCAAATACGACAGCACAAAGGAGATTTCAATTGAAGGTAAGCAATTTTCAGGCATTTTTCTCTTCTATGCCTCAATTATTTTACTTTTTTTTATATATTTTAAAACAATAAATAATAATAATTAAAATGCTAATGTGTACAGTATCCTTCTTTATTTCTACATCCGCAAAACACTCAAAAATACCATAAATTAATAAATTAACTTTAAATTCATCAAAATATTTGTATTGAAATAAAATATTCATTTCTGTTTTTTAAATGAACAATTTTCTCAACAAACGGAAAAATATTTATTCTCATTTTCAGTTTTAACTCCTTATATCTAATTAAATAAATTTATTCTTTTTAAATAATATCAAACAAATTTAAAAATAAATTTAATTTCGATTTCCTTGCTTTCTATAGACAACAAAAGTAATAATAATAATGAAGAGTTTGCCTTAACTTTTCTTCTTTATTATTTGTAAATAATAAGAATAAACTATGATAAGAAACAATACATACATAATACAAAAGTATTATTAATAATAAATATAGCAAACAGATAATAATGAATAATAAAATAAACATAGTAATAAATATAATAAACAAATCATTTTTAAATAATACTTTTAAATTTGTTTTTCAAACAATACAAATAAATATATTTGTTTTAAATTCTGCGTAGATTTTGTGAACATATTAAACAAAGTATTGTTATATAATAATACAATTAACACGATAATAAAAATAATAAGAAAATCATTTTTAAATAATACTAATAATAAACAAATAATTATTAAATAATACAATAATATGTCATATTAAATTTAAGAGCTGAATTTGCATTATGTCATTTATTCCTCGGGCTTTTCAATTTAATTAAACATCCTTGTCTCTCCATATATTACAGGCTAAGTGCATATTCTTCAATTAATTACAGAAAAAGTGAGTGTTCGGTTTGTAGAAATGTCAATAACACGCAGCTGCCAACCACACAGAGTATTAAAACTTCCGATACCCCCCTACTTCCCCTGCGAATTCACTAACAGAGCTCAGCTTTTACTGTGAGAGCAACTATGTTCTACGCCCACTCACGCTCTGGCGTGACTTTTGCTATATCTCTTGCCACTCTCGAGACTCCATCCTGTTTATATTGCCGCACAGCTTCATTATGGCACATCATCTAATCTAATTTGAGGCCTGCGATGGCGATGGCGATGGCGATGGCTTGTTGTTGTTGCCTCCTTTTAGGCGCTACAAGATTTCCGACTGATTTTTATTGCCGGCAAACGGCAAAGCGGAACGAACGAAGCGCAATAATCGCGCTGCGGCACGCACCCGAAACGACGACCAAGGACTTACAGGAGGCCCATATATAGGGGCCTGCTTCATGTGTAAGTCCAGGACTTAGCAGGGGACAACATTACGTTTTATTATCTATTATTTTGTTACGCCGAAAATGCCACTACATTAGCTCAAAAATCCACACACAAACACACACGCAACGAGGTTCCGCTTTGGTGGCGGAAGTTGCCAGCCGCAAAACGTAAACATTAAAACAGGAAACGGAAGTCGGTGCCACACACACACACAGGCACAGCGAGCTGCCAGACATTGAAATGTCGTGCGCCGGTTATGATTATTTCAACTCGCTGTACACACAACGCACAGTCACACACACACAATGGTTCTGACTGCTTTAGTATTTATAAGTATTTTTCTTTAGCTTTTTCTAAGATTTTTGTTTTATAATTTTTCAATTTTTTCTGGAATCAACTGTTAAAATTATTTTATTTATTTGATTATATTCAATTTATTTATTTTTATTATTATTATTATTTTAAGCAATTCATAAGAAAATAAATATTAATAAATATTCATTATTGAAACTTATTTATTTGAAATTTTTTAATTATTTTGTGTTTTCAAATTTCATTTGTTGACGATGATTTTAATAATTGTATTAATTGTTGAAATTAGTTTACTTTTTTCTTTAATTTCTAACTTTTTTTTATTAATGTTAAATTTTTATTCTACTCAAGTGCAACTTCATAATTATAAAATAATTATTCATAATTACTATCATAATTAACATAATTACATTTCAGTTAATTTTCCACTTCAAGCGACTGGAAACATTCTTTATGCTAATCCACAGTTGTTAAAGAATGTTTCGCTTGTCGGCCCAAAAAACTCGCACAATTCCGTCAGCGTATTTCGCACAGCGCGTGATAAACGTCTAAACGCAGCGCTGCGACGAGTTCGAACCGCGCGCCATCGTTGTCAAAGTCGCACTGAGTGCACAGCGGGAACAGCAGAAGCAGCAGCAACAGCAGGCGGCAGCAACAGTCGGCAGCGGGAAAAGGGAAATTTCCCAAGGACATTTTCGCTCCTGCGCGCTCACTGGAAGCCGCCCACAATTGCAATTGACCTTAGCCTTCGTTTCGCCGGCTTGGTTCAATGCACCAGAGGCTTGTCCCTGGCAAGCAGGGGATATTTTCCAAGGGGTAGTTTTCAGCCCTGTTTTCCCCACGCAAGTTGATGGTCAACCTGTTGGCAAGTGACGTCACAGTTGCACAGGAGAAACAGCACCAGCAAATAAAAATTCCCTTCTCCAAGATCTTGGAAAAATTCTGCCACTTTTTTAGAAAGTATACGGAAATTATGCTTGACATGTAATTAAAAGTCAAACCGCGCGGGAAGTACGCCAATTTGATGTCAATTTAAAGTAAAATATATTTTATTTAAAATTTACAATTTTTTTTATATTCTGTTTATATCTGTAAAGTCATATACACAAAAAGTAAATTATAATTAAACCATTTTTAAACATTTAACATTTTTTTTTTCTACTTTTTACAATTTACTTTTAAATTGAAAATTTTGAATTGTATTAATATTAACAATATACAAATTAAAATTAATTGATTTAATTTCAATTTTTAAATATATTACTTGAACTGCGAGAATTCTCAATTTCTGATGTATAATAATTAATATAATTAATTATACTGTCTTTGTATACTGAATTAATTCTAACCTTTATACTAAACTAAATACATAGAGTGCTATTGTTTAAATATGTTTATTTTATTATCAGGTACGTTTAAAAAGCATTAAGGATTAGGAAATAATTTTATTTATTTCAGTTTATCCAATCCTTTTTAAAAAGTAGTTCTTAGCTCCGAATTTTTTTAAATCTATCCAAAAATTTCTATCAACTCTTTAGCTCAAGCTTTATAAATCAGTTCCGAATATGTTCGTATACATTTTGTAGTCATTATTTCATTATTTTATTTATATTTTATTTTATTATTTAATTTTTATTTTTAAAATTCAAATATGGAATATATTAATTAAGTGACTTAAGCTTCATTGTGTAGTCTAAAAAAATGTAATTTAAATATATGTATATATAATTTTTAATGAACCACGCATGTTTTATTATAAAATGGAAATATTATAAAATGGAAATCAAAAAATTCATTTAATTTTTTTAATGCCTGAAAATAATGTATATTTTTTTTAATTAAATTAATTAAAAAACTGAACTTTTACCTTATACCATAAAAAAAAAAATAAAAATCATGTACAAAATATTTTGTTTATATATGCATTTTTCAGTATAAAAAAAGATTAGAATATTTAATTAACTCTGTTTCATTAATAGCTAAAATTAATTGGTTTCTGTTAGATGCATTTAAAAAATAACGAATATTTTTTTAATGTTTATCATTATATTTTAACACTATATTAGTAGTAGATATTGATATATCTAACCAAAATAATTTATGCTATATTCAACTTTTGTTAGTTGCAGCTATACAAATAAAGAGGCTTATAGACTCAAAAAGGTAACGTACCCCGACGTCTGCCCTAGGGCCTTGACTCCTGCATAACCTCAGACATATCCGCAAGAACCCTACATAATTTTGGCCATTGATAGCCAAACCCCCAGGCTTGGACGGTCGAAACAATCGAGCTGAAATTTCTCTGTGCTGCGTCACATGCAACAAAATAAAATTTAAATGGCGCAAAAATTGCTCGAGCCATCGAGGGAATTTCGGCAATAACTATAAAATGTCCAAGCGCGCACTCCCCCGCACCGTGCACCCCCCGGCAGTGCTTCTCCCAACTCCCTTATAATTTGTCGCGTGCATGCACCCAACCAGCACGAAGGGGTGCAGGGGGGGTGGGGGGATGAGGGACTGTCGGCGAGGGTCGACAACGTTGTCGCATTGGGCAAAGGATTAAAAAACGGCACAAAAACAAAAATATTATCTCAATAGAACAATCTCAGGGCGGGGGCAAGGACAAAAACAGAAAATTAAGGCAAAACATACATAGAAAACACACACACACACAAACACACTCACACTCACCTACTCTAAATAAAAACAAAGTGAAAATTTATGCAAAACAAAGATAGAAAATGCTTCGAAATGCATAACAAAAAATTGGAAGAATACAATAGAAAAGCACGCGAAAGGCAACAACGGATAAAGGGTCGAGATAGAGGAAAAGGCATAGCAGTAGAACAGGCAAACCAGAGTTTGATAATATTGCCCGTAGTATCTACGAGCCAAAGTTATTTACACTCTTTACAATTAAGCGACACCAAAAGAGTCTGAAAGGAAAGTTTGTATCATTGTGTGGAAATGCTTTGAAAAATCTTTTGCCTGCGAAAATCTTCTTAGATGTCGGCGTTAATATAATATTTTCAGATTTTAAGACTTTGAAGATCTAAGATTTTCAGATTTTGTTTATTTGCATATAGAGCTCCGAAAAAAAATAAAAGCACCACCACAACAAGAAATTTTTCAAGGCTCCTCCTGCCCTGGGCTCCTTTTAATCTTCTCAGATCTTTGAACAACATTTTTTTAAGGTTCAGAAAACTGTAAATAGTATAAAATTAAAGAAAACATTCTAATACTATTCATCCTTTTCAAAAGATTAACAAATTTTTCGAAATTCAAAAAAAAATAATTAATATGTCCATAATATTTTTAGATTTTTCGACTGTCATTCGATCTGCTTTACAAGCTCAGTGCGTAAAATATTTCAAACGAATATTTTAAATTTTTAAATTAATTTTTAATTTTAAAAGAACAGCTTATTGGCTGAATTGTTATATATATATATTTATAAATCATTTTATAATTTAGCTTTATCATAAGCCTTACTTTAAATATTTTCGAACTTTTTAACTTGTCTAAAACGCACAGAATTCTACGTTTCCTCAGGACACTGTCCACCAGAACAATACCCGCTATTCAAATTTAAAAACATAAAATGAACTATGCATAACACAGATTTAGATACCAAACCCAGCTTAATATTCAAGTATAAATTATAAAATGGAAATAAAAAAATAATTAAATAATAATTCGTTCAACAAATTAAATTTAAATAAAATATTTAATCAAGTGAATTTGTAAATCATAGCTATTATTTTAGATACTAAAGGCAGCTTAACAGTCATGTATAAATTAAAACATTGATATTGAAAAAAAAATTAAATTATAATTTAATATAAATAATTATATTTATATACGACGTGTGTTCAAAAAGTAAGGTGACTTTTCAAATTTCGCGGGCAACATATTTTCGATTATCGATTTTTTTGTTTTGTTATATTGGTACACTCTTCCCTAACATCTGTACCAAGTTTCAATGGAACATCCTCTTTTGTTTGGTTGTGAGAGGCGTAAAGTTACAAGTTATTTTGCGAGCTCGGCGATTTTTTGCTATCGAAAAATATGGATCAAAGGATTTGCATCAAATTTTGTGTAAAAAATAAAATTAAGTGCTCTGAAACACTTGAAATGTTGACAGTGGCATACGGTGAAACTGTTCTGAGTAAAAAAAATGTGTACAAGTGGTACAAACTCTTCCAAGATGGCCGGGAAGATGCCAATGACCAGCCTCGCTCTGGACGCCCAAGCACGTCAACAACTGATGAAAACGTTCAAGCAGTGACGAAAATTGTTTTGGAAAATCGTCGAATCACTATCAGAGAAGTTGCTGAAGATGTCGGTATATCGCTTGGCTCGTGCCATGAAATTTTTTCAAACGTTTTGGGTATGAGTCGTGTGTCAAGTTTGTTCCGAAATTGCTGAATTTTGACCAAAAGAACCGTCGCATGAGCATCGCTCAAGAGCTGTTGAATGACGTCAACGACGACCCAGATTTACTCAAAAGGGTCATAACTGGTGACGAATCATGGGTATATGGTTATGATATCGAAACCAAAGCCTAATCGTCCCAATGGAAGAGCCCAGGCGAGCCAAGACCGAAAAAAGACTGCATCGCTGCAAGAGCTCAAGGCTATACCGAAAAGTGCTTATGGGAAGTGCTTTGAGGATTGGAAAAACCGTTGGCATAAGTGTATTGTATCTGAGGGGGATTACTTTGAAGGGGACAACATAAATATTGATAAATAAATTAATAGTTTTTCTTGAAAATACAAAGTCACCTTACTTTTTGAACACACCTCGTACACAATTAAAATATATACACAAAGTATTATTTTAAAATCAAAATAATTCTTTAAACAAAAAAATAAAATTAAATAAAATATTAAATCAAGAAAAATATAAATATAAATCAAGTACAAGCGCAAGGATATTATTTTTTGCCTTTGCTTTTGCTTTTGTTACCTCAAATTTCATGAATTCGCCGAGGCTTATTTTCAAGTCCATAAAATGGCATAAGCAAGTAAAATTTTTTTCACAAGCATCTAGCGAATTCCCAATTTATATTCGGTCTTAGCATATTTCACAACCATTCCTTTAACTAAACTAGTATTTCGTAACTGTTCACAGTATTTGCTTGAATTTTCACCTTCACTTTGCAAATTTCCTTGCGAATTTGTATGTCCTGCCATTGAGCAACAAAACTCATTGAGCAACAAAACTAAGAGAAGAAAATAGACACTCAATCGCCATCTTGGATTTAGTTTAGCCGTGAAGCAAACCCGTTCAAACACAATGCCGCTTCGTTGCTTGTGTTTGCATTTGTCTTTGCAATTTTGCCTTTTCCATTCATGAATTCGCTTTCGTGTGTGTTCAGCCTTCACTTTGAGTCGTTCTCTTTGCCTTGCTATTCGCATTTGTTTACAGTCCAGCCTTCGCTTTGGATCGTTCTCTTTGCCTTGCTATTCGCATTTGTGTTCAGTCCAAAAAATTAAAGACTATGTCATCTGATCGCTGAACCGACACTAAATGGTGATTATTTACAATTTTGAATGAAATACTAAACTTTTCTTTATTCCAACAGGTGCTGCTATTTTTATTATTTTTTTCTTTGTATAAATATGTTTAGTATTATTAGTCATAGTCATAAAATTAGTCATAATTATAAAATTAAATAAATACAATATTATTTGAAGTTGGCTGTTCATTCATTCATTTACACATTTTTTAAGCTAGACAACAAGGCGTCAGCTGATTACACGCAAGTGCGTGTGTGTGTATGCACATTTTGTGTACGAATCATAAGTAAAGGCACAATACGAAAAATAAAAGAAGTAAACGCACGCGAATGTGTGAAAGAGAATTGTCTTTGCCATTGCTTTGTTGTTGCTTTCGCACAAAACATTCTTCTTCTTCCTGCTTTGCCTGTGCTTTTTCCCTATATCCCAATGTGCAAGTCGCGTTTCAAGTTTTCTGAATTTCAATTGAGCGTCTATTTTCTTCTCTTAGTTTTGTTGCTCAATGGCTTTTTCCCTATATCCCAATGTGCAAGTCGCGTTTCAAGTTTTCTGAATTTCAATTGAGCGTCTATTTTCTTCTCTTAGTTTTGTTGCTCAATGCACCCAACTATATACAATATCCTTTTTGTAGCTAAGACACACACCATACACAGCGCTTAGTTGCGCTTATGTCGTAGTAGAGGGCGCAACAAGACGAGGCATATTTTCTACAATAGATGGTGCTTAATGATTTTCAAGCTGAGAATGATTTTAAATAATTGCAATAATAATAGAATACTTTTTTTTATTTTTTAACTTAAGCTATTTTATTAAAGAAATGTGTTATTAAAGGAACAATTATATAAATTATACATATGATATATATTAATTTCGGGTACATTAAGAAGTTGTCGAGTTCCATCTGCTTCCATATCCCACTGCACAGTGGGGCAAATCAAAATTCATTGGCAAACAATTTGATAATTAATTTAATATTATTTATATATTCCTGCGTTTGCACATATTCCATGATATGATTTTTGCGCCATGCATTTGCGTTTTGCTCCACTGTGCAGCGCAGCAGCTGACAAATAACTGTCGCGCGCTTGTCAAATTGCCAGCATGAACAATTGCACACCCTCGCACACCCTAACACACACACACACACACACTTGCGAGTGGCGCGACAAATTCCGCAGCTGTCAATAAAAAGTGTTTTGACTCTCGAGCTTTGAGCTGCGGGCAATCAATCGGGGACAACTACAACTTGATTCCAGGTCTCAATTCGACTGCAACAATTAATCATTTCAATTTTCCAAGCGACTTGCCAGAGAGTCAGCGAGCAGAGGCACAAGACAACCGAACGCTTGGGCCTGGTCTGAACTGCTTCTGGCCAAGGCACTTGCAATGTCAGCAGCTGGCATGTCCTTGTGTCAGTATCCTTCTGTCTGTCCGCACGGCGTGCTACTGCCACTTGCGATTGCATGTTGCCACTGGAATTGCTTTCTGGCACGCCCGCCGATGCCTGATTGAAAACCCGCTGTAATATTTAGCAGTTCTATATACCTATGTATATATAAAACTAATCAGTTGCAATGTCTGAAACTATCCAGAATTATAACTTGAGTCTGATTACACATCTTACTTATTAAATCTGCCAACGATTATTAATTAATCTTCTAATTCTTTCTAAAAAAAAAAATTATAAATATTAGTGCAGCAATTTAATTTTTAAAATAAAATATTTGAACAATACACACAAATATATATTTCATGTATCTAAAATGATCAAACATTAATACTTGAGTCTTTAACCTATTCTATGAAAATTCTAAGTAGGGAAAGCTGCAGTGAAGCGCGTCTATAAAATACCATTTACCCAATTCGAAAAAAATTGTTTCATTCCTTTTTCTAAAGAAATGAAAAAAAGGTTTTAAAAAACCTTAAAAATTTTGCGCTGGATTTGAGCCTCAGTAACCATTGATTTCCGAGCTGCAGCCCTAACCACTAGACCACACAGATTATAGGGAAGCGACCGGAAACTGGAAACTTCGAGCGCCTATAACATTGTATTAGATTAGCCTGCACATATTCTGTATTATTTCACGACCGTGTTGTAATTTATAGGGTAGATCAGTATGTTAGTAAGCTCCGAGAATATCGAAACAATTTTTTATGTTTTTACTTTTATTTAAATTTAAAAAAAAATCAATTTATGAATGCGGTGGGCGGTGCATCCAAAAGTTGAAAATTCACATTATTTGTAATAATACAAAGGAACCTGCCTAGCAAATTTAGGGGTTCTATTTTTTTTGGGTTCTTATAATTCGACAAATTTGTTTTATAGGGGCGGTCGGCATGGCATCCAAAAATTTAAAATCCGCTTTCTGCATAATAATGCAAGGGACCTTTCTTTTATTATATTGAGTTATATTTTTATTATAATTGAGTTATATTATATTTTAAATCAAAAAATCTCTTTTTCGATTTTCGGAGACGGTGGGCCTGGCTAAATAAAGTTTGAAATAAACTTCTAATGTATGGTAGGGTACCATACACCATGTATACACGTGCTCTCCTACCAAGCTTGGTGTCCATAGTGACATAGTACTGTTCAAGAATATACTTATATGGTCTGCCACGCCTCCTTCTACCTGTTACATACATTTTCACAAAATCAATATACTATTTTGAAATGGTATAAAAAGCAAAATAAAAGCTTGGAACTGATTATACTATTTATAACAAATTGATTTACCGGACCCTCTGTAGATCACACAAGACTTCTTAATTTGGCAGCGTAGTCGAAATTTGATAAGAACTCAAAAAATAAATATATTCTACGTATGCATAGTAAAAAACCAAACACAAATATTACGTTTTCGAAATTTTGCTTTACGACTACCACAGATAAGAAACAAGAGTGTATATGTATTATTTACTTATCAGTCTATATAATCACATTCATACTGTATTTATAAACTGTGCAATTGACTGCGAATCGCTTAGTTCTACTCGGGCTTCATCCACATGAATTTCTCGTTAGTTTTTGGCTTCCTGCTTCTGGTGAATATTCGCAACTAAATGAACAATCACAAATCACACTTAAATCCACAATCCACAGACGCTGGCGAGCGACCTGCCAGGCATGGTTAAGGCAAACACTTGGCGCACTGTGCCCGAAAGTGACAAAGTCATTCTCAGACAATTGGAGCAGAGTGTAAAGCAGCATACCGAGAATACCAGCAGGCAGCTAAAAATTCTGGCAGGCGCCTACTTCTCGGCTGAGCTTGAAGACGGCGACGTAACGCTGAACTTAAACAACAAAAATATTGATCAGCAATACAACGAGTTTGAAGAGGCCAATTATGCGAAATTTGCTGATATCGTTGCAAACGCTTTCAACAAACTTAGCTTCCGTTCACGCAGTTACTACAATAATGCATCTCCTCCTTACGAATTGTATGACCAGTTGATTGAACTTATTCAATAAGCATTTTGTCAAGAGAAAAGGTTTCCATTTAAATAAAAAAAAAGAAATGACAAACGACAATATAATGCAAGATTTCTTAAAAACAAAAAAGGTGTATCTGGCGTACTATCACATTTTAAATAAAAATATAAATCAGATAACTATTGTATCAAAAAATCGAAATATTTTATATATTTATATTGAAACATTTTTTTTGTCACAATATCAGAAAGACGTTATTAATATTTGATATTTAATGTTTTATGTTTTTTGATTATTATGTCAAAAAAATATAAAAAAAAATTACCAATAAATCTAATTACTTCTATGGAAACTAAATCTTAATGGAACTTACGCGCTCTTATAGTTGTTTTTAATTTGAGTAGCAACATCTAGCAGCAGAGAATGCATTTTATATAGTAATTAAAAGTATCGAACATATCGATATTTTATAATGTCATATTTTTTAAAACAGAAAGTATCTTCGATACGATCTTTTAAAAATATTCCACAGCCCTAGTATTACGTTTTTCAATACTTTTAAACTATACCACATTAAAATGTGAATGATTTGTATTTTATATTATTTGTTCATTATATTCTAAAAGGGGTCAAAAATTGACAACCTGAACGGTTCCATAACGGATACATATCCGAAAAGTCATTTTAATATTATATGCAACACATTTATATTTGTTTTTATTAATTTAAATTATTATCACAGTGATTTTTTAGTATTGTTCTTAAAGACTAGCTTTTTAAGCTTGCTTTGTTAAATTAAAAATATTTCGATAAATTAGAAATTCGTTATACACTTTATCGTTACCTTTAAAATCAAACAATTACTTATTATTTAAAGCTTTATGACGTTAACTGGGGAAGAGTATGCAAGCTTTCAGCGTGTGCTTATGGTTTGTGAGATACCTAACTTTGGATTTGCATTGAAAGTCAATCGATTTCATACATTCATTTTAATTGAATTATTTTTATGCTTTTCCCTCTTCTCTTACTAGGGACAAGGCTCTCCGCATAAATCAGGCATAAATTAGACGGGCGAATCCCGCAGGATCCGCAGGATGCGAAGGCATCAAATCAGTGCGACACTTGCGACATGTCCGGCATGCAAATACGCCCGAAAGTAGGTTAGCCTAGGCATAATAATAAAATGAATTATGTTGCCGACTGACCACCCTGGGGTCAGGGGTTGCGTCGAGGGACGCACGTCGAGCTTCGAATTACATTCGAGTAGTTCATAAAGCGCAGTCAAGTCTGACCAACGTTTCGCCCGAGTGGCAGACAGACAAATCTCGCTCTGGCTTTGGCTGTGGCTTCGGCTTACCTTTTTTCTCTGTCTGCTTTGTCTCTGGTCTCTGCGCGCGCCCATAAAAAGGCTCAAGTTTTTGCGGCTTAAACCGTAAATTTACATGCGAGAGAGCCAAAAAACTTTGGTCCTTGGCCTTAAACGTCGAACTCGAACTATAAAAATCCGAACGGAGCCTTCGCACAACTCCCTTTCAACTCGCAACTCGCATAAATATAAATTGCGGCCGTAATTTTCGGTCAGGTTGGGCTTGGGTTCATCTTAGCTGTTCGATGTCTCTTGGCTATGTTTGTGTGCTAGTAATTGGGTCTAAAGTGGGCCCAGCGTGTGCCGGCAGCGTGCTGTCATTACCCGTTCCCACGCCCACTCCCAGCCTTGCTCCCAGCTGCCCCTTCTGCGTAGCGGAGTTAACATTAAGTTTAATTTGTCTAATGCCCGAACCCTTTTACTGTTATTACTGCTGCTGCTGCTGTTGCTGCTGCTGTTGCCTGGGGATTCCTAAGCACAAATGAATTATCGACCAAGACAAAACAGTTTTTAATGGGATGAGCTCTTGTCCGTGATGCACACATTTCATTCCTCACTTATTAATTCCCAAACTATTTAACTACAATAACAGATATTACAATCAGAGATCCAAAGCTGGCCAAATTGAGCAATTGAACTACTAACACAATATTAATCGTTCTCAACTCGTTCAGAAAACTTTTGAAAGTTCTTCGCCTTGAAACTGTTTTAAGAATTGATAATTGAGACATTCCAACAGAATTCAAAAAATGTGTCCGTTCTGTACAAAGTTAAATAACTATGTTTACTTTTGGACGCATTTGACAACATTTTTGAAATATTTTTTAATAATATATCATATAAATATTATTGTACAAAAATGTATATATATTTATATATAAATATTATTTATCCGTAATAAAGAAATTGCGATATTTATATTTGATATGTAATGATATTTTAGAATCCCACAAGGCCTTATATAGTAAGTTTTTAGCTGTTTTTTTTATAGAAAAATGTATAATATTAAAATACCAATAAAATGGCATATATTTAAAAACATTTCATTTGTTTGTTATTGTATATTATTATTTCGTTATATTCAAAAAGTTGCTTAGAGGGTCGAAAATTAACAACATGGACGGAAAACCACCAATTTAATATTATTTCATACTCTATAAATCTTCTCACACGGCTTATAAGATTACAGAAAGCGGTAAGAGCTCAGACTGCTCCACTTTTTCTGCTAAAAATGTTTTCACAAATTAAAAAACAACTACGAAATTTATTTGAACACACCTGTTCCAGAACACGTCCCACTTCAAACCACAAACCTCTAAATAATTTTTGTGAAATTGATTGTTAAGTTGGGCCGAAATCCCGGCGGTACTGCAATACCGGGCCAACCCGTGACAGAGGTGGAGCAAGCTCCTAGCACTCCGTATGATTCCAAAAATCAGTTTAACATTTGTTGTTCCCCAATGGAGAAACTATCAGATGTTAAGCTGATAAGAACAGATACTACACTTTGATCTTAGCCATAAGGCCGAGAAGCGATAACTTTCACCTGAAAATCACATGGGCCCATACTGTCAGCAGCTTGAATCAGTTGGGAATTTTAAGCAATGCATATGCTTGCCTTCACTTAATTTTACAGTAGAAACAAGAAGTCAAATTCAAAGCAAAGTACTGCGTTCAAAAACAACCCTCATATACGGATTCGCCTTGACCAGGTAAAAATATTACTATATTTACAAGAGACATTCCTCGTCAGAAGTCCTTTTTGCTACTTTATGATTCTCAACTAGTTTACGCACCACATTAGCTTGAATCTGTTTTCCTTGAACGTTATCCTTACTCTGGCTTTTCTTCAGTTGTCGAATAAATCTTTCGCCTTTTACTAAAGATTTCCGTGGAGAGGAGCACTCTAATGAGTCTAAACTCTATTTTTGCTGAGCCTGACGACTTCGGTTGTCGGGCCATTATAAATATATGCAGAAGGTTAAGTAAGTTTTCTTAAAATAGAATTTTTAGTATTTATTTCATATGTTCGTAAAAAACAGAAGGATGGTTGTTGTATCAATCTTAATGAATGGAATCCATGCAGTGAAACTTCTCTAATGTTACTACAATTTATGTTAGTCTTCGTTAGAGTACAAAGTGATGATTGTAGAGCAATATAATATGTTTACAGTATTAATAAATCTCAATAATATCTCTGGAGAACCGTCAACATTATGCGAAACTTCCAAACAATATGATTCGTTCCTGGATCGTTGAGGAATGTTTTGAGATCTGACAGAGTTTTTGCCTCACTTTCTCGAGCCGCTTCACTCAGGCCCGCAAATTTGGGTCTAATGTCATCTTGAAGTTGCCTATAAAGTCTAATCTGCTCCGCAATTGATGCTTTCTTCATTTCCGAGTACTTTCCTTTCGTATACTGATCCAATTTCGCCACACGACTCTCCTCGGGAAATTCACTTAGACCGGCTATATGTATGAACTCGGTGTACAGCACAATATGCTCGTAGACCGTGAGATTTGGCATTTTAAAGCTTGCTCGAGTTATGAAGTCTGATAACTGATCGTTTACTGTGTGGTTCACTATACCCGCATCGATAATCGTCTGCGCTGATTGAATTGTGAAGTTCAATCCGCTTTTCGCAGCCAACTTGCTTGTGTTTTGGCATATATCCTTTATCTGCGATATCAGGTTAAGATCCCCGACATCTAACGCACTTGCCGAGGCCTGCAATAGATTGTAGATCTGTAGAAGCTTCAACTTGGCCACTGTCTTCTCGGAATGTTTACCAAGAGGGGCAGACAAATCAGAAGTAGAAACAACATCGCGAGGAATATAAAATACAAACTGAAGTATAAAACCTGATTCACATCGTATATAAGTCGGTGCAGACTACACATATCAAAAATATAAATTGCAAGTGATTATGTTTTTGTTTTTAAACGGAGCTTTCTTTGTTGGGATTCAACAACCCGGCGAATTATCAATGTCTATATAATATAATCCAAGGTTAACTGCATTTCATTATATAATATTTACGTTCAGCTTATCTCGTCAAGTTCAAATCCCAGGCATATCAATTGAAGAGCTGGGTCAATGCACTTCCAACCGCTTTGATAATTTAACTATTTTGATTTTTCAATCACCATACCATTGATCTTATTATGAATTATATTATAAGTAATTTAATTTAATCTTGTTTATATATTAACGTGCTCGAAAGCCTATTATATTTGACATATGCATTGTTTTTAGTTCCTTATAGCAGCTTGGATTTCTACTAACTTCCAGAGCAGAATTGGACTATTAAGATTAACTTAACCTTAGCTCAGATGCAGATTATTTTTCAGAATTTAGTTCTCCGAGTTTAGTTCGGAAAGTGTACGTACAAAATTTAATCTATGACTATATATGAGAAATCTTAATAAACCAATAAATGGATATAAAATTAAATATCTAGCACACATACACTTTTTGCATTTATTGAAGAAATTCAAAATATTTTTATATTGATATTCGGAAACAAATTTATTTTAATTATAATCATATTTTTACACATCACTGATAGCTAAAGACAACACAAATTTCTAAGGTAGAAGGAATTAATGCAATCTTGACAAAATCTACCACAATAAAGAATGGCATTCAACTTAAATCTAAAAATTGTATTACTTAAAAAAATATGTGAAAATTGATTGTGAAGTTGGGCCGAAATCCCGGCGGCACTGCAATGCCGGGCCAACCCGTGACAGAGGTGGAGCAAGCCCCTAGCACTCCGTCTGATTCCAAAAATCAGTTTAACATTTGTTGTTCCCCAATGGAGAAACTATCAGATGTTAAGCTGATAAGAACAGATACTACACTTTGATCTTAGCCATAAGGCCGAGAAGCGATAACTTTCACCTGGAAATCACATGGGCCCATACTGTCAGCAGCTTGAATCAGTTGGGAATTTTAAGCAATACATACATGAGGGTTCAAAAACAGCCATCATATTCGAATTTGCCTTGACCAGGTAAAAACAATTCTATATTTACGACTGACATCCCTCGACAGGGAAGTCCTTCTTGCTACTTTATGATTCTCAACTAGTTTACGCACCACTTCAGTTTGAATCTGAGGTCCTTGAATGCTATCCTTACTCTGGCTTCTCTTCAGTTGTCGAATAAATCTTTCGCCTTTTACTAAAGATTTCCGTGGAGAGGAGCACTCTAATGAGTCTAAACTCTATTTTTGCTGAGCCTGACGACTTCGGTTGTCGGGCCATTTAAAATTTATTTGTAGAACTGGGACTGTTGACTTGACTAATTTTATAAAATAACAATTAGTCATGCTTTATTAATTTAAATTTCATTGGAATACAACCATGGTGTACTTTGGGCAGATATATGTAAAAGGAAGAAGGAGGATTTGTCTACCTATATTACGCATAGTTCTCAGCTGTTATAAGGCCAAGAGCCATCAAATTTTGATTGATGGTTTCTGCACAGCATATGAAAATCAAGTTTACTTTTAAATTTGAAAGCCGTGCCTACCGTCCTCGCAAACCAAATGATGTGTTTTTAATTTAATTCAGATAACGCACTTATACTGAATAGAAGCACCAAACCTGTCAAATACAAAGACACTACGTGAACTTTAATCAAACCTATAAATGGGTTATTTAAATATTATATTGTAAATTTATAATTGAACCATTAAAAATGTGGCTGTAACTTTTGCATTAATTGAAGTTAATGGACAAATCAAATTGTTTGCAAGATAAAACAAGTAAAAATAGTTACAGTAGAAGAAACTCGACAGTATGATACCATCTATTCAACGCAAGAATTAAAAATTAATGCTATATGTTAAATACTTATATTGAATGAATTCACAAAAATGTGTTGCATCGCTCGTTTGACAAATTCGTTGATCTTAAATATTGACGTTTCCAAAGTTTTTAGAAGACGAACCAAATCGAGCCACCTGCAAAACAACACTATATTTCAACAATATTTATCAAATCATTTAAAACTCAGAACTACAAACTCTCCGTTTAAGAACTCGACCATAAAATGACATTAACGCATTCGATGCATCGAAGCATCGATGTCACTATACGAACAAAGCTATATAAAATCTATGTGAACGGAATCTATTGTCGATGCTTAACCCCGCCTTCACGAAAGACAAGACCAATATAACTTAAGAATCAAAATATTATGATCTCACCGACAAAGTTTATCTTGAACGCGCATTCACTGCACACCGGTCGTTCTTTTTTTTTTACTTTTCTTTTACTTGGGATCGTTGAAGAATATCTGTGTTCAAAGCAACAAATTATGTATGTTGCTATACGACAAATTTCGCAACATCAATATTGGTCTCCCGATTATGACGCTGATGTCATCATCGAGGTTTTTCGAATATCAATTATTCCAACCTTGGACATTCTTACGACCGACCACAGTTGGATACAGATAACCTGATTCAAATTTATTGTTTAATTGGGCCGCAATCCCGGCGGTACTGCAATACCGGGCCAACCCGTGACAGAGGTGGAGCAAGCCCCTAGCACTCCGTCTGATTCCAAAAATCAGTTTAACATTTGTTGTTCCCCAATGGAGAAACTATCAGATGTTAAGCTGATAAGAACAGATACTACACTTTGATCTTAGCCATAAGGCCGAGAAGCGATAACTTTCACCTGAAAATCACATGGGCCCATACTGTCAGCAGCTTGAATCAGTTGGGAATTTTAAGCAATACATATGCTTGCCTTCACTTAATTTTACAGTAGAAACATGAAGTCAAATTCAAAGCAAAACAACCCTCATATACGGATTCGCCTTGACCAGGTAAAAACAATTCTATATTTACGAGTGACATCCCTCGTCAGGAGAAGTCCTTTTTTTCTACTTTATAATTCTCAACTAGTTTACGCACCACTTCAGTTTGAATCTGAGGTCCTTGAATGCTATCCTTACTCTGGCTTCTCTTCAGTTGTCGAATAAATCTTTCGCCTTTTACTAAAGATTTCCGTGGAGAGGAGCACTCTAATGAGTCTAAACTCTATTTTTGCTGAGCCTGACGACTTCGGTTGTTGGGCCATTTAAAATTTATTTATAGAGGTGGGATTTAAGTAATTTTAAATTAACATTTTATCTACTCTTACTGTAATTTATATGGGATAGAATAAATACGTATGTACATACAACATACATACATATTTCTCAATGCGGATTTGTGAATCATATTAGTAACTATCTAAAGTACTAAAGCTTGGTGAAGAATGTTCAGTTTTTATTTAATTTGCCAACCTAAGGGATTAGATCAAAGTCTTTGAAATACATAGAACCATGGTAAATCGCTTAATGAATAAAATCGCCATTCAAAATGGGGGAAAATTGTGCATTTACTTTGGGCAGATATGGGAAAGATCTCTGTTAGCTTTATAGAGACTCTGCAATTTTACGTATATCGAACCTACAAATCGTTTTTTTCGACTATTGAGATTAGTGACTTAGTTACGATTAGTTTGCATATTATAAACCGATTGGAAAATAAACTCAAAAGTTATGGAAGATGCAATTCTACATATTTACTTTATGTAGTTTGCGCGCTACGGTGTTGCCGCCGCAACCAAGCTTTCGTGGTAGAAATCAAAAGATTATTAATCAATGGTTATTAAATAATAATATTAATTGTTAACCGAACTTATTAACATGTTCAGTTTATCATGTAATAAATTCGAAATCAAATTAAGAAAAATGTTGTTCCCGATCATTAAGAACTCGATCATTCAATGACATAAACTCATCTTTTAAACCACCAAATTAATGACAAGGTTAGCTAGAACATTCTTACGATCGACCACAGTTGGAGTTAACTTGTTTTAAATTCATTATTTAATTGGGCCGAAATCCCGGCGGTACTGCAATACCGGGCCAACCCGTGACAGAGGTGGAGCAAGCCCCTAGCACTCCGTCTAATTAAAAAAATCAGTTTAACATTTGTTGTTCCCCAATGGGGAAGCTATCAGATGTTAAGCTGATAAGAACAGATTCTACACTTTGATCTTAGCCATAAGGCCGAGAAGCGATAACTACACCCAGAAAGCTTAATCAGTCCATGCTGTTTATAGCTATAATTAGTTGGGAATTCTGGGAGACAGACGTGTGTTCATTTACCTTTACTTGAGTAGGCGTTGACTACCTTTGCAGATGTTAACTTCGAACTCTGACCTTATAATTCACAATCAGTTTACACCAGAATTCAAATAGAGGCTAACAGATTTGCTGGGATCTCCACTCTGGCTTCTCTTCAGTTGTCGAATAAATCTTTCGCCTTTTACTAAAGATTTCCGTGGAGAGGAGCACTCTAATGAGTCTAAATTGAATTTTTCGTGTGCCTGGCGACTTTTGTTGTCGGGCCAATCATAAATATCTGCATTGAACGCTAAAATAATTAATGTTGCGATGATTAGATTTTATTTAATTATAAGATTAATTAATGGCGACTTATTTTTTTTTAATTACTTTATTTTTATGCCTATGCCTTAGAATTAATTCTATTCTATAAATCTATTGACAGTTGTTTTAAACCATTGAAAATATGAAAAAAATTGTGTATTAACTTTGTGCAAATGTACGTGACGGACGGGCAGGAGTGGCTGGCAGACCATACAAAATATATATATTCTTGTTCAGCGTCACTAGCCGAGTCAATTTGGTCATGAACAACTGTCCGTCTATATGAACACACAGATTTCAATTAATAAATGAGCTGGAGACACCAAAGTTGGTCGAAAATTATTTTATACACAAAAGTTTACTTCAAACGTATATCAAAAGTATATAAATATATAAGTAATAATTACAAAACATTAAAAAAATTTGGTTTGATAGAATGTTTTAAATGTTTCGAAATATTTTAACCCAAAGTGAAGTTGGAAGTCTATAAAACTCAAACTCTAGAACAATAGTATACCTAGCTAAGTAGAAAAACGCTCATAAGATCTTGAAATTAGAAAAAATAAAAAATATTGAATACCTCCTCCTCTTATGCATATACTTTAATCATATATATTTATCTCATTTAGTGCATCTGTCTAAACTGAATTAATAGATAAAATGCCATGTGCACCTTTTTCAAAAATTTTTTAAAGTCGAGAACTGGTGGTATGAATATTTTAGGTGACTTAGTCAACATCCACTTGGTCAGACCAAATCTAATTTGTTAAGGACTGGGAACAGCTTAACATCGAAATTTTACCGTATAACTCAGTGTTCATTATACCCTATATAATCTAAACTACATGACCTGGATTCAAATTTATTAATTATGCGCCCTCTCGGGCTCCCAAAAATTGCCGTAGTGGACGGTATTTCACGTCCCCATGGCGGGGTATTGGTTAAAGTTTTCAACTAGCAATAATCGCACCTCAGTAGAACTTCATTGGTTACGATATCGCCTCTGCGCAAAGATAGCCTACTCTGCCAAGACCTTAGCCTTTCCTTGCAGCAACAACTGAAACTAGTTGAGAATTACAAGCATACACAATTTGCAAAAAGGTGAACTTGGATGAACTGCAGTATGCAGGTAGGGAGGTTGCCTCCAGATAGAGGTAGCGAAATAGCTAAACTCGTATTTTTAGGGTAGAGGGATGAAAACTAAAAATTAAAAAAATAATTTATACGCATTTCATACAGCTATTTATAATTTATAATGAGACTTATATATGTATGTATAATGAATTCCATGGGCATTTCTATCTCAAAATACTCACACCAATGTCTTATAGAACTTTTAAGTATACTAAATGCTTAAACATATACATATTACGTTATTACGAATTACGATTATATACCATAATTAAATATATTTATTTCCCTATTTTATTTATTTCCGTTCCCTATCATTACATGTTATCCCTACTTAAGTACCTTACAAGGTTCTTATTCATTAACTTAATACATTATAATAACTTATTAATGTATAAGAACTCTGTGGGTTATCAAGACCCACGCAATAATGTTTATTTGTCATTATACTTAAGAGTAGACCCGGAAAAAGGCCTATACCTAAGAGGTCTGTCATGTCTTTAGGTGGACATAAGACATTGTTTCGGCTTTCGTAAGCTTTGGGGTAATTTAACGGCCTTTCAGAGCCTTAAGAACGACTGACGTCGCCAAGAAGATTGTCTCACATTTAGTTAACATGGCAATTGACTCGGCAAAATAATTGTTAACCCTCCCTTGCCACGCCCCCCACATGGGCTGGGCAAAGTTTAAAGCTCATTAACTATTATCATTGTCGTATTTCGTTGCATATTAATGCCGCTTCGAGGCGTTGATTAAAATTCCCATTGGCTGAACAATGTAATGAAATTAATGAAAAATTCATAGCACCGAGGGAGGGAGCCGAGGCGTGGAGACAGTTCAAGTTGGCAGAGGGTCGGGATGGTAAGCTGGTCGCCTACTCTAAAATGCTAAATAGCCACTTCTGCGGCAAGGCACAGGCAACATTTTCGTTTTCTCCATTTTCTTTTTCTCTTCTTGTCATAAAAGATTGAACAAGTTGTAGGCAGAGGCCAAGTGCCCGAGTGTCTCCCCTCCCCGTAACCGTTTCCCCTATCAACAGCATCCCCTCGGTCTGCAACTTGGCCAAGTCAAGTGTGCCCGAGCTCCCTACACAAAGACGGCGAATACCGGAAATCCGTTTCATGACAAATGCGTCACATTGTCGTGCCAGAGTGTTGAGCGCGACGAGCTGAAGACTGGGCAGGCGGTTGTGGAAAGTGAAGAGCAAGGGATGCAAGCAGAGCGAGGGGGCGGGGCGGGGGTAGCTCGGCGAATAAGCCGGCAAACAGGCAATGAAATTCCTTCAATGGCAGCACGTGACTTGCTGCCGAGAGAGCGGAAAAGAGAGACCGAGACCTTAAGAGAGAGCGTACAATGCCGCGACATTGACATTGACAGAGAGAGAGAGAGAGAGGTAAATACAGAGTGCTGCATTCGAAAGCACTCGACGGCAAGATACCCCTCACCCAGTTTGCTGTATGACAACTTTTACGTTTTTTGTCTAATGGGGTTGCAATTTTTAAGTGTTTTGCTTGATATTCAAGTTCAAAACCCAAAAAAAAAATTAAAGAATATAAATACTTGAGTTGTCAAAAATGTTTATTGAATGGTTTTTAACGGTTTGATGACTTATGCCCAGCTCTTGACCGATGCTACGGCTGCGACTAGGCCGGTCTCTTTCGACCAATTCAGCGATTCTATCGCCATTTTCGACGACATTCCTTCCGGAGCATGGCGCATCTTCGACCACCTCTACACCAGAACGAAAACGTTGAAAACATCGTTGTGCGGTGGAGATAGAAACTAAATTTGATCCATAAACTGCAAAAATTGTATTGCCGGCTTAAGATGCATTTTTGCCTTTTAGTAGTAATGTAAAATATGCCGTATTTTCTCTTTATTTTGCTCCATGTTTTCGACGCTATTACTTACGAACGACTCAAAAACAACAATAATCAATCAAGCACATGTTAGAACCAGAAAAGAGCCTTCCAAAAAGATATAGCATGACCAGATGCGAATAAAACTAGAACTACGCACTACGCAGCGACAAGTAGCGAAAATACCGTAAGACTTATTTGACAAACTAATATTTCCAGAAGGCTAATATACCATTTAAACGTTTCATTAAGTGAAGGGAATCACAACAGAGTTAGAGAACGCGAGAGAGAGACAGCGCACAACACTGTGCGGCGCCTGCGCATGATACCAGCCGAAAGAGCCCGGCAATCTCAACTTGCCAGCAGCTTCAACTGCCGAGTAAATTTGGTATTTTAATGAGAAATCCATATTTATGTTGTTTGTTTTGCCAAAAAATGAAAAAAAAAAAAAATAAATAAAACTCGTTGGGAGAGAGGGAGCAAGAGAGTTCGAGCGTGGGAGAGACAAAACTTTTTGTTGTGCCAAAAAGGTTCGCAGCATATGCGGCGAAAAGTGAAATTACTTTATGCCCGAAGGGGCGAGCAGGGGCGGGGCTGGGCAGAGATTCTTGTTGCTTTCCTGTGGCCAGGACGCGTGTAACGGTATTTTGTAATCATTTTTAATGGTCTGCGTCTGGAAGCGCCATATGGCTCTAATGCTTGACGGTCAGAAAACAAATTTAGCCACGCAAATAACCAAACATTAGAAATACTGTTAACATGTACGCTACAAAATTCAGTCAAAAGCAGAGTTTACATTGTTAATTATATTTAAAGAGTTGAATAAATATAAAATAAATTGAAGTTCTTTTTCCCTATTTTTACGGAAGTAATTAGGATTCTAATCATTTATTAATGATAATTATACTGTTAGTACCTATAGTTTACAACAGACTTCATTTACTTACAAAAATAAATACATATATTTTTGTATACAACTAAGCACACACATCATCCTATGCTATGAATGACTTGTTTAAACCTTTCATATCAATATTAAGCTGATATATCTCTCTCGCAAGGTGTTATTTTAACACTGGTTAAACGATATTACAGACGCAAACGTAGTCTATGTCTGCCTTTTTTCCCAGCTCACTTTACCCAGAAAATGAGCTTAAAACAATGTGACCTCACATTTCCAAAAATTCCGTATTTTTCCAAAAATGTAGCAATTTCTTTTTAGCTTAGATCAACATAGAACCAAACTTCTAATTAAATTAAATTTTCGAATTATTTTCATATGCATGTACTATCATATATGTAGTTCTGGACAATTCATTATTTACGCACTCATTACATTATTATTATCAAGGATTTGGTACTCAGTTCAAAGCTTGTTTTTGACAAATATAAAATATTATATTTAAGAAATTTATTAAATGTTGGTAATTGCTGTACCAGAGTTCCCAAGGGAAATTAAAAATTCCGCAAGGCGGCAGATCTTTTAGTAGTATTTGTTTGATTGCCGTTTTATATGTTTTCTCCTAACTTGCCAAAATACAAATGGACTTTTAACTATGCCACGTCCGTGCCACGTCACAATAGAGTCATAACGCCGTCCTTCTGACAAAACCCATAAAAATACCGGCTTAAACAGCAACAGCATGTCTGGCACATGCTCAGGGTGCTTCTAGCCTGAGTCCTGCTCAGGCTCAGGCCCACCCCGCGGTACCAGACCAGTACACAGACCTGCACAGAGGACTTCGTGACGTCGGCACAAAAAGCGTTCACTTCACGGTTTTTGCTCCGACGCCTTGTTCCTAGCTGCCAGCTTTAATAAACGCGGCAGAATTTTTATGCTTTTATTGTGCAAATAAAAACACGCGGAAACTGGAAACTACTTAATCAAGTCGTAGTCGCAGACCCCTCGGCGCCGACTCTACGGAAAGCAAAAACAAAGCGCGACCGACAGCAAACTTTGTCGACGTTTTTTTTTCTGTGCAAAAACAACATTTAAACACAACAAAACATGAGAACGGCGAAAGCTGAGACAATATGCAAAGAAGTGCACTCTACGGAACTGAAGAGCCATCAAATAGTTTGATATCTAATATACCCTATATATTTTTGAGTTGCTGGACTAGGGCAAAAAATCCTAGAGTCAATTTTATGTAGATAATCTGAATGTCACTTAGTCCTTACCAGGCTAAATATAAAAGAAAATAACATTGAAAATGTAGTCATAAACGAAGGATGCAGAAGCTTTCAGATGCTCATTGAAGATTCAGATAATCCATCTTAAAAGTATCCGGATTCAATTAGGTTTATGTGCAGAACGATATCAAGTCTACATTAAATGTATGAGCTTGAAGATAATATTTATATAGATGTAAATAGTACTACAAAGAGTATTTTAAAGTAATAACATAGTTATTCTATTTCATTAAAATTTTAAGTTCAAATTTTATACATAATATATATAGATATCGTTATTACCCTAAGTTGCATTAAGGAAAAAAAATGAAACAAAATATTCTAAGCATACATATATTCTGCTTACATTAATTTTAAAATTCATAAAAATGGACTTTTACCAGCTATGACAGAAGTCGTTCCAACTTAGTACAGCTGTAATTATTGATTGTCTTGGCGTTTAAATATGCATTTCAAACTCATTGAGTAACCGCTCCACGAACCGAGCAGAATTCAAATTGATGCTAGCAATTAGTAGGCCAAGGGGCGTGCCTTGGCCAAAAAAAAACAACAAAAAAGAGACAAACAAAATGAAGGAGAATATGGGGGGAAACTCTTCAATTAATTTGTTGAACTGCTCGGAAAACAAAACGCGCGCACATCCATCAAGTCGGTGGGCAAGCGAAGCACTCGCATTCGGGTGTGAAAAATTAAAGAAATTAACAAGAGGCGAAAATGGAGAAACAGAAGGGAAGGCAGGCGAATGGCTAATACCGCCCACTTTTGGTCGCGTGCCGCCACGGGCAGCTCGTAAATAAACGTCTTATTTTTAATTACCGCACTCAAGTCGAATTTCAAATGGCAATTGGCCAAGACAGTGGGAATGGAGGGGCTGACGGGGGGACAAGGAGAGTGCGAGCATTCACTTACCTGTATCGTTTCCGTGGCGGAATATTTCCGATTGTAGTCGACATGATGGAGGTTCGGCATACTTGCTGATAATGGCTGCGGATAAGGCCTTTAGCACGTGTCCCTGTCGGCCTTGGCGGCCCTGGCGTCGCTGCGGGGGTTGCTCGAGGCGTTTACATCGAGATATGTCACTTTATGATACATTTGTGTTAATTTGAGCTCGTCGCTGCGAATGGTTTAATTCGACTGCAAAGAGAGCAGAGGCAAAAAAAAAAAAAAAATAGAATACACGCATACAAACGCATTTATACTAGGTACATATACAAGAAGAAAGCAATTCAAGCGCAAGTTCAAGTTGGAAAAGTGTAAATTACTTTTCACAGTCAACCCCAAGGGCTTGTTTACCCATGTCGATATTGTTAATACGCCACGTGTAGCACAGCGGGCTGTTTGCTCGGGTGTCTCTGTGTGTGTGTGTGTGTGTATGTGTGCGAGTGAGAGAGCGGAGAGAAAGGAGACAGCATGTAGGACGAATTTATTGCCAAGTTTACGCTACGTGCTTTGACTAAGTTTATAAGCTAAATACGCAAACACAGAAGGCCAAACACAGGGCTAGGCAAATCTGGCAGTAGGGTTCAGTTGATTAGAAATGTTTATGTGGGCTTAGCTACATTTGACCTGACAATGTATAGCATTTAAAGAATATATATTCTTGATCGGAATAGCAAATAAAGCCGACGTAAGCTTAAATATATTTGCATCATTAAGAAACATAAGGGCACAATATCGTATATTTATAAATTAATTAACTATAACGTTGGGTTCTTGGGTACTATATGATTTAAGGGTGTGTAAAGAAGACTGTTTTAAGTCAAACGAGCTGTAGAGATATGACATAAGAGCATTATTTTATAAACATTTTTAATAATGCCATATAGACATACCTACTTAACTTTTTTATTCGAAATTAAGCTAAATAATTCACAATAAACTTAAAATTTACCTTTGGAACTTACTTTATAAATATCATCCCCAAATAGAACAATATCAAAATGAAGCTTATTTATTCTAATTATTTTCCAACTGAGATTGCAAGAAAAATGAATTTTCAATACAAAAATCGACTTATTATCAGCGTTTTTTAATAATGTAAAGAGTTTCCAAACAACAAATTTTGTCTGACAATTACAACAATCTTCCACGTCGCGACAAGTGAGCGACTATTCATCATAAAGTCAAGAGTCTGGCTGGCACCCGACTGGCATGTCAACAGTTTGCAGTTGAGGGAATGGACAAATGTTGGCTTCCTCTAAGGCCAAGGCTAATTGACTTTTGTGGCTGCCATAAATGTTGACACACATTAAGAGGACGCGCAACAGCTGCCAAATGCGAGGCAATTCTGAACGCTTATTAAATTTTATGAGCAGCCATTTTACAAGTGCCCCACAAACTATGCCTGCCTCTTGGCCCACAAGCTCGTAAACTCGCAGGCAACTTTGCTCGGTTTTATTGATGCGCGCTTGACTATAAGTAAGTATATAGAACAAAAGTTCAGCAGGCGCCATGTTCTTATTGGCCTTATATAAAGTCTAATATTTTATATTAGAATTCCTTTGGGAAACTGCCAAGAAATGTAATACCAAATTTGTATTATTATTTGAGCATTTGTGTAGCATATTTTCTTATTTGCATTTTGCTGGCAAAGTTCCCATAAATTTGAAATTTCGGTTCGTAAAAATATGCAGTCAAAATAATAATTTTTTAATAGCCGAAAGCTGAACTACATAACAATTATTTAGTTGATCACTACATATCAGTTATCAGAATCTTGCTGAAGGCCCATTGGTCTATTAATGGAACATGTCTACCTTCCATAATGATAGGACCAATAAAACTTGCTTAAAGGTATGGCAACCTTATTCGCTACATCTTAAAATAAATTAACAACACATATTTTTCCTAGTAATTGCATTTTTAATTTTATAGCTGCTGTTGTGGAAGCTCTAATCAATTTCAAAAAATAAACAAGTGAAGAAAGCTACAGTCGAGTGCACTCGACAGTAAGATACCATTTACCTTTCGCTGTTAAAAACTAATTCTTAATATTAATTACTTTTATTCGGCGAATAACAACGCATCGCATATTTTCGAGGACAAATTCACATGCATTGACGCTAATGGCACATGCCGACTGCACACTGACTACACGACGACTGTGCGTGCGCAGTCGGCGTCGGCGTCGGCTTCGGGCCTCTACTGCTGTGAGCGAAACTTCTCGTGCCTATAACTTCTGTGTTTATTGTCCGATCGGATTTAAATTTATAGGGTTGGTCAATATTATTATTATCTACAATAACACCTTTCGGAAACTTTTCTACTTTTCCTATAATTTAATTTACCGATTTACAAAATCGATTTTTGGGGGCGGTAGGCGTGGCATCCAAAAGTTGAAATTCCGCATTCTCCGTAATGTTACCAGGCACCTTACTTCCAAATTTGGTGCTTCTAGCTTTTCTAGTGTTCTTTTAAACTATAAAAATGTGTTTTTTGGAGGCGGTGGGCGTGGCATCCAAAAGTCTAAAATTCAACTTCTGCATAATGTTGCAAGACAACCCCCTACCAAATTTGGTGCGTTTATCTCTTTTCGTTATTGAATTATTTGGAAAAAATCGAAATACGCATTTATCGATTTGCGGAGGCGGTGGGCGTGGCACATCAAGTTTGAAATAAACTTCTTGTGTGTATTGAATACACGCACACTCCCACCAAGTCTGGTGCCTCTAGCTCTTTTAATAGCTGAGATCTGTGTGTTCATACAGACGGACAGACGGACAGACAGACGGACATAACCAAATCGACTCGGCTATTGATGCTGATTAAGAATATATGTACTTTGTATGGTCTGCCACGCCTCCTTCTGCCTGTTACATACATTTGCACAAAGTTAATATACCATTTTTTACCCATTTTCAATGGGTAAATGGTATAAAAATAATTTCACTTCATATAAGCCAAATCAGCTAAAATCTTTATATCTAAATTGTTTTTTGTACAACTTTTACAGAATTTGAATTTGTTCAGAAGTAATGCTTTCTGCAAATCCTCATTTTGCGGTGCATTCTTCGACATGTTTGACATGGTAAAAAAATATGTCAAAATATATCAAATATGTTAACTAAATAGCATACCAACTAGACCTAGTATTCTATTTGTAGTGTTTTAGTGTTCTTATACTTCAAAAAATTCGTTTTATGGAGGATAGGCGTAGCACCCAACAGTCTAAAATCTAACTTCTGCATAATATTGCAAGGAACCCTCCTACCAAAATTGATGCGTTTATCTCTTATTATTATTCAGTTATTTGCAATAAATATAAAAACACATTTATCGATTTGCGGAGGCGGTGGGCGTGGCACATAAAGTTGGAAGGACATGACCAAATCTACTCGGCTATTGATGATGATCAAAAATATATTTGCTTTTGGTGGTCTGCCACGCCTCCTTCTGCCTGTAACATACATTTTCAGCAAGGTACTATACCATTTGGCATATGGTATAATTACCGCTCGCTTCCAACAAATACTCCTTTTTCACAAATTTCTTTTGGTACGCTCATTTCAACTATATTGCTACTATAGTTCTTTTAAAATCTTTATTTACAATGTTTGCAATTGTTTTAATTTAAAGCCAACATTTTCTTTTCTTATTTCAGCACTTCTTTCATATATTTATATATTTTTATGCTGCTCCTATTCCTTTAAAAGGTCAGGACATAAGAAGTGTGTAACAAGTTTGCCTTGTTCAGACTATCTTTTATAGTACTGGTTGAACTTAATGACGCGTTTCATTGACAATGCGTCGCGATGGAGCCGCTTTAATAAATTTCAGAGCAGTTGTAGCTGCTGGCATATCACTAATTAAGTACGACAATAGCAACAGCACGAGCAACAGTAACAACATTTGGACTTGTACTAAAAACAAGCTCAAGTCGCTTCGTGCCCGGCGGGGCAACTCTCCAGTTGGCTTCTTCCTCTGCTGCCAGCTCTTGGCCTGCCATCTGCTGCTTGCTCGAAATTTATTAGCTGCTTACGAGTGTGTCAGCTTGTGTGTGTATGTGTGTGTGTGTGTGTGTGTGCGAGTACGAAGTGGTTACGTGGCAAGCACATGTTAATCTCAAATCACAATGGTGGTGGTTCGCTCTGGACAATCGTATATGGCTTAATAATTGAGTTAGTGCAACCTCGGGCCAACTCCACTTGACCCGAGGCGATTAAAGTGACTTTCAGCTGGGGATATCAATCGAACTGCAGTTGCACTTAGAAGTCCGACCACGCACAGACGCAGCAGACGGGCGTCTCACGCTCCAGCGGAGGTCAGCACGTGCAGCAAAACTTGCTTGCAAAGTGGCAAAGTGGCAGCCGGCAAGCAGCAAGCGGCATGTGGCATGTGGCTAAAAAAGCAACTGCATGCAGCGCCAGCAACAAAGCAGTCATAAATTATGCAGCGACATAGTCGAAGGACAACAACATGGCACATGCAAATGCCAAGCCATTGCCCTGCGTCTCAACTAGATTCCGCGCACCCTGCTCCGCCCCGAGGGCCGTGGCATACTCCAAATGTCCCGGCAGTTAATAAGCTCCAGTGCGGGGGCGCCAGGCACACACACACACTGCAATGCAGTGCAGCAGTTGCAAATTATGACAAACTGCCGCGGGGAGGGATCCAAGCAGAGAGAGAGAATTCATACCCCACCAGCAAAAATGTTTACAGAAAGTTGAGGAAAAGCTTTAAGACAAAACAAAAACTCTGCTGTGGAAGGAGATACACAAGCTTGGGGAACTTCCTAGGCCAGCGATAATCCTATTACAATTTCTCATCAAATGCCATGGAAAACTAAGCGGATTAGAACATTTAACATTTTGTCAATTAAAGCAGGGCAATCGCAATAAAGTTGCCATTCTTTAGCAGTAAAGACTTGCAGCATAAGGGCCATAACATCCACTTGAAACTCATTTGGCTTATTGTTGTCTAACGCTGCTCCTCCTGCCTGGCATAGCTCCAACTTCTTTTACTTCTAGTTGGAACTTTGACTACAACTATGCAACAGACTCCAGCCAAAACAAGTAGAAAAGGCTTAAGTGGAGCACACCCGACTGTGAGATACCATGCCACAATAAGCCACAACTAGTACATTAATAAAAAGTTTATGCTTTCAACAAAATATAATTAAATATTTATGTGATAAATAAAATAAATTCGATAATTTGATGTTCCTATTTAATTGATGTACTGCGGAACATCGAAAATTAAAATAAAGTTAACATTTCCCAGTTGATCACAAATATAAAAGCTATACTTCAGTAGTTATGGTGATTAAGTTGTTGATTAATACTAATTAGAGAATATATCTACTTGTATTTATTTTATTTTATTTTATTAATTTATTCTGAAACAGTTCCAGCTGTATGTAATGTACACTTTTCATTTGCACAAACTTAATATACCCCTTAGCTGCTGCGTAGTACAAGTTCACAAACTGAAAGCCCAACAGGTTAGGTAAGCCCGAAAGCGGAGAGTCGCAGACAACTAGAGAAAGTAGGGGAGAAAGGAGCAAAAACTAGAAGAGGACAAAGGCAACTTCCCGGCTAATTGCAGCGCCAACAGCTTCCCACAGTTATGACAATGTACACCCGACCAGCGCGACTTCTTTTAGCCCCCCAACCACTTTCTGCTCTGTTCAGGGACATTAACTTGGCTGCGATGTGGAAAACTTAATGAACTTTACAGTTACATTTGCAGTCGCCTTTGCAGTGCAGCAATTTAATTAGATTAACTACAGTTCTGAGCGCAACAGCGAACTGCGCAAACTTTTGACGCAAGTCCAAACCATTTGTCAGCCGCAGTCGACGCCGCAGCCGACAAAAAGTTTGCCAAAAAGCCAGAAATGAAAAGCTGTCAAGTATAGAAAAAAGAATGCGGAAATCAATAAATACGGCAAAGGCCCGAACGAAAAAAAGAAAACGGAATAGAAGAAACCGAAACATCAACAACAACAAAACAGTATGAAAGAACGACCGGAACACAGCAAATAAAAATTTATTGTTATCCTCAAATGCAAGTGAAACAATCAGCAATAAAAACATTTGTTGAGAACGTTGAAAGCACAAAGTATAGCTTTTATACCCTGTTAAATACCCTGCACCTTTATATAATAAATAAACAAAATAATCTTGATCTCAGTAAGTTTTACAGGATGCCGATTTGGTGCCATTGATATCAGAACTGTACACTCAGATAGACAGACAGTTTGATATTATATATATTTAATATGGTCTCCTTTTTTGGCCGCATATATTTATTTTTTTTTTTTGCACGAAATTAATATATTAATTCTATCTATTTTTAATGGGTGCTTCTTAAAATAAATTTTTGAGCTTTGTCTAATGCTTAGTTGGAAATACTGATTTTATTTGGGAATAAGCTCAGCACGTTCTTATGTATTTCTTTGATAATTTGTTTTATAAAGATTTATATTGACTGTTTAATAATATTATTTGTAATATATCATTTAGTTTGCAATGCACAGAAACATCTGCGTCCCAAAAAGTATATACATTATTGATTAGCATCTTCAGCTGAATTGATCTAACCATTTCAGTATGTCTGTCCGTCGTCATATATGTTGCATACTTATTTTTTTTTAAGCAGTAAATAAGACGGAATATGTCAGATCGGACTAAAATATCGAACAGCTGCCGATTTGTATTTTTTTTTAAGATTAGCCCAACTTGCTACATTATTTTAATAACGGCCTGAACATTCCGTGTATATATAATACATATAGTAGTATATATACATATATACAAGGAAAGAACAATATAGTAAATAGACTCGGAAAGGGTAAATTTTCGATGCACCGAAGGTAGCGTTTCTTTCAAGTTTTCAAATTGATTACTATTTCGAATCGAATCTCAATTATAAAATATATAATTTCGGTACAAAAATTAAAAAAAATTAAAAAAATTTATCCGATTATTATTTTTAATTTGACAAATGTAAAGATATTCCAGGTATTTTACTGTTTTGCAATACACACTAGAAAAACTCGACATTAGAAAGAGTATCAAGAAGCGTGCAAACGACTTGAAATATCAAGCAGATATCAACGGTGTGCGGCGGCAAGCTTAATTTAAGCGTAAAACACTTTTGGGCCGCAAAATGCGTGCAAATACTTCTCGAGCGTCCAAAAGCCCCGCAGGACTTAGCGCGGCTGTCGGGCGGGCTCGGCGCAAGCTGCTGGCTCGGCAGTTTAAACCTGTACTAATACGAAACGCTGCCAGCTGCGATTTTCAATTCCAAAGAACAACAAAAACAACCGCAGAGGGCGCAAAACGGTAAAGCGGAGCAGGGGGGCGGGCGTCGGGCGACGGCTTCAACTGAAAGGAAAACACTTGAAATTTGAAAAGTGGATGCTGCACACGAGTTGGCCATGTTATCCACTTGTTTACGCTTGTAGTTTTTTGATTGAATTTGTGGCCCCATCGACAAAATGAGTGGGGCGAGAGAGAGAGAGAGAGAAATAGGAGAGGAGCGAGACAACTGTGGAAGCAACAATTTCGCATAGTGAAAAATACATAGACGTTGCAACAACATTGAATAAAAAATTAACAAACCCAGAAACCAAACTCGGGCCGACATATCTGGCCACTCGCAATGTTGTGCTACCTGTACAACTGTCCTCATTGTTGCTGTTGTTGTTGGTGACAGAGGACACCCTGTGTTCCGGAATTGCTATGCACAGCGGAGGCGAATCGAAAAGCGGGCAAAATGCAGGCCAAATGGGGTTACAAAATAGCGCGTTACCAACTCCCCAATGGATGCGTTGCACAGTGGTGCAGCAAGCGGAAAGAAAGACAGAAATAACTTGAAAGAATCATAACGCTGATACTAGCACATATTTTATTGTTTTTTATTGCTCCATATCTATATATAAACATATATCTATAAATATATAGTTATCTAGTTCGACAGTAGCTAAAGCTTTTCAGACATATTCGAGCTAAGTCACAAAATATAATATCGAAATAGCTTTAAAACTGACAAAATAGCTTGCGTTGCATCAGACGGACATACGGACAGATAGATTGAAATGGCTAATCGACTATGCTGTTAATAAAAATATTTAATTTAAACAGTCGAAGAAGTTTTCTTCTGTGCTGTGAAAACTATTTTATTATCTCCAAGGCTAAAAAATTCCTCTTCCCTAAAACTTCCCTTTCATACCTTGGACCTAATTTAGTATATTTCATATCTAAAACATTTTCGAAATCCAATCAAGCCTCTATGTATTTGTCCACTGTGCAGGGTCGAAGCTGCCTCGGGAGTGGGCGGTGGCGCAAAACGGCTCGTCGCTTCAAATGACAGCGACTGAAATTGAAGTTGGCAAACGTTTTTCGAGGGTTGCTTTTAAAATGCAAACACCCAAACCAGAGCTCGATAGAGCAGAAGGCATGGATGGAAAAAGCAGGGAATAAGCGGAACAGGGGCAGCAGAATCGAGCGACAGTTGGCCCGGGTGCCGGCCCCGGCATAGCTTTACATAATGCAGGACAGGACACGTGCTGGGTGTCCTACTCAACCTCGTTGTGCTCGACGGTCGGTCCTGTGAGGCACCGCCAGTCAATGCCGAGGCTCAGTTCAAGTTATGTTTATCATTTGGCATTCAGAGCGATAACCAAACAAAGCGCATTTATCTCCGCATAGCTAAATCAAATCCCTCCAAACCAAACCAAGTTAGCTCGAGTCAAGTCGTGTTAACTCAAGTTCTTTGTTGCGTGTCGGGCCATCGAGCGCGCATTGTTTGATTCTCCCGCCACATTGGCATTGAGGCCCAAGTCGAGAAACCCGCTAAACAATAGCGGAAATAATTTTATTACACTTTCCGTAGGAATTTGCATGAACAACAAAACAGCTATAAAAATGTTTCAGAAACGCAAGCAGCCCTTAATTAGAAACATTTCAAACTCTTATGAGCCGATAACCGTTCTCTTCGCCAGACTTCCAATTATGCTATAGAATATGGAATACCTTCTTAGGCATTTTACCTTTAGTAATTCCAAACTTTCTGTCTTAACCATTTATGTACCAATACATATAAAATACACTTCTTTGAGTTTATCTCTTGTCTGGCACAGAACACAAAAACACTTTACTATTCGATTATTGATTATTAATATTTTTTCGTTTTATATTATTTTTCAAGTTATTGGAATCACAAATTTCATTATAACAATGCAACCGATATACCTATACTATATACTATATAATTATATTTTAATATTACTATGAGTTTTTTTTAGAAAATACAAATTATTGATTATTCGATTATAGGTATATAAGTTTCATAAATCCATATCCATAAATGATTTCAATACCAAATTACAATTTTCCTAAAACCGGATCAATGTATCCAATTGCTTCCATATTATGCTTAAACAATATTAATAATTTTCATGTCTGTAATATTTTAATTTAAATGAATTATAATAATGCATAATAACCCTTAAAAAGCTTGAGATAGTTAAGAAGGAAAATAAAACTACAAAACTTATTTTACAAACTTCGGCTACTGAAATCTCAGAGATTAAAGCAGAGATTTCAAACGATGCAATACCAGGCATTACTATGGAACCAATACTCAATAAAATAAGGATTATGACGGCAGGTTTGAACACGGCATTAATTCTATTGTAGAAAATCAATTTCTGTCTTTGGTATATACATGTATATACGAAGGAAATATGTAGTATGTTCTTTATCAGCATCAACAAATAAATCTAGTCTAGCACTTCTTTGCTCTTGTGCATTCAAAAACGAGTCAATTTCAAATTCAAAAGGAATATTTAAGCTGCTCAAATTTAAGAAACCTTAAAGAACTGCCACAGTGCTCTCCATTTGCCTCATATTTTATTTAGCTGAAAGTTTGAAAGGAAGATAAAGCCTTGCTGGATTTAAGCTGAGTTCGGCTAAATGTTTTACAGAGTCGGATTTATGCGTCTTTTCCCTTTGGGCAGCTGTCAGCAGACAGATAAACTCCTAGGCAACTCGCAGAGCAGTCCACACCGTGCATATGTGAAGGTATATGAAAAGCTTTTTTTTAAAGCTCTACAATTTTATAAAATACTGAGCGGCCGCCTAAATAATATTTTACTAAAAATAAAACAAAGATTTATTATTTGCACAAGAAGAGACACAATCTACAATAATTTAAAATTAATAATACTTTCAAAATGTAGAAAAAATTCACATCATTTATTCGTTTTCAACTACATACCATTGTTTTAAAATTGCAATTCAAGCTCCAACAATATCTATGTATATAGAATTGTTGACCAAAAACTTAAAATTAGTCTGTGTTTTTTAATAAAGTTTTATGAATCATAAACAATATAAATGAACAAAGCTTTCAAATTATTATCAAACTGTTACAATATAATACAATACTAATACCTAAAACAAAAGTATGATTGTACAGGGAATAGAGTTCAATTTGTTATTTTCTTTTATTTGTTAAACTCTCTAAGCGTCAAGCGACCAACTGGCAAACTGTTTGACTGGCAGACTGTCTGACTGGCTGACTGTCTGACTGGCACACTCATATTAATATGCTGTTAAATGGCAATACAGTTGGAATTTGGTGTGGGGGTTGCGCCCCTTAACGCCTGTCCAAATGTGCAGAAAAAATGGCCAAAAACAATTTAAGGCAATCAGCTGGCGCGTACGTGACATGAGCCAGCACTTGCCTCCTCTCTGCCACTTTTGGCTGCGGAACAAGGCGCCCTTGCAACTATGGCCAGCTTAATACTGCCAAGTATTGATAAGAAAGTTTTCTTTCGATGCGAAAAATGTATGGAAAATGCAAACAGCTGCGACTCCAGAGTTGCCCCGAGATGCCGTCGCCAATGTCAATGAACTCGCCACTGCTAACGAGCACGTGAGCCAAGTGTAGCGGAAAATGAGCTAATTTGCTCGCATCTCGAGCATCTCGAGCCAGCAGCAACTACAGGCGAGAAGTCAAGAAAATCAATTTTGAGCATAAATCATGCTGGACGGCAGATGAACACGCAATCAGCTGTTTGTCGCAACGCACCAGGTTGGCCGCCGCCAGGAGGACCGGCAAGAAGGGTCTGTCGGCACAGGCTTGTGGATCATGTCAATCAAGCCACAAGCACAACGCTTGGCCCCCAAGGGTTGAGCACTGCCGCCAGACACACGCACTTGCTTGGGGTGGCATACAGAGTTGTCGTTGGGGGTGTGCGCGACTGACAAATACCCGACACTTGAAAATGACAAAGGAAACAAAGATACAAGTTACCTGTAAAGTAGCAGAGGTATTCGCTGCAAAATTATATAGTGTATGGTAATATTAGATTTGGTATGTGCGCGACTGAAAGACACCCCGCAGCTAAAAATGGAAAACTAAGCATTAGTTAAGTATAGTATTAGATGATTTCACTGCAAAATAATATAGTGGATGGTATATAGTATATATAATATATTATTTTATTGGAGTATACACGACTAGCAGATACCCCATAGTTGACAATTCAAGCACATACACCTTGGCTACTAGTCGGCAAAAAACGCAATAATTCATTAAAAAGTTATTCATATAATTTGCGACTGAGTTAATAGTTACATACAACCTCTTCCCTTCGATTTGTGTAGGGTATGGGGCTTGCAACGTACGATTTATCGGTGGCTTCGTTGTAGGCGATAATTTATTTAACAATGTGTGGCATGCGTCTGCGAACGGAGTCCCCAGCAGTTGCCCCTGCTGGATGAAGGCTTGGCCATTGAAATGTAAACGCTTGCAGGAGCAAACACGCTCGTCCTGCACTGTGACGTCGCCCGACTTGACCCTGCCCCGCCCGACACTCGCCCCGGGGCTAGAACAAAGCAAAGCGCAACGTTTTTATCAGCCACAGCATCACTCCTTTATTTGCCAAGTGCAAATTGCAAAATGATATTAGAGCACTGCGGGGGAGGGTGACAACTGCGGGGGTTGCTCCGGCTGCACTGCATCGATTCCGGGGGTTGCCGTCATTGTGTCTAAGCGAGCAGAGTGAAAGTGGAATGTGGCAGGAGGTGATTGCCGAGTGGAAAGTGCGTCCGGCAGGCACCAGCAGGACTCAGACCTAATGAGCACGAGCGAATTTAATGTGATTTGTGCGAGGGCACACACACACACTACACACACATACATATTTATGTACATGCGTATACGCATAGACCTCATTATTTGCCTTTGTAATTGACGTATTGGCGCGGGATACGGAATCCAACACTCCCTAACAATGTCCGGCTGTCCAGTCATCGACTCTAATGAATAATTGAGCACACACCTAAAAGTTGTACGTGAAACACAAGAGCAGCTAGGAAAAAACACTGCCTTCTACGAATCGAAGCTTGCATACCCTTATCCGGTATAACTAATTTAATTATTTCAAACTAATATAATTACTAAAACATAATATTTTTGAGCATCGACACACTATGACTTTAATATGGAAAATATTTTAAAAAATTGTATTTTCTTTCGATTTAAACAAATATTTACTATAATAATCCGTGGAAAGCTAGGTTAAATTACGTTGATCAATTATTGGAGTTATAATACAATAACTCCAATTTTCCATACAGTTGCAAGAGATCTTTACGATCGTTTACCATATTAAATACAGAGAGTTAAAGTGGAGGATTATTTTAAAAGGATTCCATACGCTTGCAGATAGTTTATCCTATCGTTTTTTTTTTAAATTATATTATTTAAATACTAGTTACATAATTACTTAAAACTTATATACATGTGGGCGAACTGTGACACAAAATAAACTTTAATTTAGAAAACATTTTCAAATATTTAATTTCCTTACAGTCAATGCTAGCGATATTATATAGATGGATAAAGAGATTACATATTTAATTATACTGTTATCCAGCTCGTAATTATAATTTTGTAATCTAAAGTATGAAATAGAAAAGTTTTATAATTATTTAATTAACTTTGGATCGTTCCTATTGAAACCAGTGATTAATTGGTACAATTTTATTAAACACATTGCTATACTGAACTTTAAAGAGTTTATTTCACATATTTTGAGAAATGATGGAAGTTATCCTAAAAATTCGTTATGTTGGCCTAAAATTTCTTAACAGCCAATAAAATGGGCAAATATGTTTCATGGAAGCTATACAAGGTTCAGGTTCAGCTCATTCCGAGTTATTTACAGTGTTCAGAAGAAGATGTGTTCTGACCAAGGTTCATTAGGATAGCTGTCTTTGTCCTAATTAATTACTGCATGAAGACAATATGGAAATTAGGTATTAGAATTCATTTGTTTTCCCACATCTTAATCTATGTAACACTATCTATAACACTTTTGTTCACACACTCGATTCACCACTGTCCGGTTATTTGTCGGGTTTTTAGTAATGGTGATGATGATGATGATGATGAATTGATGATATTAAAATGACCAAAGCCAACTGACCACAACAACTTGTCTCGACAAAGTGCATTATAATGATTTATGAGCTCGAACCTGAACCCGAGAGCAACCCTTAGGTAAATTAACAAGGATATATGATGCGGCTGCTGCTGCTGGCATGTCGAATTTCTCGGTTAAGTAGCCAAACGCCCCCCGAGAAACAAAGGCTGTCAAAGCCACAAAGAGACACTCGACCCTGGCGAACGCCTGAGGTGTTTTCTGTCAAGTTTAAACAAAAATTAAAGCACCTCCTACCCCAGCACACGCACACACACACACAAACACACAGAATGCCTCCCCAGGAAACAAGACAAACTTTGAGCTAATCAAAAATGTTGCAAAGCAGAAAAAAAGCCAAAGAAGGAGCTACTTTCCAAGCCGAAAAATGCACACGCTTCCCAAATGAATTCGTGCACTTTTTGGAATAGTATATGAATGAAAATTACTATTCAAATATATATTTTAATATATGTAAAAAACATTTAAGATGTTTGACTTTGAAATTGAAGGAAATTTAGAAATGCATATTAATAGAGTCAATGGGCAAGAAGCGGAAGTAATAGCATGGATGAATGGAGGCATTACTTACTCCCACATTTATATCGACTATATCGAAAGTTTGATTTCTTTTCCAAAAGTCCAATATATATAGAAAATATATATGCGTCAAAGATATATGCTTTATTTCGTTTTATTTATTATTATTGCCATTTAAACAACACTTCGCAACCGATAAGACTGTCATACGTTTAATATTTAAGCTTCATTTTTGTTTTTTTTTTTTTAAGTTTGGTTCATTTTTTCTTTAAGTATAATCCCTGTGATGTTAAAGTACCTCTCCGCTGTACAGATTCTTCACTAAATAAACAAATATATATAAAAAAAAAAAAAAAAAAAAAATTTAAACAACAAATTTTTTATTTTGTAAAACATTTTATGAAATGAAATAGATTTATGCTTTAGCGTAAATTCTATACACCGTTGGAACAAAAATTTATTGATTTAAGTAAAATACAATTTGTGAAAAAATTCGGAAATGTCTGATGATTTATAGATATATAAGATGTTAATTTTCTGCCATTTACGTAAAAAAAATTTTAAAAATGTTTTACAATCTTTGACTAAATCTTTATAGCAATAATAACAAATCCAGCGCAATGTAACAAAATTCTAAAAAAAGAGATTTAAACAAATTAATTATTATTTTTGTATTTTAATTTGAAAATTGCAATTTGTTAATGATTTGATAATATTTTTTAGGAAAATAGAAATCAGGAAGTTGATAAATCAAATTAAATAAGTTGAAAATGAATTTTCAAAATAGTGTACCAACTGCAACACTTAGCAGTGGTAGCCGAAAAGGGAACTCAACTTGAGCCAAAAAAAGCAACTTGTGTAAGTGGAAAGCGCAAAAGTTTCTCAAGGAGTTTTCCAACCCCCCGCAAAAATGTTGTATTATAGAACGCTCGACAACAGGCGTTGCGTGTGGCAGATCCTTGTAGTTGCACGTGTTGTTGCTGTTGTTGTTGTTGCCGCTGCTGTTGCTGTCGCGTCAACATTGTTCCTATGATTAGCATTTTATCAGCAGATCTTTTGCTCATCATTTTGTGTTAAGACAACAGCGGCAACCAGAATATTTATGTTAATCTCGCGGGCTTAGCCAGCAACAGCTGACATTGGCCCAATATTGCCCCCAGCCCCGCGGGCGCCCCTTCCACTCAACCTGCCCGATTCTCCGGCTACTTTGCAGCCCCTTCCGACTGGTAGCCAAGTAGTCATATGCGGCGGGGGGGTTGGCTTTTTATGTGGCAAACCCATTAATTTATTGCTCCAGCGCCAGCGACACCTCACAACAAAGGGCGACATTATTATTTCATTATTATGCCAAACGCATCGCGGCGAATCCTGCAGCGCCCGTCAGACGGAATCCCCCCAACGCACACACACGCACACATACACGTGCGTGCGTCTCATATTACGCGAATTCAGGGGCGGAGGCGGACGGGCGGCATGATTCATGCGTTGGCAAATTTTTTGACGCCTGCCGCGCCGTTGCTCCCGCCGCCCCCGAACATATGTTTGGTTAGGTCGAATGGCTTGTATGGATACTGCAAGCCTGAGAGCGTAAGTGTGTGAGTGTATAATATATATTTACTCGTAAATATTTTTATAGTCCGTGGGCCGCTGTGCATGCCGGATTATACGGCGAATTCAATTTACTTTTAGTGTGAAAAGTCTGTATGCGCCACTAGCAAACAGTGTTGATGCTAAAAAAAAGCTAAATTAAATTAAAAAATAAACTAAACAAAAATTCGCAATTTTAGTTAAAAATGCTGTGCTGAAAAAAAATTTGAATTATTTAAGAAAAATATAAAAACATAAATTTTTCTCGCAATTTTAGGTAAAAATACTGTGCTGAAACAAATACAAACAAATAAAGAGAAAAATATAAAAAACATAAATTTTTCGCATTTTAATAACAAATACTGTGCTGAAAAATATTAATAATTAAAAAAATATATAAAAATACAAATTTTCTAAGCTGACTTTGGCAGCACTGCCAGACGCGAGGCACAGGTGCGTGTGGAGCGCAAAGGCTGTGCGGAGTACAAGGGGGTGGGGGAGGGGGATTGAGAGAGAGTGTGTGTGAGTGAACACTTACCTGTCACTTGGGCTGCAGCTAATCCCGGTGTGTGTAAACCATTTAGCGCCAATTAAAACATAATTGCGGTATGCGCTGATAGCAATCAAACGGTAAATCATTTGCGCGCAAATTGCAGCACATAAACACACGCACACACACACACACACATGCGCGCACTCACGCACCCACACACGTAACACCCGCTTAAATTCAGCAATTGCGCGCGCGAATGAGCCAAAGACAATGAGACCGGCAGCGGCTGCGGGGTGGGGGGGAATGGCGGCACTGGCGGGGCTTATCCACCCACAGGGTGTTTCTGTATGCTTTAAATCGCCTCGAGGCGCACTTTAATTTATTGCACTTGTGCACACACCCACAAAACAATTGCTCTGCCGCGCGAGGACACGTTTTAATTCCTTTAGACGCTGCGCTGCGCTGCCGGCGCACGTAATTCCGTTAAATTCTAATGCTGCATTTTGCAAAACAAACTGAGCGCACACGCCACACACAGCCGCGCCGAGAGAACCGCACGGCGTCGCGAACAAACACGGACTGCTTAACATTTCCATTCACTGCACGTAGCATACTTTCTGGAGAGCGAACTGTTAACAACAGAGCAGAGCAGTGCAGAGAGCGGCGCCCGCTGTTAGTTAACAGTCGAGCAACGGTAAATTCTGATTTGCTTTTGCTTTCGTTTTCACGTCACGAAATGCGTTTATGCATAGTTAGAGTATTTTATAAAAACGTATATATTAAATGATAAATAAATTGTGAGTTAATCGGGTAAATATGGCGACCATGTTGTTTGCCATCTTTTACTTTAAACTTTAAAAAGATTTCAAATACAGCAAAATGTGGCAAATTTTAAATTATTTAAATCAAAAACACCTTTTTTTCCTTTACTTAAATTTTTTATTTAATTATTTATTTATTTTTAATTTGTATAATTCTTTACATAGTTTGCTTATTTATCATATTAACTAACACCATAAAACTATATAAAAGTATAATCGGGTAAATATGGCGACCATATTATTTTCTATCTTTTAAATATGCTGATACAAACTTTAAGAACATTTAAACACAATAAAATGTGGAAAATTTTAAATATTTTTAAATCAAAAATACCATATTTCGTTTTTAATTTATTATTTTTTTTATATTAATATAATATATAATGTTCAATCCTATAAAGTACAATATGGATTGAACACTATAACTAAATATGATTCTAGAAAGTTAAGATTAGCTGCTCACGTTCTCAGCTCATAAATAATAAGATAGGCCTGACTTTCACGAGTTAAGTAAATATGCAACATCTGGAAGCAGTAAAAGATAGGCCCAAACCAAGCAACACGTAGGAGTCCTTATCTCATATGCAATGAGTTGCAACCTTACACCAGTGTAAACAACCCTAGTTTTACATAGAGATAAGATAAGTTAGAATAAGATATTGATATAAATAAAGGAGCCGTGAAGGCGGCTCATTCAGTCTGTCTAGAAAACTCGTGTCGTGTACTTCATTTCTGCCGTTACATATAATATAATATAATTGAATATGTTTCATATTTATCAAATTAATTAACATCATGAAGGCTAGTGAAAATTACAAGGGTGTAAACAATTTAATTAATATTCTTTTCAAAAATTATAAATTAAAAAAAAAAATTAGAAAAAAATATATGAAAAGGTAAAAATGGAATTAAATTATGGAAAATTAATTGTTGCTGTGATTATTAAAACTGGTGTTAAAAACCGTTTAACTACAAAAACAAAATAAAAGAAAATAAATAAGTAAACGTCGTATTGAGGAGGAACACTAAATAATTAGAGAAAGTTTGCCAAAAACGAAATAACCGTTTAAATCGTTTAATATAAAATTTATAAAATAAAAAAAAAACAAATTATTTTAGAAAATAAAAAAATAATAAGCGAAAGTTAACCGTTTAAATCGAGACTTTACTGTACTCAATATTATTTTGTATTAGACCGGTGATTGCATATGGCTACTTTGTAGCTTATATTTCGAAATATACTGGAGGCCTGCGTCAGTTTCAAATATTCTAATAGCAGCCTGTAACGTATACACTTTAAATAAATCACAAAAATAACTGAAATAAATGTGCAGTTATTTTTGGCGCGCATTCAATAAATACCAGCAAACTGGGCTTAAGTATTTTTGCGCCAATAGCCGCGTCTGGTCACACTGACGGCGGCACATTGCGCTCATCTCTAGCTTTTCTGTGCGCTGCGAAAGCGTCGAATTGTGTTCAATAAATTCCGATAGATAAGCGAGCCGAAATAAATAAAAGCGCGCAGTTAAACCACAAACATGCCGGCAGTGGTGCGCATCAAGCGACGCATCGACGAGGAGCCGCACACGGCCTTCGTGCTGAACGGCAAGCGGCGTCGCCTGCAGAACGATGAGAATGCGCCAGCGACGGCGTCGGCGACAGCGACGTCAGCGTCGGCGTCGGCAGCGGACAACAAAGAGGAGGAGCTCAGCCAAGTGCTGCTCAAGTTTGCCGGCACGCTAAACAGTCAGGTGAGCGCCGTGAGATATATATACACATATATGCATATGGTATAGCATTGCTATTGCACGCCGCAGGACGACAGCGCGACAAGGCAGTTTGCTGCTGCGGCGCGCCTGAACAAGGATGCGGCCAAGGAGCTCGTGCGGCAGAGCAACGATCCGGCCATAGCGAGCGCACAGCGGCGCGACAAGCAGCGGCAGGAGGCACAGCAGGCGGCGCGCGAGCAGCGCTATCGCGTGGTCAACTGCCTTCGCAGCACGCTGCATGAAGCGGATGCAGACGCAGCCGCCGGCAACAGCAACAGCAGCAGCAGCAGCGGCGGCGGCACAGCAGAGCCGCACATAACCATTGTGGACATTGAGTCGCAGCAGCAGCAGCAGGGGGAGCAGGCGCAGGCACAGGCACAGGCTCTGCCGGCACAGCAGCAGCCACAGCAGCCGGCAGACTCGGACATTGGCTACGTGTACGATCTGTACGTGCCGGAGGACGAGGCGCAGGCGGCGTACGTCGACCTCATGGACGACAACTACTTAAGGTTCGTGCTGCACATTGAAGAACAGCAAATGTTCGGCATCAGCAAGTTGTACATGTAGAGCAGCGCCTTCATACTGTATTCCATATCTGTGTATGTGTGCGTGTGTGTGTGTGTGGTATATACATATATGCATATATATATATATCTATATCTATATCTATATCTGTGTCTATGTCTCGTACATCATGGTAGCTCGTAGTGCTTAGTCCGTAAGTAAATTGCGCCAACTTCTTGTAATCGTAACTGTAATTCGTCTGATTCTCTACATAAGGTTGTATTATCCGTTTAATTACTACAACAACTGCTACTGGTAGGCATGAGAACAACAACCAGAACAACCACAACAACAACAACAACAACGACAGCCACAACAACAACAACAACAACTGCGATGTGATAAGCCCCGACTGCACGCATCAACAGGCCCCACGCTCCAAAGACTTGACCAGCCTGATTAGCCTTAGTTTAACCCCTCACCCCTCCACCCCACTGACCCCTCGCCTCACACACACACACATGCGCACACGCACGCATATTACACCTGCCCGAATTTAGTTGATAGTTCTAAGTGTCTGCCTCCGCATTCCGCTAGTCGCTTGTGCTAAAGTCTAATTAGTTTGCAGCACCAACACAAGCGCAGCCCGAATAAAATGTCTAACTAATTTAATGCGTGGTTTTACTGTAGTCGCTTCGATTAGCATTCACTCAATTCACTCGCTCTCGCTCTCGCCGCAGTCTGCGTCCGCTGGACGAGATCGTGCTGGAGGACTGCTACAACGATGCGGACGAGGACTACGACTCGGAGGACTCCAACCAGGAGAACTACTACACCAACGACTACCCCGACGACGAGGAGGCTGGCGGCGGGGACGTGGCCGCGGGCTCCGACGAGGAGCTCTGCCGGCAGATGAACAGGTTCATGTTCGGTGCGCTAGTTAAACCAATTGGTAGTAGTGTCTCTAATCCATAGCTGCAACTTCTCCGCTTGCAGACGACGACGAGGACGAGGAGGATCAGTTCGTGAGCGGCTCCAGCGAGGACGACGGCGAGTTCAACACGTTCCACGATCCCTACGTGCACTCCATCGACACGGACGCGGACGCCTTCGTGGACGACGTGGACTTCTACAACGTGGAGCGCCAGGGCAGCGCCTACGAGCGCTACAGGCGACGCATCCTGCGCGAGGCCGAGCAGCTCGACTCGCAGTCCGAAGCGGATACGGATGCGGATTCTGGCGAGGATGCGCGCTTCGAGAGCGCCAGCGAGACGGGCCAGCAGAGCGACTAGCTGCCCGGTCGAGTTAGCTTATAGTGCGAGTTGCTTTATTTATAATATATATATATACACACATCTGTCTCTATGTCTGGCTAAACTAATCGGAGCTGTCGCGGCGCTTCTTGTGCTTCTTGCGCTTCGACTTGGACTTGGAGTGCTCCCTCTCCCGCTCCCGCTCCCTCTCCCTGTGCTTCTCCTCCTTCACTTCCTTCTCCTGCTTGATATTGGCCACAGTGCGCTCGGCACTGGCGCGCCTGCTGAGCGGCTTGGGCGCACAGCCCTCCATGTAGAGGCGCAGCGTCTCCTCGTCCAGCTTGTCGCTGTCCTTGGGCGGCTTGTAGTCGGCGACGTGGTCGACGCGCAGCGTGCGCTCGTTGATCTTGATACCATTCAGGTTGTCCACGGCCAGCACGGTGGAGCGCTGGTCCTCGTAGCAGAGGAAGCAGAAACCCTTCGACTTGCCCGTCTTGCTGTCCCGCACCAGGTTGATGTTCACGATCTCACCGTACTGGGAGAAGACGCAGATGAGGTCGCCCTCGGAGAGTGTGTAGGGGAAGCCGGCGACGAATATCCAGGCGGAGTCGCGGTACATGTCGTGCCAGCTCTTCGCGCTGGGGTTTTGCATCTCTCGTTCGCTTAGTTTCAGCACATTTCGCATATTTGTTAGCGGATTCATTTTGTTGCCTTTTCCTCGTTTGTTTTTGTTTACACGCGCAGCGTTGGCAGTGTGACCGTTTCACTGTGTCACTGACTTGCAGCTGGTATTTTCTGGCCATCGATTAATTGTTAATGTTGCTCGTGAGGCAACTCTACCAACCTGTTATCGATATGCGCTGCTTGCGCTGCTCGGTCACACTGCGTGCGGCAGTAGTACTTTCAGTCCGTCGTCGATTGGTCGTTTTCGGTGTCTCGTTGCTCTGTTGTCGTCTGTGCCGTATTTGTTGTCGCATTGCAAAAGTTTCAAACTCTGCAAATTGCTGGTGAAAAGTGCTCGAGAATGCTGTAATCGAATTGCAATAAAACACAAGTGCTTCGATGTGCAATTAAGGTGTGTGCAACAAATGCATTTTTATAAATAAATGCGGCAGGCTTGCTGCCCAGCAAAACTCGCATGTCTCTGCATGTATTTTCGCCCCTGTGTGCGAGTGTGAGAGCGTGAGCTGCGTACTTGTGTGTGTGTGTGTGTGTGTGTCAGTCCGCTTGTTCTCTGTGCGTGCGTGTGTATGTGTGTGTGAGCAAAAGAAAAAGATATGCTGCAAACAGCGGCAGAGAAGTATCTCTTCTTCTATTTAAAAATGTGTGTCAGTGTATGTGTATTGTTAAAGGCATAATAAATAATAGGCGCTCCGCTCTCTCAGCTCGCCCTCTCCCTTTCCCTCTCTCGCTCTGTGGCAAGCATTGTAAGCGTTGTCTTTTAATTATGTTATTGTTTTATCGTTTTCTCATCATCAACGCGATTTGTGTGCCAAATAAACGACAATGAAAAAAAAGACTGTAAATATTACAGTTACAGCGGCGAGTGTTACAACAACGCCCCATTTCGTCAAAGGGGGGTCAACATCTTCCCTCGCAGCCCCCGCAGCTGTTCTGCGCTTTCGTCATCCGTTTTTGTCGCCCGTCTCGCTCTCGCTCTCTCTCTTTGTCTGTCGCCCATTCCCACGCATGGATCGCCACTCGCATAATGTACGCATTTGTTGTTGCTGGTATGTAAAAGGGAAAATCTACATGGTGTACGCACAGTATGTGTGTATGTGTGTGTACAATATAATTTTGTTGCTGTCACCCCGCTGGTCACACTTACGCCCCCACACACACACACACACCCGCACACACGTACACATGCACCTGAGACAACTCCACCATATGCCCGCTTGTCTTTCTATCTGCCTGACACATTCCACCCCATTTCGCCCTGCTCCCACTCCTTTTTCGCCGCAACATTTGTTTTTGTTTTTGCCTTTACTCATTTTTCGAGGCTGGGGCTTAGGCTTAGGTGTGGCCGTACTTAAGTTGTTTTCGGGCTTCCTTTGCAGCGGAAGTACAAAGTCAGAAAAAAAAAATACATTGAAAAAACAGCAGCAACAACAGCAGTGAAAAAGTGTAAGCCCACGCCGTTGACATTGAACTCGCCAGCGTCAGTTCCAGTTTCACTCGCCGGTTTCCCCGCCCCGCAGTCTTCGGCTGCCCCTAACCTCAACCCCCCTCCCCCCGTTCCAGCTCCTCGCAACGCCTTCGGCTATGTCTCTGCAAGTCGCCTCGTTACTTTCCCAAAAATCCAACTCCTGGCGCGAATGGCCTTTCATTTTTGCTCGCTGTCGCAACAATTACCTTTCGAGATACACTGCAAGAAATTTGTGAAAACTGAAAAAGACTCATGAAAACGTAGTATATATTGCATATGGTAAATTGGTGTCCAGAAACGTGCCTCCAAGTGAATGTTCGCAGTACTTTGCATTGCTTTTCCGAGTGTTAGAGAAACTTGTTTTTATCCGAGTTGCACAGAGCAACCCTTGCTTCGGATTCGGATTTAACCCTGCACAATAATGCGATAAGTAATGGATCAATGCATAACAATTTATAGGGACTTGCAGGGTGAGAGTGCGGAAATAACTCAAGAACGTTTCTTTATATAAATTATGGTAGTTCTTTGTTTAAAACCGCAGGGTCTATTCTTGCTATGCTAAAATTACGAAACCTCAATTAGAATTTGATTTTTATGCCAAACCAGAATAAACTATGTGTGATATAAATTTATTAATAATAGGGAGAATCAGAGGCCATGTTCAAATTATTTGAGCAACCTACATTTTTACATTGGTTATCATTGAAAGATTGAATTACGGTCCTTTCAAGGTTACCATATCTAATGAATTTAGGAACACCTTTGATGTAGGGCAACATTGTTTTCTTTCAATAAGGATTACAATAAAAAGGTCTCTATAATCCAAATTGCAGCGTTGCCGCTTTTCCGATTGGCCGAATTATCGAGAAAGTAATGTATTTATAATCATGCATCGTTAATAAACACTATATACATTTTGTAATATATTAATATAATATTATTGTATATATTATATATTACATTTGTATATATTTTCACAGTGGCTGCCATTGAAAGTTTGAAATACGGTCCCCCTTTCAAAGTTGCCATATCTATTGAATGTAGGAAAAAAGAATACGTTTCGTGTAGGGCAACATTGTTTTCTTCCAATAAGGATTACAATGAAAAGGTTTCTAAAATCCAAATTGCAGCGAGGCCGCATTTCCGATTGTCCGATTTATCGAGAAATATAATATAAACTTTATATTTATTAATATATTAATGTAATATATTTAATTTGTTTATGTATTTAAAAAATCCGAATGCATCAATTGGAACTTTATATAACATCTTGGTAGACAATCAAACAACAATCCGAGTGCATCCATAGTTCGACTGAAATATTTTTTGGCTATTGCTTTTCTGGTTTCTATGTGCAGTCATGCTTTTTCCTTGTTTTTTGTTTCTTTTTTCATATCTATGATTATTTTTTTGGGCAAGCTTTCTCATTATTACGAGCATGAGTACGAAGCATATATATGCATGTAGTTGTGTGTGTGAGTACTGCTATTATTATGTGTCTCACGTCTTGAGCCGCAGATTCGCGCTGCGACTGCGCACGATTATGGCACATTTCGTAGCTTTATAGCGCAATGCCAATGCGATGAAAATGACTGACCGCTCGAGCTTCGCCGACCGAAACGTGTCAAGTTGCCCAGATAACCAACAATATGGCTATATATGTGCATGCGCTTGTATATGACTTACAGTCTAGTCACACACACATACACGTATACGTATATGTTTGCCTGAATAGTAGGTTTTTTATGGCTCGTGTTTGGAGCATAACGTGCGCATATCGTTCGATTAATTTCGTTGCGCCTCGGTAGCTGTGCACTCAACTCAAACATCCGCTCAAAACACACACACATACATACATGCACACAGCAACACCAACCAACACCAACCCATTGCACATCGTTCGTTGGTGTCTTGTTGTAACCCTTTTCTGTTAACCACAACTAACCGACTGGGCCAACTTTGCCAACATCTGTTTTATTCGGCAGCCAATGCCACATGCATAGCTGACTATTCTTGACCGACTAGCAGTTACCCAGCAGTAGCAAAACTGAAATATGAAATTGATTAATTTATCAAGTACGAGGTAGAGAATTCTTGATTGCATGGGCATATTTGCTTGTAGATACTTTCTAGATTGTCAATATGCACAAATTTTTTTTTCTATATTTATTTTTTCATACTATGAAAGACATGTAAAAATAAATTAATAAATAATAACAATTAAAAAAAATAAATTAATTAAAAATAACTATAAATCTATAGTTTAATGCTTCTTGTTCGTTTTAAAAGGCTGTTAAGGCTCAAGATTAAATTCTGAACAATTGAATTGAATCTCCTACTAGATACATTTTCCTGTGTTTGTAAATAGCAGAAAGCTAATAAGTAACTTGATTCTTGAATGATTTTATGCAATATAAACTCAAGATTAAAAGCAATTTTTTAAAATGTATTAGCATTTTTTAACTATTTAATTTTAATTGTCAATAGATGCATTTTATTGTATCTACCCAATTTCAACACAAATACCCAACACAAACATTCTCTTCATTCTTCCCCAACTGCGAAAATGCTGATAATCATCTGCAATTCAATTGTTTAAATGAAAAAAAAAAAACAATACAATATTCTAGCAATTATGCCCCGCACATGAGCCACTTCATAGGGTATGTATGCGATGGCAAGCAAAGTACAAAAGTGGATTTCACTTGACTCTTTTGCAGTGTTGTTTCGCCGTCTTTTTCGCAGCTCTTGTCTTGTTGCCATGTTTGTAACTGTTGTTGTTGTTGTTGCTGCTGTTGTTGTTATTGTCGTTTACACCTGTTCCTCGCGTTTCGCATTCGTATTCGCATATTGTTTATGTTTACAAGAAGCGTGCATGTAAATTCTTGGTTGCCACGCCCCTATTCAGCAGCATTTTCGAGGGCCACATGCCAGCGAAAACCCACACACACACACACACACAAACACACCGCACACTTCATACGAAAACAGAGAAACTTTTGCGGCGCGCCGCGTGTTTTATTTCATCTGCGTATCAAATAATTGAGCTCAATTGATTTTAATTGAAACTGACAACTCGACGGGTAGCTGCTGTGCTGTTTGCTGCTTTGCTAAGCAAGTTGCTGTTGTTGTTGTTGTTGTTGGTGTTGCCAGTCATAAGAAACAAAGAGCATCAACATCACATCACATGCGCGACGCTGTGTTTGATGGACTGTATAAAAAATGCTCTGAAAATTGATGAAATTAGGCGAATGTGCTGGAAAGCATACGATATAATAATCTAGTACACGGAACTAGAACAAAGTTGTAGATAGTCCGAAATCGACGTGCACTAATGTCACAAGGTGCTCATCCATCGATAAGAACTCAAAATCTGATCATCTGCGAGTTTGTCACGATTGCGTTGAATGCAAGATTCAGCTGATTAGACCATATAAATATAGCGCTGAATCTATAGATTCAATCTGTGTGCTCGTCCCATGGCTGCTGACTAAGTACCTTTGGGCATTTGAGTAGAGTATGTAAGGGTTTTCACCATGACTCATGGGCGTGACACACAATCTATGCACGGTTGCTATCCGATAAATAACTGAGCATTTATCATTGCGATTTAAATGCGATTCATAAAGATAGTTCGAAATGCCGAATCCAGCAGACTTAGATAACCATATGTCCCTGTTGATATGATTTACTCAGCTATCACATTGATTTGCCTAGTGTTACGATGCGTTATGTAAACAAGAGTCTATAGAACTTATGGAAATGACTCGATATTTCATCATTCATTATTCAAATCAAGGCAGTAGAATGCATGTAAATGATCTGATAAACAGGCGAATTCAAGATCGGAATGATGTCAGCGATTCCAAAGATCGCGAAACGGAATAGAAACAGATGGATATATAGATCGATGAAAACTACTGATGAATTCGGTTTGAAACAGCTTACATTTGCACACAAATGGTTCCCATGTACAGATCTACACTGATCGCATCGATTTCACTTATAAAATAGATCTCTAAACATAGCCTTCCGAAATACCAGAGAACAAATAGCGGCACAAGCGGAAAACAAGGCGAAAATCAAGTAAAATTGGCGCAACTAAAAAATATTTCGCACCATTTGTTGGCATTTCTATGCGGCCGATAGCGTACAAATATATCTATACTCGTGTATATATAGAAATAGGCCCGCAATGCTGAATAAATAAGCATTTATTTATTCGCCAGTCGCATTGTTTTGCGCATTTCAACTTTCATTCATTTCATATTCATAATTCATATTGGTTTGCCATACTTCCTTTCCCTTTCGCCAGATTCTTTTCTATGAAAAGTCAACACTCAGCAACTGGTCTGCAGCATAATACTAATAATAATAATAATAATAGCAATAAGAAAATTCATTTCATGAATTACAAATGCCGAGGCGCTGGCGTTTCTATCTAAATATTTGTTGACCCGCCTTTTTCAGCAGCTGTTTCGCATATTTGTTAATGTGCATTTTATTGTACACTTCGAGTTATTGCGTTTTCTCAATTTGTTGCTATACCCTCTACAGCTTATTATGGGTGTCGGGTAGAGCATGCTATGAAGTGAGTAGCTGGAAGAGGTGGAGTGGGTTGATCCCAAAGCGTTTATAGGAAAATCACTTTACTTGAAAACAATATATTGAAATTATAATTAATAATTCGATACATTTTCTATAATTTTGTATATAAAAACAAGTGAAGAAAGCTACAGTCGAGTGCACTCGACAGTAAGATACCATTTACCTTTCGCTGTTAAAAACTAATTCTTAATATTAATTACTTTCATTCGGCGAATAACAACGCATCGCATATTTTCGAGGACAAATTCACACGCATTGATGCTAATGGCACATGCCGACTGCACACTGACTACACGACGACTGTGCGTGCGCAGTCGGCGTGCGCAGTCGGCGTCGGCGTCGGCGTCGGGCCTCTACTGCTGTGAGCGAAACTTCTCGTGCCTATAACTTCTGTGTTTATTGTCCGATCGGATTTAAATTTATAGGGTTGGTCAATATTATTATTATCTACAGTAATACCTAAAAAAAATTTCGGAAACTTTTCTACTTTTCCTATAATTTAATTTACCGATTTACAAAATCGATTTTTGGGGGCGGTAGGCGTGGCATCCAAAATTTGAAAATCCGCATTCTCCGTAATATTACCAGGCACCTTACTTCCAAATTTGGTGCTTCTAGCTTTTCTAGTGTTCTTTTAAACTATAAAAATGTGTTTTTTAGAGGCGGTGGGCGTGGCATCCAAAAGTCTAAAATCCAACTTCTGCATAATGTTGCAAGACAACCCCCTACCAAATTTGGTGCGTTTATCTCTTTTCGTTATTGAATTATTTGAAAAAAATCGAAATACGCATTTATCGATTTGCGGAGGCGGTGGACGTGGCACATCAAGTTTGTAATAAACTTCTTGTGTGTATTGAATACACGCACACTCCCACCAAGTCTGGTGCCTCTAGCTCTTTTAATAGCTGAGATCTGTGTGTTCATACATACGGACAGACGGACAGACGGACAGACGGACAGACAGACGGACATGACCAAATCGACTCGGCTATTGATGCTGATCAAGAATATATATACTTTGTATGGTCTGCCACGCCTCCTTCTGCCTGTTACATACATTTGCACAAAGTTAATATACCATTTTTTACCCATTTTCAATGGGTAAATGGTATAAAAATTTATAGTTTGCTTAGAAACAATGAAGGAGCAAAAGTGTTGGCCAATTATTATAAAATCGTAATCAAATTATAATCACTTAATTGATAAATGTTCCTAAAAATGTTTATCTCATAACAACAACTTTATAGACTGCTTAGAAATAATAATTATTTCATTTTCTAATTATTAGTCTTAGGACAACAACTCGAAAATTGTTTAAAAACAACGTATTGAAATAATTATCAATAAATTGATAAATATTTCTAAAAATTTGTATCTAATAAGAAATAATTAAGCTAAAGTGTTGGCTAATTTTTCGTAATCTAATTATTATAACTTCAATATGCTCCAAGTTCGCTGTATAACAGAACTCATGTTTGACCTATGTACAGGGTATGCCCCAGTCAAGCAGTCGAGCACTTTTGACCCGACACTTTTTATACCATTTACCCATTGAAAATGGGTAAAAAATGGTATATTAACTTTGTGCAAATGTATGTAACAGGCAGAAGGAGGCGTGGCAGACCATACAAAGTATATATATTCTTGATCAGCATCAATAGCCGAGTCGATTTGGTCATGTCCGTCTGTCTGTCCGTCTGTCCGTCTGTCCGTCTGTCCGTCTGTCCGTCTGTCCGTCTGTATGAACACACAGATCTCAGCTATTAAAAGAGCTAGAGGCACCAGACTTGGTGGGAGTGTGCGTGTATTCAATACACACAAGAAGTTTATTTCAAACTTGATGTGCCACGCCCAGCGCCTCCGCAAATCGATAAATGCGTTTTTCGATTTTTTGCAAATAATTCAATAACGAAAAGAGATAAACGCACCAAATTTGGTAGGAGGGTGTCTTGCAACATTATGCAGAAGTTGGATTTTAGAATTTTGGATGCCACGCCCACCGCCTCTAAAAAACACATTTTTATAGTTTAAAAGAAAACTAGAAAAGCTAGAAGCGCCAAATTTGAAAGTAAGGTGCCTGGTAACATTACGAAGAATGTTTGATTTTCAACTTTTGGATGCCACGCCCACCGCCCCCAAACTATTGAATTTTAAGAAAAGTAGGGAAATAACAAAACATTTTTTTTTAACACTCTTGTAGCTTACCATAGTACAGATCTACCCTATAAATTTCAATCCGATCGGACAATAAACAAAGAAGTTATAGGAGTTTGAATCTTCCATATAAAGTTGTGGGCGCTTAGAATTCCAACTAGAATGTTGAACTGACGCAGCAGAAGGCCGGCATCAATAAAAGTCTCATTTGCCGATCGCTCCGCGTAACTGTGTGTGGTCTAGATGGTTGCATGCAAGATTCTGGTGCGTGTGGTCGCGGATCGAATCCAGCAACGGGCAATTTTTTTTTTTTTTTGCCGATCGCACTGCGTAACTGTGTGTGGTCTTGATGGTTGGCTCGCAAGTTTCTGATGCGTGAGGTCGCGGGTTCGAATCCTGCGCTGGGCAATTTTTTTTTTTTTTAATAATTTTGCGCTATATGAAAAGTATATTATGCAAAAAAAAAAAATAAAAACAAAAACTTTTTCTAAGCAATACAAAAAAATGAAGACTGCGCTGGGATTCGAACCGGGGACATTTAGTTATAGAGCTGACAACTCTCACAACAAATCACTGAAGCACATGGTCTGTTCCTAGGCGCGAGAAGTTTTGCATACAGCAGCAGAGACGGAGCAGAGGCTCGGCTTCAATGCTTGCGCCGACTGCGCACGCACAATCGGCGTGCAGTCGGCATGTGCCATTAGCGTCAATGCATGTGTATTTAATTTCGGAAATATGCGATGCGTTGTTATTAATTCGAATAAAAGTAATTAATATTAAGAATTATTTTTAGCAGCCAAAGGTAAATTATAACTTACTGTCGAGTGCACTCGACTGTAGCTTTCTTCAATTTTTATTTTTTAATAACAAAGAAGTTATAGGAGTTCGAATTCCCCATACAAAGTTATGGGCGCTAGCGATTCCTAACCAAAACGTTAAATCGACGCAGTAGAGGGCCCGCGTCAATAAAAGCCTAATTTGCCGATTGCATGGCGTAAGCTTGTGTGGTCTAGTGGTTAGAGGTCCGACTCGTAAGTTACAAAGTTCGTGAGAGTTCTTGGGTTCGAATCTAAATTGCTTTTTTTTTATTTTTATACCATTTATTTTATTTTGTATTATTTCTTCGAATAGGGTAAATGGTATCTTACAGTCGCGCGCGCTCGACTGTAGCTTTCCTTACTTGTTACTTGTTTCACTTTTGTTTATTTTTGAACATTTGGCATGCTGGCGCTACGAGCTCTAATAAAACTTAAAAAAAAAAGCGCAGCAGCGAAAAATGGAATAAAAAAAGTATTTAGATATGCGGCGTGTGTTGGGCAATTTTTTTAAGTTTCTTTAGACGCTGCCGCAGCCGCGCGCTAAAAACTTTCACTTCCATTAAAAAGTTTTGTGTGTACCTGTGCGCGCTTAGCAAAAGCCCCAACAATGTCGGCGTTGACTTCGGCGGGCGACGCCGGCAGCGACGCTGACGTCGTTAAGTGACATTAGGTTAGGTTTTATGGCTCACAGCCCGGGCATGGGCGAAATTCTGCATAAATGTCAAAGTAGAAAATTTACTTGGTCAGCGAATTGAGCGATTTCTATTTTTTTTTTGTGATTTTATTTTAATATCTATTGCACTTGTAGAAAGTATAGCTGATAATGGGGAAATGGGAAGTGCTGGAAAACGCTCATAGATAAGTGTCTTCTACAAAGAATCGATGAAATGTTTTGAAGTGGGTTGAGAAATGTCTAGAAAGAAAAATTGAGAGAAGAAGAAGAAGTGGTTATATTTTTGAAGACTGTTGATCGAAGATTGCGGAAATACTCGACTTAATGTGTAGTTACCCTGAAAACTTTTATTTAGTCGATAGACAAAAAGTAAGAAAAGCATATTTCGAATTTGAAAAATTTGTAATTTTTTGGAGCTCTTTACAAATTACAAATACTTAATCTTAAAAAATCTTTAAAGAAATATTCAATCTACTGAAAGGCAAGCTAATATTATAACTCTGTGAAAATATGTTTCAAAATCTGAAAAAAAGGAAATTTAAAAATTGAAGATTACAAATTCTTTCAGTTCTTTCAACAATCCTCTAAGAACTTTGCAGCTCTTTTTATTTCACTGACAGCAACTTCCTCAACCTGTATTTAACCAAAAAAAAAACCTTAACCTATAGAATAAAACCCAGATAAAAACGTTACCTTCTGTGCCTTACACATTCTTGTGTATGGTACTATTGTTGTATAGTCATATACCAAATTATGTTTGTTTTTAATGGAAAACCATACTTCGACTGATTGTTCCTATGGCTGCTATATGTTATGTCTCGAGGGAATGTTAGAGGCACTAGTAAAGTAAAATGAGAGGTGTTTGGTTACAATATATTGAAAAATTAAAAAAACATACGGATCGGGTCTGTCGGCCCGATGTTATAAATTTACAGCATGCTTAAAAAGTATGTGAATAAAGTTGAATCAAAATAATTTCAAAACTAAGAGACTAGCTTGCGTTGCAACACACATGACGAGGGAATGACGGACAGATGGAATAGGCTAGATCAACAATATTATTAATTCAATATTAATTAATTAATGCAGGCCAATAATATACGAGGTGTGTTCAAAAAGTAAGGTGACTTTTCAAATTTCGCGGGCAACATATTTTCGATTATCGATTTTTTTGTTTTGTTATATTGGTACACTCTTCCCTAACATCTGTACCAAGTTTCAATGGAACATCCTCTTTTGTTTGGTTGTGAGAGGCGTAAAGTTACAAGTTATTTTGCGAGCTCGGCGATTTTTTGCTATCGAAAAATATGGATCAAAGGATTTGCATCAAATTTTGTGTACAAAATAAAATTAAGTGCTCTGAAACACTTGAAATGTTGACAGTGGCATACGGTGAAACTGTTCTGAGTAAAAAAAATGTGTACAAGTGGTACAAACTCTTCCAAGATGGCCGGGAAGATGCCAATGACCAGCCTCGCTCTGGACGCCCAAGCACGTCAACAACTGATGAAAACGTTCAAGCAGTGACGAAAATTGTTTTGGAAAATCGTCGAATCACTATCAGAGAAGTTGCTGAAGATGTCGGTATATCGCTTGGCTCGTGCCATGAAATTTTTTCAAACGTTTTGGGTATGAGTCGTGTGTCAGCGAAGTTTGTTCCGAAATTGCTGAATTTTGACCAAAAGAACCGTCGCATGAGCTTTGCTCAAGAGCTGTTGAATGACGTCAACGACGACCCAGATTTACTCAAAAGGGTCATAACTGGTGACGAATCATGGGTATATGGTTATGATATCGAAACCAAAGCCCAATCGTCCCAATGGAAGAGCCCAGGCGAGCCAAGACCGAAAAAAGACTGCATCGCTGCAAGAGCTCAAGGCTATACCGAAAAGTGCTTATGGGAAGTGCTTTGAGGATTGGAAAAACCGTTGGCATAAGTGTATTGTATCTGAGGGGGATTACTTTGAAGGGGACAACATAAATATTGATAAATAAATTAATAGTTTTTCTTGTAGAGGCGCAGATGTATCCTTTTTGCGTTGCAAACATCTGCTCAAAATTAATATCCTTATGTCTTCAAGGAAAACTCTAAAAAATTACATCACTTTTATTGCTCTGAAAAGCACTAAACTATTTCAACTTTGACAATCTGTAGTTATACCATAGTTTTTGTAAGAATCTGACCACCGTACATGGTCGTCGGCGCATCGTTTCAACTGCGATGTGACCGGAAGTTAAAAGCTCTGGCAATTACGAGGTATGTCTGTAATGAGAGAGTCGACCGTCTGAGCTGTTGGGGGCCCAGTCGGACTAAAAATAGACTCACACACACACACACACACACTCGCATTTGCACACAATGAGCGCAGCTCCCACCGTTGACTAACATGCAGCTCCATTTAGACTAATTACAATTACAATGCATATTCGTGCACGGCCCCACGTCCCCTCCCACGCCCTGCGCCTCCCCTAGGGAAGCTTTTATGTGAGTCAGCAGAGCAAGTGTCCCAGGAGATGGGGTTTGCTCTTTGACCCTCTCTGTCTCTCTCTCTCTCTCTCTCTTTCTGTTGCTCTCTGCTTCTGGCATCAAAAGGGACGTAAACAAATCCACTTTGTGAGTCAGCGAAGCGCGCCAAACCGATCGCATTTCGCGACAGGCAAGTGTCAACTGAGGCGTAGATTGATACAGTGCTGTGCAAGAGATTAGAAACCAGTAACCGCCGCGTAGAGATACCAAACCGGTACCATCTCGGCCTTGCGGCCATCATTTGAAAATCATCTACAGTCTGCGATAGGAAAGCCGAGGTTGAGAGGTGTGTGCGTGTGTGTGTGTGTGTGTGTGTGTGTGTGTGTGTGTGTGCGGGGAGGTGTTGCTAAGAGGCAGACCGAGAAGCGACACCCCACAGTTTATCTGCCGCCATATTTCATGTGCCCGAGCGTTAAACGAAGTGCCCGGTGTAGTCCATGCAAAACTCGCTCTGCAGCCATTCAAATTGGTCAGTTTAATGACTTTTTATGTGAACTCATTAGTCATTGCCCATGAGAAATTTGAAAATTGTATTAAATTGGCGCTTAATGTGTAGACTGTGGCTTATAATAGCATACCATAGCTATATGTACATATAGCTTCGTTTAATTACCCTCAGAGGCAAAAAAAAAAAAAAAAACTGGTGAATCATTGGTGGTACCCAGTCATCAGTGGGGTAATGTCGGTATTAACTATTCAAAAGTGGTTCATTTAAAAAAAAAATACAATTGGCTGTAATATTTTTGTATTACATATTTTAAAATATATTCGAAGAAGCAAAATTTAGAAGCGCACTTAGGTCAAGGTAGTGCAATTAGACTCTATACTATAAAAGTTATGCCTGTAAAGTTGTGCCAATGCTTGAAATTAAAATATAGATTATAGAGTGAAAATGGGATTTTCATAGTAGTCATAACTATGTTATTTGCCATAAATAACTTTAATAATAGCAATATTATGAGTAATAAATCGTATGTTATAAAGAAACCTTCATGAAAGAATTGATGTCTCTAATTCTTTGTATGGTCAGCCATGCTTCCCTCTACCAAATATTTCATTATAAACGATTTTCAACGGTTTCCATGAATGAATTGTTTAAAAAGAATACACCAGTTAATAGAAAAGTTCGCTTTATTAGGCTTACAGATGCAGCCTAAGCTAGCCAATTGTTAACTATACTCGACTTAAAAGGTTGCGTCTGCAGCTTCTGATAATCAAGCTGAGAGTGGTATACAGGCATTTCTCACGCTGTACGCGAAATGCTTTATGTGGTCTTTTGTCTGTTTCGTAGAAACGCATTAACACTTAATGCACTAGAATCATTGCCAAAGCACTTCCCCAAGTTTCATGGCAGAGCTGTAATCAGGTTGAATGCAACTCCGCCCATTTCCTCGCCGCAAACAGATCAGCGTATGAGACGGGAGGAGGGGCGAGTGGGGGTTACGAGTGTGAGCATGGAAAGGAGAGCAACCTATTGTTATGCCCGCTGCTGTATCCCGGACTCATTAAGATGCACTTGTTGAAAGCATCAGCGCAGCATGTCAGGACGGACGAATGGACGAGCTGACAGATCCCCCGAGCAAGTTAAGCACATTATGCATCGCATATATATATATATATGTATATATATATTTGTACATGGACTATTGTATGTATATTTGTAGTCGTAAGCCTTTTATGGCTGTGTCCGCTCTAGAAACGCCACTGAGTAAAGCTGACCCAGTTAGTGTCATAAATTAGCACAAACGACTGAATACCCAGTTGAACAGACAGACAGGCTGTTGCAGAGACGGACTGATAGCAAGACAGACAACCAAGCAGACAGACGGACAGGCAGGCAGGCAACCGACTTAGAACGCTCACTGTCTGCACTTATTAAATACAAGTGCTTGTGCGAGTATCTGAGTATCTCAGCATACTTCGGCTCACTGCACGCACTGCAGCTCGTTTCGGCTCAGCCTCGCAGACGGTTTTCAAGTTTATACCCTATATGATATGGTGTGTAAAAAAGGGTGTGATGCATAGATGTTAGATAAAAAAATATCTTGCAGAGCTTTCAAGAAAAATCTTTTTTTATACTATATTAAATATTAGGTTTATGTGTTGTTCTATATCAGAGAAAGTTAGCCATCTCAGCATGAGCTACGCTACTACAAAATTAATTAATTTAAAACGATATTTGATCATATATTATCACATACTATATTTAATCACAAGCGATAAAGCTTTACTTTCTTAATCAAAAACAGACAAAACTTATGCAAAGAATGAAAAGTCAAACAAATCAAAGAAATCAGATCAATTATATTATTGTATATATATTAACAATATATCTTAAGTCATATGCGATAAAGCTCTACTTTATCAATAAGAAACACTTAAAAATAAATCATAAATTATGAACCATAAATTCTACAAAGAATAATTAATCGAACAGACTAAATTTGAAAAACCTTCGACTTGATAAACAATAAAACTTTATTTTATGGATCTAAAATCCCCTAAAAGAATAAAAATAATAATAATAAAACTTAATAATAATAATAATAATAAAACTTAATAATAATAATAATAATAAAACTTAATAATAATAATAATAATAAAACTTAATAATAATAATAATAAAACTTACCAACTATATTTGCGAAAGCATTTTGTAGGGCATCTGCTGGTCGATCACGTACCTTTCCATACCCCAATCAATTGGGTCAGTCGTGAGCGATATAAAATGCACAGAGGGAAAAAAGTAAAACACGGCTATTAAAAAGCCATCAAGTATTGTTAAATATTAAGTAAGTTATTTCATAGCATTAATTAGTCTACGGACGCTGCAAGCGATTGAAATCGCTACCCAGACACACACACAGGCACAATACACTGGCATGCACACACACGCATAAGTGTTGTGCACATGCGGCTTAATTGATTGGAGAAAGTGACGTACATGATTTGGCGGCTAAACGCTCAGCCCGCACGGTTTTTCGCCTGGAAAAATGTCTTCATCGATCGATCCATTGAGCCAAAGTGCACGGCCAGAGCAACAGGCAATGGCTAACTGCAACTGCAATTGCAACACCCAAGCAACAGCAACAACTGCAGCCATAGCTAATCAGCCGAAACGTTGTAAATGTGTAAGACAAAACTCATTGGAGATCGACGTAACGGCAACAACAATAACAACAACAACAACAACAACAGCAACAACAATTACGGCAATTGCGCCAACAAATTTGAATTGGGAAAGGGGGAAAGAAATGTTGGGAAACATTGACCGGCAATATCGATTACCTTGGGGTGTATGTTACGGCAGTTAAATTGAGGCAAATACTTGTAGTTTTACTATAATTTGGATTCCCTTAGAAGCCGCAGTCTGTCTTCATTCCAATTTATAATTAATCTGCTTACAGAAGATGCTGTTGATCGTTTATACAGTAAATAAATAATATGCATAATTATATACATTGAAATATGGAAGTGTTTTTAGAAAGCAAAGCAAAGGAAAAGCTAAAAAAATATATAACTAACCCGAGGATTCTAGAGAAATGTCAAATAAATATAGTGCAATTAGCATGATGATTAGGGATGGCATTGTATAATTGGCATAAACCCAATCCTATTATTTCTATAACGTTGCAATAAAGCTACTGTTCAGAAGGTTGTAAAACTTTCATTTAGACTTGCGTAGGCTTGGGTCTATAGAGTATTATTTTTTAAAAGCTTCGTTTTCAGCAGCTTGATTCGATTTTGATTAAAAATTAATCGATCAGAGCTTGCATCAAGAGTCGGAGTCTGCGCTTAAACTTAAGCCGTACATTATAGAAAGCCGACGAAAAAGCCGAAGGAAATATCTGAAAAGCAAAACAGAGTGTCAAAACATTTAACTAAAGCTAAGGCAACATAAAACAAGTGAAGAAAGCTACAGTCGAGTGCACTCGACAGTAAGATACCATTTACCTTTCGCTGTTAAAAACTAATTCTTAATATTAATTACTTTTATTCGGCGAATAACAACGCATCGCATATTTTCGAGGACAAATTCACATGCATTGACGCTAATGGCACATGCCGACTGCACATTGACTACACGACGACTGTGCGTGCGCAGTCGGCGTGCGCAGTCGGCGTCGGCGTCGGGCCTCTACTGCTGTGAGCGAAACTTCTCGTGCCTATAACTTCTGTGTTTATTGTCCGATCGGATTGAGATTTATAGGGTAGATCTGTACTATGGTAAGTTACAAGAGTGTTAAAAATGTTTTGTTATTTCCCTACTTTTCTTAAAATGCAATAGTGTGGGGGCGGTGGGCGTGGCATCCAAAAGTTGAAAATCAAACATTCTCCGTAATGTTACCAGGCACCTTACTTTCAAATTTGGCGCTTCTAGCTTTTCTAGTTTTCTTTTAAACTATAAAAATGTGTTTTTTAGAGGCGGTGGGCGTGGCATCCAAAATTCTAAAATCCAACTTCTGCATAATGTTGCAAGACACCCTCCTACCAAATTTGGTGCGTTTATCTCTTTTCGTTATTGAATTATTTGGAAAAAATCGAAATACGCATTTATCGATTTGCGGAGGTGGTGGGCGTGGCACATCAAGTTTGAAATAAACTTCTTGTGTGTATTGAATACACGCACACTCCCACCAAGTCTGGTGCCTCTAGCTCTTTTAATAGCTGAGATCTGTGTGTTCATACAGACGGACAGACAGACGGACATGACCAAATCGACTCGGCTATTGATGCTGATCAAGAATGTATGGTCTGCCACGCCTCCTTCTGCCTGTTACATACATTTGTACAAAGTTAATATACCATTTTTTACCCATTTTCAATGGGTAAATGGTATAAAAAATAGGCGCGCCCAGAAGGGCTGAATGTAAAGATAGCAAAGTCATAAGAGTAATCTAGGAATTCTTGTTTACCTTAAAAAAAAAAAAAATTAATAAAAAACCTTACCATATATATGCCTGATCCAGCTCCTTCCAACTTATAATGCCGTGATTTCATTTTTATTGGGTATTTATGGCTATAAAAATACTACATATAGAATCAACATAACGGTAATTTATTATCGCAGCTTCTGTCCAAGAATCAAACTCATTGTAGTCCCAACAATCTTTACTAACTGTTGTTCCATTAAAAACCCATTCTTCCCGGGAGAATCTACAACTTAATCAGTTGCTAATTAGCTTAACCGCTTTTTGACTCCATTATGGACTGCACCTTAACTGATAACCGATGGCAGCAATCGACCCCAACCGAACCTGAGCGAACCGAACAGGCTATAATGAACCAAGACTCGAGAGATATCATTAATTATGTTAATCTCACGCATGTCGTCTCTGAGTATTTGAACAATTTCCCGTTTGTTCGGAGCGCGTATTACAGCTACATTTGGAGCTCTGGCAATACTTCTCAATGTTTTCCGTTTTTCTTTTTGTCTCTCGATTTTCCCAGCGTTTGTTTTCGAACTGATTGTTTATTTGGCTCAACGCTTTTTTGTGCGCTTTTTTGTCTTTTGTCGCGTTTGTCTTTTTTCTCTGTTTCTCGGTTTTGTTTTTCTTTATGTGCTGCATTTTCGGACCGTTAGCGTCAACGTTGTTAATAGTTTTGTTGCATTTGATGAACGTCGCTAGTTGCTGCCACCCGGTGTCCAGTGCCAGGCACCAGGTATTCCCCTCGGCCGAACAGAGATCTGCGCTGCTCTCCGCTCCCTGCTCCGCTCTCTCCCCTCTCTACGTGAGTTAAACTCGTTTCCGTCACGCTCTGCGATTTCGCCCCGACGCCAACGGCCAACCGCCTGCCTGTCTCTTTCTCAGTGTGTTTCTCTATCTCTTCGCCTGTCGCAAGTTTTTCAAACCAACAACACCTCAACACCCCCTTCTCTCCCTCCCCCTCTCTCTCTCTCTCTCTCTCTCGCTCTCTCTCTCGTTTAATTTATGAAAGTTTAAATGCAGCCTGCAGAACTCGCCGCTAGGCCAGACTCGCACGCTTGCAACTGGTTGCGCGTATAAATAAATATTTATTGTATATCTGGGATATACTGCGTTCAAGCAGAACGTATGTACTATATATATATATATTTATTTATGTGTGTTATAAATATATAGTGGATGCGCCACATCCTTAACCGTCTGAGCCACTGGCCTTATTCCACTTAAAGGAGTTCCAGATACGGCGCACCGCTTTTGACCATAGACAGCGCTTGGCCGAAAGTAGAACGTGTCGCCTCTTTCGGGGGCAATTGACGGGAGACCGACCCGTGTGTCGTCGTCGTCGTCGTCGTCGTCGTCGTGTTAGAAAGTAAATGCGATCGGTTTACACTGCAAACAGTTGCGTGAGCTCTGGCCCAAAATGTGCTACATAAATAACCATCAAAGTAGTGCAGCATACAGTTCGATTTAATTAATGGTTTTAATAAACGCGAGGGAATACACTCAACTAGTTGGAAAACTTAGCTATGATGAGCAGAAGTTTGCATAAGATTCAGCCGATTTTTTCTACAGTAATTATGCTATAGTTTTACCATTCTGATTACAAAGAGGCAAAGCTCAAATGCAATATTTGTCTGTAAATATAGCATTTTATTGTAATATCCTTAGTTCATATCGCAGCTTGTGTATAACAGCACTTGCATATATTTATTATATTTCTTTAAAATATTTATGGAATATAGATGTGATGCTTAGCAAGGGCAAATTTATTCAATATATTAAAACTAATTAAAATTTAATTCTCAAGAGAAACCCCCAAATGTTGATAGTTTATACACATAGCAGAAAACAAGACAAAATAATATAATAAGTGCAGCGTTTTATTTTAATGTTTTCAAAACTGTATCAAATATTGTTTAAATTCAAATTGGTGCCATTCTGAGTAATATTAAATATTTCTATATAGTCTTAATTATAATTACATAAATTTCCCTTATTCTATTCAATTCATATTTTTCAAAATATATTTTATATACGTTTTTCAATATATATGATATATGTTCAATATAAATTATATTTATATTCAATATTAAACACGAAAAAATATTGTGTTCCACAGAAAAAGTAAGCCATGCTTTTTAACTTAACAAATTATTAAATAATTATTAATATTTTGGTAAACGCAGAATTAAATTAAAGCAATTTGAAAGTAAACCACACTTTTCGATAATTAAAACTCAGCTTTAACATTATTTATGAAAGGGCTATCACCGACAACTTATTTTCTCCAAGTGCAGCTTACGATGAGCTGTTAATGTGTGAGTCATACACTGATTTCCACTGTCTTACGGTCTTGGCTCCATTGACTGCATCCGTCATACTTCTCGAAGCAGTTCTTATTGTAATGAATTAGAGGATATACCTACAGATATATCTCCATATACAGATATATATATACCATATAGATTGTTTGTGTGACTGAAAGTACTTTGAAATTTTATAAAGGCTCTAAGACCCTATACAATTGCAAAGTACCTTATACTATAAAAAAATACACTGCATAAGTATTTGAGAATTTATAGCGCTTAGCTGACAAGTACTGAATGACTTTTTGAAGCTCAGCCCAAAATTACCCTGTATTCAGTTTCGTCATATAATCTCTAACATGATATTACAGTTTTCAGCATAGTTCAAAACTGATTTTTTAAATTTTTATTTTTTTTAATACCTAATATATATAAGAAAATTGTTATAAGATACCTAAAAATATCCTTCTAGTTTTTGATCAATCGTCAATAAATTTTCTCATGGTTTCTGGAAAGAATTCTAAAAGCTTTCAAATTTAAATTATATTAATTAATTTTGATAGGCGTCTTATCGTTTAAGTTCAGCTGATATTTATATCTGATCCCAATATAATTCCTGTCCTTCCCCCATTGCCGTTGCAGATGACTAAACCCGTCTAACCCGTGTACCCCAGTATGTCAGAGAAGGTGAGCAGCGGCTTGGCGGCCCAACTGCACGCCCATGCGCTGGCTGCAGCCAACGAAGGCGCCGCTGCCAGCTACCAGCTGCAGGGTGCAGTGCAGCAATCTAGCGCTTCCAAGGACTCGACGTCGCTGCAGCAGTTCGGAGCAGATGCGACGGACGCGCCGGCGGCTGCGATAAGCGCACAGTTGAACTTCAAAATTGTGCCCGTCGAGAGTCTGGGGCCGGGCGGCTTGGGCGGCAGCGGCTACCAGGAGATGTTTGCCTCGATGAATGCGTCGCAGATCTCGAACGCCTCAACCGAGTCCAGTTGCAGCCCGCCAACGGCGGCAGGCGCAGCCGCACCACCCAAGCCCAGCAGGCATATGGCGGTGCAGCCGCTGAATAGCGTGAGTAAATCAACTGAAAGGATTGCACAGCTGGAGCTCGTCTTCCAAGTCTTTGTTTTAAACGCCTTCTTCCTCTTGCTCTGCAGAAATCCTGCCGTTTTCCCAAGCTGGAGGAGTGTGCGCACTTCCACTACGAGCGCGTGCAGCTGGGCGCGCTCTCGGTGCAGCTGCTCGACGACAAATCGGAGCAGATGGGCAGCAGCATCGCCTCGCAGTCCATTGGCGGCGAGCTGGCGCACAGTTCGCTGCGCTCGGCGGGCTTCTCGCCCGAGAGCTGCTGGTTCATCATACGCGTCTGTCCGCAGCGCTGCGACCCCTTTCTGATCAAGCGCAGCTACGAGAACATGCAGATGCTGGACGAGATGCTGCACCGCTGCGTCTACGATCGCAAGATCAGCGGACTGCGCAACATGTGCGAGCTGCAGACGGAGGCGGAGCCGCTGTGCGAGCAGGAGATCGAATACGCTGTGGCCAAGTATCTGGAGCGCTTCTCGAAGATCGCCTCCGATTCGCTGACATGTGGCACTGTGCTCACCTGGCTGCAGCTGGACAACAAGGGGCGGCGCTTGCCGCTGGCCGATGGCGAGACGCAGCGCACGATCAACACGCCGGCGGTGGGCGCGGCGTATGGGGTGCGGCGCTATCAGGCGCAGGCGCCGGACGAGATTAACATCGAGGTGGGCGACATGATCTCGGTCATCGATATGCCCAGCCCGGCGGAGTCGATCTGGTGGCGTGGCAAGAAGTCGCATCTGCAGAAGTCCCTCTACGAGGTCGGCTTCTTCCCGCAGTCCTGCGTGGCCACCATTGGCGACAAGGTGCCGCGTAACTTCCCCATGCCCGCTCCGCTGGTTGGGCATCTGGACGCGTCGCCCACGAAGCCAGTGCTGCGCAAGCACGGCAAGCTGATCGCCTTCTTTCGCTCCTTCATACTGTCGCGTCCGTCGCGGCGTCGCCTCAAGCAGAGCGGCATCTACCGCGAGCGTGTCTTCTCATGTGATCTGTCCGAGCACCTGCTGAACAGCGGCCAGGATATACCCATGGTGCTGCGCTCCTGTGCCGAGTTCATCGAGAACTACGGCGTCATCGACGGCATCTACCGCCTGTCCGGCATCACGTCGAACATACAGCGTCTGCGACGCGCCTTCGACGAGGAGCGCGTGCCGGACCTGGGCAACCCGGAGATGAAGCAGGACATACACGCCGTCAGCTCGCTGCTGAAGATGTATTTCCGCGAGCTGCCCAATCCGCTCTGCACCTACCAGTTGTACGACAACTTCGTCGAGGCCATACAGGTGAAGGCCGACGAGGCCGATGAGCGACTGCGTCTGATGAAGGAGACGGTGCTGAAGCTGCCGCCGCCGCACTATCGGTAAGCGAGTACGACAATCTCTGCTCCTCTTCCCCGCTCATCAGCGTCTTCCTTCCACTCCTTTGTAGCACGCTGAAATACCTGTCGGAGCATCTGCACAAGGTGTCGCAGCACCACGAGCGCACCGGCATGACGGACAAGAATCTGGCCATTGTCTGGGCGCCCAACCTGCTGCGCTCGCCGGCCCTGGAGTCTGGAGGCGTGGCGGCGCTGCGCGGCGTCGGCGTACAGGCTGTGGTCACCGAGTACCTGATACGCAATTGCCACAATATTTTCGATGCACTCGAGGATCACAACGCGCGACTGAGCATCGTGGGCAATGCCATGGCGTCATGCACTGCAGCAGCAGCAGCCGCGGGAGCAGGAGCGGGCGAGTTGCGTCTGGAGTCGCTGACGGACTGCGAGAGCCTGCTGGTGGAGCAGCGCGAGCAGGATCAATCGCTAACGCTTGTCGAGCGGCCCAAGAGCCTGAGCACTGGCGGCGCCAAGCTGATCAGCCTGGAGGAGGCACAGGAGCGGCACTCGCGCATCGAGTGCAGCGGCGACCTCAAGCAGTCGCTGCCCATCAACATGACGCACAGCAGCCAGAGCAGCACTTCCTGCAGCGGCGCCACTGCCGGAGGCAGCCAAGCGGCCTCCAACATTGGCTCGTACATCGAGGTGGGCGGCGGGCCGTCGAGCCTGCCGGACAAGTACCACACGGTGCTGTCGGTGCCGCGCAGCTGGCAGAAGCGTAAGCCGGACAAGACGCCCTCGTGGAAGTCCCTGTTCACGCGCAGCCAGCGTCAAGGCGGCCCCGAGCCTGGCCACAAGTTGAGCCTGGACAGCGGCAGCTCCATCAAGGAGTCGCCTGTGGGCGCCTCGCGCGTCAGTTTCGCGCAAGCTCCCAAGGAGCTCTCGAAGCACGACAAGCCCAAGTCGATCGAGTTGCTGGAGACGACGCGAGACGTGCACGATTCCGCGCTGGGCCTGAGCAAGCCCATGGAGCTCTGCATACGCTCCAATTCCATCGATAGCCTGCCCACTGTGGGCCACTCGCGCAGTGTCTCGCACGACTCGTATTTCGATCTGCTGCAGTCGCCGCAGCGCGGCCACATGACCACCTGTCCGTCGCGCGAGCTGTCCGAACTGGGGCTGAACTTCGACCGCGAGGAGCCCGAGATGCGCATCTTCTCCGAGAGCGAGTCGCTGGTCAGCTCGCCCCGGGTGGGCAAGGAGAACGTGCCGCCGTCTAGCTCCGGCTGCGCCACGCGTCGCATAATGCGCGCCCGCCCCGAGGACTTCTCCAGTCAGACGAACAGCGTCAATCCCAGTCCCAAGAAGCAGCCGCGCCTCAATCTGCTCTCGCCCAGCGCAGCCGCCCGCCAGTTGCCCGCCAACCCGCAAGTGCCCTGCGGCCATGAGCCCGCCGGCGCGGAGAACTGCTGCAAGCGCTACAAGCTCGAGGATCATCTCTCCGACATACAGTTCATCGACTGCGGCACACCGGAGCATCCGTTGCCGGCGCAGCAGCAGTTCGCCAACGTCGAGGTGCATCCGCCGCCAAAGCCAGCGCGTGCCGCCCAGCAAGGCGCCAACGCAGCCTCGGCAGCAGGCGGTGGCTCCCGCTACAGCTATCCGTCGGTGCAGCTGGGCGCCAAGCGCAAGGAGCAGCTGGCCGCCAAGGAACGCTTTAGCTACCAGGGCACCTTCACGCAGCCCAGCGGCAAGCTGTAAGTATACACTCGGAGAATCTGAGCTCTGGACTAAACCCAACAATCTTCCGCAGCAATGGTAATGCGAATCCCTCGCATTGTGGCAAGGAGCAGGCGACAGTTAAGTTGTCAGTGACCACGCCCACAACTCCAACGCGCAGTCCTCGCTACTCGCTGTTGCAGTGCGACACGGAGAGCTCGGAGAATAGCTCCGCAGTGAATACACCGCAATACGACATGGAGCCGCTGATGATGAACTCCATCATGTCCGGCATTTCGGGAGTCTCCTCCAAGCAGCTGCTGCTGGGCGTCGACGCCGCCAGCAGCTACTTGGGCAGCTCCCACGAGAGTCTTGGCCAGCAGGTGAGTTGGGCGAACCCAGCAGCCATTTCAGCTCATGTTCTAATGATCTAATGATCCGTCTTGACCTGCAGTTCAATCAGCTGCCGGAAGTGCTGGAGCAGCGCGATATGCACGCCTTGAAGCGCGAACTCTCGCTGGACCTGCAGCCGCAGCGGCGTCTGGCCACGTTGCCAGTGAAGGATCAGCTGCAGGCAGCTGCCAGCTCGCCAAACAACTCCAACTTCACGGACAACACTAGTCAATCGGTAACGCCCAGCGAGTTCGGCTACCAGCACCTGCAGCGTCAGCTGAGCATGCACTCGCTGCTGGCCACGGAGGACAGTTCGCCGCTCTACGAGGACTTCGAGCAGACGCCGCAGAAGCCGCAGACGCCGGCGACAATGCTGGGCGGGAGTAGCCCCATCAAGTCTACCATAAGCATCACCTACAAGTCGCCGGAGAAGGAGCGGGCGCCGTCGAAGCCGGCTCTGCTGCTGGAGACGAACTTCGACGAGCACATTGTGTACGAGCAGGTGAAGCTGTTCCGCAACTCGGTCACCGAGGTGAATCAGCTGCTGAGCGAGCGCCACGCTCAGGGCCAGAGTCTCAAGCAGATCGAGGAGGAGCAGCAGCAGCAGCAACAGCAGCCCGAGCGCGAGATGACGCAACAGTTGCTCGAACTGGAGCGAGAGCAGAAGCAGGAACAGGCGCAGGAGCAGGAGCAGGAGCAGTTGCTGTACGAGAACATCGAGCTGCGCAAGCCGAAAACAGTTTACGAGAATCTACGTGGCGAGGAAATGAAACTCAGTGCGACAAATGAACTCGAAGTGGACTCCGATTTGGATGTAGAACTAGATGTAGATACTGCTGGGAAGCCAAACGATCGTATCGAGCTGGACAGTCTGGACAGTTTGCCAAGCGTCATGGAGCAGCCGAGCAAGTCGCCCTCGTTCAGCGTCAAGGAATTGGCCAACAAATTCGAGAGTTCGCCCGTCGAGCAATTGCCCAACTTCGATTTCACACAACGCGGTGGATCGATGAAGAAGCCCAATGAGCTCAGCTTGCCGGCAGCCACGGCTCCAAAGCCGCTGAAGAAGCTGAACAACACGCAGAAGATCACTCGCTCGCTGGATGAGAACGCGTTCGTGCGCGAATTCGGGGGCAAGCAGTTGCAGGACTTGACTGTCTGCAAGCTGCCCGAAATGCCGGATCTGAACAATCGCCGTAAGAGCTTCGATTTCACGCGTCCCAAAACGTTGAACCCGCCCAAGCGTCTGCCGGGCATGAGCATCACCGAGGAGATATGCCAGAAGCAACAGCAGCAGCAACCAGAACAGCAGAACAGCATCATCACCACGCCCACCACTGAGAATCGCATCTCGCTGATTCAGCAGAACCATGTGCCAAGGGAGCAGCAGTCGCACACGCTCAACCTGCCCACGGGCGGACGCAAGAGCGTCCTCACTGGCGTCATACTGGACCGCGAGCGCATCGACAAGATCAAGGAGGAGCGTCGCCAGCAGCTCACGCAGAAGTACTACGGCGACTCGCTGAAGTCGCGCTCCAAGACGGAGCTGAACAGCGACGAGAACAATTTCCAGACACCAGACTCGCTGCGCATCAAGTCGAAGTCGCGTGGGGACATGAATGCGCTGCAGAAGGACATGGACATGAATCTCAAGCAGCTGGCACGCGCCGGTCCCGGCTCCGGTTCGGAGAGCACGCTCCATCACGCGCCTGCAAGCGGCGACTACAGCGCGCAGCGTGTGCGCAGCATTTCCGATGAGAAGAATCAAAATTGTGATAGCACCACTGGCGGAGCAGCCAATGGAGTCGGCAACAATCTCTCGGTGCACAGCGTCAAGTCCGCTGCACAGAAGTTTGCCCAGCACAATGTGACGGCAACTGCGACCGGCAAGTTCGAGAGGGGCGTGGCGCGCGAACGTCTCAGCAGGAACTCTCTGCCCGCACCCGAGAGCAATGCGAGCGTCAAGTAAGCAAACGTGTGCAGCGAGCTCCTTTGATCTCTGTAGACTGATTGTTTCTCCCTCTTCTTCCCCCGCAGCAATAGAGAAAAGATCTCACCACAATTCTCAATACGCGATGTGACTGCAATGTTCGAATCTCGTTCACAAAACCAATAGGCTAGGCAAATTACCGACTACCATACATGGATCATAACAAGAACCGGAGCAACAGCAACAGCTTCAGCAACAGCAACAGCGGCCCCATCATCTAATTTATTTAGTTTTTAAATTCTACATACTAAGCGCATGTGTTTGCAGATACCTATGTGTAGGTATAGATATACGAAATTATATATATATTTTATTTGAGTACTGGACCAAGCGGCTCCAAAGACATAAAACCGACGACGATGATGACGATGATATACTAAAACGCCGCTGGAGAGATAGAGAGAGAGAGAGAGAGAGAGAGGGAGTCCGATGTGGATCAGCAAAATTGAATTTTGTTTTTAAGTACAAGTTTATCGAGTGACGATTTCAAAAAAAAAAGACCCAGCGCCAAATGCAAATTGTTATTGCATTGGGCGAGCCTAGGCGTTAAGTTTATAATTTGTTTACTTGTATAATTATCGCAACTTGCGGTTTCCCTTTGGTTTCGTTTATTGTGTAGTTTGTTTGATGTGGACTTTCGTTTGCGAAAAAGAACGTAGATTAAATTAAATATGTAAATGGAAACAAAACGCGCTGATTTTCTTTATTATTAGACTTTGTGTAGAGCATTAAGGCATTTCAAGCAACTTTGAGCGGGTTGCACTAAGTACTTTTTATTATACCATGAACTTGTATTTAATGGGAAAAACAAACTGAATGCGTATCGATCTTTGGCTTGTTTCACTCAATATATATTTATATATTTTTATAGACTCTAACTGAATACTTGTAAATACTCTGTGCTTGACAAAACTATCGAATCTTTACTGTACCAATGCGAACTGCCGTTGCACACGTGCCTGACAAATTTATGCGAAATTTATTTAATGTCCATAGTTGGTAGCGTATTTAAAATAGAGTAACACCTCGGAGTCACAATGGTTGTCTATAGGCTAATAATGGTTACAGTTCGATATGACGAGATCTGTTAAGAGTTAAGAACCTTAGCGATTCTTTTGTCCAATAATTTATGCCCACTCAGACCAACAATTAAAATGTTTATTTGGTACCGCAACCGGTTCTATAACTTCTTTTGATTTTCATAATTCGGCTATAAATTTGTGAGCCAGCGTTGTGCACGGCAGGCGAAAAGAACAAATAGTTGGAATACTTCTATAATACTGTCCTATTAAATAAAATGCAAACTTTGAAGACCAATAAAACAGGCGATGAATCAAAAATGGAAGAGATATAAAACTAAAGAAAAAGCTTACGAACCTATGCTTACACTATATGAACTATGCTGCAATGCGGCTAATAATTGTATTCGACTTTACTACTAGATAAATATCGTCTATATTATCTAATCGATTCGAAGTTCGATTATCTTCTTTGATTTAGTCCTGAGCCAGCTGCCAAATTTTTACTGAGAGCAAAGCGAATGACGTGTGGAACGAACCGATTTGTAATACAAAACAATAACTAAATAGAAAGCTTTAAACACATAAGTTAGCATTTGATATATTTTGATAAACGAACGTGAACACAAACACAAACAAACAGAGCCACATGCATTAGTTAATAACAATTGTATTGTACTGTACTTGTAAACGACTGACAACCGAGAACAACGCGAAATTGTCTTGAGAAATCCACAAAGAGTACATTAATTGCATAAGCATGCGCGTATATACGCGAATAGATATATATACATAAAGATATATACGCATACAAATATATATACAAACACATATATTTACTATATGGCCGACTACTCATAACCTACTACATCACAACAATCAACAATTGCAACTAATTCGGAGCTGATGAGGGAAAGGATGAGACGTAAACATTTTTATAAGCAGCCACACAAGCAACCACAATAATAATAAACCGATAATTTAATGCATATACGTACTATAAACGAGAAAAAGTGTAATTTTATCTTCATCATTGGGTGTGGGAAAATAGAATTAAATTTTATACTGCTTGAAACAAGAAATGGATATGCTTAGAGTCCATAAGAGGGACACAAAATCATTCAGAGATCTGTGAAATATTCAAAATATTATAAGTATATTTTGAACATGGTTGAAGGGTGCCTAACAGTGTTGTATGTAGTATTGTAATGGAAATGCTACCGTAAATTCTTCATAAATCATATAAGCATTTTCCTGAAGTTGGATGCAGGATATTAAATAGTTAGCTTACTTCCGACTGCGTTATTATCGGAATGCCGTTTGAAAAACAATTTATGAAACTTATTCGCATAACTCCAGGCAAATATTTTGAGTGCCGGGTAGTTTACTGTCGAAAACTAAAGCACTATAAACATAAATATATTCCACATAAATCAATTTCAAACAGGCTTGATAAAAACTTTTTTAAAAAAATGGGATGCACGGTACATAACAGCCTGTCAGTTTGACTATATTATCGAAATGTCAACTGGGAATAAATTATGAAAATAATTTACATAACTCCTGGCAGAAACATTGAGTGCATGTAACTAACCTGTCGAATACTAAAGCACTATAAACTTAAAAGTATTTTAAGAAAGTACATTTCAGACATTCTTGATGACGAAGGTGGAGATGGATTATATTTAATATTATAAAGTAACATGCAAGGTAGTCAACAGTCAGACTGAAAAGCAATTTAATTTAACTCCATGCAAACACATTGAGTACAGGGTAGTTCACAGTCGAATACCAAACTTTAAAATTTTCAAAAGAGTAAAATTCAGGCAGGTTTGTTGGAAAAATTAAAGAAACACGATGCCTGGTATTCCACAGTTAGTCTCTTTGACTATAACATTTTCGTTGCTGTTTGTAACAAACTTTTTCTGTTAGCCTTTTACAAATTAAGGACATTTTGTTGCTCTGGGTTGGACGAAATTTAATTAGTATAAATTGTTTGCGATGAATGTATGTTGATGCGAAAGCGTCTGGTAATTTGAGAACCCGTTCGTGGGCTGAAAAACAGCTCGTGGCGTGCTCAACAAGAAGTCATCTGATTTGACCAAAACTCTTTACGTCTATTCTCAGATAATTGCCAACACGTGCCCTATCAGCGTCAATCAACCCAAACAGAGCACAGTGCAAGTAGAGGGTGAGGCCTGGAGCAGGCGCACGATTGAAAGTGGGTGGATTCGATTCTCTGCAGGATGCGAACAATTTTTGTTCACACTTACAGCATTTGCCCAGCTTTCAATGCACTCAGACATTTCCATTCATGGATTCTGCTTCCTGTACCTGTCTGCCCCGCAGGTGGTGCTAGAGTTGCTTTCATCGGTTTAGGTAAATAGCCGTCTATATACGTTTGTGAGGCTATAAGGTTGGGCAGACGTCTGCGCGTCTCTCTGGTAACCAAATCATATTAATATTCTGTTGCTTTATCCGTTCCCTGTTAGAGACAAAGCTATCTCAGTGGACAATTCACAGTCTTAAAATTTGACGAGCGGGTAAGCTATGACAATTTTTCCCTAATAATTATACAGGTTTCACATAGTATAGTTAATAAATCTATCTATGTTATTCTTCTTCTATTTTTGTGTCCCAAATAAGCCGCAACAAGCCAGATCTGTCGGAAATTTCTTATAAATCGTATACTACGATTTTTGCACTTTTCAAAGATTTAGCAATAATTCATTATTCTTATTCTAACAACGAATCTAACATTTCCGAATAGTATATTCAAATTTCCGTAAAATCTAATCTATTCGATAACTCCGACAATTAAACCTAAGTGAATTAAGCTAAGGCTAATGCATCAAATAATTGTTTTGTTCGACAAAACTTAATAATTTATCCATTGAAAATTTGTATATAGTAATTGCTTTGAGCATATATATTTAACAGGCAGAAGTATACAAAGTATATGTATTCTTGATTAGCATCAATAGCTGAGTTGATTTGGTCATATCTGTTCGTCTTTCTATCTATCAGGTATCACCACTGCCAGAGGCACAAAATTGGGTTGAGAGTACGTGTTACGGTATACAGATGAAGTTTATTTCAATCTTTGAACCTTTGAGGTAGAAGCATCAAATTTGGTACGAAGGTCCCTGATAACATAATGGTGAATCCAATTTTTGTGAATTTGAAGAAAACTTAGAAAAGTTAGAAGCATTTGGTAGGAAGACGTCTGGTAACAGAACACAAAATGCGGATTTTCAACTTTTTGATTTCACCGAAAGAAGGAAAGTTAGAAAACTTTTTTTTACTTTCTTGTAGCTAATTAGTTACCATATAAATTACAACCCAATCGGACAATAAACACTAAAGTTAATAGTAGTTTCTACAGAGTTCAACCTGTGCTTTTCACTTTAAGTTCGAAAGTCAGTACTCTCTTTGTCCATAATAGTTGTTCAGCACCCATAAGATCGATCCTACAAAAAGTAAACTTATACACATTAACAAAGGTATAACTGACTGAAGAATCGATAAACAACAGTAAAACAAGTACATTCAACATTCGCTATGTCGAAGGTAATATTACTTTCCAGTTTTGAATTATTCAATTAGTGTTTCCAAAATTTTGGGTAATTTTTTTTCGCAAAGGAATTGACTGACTGGAGAGAGCGCACTAGGCGTGCTCAACAAGATGTCATCTGATTTGACCAGGAGCTTTCCATGTTTATTCTCAGATAATTGCCAACACGTGCCTATCAGCGTCAATCAACGCAAACAAAGTACGGTGGACGGGGGAGAGAGGGTACAGTGGGAGCTGCTGCTGCGCTGCTGGATGCAAACGTTTTCACACTTATGCACATCATTTGCTGCATTCAAAACAACCCGCATGCAGACATATTTGGGTAGGAGTTGTGCCGGGTGGGTCGAGAGCCCGCTAAGTAGCCGTCTGACTGCTTGGCAGCAGAAAGCGATGTCAAACCGATAAGACCGATATTGTCTGATGTCCCGTCGCGCGTTTCCAGGACAATGTAATCAAATTAAATTTCTCACGTGTTGTGCTTTTTCTTTTCTCAGCGGGCCTACGTCAATTCTACACACAATACAACAAAGGCTGGTAAAGCTGCCATCAGCCCAACCCATTAAGAGTGGGTTAAAATTGTTTATTAGCTTTGTGCAAGTTCCGCCAATCCCTGATAATTAGAAGAGCTTGACGCTCAAATTTCGCACATCAAATGTCTGCGCACAAATAGCTCAATATTGATAGATAAGTAATATATTAAAATATCAAAATATTAATATTATTTTTAGAAAAGTTACGTATTTATATCGGAGTAATATTTTTTGTTTGCCATTATGTTAAGAATTTAAGGCTTAATTTCCACTGGTTTCTTCTATGACAATTAAGAACGATTTGGAACTTACACGCTGTTATAGTAAGCTTCAGTTGATTTTGATTCGGATTGAAGCCATCAAAATATTTATATGGTATATTAAAATATATTTTATTTACTGAAATCAGATCAATTAATGCACCTATTGGAATTACTGAAATGCTGATATTTAATAAAGATATTATTGGTGTTGGTTATATTATCATATCAAAATATCGATATAAATGTATAATTTTTTTTCTGCAAAATATCGAAAATAAGATATTTAAAATTGATCCTTAATGATATGTTTTGTTGATCATAATGGAAAAAGAAAATAAGTATTGAATTACAGTGAGTCAATTATAACTTTAATTTGTATTTCCCTGGAAATACGTTAGAACAGTAAATTTTCAGTTGGTTTTGATTTGAGTTTAAGCCACTACATACTCTACAAAAAAACAAAAATCATCGAAACAATCTGTTCAATAACCTCTCTCATTTCAATTTTGACAATTTATTAATTAGTTGGGCCGAAATCCCGGCGGTACTGCAATACCGGGCCAACCCGTGACAGAGGTGGAGCAAGCCCCTAGCACTCCGTCTGATTCCAAAAATCAGTTTAACATTTGTTGTTCCCCAATGGGGAAACTATCAGATGTTAAGCTGATAAGAACAGATACTACACTTTGATCTTAGCCATAAGGCCGAGAAGCGATAACTTGAACTAGAAAGTCACACCATACCATGTCGTTTGCTGCTTTAACCAGTTGGGAATTCTAGGTAACACACGTGTATTCGCTTACCTTTACCTGAGTTATTTCACCTTTACCGGTTGCCTACTTTCGGGGTGGTTCTGAACAGTGACCTTACAATTCGCAATCAGTTTACACCAGAGTTCAAATAGAGCCTACGTAATTTACTAAGGGTCTTTACTCTGGCTTCTCTTCAGTTGTCGAATAAATCTTTCGCCTTTTACTAAAGATTTCCGTGGAGAGGAGCACTCTAATGAGTCTAAATTTAATTTTTTGTGTGCCTGACGGCTTCTGTTGTCGGGCCAATATATGATTAATTAAACAGCACGGCCTCTTATATTTCGTTTATGTATTAAAGGATACCGGGAGAATATTTTTATATATTTTGTTTTAAAATGGGGCTATCGAATATTGTTTATGTGATGTATCCATACCACATAATATTTTTAAAATATGATAATGATATTCAAAATACGAAAGTTAATTTTTCAAATGAATTCTTACTCTATTCAATAATTTAATCAATATTATTTTAAAATTTTTAAAAATATGATTAATTATATAAAATGGGAACAATATTTTTATTTTTCATTAGCAAACCCGGCGAACTCCGTTTCGCCACCAGATGGCTATATTTCTCCCAGTCGTTCTCCCAGTCCCTCTTCTAGTCCCTCTTCTAGTCCCTCTTCTAGTCCCTCTTCTAGTCCCTTTCCCAGTCCCTCCCCCAGTCGCTCTTACAGTCGCTCTCCCCAGTTCCTCTCCCCAGTCCCTCTCCCAAGTCTTTTCCCAGTCGCTCTCCCAGTTCCTCTCCCAGTTCCTCTCCCAGTTCCTTTCCCAGTCCCTCTCCCAGTCCCTCTCCCAATCCCTCTCCCAATCCCTCTCCCAATCCCTCTCCCAATCCCTCTCCCAGTCGCTCTCCCAGTCGCTCTCCCAGTCCCTCTCCCAGTCCCTCTCCCAGTCCCTCTCCCAGTCCCTCTCCCAGTCCCTCTCCCAATCCCTCTCCCAATCGCTCTCCCAGTCGCTTTGCCAGTTGCTCTCCCAGTCCCTCTCCCAATCCCTCTCCCTCTCCCAGTAACTCTCCGAATTCTTTTCCCAGTCCCTCTCCCAATACTTTTCCCAATCCCTCTCCCAATCCCTCTCCCGTATATAACATTTTTGAAAAGAATTTTTTGATAATTTTTTTTAAGAGATTTTATAATCAAATTTATTGCTTATAATATTTTATTTATTTATTTTTATTTTCAAAGTACCTTTGACGAACACGTCAAAGTATAACACACCTAAACACATTATTTGTAATAAATAAACAGTCTACTTTTGCTCACCAAGCAGCAAGGTACTTTTATTTATTTTAAAATAAATTAAAGTTCCTTGTTGCTCGGTGAACAAAATTAGACTAACTATTTATTATGTAAACTGTGTATAGGTGTGTTTTACTTTGACGTGTTCGTGAAAGGTTACTTGAAGTGGCCCGGAAAATTTGTATGGGAAAAAGAAAATGGCCATTTTAACGGTTTTCCCAGCAATAATTCTAATTTTTCTCGCCGTGCACACAAACCTTGAACTTCAACGAACAATTTAAAAAAAAATTTGGCCAAATTGGTTCAGGCGTTGTTGAGTTATGCGCTTACCAACACATTTTGCGATTCATTTTTATATAATAGATAATTAAAATGTTTTGAAATGTATACCATTTAATTGGCATACCCATGGTTCAATGGATATTTCTAGATGGGTCCAACTCAAATCAAATCTTATTGAAAACGCACTATAAGAGCTTGTTTTAGGTTCCATAGAGGCATTAATTTCCATGGGTACCACTGTGATCAGATTTAATAGCTACAAACGATCAATACAAATTATCATAAAATATCAAATATAAATGTTTCCTATTAACATATTAAAGCATAAATAAATATTCCCAAACATATTATTTTGTTTTTATGAAAATATTAATATATTAATATATAATCAACAGCCCTACTTCAAAACAAGAGTGTAATTAAACTGACCACAAAAAGATTTTAGGAGATTCCTTGACATTAATAAATTGTTCCTTTTGCAAATAAAGGATGTACGTATCCAAACTTATTTAAATTAGCAGAAATCACATATTTTGCATTCGAAATTAAAAAACTAAACAAATTCAATCTTGCGTAATCTTCTATTTTAATGAACTTTGCATGATAACTAGCTGCCATTATTAAGGTCGAATATTGTGAATAGCTTAAGAAATATCAAGTATGTTGGTCCATTGATTATATACAAAAATACATAATACATAATATGTATATAATTTTTAACTCTTTTAATTGATGTTAAGATGTTAGAAATAAAAGAATATAGATTTTATTGCTATCCAAACTTCTGACCAAGGATATAAGAAATGAAAGTTTAATCTAACTATGCACACTCCGTGGAAACGAAATACTTGCAAATAGTCATATGATGCTCTTCAATAGAACTTCTCTTCCCAGAACGAGCTTGTTTCACCCCCGCTGGAAACCCTTTCGGGTGGCACCAAAAAATGTTTCCGACAAATCAAATTGTGACAAATTAAATCAAACGGCGAATCAACTAAATATATCAAAATAGCACAATATCGGAGGAGGTCTGGGAGAGCGATACAATCGCTGGAAATACCAGTAAATTATTATGCTGCAAACTGCCCCTGCGAACATCCCCACCCCTCCCCGTCCCGTCCTCGACCTCGTCCTCGTCCTCATCGTGTGCACATATTTCTATGTAATTTAATATGTGGCACGCGTTTGGGAAAGTTTTTTCGAGCGAGGCAGGATGTGCTCTGGCTTTCGGCTCTGCGGCTCAATTGTTGCCAATGAGAGCAATTGTGTTGTGTCGGGGCAGGAGTAGAGGCCGGGGCCAGGGGCAGGTTGAACCGCCTGGCAAACTGGTAATTGCATTTGTTAGTGCTCTAATTGTTTGGGCCGTAGCCGGGGTCAGGAGCCATAGCCCAGCAGAACAACAAGAGGCATTTAATAAGCGTAACCCTCTGGCACTTAAAAACTGCGTAAACGCCAGGCTGAAACTGAAAAGTGCCACGGAACGTGGCCTTCCAGGGGGCGTTCAAATGGTCGCACCCAACGATTCCGGCACTAATGTGCTGATTGGGAACCTACAATTACGATGTGCTGGATAATTAAGGAGAGCACGTGATTTCAATAGAGTTAAACTTCCTAAGCAAATTACAGGTTTTTCAAAGCAGATAAGTGTTTCTCTTGATCTTCGCTTCAATATGGTATACTCTTAGCAATATATGTTACATATATTCCAGCTGTTAGGGATATAATTTTCAAAATCTGGAATTTTATATATCTTATACGTTAGAATAGTAGAGCTGCCCTACTAGCTGTTCTTTTATATGTATGGTATAAGCATTCAAAATATTTTTATTAGTTTGTGTTAGTAAGTGTTATATATAATATATTTTTATTAGAAAATAATATTACAATAATTTTTGTTTATGTTTATTCTTTGTATTACATAATTGATAGCTTTTATTTTAACTGCTATATTAAAAAAAAAGCAATACATTGTTAAATAATTAGTTCAAGAATGAAGAATCATTACTTTTTTCTCCAACTACCACATAAGCACTCACAGAAATCGTAAACGTAAAATGAAAAAACTTAAATTTATAGTCTTTATTTTCTAATTTATTTTTTAATATAATTTGAATATGTTGAATTGTTATATTTTTAAATATTGACAATAAATAACGACCTATAGTATGTTAAACCATGATGCAATACACACAAAAATTCAAAAATTCTGCGAAAGGATCTAGTCAAGCTCTATTATTAGAAATAATATAGGTTTCTTTTAGATGAGCGTCTGTTGAAATATTTTCTTTACACACGCATATTTTAAATTTTTTCCATATTATTTGGTATCTGTAGAAAAAATACGCAGCAAAAGGGCGACCATAACAAATCGCATAAGAGATATGAAATATTTAATGACAAACAAGTAATTTTACTCACCTTTGCCGTTACAAATTTAATTAAATATTTAATGAATTATTTAATTAATTAATTAATTTATATTAATTGCTTCACTAAATAAATCGGGTACCATTACTAACTTATTGATCCCATATACAGGTATTTTTCATACAGTCAAACTTTAATGACAGGCACACGCCGATCTCAGACATTCAGGTAAGCGCGACCATTGGTAGATTCATCTGTTGCGTCGATACTTAATTGCTTGGAAAATTTTTCCAAATCACTATAGCTTCTGTTTTTATTCATTTCATTCAAAGTTTATTTCATTTTGGTATCTATACGCAATTGGTGTCTGGGCCCTTTCAATGGCTGAGTGTTCATACAGCCATTCAGACGGACATTAATTTATTTATACTGATCAAGAATATACAGCTTATAAAGTCTACCACGCATCCTTCAGTCCGTTATAAGCATTTCACAAAATTTATATTATCACAAAGTTAATATAAAATTTTTTCCCCATTTTCAACGGGTAAATGGTATAATAATGCCCCTAAGAGTCCCTAAAAACTCGGAAAAAATTTTTTTTTCAGTTTTTGCCGCCCACTTTCCTTAAATTCCTTAACATAAAATTTAAAAGTTATGCAAAGAAAACTAAAAATATTTTATTTTTCCAAAAGTCTTATACTTTTCGTGTTGGTTGACTCTTCTATTGGAATACTCTAAGTTTTGGAATTTCCACATACAATTATAACCATATTTCTCCATTATTATAGAAAGCTCATGATAACTTCTTCACTCAAAATATTCCTATGTTGACTCCCTAAGAAAACTTATTCTTATGCTGTCGTCTTCCTTGAGTGCGACCTTTAGCCCGAGTGCAAGGATGTTGCCACTTGTGGCACGACCCTGCTGCCAGCAAAACAAAGTACCCCTAGCTAGAGAACGTTGATGTTGTTCCTTTCAGAAGTTAATTTACCGAGAATCAAACTCAAATGCGGAAACTGCAGCCGCAGACGAGCGGCATCTGAGAAGCCGACGTCGTCGTCGTCGCCGTTGCTGAACTGTAACCTGATCTTTGACACACTTCAGCTTTGATTTCATGGAATTATGGTAAAAAAGCAAAGAGCGGGAAAACAATGAGCGGAGCTCGCATCGGCGAAGGATTTGCCAGGCAAACTGACACAAAATGTTCTAATTGCCACAGGACTGGGGAGATGTGGGACTGGGAACTGAGAACAGGGAACAGCCCTAGTTAACCGCAAGGTAGTCCACTTCCATGTCCATGTCGATGCAACATGATGCTGTGTTTTTATCATTACAAAAATTAGGCTTAGCGCTCCTGACGGCCACGTGCAGGCGACACAGTAGGTAAATGAAATGCCGCAAAAATCGATAATAGACGGGAGAAACTCTTGAGTTGGCTTGGAGTCTACGAGGATTGCCTCACACACACTTCGCTCTTTCGCACGTTCGTGCCAAATGGTGTGCGCGTCCAACAATGGAGCTGAAGCTGTCAGTTCCGGGGTGCGCGCGCTACTCAAGTGCCCACAACAAGCAGCTTGTGTCTGTTGGCCAGGACCCTACGTCGACATCACAGATCTATAAGGAGGAGTTGGGACTGAGGGCAGTGCTCGATATGGAGCTAAAACAGGAGCAGGAACAGGTCATCGCAATTTTAGAATTTATAGTTAAAGCGACTTAGTTGTGTGGTCCAGGTACACTGAGAGAAATCTCGCAGGTGAAGAGAAGCGAACGTATGCAGATGTGAAAATAAAAGTAATACATACGTATTAAGTTAACTTACTTAATGTAATGTATAAATATGTTAATTTATAAATATATACAATTACATTTAACTACTTTACTATCGTTACTATCGTTACTTTACTATCGTTACTTTTTAATTACCCATAACAAGCAACTTTAGTCAATTACAAGTTTAAGCACAATTACGGCAGGTGCTGCCAAAAAGGAGTATTTTCAACTTTAAAGATTACGTATTTAAATGTCAGTGCCAGTATAAGCAGCCTGTGTCTGCTGCATGCACACTGATATGAAACCGGTAGATGGTGCGAAATGAAATGAGAATCTAAAATGGTCTAACAAACAATATATTGAGCTTTAGAGTGTAATTCTTTGAGAATTATCTTTCCTTACCATAGAAACTTAGCAGTCTGATTTCTTGGAATTTTAGTACTGCTCGAGGTGTAGCTGAAATGGGTCACTGTTAGTTGAGCTTTGAAATACATACTTAAAGTGTGTTAATTGCATACCACAACTACACTGGGAAAAATTTGACAAGTGCTATGAAATAAACCAAGCCAATTAGTCTAATTTAAGCTACATACACATATATCATAAATATAAATATATATTGAAGTATGCATAAATATATATGTAAATAAATACGATATATTTAGAGATGTGTGAAGACTTATTTATAGAGACATGTAATTACGAGCATATAGACAGGTATACAGATTTGTAGATAAAATTTGAGTATATGGATTTAGTAGATATATATTTATTTGATTTTTATACCATTTACCCATTGAAAATGGGTAAAAAATGGTATATTAACTTTGTGCAAATGTATGTAACAGGAAGAAGGAGGCGTGGCAGACCATACAAAGTATATATATTTTTGATCAGCATCAATAGCCGAGTCGATTTGGTCATGTCCGTCTGTCTGTCCGTCTGTCCGTCTGTATGAACACACAGATCTCAGCTATTAAAAGAGCTAGAGGCACCAGACTTGGTGGGAGTGTGCGTGTATTCAATACACACAAGAAGTTTATTTCAAACTTGATGTGCCACGCCCACCGCCTCTGCAAATCGATAAATACGTATTTCGATTTTTTCCAAATAATTCAATAACGAAAAGAGATAAACGCATCAAATTTGGTAGGAGGGTGTCTTGCAACATTATGCAGAAGTTGGATTTTAGACTTTTGGATGCCACGCCCACCGCCTCTTAAAAAACACATTTTTATAGTTTAAAAGATAGAAGCACCAAATGTGGAATTAAGGTCCCTGGTAACATTACGGAGAATGTTTGATTTTCAACTTTTGGATGCCACGCCTACCGCCTCCAAAACTCGATTTTGTAAATCGGTAAATCAAATAATAGGAAAAGTAGAAAAGTTTCCGAAATTTTTTAGGTATTATTGTAGATAATAATAATATTGACCAACCCTATAAATTTAAATCCGATCGGACAATAAACACAGAAGTTATAGGCACGAGAAGTTTCGCTCACAGCAGTAGAGGCCCGACGCCGACGCCGACGCCGACTGCGCACGCCGACTGCGCACGCACAGTCGCCGTGTAGTCAGTGTGCAGTCGGCATGTGCCATTAGCGTCAATGCATGTGAATTTGTCCTCGAAAATATGCGATGCGTTGTTATTCGCCGAATAAAAGTAATTAATATTAAGAATTAGTTTTTAACAGCGAAAGGTAAATGGTATCTTACTGTCGAGTGCACTCGACTGTAGCTTTCTTCACTTGTTTCATTTTATATTTTAAATAGCTATATGTAATTAAATATTTAAAGTATTTTATTAAATTGGACTATATTGATTTAGTAGATATATATAGATATTTGATATTTTATTTGGTATTTTTTAAAGTTATGTATTAATACAATAATTAAATAGATAGATAAAAATATAAAAAGATTTATGGATTATATGTTGACTTGCAGATAAGCTAATGTACCTATGTAACAACACATATATATTTCTAATTAATTAATAATTGCATAAATTAATATATACATACTTACTTATAATACATGTACATATACTTAGATATAGAGATCGCATGCATGCATGCATATTTCAAATTTAGCTTTGCTTTCATTAGAATCCCTACCAGTCTCCTCTTATAAATGTCAGTGTTGTCAGGCTGCAGCTCCTGCCATCCTACTCGACACTCCGCACAGCCTCGCACACCCACACACACATACACAGATACCCCTAATGCGCCCGCTTTAGGGCTTTAACCTAATAATGATGTTCGACTTACTTTGCGTGACTTATTTTATTAATAAAACGAGCAAATTTGTCTTGCTTTTTGGTCGCATCCACGGAACTGACACACACACACACACACACACACACACGAACGCGCAGATAGAACCCCCTGCACAAAAAGCTCGTTGCCGTCGTTATTGTTTTCGCACACATACGCACTTCGCATACAGCTACACACTCAAACACGCATACTAACACGGACAAGCTGCTGAGTCCACCCCCGCGCAGCATATGCCTTACGCCGTGCCGCGCGCGCGAGACAAGGACAACAGATTGATGCGCTGGCAACCCCCAAAGCGAACAGGACGCTGATTGGCTGCGTGTTGGGCGTAGGTCACGCCCCCCAGCATCAGGCTAGTTTGGGCGCTTTTTGGAAGGGGCTACAGAGGGTGGGCGTGCAAGGCTATGCCAGGCTGATTGAGTTACGCGCAAGTATTTTGCGCCAAATTGCCTGAGTTTAGCGGGCGAAAGGCAGTGGAGCAGGGCAGGGTGTTGGGGGGTAGGGAGAGGGCAGCCAAAGGAAGCCTGTCTAAGCCAGTTTAATTCTAATTACGACTTCATTACGGTACAGTTGTGTGTAGCGTGCGAACAGCTGAAGCTTGTACGAATATCACGCATACGCCGCGTGGTGCGATGGGGAGGCGCTGAAGCTGCTGCTGCTGCTGCTGCTGCTGCTGCAGACCAAGCAGTCTGGTCGGCTATCAATAAATTAATTATAATAATTGTGGCATTTAATGAATTTAATGCATGCACAACAACTACAGCAACAGCGACAGCAACAGCAACAACAACAGCGACAGCGACAACAACAGCGACAATGGCGGCCATGACACGTTAATTATGGGCAAAATGGCGTCGCAGCGGCGTCGACTGCGACGGCGACAGCGACCGCAACAGCAACGGCAACGGCAACGGCAATGGCAGCGGCAACTGCTGGCAAGTTATGTATTTGCGGTTAACATGGGCCAATTAAATGGAGCCAGTGCAGCCCATCAATAACCCAGTTATATCCCTATGTAGGACTCGTTTAACAATGTGTGAGTGTGTGTGTGTCGGTGTGAGTGCTACGTATATGTGTGTGTGTGTGTGTGTGTGTAGGTAAAATGCCAGCATTATGGTTCCAAATCAAGCGGTGCAAATGGCTAAATTGCATTGTCGATTGAGCCGAAGCGAGCAGCACTGCGAGCAGAGCGGGACAGAGCAGCGGCAGAGCGGGGCAGGGCGGGGGCAAAGGCTCGGCAGAGGCTGAGGCTGTGGCAATTGTGCGAGGGAGACAACCATACGTCTGCATGCAAATGGGGGTGTGTTTATGCCAGCTCATTTTTCGGGCTTACCCCCGGCGCCCGACCGCACGCGCAAGGACCGCAACTGCATTCGGGCTGCTGCTGGAGAGGGGCGTGGCGGGGCTGTACTGCAGCGCGTCCGTTTAGAGCGATTTGCTTGTTGATGTGCGGTGATTGCCGCAAACTCAACGCGACCGTCAACGAGTAAACAACATAAGCGCTCGACGGCGACGGCGACGACGACGACGGCGACAGCACATCGAAGGCAAGGACATTCGACATTCGGGCAAGCACATGTCGACGCTTAATGAGCACAGCGCCAGCCCGGCGACGCCAGCGACGACGGCAGCAATAGCGGCAGCTGCGGCGGCGGGCGGTGCAACTGTTGCTAATAGCAAATGCGGCGCCACAACGCACACCGCAATGTTGACCACAAAAACGCCATTCTCCATCGAGCATATTTTATTCCAAAATCTCAATAGTGCGAGTGTCCACAACAACAACAGCAGCAACAACAGCAATAATAATAATTTTAGCCAAAAGTGCAACAAATTCGCCGTGAAAAGTGCTCGGCCCGTTTCCATTTCCGTTTCCGGTTCCGGTGTCGCTTCCAATTCCGCTTCCATCGCTGTCAGTGCATACGACAATAATACTGCGAGTAGATATCATCCAAGTGCCAGCACAGCGACGGCACACACGCGCGCCTCCAACACGACCAGCTCCAGCTCTGGCTCCGGCTCCGGTTCCTGCTCAAGTCCCAGCCATGTATCCGCGGCGGCGACGGCGGCAGCTGCGGTCTATGCCAGCCAGGATTATGTCAAGTCCCTGCACAGCCAACGGTGCGTTTTAAATGTTAATATATCACAAAATCCACAATTTTAAGGCAGTCAGATAACTGAACAGCTAGAAAGAACTATTTAAATTAAATTAGTAGCAGATATAAATCAAATTAATTACTTTGTAATATATACAAAATATTTACAGTGTCTTATATTTAAAAGTTAAGATACTTACATGTACTTTTCCACTTAGAATTTATTTGAAGATTATTTGAAACTATACAGAAATGTTAAGTTTTATTTTTCTCCCAAAAAAAGATTCAAAATCATCACAGAATTTGGGCCTGATTATAACTAAAATTGAAAAAATCATATTTGGTTACAATTCTATTTCTTCATTTCTCAGATTTATCGATTGGAAAGTCTTTAAAAAATTAAAAAGTTGATGAAATATTATTAATGAATAATTTTAATTATGATTCAAATTTGGGCCTAAAAATCTTTTATCCCTATTACAAATACTATTTCGAATATTATTGACCAAATTCAATATTTTTCAGAAAAAGTTATATATTTTTATGAAAATAAAGTTTTTTGGATATGAGTTTAAATTTTATTTAGATGAGAAATTAATTAGTTGGACATTAAGAAACACTTATAAGAGTTTAAAATAATTTTCACATAAAAGGAAAGTTAACATAATCAGTTTTCAGTTTTGTTCCGAACCATAGATACCATACATACTATATACGAAATTTACAATTTCAATTAGCCATTGTGGAGGATTCTCTTTTCTCTGAAGGCATAAAAACATATTATCAAAAATTCACAGAAAAATCTTTGATAATTTTGTTGTGTGCAAAAATCGAGATATATATTATATTATTATTAAAAGTATTGCAAGGATTTAACTTTAAACAAAAAAGGAAGTTTAAAGGCTTAAATTGACAGTATACAGAACAGAGCTAGACTAAAATTTAAATTATAATTAATATAATTATTTATATACAAACTTATATTGGATTCTTTATGCTTGTAAATAAAAAAATTCGTCATTTGAAAATTGTTAAAGATTGTTTAAATTTTAATTTTGATCCTTTATTAGTAATAAATTATTACTATAATTTTTTATTAGTATTATTATTTATAATTTGTTTAAAAGATTCTATATCTTCTTTCGATTTAATATCAAATTAATTGAGATCTCCTTCCATCAGCTCCCATCAACAACGCACTGCCGCCCCACACTACAGTCATCCAAGTGCCGGACAAGCAAGCGAATCAACTGTGCCGTCCGTGTCGTCAGCGGCCGGCGCGGCTCCACCATTGCCACCACCACCTTCCGCCGCAAGTGGACCTGGCAACGGTGTGCTCTACCCGAGTGCGGGCTACAGCGATCACGGCTTCCTGCAGATGACGCTCGGCTATCTGTCGCCCTCGTCGGGCACATACAAGTCCGTGGATCCCTACTTCTTGTCCCAAGGTAGGCCATTCGTTCCGACCCCTGCCAACTGACCCGTCCCTGTCAACGGCCATTAGTGACACTGAAAGTTTTTTCGGGTGCACAGGCCAATTACAAGAGACAAACTCGGGCGTGTAATGCAATTACAATACAAGCATCCTCTCATCCTCGCAGCCAGCCTTTTCGGAGGCGCGCCCTTCTTCGGGGCTCCCGGCTGTGTGCCCGAGCTGGCGCTGGGCCTGGGCATGGGCGTGAATGCGCTGCGGCATTGCCGGCGCCGCAAGGCACGTACCGTCTTCAGCGATCCGCAGCTGTCCGGCCTGGAGAAGCGCTTCGAGGCGCAGCGCTACCTCTCGACGCCCGAGCGCGTGGAGCTAGCCACGGCGCTGGGGCTGAGCGAGACGCAGGTCAAGACGTGGTTCCAGAATCGTCGCATGAAGCACAAGAAGCAGCTGCGGCGACGCGACACTGCCAATGGTAAGTGAAAAAGTGCATGGGCAACTGCCTGCAAGTCCAGCAAAGTCTGGCAAAGACAGGCATAGACAGGCACAGACAAGTCAATTCAAGACAAGATTCTTTGTGCTGCACAACAGAAGAACTTTCGACCAATTAGGCGAAAGGCAAAAGGCTTTTGGCTTTTAGCTGGCGAAAGTTTCGCTTGAAGTTTGCGCAAATCAAATTAGTTAGTAAAATTTCTCAAAATTCTTCCTCTTGTCTCTCCCTCCCCACTTGCGCATTGTTCGCCTACGCAGAACCCGTTGACTTTTCCCGCAGCGAAACTGGCGGCAAGCAGCAGAACGAATCCGCCACTGACGCCGCCTCCACCGACTCCACAAAGCATTCCAAGCAGTTGCCCGGCGGCCAACAGTCCTCGAGCACCCAGCAGCAGCAGCAGCAGCTGCAGATGTGCTTCCTTCAGCACGGCTACTCGACGGACGACTACTCGGACCTGGAGGCGGACAGCGAGGACGAGGACAACTCCAGCGACGTGGACATAGTTGGCGACTCAAAGCTCTATCAGCTTACATAGGTCGCGTAGGGCGCCTGAAGTTGGGTGAGAAATGTCAATAAGCAGGCCGTGCTCAGGCATACAAATCGGGGAAAAATGTCGCGAAAATACTTCAAAAATACTTCAAAATACCAGTGTTTTAGTTGCTTATCAGCCTAATTTATATTCCGCAGTTCAGTTTTTCAGCACATGCCAGAACAAAATATCTTAAAGCTTATGTTAGATGCAATTATTTTCGGTATTTTTCATAACGCATAAGTATTTTTATTATTGCTGAAAATGTTATTGAAGTGTTGACACTTCATTTTTCCTTTACCTTTTAACTTGTTATATTTGTGGTACTTTTTCGGTATTTTTTAGTTTTTCGCCATATCTCTTGCCAATTAAATGTAAATATTGATCGTAATTTGATCTCGAGCGTCAGTCTAGTCACAATTATAACTAAGCTACTTATACTTATATGCGTGAGAGTCTTTCAACTTTAGCAATTAAATACGTATAATTCCAGTCTAAGAATCTCTTCGCCCGCTCTCACTCGCTCCGTCTCTCTCTCACTCTCTGTCTTTTCCTCTGTAAATCTGCGTAGCTCTATTGATGTATTAGCCCGCTTAGTTTTAATGCTTTCCAATAAAAAGTCATGTGAAAAGTGCACGCGTCTTGAGAACTTCGTCTATTTTTTCGGTCGGGCAATCAAATCCAATTGAGAAGCAACAAAAAGTAGGCAGTAATCAGGTTAAACTTTGACTTTTCGCGTAGGGTTGCAGTGGCAGCATAACACCCAAGCCAACGCCCATGCTCACGCCCCCCCAGTGGGTGTGTTTATGCAGAGGGTGAAACGCCAAAGTGCTCTCAACAATGGCAAAATAATTGCGGGTTATTAGCAAACCATTTGACGGAACACTTTGTTGCGAGTCGCAGCACAAAAAGTCCAATTGATTTGGACTTGTGAACAACCGGCAACGGGTACCAGGACCGTATCCATATGCTTGTAGTTTATACCATAGAAGTGCCGGCAAGAAGAACTTAAAATTATTTTTTTGGGTAAGTATCACAGTTTATAAACACATTTATAGAGTTCATAAAAAATGTAGACACATAATATAATCTACCAATTTATTGAATAGAGGAAAGCGTATCATTAATTATTATGTCAAAATGCCTCGTGTTTTTATTTAGGATTCTGTACCTAATTTCGAACTAACTTTAAAAATAAATACATATAACAGATAGAAGGTGACAAGAGAAGAAACTATATAAAGTATATATTTGAATGTAGGTATATAATTTACTTTCTTGATTACTATTATTAGAATCAATACTGTCCGTGTAAGCAAATAATTCAATTAATTAATTAATTAATTGATCAATTAATGTTTGAAAGCATCTTCAAACCTAAAAAGTATAAATTTACGAAAATTTGAACTAAATAAAAAACTAAATTGTTTATTTTTTATTGTAAATTTTTTTTGAAATCATAAAGTAAATAGGATAGGGTTATGTATGGAATAACACATTGGACAAATGGACTCCGTGGCTGTGCATACACGTATGCACTCTTTTTGTCGAAATTACCATTCACATTACCAATATTATTACCAAGTATTGTCCAAAAATGCTTCCATCCCAAAATCCTCGCCAAACAGTTGTGAATGTACTTATTTCGACCATCACATAACCCCAATAGCGGCAATTTTGACGATAAACAAACCCAATAGATGTGCCAGTGAATTAGGTGAAATGTGCTTCGTCCATTATAATGATTTTTCACGAAATATTGTCAAGTTCAGACGAGTGTCTGTCGTTATGTCTGTTTCAACGCAAAGTATCATAGTTATTAATTGTTAAGCTATATCGATTTTTCAATATGCGATATTTAAGTCAAAAAGGATTGGACTAGACTGGACTTTCATATCTTAAAGCTGCTAAAGAATCTACTAACTATTTTTAGCTATTCTTAAAAATATTCTCAGCAGACTCACTCGTCTTACATCTCATTTAAGCAGTACATCGAACAATTTTCAAACAAATTGGTCAAAATCGGCCCACTACTTTGCTGTCCTTGGAACAATCATTCGAAGTATGCGCTTTCATCTGAAAACACTTATAATTAAAGTTAACTTAGCCCAAACTTAGACAGCCACCATTTTCAATAGCGTATTCCAATTTCCAAAAAATTGTATTACTATATCCTATAGCTTGTAAAAGAGTGAGTGTATGAACATGAATATTGCAATAGAATGTTGAATCCGAGTTCGAACCACACATATAAGTCTGATAAACTTTAGCTACATGTTAACCGGATAATTTTAATTGAACAGTAACTGACGGAACAGTAAAAAACGATTAAATATATGGAAGTATGTATTTGCAAGCAAATTTAACCTTTGGTATATCGAAGATAACGTTTCTTTCTAGTTATAATTCGTTGCACACAAATGTTACTGATGTTACACAGAAGTGCATATTACAATATATTATGCATCAAACTTAACATCTGAGTCTATTCTTTCTTTTTGTCCATCTGTAAGAATAATCAGGTCTCAAAAAATACTGAAGCTACAGTTCATTTATTTGGTACGACCGATTGGTATGATATTTTTGAATGTCAGTCCTAGTACTATAGCTTTGATAGGTAGAATAAACTATTTTCCTTCTCCTTTGAATAAATTATATTAATCTTAAACGGATAATGGAACAGCATTTATAGAGGTAAATATAAGCAAAACAAATAATTAGCTGCCAATTTGTATAACCTAAAAATATAGCCCGATTTTCTTGCTTATATTGGATATTTTACGAATTCTCTTCCGGTTGCAAGTTTTTGAAGGTTTTCCTTAATTATTCCCTAGATTTTAATTCTTTAATTCCGTCAGTGCAATACTTAGAATTTTAATTCACCGGTAAAAAAGTAGAGCCCAATTAATAAGGGCGCCAAACAGCTAGGGAACATGCCTTTTCTTTTCTTTTCCATTTGATTTTCCAGAAATAACTTCGCTCCAACATAACCATCGTAAATCACTTGTGCTCTATTATCTTAATTGAAAACAAATGAAGAAAGCAACAGTCGAGTGCACTCGACAGTAAGACACTATTTACCTTTGGCTATTCAAAAATAATTCCTTATATAAATTACTTTTATTCGGCATACTAACAACAACGTATCGCTTATTTTCGCAGTCAAATACACATACATTGACGCTAATGGCGCATGCCGACTGCACGCTGACTGCACGACGACTGTGCGTGCGCAGTCGGCGTCGGGCCTCTGCTACTGCGTGAGAAACTTGCTTGCTTGCTGTTCTGTTTCGTTATTTCTCTACTTTTCTTATATTTCAATAAAAACGATTTATGGCGGCGGTGGGCGTGGCATCCAAAAGTTGAAAATTCGCATTCTGCGTAATGTTACTAGGGGCCTTACTACCAAATTTGGTGCGTTTATCTCTTTTCGCTATTGAATTATTTGCAAAAAATCGAAAAACGCGTTTATCGATTTGCGGAGGCGGTGGGTGTGACACATCAAGTTTGAAATAAACTTCTTATGTGTGTTGAATACACACACGCTTTCACCAAGTCTGGTGCCTCTAGCTCTTTTAATAGCTGAGATCTGTGTGTTAATACAGCCGGACAGACAGACGGACATGACCAAATCGACTCGGCTATTGATGATCAAGAATATATATACTTTATATGGTCTGCCACGCCTCCTTCTTCCTGTTACATACATTTTCACAAAATTAATATTCCATTTTTAACCCATTTTCAATGGGTTATGTTAATATTATAAAAACTATCCAAATCGTCAATGGGTAAATGGTATAAAAACTATCCCAAGCCTTCACCAGCTCATGTCAACTTTATCTACTCTTGTATATTTAGTAAGTGGATTGATTTTAACGGTGGCAAGCTTTACCTAGTATTATCTGTTATGTTGGTCAGGTCAGACAGAAATATTTTGTTTTTTTTTAGGTTTTACGGTCGCGGCAATGACAAAATAAAGGCGAAATATGAGCATTCCTATAATACATAAGTATACCATATATAATCTATAATACATTCACACGAGTCGTGTTGTCATAACGATGTGGTGTACTCAGTGGCAGATTACAAAACTAAAGTTGGGTTAGACCCAAATCCAAAGGCGAGCCTCCAGCTTATCAGCTGGTCAGATTTGTGGTAAGTATTTTGGAGTGCGGTCATAAAATGTAAACTTTGTTATTGTCCACTGATTTTGTATGGCGTACAGTTGTATAGCATACAGGGGCTCTCAAAGTTTAAATAGTATGAGCATAGGGTACAATGAGTATAGTTTATATCGAAACAAATACTATACTACTATACAGTGAATATAGTGGCTTTAAAATGTAGCCCTATATATGTAGACCATACACGCATACACACACAAGCAGTTATTGTGAGCTGATAACAGAATAACATGTGCAAAAGGTGACAGACGAGCTGAACAAACAGAGCAAAATTCAATTTTATTTCGACTCAAAGCTCAGCATAATGTGCTTCTCTCTAATGATCCACGCCCACTTCTCTGTGGAGCGACAACTCTGCTCATTAGCTCAATCAGCAGCAGCACAAACACGCGTACAGGCACATACAGACAGCCATACATACGTATACACAGACGTCATACATAAGTAAATATGTATGTATAAATGTGCTTAAGCTGGGGGCATGTCTCGCTCTGCTGATGCCAATGCTCCCTAGCCTGCGCTCCAACTTGCCTCTCCCGCTCTCTCCCTCTCTCTAACCATTGTGCTTTACGCGTGCATTTACATGTTATCTCTTGCGCAATACCCTACATTGCGCACCCTGATTAAGGTATATATATTTTGTGAAAGGTGAATTATTGCTAAGCCATAATGCTCAAAGCTTTAAGCCAACAATATTTGTTTAAGACTTTCGGCAGCTCCGTTTAAAATTAAACTAGAAAACGATGTTTGTTAAAATGTTTTTAATAATACCTATCATATATTCATCTAATACTTCATATATAGCATATGCTACAAAATATTGTCAGTCTCAGCTGTTTAAACTTAGTCAAACAAGAATGATATTTAAATTCAAAAATAACGAAAATCAATAGGTCATATATTTAAATTGTATGTATAAGGAATCGTGAGTAGTATTTTGTTGCAGTTACAGAATATTTCTTACTATCAATCAATCTCTCAAATCTAAATAGGAACAATGTGCACATTCCAATAAATCTAGAATTAATATTCAATTTGTGCAATTAACAGGTATTCCCTTTTAAGCTTGCGGAGAGCAGCCAACCAAAATTTTGTCTAACAACAGAAAAATGTAATTTAAAACATATCTGTAATTAATATTATATTTTTTAATGAAGCTTATCAACTAACAGGTATTAGTCGAGCAATACAGATCTACTCAAAAGTCTTACAGGTAGTTCTCAGTGTTAATCTCAACTATGTAGGCTTGTTTTAACAAAAACATTATTTCTATAAATTATATTTGAAATAATTATAGAATAGAACTAACAGGTATTCGTTAGTCGGTCAATAGCAGGTCTGACATTATTGCTGTAACTGCACGCGCCATTTTCAGTGTCAAAGTCCAACTATTCACTGTCGTTTTCTTATAGCCTGCATGCGGGGTATTTCTTCGTCAGTCCATAGCTCGCCACTCGCCGCCTTCGTATTATTATTACCGTCTGGCACAAAAGTTGTGACGTTGCAGTCGCCGCTTCCATTGCCAGCTGAAAGTCAACGCTTCGCGTCGCCGTCGCCGTCACCGTCTCTTCAGTCTCTTCAGCACAGTCGTCGACTGCGGTGCTGCAGTGTTGTCTTTCTGCCCGTGTTCAGTGTTTCTTCTGTTTTGATCAGTTCGTTTATCGCCGCCTCCCTCGCTGTAAGTGACAACTCTGTTCTTGGCCCAAAGGAAGCGCAACAAATGCGAAAAAACACATCTAAACTTGGCACCGGGCGGGGTCAAAGCAAAGTTAAAGAGAAGCACATACTTGGCTATGTTATCGCTAGATTTCGAACGATACTTATAGATATACAGAGCACGCAGCCACTCAGCTAGTTCTGTACGTGTGGTGTATAGATATATACATACTATATCTTGGTAGAGCTGTATAAAATCATGTGGTGATTCCAAAAATAAAAAGGGGGCACGTGTCTTCGGAAATTGCCAAATAAAACATATATAAACTCTTTGCCTGTTCCGGATTCAGTTTGTTTTGCGATATTTGTACTATATACGCACATGTATGTGTACGTGCATATGTATAACAAACAGGTTATCAGCTATCCCAAAGTCAAAACAACCAAAAAACCGCACTATACACACACACACACAGATAGACACAGAGACATACAGACTGACAAGTTTTTGATAAGTATTCATGGGTCGAGGCGACTTCCCTATCACTTGTTTGACCTTCACACTCGCCGTCAGGCACACAAACATTCTGCTCTATTCTGCCTCTAATAATTGTCGTTTGTGTTTCAAGGAGCCACAGGAACCGCATAATTTACAGTGAACCCCAACCATGGCGGCCAGTAACGGTGATTGTAAGTGCAATTAGTGCCTTCTCCAGCCTCTGCCTGCTCCGCCCGCTTCCCAATTTGCACAACTCCAAACTGAAAACCCACCCAACCGCTTTCGTTGCAATCCCTAATCACTTCCAGTTTTTCAACTCACTTTTCTGCACAGCTTTTGAATGTCAATTGAAGCCTGCCTCAAATTTTAGATCTATAACTAATAAACTTGTTTAGCACTTTCTTTCCCCAAGTAACAAATTTATGAATAAATTTATTTTATATTTTCATATGATTTTATAAAGAATTCGCATGCATAACATATAATACGTAACATCTATAATTTCTGTCGTTTCTGCTCTGCTTTCGAGATAGAATTCGCAAAAGTTCTCTAAAAATTAGCTGGCTTTTAAATCAATATGCTGTACCCAAGATTATGTAATATATTATAAATTTACAGCTGTGAATTTTACACAAAAATTATTTAACTAAAATGTGAGAATTCATACAAAATTGTATATTCAATCAATTCTTAATCAAGATTATGGAATTGCTCTAGAAATGTCTAAATGCTTCTATAAAAAATTTGCATGTAGTTAATCTGTTTCCGTTCCATTTATGCTCCAATAACTACAGATTTATAATCAAACAATTTTATAAAGTACTAGCGAAACATCTGTAAATAAATGTTTTAAATTTATTTGTGAAAATATATAAATAGATCTTTATATATAGAATCTCCTTTCATGGTTGACAATTTTAAGCAATCGATTTCCTCTTCTAACACAACTTCCTCGCACTTCGCACTTTTAGCTTTGTTTTTATACTAAATGTGTTAATCTGTACAAATTTGTACTTTCAAGCGAACCGTAAACTTTTTATAATCAAGATTGTTGTCAAACAGCTCTAGAAATGACTATCAGTAGTTTGCATGCAGTTCATTTATTTTAATTTTTTATGCTGTAATAATACTACAGAATTCATTTTACCTTGAATTCTTTATACAAATAATATACCATAAACCTTATGTATGGGATGAGCTTATATTAAATACAAATTATATATCCAAATATTATTTGTGAGACTATATACCATACATAGTATATATATCTTTGTTTCTATATTATATCTAAATATATATATACAAATTCCTACTCAAATTAATATTATTATTACCTGAAATTTCCACTAGAATTCTCTTCAGTTCTTTGATGCATATACCACTTTTTAAGGAAATACAACAAAAATAAATAAAAGAAATCTTTTATGTATATATTTATATATTCTAAAAAACTATAATTTGAGATGAGTGTATATCGTACATGTATATCCTATATCTTTGTTACCATTGTTCTTTGCCCATTCCTTAGAGTTTCCTCTTGAATTCCATGTAGTGCTGTAAAGATTTGTCGTTAAATACAAATTTATATGCGCATAACTCTTATGTAAGGGATGACTAAATAATTTCTATATAAGTATTTCAAATAAATATATATTTACCGTTCGTTGCTTACCATACCGTGTATATACCCATATTTTGCTCTAGTAACTCAACTTCCTTGCACTTCGCAGCCAAAATGTCTCAACAAGGACCCGCCTTTGACTCCAACGCGATGACGCTGACGCGCTTCGTGCTGCAGGAGCAGCGCAAGTTCAAGGATGCCACCGGAGATCTGTCACAGCTGCTGAACTGCATACAGACCGCCATCAAGGCGACGGCCTCGGCGGTGCGCAAAGCTGGCATTGCCAAGCTGCACGGCATTGCCGGGGACATCAACGTGCAGGGCGAGGAGGTCAAAAAGCTGGACGTGCTGTCGAACGAGCTGTTCATCAACATGCTGAAGTCCTCGTACACCACCTGCCTGATGGTCTCCGAGGAGAACGAGAAGATCATCGAGGTGGAAACGGAGCGTCAGGTGAGCGAGAGCGTAATCAAAACTCAGCTAGGAAGAAATGTTATCCTCGCCGTACCGAAGATTGCATACTCTTGCAGATATGTTTCAGTCTATTGTTGATCCATTTATTTATGTATATATATTACTTGTTATCATAGTATGTGATTTTTAGTAGTGAAGTTTTCAGATTTATATTTACGTAATATCTTATGTAAAATTTAAATTATTCAAAAATGCTTGACTTTCGTCCAAACTATCATATATATAAGCTATGGACTATATGTTAGTACGTAGTACGATATTATAGAAATAGAAATACTCTAAATTAATTTGACTCGCATGATGACACTGATTAATATTTAATATACATTCTCGGGTCGAAGATTACTCTGATCCTCTGCAATCGTAAACAATACTTTAACATTGTTCCCTTCCTCTCTCTGTCCTGTAGGGCAAGTACATTGTCTGCTTTGACCCACTGGATGGTTCGTCGAACATCGACTGCCTGGTCTCGATCGGTTCTATTTTCGCGATCTACCGCAAGCAGAGCACGGGCGAGCCCACTGTGCAGGATGCCCTGCAGCCGGGCAATCAGCTGGTGGCCGCCGGCTATGCGCTCTACGGCTCCGCCACGGCCATTGTGCTCGGCCTGGACAATGGCGTCAACTGCTTTACCTACGATCCCGCCATCGGCGAGTTCATTCTCACAGAGCCCAATATGCGTGTGCCCGCCAAGGGCAAGATCTACTCGATCAACGAGGGCTACGCCAGCGACTGGGAGGCGGGCGTCTACAACTACATTGCCGCCAAGAAGGATCCCACCAAGGGCAAGCCCTATGGTGCGCGTTACGTCGGCTCCATGGTGGCCGATGTGCATCGCACCATCAAGTACGGCGGCATCTTCATCTACCCGGCCACCAAGTCGGCACCGAGTGGCAAGCTGCGTCTGCTCTACGAGTGCAATCCCATGGCCTATCTGATGATCAAGGCCGGCGGCCTGGCGAGCAACGGCAAGATCAGCATCCTGGACATTGTTCCGCAGAAGATACATGAGCGCAGCCCCATCTTCCTCGGCTCCAAGGACGATGTCGAGGAGGCGCTCAGCTACTTGAAGTGATCTGTAACGCCTTATGTTAATCTAATGCCAATAAAACTTTTCTAATTTACGACTCAAAGTGGATTCTTGAGACTTTCCAGCATTTAATGTTTGAATTAAAGTAAATTTTCATATCAAGAAAAGGAATTACATTTCAAAAAAAAAAATCAAACCAAATTGATAGAAATTTTTAATTTTTTTAGTTTCTTGAATGCAAATTAATAATGCAAGCCAGACGAAAGACCGAATTCCTTCAAAAGATTCCTGTTGAAAAATGCTACACTAGAAATAAGTTGTTACTACAGTATATTTATTTGGTATATCTACATTATTATCCAATTTTAATGGTAATGATTTGCCGCAGATTTCAATAATTCCAACCCAATTCCATCTATTTGATTTTCAAATTAAATAGTCAAACTTTTAGGTTGGTTGAAATTCCCAAGGGATGTAGAAATTCTGGTTAGAAGAATCGTTGGTTATCTTAGTCTTAATATCATGTTAAATAGCTTACCTTTTCGTACATAAACTCATGCTCGCGCGATCGTTCCTATGACAGCTATATATGATATTGACCCGTTTTCATTGGAGTTTGCAAGTTTAGTATAAGTTGTAGTTACTCTTTTCTATGGAGAGTTTGATTGTAGTATTATGTGAAATGAGTACGTTTTCTTACAAAAATGCATCTCTCAATGATCGGGTTCTTCATACGATAGAATATAGACTCAATTGGACAAGTTTTTTACGGCGAGTTTTACGATAGTATCTAAAACTAAATATATAGTTTTTAGTTTAAGATACTCTTTTAAAAGTCGCCTCCTATACCAACAAATCCTTTGGTAAGTGCAATGTCAGCTATACGATATATCGGTACGATTTAAGATTCATTACAACCTCAAAGCGGCTTTAAAACTGAGAGCTAGTTTGAGTCGTAACAGAAGGGATAAACATAACTTAATGTATCAGTGACTGATATAAGAACAGAATAAAAGGGTAAGGCAGGGCGTGTTCCCATGTACCACACCATTTTGAACATTTTTGACCTTCTTTTTGGTATATAAAAACATATTTTCTAACAAATATATATTGGATTTTGAAACATGAGTAACATAAGTTTGATAAGTATGTATGAACAGCTTTTCCTTCATTTTCCATCAGGACGTGAACCCATATTTTCCAAACCACTACACACAATTTTCTATAAAATAATTATTGGGCTATTATGTGAATTTTTTTCAAAGCCATAAAAATATACCATATGAAACTGCGTGATTTTTTACAACTTTGGAGATTTATTTAAAAAAAATTGTGGCAATTTCAATCTTCAAAGTAGCGACCATCCTGGAGCGCTGCCTTTTCTTTCCTAAATTCTTTCAGCTAAAAATGAGTGCGAATATACTGTATATTTTTTGTAACAAAAATACGCAATATTATTAAATAATACAAAATTTATTTTGAGCGTCTCGAATCATTTTTTTTTATGGAGAATCATGTGAAAACCCTATTCACCTTTTTTGAAGAGTCAAGTTTTCTACGAAATAAAATTGATTCGTTTAATCGAAGAATCTATAAAACTTAATACAAATGAAAATATCTCATAGCTTCTGCACAATAGAAGTTCCTAAGCCACCGATAAAGCATAGAAATCTATGAGGATCAAGCATAACGACTTATCAGCTAAGTCCGTGGACTAAAAGGCGTTCGCCTTGTGCTTGGGCACAAAACTGAATCCCTGCGGCACTGGGCCGAGCAGCATTTCACTGAGCTTCACCCAATCGGCGGCGTTGGCGGAGCTCATGAGGGTCTCCATTTCGTCGCGGCCGCGATACTTCTGCGGCCTGGAGTTGATCCGCTGCGGCGGCGACAGCAGCAGCTCGTCGGGTATGTAGCGATAGAGGAACGACTGCCACTCAAGCAGGAAGCGACGCGTCGCCTCCACGCCCTTCGTGTCGGAGCCCCAATGCTCCAGGCCGTAGTTGCAGTAGCGCCGCAGCAGCTCGAAGCGCTGCGTCGACGTGGGCGCCCAGGGTCGCTGCTGCTTGATCTCCTGGAATATCCAAGGCTTGATGAGCGCACCGCGTCCAATCATCACGGAGCTGACATGCGGCGCCAGTGCGCGCCGCTCCACGTAATCCTCGTAGCTGAGTATGTCGCCGTTGCCGATGACGGGCATGTGCTTGGCCTGCGCCGCGCACTGCTCGATGTACGTCCAGTTGGCGGACTTGGTGTAGCGCTGCTCGCGCGAGCGTCCGTGCAGCGTGACCGCCGCGGCGCCCCACTCCTCGACCAGCGGCAGCAGCTCGTGCGCGACACTCTTGTCCGCGTAGACGCCGGTGCGCATCTTGACCGTGAAGGGCAGCTGCTCCGACAGCGCCGCACAGCTGCGCACCGCCAGCTCCAGTATGTTGGTGCGACGCATGAGCGCGCTGCCGCCGCCCTGCTGGTAGATCAGATCGATGGGGCAGCCGATGTTCAGATCGACGTAGTCCACGCGCGCAGTCTCGTGCAGCAGCTGCGCCGCCTGCGTGATCACATTGGGATTGTTGCCGCACACCTGCACGCCGAAGATGTCCTCGCTGGCGTGGCGCTTGGTCAGCGCCCACTCCTGGCCGAGGCCCTTCAGCAGCGGCACCGCGCACGCCATTTCGCCGCACGTGATGTCCGCGCCGAACTCCTTGCAGATGCGCCGGAACGGCAGATTCCCCACGGTCGTCAGCGGCGAGAGCACAAGTTTCTCGCGGAAATCGACGACGGGCATGCGCTGCGCATCTCGCCCCACTGCAGTCTCGTCCACGGCGCTGCCAATGCGTGCATCTCCAGACTTTGCCTGTGCTTCAAGCTGCTGCTGCTCGGTAGGGTTGCTCTGCTCCTCGACAGGCTCATCCTGCTTGGCAGGCTCAGCCTGCTTGACAGGTTCTGCCTCCTCGACCGGCTCTATCGGCTTCGCCTGTTCCTCCTTCACCTGCTGCTCCTCCTTCGCCTGCCCCTCCAGCTGCTTTCTCTCCTCGCGCAGCTTCTCCGCCCTTCTGATCACCTCCTTGCTGCGACTGAAGTCGTACTCGTGCTTGCGCAGCTGCACCTGCAGTTCTGTACGCTTGAAATAGACACCATTAGCTGCTACTCTTGAGGTTGCCTGCCGAAAACGCACCTGAACTGATGCCATTGCAGGTGGCCTGCGCCTGCGCGTCGTAGTGCTCCGCTCGAATGTTTCTGCCCGCGTCGTCCGTGTGCGACTTGGCGTATCGACAGGTCACTCCGCGTGGGCAGTATCCCTTTGTGGCGAACACGTAGCACTCCTCGCCCAGATCCGCGCCCTTGGCCGCCAGGAAGCCGTCCAGATCGTGCACATAGCGGCAGTTGGGCAGGGCGCAGGGTGCTCCGCCGGGCCCGTCGATCAGCGAGTGGCAGAGGTGCGAGAAGCGCTCGTCCTTGAAGACGGGTCGGTTCTGGACGGGCGGGTAGGGTTGTGCGAGTTAATACCATGTCTATATACTCTTATTTTTATTTACCTTGTTCTGTCCGCGCTTGCGTTCCCGCTTGCCGCCGCGTTTCTTATCAGATTCGTTCGGCGCGTCCGCGTCGTCCGCGTGTTTTCTCTTATTTGTTTCCCCGTCATTGGGAGCAGCTGCCTCACGGCCATTGGGCTCAGCCAACAGGTACCTGCAAGCATATACAATTTTAACTATATTTATGCAATGCAGCAGCCGCAATGTTTACTCTGGCTTAATGTAGCAGATGCCCGGTTCCATCGTGCAATGTGTGTGCTAAAAACTCTTTTAGCACACCAAACAAATCGCACGTGCTAGTTTTGTGCGAATGGCAAATGTAGATAATATCGATATACAGCTCTAAGAGTTCTAACAGTTAGTTATCGATACCTTTTGCTGAATTTTTATTAAAAAAATAGCGGGGAAAAAGCTTTTTTACTCGTTCTGTGCGGTTCTATCTTGCAATGCGTACTCTAAGCATCTTTAAGCATACTTGGTTTGGTTCTATGTGAAAGGCGCAATCGATATGCAGATCTAACAGCTGGTTATCGATTAATAAAGCTTCATTTTATTACGCATTAATTAAGCACAAAGTATTTAAATATATTCCGCTCGGCTTCGTTTTGCGATGCTATATTTAAACTTTTGCTATTTACCAACAAAATAACACGCGATAGTTCTCTGTGAATGACACTATCGATACGCAGATCTAACAGCTGGCTATCGATAACAAGCTGTGTTTTTATTAATAATTTATTAAGCACAAAGTGTTTTCGTATTGTATAATAAACAAGCTGCTGCATTAAAGCTATATTAATAATTTAATAATTCTTGCTGTGAGCAGCGATGGTGCAACTGTTTAAGTTTCTCTTGAAGTCCACAAAACTGGTGAGCGCGTGACTTTTCTGTTGAATTCAATTTATTATTTATAAACAATTGCAGCCGGCGCGCGCGCACTTCCGGCCAGCGTTTCTGGACACACTGCGCCTGACGGTGCGCGGCGGGCATGGCGGCAACGGCCTGCCCAGGTACGGCGGCGTCGGCGGGCAGGGCGGCTGCGTCTACTTCGTGGCAAAGGAGGGCCTCACGCTGCGCAAGCTGGCACAGAGCTGGCGGGAGAAGCGCGTGCTGGCGTCCAGCGGCGAGGACAGCAGCAAGCAGTGCATCTTCGGGCGGCGCGGCGCCGACCAGCGCATCGAGGTGCCGGTCGGGGTGCAGGTGTACGACGAGAACCAGCGCCTGCTGGCGGACCTCAACGAGCCAGACGCGAAGTGCATCGTGGCGGGCGGCGGCACCGGCGGCTGCACGGGCAACAATTTCCTGGGGCGTCCCGGCGAGCATCGCACCGTGAACCTCGACCTCAAGCTGATTGCCGACGTCGGCCTGGTGGGCTTCCCCAATGCCGGCAAGAGCACGCTGCTGAAGGCGATCTCCAATGCGAAGCCCAAGATCGCCGCGTATCCCTGTTTGTACACGTCGCAGGATATGCACATGGGATCAGCTTCTCATGCCTCTCTCTCTCTCATGTCTCTTGCAGTCACCACCATCCGACCGCAGATCGGCACCATTGACTACAGCGACCGGAGGTCCATCACCGTCGCCGACCTGCCCGGACTGATCGAAGGAGCACACGCCAATTTCGGCATGGGGCACAAGTTCCTGAAGCACATCGAGCGCACGCGGCTGCTGCTCTTCATGGTGGACATATTCGGGTTCCGGCTGAGTGCACAGCACCCGCATCGGGACTGCCTGACCAACATCTACGCGCTGAACAAGGAGCTGGAGCTCTACGATCCCGGCCTGCTGGAGAAGCCCTGCGTCCTGCTGCTGAACAAAATGGACAAGGAGGGCGCGCAGGACATACTGCGCACGCTCAAGCCGAGCCTCAAGGACTTGTCCAGCGGCCTGTCCGCATGTCCCGAGGAAGTGCGTCCTAGCCGGGTGCTGAGATTCGAGCACGTGCTGCCCATATCCGCCAAGAACTCCGCACGCATCTCACACGTAAAGCAGCAGCTGCGGCACACGCTCGACGAGTTGGCGGCGCAGCACATGGTGGCCGACGGCCAGCTGATAAGGGAGCGGCTGCAGCAGCGCGTCGGTGTAGTGGGGCCTAAGATAACGTAATAAATGCGTAGTGCTTTGTTTACAAATGAACTGCATTGAATTATTGCGCCGATTGCACGCGCGCTTATCGGCCTGATAGTTTCGCCAATGCGCGATGACTTTTTGGCAATCGATAAATGGCACGCGCCATTGCGATAGACCATCACCAGGCAACCATAGCCACAGACACACACTCACACAGACACACGCACGCAGTTGTTGTGTCGCGTCGCGCTAAAACACGAAACGGAAAAAGATGTTGAAAATTTCGTTGCTCGCGCGCAGTGAAACAAATTCCAATTGGTGCAATGTGAACCTCTGCTCGAGTGCTAAACGCTTCCAATGTGCCCCACTGCAGCACGCGCGCCGTGCCCCTGCCATTTGAGTTCGCAAATTGCAATATAATGACATTTCGATACATACACGCACAGACGCACGCACACACACACACACACACAGAGCCAGGCACACAGTCTTGAGGGGGGCAGCAGAACACTGAAAAACTGGTATATAAGAGACGACGCCAAATGAGAAGGCCAGAGCGAGAGAGAGCAAGCAGCAGCAGCAGCAGCAGAGTCCGCGACGGGTGTAACAATTAAATTAAACGCTTGCAAATTTGCCAAACATAATTACTTATCGTACTTACTCGCTCGTAATGTCACAACACAACAACAACAACCCCCTGTCGCCGCCGCATCTTCAGCATCATCACCATCACTACTACCAGCAGCAGCAGCAGCAGCAGCAACAACAACTGCAGCAGCAGCAGCAGCAGCAGCAGCAACAACATCATCATACGCAGCAGCAGCAGCAGCAACCACACACACAGCTGCAGCACAAACAAATACAGCAGCAGCACAGTTGGTACTCACATGTTGCTTCCTACCCTCCCCACCATCCGCACGCCGGGGCCTTTGCGTCGCCCTGCAAAGCCAATAACAACAATACCAATACCAATACCAATGCTAATGCCAGCAGCAGCAACAACAACAACGACAACAACAGCATTATGAATGCATACGGCGCGGCAGCAGGAGCTGCTGCATACTACGGCCCTGCTGCAGGGGGTGTGGTGGGCGGCTATAACCTTGAGTCCAATAATGTTGCCTATGCGCACAACCAGCTGCTGCAGTACCAACAACAACAACAACAGCAACAACAACAACAACATCAGCTTAATCAACGCTCGTATATGCAGCACGGCTTAATGCATAGCGCGTATCCCTACATCAAGAGCGAGCCTTTGGAGCTGCCCGATGATAGACAGCGCCAGCAACAACAGCAACAACAACAACATCAACAGCAGCAGCAACAACAGCATTACCAGAGCCCAATGGCACCGCCGCCGGCACCCGCCGCCAATCGCCATGCTCTCGATGCCAGCGGCGAGATGATAATAAAATGTAAGTATCGAGCTTTAGGGATATCGATATCCACACACACACACGCACAGCCACACGGACAGACAGACAGGCAGGCAGACACGCACCTAAATGCAAACACAACAGTGTAACATGCAATTGCCGCGGACAGAGCAAGTGAGAGTGTCGGAGAGAAAGAATGCCAGTGCGAAAGAGAGAGAGGGAGAGAGAGAGAGAGTAGGAGCGCGAGCGAGAGTGGGAGAGCGAGCAGTTACAGTTACTTAGGGGCTATTTTCCTATAGCGTAAGTAGCCGTAATTTCAGCTCCGTTTTCGTTTCTGTTTTCGTTTTCGGCGTCGCCGAATCAATAAAACGCTCTGTGACTGAGTTGAGTTGAGTTCAGTTGTGTTGAGTTACGCTGAGGTTTTTGCGCTTTTTCGTTCGGTTGGTTTTCGGGTCTGTTCTCGGTTCGTCTATATTCTGTATCTCTGTTCCTGAGTGCGTTTCGCCAAGTGTATGCGTGTATGTATCTATTCGATATAATATATTGCCTGATATACGCATACATAAGCACATATATATATATATATATATATATATATTATGTATGCACATATTATGTGTATGCCCGGATAAATGCCTTATTCTACCGGCTAAAACCCTGAAGCTTATGCACCATAGGATTTTCACTTTTGAGTGTGTGTGTGTGTGTGTTGTGTCTTTAAGTCTTGAAACTTATGTAACAGCAACGTTTCCTAATAGAGTATCACCAAAGGGCGGGGCCTACATATCATACGCTTCGCATCCAACGAACGAGAATTATATCATCCATTATATAGCAGAACTGTCCAATTATTCCATTGATATTAATACAATGACTGAGAGCGAGACCGCGCATAACTCATGCATATATACAGAGTATTATATATAAATATTTTTTTTTACTTGGGAAAACTTTAAGGTGAAACACCTACACTTGCATCTGTATTGAGTATGAAAAGAAAAACACTCTCGCTTGTGTTATCTCCTAATTTCTCGCTTATCAAAATGTGTAGTTATTGCTGTGAGAGAGAAAGAAAGAGAGCGCGATTGAAAACCATTATTTTTCTTATGTGGCGACAGAAACTGAAGCTCCTTAGTTGTTCTGGAGTTTCACTTTGATTAGTCTTTTTATTTACAATGTTCCCCTAGAGTGTCTCTCTGCTGTGATGTATGTATGAAACCTGTTTTCTATTCTATAGTGATGTATTTCACTTATTCTCTTTTGTAGTTTTCGGTTTTGCGTAATTGTTTTCGATAAGGGATTTATTTAGGTAAAACCGATTATACAGTAAATTATAGCTTTGGTGTGGGAACTTTAAGATAAAAGTCTTTATCTCGCCCCCATTTATATGAGAATATAATATTTTCACGTAGCTTCGAGTTATTATCTCGTATTTTGTAGTTATTTTGAAATGTGACGATCTCTAACCTCATCTATCTATAGTTCACATTTTTTTTTTTTTTTTGTTCAAATTAGCAGTAGTATTTTTTATCTATCCTAAAGAGAAACCAACTTTTTTGCTCTTCTAAGAGGCGAATAATGTCGTTTCTCTGTTTCTCCATTCATTTTTTGCGTAATTGCTTTCGATTGAGTTTCGTTGCAATTTATATGCTATAGTATACGAAATGTAAAATTGCGACCTATTTTATTATAATATACGAGGTGTGTTCAAAAAGTAAGGTGACTTCAAATTTCGCGGGCAACATATTTTCGATTATCGATTTTTTTGTTTTGTTATATTGATACAATCTTCCCTAACATCTGTACCAAGTGTCAATGGAACATCCTCTTTTGTTTGGTTGTGAGAGGCGTAAAGTTACAAGTTATTTTGCGAGCTCGGCGATTGTTTGCTATCGAAAAATATGGATCAAAGGATTTGCATCAAATTTTGTGTAAAAAATAAAATTAAGTGCTCTGAAACACTTGAAATGTTGACAGTGGCATACGGTGAAACTGTTCTGAGTAAAAAAAAATGTGTACAAGTGGTACAAACTCTTCCAAGATGGCCGGGAAGATGCCAATGACCAGCCTCGCTCTGGACGCCCAAGCACGTCAACAACTGATGAAAACGTTCAAGCAGTGACGAAAATTGTTTTGCAAAATCGTCGAATCACTATCAGAGAAGTTGCTGAAGATGTCGGTATATCGCTTGGCTCGTGCCATGAAATTTTTTCAAACGTTTTGGGTATGAGTCGTGTGTCAGCGAAGTTTGTTCGAAATTGCTGAATTTTGACCAAAAGAACCGTCGCATGAGCATCGCTCAAGAGCTGTTGAATGACGTCAACGACGACCCAGATTTACTCAAAAGGGTCATTTGGCCCCATGTGACTTTTTCTTGTTCCCAAAACTGAAGAGACCTATGAAAGGACGGAGATTTGCAACGATTGAAGAGATAAAGACTGCATCGCTGCAAGAGCTCAAGGCTATACCGAAAAGTGCTTATGGGAAGTGCTTTGAGGATTGGAAAAACCGTTGGCATAAGTGTATTGTATCTGAGGGGGATTACTTTGAAGGGGACAACATAAATATTGATAAATAAATTAATAGTTTTTCTTGAAAATACAAAGTCACCTTACTTTTTGAACACACCTCGTATGTATAAAGGAAAATTGCGAATAAAAAAATAATACAATAAATAATTTCTTTTTTTACCCATTATAAATTTTTTTTTGTATTTCTATGAGCATTAGATTAATCAATATATTTATTTATATTTATTCGTAGTTTATAGTTTTTGTAAAAAATTGAGATCTTTAGCCTAATTAATCATAGCAAGAGTGCTATGTTTGTGTTTTATATTATTTATATATTATATTATCTAATTTATTGCGCTTGCTATAAAACTAAAAAATATATCATGCATAGTAAATTAGAAAAAATATTTCGAAGATGCAGAAACCTGCTTAGAAGATTCGTGTCGATAAAAAACGAAAATAGAATTCTAAATATAAGACTAATTTCATTTATGTGCAAAATCATCGAAAGTGAAGGAGACTCAATAAGAAATGTATAAAATTAGATATATTGGATATATTACAATTTTCAAATGCATATTGCAGCGGAGCCCATTGAGGAACATGCTTACAAGTCCAGCTATATCGATGATAACACGCCGTTCGCCGATTTTAGTAAGTTCCCCGAATTTGGCGACGACATGCTGAACCCCAAGGTGGAGCTGACTGTCAAGGATGAGGCCTACGGCAATCAGAAGGTGAGCCAATGAGTAGAAGATTCATTTGCTAGTCTTATCCAATTTCTTATTTGGCCAGAACGCACTCAACTATCCGCGGCGCAAGCTGCAATCGGAACGTGCCTCGGAGAGCCTGCCTATTTGCCAGCGCTGCAAGGAGGTGTTCTTTAAGAAGCAAGTCTACTTGCGGCATGTGGCAGAGAGCAACTGCAGCATGCAGGAGTACGACTTCAAATGCAACATCTGCCCCATGTCCTTTATGAGCACCGAGGAGCTGCAGAAGCACAAGCATCTGCACCGCGTCGAGAAGTTCTTCTGCCACAAATACTGCGGCAAGTACTTCGACACGATTGCGGAATGCGAGTCGCACGAGTACATGCAGCACGAGTATGAAAGCTTTATTTGCAACGTAAGAGCAGCAGCAGATCTACCCAAGATAGTGATATTAATAGTGGCACCACTTTGTCTTGCAGATGTGCTCCGTTACGTTTGCCACGCGGGAGCAACTCTATGCGCACTTGCCGCAGCACAAGTTCCAGCAGCGTTTCGACTGTCCCATCTGCCGTCTGTGGTATCAGACGGCGTTGGAGCTGCATGAGCATCGCCTGGCAGCGCCGTACTTCTGTGGCAAGTACTACGCAGGCGTGCAGCAGCAGCAGCAGCAGCAGCGTGTGCAGCATCAGCAGCAGCAGCAGCATCATCACCAGCAGAATACCAACTACAAGCTGCAGGACTGTCACATGGCAACCATGGAAAGTATGTCATAGCTCCGGGCTCAGTCACAGTTGCCTGTGTACAAATCGGAACTAACTTATCAAATTCTGCTTTTCCAGTGCAAACGACGCACCATAAGGCGAATGCGAGTGCTGCCTTGCCTGCAACCGCGGCTCTCAACTCGTTGTTGCAACAGCGCCAGGCGAATGCCGATGGTGCCGCCTTGTTTGCGTCCAGCATGAAGAACGAGGTGAACGTCAAGTTGGAGCGGAGCTATAGCAATTCTACAAGCGAGTCGGGTTACAGTCTGCACGACAGCAGCTACAACGCAGCCTACGGCAGCGACACCTCGTTGCATGGCACTGCTGCAGCTGGAGCAATAGCTGGACCGCAGGCACACTCCTCGACGCTGGACGATTCGGAGGACGCGCTCTGCTGCGTGCCACTGTGTGGCGTGCGGAAGAGCACCAGCCCGACGCTGCAGTTCTTCACGTTCCCCAAGGATGAGAAGTACCTGCATCAGTGGCTGCACAATCTCAAGATGTTCCATATTCCGGCGTCGAGCTATGCCACCTTCCGCATCTGCAGCATGCACTTTCCGAAGCGCTGCATCAATCGCTATTCGCTGTGCTATTGGGCTGTGCCCACGTTCAATTTGGGCCACGATGATGTTGCCAATCTGTACCAGAATCGCGAGCTGACCAACACCTTCACCACCGGCGAGGTAGCGCGTTGCAGCATGCCCAACTGCACTAGTCAGCGGGGCGAGAGCAACCTGAAGTTCTACAACTTCCCCAAGGACATCAAGAGTTTGATCAAGTGGTGCCAGAATGCCCGTCTGCCCGTCCAGGCCAAGGAGCCGCGTCACTTCTGCAGCCGCCACTTCGAGGAGCGCTGCATCGGCAAGTTCCGGCTGAAGCCGTGGGCCGTGCCCACGCTGCACCTGGGCGCGCAGTACGGCAAGATCCATGACAACCCCAAGAACCTGTACGTTGAGGAGAAGCGCTGCTGCCTTAACTTCTGTCGGCGCAGCCGCTCCTCGGACTTCAACATGTCGCTCTATCGCTTCCCGCGCGATGAGGTCCTCCTGCGACGCTGGTGCTACAATCTTCGTCTCGATCCTGCTGTCTATCGCGGCAAGAATCACAAGATATGCAGTGCCCACTTCATCAAGGAGGCGCTAGGACTGCGCAAGCTCTCGCCGGGTAAGCAAAAGCGCCTTTATTATCAATAGATACTTATGTTAATAAACTGATTGCCTGACAGGAGCTGTTCCTACGCTGCACCTGGGGCACAACGACACGTTCAACATCTACGAGAACGAACTGTGGCCTCCGCCAACGGCGTCGACGCCAACGCAGCTCCAGCAGCAGCAGCACCAGCAGCATCAAATTCAGCAGCAGCATCAGCTACAACAGCAGCAGAGCAGCTATCACCAGGGCAAGTATCAGCGCCATTCGGCTGCGTCCACATCCTCGTCGGCAAGTTCGGCGTCGCACTATGTGGACGCGGAGCAAGGCGCCTCGTACATGGGCATGGGCAGCTCGGTGGGATCGACGTCGGGTCTGAATGTGAGCGACAGCATGGACGTCTGCTGCGTGCCGAGCTGCGAGAGCAAGCGACACAACAACGAGAACATCACATTCCATACGATACCGCGGCGGCCGGAGCAGATGCGCAAATGGTGTCACAATCTCAAGATACCCGAGGACAAGATGCACAAGGGCATGCGCATCTGCAGCTTGCACTTCGAGCCCTACTGCATTGGTGGCTGTATGCGGCCCTTTGCGGTGCCCACGCTGCATCTGGGCCACGACGACGACGACATTCATCGCAATCCGGACGTGATCAAGAAACTCAACATACGCGAAACCTGCTGTGTGGCTGTCTGCAAGCGCAATCGGGACCGCGACCATGCGAATCTGCACCGTTTCCCCAGCAATGTGTCGCTGCTGAGCAAGTGGTGCGCCAACCTGCAGCGCCCAGTGCCGGACGGCAGCAAACTCTTCAATGACGCCATTTGCGAGGTGCACTTCGAGGATCGCTGCCTGCGCAACAAGCGGCTGGAGAAATGGGCAGTGCCCACTCTGGTGCTGGGACACGAGAACATTGCGTATCCGCTGCCGACGCCGGAGCAGGTGGCCGAGTTCTATGCCCGTCCCAGTGTGCCCAACAACGGCGACGAGCAGGGCGAGTGCTGCGTGGAGACCTGCAAGCGTAATCCCAGCGTGGACGACATCAAGCTCTATCGCCCGCCCGAGGAGTCATCGGCGCTGGCCAAGTGGGCGCACAATCTCGAAGTGGACGTCGCGCAGTTGCCGAGCCTGCGAATCTGCAATCTGCACTTCGAGTCCCACTGCATTGGCAAGCGCATGAGGCCTTGGGCCATTCCGACGCTCAATCTGTCCAGCAATATTGAGAATCTCTACGAGAATCCCGAGCAGCACATGCTCTACAAGCGTCGCACACATCTCAAGGCGGAGCGGGCAGCAACCGCCTCAGCCGGCGCGGGCATGACGAAGCCGACTTGGGTGCCACGCTGCTGCCTGCCGCATTGCCGCAAGGTGCGCGCCCTGCACAATGTGCAGCTCTATCGTTTCCCCAAGCTCAATCGTTCCACGCTCGCCAAGTGGGCGCATAATCTGCAGGTGCCGCTGGTGGGCAGTGCACAGCGGCGACTCTGCTCCGCGCACTTCGAGCCGCATGTGCTGAGCAAGAAGTGTCCGGTGCCGCTGGCGGTGCCCACGCTGGAGTTGAATGCACCACCCGGCTACAAGATATACCAGAATCCCGCCAAGCTGAAGGCCAACAAGCTGTGCCTGCAGCGCGTCTGCATCGTGGAGAGCTGCCGGCGCCAGCGCGGTCCCGGCGTGCAGCTGTTCCGCCTGCCGCACAGTCCCACGCAGCTGCGCAAATGGATGTACAACATACGCATGCGCGCCAGGGGCGCTATTCGGCAGCAGTACCGCATCTGCTCCACGCACTTCGAGTCGCACTCGTTCAACGGGAAGCGACTGAGCGCTGGCGCCATTCCCACACTGCAGCTTGGCCACGACGACGAGGATATCTATCCGAACGAGGCGCAGTCGTTCGTCGAGGAGCACTGTGCCATCGAGGGCTGCGACGCCTCCAAGGAGCAGCCGGACGTGCGGCTCTTCCGCTTCCCCAACGACGACGAGGACTTGCTCTGGAAGTGGTGCAACAATCTGAAGATGAATCCCGTCGATTGCGTGGGTGTCCGCATATGCAACAAGCACTTCGAGCCGGACTGCATCGGGCCCAAGCATCTGTTCAAGTGGGCGATACCCACGCTGCAGTTGGGCCACGACGATGCACAGATCGAGCTGATACCCAACCCCAAGCCAGAGGATCGCTACGTCGATCCCGTGTTCAAGTGCTGCGTGCCCACCTGTGGCAAGACGCGCAAATTCGATGAGGTGCAGATGAACAGCTTCCCCAAAGATCCCGAGCTCTTCCGGCGCTGGCGCCACAATCTGCGGCTCGAGCATCTGAACTTCAAGGAGCGCGAGCGCTACAAGATCTGCAATGCGCACTTCGAGGACATTTGCATTGGCAAGACACGGTTGAACATCGGCTCGATTCCCACGCTCGAGCTGGGTCACGACGAGAGCGAAGACCTCTTCCAGGTAAATCCCGCAGAGCTGCAGAGCAATCTGTTTGGCCGCCAGAGGCGCGTACAAGATTCCATGGACGTCGCTATCAAGCAGGAGGAGACCTCGGACATAGAGGAGGAGGAGGACAGCGTCAAACCGACGCACCTCGCCATGGCGGAGGCAACGGACCTGAACACCTCGCAGGTGAGTAGCTGGCGGCGCAGACAGCTGAGAGCTGAACTGAGCTGATGCTGCATGTTTTCCATTGACAGGTGAAGATAAAGAAGGTCTTGGACGACTACAAGTGCTGTGTGCCGACCTGCGGGCGCAGTCGCCTCGAGCACGGCGCCCGCCTGTTCCCCTTTCCCAACGGCAAGCAGCAGCAGTGCAAGTGGCGCCACAACTTGCGCCTGGAGGCGCACGAGGTAGACCGCAGCTCGCGTGTGTGCAGCGCGCACTTCAATCGACGCTGCATCGACGGCAAGCAGCTGCGGGCCTGGGCGATACCAACGCAGCAGCTGGGCCATGAGGAGCAGCCGCTCTACGAGAACCCAAAGAACATACCAGGCTTCTTCACGCCCACCTGTGCGCTGGCGCATTGTCGCAAGAGGCGGAGCATCGACAACGATTTGCGCACCTATCGCTATCCGCGCGGCGAAGAGCTGCTGGAGAAGTGGCGCGTGAATCTGCGCTTGGCTCCGGACCAGTGCCGCGGTCGCATCTGTGCCGATCACTTTGAGCCGATGGTGCGGGGCAAGCTGAAGCTGAAGACTGGCGCGGTGCCTACGCTCAAATTGGGCCACGACGAGGGAGTGGTCTTCGACAATGAAGCCATCAAGGCGGGTCTGCAGCAGGACGCAGCCGAGGCGGAGCCCGAGGAAGGCGACGTCAGCAGGGAATCGTTGCTGAAGATCAAAACGGAGAGGCTCGATTCAGACGAGCAGGAGGACCATGCGCCGTTGGACAACGAAGCGGACGACGAGGAGCATGAGGAAGTGCCCGACGACCACGAAGATCATGGCTATTTCGATCCCCTCGAACTGGTCGAAACCTATGCCGAGGACGATGAGAATGCCGACATTCCTGGCGATGACGACGAGCTGCTGCTGCCGGATACCCTGCAGGTGAAACTGGAGAATCCGTACCCCGTGCTGCGTCGCGAGAAGACCGTGAACAACGTAACGCCCATCTGCTGCCTGAAGCACTGTCGCAAGGAGCGAACTGCGAAGCATCAGCTGAGCACCTTCGGCTTTCCCAAGAGCCGCCAGCAGCTGCTCAAGTGGAGCGCCAACCTGCAGCTCTCACTCGAGGACTGCGTGGGGCGCGTCTGCATCGAGCATTTCGAGGCCGAAGTGCTGGGCACGCGCAAGCTGAAGCAGAACGCTGTGCCCACACTGAATCTGGGCCACGACACGCCCCTGATCTACAAGTGCAACGGCCTGCCCACGGGCCTGGGCATCTTCGACGAGCAGCCGCAGCATTCGGTTTTTCGGCTTTGGAGCCTGAAACACTGTCGCAAAAGGAAGCTGCAAGCAATGGAACCGCCGGATCTTCTACCTGCAGCGATTAAGTCCGAGCACCGCTGCTGCCTGCCCCACTGCGGCAAGCTGCCGGTGCTGCATAACGTTAAGCTCTACCGTCTGCCCCGGAACCTCTCGCATCTACACAAATGGCTGCACAACCTCAGGCTACCCGAGCGCGTGCAGGTGAGCAGTGAGACGCGCGTCTGCAGCGATCACTTCGAGTTGCAGCCGGGCGAGGCGCTAGTCGACTCTTTGCCCACCTTGAAGCTGGGCCATAGCGACAGCGACGTCTATCGCACTTGCAACACGGCCACCTGCTCGTCCTGCCTGGTGCCCAGCTGTCCGTGTGCTCGGCTCAATCTCTACCGCGGCTGCGACCTGCCCGCGCATCCTCTCGTCCAGCAGTCCTGGCTGCAGCACCTCCAGCTGCCCAAGCCCCAGCTGGCCAGCGATGGGCAGCTCTGTGTGATGCACTTCATGCAGCTGTACGAGCAGGTGCCGCTGCCGCAAGAGCTGCCGGCGGCGGTGCTGCGTCGACTGCAGGAGACCTACGAGCAGATCGCCAGTTCGCCGATGGCAATGAAGCTGCGCTGCGCTGTGCCCGGCTGTTCCTCTAAGTACACGGACAACATTAGGCTCACCAAGCTGCCCGCGTGCCAGGACATGTTCGCCAAGTGGCTGCACAACACCCGCATCAACTACGAGTCGAGCAAGCGGCACCTTTATCGCATCTGCATGCTGCACTTCGAGCACAGTTGCCTGGGCCAGGTGCGTCCCAAGGCGTGGGCGGTGCCCACGCTGCAGCTGCAGCACGACGACGCGAATATCTATCGGAATCCCAAGCAGGAGAGCGGCATTGAGGAAACCCAAGATCAGTCGCAGGACTCCCTGCTGCAGCCTGTGCCGGTGCAGCTGCCGCTGCGCATCAAAACCGATTTGGCGCACTCAGGAAGTCCGAGCGCAAGCGCCAGTCCAAGTCCGCGCGGCAAGCAATGCACTTGCTGCATAGCTAGCTGCGCGCAGCAGGCCAGCGCGCAGACACGCCTCTTCCGCTTTCCCACCAATGAGATGTTGCTGCTCAAGTGGCTGGTGAACACGCAGCAGAAGCCGCGCCTGGTCGACCCGCAGCATCTGTTCGTCTGCCAGCATCACTTCGAGGCGGAGGCCATCTGCAAGAAGCAGCTCAGCAGTTGGGCAGTGCCCACGCTGCACTTGGGCCACGACGGTCATGTCATTCCGAATGCCAAGCACAACGGCAATATCACCGACAGACAGGAGAACAGGGAGGCGCTGCAGTTCATCTGGGCGAACTACTGCTCTGTTCTCACCTGCCTGGAGCGGCGCAGTGAGCAGCTGCGGCTCTATGCTTACCCCCAGGATCGGCCCAGCATACGCAAGTGGGCTGCCAACTGCAAGCATCGCTCCACGCTGGCCAGCAGCCATGGTTTTCAGGTGAGTTGCAGCCTAGATTATAAAATATGGTGTGGTATTTCGTATGGATAGGTCTCTATGTTACGTGAGCCTCAAAGCAAATATTATTAGGTGTCTTATGATCCTTTTTCTCTTAATTTCGCGCGGCATGCATTAGTATTCTGCATTAGGCAACTGATCTTAGCCATATTAATAATAGTCGTCAATGTGTATCTAAAATTCGTTCGCAACACGATTCATACGGCGAATCTGACGGAAGATTTTTTTATATACGAGGTGTGTTCAAAAAGTAAGGTGACTTTGTATTTTCAAGAAAAACTATTAATTTATTTATCAATATTTATGTTGTCCCCTTCAAAGTAATCCCCCTCAAAGCACTTCCCATAAGCACTTTTCGGTATAGCCTTGAGCTCTTGCAGCGATGCAGTCTTTATCTCTTCAATCGTTGCAAATCTCCGTCCTTTCATAGGTCTCTTCAGTTTTGGGAACAAGAAAAAGTCAAATGGGGCCAAATGACCCTTTTGAGTAAATCTGGGTCGTCGTTGACGTCATTCAACAGCTCTTGAGCGATGCTCATGCGACGGTTCTTTTGGTCAAAATTCAGCAATTTCGGAACAAACTTCGCTGACACACGACTCATACCCAAAACGTTTGAAAAAATTTCATGGCACGAGCCAAGCGATATACCGACATCTTCAGCAACTTCTCTGATAGTGATTCGACGATTTTCCAAAACAATTTTCGTCACTGCTTGAACGTTTTCATCAGTTGTTGACGTGCTTGGGCGTCCAGAGCGAGGCTGGTCATTGGCATCTTCCCGGCCATCTTGGAAGAGTTTGTACCACTTGTACACATTTTTTTTACTCAGAACAGTTTCACCGTATGCCACTGTCAACATTTCAAGTGTTTCAGAGCACTTAATTTTATTTATTACACAAAATTTGATGCAAATCCTTTGATCCATATTTTTCGATAGCAAAAAATCGCCGAGCTCGCAAAATAACTTGTAACTTTACGCCTCTCACAAGCAAACAAAAGAGGATGTTCCATTGAAACTTGGTACAGATGTTAGGGAAGAGTGTACCAATATAACAAAACAAAAAAATCGATAATCGAAAATATGTTGCCCGCGAAATTTGAAAAGTCACCTTACTTTTTGAACACACCTCGTATAGTACGTATACGTATAAATGGACTTGTTTCCAAGATTTCACAGGATTTCAATTACGTTTTAGTTGACCGAATGAGAACCTACAGAGTATTTCGAGGGTGGAATTAATCCTCATCTGCGTATGCAAAACAGTAAAGACTTTTTACAACAACTGAGATTTGTGCGTTCACGCAGTCAGATCGACCGAAAGGATGGACAGACTGATAGGTGATAAAGGTTGTCAGACGGACAGACAGGCGGACAAAGAAACAGACAGATGAAAGGATGGACACACAGTAGGAGAGACAACCAGTTGAACGGACAGACGGACGGACAAGCTGTCAGGCAGAAAAACAGGCGGTCGGATGGACAGACACACAAAGAGGCGGAGGGACAAACGGACGCGCAAACGGACAGACTGAACACGGACTGTGCTATACGTAATTAACTGATGGAGACGAAATTCGTAGACAGACTGGTGAGCCGGTTTCGCGGCTTCTCTATTGAAACTAAATCTTATTCCACCGTAACCTAGCGTAGTTAAAGTTAGTGATCTAAGCGACAAGTGCATTAGGGTCACACGGTTCAGGTTTGCAAGCTTGAGTCCAGTTTCTCACAGAAGCATATATATTTTTCCTAATGGAAATCTATAAGTCTGAGCACGGATAATATTAATGCTACCTAAGAGTGTACGAGTATATAGCTTGTACTACATACGCACTTTGCTTATATTTCTCCCATTCATCCGTTTGGCAACATTTGGTAAAACTGTTCGATTTCCTTGCAGGTCTGTCAGTCGCATTTTGAGCCGCATTGCTTTGACCCGGACACGGGTGAGTTGCGCGAGGATGCGGTGCCCACGCTGCAGCTGAGTTGCATCACCACAACGGTGAACTGCGTGGTGCCCGGCTGTGTGGAGGAGGAGAACCCGTTGGGCCACCGCTTCTTCAAGGTGCCCAGACATCCGACCCAGTTGATCGAGTGGTGTCACAACCTCCAACTGAATCCGGCCGTCATGATGCTGGAGAAGAGTTTTGTGTGTGATCGCCACTTTGAGAAGCATTCGTTGAACGCGCAGAGACTGCCGCGTCGTGGCGCACGGCCAACGCTGCACTTGGGCCACAGTGCGGACATTGAGCTATTGCCCAATCCGACTGACTGGGCCAGATGCACAGAGGTGCCCGAGTCCCCAGCCGAGTTCTGCTGTGTGCCCAATTGTGGACGCTACAAGGACGCGGACGAGGAGGACGACGACGTGCGGCTCTTCAACTTCCCCAAGCTGCGTACACTGTCCGACAAATGGCTAAAGAATATCCGCCTCGAGGTGAACAGGGAGCTGCTGGCCGAGCTGAGAGTTTGCAATGCTCACTTCCACATAGACTGCCTGGAGAACGGAGAGCCCAAGCTGGGAGCGATGCCCACTCTGCGACTGGGCCACACCTACCAGGACATACATCAGTCCTTCAGCCTGGCGGGAAAGCTGAAGCGTTACTGCAACCGCAATGGCTGCAGCTACGAGTGCTGCTTCCCGCAGTGCGTGGAGCTGCAGAAGAGCTTCCTGCGCATCAGCTATGATCTGCCGCATACGGAGGCCATGCGCAGCGCCTGGTTGGCGTACATGGAGATCGAGGAGACGCAGGAGCAGCGCCAGATGCAGCAGCTGAAACTGTGCCCGTTCCACATGGTCGTGCTGTTCGAGCACAGCGTCGAGCACTTCCCGGAGCACACGACCGAAGTCCTGCTGGAGGACAACTATGCTGCTTCGCGAAAGAGTGTGCGACTGCGTGTCATCAGCTGCGTGGTGCGAGGCTGCAAGACGCTGCAGACTCGAGACGGCGGTATTCTCCATATGCTGCCCCACCGTCCGGATCTGTTGCAGATGTGGCAGCACAACATGCAGCTGGTCTTCCACGAGAAGCAGCGCTACATGATCAAGATCTGCGACAAGCACTTTGAGCCCACGTGCTTTACCGACAACTCGCGCCGCCTGAAGCCATGGAGCGTTCCAACCTTGGGGATGCCCGATCGTGAGCCCGGTCATCCGGACCTCTATCAGAATCCCACCGAGGCCGAGTGGCAGCTGATGAATGAACAATGGGCAAATCAGCAATCGCAGCCAATTCAGCCCGTAGAGGCGGAGCAACCGCAGGTGAAGCAGGAACTCGAATTCGAGCCCGATCACCAGGAGTTGATGGCGTACGAGGAAGATTACTCACAGTCGGAGTCGCAGCAGCCGCTGGAAATGGAAGCGCTTGAGGTGATGCTCGAGGTGGGCCACGTGGAGAAGTGCAAGACGTACGAGCAAATGGACACGAAGGCAGATCTCAGCTATGCAGCCGTGCAGCCGGCGCTTAGCCTGCCCACGAGTGCCATCCTCACCAGCAATGGAAGCCGATACACTCCGCGGCGCTGCAGTGTCCGCGGCTGCGACATTACCATGGATGATGTCTGCAGCAATCTACGGCTGCATACGTTTCCCACGTCGTGCGAGGCCAGGAAGAAGTGGATGCACAACACGCAGGTGCGTGTGACCAAGAGTGTCTTCTGGCGCTATCGGATTTGTAGCTATCACTTCACGGATGAATGCTTTTACGGCTCGCGCCTGAAAGCTGGCGCCATGCCCACACTTCAGCTGGGCCCCGATCATCCGCAGCAAATCTTCTACAGTGAGTTTGATACGCACCCCGAGGGCGACATGGAGCAGTCCGCACAGTTGCAGTTAGCAGGTGGCGCCGTTAGTGGTGCTGGTGAGAATGCCATCAGTCTGTGCCTGCCCAAGCCGGCGCCGCCGCACAAATCGAGCAAATTCTGCCAGGTGGAGGGATGCTCCAATCACGTGAGCAGCGAGAATCTGAAGCTGCACAAGTTCCCCCACTCGCTGGACATGTGTGTCAAGTGGCAGCACAACACGCAGGTGCCGTTCGATCCGGTCTTTCGCTGGCGCTATCGCATCTGCAGCGCGCACTTCGAGCCCGTTTGCCTGATGAAGATGCGCATTCTGCACGGCAGCGTGCCCACGCTGCATCTGGGTCCGCGTGCTCCGGCACAGTTGTTCGACAACGACTTTGAGGAGATAGGCATGCGCTTGGACAGGCAGCAGAGCCTGTCCGAGCATCAAGTATTCATCAAGCAGGAGACACTGCACGAAACGCCTGATCAGCACTGTGAGCAGCAGCAGGAAGAGGAGGAGCCAGAGCAGGAGGATGACCTGAGCTTTCTGGTGCCTGAGATGCAGCTGCACGAGCAACAGCCGGAGAGTCAGGGTTACTACAACAGCTGGAGGGATCTGCGTTTGCCCAGCATTAAACAGGAGCAAACCATGACCTGCTACAATCCCGTCAAGTCCGGCTACGACAAGTGCTCCCTGGTGCACTGTCAGCGGCAACGCGCTCAGCATGGCGTCCACATCTACAAGTTTCCACGCTCGCGCCAACTGCAGCTGCAGTGGATGCACAATCTGCGGATCCGCTACGACGAGCGACGCCCCTGGAAGACGATGATATGCAGCATGCACTTCGAGCCGCAGTGCATTCGTCTGCGCAAGCTGCGCCCGTGGGCGGTGCCGACGCTAGAGCTGGGCGACAATGTGCCGCTGGAGCTGTATACGAACGAGCAGAGCCAGCAGCACTTTGGAGAGGGAGAAGCGGATGAGGATGCAGAGAATCCCATGCTGTGTGAGGAGTCCGTCGAAGATGAGGACTACGCTGACCATGATGATTATGAAGATGAAGACGGTCATCACGTGGATGATGACAGTGATAGCGTTTTGCCACAGCCAGATTGGAAGATGCGGCCAGATCCTCGCCTGCTGAAGATTAAAACCTGCTCATTGCCCTACTGTCGCCGTCCACGAGGCGACGGCATCAAGCTCTTCCGACTGCCCAGCAGGGTCAACGACATACGCAAATGGGAGCAGGCCACGGGCATGCACTTCACTGAGTCGCAGCGGAACACGAAGCTCGTCTGCAGCCGGCACTTTGACCCGCAGCTGGTTGGCGTGAGGCGCCTCATGTTCAACGCGGTGCCGACGCTCCACTTGGGTCCAGATAGCCAAACGGAAGATGAAGCCTTGCCAAGACCGCGCTGTTTCGTCTCCGACTGCCAGGAGGATGTGCAGCAGCGGCTGCACAAGTTTCCAGCGTGTAAGTAAATTTCAATTTGCATTTTGAATTGTGCCATAATAACGCATTTATTTGGTACTTCTAGATCCTCAACTGCTCAGGAAGTGGTGCGAGGCGCTTAATCTGCCGGCAACTGAAAACTATAGTGACAAGTACGTTTGTGCCGCCCACCTGCCCCCGCCGGCCGCTTGCTGTCTCCTCTGCAGTGCGGAGGAGCTGCAGCTGCCCTTGCTGGACTTTCCGGAGAGCCGCAATCAGCGCGCCAAATGGTGCCACAATCTCAAAATCAATCCCATACCGAAGTGGGACAGCTCGAAGCGCATCTGCAGTCGGCACTTTGAGAGCTACTGCTTCGTCCAGCCCGGCCAGCTGGTCGATGAGGCGGCGCCCACGCTGCATTTGAAGCACACGGACACAAACATATTCCTCAACGACTACGCCATGGATCCCAGCAAGCTGCTGCGCATCAAGGACGAACCCTTGGAGAGCGACGATCTGATGTTGTAACAAATAACTGTAGCGATACAAATACTAGCAGCACGAGAGCGGCACATCAAGTACCCCTGCTTGCAGGCAGACGAGCTTCTTGTTATCCTCGTTCCGCTATCAAACGATGCCAAGACTAACTTCAGACTGGATTTGGCAGCCATCGGAGGCAGATGTGTTTCGGTAATCGCCTTTAGAAACAAAAGCATGCAAGCAGATAGAAGCGAAGTTGGATGCTGTTTAGGGTAATACATCGCCATCTGGGATCACAGTTGCATAGCGAATTTAAGCGTGGACGAATTTACGTTTGGGTTGCGGCGGCGTTCATGCAGTTAGTCCTTTTCTTGTTAAAGCATTTCAAGCACTCATTATAGTATTGTTCAATATTTTTTTATAAATGTCAGGTGAAATACTATTTAATTAATTAATTAATTAACTAATCTTGTTTTTTTTTTTCAATGATTTTCTCGGTAATCGCGTCTATGGAGCATTTTAGTAATATAGTACGCATATCAGCCCACGTTTAAATTGATCCAACCAATAGCTTATTATGTTTATAGTATTACCATAAGTAGCATCCAATTTTGCTTGTTTTTGCATAAAAAAAAATTGAAAACCGAAAGAATGCGAAACACAACCAACTCTGATGGCTGCCAGAGCTAAACCCAACTACCAACAGTCTGAAATTTGTACAGGTTTCGCTCTCTAGATGATAACTCCAAGGTCCGCTGCCTTCAAACGCGAGTACTTCACGAGCCACCCTCGTACCTTGAGCGTGGAAATTTAGTGTGTCATTAAACTAAGTATGTTTTAGCGGAACCCCTGTGCATAAGCGACATCATTTTAGCCTACTACTACCACTAAGTATCCTATCATTGTGTCTAAGACTAAGCATCACGTCTATTGTTATCACAGCTACCATGACTTGGTAGCGACTTCCATACTCCACACCTACAGAACATACCGAACATAACTATGTGTAGTTAATCTAATATTAATTATAATAACTTAATATGTATCCGTATCAGTGATTTTTAATGTGTTTGATGAGGCATTCGAAAGCAGGCCATATATATTTAATATATAGTTAACCCATACACACACACACACACACAACGTTCCTTAGGTAGCTTTTGGCTTTTGTTTATCGATTTTTGTGAGAAATTTTGTTTTATTTGATAATAAATTACATATATTGTACTATGTAATATCTTTGTAGACCCGTAGAGTATACAAAAGTACTTGGTGTTTTATAAAATATACACACAAAATGAAACTATTAAAAAAAAAACTGGACTTTCATTTTGGATTATATTCGTTAATTCCCCGCCGCCGGCTTCGATTCAGTCCAAGCTTCACCTGAATTATTTGATTTCGTTAAGGTGTTTTGATCTCTTTGCAGCCACAATGCCGTCAAAGCCGACTTGTTGCATGTATAAAAGTTATAAACAAAAATAAGTAAAGCTACTCGACTCTTGTATACCATTCACCCATTCGATACTTGGCATACTTTTGTTTGCTGAGCTCAAAATCGTGTATTATAATCCAGCTCAAAAAGGAAAATCTTGATTTTCCTAGGCAGTGGGCGTAGCTGCGTATGGTATACAGGCACCCTCATGCCAAATTTGGTATCTCCAGCTCTTAAGATAACTGAGATATGTGTCAGATAGAGATACAGCAATGGCAAAATCGACTCGGCTGCCGCGTGTTACATACATATGCACAAAGCTAATATACCCTTTTTGGCCACTTTCAATGGGTGAATGGTAGAACCTTCCCTTAGAACTAAAGCCCCCTGAGTGCCGCTATTGTTTGCCCGACTCGTTCGCGTCGTCGCCCTGTATGTAGTTGCCTTCCATGTACAAGTTGCGATCCGATTTGTTCGACTGCGCAGTGGAAACGAGTAGAACGGGATGAGAGAACGGAACTGGGAAAAGGACTTGGCAGGGGGCTGACGCTTACCTCGCGGTACTTCTGCAGGTATATGGAGAGGGGTTCCACGTAGTTGTCGAAGCCCAAGTTGCTGAAGGCAACGAGCAAATCATCCCCATTCACAGTCTTCCGGTTCTCGGCCACGCTGCGCTCGATGGCTTCGCTGCTGATGAAGGATATGAACTCGGACACGCACTCCTGTATGCACTCGCGGGCGTCCTTGGCGATCTTGCCGTTCTGCGGCACGGGCACCTTCATTATCTTGATGATGTTGCAGATGGGCAGGAAGCGGTCCTGCTCGCGCAGCATGCTGCCGCAGCCGTCCTGTCTGTCCGACTCGTCTGCGTGGTGGGAGGGGGAGGGGGAAGGGAACTCCATTTTAGATAGCGAGCCAAAACATTTACTCTCACTTACCGCCCGACGCCTCGTCCTCCTCTTTGACCATCATCTCGTTCAGGTATTGCTGTGAGTCCTCGCTGTTGCTCATCGTAGTGCGGTTGATTAACTCGCGGCAATCCACATCCAATTAGAAGTCTTTAAAACAATTTGTTTTATTTTGATGTTTCCCCCAAAAGATTCGCTCGCTAGCAGACACACACACACACACGCACACAAGCGTGCATGCAAGTGTTAAACTTAACATTTTTCCGAAATGTTATTAACAGCGTGTAATAATCGATAATACATGCGACACTTATCGACTTTTGATTGTGTGAGAAATAACATAAAATAGTAAGGAATTCTATTTTAAAGTGAAAACAATAAAAAATTAACAAATAATAAATAATAATTAGAAATAATTAATGCTAAAAATATGCAGGTGTTATTGCTTTATAAGCTGAATGTAAAATCAGTCTCAACGCATTTACGGTTCACCACGCAGTGTTCTGCTGTAGTTTAACAGGCTGCGTTAAAACTTGTTAATTTTAAATTAAAATTAAACTTTTGTGTGCAATAACAAAGTTATACACAATTCCTTGTAGTGTTTCCGAAATGCTTTTTCAAAAACTATCGATTTTCAGTTGACGCTGTTAGCTTGCGATATAAATCGCAACGGCGAGACGGGTTACTACTCGATATATTCTTGGGCTGCACTCGATAACCCACTGATCGCAGCGGTAATTTATTTTGCGCACTTTTTTTTGTTGCTGCGAGCAGATAAGAAGATAAGAATGCATGAGGAAACCGTAATTGTAAAGGAGGAACTGGATATCGATGATACGAAGATAAAGCTGGAGTTGGACGAGGACGAGGATGCGAACGAGAATGAGAATGCGACAGCGCTGAATTTCGCTTGCGGTAAATACACATACATATGCACGCACACGACTCTCTGTGTTTGTTCGTCGTCGCTCGTGCGCATGTATTGGTGCCTAGACTCGGCACACACTGTACCGTTAGTTATCTGTATTGTGTGATAGATCCGAAATTTGTTCGCATTTGCAGCTGGTGGCCTCATGCAGATAATCGAGGAGCGCCCGAACATGATAACGGTGCCCGTGCACGACGTCAAGTCCGAGGACGAGCTGAAGTTCATCGCGAGCCTCGGCACGCTCGATCAGCAGCAGAAGGTAATACCTAACCTAACACCAAACACGCACACACACACACACACGCATGGCTAAGCTTCTTTCGTTATGCTACAGTTATTTGTGACGTCATCGGACGAAGATAACGAGAATGCGTGCAAGATATGCAGTCTGCAGTGCGAGAATCATCTGGCCCTCGCCTCGCACCAGATCAACCACCAGTTGAATCGGCACTTCTGCACCGTCGGCTGCGGCTACTGGTGCGACACGCTGGAGGAAATCCAGGAGCACGAATACCGCCAGCACGCGGGCGGGCGAAATAATGCCAGCTGCCGGGTAAATTGGGGAATACTTTTGACTATCTAAATTGCGATTGAATTTGCAATTCATTCAGATCTGCCAACTGGAGCTGCACAACGTCGTCAACCTGACCTGCCACATGTCCACCCATTACTACGTACGCCGCTTCGCCTGCGCCCTCTGCCGCCGTCATTTCGACAGCAGCAAGGGCCTGCAGCTGCATCGGCGGCACAGCAAGGAGATCTGCGGTCGGCTCGAGTACGTCGACACGCCGGATCAGGCTGGCCAGCTGGTGGCGGTCAGCGGGCTCAACTCCCAATTGCCGGCCGAGCTGCTGTGTGGTGTGCAAATAAAGGCGGAGCCGCAGGACGAAGACGAGGAGATGCAGGCAAAGTCGAACGAGTCGCAGTTGCCAATGGAGCTCACTGAAGCCGCTATCAAAACGGAGCCAAAAGAGGAACCCCGAATAACCCTCAGCATGGATAGTGCGAACCTTGCGGGCACACTGCGCGCTAAACTGCGATTGCCTGCGATTAAGAAACCTGTGAAGCATGAAACCCTTGCAAAAGTCGAGCCCCATGTGAATTCCAAGGCACAGTGTGAGTAGAGTAGAAGCAGTTTTTTTTAGGGTAGCATAAATATGCCTTGCAGATAATTTTATACACATAGAAGCTAAGCTGATCATATTGTTTATCAGCATCAAAGTCGGATCGTCTGTCCGTTTGTCCGTCAGCTGCAAAAGAAACTAGTTTTCAAGCTATCTTCATAAAGTAAGTGAATAAGTTGGGCCAGATCGAAGTGATATATCGCCTAACTGCCACTGAATCCATTGCCCAATACTACTACAACGCTACTACTTAGTTTGCACGTGCACCCAAAATTCTATAAAAATGTATTTTAAATTTGACTATTATAACATGTTTTTATTTTTATAATACTAAGTCACTATATTCCTTAGGAAAAATTTCAGTTTTTGAAGTGAAACTTCTTATACGACGCCGGAAAATGTTGCGTTAAACGTTTAACGCTCCAGTGGAGGGGGAATAGCGTTGAACGCTTAACGCAACTCGGAAGGAGAAGAGGAAAAGAGAAAGATAGAGTGCGAGAGAGAGAGAGAGTGAATGAGAGTAAGGTATCGCCAGGCGCATGCGCTGCTATGGCGATACACGTAGCGCGTAACAGCTGCCTAGACTAATATTAGTGCCTATGCGTGAGTGCATCAAGCGTCCTATGTGTCGAAAATTCTTTTTCTTATTCTTATCTCGTATTTTGTTATTGAAGTGTTTCCCATAATTAATTCGTGTTCTATATAATATTGACGCACTACTTGTAGTATTAGTACAGTGAATAGTGATTCAAACAAACAATAAAATGAGTGACAGTGAAAATACGCATAACACAGCGGATTCCAGGTTATGTGGTGGTACGTTTCTCTTGAATATTTCAATTGTCCATAACAGATGCACCTTGTGGATCATATCATCTTGAAATTAATATCAATTGGATTGGCAAAAATTTTAATGGTTTGATTTTGAATTGATTTTACAGCGGAAAAAGACAGTGCAGCCGGTGTTTTAAGAGGAGGGAACAGAGCACAATATTATCGTGAATACCGAGCACGAAAGAAATCAGAACGGGAAAAGGAGGAATTGGAGATGATAGCTGGCGGTCAATCGAGGAAGAGGAAAACAGCTGCGGAATATCAGAGAGAGTACCGAGAGCGTAAAAAAACAACAAAACGTGAAGGTACATTCAGTGATTCAACGTCTGCTGTTCCATCAATCTCTGCGGGAGCATTTATAACTACTGATACATCAACGATCGTCAATTCACCAATAACTGCTGGGCCTTCAACGCGTGTGGATAGATCAACGATGACTGGACCTCCGATCAATGTTGATCCATCAATGATTGCTGGACCTTCTACGTGCGTTGATCCATCAACGATTGCTGGACCTTATACGTGTGTTGATCCATCGACGATTGCTGGACCCTCCACAAGTAGTGGTATACATTTCAGGGATATACCACGAAAGAAGTCAGCAGCAGAATATCAGCGGGAGTATAGAGCACGGAAAAAAGCTCAGCGAGAATTAGCAAGGGCCGCACTATCAAGGCAAAGAAACGAGAGTACAACCGAGGATACAGAGCAAAACACCAACAATACCGGTACCGAAAACGTGAGAAATAATCTACAAATTCCTTATGCTCACTTTCAACAACATAACTAAGAAGTTTCACTTCTTTCGCGCGTAGGGACTCCACGCACACAATTTTTTTTTTAAAATATAAATATTTAATTGAAAATTGTTTTTGAGCTAAGTTATAGGTGGATAACTGTAGATATAAATAATAATGAAAGGAGCAATCGAATAACACAAATAAAAGTATCTGCAAGGTTATGCTAGCTTCGGTAAGCCGAAGTTCATGTTTTATTTTAGTTAAAATATATTATGATATTTTTAATATATTTATACGACTTAAATTTATCTTTTTCTTGCAGGTGTTCCAGTAAATAAACGAAACGCGGACTTGGGTAAGCGGCCAAACATTTTGAAGCCGACTAAAGCTAAAAATCAGCAGGACAGAACAACCCAGGAGCCTATCAAGAAGGCTCTGCAAATATCAAAGATCACTCCCAATGTCGCAGCCAACAACAACAACATTAATAGTAACAGCAACAACAACAACAACAACAACAGCAACATACTGAAGATGCTGCCGAACAACTGCATGTTGATCAAGCTGCCACCAAATACGAAAATCATCAAGATTCAACCCACTACGAGCAGCATCAATACGAACAGCTGCACCATCGGCAGCAAGATCATCGCCTTGCCCAAGGCCATGTCCATTGGCCAGCAGAGTGCTGCGCCTACGCCCCTTGTTCAGGCCCCGCCGGCGGCGCAAGTATCTCCACCGCAGGACAGGCCCATTAATCGCAATGCCTACTTCAACGATCTGAGTTTGTTCGAGAGTTTGCCCGAATCTCGCAAGATCATCACAGAATTCCAGAACCAAATACGCAGTATCGAGCAATCGCTGCCCTTGCCCGGCAGCGTGCTGCACACCAAGAAGAGCGCCACTCCCGGTGTGCTGCCCACGCAGCTGGAAGTGCTGCGACTGCCGCTCACCAAGGGCAGCAACATTAAGGTGCGCGAGCTGCGCTACATTTACCCCAAGCACCGATTCCACTGGCAGTGTCCGCAGTGTGCGCGCTGCTACGAACAGTACTTCGCGTTCTGCAACCACTTGACAACCACCCACAGCATTTCGCAGTCAGAGTTCGCCTACATGGAAGTTCAGGTCAAGACCTACCAGAGTGAGCATCACCTCAGTCCAGTTGAGTCCACTGCAAGTGTAATTGCAAGCTTTATATATTTACAGAATATTCGATTCCGGCAAACTCAGAGGCAGCCGAACTGCCGCCGGAGCCAGAGCCAGTGACTACCTCTTCGCCTGCAGCGCCAGCTGCTGAAGCCCCTGCCACGACTGCTGTCAGTGCTCCCCCCGCAGCTGCTGCAACAGCAGCTAAAGCGGGCGCAACTTCTAAAGAAGATAAGCCCGCCAAATCGGGGCGATCCTCGGCTACACTGCGTCCACAGCAGTATCAGTGCGAGGAGTGCTCGAAGTGCTTCACCACGGTGGGTGCAGTGCGCATCCACAAAATGATCCACACCGGCGAGCTGCCCCACAAGTGCAGTTACTGTGAGAAGCGCTTCCGCACACCTGGCCAGGTGCGCGTCCACCAGCGCAGGCACACGGGCGAAAAGCCATTCAAATGCAAGGTGAGTGGGTTTCCGCCGTATACCCTTCACCCATTGGAAATGCGTGAAAATGATGTATTAGCTTTGTGTAAATATTTGTAGAGTCAAAGGTAGGTGTGTCAGAAAGCATATAGGTATATATTTCTGATGGGCATCAATAGACATCAGACATACGGGGTGTATGGTATACAATAGTCGAGTGTGCTCGACCGTAGCGTTCTTAACTTATTATCCATTCAGTGAATAAGCTTACTAAAATCTTGTCAATCCTCTGCAGGTCTGCTCGCTGGACTTCACCCACCGTGAGACGCTCATCTCGCATCTCTCTCGTCACATTGGCATGAAGCGTTACAAGTGCTACGGTTGCGATAAGAACTTCGTTGTGGTCAGTGGATTGCGTGCACATCGCCGTCTGCGGCCGGACACCTGCGGCAAGGTGAAGTTTACGGCGCGCGCACATGGGCCTCGCGTGCGTGTGATACGCGGCGAAGTCGTCTTCGAGTCCCACCCTGAGCACAATGGCTACTTGCGCAGCGAGGATCCTTTGAAAATATTGTCGGAAATGAATGATGCCAACAAGGAATCAGATTCCCCTGCCGAAGCCATAAGTTAAACACTCTACACTATTTTTTAATTGTTTTATACGTTATGCACTTTTTGTGAGTTGACTTAGGACTAAATAAAAAGTATATTGATTTTGATATAATGCCAGATGTCGAATCAAATGAACCTTGGTTTAACTTTTTATGTGACAACCAAATGAGTGAATTTGTAAAATTGACAAAAATATTTAATGTTTAGAAGAAATGTGCAGCAGGTGAATGGTAGCTTACAGTCGAGTACGCTCGACTGCAGCTTTTCTTACTTCTTCCTTTTCAAGCACATAGAACACGTTGTTCTTTCCTCTCACTCTACCGCTTGGCTATTACTTCCAGTTCAACCAATCAGAACATTTTGCAGTATGTCTATTTCGCTCAAGCGTAGCACACTCTGTTTGTCTCTCTCTCTCGCTCTCTTTCTTCTCTATTACATTACCTGCTAACAAGCTGCAGACGAAGGAAATTACACTGCCTCACAGAGAAATATCACCAGGCTGAATCAAAGGGTAAAAAAGGTATATTAGCTTTCTGTACACGTTTGGGAGGAAGAAGGAGCGTGGCCGATCATACAAAGTAATACATATATTAGCTTCATGAATAGTCAAGTCGATTAGGTTATGTCCGTCTGTCCGTCCGATTATATTTTAAAGTTGAAACACGCTTCACTTGTTAAATATTTATTTTATTTTGTCTTTTAATATGTAGGTTCATTGGTTTTCCCTTTTCGAAAATCATACATATGGTATAGTCGTAATGGGTAATGCGTTAACGTAATGTGTCTCTTGCTTAAAAAATGATGTACATGTTTACATATGATGTACGAACGCTCAATCTCAATGCGTGTGGCATATAGTCAGTTTTGATGGATGCTGCAAGAAGTACCATTAAAATTGTTCATATCTGACTAATTGTTTAAAATATACGTTGGGGCATTGAACAATTTGTGTGTTAACAGAATTTGACAAGCCGACAAACTGATGTAATATACAATATATAATTTGTATGTGTGTATGTAAATTTGTAATTCATTTATATATTCAATATGCTAAATACTTATATGTTTGCAACGCTGTGGTGGTTACCATTAGTCTAGACATCTATTTCTCGCTATCGTTCTCGCTATAATTTAATTATTAGATTTTATATTTATTTATCCATGCCAAATTCATCCCGTTCGGGGTCCATTCAATTTACTATGGCCTAACTTTTATCCGATTCACTTATGGGGCAACGCGCTAAACTTGCTTGTTATAACAAATATGTGTGTGTCTGTGTGTGTGTGAGAGTGTGTTCTGTATGTGATTCACGTCAATATATCTGTATATATTATATATATATCTTTCTGGATTAGTGTACATACATACGTCTTCATTCAGTTGTTCAACACGTCTTCGGGCTAATAATTTAGTTATCGCTTTAATGCATTTGCTTGCAAACTTTGTAACGTCTCTCAAATAGATATAGTATATGTAGATGCTATTCTGATTTGAATGCCGGCGTTCGAACCTTATGTCGTCTCTGCTTGTATGTACATTATCGCAATTCACTTAATTCATAATGCCATATAATGGTGTAGCGTTTTGGGTATGGGTGTATGTGTGTATGTGTGTCACACATACATGTTCGGTATATATCGTATAGACTACAGTACATATCTACAGTTATTTGAATAATGTTCGCCTGGGTTATTAACTACTCTGTCTTTTTCATACACTTTAGGTACCATAATTGTCTAGTTTAGGATCCTAATTACACATACAAATCGTGGAAAGAAGTACTTGTGGTATATACAGGAAAAACGATGTGTTTTATAAAATAAGCTAGGACCAGATGGCGCAGAAACAACTTAAGAATCCTATAAATCTCCGAATATTTTGGAAGGATATAGAAGTAGTGAAGACTTTAAATTGTCATTAATCTCCAAACCTGGAAGGATGAATCGTAGTATGCCTAGCGACTAAGCAAGTTTAATACAAATGCAATTATAAATACGCACTAATTTTCTCTTAAGTAACTAAATCTATTCGGCAATCGGTAATCGATAACTGATAACTAAATCTAAGAACTAACTAAAACTAAGCGACTCATAGATATGCACTACGCAAGACTTTTTGACTAATTGCACGGTTTATACTTCCTCTCCTACACCTCGTTTTCCCATTGCATTGCAAATGTCCGAGTAAAGAACCTAATCGGACACTATAAGAATGCTTCGTAGTATATGGTAAAAAAGACATTAAACATATTTGATTGTTTGTAATGATAATTGGATTCTTTTCTCCTGTCATCTGTCGTCCCTTATCGATCGAGATTCATTTAGGCGGTACGTTTGATATATATATAAATATATATATCTGTATATAGAGCCAAGTCCTTTTAAAATATGTATAGTTTACCAGTGAGGCACGCGATTTGCCTCACAACAACAACAACTTTCGTATTGATTGACTACTTTCGATTGGTTGGAGCAAAAACTGTATGTGGTATACGTATAGGTAGATAGACTGAGAGGGGCTTTATCTATCATATACGATACGCATAGCATACTTGCATGTAAATTACTGATAATTAAACTTGTAACAGTCTTCTCGAGTTCACACTATACAAAACCAAACGCTAACGACGGACTCTTAACACAAATCGCAATTGAAGATCACCAAAAATCGGACAGGGGAAGGACTAACACAAATGGTATGTATATAGTAAGTTAGTAAGTAAGAGTAGTATGTGGGCAGTATTTGGCTATAATACTTTAAATTTAAGGTATCCGTATCCGTATGTCTATCGTAAATGCGTATTATGCGTACAGTTTTCGAAACGAATATGCAAAGAATTCGAAAAGGTGTTTGCTCTGTTGTGGCCTGCAGCCTGTAGCCTTGCTGCACCTCATGCCAGTGCTCCCCTGATCTATTTCCTTTGCCCTCTTAGTTGGCGTAGTTGTCGAACGAGCCCAGATACTCCAAAGCGGCACGGTAGCAGAAATGATATTGATCCTGTTGAAGTAAATAAATCGAGAATCCAGCATTATCGAACTGTAATTCATTCTCTGCACACAATTCCCTCACCTCAGTCTGCACCATGGCGGGTCGCTGGGAGCGTAGGATTCGCACGGTCTGGAAAACATCGAGCACACCTTCATACTGCATGCGCTCCAGCACGATGCTGAGTGTGATGAAGACACCGGTGCGACCCACACCGGCCGAGCAGTGCACCGTAATGGGGCCATCCTGGCCAAACTGCTCTTTGGTCTTGTGCACTTGCCCTATGAAATCGATGAAGCCCTCGCCTGACTTGGGTACGCCCTGCTCGGGCCAGTCAATGAACTGGAACTGGCGTACGGTGCGTGAGGATCCATCGCGAGCATCGGTGACCTGAGGGAGAAAAGAAAGATATGAGCATGTTAGGTAAACGCTCCACATTACACACTACAAGTTATATTCAGAAAATAAGTTGGTCTTGTATGGTCGTAAATGGCATAGGGTATAAGCCAAATTTTTGAGCGTCTCAGCGGGTAACTCAACCTTGGACTGAGTGAGATCTGTCCCGACCAGAAACTCTTGAGCTGAGAAGTCTGTCCGCGAGAGCATCTGAGCACTTTCTTTCTGGGTATGGCTTGCATTTCGTATACTCACCTTGAACTCGCGCAACTTGTACTGCGGCATATTGTACTCGGCAATGGGATCCACAACGTAATACTGATAGCGCACGGAGCGTTCGTGTGGCCAATACTGGAAGCATTTCTCCTGCAAAAGTAGAGCAAGTTGAGTAAGCACGTTTATGGCACTGCTGAACAGAGCTCCCACTCCCCACTTACCCTGCCCATCTCCTTGAGTTTGGTCAGCATGACGACAATGGTGGAGTTGTGTTCCCAGAGCATGCGCCAGAAGTCCTCGGCGGTGTCCTGCACAGGTCCCTGGGCTGCAATGTAAGCCGAGCGATAGCGATAGCCGTCGATGAAGCTTGCGTTGACATAGTCGCTGCCCTCGATACCGTGTATGGGCGTGAGGTACACACGACTCGACTCGTACGGCAATATGTGGACCAGACGATTCTTATGCTTATTGCAGGCCAGGTTGGCGGTAACAAACTTGGACGAGTCCATCTTGACGTTGGAAAGCTTCTTGAACTCCACCTCCATGCCGGAAATACTCTCGCCTGGCTCCGTGGTCAACAGTTTCTGCAGATGGGTGTGCAGGTTGCGAGCGGCGACCTCAGTCAGGCCACAAATGATGGCCTCCAGAATGGCGTCGTGTATGAAGATGTACTGATCCTCCGTTTGCACCATGTAATTGCGCTGGGCACGCAGGCAGGTCACATGGCCATAGATGTCGATGATCTTCTCGTGCTTCATGCGTTCCAGCATCGAGTCGATGACGATGTAACAGCCTGTGCGTCCCACTCCCGCCGAGCAGTGGACGACGACTGGGCCGGATTCGGGTGGTGTGAGGGCGCGACAGCGGCGCAGGAACTGCAGGAACGGAGCGGGGTGATCGGGCACACCGTGGTCGGGCCAGGCCGTGAACTGCAGCTGCTTGATCTCACGGCGATCGTTGAATCCCTGACGGCACAGCTGGAAGGTGCGTATGCTGTACGTGGCCAACTCCTGTGTCTCGGTGATGGTCACAAAGATCTGGCCATACGTTTCAGTGCCACGCGATGGCCAATACTGATCGCATTTGATCCTAGTGCGTTCCTCCAGTCGCGTCATCATTACGATCGTCGCAGTCTTCAGCTCCCAGCACATGCGCCAGAAGTCTGCAAAGGTCTCCTGCAGTGGTCCCTGGGTAGCCACATAGGCGTTGTGCTTCCGATAGCCATCACAGTAGTTGGCATTGATATAGTCCGAGCCTGCAGTACCCTCCTGCTGCGGTAGGTGCACACGCGAGTGATCATAGGCCGTGACATTGGCATAGCGATTCTTGGACTTGTTGTGCTCGAGGTTGGAGTTGTCCCAGGTGAACTGCTGGCCCGGCTCAATGCTCTCGTATTCCTGTGAAAACTTTTGATTGTCATTCAGCTTGAGGCGTTCGATGTGGTTGGCGAATTCCGAGATCGGTATGGGCGGATGTGAGATCATGCCGGGTGTCTGGAAGTTAAGCCTTCGCATGTCTACGGGATCTATGGGCGTGGGCCCAGCTCCCAGGTCAGCGGCCATAAGGGGACGCGTCACAGCCGCCTGGTCCGGAGTCTTGCAAGGTTGTCGACGGCGGCGTACAACGTAGAGCACAATCAGCGTGGTGGAGACGACGAAGGCAGCGATCAGTGGCAGAACCACCCACAGTATTTCCGGCTCGTCTTTGTTGCGGTTCACTGAGACCTCCGGCTCGGCGGGCCAGTTGGGATCGGGTCGATGTGGCCGCTCGCCTGGTGGCGCCTCACGCATGTCCAGCGACAGGAATTCGGAGAACGGACTCGATGTATACAAATGCTTCTGTGGAGTATCCACCACGGCACGCACAAAGATCCTATAGCGCTTCTCCCTCTCCAGCTTGCGGTTGGTGAAGTTGTGGTAGTCATCGCCGGATCCCAGATGGAAAGTGAAGGGTATCGAACGCTGCGGGAACTTGGCGGCAATATACGGTGCATTAGGACGATCGGGCTTGTTGCGGCCGGGCAATAGGTCGTCGGTTAGAAACTGATCGGGATTCTTGTGCAGGTTGGACTTATCCTCGGGTACCACGACGAGGTAATAATGCGATATGGGCCCGTATTCCTCAGAGGCCTGCGGCAGAATCACCAGGATCTCTTCGCCATTCACCACACCATAGAAATCCGGCTTGACCATGGGCTGCGGTGCGGCCATTTGCGTGGTGACCGTTATCTTCGTGGGCGGCCTATACGAATAGTCCGAGGGAATCGCACTTACATTCACGTTGTACGTGGTAAACGGACTCAGCTCGTTGATTGTGTGCGTTTTCACGAAATGCTTGAGGATGATCTCACGCTTTTGCACCGTCTGCGTCTGGGAGAAGCCCTGTGAGTCGACAAACACCTTCATGGCATCGAAACTGATTTTGTAGTTGACGGGATTGAGGCGAATGGGCGGAGACCATGAGAGTGTCATCGAGTGCGTGCTAACGTCATGGGCGCGCAAATTGAGGGGCACATCCTCGGGCTTGATGCGCACCGTGACCTTTTCGCTGAGGCGTCCCAAGCCGTTCTTGAACCTGGCCGCGATGGCCACAGCGTACTGCGCAAACTTCTCTAGGTTAACCAGATCTGCCGACTCGGTTAGGCCCACTGTCTTCGTCTGCCAGTCGTCCAGATCCTCCACAGCGGTCATCGTGTAGAAGATCTTGTAGCCCAAGAGCTTGCCACGACTTGGCACCGGTTCCCACCAGATCTCAGCCGTCTGTTCGGAAGTTGCCACTGCTTGCACGGACATTGGCGCACGTCCCATATCCCGTTCCGTTTCCACCACCAACTTCTCGCTAAATGGACCTGCTCCCTGCTTTGTGTAGGCGCGCACGCGGAAAATATACTCAGTGTTTTCCTCGAGGTTCGTGAAGACAGCTTTGCGCAGTGTCATGTTGCGCTCGGAGCCCAAACCGTGATCGATTTTCTTGTGGAACTGCACATCATAGCGGGTAATCAGGCCATTGCGATGATCCCTGGTCGGAGGATCCCACGTCACACACACTACGTCGGGAGTCTGGAAGCGAACGGTTATGTTGGACGGCGGGCCGCCAGGTGTACCCTCGGGCGTTTGGAATATCTTGACGGTCTCCTGGCCAATGCCAATGTGGTTGCTGCCCGCGACGCGGAACTCGTATTCCACACCTCGCTCCAGGTCATTAAAGCGTTTCTTGGTCATCTGCGGGCCGGAGAGCATTTCCTCCTTCAGCACTTGATCCTTGACACCCCAGCGCAGACGGTAGCCCCTCAACTCGCCGTACGTCTGTGCCGGGCGTTCCCATTCGAGCTCAATCGACACAATGGGATCACGTTCCATGATCTTCAGGCTAACTGTGGGCCGTATGGGCACGCCGCCGGGTGTTTTTACAACGACTGCCACGCTGCGATCGCCGTCTCCTTTGCGGGTCAACGCTGCCACCTGAATGGAGTACTTTGTATCGGGTTGCAATCCTGACACGCTGTACTCCAGCGTGTCCACCACATCGAACTTGAAGGGCTCATTGAGGAAGCCCTTGCCCTAAAGACAATTACACAAAACGTTAAGTCTACATAGCTAAGTCAATCAGAGAGGCAAATTCGACTGTGAGATACCCAGTAATATTGTTAAATAAACTCGCACATGACTTCCTATTTTTTTCCACCTACCTCATCTCGCATTTCCTGCACGTGAATGTGATAGCCACGAATAATGCCATTGCGATCTTTCTCTAGTGGTGGCTTCCAGCTGACGTGTATAGACGTGGAGTTCAGGGGCGTAGCCTTCACATCCTGCGGATCCCCGGGCACTATAGACGACGACGAGAGGCACAAGATTAGCTTAGGGCATACGCAAGTAGCGAGGGGAAATCAAATACGTAGTGAGTACTTAATGCTAACTTAGGTGTGATATACATGACATACGTGGACCTATGAAGTCCTTATGACTAAGTTGCTTAGTTCTTACGAGATAGAGACATATGTAGACGAAACTATACAGTAACAGCTAGGGGTTGCTAGAGTTGCCTTAGACCTTAGAAGCAATATACAAAACCAGAACGTTAACGTGGCTTCAAGTCAACGTCACCACATCACAGTTAGAGGAACGAAAGAAAATCGAACTAAATATGTATATAAGTATGTATACAAAGAAGAAAGTGCTGCTTAGGTGCTATATAAAGGTATATAGTAGGTAGTATATAGATACATAGTCAAAAAGGTTGCTCAGTAGGTGCACAAAAAGGTAATAAGAAGTGCAGTTTATACCTTGCTTGCTAGGGAAATGAATGGTACTTAAGAGTAGGTTTCAAAAATCGTAGTTTACACAAAAACTTGACAGATCGGCCGGACCTTTCGCAGGTCTTACAATTCGTCAAAGATAATATTTTCTTTTTTCACTGGGCAAAAACAAACATGTAAGCATTCAAAAACGGTTTGTACTTGTTCGTGTGCAAAAATGGAGAACATATGTTAATGTATAGCACAGTATAGTGTCATGTGGAACTCAAAAGGTTGATGGATTAGTTTCGAAAGTCAAGAGACTTTTTGCAAAATATCCTCGCTGACTTTATATTCATCAAAAATGGAAAAACATGTCAAAAAACAAACAAAAAAAGAGATTTGAGATTTCTTTAGTGACATTCGGTCTACATTTCTGGACCAGTACAAAAGTGTGTATATAGTACGATACAGATATGTATGGTATTAATATGTATATATATATCGCTATTGGGCATTCTTAAACATTATAGTCAAACCATATAGAAATACTCACTCTTTTTCTCTAAATAGTTAAAATTTGCAATTTATTTATGGTATTTGTATTGTAATATTAAATCACCATCCATTAAATGTTGCGTTCAAAAATCAAAGTTCGCAATAATTTTTTGTTTTTGTATTTGTATTCACATCAAAAAAGGTTTTCAAAATTTTTGTATATCCATTTCGAGTTTGCATTCAAAAAAAGGTGCACGAAACAGAGCAAGTAGTGCAAGGTGCGAGTGGCCAAGCAAAGATATATTTGTGTTTTGTTTTTGGTTTTTATAGTATATGAAAAAAGATATAAGATATAGTTCTTTAGTTTACAGTATACAAGTTTCAAAGGGGGAGATTCTGGTGCAATTTACGTGGGATTAGAAATCATAAGCGAAAGTGTAGCAGGAAGTCGGATGAAAAAATTTAACTGAACAGACATATATGATATGTTATATGATACAAAATGTACATATTTGTTGGCACACCCGCTTTGATACTCTTTCTTCTCTTATTAGTGGCGTATGATGTGGTATTTTGTAGGGCTAACGTAACTTAAGCCTAGCTTATGACTTAAAGGTAACTTAAGTGTTGTCATATATGTTTTTACTCGTAATTTCGCACTCTTTAATTCTGCATAGCTTTGGTTCAGTTCGAATCGTGCTCCTCGGGTCAGTTGACTTCATTAAAACTCGCTAAATAAACGCATAATACAAATTATTCAGATGCAACCCGCAACGGCACAAATGTTAAATTATGCTTCATTAGTGTTCTCCGATGCACTGTGCACTCTGCACTGTGGGACCAGTTTGCGGGAGGGACGTGTCACCTGCAGCTTTGTAAGTATCTTGTCATTTCATATGCATTCACAGCACACTCCCACACTAGCACACGCAAACACACACGCACAAACACACATATTCACGAGCGCATACTAAAAGTACACAAAATAATTAAAATGCTACCGTTAGGAGATGCTCAGTCTATTTTTCATATATTTTTATATGTTTTTCTTTCTTTTTGGTGTGTGAATAGAGAAAAGAAATGGACAAAGAGCGCAGTTCTATGCCAAGCGGGAAATGCTCGAGGTGCTCACGTTTTCAGAATTTTTACCATATACCCTCGACTCATTAAGATGAAGGGCATTGGAGTTGACCGTTGCACTTTTTCATATGGAAAAATGTTATTGTAAGAACTGAATCCACCAGATCTATATGCCTGGCATTCTCAACGATTGTAGAACACATTTATGCGATATCCAATGTAAGATTTCGACGACAATTCAATTGATGTTAAAGTCTAGTAATTAGAGATTTAATCAGCATTTCACTAAAGCCAAAGTTCAGAACCATTATATATGGTTTCAAAGTCCTGCTCTTTGTTGTAAAATACCTTACAGATCTAAAGTTTCTAAAATAAAGAGTTTTTATTTTATTTTTTTAATCTCTGGTATTTTCCATTAAAGAACACTAGAGTGACTTTTAGATTTATGTATAAAAATATCGTTAGATATGTTCGCATTTTTAGTAGACTGTTTTCAATAAAAATTTGATTCCATTGTATTGATCAGATCACATTTTAAATTTATAAATTTGATACTGATCAGCAGGGTTCTCATTCATAGGGTATATTATATTCAAACACCTTGTCCACAACTGTGCAATTTATTTCGTAGTTTACTATTTTTGGTTGCTTCTGGCGGCCCACCGAGAAGAGTGTCTGTGTATGTGTTTCTGGGAGCTGCCTGCTTATTTGCAGAGCGCGGAGAATTAATGCTACACGTACGAGGCAAAAGCAAGTGCCCGGCTTTAGACAGGTGCTATTTGCATATCGCATTGAAAGCCAAGCTAACAAGCGAAACGAAATAAAAATTAAGCAAAAAGGACTGTTCTTTCACTAAAGATATACTTGCGAGATACTCTGTACACACTTCTTAGGGTAGTCAGACCCCGCTAGATGTTAAATAAGACACATTGTACTTACGTTCATTCAATCCTAACATTCCCGTTTCGGAGGGTATTGGATATAAAAATAGTTTTACAAAAATATTGTTGCATACTTATGAGCTGACCTCTTAGTGAAGCCCTCTGAGGCCGCAGGAGTATCAATGCAACTAAGTTAGTCCCACAATCACACACACATTGTAACAGTTTCGCACATACAGACTCACATACAAGCACAGACACACAGTGCGCTATAGGTACAATTAAAATAGAGACTAGCAAAGAGAACAGAGTGCTGAGTGCTGAGTGCGGAGTAGACAACTTGAGGTGCTCATTTGGCTTAGGAAACGAAAACGGAAAAGATAGAGAGACACGAAAGTAAATCATAAATATTGCCATATATATACTCTTATCAATGCTATATAAAGTATATACTCTGTGATCAGACATTCAATTGTCCAAATTCGTACAAGATGCCGCCAGGTGCTTCATGGTGTGGTGCTAACTTAGGCTACGAGTACATAATCAAAGTGTGCTTAGAGCTTAACTTAGTTGCGGGTGTGGGACGTACTACGTACAGGTGCTTAGCGTTAAGTAAGTACAGTTTTTCATTTGCAGTGCTTAGTTCAACAAATTAAATTAGGTGAGAGAGTGCGAGTGGAGAGTGCGTGGAGTGGAAGCCAACACTTTTCGTGCTGTCGACCGGGTCGAGTTTCAAGAAACACACAAAAATTGAGTGCCACTTCAAGGAGAGAATGAAAAGTTGTTCCCTCTCTTGTTGCGAGCAAGCAGGTTAACAGGCTAACAAGCAGCTGAGTGTGTTTTCGGGGGGTGTGCGAAAAGCGTATGAAAACTAATGTACTTAACAGTGTAGAGTGTCTGATAAATGAAACGAAAATGTGTGCGGGTAAATGTATTAAAAACGCAGCTAAAGGTAGACTATCAAAATGTTCCTTAGCGGAAAAAACAAAAATTAAAATTAAATTAATATTGCTTACTCTCAAAAAAATGTGCTGAAAAATAACCAATTTGAAATAAACACTCGTAAAGTCGAGAGCACTAGACGCTTAGATACCATTTACGCAGTTTGTGAGCCACAAATTTATTCTAAATATATAAAATACTTTTTTTTTGTCAAATTTGAAAACTGTTCTCGGCTATCGTTGTTAATCCCTAATTCATATATTTTCTACTCTACTATTTTTCTTCTCTTACGTAGCTAGTAGTCTGGTGCTGTTGGCTGCGAGTCTGTACACGAAGTAATACCCGGTACAGAACAGAAACATTTGTTAGCGATGAGGAATTATCAATGTGAATTATCGGTTATCTAGTTTAACTCACTTTCAATGAGCAAATATTTTAAGATACTGATAAATTTGTATATTTCGTATCAAATACAAATTATATAGCCTTATCGGCACACTGTTTGTTTATTTAGTGTATTCATGAGATAAATATTTTTAACTTTCATTATAATGACTTCAGAATTCTGATTAACCGTATCTATCTAGTCTATTCATTTTTTATAAAAGCACGTTTTTGCGTTGCTCAAAATATGCATAAAAAGTCGCGGAAGATAAATAATAAAATTGGTTCATTGTTGTTTCTACAAATGGCGGGATCAACTCAGAGGGGTACCCTGGTCGGGAGCAAAAAAACAAAGGGACACCGCAGGGCACATACACCTATGTGTGTATGCAGTTGGGTGTGTATGTATGTGTGTGTGCTGGCTATGAACCAGATGCAAATGTGTTAACTGTGCAAACATGCAGGTGATGTCGGGCGAAGGGCAAATAAAACTTAATCAAATGTGTCAACAGAATGCAAATTAAATACAAAAATCAAATAATTTTTGTGCGAAAATCAATTTAAGGATTTTCCAATGGGCGTGTCTGTTGCTGCACTGCACGCGTATTTGCATAGCAATAAGGGCAACAAAAAATAAATGTATACATATATAAATATATTACAACAACAGCAGTTTGGACAGGGGAGATAATATTTGTAGGCGCCAAAGTGCAAAAATGTGTGCCAAAAACAAAGTTTGTGAGCGAATACCAAAAAAGGTTACACCGAGCTGCTGCAGAATGTTATTAAATATGTATACACAGATGTGGAGCTATATACGATATGTACATACATAGTGTTTATTTGTGTGTGTTATGTATGTTATATAACAAGAAAAACGAAAAGTCAATATTGTTTTTCGGTGAACCGAAAATTTGATACACTTGAAGTTGACATACTGTTACAATTTTGTTGGATAGTGTGACGATACTTTAGTAGTAATAGCGATACTATTGTGAAAACCTTGTCTAAATTTAAATTTGCGTGGCTAATTTGCAAATTAGTGAGAAGACCTTTTGAGGAGGTGAAATTTCTGCACTCTCTCAAGGGGCCATAATTAATCAGTTATTTATTTATTTTTATTAATGGCAAATATTTAAAAAACATTTTTAAGTTCATATTGTAATTTTACTGAACTCATTCTTATGTTAAAAAGAAGTGGTAGAATGGCCATATCGGTTAAAATGCTGCATTTTCCTATATTCAATCTCATTTAAATATTAAATAAATATATTTATTTATATCTTTAGTCGGTTGAGATTAAATATGACTATATAATTTATTTATTGCATATTTTTTATTAACTCGGATCGAATGGGAAATGCAAATTTAATTTAATTCGAAAAACTTGTGAAACTTGTATAAACTTAAAGCTTTACAAAGCTGAGTTACTCACTGAAAGTGTATATAATTATAAATAAATGCAGCGAAACGTTTTGCATTATTTGCTAATGGTGTGGGAAGAGGAGGAGGGCGCGAGGAAGAGGTTACGTGGAGGGCGCTTCATTTCATTATTCATGTTAAATGGGTATTTTAATGAAAACTTTGCTGGTGCTTAGGCTTGTTTGCGGGGGCATTTTGGTGTTTACATTTATAATTGCATAAATTTAATTATGTAAATAAATCAATTTAATATTTTATGCGGTCCTTTGGTCGACCGAAAAGAAAACCAACAAACAAACAATTGGCTAAACTGGCAAAAATCATAATTGTCGATATTTCAGTTTAGATTACATTTGCAGTAGATGTGCGTGTAGGTGGTGTGAGGGTAGTAGTAGATATAGTAGTAATAATAGTTGAAGTAATAGTAGTAGAAGTAGTAGTATATCTGGTGCGCTTACAAAAACACAGAGCTCATGGCGTTTTATTTTGTTTTGGGTGCTATACAAATTACCACAAAAATTGCAATGCATTATATCAAAAAATATTATTTATAGTTATAATAATTCTCCAATTCGGTTTATGCAGTACGTTTTTTCGTTCATCAAGACGATCGAGAATCGTAAATAACAAAAACACAATATAGGATTTGTGCTAAAAAGTCGTTTTAGAGTTTTATAGAGATACAAGTGCAAAAAGTAGTCAAAAATTGCGCCAAAAAATATGCAATTTTATAGTACCAATTAAGAGTTTTTGGTTTTTCGTTTTTTATCAAAAATAACAAAATAATAAGTGTGACGAGTTTTTTTTTTAAACAAAGGCAGAATTTAAATAGACGAGAAGAATTGGATAGGACTTTATAGTTTAATATCTTGGAAACTTAAACAGGTTGGGATAAGATCTTGGAATATTCAGAGAAGTTTTGAATATTGGGTGAAGTTGTTAAAATTTTAGAGTTTCTGAAGACCAAAAATAATGTTTTTCTTGGTTCTCAAGCAGTTTTTAAAATAATGCAAATTTGACATTTTTACATTCTGCGAGATCTTTGGAAGGGATAAAAAGGCAGACGAGGGAGGGTAAAAAAAGCACTACAAAATTGTCTACAAAATAAAAATTGCCGCTTTCAAAAACATATATATGCTTGCAGCACTTTTGAAACACATATGTCATACAATATGGTGTATTGCGTATGGCATACGGCTTTTATCGCCACACATTTATACACATGTAAATCAAAAGTCAAACATTCAAATTCAAAACGAAAATCAAGTGTAAAACGCTCCATTTTTGCGTTTTCCGGCAGCTCCTGCGTTTGGATGCTCGTTTTCAAAATTCAAAAATTGTACAAAAATTAGTTCGTTGGTTAGTTAGAGGTTGTACAACAAGTAATTCAATGTAAGGTTTGAGAACTGAACCAAACTCGAATTTAAATCGATAAAAAGACTAAAAGATGTTCGTAAAGAAAGACGTGATAAATCATGAATGATGTAAATAATATAAACATAGGAAACGATTCGAGAGACAGACAGAGAGAGAGATTATGACTTACGCATAGGTAAGATTGTCATTGGCATACATACCATCCTCTTGGGTGCGGATTATGATCGGGTGGGAGCGTGGACCGTCGCCCACCGAGGTGCCGGCTAGCACCCAGATCTTGTACTCGGTCCAGCGCTTCAGTTCGTCGAGCACGATTTTGGTCATGTTAAGGGTGAGCGTGGTGGCCTCGTCGTCCTCGCGACCCACCTCGACGAACAATACCTTATAGTAAATGATGCGACCGTTGGAGCGCTCCGCGGGCGGCAACCAACTGAGCGAGATCGTCGTCGAGCTGTTCGCTACGGCTGTGATATTGCGTGGCGGTGCACCTGGTACTAATTACATAATATAGATGGGAACGGTACGTATTTGTGTGGTTGTTTTTTCGATTTGTTGTTTTCGATTTTTCATTGTGGAAGTATGCATAGAAATTTGCGGTAATGTATTATAGCGTTCAGCGATTAGCGTTAGAACCAAATCAAATGTTCAAACCAAAAACATGTAATGAAAGAAAGCACAAAACAAAAGGGTTTAATAAATGGCATAATGGTATAAGTACAAGGTATAAGTATAAGGCATATAAGTATAAGTTTGCGTATAATCAGGTAATCAACTCAAAACTCAAATCCGAAATCGAAAATCATTCAAGACATAATTTATTTCCAATGGTTTATGCAAATAATGTTGTTGCTTTTTGCTCTCGAGAAGCCTTTGGTTTTGCCACTTCTCTCTGTGATTGTGCATATTTTTTGGTAACGATTTTCAGCTGAAAGTAGCTCAAGTTCGCCTAGAACTACAAGAACTACATAAAGAAGAGTTCTAAAGATAAAGATGTAAAGACATGCATATTTTACACATAGAAATACTGCAAGAAAATACTTTAAACATTTAATCGTGCATGCTAAGTAAGGGGCAACTGCAGAGTAAATAGATTCATTAAGAGGCTCACACACACACGCGCATACACACACACATAAAAATAGGCACACACACATTGATGGCATAACAGTTTATGTGAACATTTAATTTGCATAAACCATGTGGCCCGTCTTGGGGAACTCGAGTGCCGTATTAAAAAACATATAAACTAGAAATGCGAGACTTACGTATATAGAGACATATATATTTATCATATGTATGTGGCACAGAGTGATTAAATGCTATGCTAACATTTATAAGTGCTAGTGCTGTAATTAAATGCTGGCCGAGCAATAATATAACAATTAGGCAAAATGCTAGAGTTTGCACAGGATGCCGAGGCAATGAAACGAGTCAATTCGCATGCGAGAATACATTTCACCGGACGGCAGTAGAGCCACCGGAACCACAGCTAGACTAACTACGTACTTTAATTATGCGCCAAATCATGCAGATGTGCAGAACGTGCAAATATGGAAACCAAAAGTGATGGATGCAAGTGCTTCGCAAAGTACTTCTGGCTACAGTTCATCTCTCTCGCGCTTCTCCATTTGAATCTATTTGGAAATCAATTACAAACACAAGCAAGTGCAAGACACCGACAGAGTGATAAAATTGAGAGTGAGAGATACAGAGAGAGAGAGAGAGAGACAGGATTTCGGGTTTTGTGGCTTCGGTTGCAGTTGCACTCGAATCGAAATTAGACTTTTGACACATGCTAAGCGTTAGTTGCAATTACTTTTCTCCTCGTTTCTCATTTGCATAATTAAGCTGCTGCAACATAAATTTGATAATGCAAATAATATAATACATAAATTTGGTATTTTGCACGATTTAATTCAGCATTCGCATGCGAGTCGCATATCAATGAGTTCCCAAATTAATTTAATTCCTTGGCAACTGCAGGTGTAACTGTTGTGTGCTGATGTTTACAGTGTTCCCTTGCTGGCTTTGTCTTTCTACCAACAGTGCAGAAAGGTCTGAAAGTGCTCTCAACTGATTTCGAATTGAGTCATAATATTATTTATACTCTCAACTTTCAAATATCAATTGAGAGCTCGACAGACCATCTCCATGCTGTCGAGCTTGTGCCTAGTTTGGTTTGGTTTTGTATATTCGGGTTTATAGTATAGTATAGTATACCTAGCTAGGCTGTTGTATGTATGTTACGTATAATCTTAGGGAGCCAAGTGAAGTTGGTACAGATGTATTTGTATATATGTATGTATGTATCGATAAAGTTATGTAAACTGAACTATTTCGAGAGAAGAATAAACTTGCAAGTAACCATAGCAATCACATATCATACAATATAATATAAGGTACATAGGTATATAGTAGTAATATAAAATAGGTATTATAAGTTAAGGCAGAAGAGTGCAATTCATCACACACTTTTCTCTCACACACACACACACACACACACACACATGTGTCACACTGGAACACACACTCCTTCAGACCATTACCTTTCTCTTCCGGTTTGCCATAAGATACAACAGAATCAGATACACACATACACACACACACACAACTGTATATATGGTATAAGTTATCAACTGAATAAACAACTACGTTCATTATGAAATACATATATGTAGTATATATAGGGCGTTATATATAAGTCATATGGTTTGCATATATATATATATTAAGTTGTATGTTTCAAATATGTTCAACATAAAGTATAGTTTGTCGGTTTTACTTAAGCTATAGAAAGTCGATCGAATGCTACGGCTTAATAGATTTGCTCGGTTTCGGCTGGGTCCTAACTTAGTTGTAATGATCGTTCAACCACTTACCATATTGCTTGGTGCGTACGGGTATGGGGGGCGTGGTTGCGCCCTCGCCGCGCTGCGAACGTGCGGCCAGCCAGATGTAGTACAGGGTATCGGGATACAAACCATCGAGCGTGTAGGCCTCCGAGTTCGAAATGCGCCTGTGGAATACCGAGTATTATTTGATTAGTATAATTTGGGGGGGAGGCAGCAGAGGGAGCTGGCAGGTTTGGTTGCTGCATTAACTCACTTGTGATGATCATTGTTGGCGTATGTGTCATTCCAGTAGAGCTCATAATGGACGATGTTCTCGCTGGAATGCGTCGGCTTGGACCATTGCAGTGTGACTGCGGTCTCGCCGATATCAGTGGCCCGGAAATTGCTCGGTTGTGATGGCACACCTGAACACGGCGCACGACATCCACGTACGTCCACGCACACGCACACATACGCATGCAGACGTCGTGGTCGGGGCAGAGACACGTTTTTGCACGTGCGCACATATTTGGTTTTTGGTTTTCGGTTTTGGTTCGTTTGGTAATAATGAAACGGAAATTACGGAAATTAAATAAAATACAAACAAATCAATGCGGCATTTATTTATATATGCCAATTTCTGATATCATCCACAAACACCCACAACAGACACACATACACAGCGAATGAAACAAATGGCAGGCGCCCTATGGCATTGATTGAATTGCAGGCTCCCCAAATGGACTTATGCGAGCATATCGCATTTAAATTTGTTTATATCGCTCTGTTTGAATTTACCCACGCATTCCGCGGGTCTAAGCGGAGCTAATATTTTGGCTTTTCGAATAATTTATGCGCCCCAAAAAATTATAATTGCACTGGGTCCGAGTTGGTTATAGTTTTCAATTATTTGCGAGAGCTTCACTCGATAAATTCAATAAAATATTCTTTTATTTTTGAAAATGTTTCTTTAATGCTTTAATACTTGAATCTTAGTAGAAGCGATCAGAATATTGTGTCAATCATAAGCCCTTAAGTGCTATGCCATCCTTGTATAATTGCTTCAAGTAACTTTAATATCTGGTCAAATAACTTGCTTTCAACAGTGCAAAATATATAAAATTTCATTTCATAATATCAATTTAATCTTTTTTAATCTTATGGAAGAGAAACTCTTTGCTCGCATCTGTGAAAAATTGAATGTTTGCAAATTTGAATAGTTTTTTAGCTGCAATTGCGAATGCAAATCTAAGTAATCCCATGCAATACAAAGGACTTTCTGTCCAGGGGATGGAGGCAAGAGTAGGAATATGGCAAAGGAAGTGTAGTGTGGGGGGCAGGGGTTGTGGAAGTTTGGCACAAATAAAGCTAAGCGCATTATGCAACCGCTGCAAGTGCAACAAAATTCGGTGAAAGCAACAAATTTAAAGTCAGACTATAAACTGCTGACCAAACCACACAAAGCCCTCTTAGCCCTCTCGACTCTCTTGCCCTCATCCCGACTGCCCCAACGCCCGTGACCCTGTGAGACCACAAAGCGACATATCAGACGGAGTATGGCAAATGCAATTGCTTCAGCAGTCAAACCTAATGAATATTTGCTGCTCACACACGCACATCTTCACACACACGCACATTTCACACACACGCACAATTACACCTTCTTAGCCACACACCCACAGGCTCATTTATGTTATGTTAAAATTGAATAAATAAATTCCTTTTTTTCGTGGAGAAAATTATTATACAGTTTAAAGAATTTCTCCAGAACTCTGGCTACCAGTGTGGCCAGATTTTGTAGAGGATTAACTGCATGAAATACCTTTAAATAGTTAAAATTTAATATCAAAGGTTTTATATGAAAATTTTTCAACAAATAAATGAAACCAGCTAGAATAGCAGATAAGCATCTGCATCGAGTTTTCTGAAAGCCCTTGTAATAGTGTTGCCATATCGATGTTGGAATGCCGTCAGTTCACTTTCTAAAAATATTCTATAATCCCCATAGACAGCTTTATTTTTTTCAGTTTCGTTCTTTTACCACTTCAGAATTAAATACAAATTTTATAGCTGGTTGAAACGATGCTCGTTTTTCAGATTACTTATTGCTTTGGTTAAGGGAAAGAATTATTTCAAATAATTTAAGCATTTAAACATTAATTTTTGCGCTTTGTATACTTTTAAAAATTTTGTTAGAAGCTGTGCTGACAGATAACTGGAAGGCATATGATGTAAATATTATTATATATACAAATCTATAATAAAGAATGTTGATAAATGTTGGAAATTACTTCAGAAATTAGAAAGAAACGTTACCTTTGTAAGATTGGCAAATATGTGCTATGGCCATACTCTATGCCATACGATACGATCTGGTACGACTTATTTTCAGAGTACTGTAAAACTAATTTGCGTTGCAATGGACATGACGACGAACACTATTACATCGATTCGGCTATTTATGCTAATCAATAATAAATATACTTCATAACGTGGCAAATGTTCCCTTCTGCGCGTTACAACCATCTGATCTGATCAAAATGTATACACTCTCTGGAGGGGTAGTATAATTAGTTTTCTTCCAAAGCAAATATAACGTGAGCGTTTGCGTACCGCTTTCACTGGACACTTGACTTGATAATTAACTAATTGGTATAATCTCTGATCAATTAAGTAGCACATGTCAAAGTGCTCTCCCAGCGAAACAATCGGCATTTGATATTCAACATTTAACACTGTGTTTGAGTGCCTGAGTGTGGGTTAACTAATTGGAACTGACTGAGCAATCAATTTTCGGGGGATACTGTCACTCACCTTGCTGTGTCTTCACCTGCACCGGCGTGGACATGGGACCGGCTCCCATTGAGGTGTAAGCCTGCACCCGCACCGTGTAGATGGCGTGAGGTGTCAGCTCCGATACGGTTGTCAGTTCACTGTTGTCAATCATCTGGGAGTTCCAAGAGGCCTCCGGCTGATTCGAATTGGTCGTGTAGTACACCTTGTAGCCCTGATGAAAGAGATGAGAGTAGGGAGCTAAGTCTCACGATGTACATATGCAGTGCTGGAGTTATAGTCATATAAAATGAGCAATCAGGCAAATAAAGTTAGCTCAGTGCATATATTTTGTAAAATTTGTCACTTCAACTATCTGAACACTTTCAAGTCAAACAAAAGATTTGCCAACGCTTTAGTTCTGGTTTGAGAGTAAGTCGAAACCTCAGCCATCTTTCAATTAGCCTCTGCAAGTGGAACCTAAAGTTTATCGACAGTTTATTAACCACAATAGAAAGCCGCAGCTTCTGCGACAAAACAAACGCATGCCTCAGGCCTGCTCTGGAATCGAAATCTCATGGGCAGGCCATAAACTGCTTAGCAATCGCCGAGCTCTGATAACCAAAAATGAAATATGGATTTGTGGTCTAAGATTTGCGAACTTTATAATTTTGGCATTGCGGCGAGGGCAGTGGCTGTCGGCCGTTGGCTGCTGGCTGTTAGCTGTTGGCAGTTTGCAGCAGCAGCAGCTGTACGAGACGCACAACAAAATGCTGGAGACCACAACAATTGTGGCCTAGCACTTGACTCGATCAACGTGCTCCACAGGCAGTTCCGCAGCTGGGCGGAGCGGGGAGCGCAAACGTAGTAAACTGGCTAACTGTGTGGCTTTGATTTCATTCGCACATTTGCATTTAAACGTTTCGTTGGCCCTGGCTGCGCCGGGCCTTCGCCTCCGTCAGACCTGCTCCCTCGTCTGCTGGCCCAACGAGGCTAACGACATTTGACAATTTTCTAGGCAACTCCTTCCCCTGCTGTTCACTGTGACAAAGTGTCGACTCTTGGCCTGGCCCGGAGTCGGAGCCGGTGTCGGAGTTGGAGCCTGAGGCCCGGCCTGGGTACGGTCTGTTGTTTAATATGCGCACTTGATGCCAGGTACTTACGGTCACTTGTCCGTTGGGCGTCTCTGGCGGCTCCCAAGTAATAACCATTGTGGACGAGCTCAACGGGCGCACTTGCACATTCCGTGGTGCACTTTCCATTTCTGAAAGAGTGGGGGAAGATGCATATTAGTCTTGTTAACACTGCCCAGGGCTATGTACGTATTTATTTTGGCTGCAAATAACAATGGACAGCTGTGGACTTGCAAACGATTGGAATAGCTTTACGTGAGCAAAGGGAAAACAAAGAGCACGACTGTTAGACACCTTTCACTTACTTATTATGCTCAATCTTGAATACCAACGAATTTTACGAGTTTACAAGAAAACGTCTTCTGATGCAATTACTTTTTTGCAAGCGAATTATACTTAACGCCTCTGGCAATAATTATGAAAATTTGATTCTTGAATAACTTTTGTGTTTATTGATCGATTGAATTAAAACTTACTGGACAGCTTTAATTTGTAGTTGTGTGTAAGTACACCGAATAATATAATATCTGTATAATAGCTGTATCTACTCGCAAGATAAACGAATAAAATCCACTTTTGGAATCGCTAGGCTCTTAAAGTTTGAAAGAGGTCCTTAAAAAAGCTTTGCTGCAGCATTTTAAAGTACGAGGTGTGTTCAAAAAGTAAAGTGACTTTGTATTTTCAAGAAAAACTATTAATTTATTTATCAATATTTATGTTGTCCCCTTCAAAGTAATCCCCCTCAGATACAATACACTTATGCCAACGGTTTTTCCAATCCTCAAAGCACTTCCCATAAGCACTTTTCGGTATAGCCTTGAGCTCTTGCAGCGATGCAGTCTTTATCTCTTCAATCGTTGCAAATCTCCGTCCTTTCATAGGTCTCTTCAGTTTTGGGAACAAGAAAAAGTCACATGGGGCCAAATGACCCTTTTGAGTAAATCTGGGTCGTCGTTGACGTCATTCAACAGCTCTTGAGCGATGCTCATGCGACGGTTCTATTGGTCAAAATTCAGCAATTTCGGAACAAACTTCGCTGACACACGACTCATACCAAAAACGTTTGAAAAAATTTCATGGCACGAGCCAAGCGATATACCGACATCTTCAGCAACTTCTCTGATAGTGATTCGACGATTTTCCAAAACAATTTTCGTCACTGCTTGAACGTTTTCATCAGTTGTTGACGTGCTTGGGCGTCCAGAGCGAGGCTGGTCATTGGCATCTTCCCGGCCATCTTGGAAGAGTTTGTACCACTTGTACACATTTTTTTTACTCAGAACAGTTTCACCGTATGCCACTGTCAACATTTCAAGTGTTTCAGAGCACTTAATTTTATTTTTTACACAAAATTTGATGCAAATCCTTTGATCCATATTTTTCGATAGCAAAAAATCGCCGAGCTCGCAAAATAACTTGTAACTTTACGCCTCTCACAACCAAACAAAAGAGGATGTTCCATTGAAACTTGGTACAGATGTTAGGGGAGAGTGTACCAATATAACAAAGCAAAAAAATCGATAATCGAAAATATGTTGCCCGCGAAATTTGAAAAGTCACCTTACTTTTTGAACACACCTCGTATAGAGCAGAGTCTTCTTAGCTGAGTTGTGTGTGTTTGCAGGACAGACAGACAATATTCTATATTAACCAATAGGCTCTGCTGATCAACAAGACATACACTTTCTGCATGTTACTTTTGCACAAACTGAAGTCAGCCTCTTCACTACATATCGATAGCTGCAGGGTATTCACGGGAAAGGGAATATTTTTAAATGCAGTTCATTTTTTTAATTTTTTTTTTAAGTTTGCAAAAAACATGGAACAATATCGCTGGCCGCTTATTTTGAATTACCAGCACCTTCTAATGCTGCAGTTAGTAACAATAATTTGTTCGCCTGAATTCAGTGCGTTGGCAAATGAGTCACAATTGTTGTCGATCATTCACAATCAGATGCACTTTAAATACGACTCCTCGGCGGCCATCCCTTCGCCCTGCCCTCGGGTCAGTCATGCATATGCAATTTGTTAAATGAATTTCGGCATTTCGGCAATAGACAGTTTGGTAGTTTGGAATCAAGTACAGAACGGAAGGGGGGAGTGGGGCAGGGCTGGCTAACGCTCTGTTGAACCAAACCAAACGGTATTAGGGCACACACAAATGTTTTGCAATGCAAACAATCATCCATCACAATGCCTGCGATGTGAGCTCTTGTTGAATTCATCCCGTCCGTACAGGACAGGACACACATCATTGTGCAGCAACATTTTTGCATTGCTGCCACGTCAAGTCCGGCGCAATGTAGTGCGAATTTTGCATTTATAATGTGCTGCATCGCACAACACAATACACACAACACACACCCAGCACACACACAACTGAATCCAGCTGAGCACAGCGTACACATTAACTGATTTTTGTTGTGTGCAAAACAATGCGAAAACGAACCCGAAATCAGCCCAGAAATCTGCCCGTTCCAACAGAAGTCACAGCATATGCAATGGGCATATAATTCGCATACCCTTTCAGATTTACTCGTAAGGGGAATGACGACTGAGTGAAATTCGTTATTAAAGTTTTTTAGATAATTTCATTCAAAATATTTTAACTATATTGAAGTCTTAAGTTTAAATTATGTACGAGTATAAATTAAAACATGTAACTTATACTTTTTTTAAAGTTATATTTTTTTTTTTTTTAATCTCTCGCCTATGAAAGAGGTATACCTAATTCCCATGGTCTGCTGCTGAGAATTATATTATTATAATTCTGAAAATATTTTCTATTGTAAAGAATTGTAATTATTTTGCACTGGAAAGTTTAACTTTAATAAAATTAAAAAAATATACATTTCTCGAGTTCTGCTAATAATTATAAGCGTTATAGATAAAACTATTTATTAATTATATCAAATTTTATTTGCTTTTTAAGTGGTCTACATTGATGAAAATTAATACTGTTCTAAACTACATCAATTTCAAAGTATTCAAATTTTATTTCAGTCTGGAAACTATACAAGCATTTAAAATAAATTAGGAACATTTTTAAATCTTTCTATCATTTTAAGTTTATGTGATGATTTGATTGATTTATGATTTGATTGATTTGTCATAAGTAGCATTCAGTTATCCATCTCAATGTCTATTTTAGTTTTAAAGGCCCAAGCAGGGCATCTGTGTGGTTGTGCTGACGCTCTGACCGCATTCACACATGTTTGAAATGCATTTGCGAGGCGTGAAATTGCCGGACAACTGCAGAGCAACGACAGGCGGGACAGTGGAGTTGCAGCTGAAGTAGAAGCCAGAGGGTGGTGAGGCGATGCAACAGCCGCAGTAGCAGCAGGGCGAACCTGTGCTAATTAGTGGGAACAGCATTGATCGCCTCAATTGCTGACAGGCGAGTCTGTAACTGAGCAGCAGCTGCAGCGGAGGGTTGCAAATCAGGATCTGGTTCTAGATTGGGGTCGGAGTTGCGCTGCCTGGTTCAGGCACTTCCTTTTCTTGCGCCCCGCCCCAATTGGTTAATGGCCAATCAATAAATTCCAATTCTCACAATTTTACTGCAATATCTACATGTGCCACTGCAGCGTTTTACCCACAATTTATATCGCAGGCATCTCATCTGTTACACTCAGTGTGTTGCACACACACGCACACACTCGCACACGAAGCTATCGCCGGATAGAGCCGACGTTGCCATTGCCATTTGCCGGTTCTGGGCTAAGATTTGCATGCAGCAAGTGCGGGCACTCAAAAATTGCAATAGCTTTTGCCAAGCCAGCCGGGCCTGTCTACCCGGGATGCTCCTCCCTCCGTCCGTCCGTCTGACTGTCCGCCTGCCTGCCTGCCTGTTATGCTGCCAGCTTCTTGGTTGTGTGCGTCGTCGTCGTTGCCGTCGCCGTCGTCACGTAAGCTGCATTTAAGATCATATACATTACATACGGATACGCTCCATTAATATGTATCCCTTGCATGCCTGCCTCACGCCTACTGCTTATGCCACTAAATTCTTAGCAGCCTCCCACACACACACACACACACACAAACACACACACATGCACACAAGCTGGCACATACGCATGCGATAGCATGTGCAGGTCCTGTGACCTATGCACATGGGCACAGGAGCTGTTAAAGATTCCACTGTGTGGCTGTGTGTGTGTGTGTGTGTGTGTGGGTGCAAGCAATTGTGTGTAGGTATAAAGAGTGCACATTAAAGTTAAATGTATTAGACCATATTACACGTATTATGGCCAAATTGCAATACAAGATAGCAGCTACTCTCGGCTCTGCAGCAGTCTGTGCAGACTGAAGACATTGTTCGAGAATTGTAAACTAATTTGGCATTCGAGTTTCAAATAATTGAATAATGTAACATGTCTACAATTGAAAGACACGCGAGGAACGAGTCGAAGGTTGCATTTCTTGGCAGTTACTTGCAACAACTTCACTCAATCGGAATAACTACATTTCACAGAGATTGAAATGGAGAAAATATTTAGGAATTAGGAAAATTATATTAACATACTAGCAAACCCGACGAACTCCGTTTCGCCACCAGATGGCTATATTTCTCCCAGTCGCTCTCCCAGTCCCTCTCCCAGCCCCTCTCCCAGCCCCTCTCCCAATCCCTCTCCCAGCCCCTCTCCCAGCCCCTCTCCCAGCCCATCTCCCAGCCCCTCTCCCAGTCCCTCTGCCATACATAACATTTTTTAAAACAATTTTTTGATAATTTTTTAAGAGATTTTATAATAATAATTTATAATAATTTTTTATTTATTTATTTTTATTTTTTTGAGAATAAACTTTTTAGAGATTTGTCAATCAAATTTAATGCCCTCCCCTTTTTATACCATTTACCCATTGAAAATGGGTAAAAAATGGTATATTAACTTTGTGCAAATGTATGTAACAGGCAGCATCAATAGCCGAGTCGATTTGGTCATGTCCGTCTGTCTGTCCGTCTGTCCGTCTGTATGAACACACAGATCTCAGCTATTAAAAGAGCTAGAGGCACCAGACTTGGTGGGAGTGTGCGTGTATTCAATACACACAAGAAGTTTATTTCAAACTTGATGTGCCACGCCCACCGCCTCCGCAAATCGATAAATGCGTATTTCGATTTTTTCCAAATAATTCAATAACGAAAAGAGATAAACGCACCAAATTTGGTAGGGGGTTGTCTTGCAACATTATGCAGAAGTTGGATTTTAGAATTTTGGATGCCACGCCCACCGCCTCTAAAAAACACATTTTTATAGTTTAAAAGAAAACTAGAAAAGCTAGAAGCGCCAAATTTGAAAGTAAGGTGCCTGGTAAAATTCCGGAGAATGTTTGATTTTCAACTTTTGGATGCCACGCCCACCGCCCCCACACTATTGCATTTTAAGAAAAGTAGGGAAATAACAAAACATTTTTTTTAACACTCTTGTAGCTTACCATAGTACAGATCTACCCTATAAATTTCAATCCGATCGGACAATAAAAACAGAAGTTATAGGCGCGAGAAGTTTCCCTTACATCAGCAGAGGCCCGACGCCGACGCCGACGCCGACGCCGACTGCGCACGCCGACTGCGCACGCACAGTCGTCGTGTTGTCAGTGTGCAGTCGGCATGTGCCATTAGCGTCAATGCATGTGAATTTGTCCTCGAAAATATGCGATGCGTTGTTATTCGCCGAATAAAAGTAATTAATATTAGGAATTAGTTTTTAACAGCGAAAGGTAAATGGTATCTTACTGTCGAGTGCACTCGACTGTAGCTTTCTTCACTTGTTTTTTTTAAAGCTTAGCGCTGTGATACTGAAATTATCCATGAAATTGTCTGCTGATTTTATAAAAATTCTTAGGCATAGGTTTTTTCATTAAACTACAACTATTATTTATTTTTTACATCTTGCAAATGTACTTATTTATTTTATTTTAATTTATGTTACTTCGTGATATTGTTGAAACTTTAGATAGCATATGGGTCGCATGGGCAATGAAATATGCTCAGTTTTAAGTGAATATTTTGAAATCTACCAACATTGTTCAATAAGTTCTGTAGAAGCTTTGGGAAATATTCCCCGTTTCGGCAAAAATACTGTTTAAGCAGAAAGACATACATCGATGTTCTCGACAGCTGATATTCATAAAAAATATTATACCTTTTAGAATTCGAGAAGCTTATGTGTGAAAAATGTACCGGAATTATTTTAAAATTATCTGATATTATCCATATGGATTTTTCAATTCAGTTTTATTGATATTTGGCCAATCAGAGCAGGCAATTGCGGGCTGCAGGCGCCTCAGCTTTAGCACCTGCTTCCCTACCGAAAGACTATGCGATGCCGCTGCCTCATTAGATGCGGCACTTGTGCCCGCTGTTTATGGCATTCGATTGTTGCAAATTCCCGTTAAAGCCATAAATAGCACTTTGTCAGCTGCTACCTAAGCTGGAGGCGAGCAGCTCGGGCGACACGTGTCATTATCCAGAGACGGCAACCTGCTGCTGCCAGCGTTGCTGTTGTTGCTGCTGCTGCTGCAGAAATGCTAGTTTTTCTGCACTTGCTATCGAAGGAATATTTCGAAACGATATTGGGCAGGCGATAAGCATAATTGCAGCAATAAAAGTTTTCAACTTTTATACGACACGCTGCAAAAAGTAAAGCAGGAAAGCGGAGCAAAAAATAGGAAAATCCCATGGTAGACGGCACGCTGGGCAGCAGCAGGAGGTGGAAGCAGTGCTTACGCGCAATTGCCACGACCAAAATGGCGTTGCACACACACACACACACACACACCCGCACGCACACTCACAGCCAGGCACACGCATGAGCCCGACAGGCATACACACACACACACACACATATATAAACGCATAACAATGCAAAGTTTATGCGTTGCCTGCCAAGAGGAAGAAGGAAGGGGGGGGGGGGGTTAGGAGCTGTGGCAGCTGCCTGTTTACTCACACATACGTCAGCTGAACGTGCTATGTGAATGTGTATGTGTGTGCGTGCGACGCAGCTGCGTATGCAACGCTTTTCAGACATTGCATTTACCTTTGATTCTCGGCTAGAAGCTGCTTTAACGGTTTAACGGGCTTAATACAGCATGATAAGAGGCACAAGGGGGAGGGGGGGGGTGTGTATAATGTTATGTGAATGCTACTCATGAATTGTTATTGAAATTGTTTTGGCCATCAAATTTTGTTTGCCGGCAAAGAAAAAGGCTTAAGCCGTACTTACTTGTGCCACCAAATGAGAAATCGCCTAAGGTTCGCATTTCGAGAGGGAGAAAGAACAAGACAAAAAGACAGTGAGTAAAACGAGTTAAAGCCCCGAATAAAAAAAAAACGAAAAATAAAAATATATATAAATGTATATATATGCTGGGAAATATCCTGTGAGCAGCGTGTAGAAAGGGAGAGACAAAGAGAAACTGTTAGTGGATTCAGCTCTGCGCAGATTTCGATGGGGCACTTCTACGGGAGCTTCAGGTTGCATTTAAAATTGCAAACCCGTTTCAGTGCCCGGTTCTGGATGTAGTACCGGGGCTCTACTTACTTGTCTCACCGGTGGTACAGGTCGCCGGGGCCGAGGGCGGACCGCGTCCAATATTGTTCACGGCGATCACGTAGAACTCGTACTCCGTGTAGGGGCTGAGGGCGCGCACTACGTAGTACATGGTGATGATGCCGCTGATCTCGCTGAATGCCTGGTTCGCGTTCTTCGGCTTGTACTGGATCACATAGTACTGCAGGTCTTCGGGTCCCTTATACGACCACTCCAGACGCACCGAGGTGGCCGTCACCTCCGAGATCTGCACGTCCGTCGGCGCCGTCGGCAGAGCTGTGGATGGTTGTAAGAGCTGGTCAACTCGTTGCTTGCGAAAGCAACTTCTGGTTTTCACTCACATTGCACCTTGACAACGGACACGGCTTCGATTTGGCCCAGCGAAGAGGCGGCAATGCACGTGAAGTTCGCGCTCTCCTGAATATTGTTCAGCTGCAGCACATTCCGCCCGATGGGTATATCATTCTCCGGTGTCAGATCGTGCGCGCCTGCAGTGGAAGATGTTGTAAATGGGAATATGATATGTGTACTTGGCAGTTGCCATTGCCCCGCACTCACCTTTCATCCACTTGACGTGCGGCATGGGAGAGCCGACTGCGATGCAGGAGAGATTCAGATTGGAGCCCAGCATCACCTCGTTGATGGGCTCTGGCGGGCGGGAGAAAGTTGGCGGCACGCGACGCACCTTCACATACAGATTGGTGGCCTTCGAGTGCTCCGTGCCAATGGAATTCTCCGCAACGCATTCGTATTTGCCCTGATCCTCTTCGCGGCTGTTGTTGATTTGCAAGATGCCTGAAAGGGAAAGAAGGTGTAGATTTCAATTATTTAGCTGCGCCATATACCAAATGCCATCTGCCGTATTGCCTTAGGTAGAAAGGGTTTGCTGGGGTCCATTAGAATTTTACCTACTGTCCAAACCTTACAACAGGTCTATTGCGCCTAATCTGCTGACAAGACTTTTGACACCTTGACTTGATCCCCTTTCACACCCTTCGCGTACCTGTGCCGCCTATAAAAGCAGCAGCTTCGCGCACTCTCAGCTCAGTTACTTATTGGTCTGCAAGGACAACGGTACAGCAATGATACTGCCACAGTTATTGGTGCTCTTCTCCGGCTTCTGGACTCTGCGCTGTGAGACCTACGTGACGCTCAACAATCACATAGAATCGCCAGCTTTTGCCGAGCAGTTCGAGATGATCGACTTGCTGGACTTGGGCAACAGACCGCAGCGCATGGCGCAGCCCCAGGAGCTGCACAACTCGGCTTCAAAATTCCTGCTAGAAGTGTACAACGAAATCAACGAGGAGCAGGAGCCGCAGGAGGTGCTGCATCAGCGCCACAAGCGCTCACTGGACGACGACATTTTGGTGACCCGCGAGGACCGCCAGGAGATTGCCAACTGCAACAGCATCTTGACCTTCGCCAGTCGCCCCGGGCCGCAGGCTGAGCGGCAGGATCTACACATCACATTCAACACGAACGATGTACCTAAGGATCTGCACCTGGTGCAGGCCATGCTGCGTGTCTACAAGCAGCCAAGCGTGGGGCAGCAGCAGCGCAGGAATCTCACGGTCTCCATCTATCGACGGCTCTTCAGCCACCAGCGGGAGCCGGACAATGCTCCGGTGTACCGCATACTGCACTCGCTGAATACCACGACAGGCCACAAGGGCTGGCTGGAGTTCAACCTGACGCAGACACTGCGCGCCTGGCTGCTTCCCAATGGCCTGCAGCAGGCGACGCGCCACGAGCTGCGCATCGCTGTCAGCGGCGAGACTGAACTGAGTGCTCGGGGCATTGGACTGGTGGCGCCCCAGGCAGCTGCCGGTGCAGCCAAGCTGGAGCCCTTCATTGTGGCCTACTTCAATGGGCCCGAGCTGCTGGTCAAGGTACAAAAGCTGCGCTTCAAGCGCGAGCTGCAGAAGCGTAAGGCGACACTGCCAAGCGGACATCAAATGCTGCAGCCGCCGTCGGCGGATCTGTACAGGCCGCCGCAGTCGTGCGAGCGACTCAACTTCACCGTCGACTTCAAGGAGCTGCAAATGCACAACTGGGTCATTGCGCCCAAGAAGTTCGAGGCGTACTTCTGCGGCGGCGGCTGCAACTTCCCACTCGGCACCAAAATGAATGCCACGAATCATGCGATTGTTCAGACTCTGATGCATCTGAAGCAGCCGCATCTGCCCAAGCCCTGCTGTGTGCCCACCGTGCTGGGCTCCATAACCATACTGCGCTATCTCAACGAGGACATTATCGATCTGACCAAGTACCAGAAGGCGGTGGCCAAGGAGTGCGGCTGCCATTAGGTAGGGGGAGAGGAGGCTCAATTTCACCGATTGTTCCAACGATAGTTCAAGGATATATTCGATGATGATGACTGCAGTATCTCAAGTCAAGCTAATATTGCTGAGACTATACCTTCCAGATTGACTTGGATTTTTATACTGAACAAGAACCTATATCTATTATATAAAAATGAATCGCAAAATGTGTTGGTAAGCGCATAACTCAACAACGCCTGAACCAATTTGGCCAATTTTTTTTTTAAATTGTTCGTTGAAGTTCAAGGTTGGTTGGCACGGCGAGAAAAATTAGAATTATTGCTGGGAAAACCGTTAAAATGGCCATTTTCTTTTTCCCATACAAATTTTCCGGGCCACTTCAAGTAACCTTTCACGAACACGTCAAAGTAAAACACACCTAAACACATTATTTGTAATACATAAACAGTCTACTTTTGCTCACCTAGCAGCAAGGTAGTTTTATTTATTTTAAAAATTTAAAATCCCTCGGCCACTAACCTGCGCGTTTCTTTTGTATTAGTTTCGATGTTGTTATCTACTTTTTATGACTTCAAGTCATATCAAAATTAAAAAAAAAATGCCTGCCACCAAATCAACTGAGTTTGCTTTTGTCATGGATGGTTTTTTTATGGTTTTAAATTATAATTATTTCTGGATAAACCCTAAAAATAGCCATTTTCTTTTTCCCATACAAATTTTCCCGGCCACTTCAAGGAACCTTTGACGAAAACGTCAAAGTAAAACACACCTATACACAGTTTACATAATAAATAGTTAATCTAATTTTGTTCACCGAGCAGCAAGGAACTTTAATTTATTTTAAAATAAATAAAAGTACCTTGCTGCTTGGTGAACAAAAGTAGACTGTTTATGTATTACAAATAATGTGTTTAGGTGTGTTATACTTTGACGTGTTCGTCAAAGGTTCCTTAAAAATAAAAATAAATAAATAAAATATTATTAAGCAATAAATTTGATTATAAAATCTCTTAAAAAAATTATCAAAATTCTTTTCAAAAATGTTATATACGGGAGAGGGACTGGGAGAGCGACTAGGAGAGGGATTGGGAGAGGGATTGAAAGAGGGATTGAAAGAGGGACTGAAAGAGGGACTGAAAGAGGGACTGAAAGAGGGACTGAAAGAGGGACTAAAAGCGAATGGGAGAGGGACTGAAAGAGCGAATGGGAGAGGGACTGAAAGAGCGACTGGGAGAGGGACTGAAAGAGCGACTGGGAGAAGGATTGGGAATAGTATTGGGAGAAGGACTGGGAGGATTGGGAGAGGGACTGGGAGAAGAACTTTGAGAGCGACTGGTAGAGCGACTGAGAGAGCAACTGGGAGAAGGATTGGGAGAGGGACTGGGAGTGCGACTGGGAAAAAAATTCGGAAAGGGACTGGGAGGGCGATTGGGAGGGCGATTGGGAGAGGGACTGGGAGAGGGATTGGGAGAGGGATTGGGAGAGGGATTGGGAGAGGGACTGGGAAAAGAATTCGGAGAGGGATTGGGAGAGGGACTGGGAGAGGGACTGGGAGAGGGATTGGGAGAGGGATTGGGAGAAGGACTGGGAGAGCGACTGGGAAAACAATTGGGAGAGGGACTGGGAGAGGGACTGGGAGAGCGACTGGGAAAAGAATTGGGAGAGGGACTGTGAGAGGGACTGGGAGAGCGACTAGGAAAAGAATTGGGAGAGGGACTGGGGAGAGCGACTGGGGAGAGCGACTGTAAGAGCGACTGGGAGAGGGACTGGGAAAGGGACTAGAAGAGGGACTGGGAGAACGACTGGGAGAAATATAGCCATCTGGTGGCGAAACGGAGTTCGTCGGGTTTGCTAGATATTTTATATAGACTTTTAGCAACTGGCAGCTCTAACTAGCTTAAGCTTTAAATACAATTTTTATATATAATATAAGTTATTTGCTTTCAGCCAAAATCGTTCACATAAGGTTAAATATCTCCCTCTTAACCCCTTCGATTCGCTTGCCTTATTTGTAAGTACTTTGCTAAGCAGGCAGAAAACTGTACTCATTTCTTCCAAGTCATTTTATGGGCCCATGTCGAAGGGTCGTGCATAACGTGTAAGCGTATAAGTAGTCTTAAGATCTTAGATTTATCAATAAATTTGAAAGTCAAAGTGTGCTGGGTGTTTGTCTCTCGGGTGTCTGCTCTTGCCAGGGACTTTAATGGCCGACCCACATTATGCTCATTGGCTCATAAAACGGCCCGAATTCACCTTCCTTTCATGTGCTGGCGACTGCGACTGCGACTGCGACGTCGGCGGAGCTTCGAGGAAGCAACACATGAAAATTAACACAATTTTTATACGATTTTAAAGGCTGTATAAAAGTTATGACAGTGTTGCGCGCACGGACGACGCGTGCAATCTGCTCCCGGGTCTATTAAATATCGAGCGCACTTTTCCGGCATATTAAGCTAATGTGAACGACACGTCGCACACACACACACAAGCGCATAATGCGTCATAAACTGTCGAAGTCCCGGCATTATATTTATATGACCAATAAACAATGAAATACGCAGTACGAGGCTAATTCCGTCCGCCACAAGACAATGCAAGCCACGCCCACGAATGCATACGAATCAACAGTTTTCCTATTAAGCACGAAGTTATGGCTCAATGTGCGTGCGTGTGATTGTTTTAGGGCAGTTAATCAGCATATTTCGGGAATAACCATAATGTGGCAGCAAAAACAGGCCGTAAGGTAAGGCGGTAAAAAATACTTGGGGAGTTTTTAAAACAAGTAAAAATGAGTGAAGCAATCCACAGTCGAGGCTGCTCGACCCTAACATACCATTCACCCTTAAGATATTCACTCCAGATAGTAAAATAATTTCTTATGCTAAATACTAGAAACTTCAAAAATATTGCATATTCTCTATATATATTATTAGTAGTTGCATTTTCGTTCAGAATAAAAGAATAAAGTTATAGCTCGCATCAACATTTTAATTAGTTTGTAAACTCATTATGAGTTTTGTACACATTTTATTCAAGCTCTTAAAGCATTTTCCAATTTAATTTTTTAAATTTCTCTAATAAATAAATAACAAAATGTATGAAATTTGTATTTTCTCCGCGCTTTCTGAATTAATTATCTAACGTTAATATTCAATTTGCGGATGGATACACCCAATTAATCAGTTTATCCATTTGATATGTGCACCTGAAATTTAAGTTATATATGCAACTATATCTATAAAATAAATTTGCCGTTGTATGTGTGTGTGCTCGTTTATGCATGCGCATTTGGCGGCGAATCAAATGAAAAATCCGCATGAAATTTTAATGATATATGGAAAACTATTCATTTGCACATTTTTATGTGGAACACTTTCTGATTTTAATCGCTTCATTATTTATAGAGCGCATTTTTGCGCGATAAAAATTGCCGCGCCGTTTATACATATGTACATATTGTATTGTGCTTGTGTATCACGATTTCTTTTCGATTTATATTATATTTTATTATTTTTCCGGAATTAATTTTCCAATATTCAGCACAGAGAATGCAAGCTACAAAGTCAGTGCGATTGGTAAAGATACTCTTACAGACGACAGAAGATTCAATTCTGCACGGAAAAACATTTTTATTTTTTTTTTTTTTTTTAAATAGTTTTAATTAGCAAATTTCTCTTTATTGCAATAAAGTCTCTCATTTTTCAAGCAATCATGATGGAACATAGCAGGTACCTTATTTTTTGGAAAGTTGGAACGATAAATCGCATAAGAACCATGCAATCGATATTCGGCACGCAGGTTGGGTTTGATTAAGTTTTTTTATTTTTATTTTTTGCAAGATTTTTGATCTGAAATTTTTTCGGAAATTTCAATAAAAGCGAACAGATTTTTGGTGTTTATTTTGGAAATGCGTGAAAAATCCGTGATAAATTTGTATGGCGAGCGAGTGAATTTGGCTCGGGTAATGTAAATAAAGTATTCAGAGGCATTCAAAGCGACATATGCTGAACTGTATGAGTCCTTTGAGTTTTTTTTTGCCTAATTTGATGTTGGCCAATTAATGAAAATGCTTTCTGCTGTGCTTCGTTGCCTTTCAACAGTTGAATGCAGCACGAGAGTGACAGATAGCAGAGCGGGGAGGGGACCAAGAAATAAAATAAACCACAGCGCAAAGAAGTGCAATAATAGCGGGGAACACACTGACTACAGTCGAGTGAATCATTTTAATGACTTGTGTTGCTCGCCCCACAGGACAGGATATAGTACTATGTAGTATAAATTGTAGAAACGGCGAGCTGTACTAAATGTTGCAAATATCGTACACCCATTCGTGTTTATTATGCGTGTTGTTGTCTTTTTTCTGCTGCAGACCCGAATGAAATACATATAAAAATAAAATGCGCGACGAAAGGGATGACGACTGACGACTGAGAGGAGAGCGGGGAAAGTAGAGGAGGCAGCTGGGTGCACTACTAAAATGATGCATACGAATAGATGATTGCCACGCGGTTTTTACTCTCTGCACAGCCATTTTGGCCAACGGTTTTATTTCTACTTTTATTGCAGTTCTTTTTATTTTTATTATTGTAGTTTTGTTGTTGTCGTCGTTTCGGGCTGTTCACCTACATGCATCAAAGTTGATTGTTGTGAAATTTATTGCATACTTTCTGGCGTGTTCGCCTGCACATTTATTACGCTTGTTGCGCTTCACCCGCAACCAATTGTTGTTGCTGTTGTTGTTGTCGTTGTTGTTGTTTAGAAAGCATTGAACCATTCAAACAACCATTAAATGCCACTGCATTTTAAATAATCGAAACACTCACACTCGACTTACTGAGTAGCATTCTTTCATTGCTTTCGAGCTTAAACATGAAATTTTGATTGCAATTTATGGCGGCAGCGAGTTTCATTAAAATCGCTGGCAAGCTCCAAAAACATTAACATAAGCTGCACGTGCAATTGGCGGAGAGACCGCGGCTCGAGGAGGGGCGGCGGTTTGTAAAGGGTTTGCTGTGTGTGGGCTTGACTCTGGCTATAAAAATAAAGCTGTGTTCCATACAACTGGGCGTCGTCGCCCCTGGCCTGTTTATGTGCGTGTCCTCGGCGTGGGTGTGTTTGGGCAGGGGATTGGGCGTATGCGTGTGTGGGTGTGACTCTTATGAAAATTAAAAATTCTTTGAAGCCCCATAAAAGCATATAATAAAATAAATGGCGAACTTGCGGCTAGGAGCCTGACTCTGAAATACGCTTGAACCAGAATTAAAGTGAACTGAACTAGTTCAGGAACGGCAGTCGAAATTAATTCGTTTAAGTTTGCGATATAAATGCATTTGTTATGTTTTACTAAATTAATGCAAAGCAAAGCGGTTTATGATTGCTCGAATTATTGGAATATTTCCAATTGAAATCCTCTAAAATAATTGTTGACTAAGGAATTTAATAATAATAAAAAAGATTCGTTTTAATTTGGCTTTGGATATAAGATGATACACTCATATAAGTGCAAACAATAATTTATAATAAATTTCACAACTTGAAGAATCTTTGAATTTCTGTTTGAAATGGTTTAATAATTAAGTTGATCAACGAAGTTGACAGCTAAGGAGCTTGAAACACACACATTTATCGAGAGCCAATTATTTGAATAAATATTTTAAATATTTGCGTATTTATTTATATGGTTTTAATTATGAAATAAATTCAATAGTACAGTACACTTATGTCATATTAAGTGGACCTTCTTTAATTCTATTAGTGCATCCGTCTTAAAGCCCAATCAACCGCAGCGTGTGAGGGCTGAAACTTTGCCATTGAACTAATCTAATGAGCAGGGCGGGGACCTGCGAAGCAGCTGGCGAACCAGTTGCAAGCACTGCATTGGATAGAATAATGCTGATTTCGAGTATATACTCTAGGCCGCAACGCACTTAATCGAATCAAGCGCTGGCTGGCAGGCTGGATGGTGTGGATGAAAATGCTGATGGTATGCAATGCGGAAGCATGAAACGGAACCATTCCAGTAAATCCCTAGCAATTCTGTGCGCTCCGTTCTGCATGTAGCAGCTACGCATCGCTGAATTGCTGGGGCTTTTTATGGCCACATGGACTATTTAGCCAAAGTCAATCACGGCAAAAACAAGCGGGCCGACAGACGGTCGGGCGGAAGGGCAGGCGGGCAGGCAGAAGGGCAACCGTGTTGGCAACGCGTTGTCGTCTTTTGTGCCACAGTTGCCGTTAACAACAGGCGCGAGACAATGGAGCTCCCAAAACGCGCACACAGACACGACGAAACGCTCTACTTCCCCTTCCATTTCCCCGCGCTCTCTCTCTCTCTCTCTCTCTCTCACTCGTTTCTCTTGCTACACCTCGCTCTATGTACATGGCACACATGTGGCATGCCACAACTGCACTTCCGCTTGCGCAGTCATTTTCATATTTTGTAACTTCCGCTGCCGCACACATACATACACACGCAAGTCGAGAGAGAGCGAGAGAGGGAAGGGCAGACAGAACGAGATGGTGGCCTGACTGAATCCCAGCGCAGCTAAGGCGTGTGCCAAATGGGATTATTAATTAAATTATGCTTTAATTTAAGTAGTCCTCGACGTCTTTGGTTGCAATGCCATATACTGTCGCCCCTCCCGCTCCCCTCTCCCGACTCCAACAAAAACTTTCAATTTTGGACTTATCGCACTCTCGAATAAAAGAACGAGAAATATTAAAAACTCGACTGACCCCCGGAACGGGCACGTCGTCGCGATGGCAGCTCCCCAAGTGGCCCGAGCGGGGAGTGCCGCCCCAGCTCCGTCGAATTTCGGCCAATTACTGTCTCGTTTTCAGCTGAAGTAACTGTCAACTCTTTCGCAGGGTGGTCCTGTCAGCGTAGGGTGGCTCATAATTTAAGCATTAAACTTTCTCAAATGCTTTCGAGTCGACTTGCCTTAACTACAGTTTTACAGCTCAAGTAAATAATTGCGAGTGGAGCTCCCCCAGCCTCACTGCGCTGGGACTGGGGTCGGGCGATTGTAATGATGGGCACAGCAATTAAAGTTATAGTCGCTAGGGCAGGCAGGAGGTCTGCTCGGAGCAGGGGAGTGGGTTAACCTGCTTTTAAAGAGGCTGCTGCTAGTGTATTTCAAGTAACAACAGCGAGAGAAAGGGAGATCGCACATAAAAATGCCAAAAACAACAACTTAAGAGTGTATGTGTGTGTATATGTGTATATATGTGTAAGTGAGTGTGCACAACAAATGCACAGCTCGGAGACTGCGACAAGGTGTGTTCGTTTACGAGAATGCCCAAGCATAAAGATTAACCTGCTGCGAGCTTTATGTGCCGACAATACGGGCATTAAAATTGTAATAGGCTATTGCCGTTGTTAAGATTGAGGACCTGCCTCGTCTACCAGAAGCTTAATGTAGTTCTCCAGCATACACACGAGTGCATAGCGAAGACTTTCAATTAGTAATTGGCTTTGTGCAGCTTAAGCTTAAGTCAACTTTTTCTATAGTCGATGGAACCAGAAGGAACATTTTCGACATTATAAGCGATATATATTAATGTATATACTTGTCTATATTGCTCGTTAAACAGAAATACAATATCAAGAATATTGATGGAAATACTACGGCTTAAGTGGGTGAATGGTATTTTAAAGTCGAGCGTGTGTAGCAGTAGCTTTCTCTACAGGTTAAACACTTGCGGAGTGTAAGCCAAATGTTTACAAAACAGAGAGGGAAACGTACCATAATATTATTGAAAGATTATAAGTTCATTATTATAAATTATATTAATCTGGTTATCTGTCCATCTATAGATAGTAATACATAACTATCTATAATTAATGTGATGCTTATTATTTTTCACGACATCGTGACTCAAATTAATACATTATATATATTCCTTACTTATCAAATTTATATCAAAATTCATAGAGTCGGGCTACCTTAATATACACACACTTATCTGCCATAAATTAATGTATATGTGAAAATATTTTAAAGAAAAAATAATTAAAAATGTTTAATCTTCTAACAGTTTCCACGAACTATGAAAAGAGTGTCTTACTGTAATTTCTTTGACTTGTTCTTTATTATGTTTATTTCTGACTATAATCGTATGGACTCACACAGGCTTGAAATATTTCTCGATGGGCTCGATTCCCCGAACTGCGTAGAAAAGTACTATGCGAAGTTATGAAGTTTATGGCGCCAACCTTTCGCCTGTCCCGTAGGGTTATTCAATTCTTAGGTCGATTCTATGACAACCCTGGGCCATTTGAGCGTTGCTGCGGAGGCGAGGGCGACACTTGTGCCGGCTTCTGCGTAAGCTCATTGCCCATTCCACGTGCTGGCCATTAAGACAATTGGCCAAGGCAAAAACCAATTTCTGATAAGCCTCTTTTGCTTAAAAGCCAAATTATGTTATTTGAAAAATATTCGCTATACCTTTTTCCCCCTTTCCAATTGCTGTTGTAGTTGTTGTTGTGTATTTCTTTCTGCTTCTGTTTTATTTCGCCAAGGCGAAACCCCAACCCAGTTATAAAGTAATTTCCCCAGACGCATTGAACCCTTCTAAAAACGAGGAACATGGTCAGTACAAGCCAGTGCAGGTTGCTCCTGTTCGTGTGGGTTTTCTTTCCCCTGGTCTTCTGTGTCTTGCTTCTTGTGTTACTCGCTTTTTGTTGCTTTCCTTTTTTTTTATTATTTGTATTTTTTATTTTTTATCGAACAATACCCTCAGGGACTATTTGCCGGGCCTGGTGAATAAAAGTAAAGGTATTATGCTCAATATTATTGGCCGACTGTCTCCAGTTTCCGATCTCTTCCGCCCACTCGGCCATGGCACAAGTGTGGACGAAATTAACTATCAACGGCAATGCGGCAATGCCCCGAAGTAATTTTAAATAAAATATTTATAAACGTATTTGCGCACTGACGTGCGACCGTTGTCATTGGCCGACGGAGAGCAGACAGCGGAGAACCGAGAAAAAACCAAATACAGGCATGGACATTACCGAGAAGCCTCGTGTCATACCCTTTGCAGGGCTATTAGGCAGAGGGCTATTGGGGGAATTAGCTGCAGTGATAGGCGCAACTGCTGAGGAGACCCTCGCTGCAGTAAAACCGAATGTGCGATTTTCAATTGCAGCTAATGCGGGTACTCTCTGAGTTTCCTTTGGAGCACTCAAAATCCAATTATCCGCGCAGAACTGGAAACCCCACGGAATCAATAAAATCGTAGGGCAAGTCTTTGTTTCGTTCCTCAGATGCATTTCACGACAATCTAATAATAAAATGCTCTCGACAAGGGTCCATAATAATCATATTAATAAGTCTTAAAGCAAATGGGGCGTGGCCGAAGGCGCAATATGATTGCAGCCCGAGTTAGAAAGAGAGAAAGCGGGAGACTTGTGGAAGGGCCCGGCAAAATGGATCCCGAGGCGCTTTATTAAAATAATAAAGTTCTAATTTAATTATGAAGCGAGTACAAAGCGAATGGGAAGCAGCAGCAGAGGCAGACAACGTGCTATGTGGGACGTCGGACGTCGGACGACGGACGACTGTGCGAGTTACTTTTCATTTTGATAACTCACGTACCCCTCCCGAGGGTCTTAATTAGCAGGCGGCGGCCGTATAACCGAAAAATCAACGCGCCCCAAGCAGCCACGGCGAAATAAAGGACCATAAAGTGCTAATTGAATAAAACGGCACATGACTTGCATAACTGATTATGAGAAGTAAAGTATATATAGAGGTATATAGTAAACTTTATATCTGTAGTGTGCGTCATTGCTATGCAGCCCAGAGCGGAACAGAACCGAACCGGAACCCTGCGAAACCAAACCAAGCCGAGGCGAACCCGTCCGCGCCTCGAGCGAAAATTCATTGCATTTTCATAAATTTAAAGCCTGCTTTAAGACAACAGCAGGGACAGCGACAGAGAAAGATAGACAGAGAGGGAGAACGCGTAGCAGAAGGAACCGCTTAGAGACGTTTAGGGCACCCAAAAGGATATTTAGCTGGCGGAAATATTTTTACGTTTCGTTTAACGTGCCAAAGATGGCGGCTGTCTGCATGGCGGCCTGCTGGCACCTATCGCCCTGCACTCCCCTGCCCCGAGGCAGAACCTTGCCGTTCGCCACACGGCAATCCAAAAGTCTCTGGAAAGTTGCTCGTCCCACGTAAAACTAATTTAACCCGCAAAGTCCACGGCCACTTTTGTTCGTGTTACGCTAAATTAGTCGACCTGCCTGCCTGCCTGCTCGCCTGCCCGCCTGCTGGCCAGCCTCTGGCATAGACAGAGAGAGACAGGAAGATAGATAGAGAATGGTATGGGGTAAAAACGAATTTGTTTCAGCCGGAATACAAATATATAGAGTACTCCATGCTTGCAGCATAGTCCGGCGGGCGCCAAACACATATACCATAAAAAATGATTTTACCTTGGGGAAATTTTTGCAACAGTTTTTAATTTGTAATGCGCTACAACCACTAAAATAAAGTGGTTAGTTCTTTTGCCGGGTAATTGCAGTCGGGCAATGGCTACGGCTCCGCAGAGTTGCTTAGGCTTACAGGAAATGTGAGCGGCTGCAGCGAAGTTGGTCGAGAAACTACCATCAAGACGAGAAGGTATATAGCTTGATCGTTCAATCCTATGTTAAGTAAATCAGACTGACAGTGAACAAATCGCAGGCATTAGTGCCTAAAAGCGAAATAGAGAGGGAGAAAGATGGATGCAGTTGAGTATGCCTAAGATGATGAGATATGAAACTAAAATCACCCTTAAGATGCAATCCGTTGGGACAGAGATAAAATTGCAGGCATCAGTTTATTACAGATTAAGACAGACAGCGAGAAAGAGAGACATGGATAAAGAAAGAATTCGGATAAGAAAGTAATGGAAATAGATAGAAATGGAAATGATTCAAAAAGCTGTTTTTACTTCTCGAGAAAGAAATCGTAGAAAATATAAATACAGATAAACAAAAGAAGACGGAGAAACTGTGAAAACAAGAGACTAGGAAAATGAAAGTAGTACAGTATATTGCTTTGATCAGTCAAACGGGATCATAAATACTGCAGACAAGTGCAAACAGAGGAAGAGATAAAGTGAGAGGGAGAAGAGAAAAAAAAAGTAAAAAGAGAAGAAAAATAAGAAATCGTCTGGGTGAGGATGAAATGAAAATAAGTAGAGGAGGACAGAAGACACAATAAATATACTGCTAGATAGAAAAGAAAAATATAGAGAGAACGGAAGGATCGACGGACCAAACGACAAGTTGGAATGAACGAAACGATCCCGATGTGGTTAAACCATTCATAGCATATCAGAGTAGGGTGCATGTCGAGTGCGCACCTGGCCGAACCCTCATTTGCGAACAGTCAATTGTTTAGCAGGTTGTCATTAGGCGGGCATCCATTTCATTAGCATTTGCAATTTTTACCATGCTCCACACGTTTCGAATTGCTAAAGCGGCTGACCAGCTCGACGCCAGGCAGGCAGACGCGGGCTTCCGGCTGTGGTGCCGGCGTAATACGATGCGGGGACAGGTGAGGCTTGCAGAGGTGCCGAGGGCAGAAGCCTGCTAGAAGGCATTGTTCCCGGGCTGATCGGACAGTCCGCCTGTCACTGGCACTTGCAATTGTAACGCCGCTGCCTGGCGCTGCTCCTGAACTGAGCAAATATAATCATTGTTATCGCGGCGCTGGTCTGTCGGTTTCGGTGCGTTGCCAACGCGCGGCCATTGATGTCATTTTAAAAGGACTCTCGCTCGCTCTCCTAATGCATATTAATGTCAATATTAATGTCAATATTTGTGCTTCTAATGACCGCCGCACGGGGCTGTTGACGGCTTTGTTAGTTCTCTCGCCGACGTTTGATGTGTCGCTCATGTCAGCGGCAGCGGCGCTAACGACATCGTCACCGTCATCGAGCATATTCCGTAATTAGAATCGGCCGACAACACGGCGAAAAGAGCCCGTAACCCACAGAGCACCCCCCGCCATCGTATGCCCTACCCGCCATTAGCAGCGCGTTGAAGGGCCGCCGCTTGATTAAAGGACCTGGCGACATTCTGTTGACATTTGTAAAGTTTCTACCTACCTAATAAGATCTCCACTAGCCGGGCTCATAAAACAGCCGCAGCTGCCCGCGAACTAAGAAGGTGTCTCTGCCCGTACCTCTTAGCCCCTTCCGCTGTGCTCGGCAGCCTGGCGCCAAGGACCAACTTTGCCATTTGTCAGTCCTTGGCGTGTAAAGGAGCTGCGGCAGAGGCAGGGACGGGGCGTGGCAGTGGCAATAGCAGCTGGCAAAAGTCAAACGTTAACTAAGCGCCGAAAAACTTGCGACACAAAATGCGGCGAAGCATAAGTAAACTCCTAAGAAATTCAAATGAGCGTAAGCGCAAAATACTAAAAAGAATGGTGAAAAGACGCTAAAAAATGGCAAAAAAGGAAGACCAAGGGAAAAGGTAACATCGGAATCTAGAATTTTAATAAATGAAGTCGTTTCTCAGCGCAACGGGTTCCTATCCAGCATATTCGCATATGCCCGATGATAAACATCAAAGGAATTGCTTAAATTAATGTTCATACGTTTGGGACTCACTGAGGGAGCTAAAGAGATGGAGAGGGAGATGGAGGGGGATGCGACATTGGCAAACAATAACTTTGAAGTGATAAAGTTGTCTGTCTGTCCGGAATGCAAATGCAAATGGAGCCGAAGAAGCTCGCACAACTGTTGATATTTATGATTTAATAACTGTCAGGCGTTTCCTGTGGCAGGCAACAACTTTCCACTGCTTAAATTAAAGGGATATTGGGAGCACGTGTGTGCCATAGAGTTGGGAGCTGCGACAATTTCTTGAAATGAAAAATATGCTTGATGATTGAATTCGTTTCTTATTATTGCATGCCTTCTGCGGCGCAATTTTAAAAGACAAGATGATGTAGTTTCTGGCAGGCCTTTGCTGATTTCCTGAGTGCAGATTTATTATGAATTTGCCAAGCATATTATTTGCAGAGAAAATCTCAAAACTTTTGTAAATCAAAACGGAAATGTCCCTTTGGAGTGTCAAGGGTCTTAAACGATTTCAGTATAACATGCTAAGCAAGATTATGGTACTTTGACTTGGTGGCATTAAACAGTTATTATATTTCAATTGAGATAGGATATAAAATATATGTAAGTATGATTTCTATGTGCCAGCAAAATTTTAGAAAATTGTTTAATGGCTCAAAAATGGTAAACTTCTGTTAAAGCTTCTATTCCCTGCCCAATTATGATAACAAGAATTATGATAAGAATATAGATGCAATATCTCTCTCGCTCAGGCACTCACCATTATTTAGGACATATCTGGGATTGGTCATGTCCACCTTGGTCTGGTTCTTGATCCAGTAGATATTCGGCGTGGGGTTGCCAATCGCTTTGCACTGCATTTGGACGGTGTGACCCACTTCGATGACGCGTGTGCCTGGACCCTGCGTTATAACCGGAAATCCTGCGGGTGTTTTATCGCCTGAAATGCATAAAGAAAAGTTGCAAAATTTTAACAAAAGCAAAAGCAGAGCGAAATTGCTAAAATATATGCGAAAATGGGTTTCAAAATTATGTTGCATAGAGCTGAAAATAGCAACAATAACCACGCACAGGCACACACACTTTTTTTTTATATATAAAATATATGCATATACATACATATGTGTGACATGTTAAAAGTTTTTAAAGGGCTGGCCTATAAAATATGATTCAGAGAGAGAGAGAGAGAGAGAGAGAGAGAGAGAGAGAGAGAGAAAGAGGGGGTAGCAGTTTTGGAAAACAATATGCCGCAAATATATGTGCACTCACACACATACAACCACACACCTCCACACACGCGCAGTCATAAAGTATTGTTTTACACGACGCTTTTATAAGCGGAAGTTGCCGTTTTTTAAAACGCTCGCGCGCAGCACTGTCGACTTTTGTTGCCGCTTTCTACGCCATTTTGTAACTCAAACAATGGCGTACGTGTGAGTGTGTGTGTGTGTGCCAGTGCGAGTGCTAGTGTTGGGGTCAGTATTTTTGCTTGTGACAATTTTCTTTTGTGACACACTTTAAGGGCTTGGCATTCGCACTCGCATTCGCAGCACTCGCATTGCTATTGTGTGGCAGGTTTAAAGCGAATCCGCAACTTGCAACCAAGTGGCAGCGGCGGCTGCTGCTGCTCTCGACTGCATCTTTCAAATGAACAAAGCTCATTTACATTTTCCAATTAAATCCAGCAGTCGACGCGACCCGCGTTGCGCCTCCGCGCTGCCACACCGCCCCGCTTTCCGCTACCCTCTTGACCCCTGCAGCTGCAGAGCTGCGACTTCGGCTGCGGCTTCAGCCCGTGCTGCAACTGCAACAGAAACTGCAACTGCTACTACGACTCCAATTGCACAGCTGCCGGATGCTGTGTGCGCTCTCACGTTCTGCTCCGCCCCCACGGCGTTTTCTCTTGGCCTGGCGGTATTGCTACTATTTAACGTCGTTTGCTTTGCAGACTTTCTAAAAATGAGTATTTTTTTTTATTATTTAACATATTATTAAAATTATGTATTTTTTATATTTTAGATGTATATTTCTAATTTTGTATTATAATAAAATATTATTAGTATTTATTTCAACAATTGAGCAGTTTTATTTGTAGCATGTTCTAACGAATTCTAAAAATAGACACAACTAGACATACAGTTCACAGCTAGAAAACACCGGATTATACTGAAACTAAACGCAGTATTTTGCATGCCTCAAACATTGCATTTCTTCACAGAATACAATTTTTTTCATTTCTATTATTTTGTTCATGAAAGCCAGCCAACCAATCTAGTCTCATAACTTAATTGCAGTGTATATTTAGTCGGGGAATATCTGATAATGTTATTCCCATTCTTTTTTCAGCTTGTTATTTTCATTTGTGCATTTCACTAAAACATTTAACAGCGGCAGCAACTACAATAAACGTTTCTCTGTTCCTTGTTCCCAGTGCCCAGATCCTTCCCTTTACCAACCTCGCCCCCGTCCTTGCCCCTTCCACAAGCTACTCCCTTTCTTACTATCAGACGTTTTGTTGTGCCTTTGTTTGTGTTTTTCAGCGTGAAATTAAAATTTTTAACACAGAGACAAAAAGCGCGAGCTGCATGCATGTATTATAATGCACACACATACACAGTGCCACACACATGGATATGTGCATACATATGCATAAATGCAAAACAAGAAGCGCTGCAACAACATCGTCAACAACAACAACAACGACATTGATGTTGACATTTGACGTTGCCGTCATTTTCGCCTCTCGACGTCCTCTTTATCCATCCGTTCGCTCCGTTGGCATTTTTCAGCCATTTTCCCACTGTCTATGGCTTACCTCCAAATCCTTTCCCCCTACTCCTTATCTACCGAAATGCTTTGGTCTTTCGGGTGCTTGGGTGTTTTATTTATTGTCACACACATACACACTAAAACGGACAGAATGGAGAAAAACATCACAGAGAGAAAGAGAGAGGGAAAAATATGCCAAAAATTAACAAATAAAACTTTTTATTAAACAAATGCACAAAAGTGTATGTGTGTTCTGCTTAGCCGGCAGATGAACGAGTTTGCTAGTCTGTGTGCAGTTGTTCTGGGATGAAAGAGAACATGACAAACGGACAGACGAGCGGACAGACAGCGTCCCAATACAAAGCTCTAAATAAATATGACATAAGGCTGTGGGAGCAACAGATTTTCGCTCTTGTTTGGAATAAATGTTACAGCATTCGAACCGAAGTCAAAGCAGGCACAACTGGCCTGCACACACGATATGAATGGAAGTTTATTGAATACCATATACGAGGTGTGTTCAAAAAGTAAGGTGACTTTGTATTTTCAAGAAAAACTATTAATTTATTTATCAATATTTATGTTGTCCCCTTCAAAGTAATCCCCCTCAGATACAATACACTTATGCCAACGGTTTTTCCAATCCTCAAAGCACTTCCCATAAGCACTTTTCGGTATAGCCTTGAGCTCTTGCAGCGATGCAGTCTTTATCTCTTCAATCGTTGCAAATCTCCGTCCTTTCATAGGTCTCTTCAGTTTTGGGAACAAGAAAAAGTCACATGGGGCCAAATCCGGTGAATATGGTGGCTGAGGCATTATTGTGGTGTTGTTTTTGGCCAAAAAATCTCTCACAAGCGATGCTCATGCGACGGTTCTTTTGGTCAAAATTCAGCAATTTCGGAACAAACTTGACACACGACTCATACCCAAAACGTTTGAAAAAATTTCATGGCACGAGCCAAGCGATATACCGACATCTTCAGCAACTTCTCTGATAGTGATTCGACGATTTTCCAAAACAATTTTCGTCACTGCTTGAACGTTTTCATCAGTTGTTGACGTGCTTGGGCGTCCAGAGCGAGGCTGGTCATTGGCATCTTCCCGGCCATCTTGGAAGAGTTTGTACCACTTGTACACATTTTTTTTACTCAGAACAGTTTCACCGTATGCCACTGTCAACATTTCAAGTGTTTCAGAGCACTTAATTTTATTTTTTACACAAAATTTGATACAAATCCTTTAATCCATATTTTTCGATAGCAAAAAATCGCCGAGCTCGCAAAATAACTTGTAACTTTACGCCTCTCACAACCAAACAAAAGAGGATGTTCCGTTGAAACTTGGAACAGATGTTAGGGAAGAGTGTACCAATATAACAAAACAAAAAAATCGATAATCGAAAATATGTTGCCCGCGAAATTTGAAAAGTCACTTTACTTTTTGAACACTCCTCGTATGCAGGGAATAAACAAATCTAATGAAAAACGATTTCATTCTGACTAGGAAAACATGCGAGTATTGCATGTAATGTCAATATCAATTCTCTATTGCTGGCGCTACAATTCCATTATATTTGAAACTGCAAGTAGCTTCAACTTTAAATTCACGTTATCAATTATTCAAAATATTCACGTTGTGGAAATGTATGTAACATTCAGAAGAAGCGTATATATATTCTTGTAGCTCAAGCTAAATTTCGTATCGATGATAATTTTTTAAATATGTTACTGGTATTTAAAATACCATGTTAATATACTTCGATATATTCGATGTTGTTATTAACATTATACATATAAACTAATCTTTGTTTATCAATTATATCGTTTAATATTGCTATATTATGTAGGCATTTATTTGTGGGAATAAGAAAATAAATATTTATCGATATTCAAAAGCGAAATCATATTTTTCCAAATCGAAAATATTATCAAAATAATTGTTTTCAAAATATTAATCAAGTCTAATCGAAAAAAAATATATCTACAAAATATAGACGAATGCTCAACTCGATAGTGTTTCTCCAAGCATAAAAATGTATGACTTTACTTTTTAATAGTAACACTAATATTTATTTTTTATGTCGGGACGGCGCGTACGCCATTCCCGGCTACCAAAAATTACACGCACGAGTTATTCACATTAGGAATAATCGCAGAGGTCAACTCAACCGTAAAGTGCAATGGTCAAGCCTCACTCCGGAGGAACCGCCTTCGTGATCACGGTTAACCTCTACGCCAGGTAAGTATGCTTAACTCAGGTATAGTCGGGGGTTACTATGAAGCAGCAGCAAGAACTGTTTGGGAATTGTAAGGAGTAAGCTGTACAAATTTACGCTGTAGGATATGCAATAGTTTAATAGGGGATGATGCTTAGACATAAAGGTAGGAATGGAAAGACTGAGAAAAACTCAGTAAACAAAAGATTTTGTGAAAGGAAAGAGATTCTACGGGGAGGTTTTCATGGTAAGGTATCATTGTATCTTGGGAAGGAACTAAAGAGAAGACGTGGGCCTATAGAGAGTTACACATATTCAGTTTTAATAATTAAGACTGTTTCGGGTTATTCCTGACTCTTAGTTCAGCAAAAATCTCATAGTCAGTTCTCATAGTCGAGGTTTCCGTTAAGATTTCTAGAAATTTTACTCAAATTAGAAGAGAAATTCAAATTTTGGCTGTTACTCTTTAGTCTGCCGGCAACAACATTATAGTCATTGTTCTAGACTAAAACATGCGACTCGACTCTTAAGTACCCTGCATTAAAAATGCAGGACAATTTTCGGAAAAAATTCGTTAGTATTTTAATTAATTTTTTTTTTAATATTTTAATGTAATCATATTATGTCGAAAATGTCAAGCTATCCTCATAATAAAATAGAAAATTGTATTCTTAAACAAGTGAAGAAAGCTACAGTCGAGTGCACTCGACAGTAAGATACCATTTATCTTTCGCTGTTAAGAACTAATTCTTAATATTAATTACTTTTATTCGGCGAATAACAACGCATCGCATATTTTCGAAGACATACACATGCATTAACGCTAATGGCACATGCCGACTGCACACTGACTACACGACGACTGTGCGTGCGCAGTCGGCGTGCGCAGTCGGCGTCGGCGTCGGCGTCGGCGTCGGGCCTCTACTGCTGTGAGTGAAACTTCTCGTGCCTATAACTTCTGTGTTTATTGTCCGATCGGATTGAAATTTATAGGGTAGATCTGTACTATGGTAAGCTACAAGAGTTTTAAAAAAAATGTTTTGTTATTTCCCTACTTTTCTTAAAATGCAATAGTGTGGGGGCGGTGGGCGTGGCATCCAAAAGTTGAAAATCAAACATTCTCCGTAATGTTACCAGGCACCTTACTTCCAAATTTGGCGCTTCTAGCTTTTCTAGTTTTCTTTTAAACTATAAAAATGTGTTTTTTAGAGGCGGTGGGCGTGGCATCCAAAATTCTAAAATCCAACTTCTGCATAATGTTGCAAGACACCCTCCTACCAAATTTGGTGCGTTTATCTCTTTTCGTTATTGAATTATTTGGAAAAAATCGAAATACGCATTTATCGATTTGCGGAGGCGGTGGGCGTGGCACATCAAGTTTGAAATAAACTTCTTGTGTGTATTGAATACACGCACACTCATACCAAGTCTGGTGCCTCTAGCTCTTTTAATAGCTAAGATCTGTGTGTTCATACAGACGGACAGACGGACAGACAGACGGACATGACCAAATCGACTCGGCTATTGATGCTGATCAAGAATATATATACTTTGTATGGTCTGCCACGCCTCCTTCTGCCTGTTACATACATTTGCACAAAGTTAATATACCATTTTTTACCCATTTTCAATGGGTAAATGGTATAAAAAGCTTCAACATATTTCCCAAATTACATAAAACTTAATTTGCACGAAAATCGCCATACCGAATCGCCTATTGAAGCTATTCTAGAATATATATACTTTTCTAAGTGGTATTATTTCGCCTCGACTGCATTGCCCAAATTTCTGTGGCTGAAGCTCTGCATGGTGTGATACTGTGTGAAGTTCCCCTCCCCGCCCCCTGTGGACATCAGTGGTGGTGAATGCAGTTGCGTCGATGCCACCACACGCTGGTTGAAGGACACTCCTGTTAAGGACTAAAAAGTTGTTGATTTTGATGCTGATGTTGGCGTTGTTGTTATTGTTGTTTTAGTGGCACCCATGGGCCACATTGTTGTTGCTGTTGTTGTTAGTTGCCTATGCGTTGCCAATTTGAAAATGCAATGAAAAATTCTAAAAGCAGAGAGGACAGTGGAAAGTCCGAGCATGCCAAACTGGCGAACACTTCATTTACAGCGTTACGAGAGGTGTCGACGGAACAGAACGGGCAGAAGAGGGGAAGGGGGGGGGTGGGGTTTGAGCCGTGAATAGGTGGGGGAATTGGTAGAGGGGCGAACGCATCGCTGACCAATGCAACGTGTCGGTGCGTGTGTTGCATGCGTATGTGTGCATTTATAATAAAGCCAAGCAGCGCACAGAGCGTGATCGAGGGAGATAGAGGGAGAAAATGGAGAGGTACAGAGAGAGTGAGAGAGAGAGAGGACAGAGGATACTGCAGTGGCTGCTGTCGTTGACTGCCAAATTCATGTGGCTTTTCATGCATTTCAATTAAGCTGCAGCTAGTTGGCGCTCCCGTTGCCTGCTTCGGAAAGTGTTGGAAAATGTGCGAACAATGTCATACGCAAAGTTGTCGTAGTCCGCGCTAGGGATGGCTGCACTGGCAGACGGGTAGATAGAGCGAAAAAAATGATATACATACGGGGAGATAGACAGACGGACAGAGAGAGCGAAAGAGAGAGAGAGAGAGTGATAGACAGACGGAGAGACAGACAGAGCGACAAACAGACTGGAAGACAGATAACTATGGAGACGGACAGACGCACTGCAAAGGAGACATATAGACGGACAGAAAGGGAAACAGACAGACAAGGAGACAGACAGTCAGGCAGACAGAAAGAGAGACAGTCGGTAGGCAGGGAGACAAATACCGACAGACAGATGGGAAGACAGAGAGACAAACATACAGATGGAGAGTCGGACGGACGAACGGAAAAGTGGACATACAGACGGACAGGCAGACAGAAGAGCAGGGAATAATCGAGAGAGTCATAGACAGACGGAGAGACAGACAGAGATACAAACAGACAGATGGGGAGACAGACAGAGGAGACAAAAAGAGAGAGAGTCATAGACAGACAGAGAAATAAATAGATAGAGAGACATACAGACGGAATGAAATGGAGGCAGATCGGAAGACAGAGAGACAAACAGACAGATAAAGAAACGGACTGGCGAACGGAAAAGTAGACATACATACGAGTAGACAAAAAGAGAGAATCATAGATAAACAGAGAAAAGAATAGACAGGGAGACGGACAAATGGGAAGAAGGACAGACGCATTTGCAAGGAGACTTACAGACGGAATGAAAGAGAGACAGATCGGAGAACAGAGAGACAAACAGACAGATGGGAAGACGGACAGACGTACTAAAGAGGAGACATACAGATATACCAAAAGGGAGATAGACAGACAGCGAGACAAACAGATGAGCAGATAGGGAAGCAGACAGTCGGGCAGACGGCAAATATTGTCGAGCTTTGGAATAGCGTCAGCTTTTTAATGAATTAGCTAATAAAGTCAAAGTAAAGCCATGCACCTGGTCACACTGGGCTCTTCACACATACTCGCAAACACACACACACAGCTCAATAGACTGGCAGTGTCTTGAGAGCGATAAACATCATTAGATGGCACAAAAGCAACGGCACATAAAGCGCTTTATTTGCATGTTGTCTGCTTTTAGGTGCCACTGACCCCCGCTCAAACACACACACATACACACACAAACGCAGGCAAACACACAAAAGCAGAACGATAAGCAGCACACACACACAGGCACACACCTCACACACAGGTGTCAGGTGTTTGCATTATTGAGTCACTTTCAAAGGCGCATTTTCACGCCGAGTTTTTCTCTCAGCTTTTCTCTCTGATAAATATGCTGTTTACCCAAGCAAAGGGGCGGGCGCCTTTGCCATATAGAATTTCTTCCACTCCCCCACCCTGGCGTAGCAAACATTCTGCAGACGCGCGCCGAAAGCGAAAGGCAGCATAAAGTCCGCTTTAAGAGACTTGGCAACTTTTGACTTCGGGTCCTTCTCGCCTCGCCTTTAAGCGGGCGCCGCGTCCGAAGTCGAACTGGCCACAGGCAAATTTGCATATTTTAATTATTCATGCATTTTTAAGATTGATAAGAGGCGCATTTTTTGCTCCCAATCTGTGTGTGTGTGTATATGTATGTGCGTGTGTGCCAGGGGCCAGTTAGCGGGGCGACCCTTGGCTTCCTTCAATTCAACTCCGTTGCTTCGTGTCGCCCCGTCGAAATGCGACTTTTCCTTTGCTCAGCATTGGCATTAGCATTGGCTTCACTGCCGCGGCATTTCCATTAACTTGTTGTTATTGTTAAATTATTAAAAGAGCTGAGTTGGCCAAAGCTTGGATTGTAATTTCTTGCCAACTTAACCCTCAGCTTGCTGATGCCAAGAAGTGCCAAATGTCAGAGTATTAGCGCACAAGACAAGGGAATAGCTAATGACTGAGGGAACCTCTGAGTGAAGGAACGATTTTTTCTGATCTCTGTCGCAGTTGCCTTACTTCTTATTCTCTTACTGTATAGTATTATTTTCTTCTGAAATATCGTAAATGAAAAACAGTGCGAAAGCTATAGATGGTATAGAGATTTTATATTCACAATCACTTCAGCTTTTTTATTTATTAGAGAGAAAAAGAAATATAATGAATTCTTTTAAAAGAATTTATATCAAGTATGGAATATAGTATAATTTATTCTTCCTACCTTAGTGCCATCTGAATCTTAAGGCTCATCGCTTGGAACATACTTGACTTCAGCTACAACATGCTGGCAACTTGTGCAGTGGAAACAATGGAGAATTTCCACTCGGCTGAGTTAGTTAAACTTGGTGTCAAGTTCTGTCGGAATTATTCAGAAAAGTTTTGCAGCCAAGCAATTGAAAACAAATCAAAACACCAGCAGTCAACAATTGTCGAAACGTTAAATGTATTTATAGGCTTCGGATGGGTCCCTTGTAGTACCAGTGCCGGGAAGGAGGAAGACAATTTTCCCTCCTGTCCCTGTCTCTGTCCCTGGCCAAAGCAAACAGTTTGCGGCTGCTTAGCAAAGTTTCGAACCAGACTCGAGTGTTGCTGGGCAGGGCTATAGCCGGTAGCTGGGAGCTGGGAACTGAGGCAAATCCCAAACAAAACATGCTTGAAAATTGAGTGTTTATTGTGTTAAGTAGGCGCAAGGCGAACGAACAGGAATCTGGGAACAGGCTGAGAAGGGAAAGGGCCGAGAGAGAAGCGTGCGACATGGCAAGGAAACGCTGCCTACGGCGCAGGAGAGTAAATAACCGTTTTTTAGTGGCAGCAGCCGGAAAATGGCAACTGCCAACTGGCTGAAGATGTTAGACAATACCAACAATAAAGCCGCAAGTGCCAGCGGCAACGAGCGAGCAGAAGAAGAAGTAGAGAGAAAAGAGATAGAGAGAAAAAAAAACGGAAAGAAAATGAAGACATAACAAAGTTTCATTCACAAGACGCCGGGCGAATTTGTGGCCAGTCAACACTTCCTGCTGCTGCTGCTGCTACTGCTCCCGGCTAAAAGGATGGGCCACACAAACACAAACACACACACACACTCGTGTGTATTTTTCAGTGTGTGTGTGTGTGTGTGTGTGCTTATTGCACATGTGAGCAGTGACATCAGGCAGCCCATTGATCAGCCTAATGAACGTTTGCCTAATTGCTGTCGCTCCACATCGTACGTACTTTGCTCGCAGACAGGCAAACAATTGATTTCGCACTGAAGAGTCCTGCGAGTGGCTCAGAAGGGCAGCTGGAGTGGTCGGTAATGATAGTCGTTAATATGGATACGCCGGCAAGTGCCGGGAGATGCTCGATTGTGTGGCAGAGTCTTGAGAGCTGAATTTAAGCTGCGTTTGGATGCTGCAAGATGCGAGTTATTGAGCTGAGGTCAGTAACTTGCTGTCCATATTAAAGTAGTACATATCATATAGGTATATATGCAAGCTTAATTAACTTGAGTAATTGGAAATTGAAGTTTCCTATGAGATATACGTATATACGAGGTGTGTTCAAAAAGTAAGGTGACTTTGTATTTTCAAGAAAAACTATTAATTTATTTATCAATATTTATGTTGTCCCCTTCAAAGTAATCCCCCTCAGATACAATACACTTATGCCAACGGTTTTTCCAATCCTCAAAGCACTTCCCATAAGCACTTTTCGGTATAGCCTTGAGCTCTTGCAGCGATGCAGTCTTTATCTCTTCAATCGTTGCAAATCTCCGTCCTTTCATAGGTCTCTTCAAGAAGAAAAAGTCACATGGGGCCAAATCCGGTGAATATGGTGGCTGAGGCATTATTGTGGTGTTGTTTTTGGCCAAAAAATCTCTCAGAAGCAAAGATGAGTGAGCAGGGGCATTATCGTGATGCAAAAGCCATGAATTGTTTTTCCACAATTCTGGACGTTTCTTTCGTATTGCTTCTCGCAAACGGCGCATAACTTCCAGATAATACTGTTTATTGACCGTACGACCATATGGTAAGAACTCCTGATGCACCACGCCATGGTAATCGAAGAAAACAAAACTTTGACATTTGATCGAACTTGGCGTGCTTTTTTCGGTCTTGGCTCGCCTGGGCTCTTCCATTGGGACGATTGGGCTTTGGTTTCGATATCATAACCATATACCCATGATTCGTCACCAGTAATGACCCTTTTGAGTAAATCTGGGTCGTCGTTGACGTCATTCAACAGCTCTTGAGCGATGCTCATGCGACGGTTCTTTTGGTCAAAATTCAGCAAAAAATCGCCGAGCTCGCAAAATAACTTGTAACTTTACGCCTCTCACAACCAAACAAAAGAGGATGTTCCATTGAAACTTGGTACAGATGTTAGGGAAGAGTGTACCAATATAACAAAACAAAAAAATCGATAATCGAAAATATGTTGCCCGCGAAATTTGAAAAGTCACCTTACTTTTTGAACACACCTCGTATGCTATGTAAAATTTAATTTTGATATGCAAAATTTATTTATTTTTTTTTAATTTTGTTATTAAGTTTTTGGAGTTTGGATATTATAGTTCCTTTTGCGATTTCCATTTATTCAATATAATTTAACGTTTTCTGTACACACATAAATTCATTTTAGTTAATTTGGAATGTAAGTTTTTTTTATAAATGATTGATTGACGTTATTCTAAATTAAAGTGGTTGAGTTTAGATATACGAGTTCCATTGGCATTATGCAATATGTTATTGACAGTTTGAAGTAAGTTTATTTTATCTTTTAAGATTAGTAAGTATTTTTAATTTACGACTTTTGACTAACTGACGATATTCTATAGTGCCGATGCCCAAATCTGGGAGTTTCGTTCCGTTATTAGTTTTGAAATATGTAATCGCCAGTTTTTTCTTTATTTTTAAAATATTCAACTGTCAATATGTTTATTTAAATCATGCCTTTTATTTAATTTATGAAATTGAATTTAGTTTAAGTTTTTTATATAATTTACGGTTTGGTGATTAATTTTATTGGTTTTAAATATTAATATAATAATAATGATGGTGAATAGATTTTCCATATTCAATTGCAATGTTTGAGTTCTGTCATATTTGGCCAGTACTTGCACCCTTTGATTGATAGTGCTGTTAAATTTGAGACTTTCTCCTCTTTCTCGCAATCTACCCGTTTTTTCCTTCCTTTCGGGCAACTGGTTGCAGAATCCCGACAGATCTAATACAAAATGCAGCACAGTTGCGAGCATAAAATGTTTGCTGATTACAGTTATATGGCAACAACTTGATGGGTTGGGAGCCAACAATTTGCTGATTCTTCGAGCTGTCCACTTGCTCTCCTTCTCGCTCTCCCTGCCGCTTCCCTGGCGACGGAGATAAGCAGCAGGCGGAACAACTGACGAAATGAATGTAGTTGGAGATGGCGCGTCGGTTGCCCGGTCCGACTGTCAGTGGAGTCGTGATAGTTGCATGTGTATCCACTGACAGACGACATGCACAGTGCCAGGCGGACAGCCGGACAGCGGGACAGACAGACGAACAGATAGAAGCAGGCAGCTGGAGTGTGGATAGTGCGGGCTACAAGGGGTTAGCGCACATCTTATTAAGTTTGCATTACGAAGGTTGTCGGAGCTGCTCGGCTGGCCGTCTTAGAAGCCGGCGTTTCAATTTCTCTGGCCAGACTCACGGCCTGTCGAAGACTATTTTAACGTAGTGTACGCCATGCTGGTGCTTGTGGCTCCCCCTTCTCTTTGCATCCTCGCCAACTACTCCTTGTCTCCTCGACAACATTTTAATTTAATTTTTCTTGTCGTAGACATTTGATAATGCTGCATGCTGCCTGCTGCCTGCTCGCTGCCAGTAAAATGTTGCTAGAAATGTAGCAAATGGCATACAGCAGCCACGCCCACCCTTGGGTACGGGTCCTGTTCCTGGCAGTTATGCGCTGGCGCATTTTATAAATTTTTAAACTTATGACTCATTTTTATGCATTTCCACTGACTGCACACTGAGCTCGGCCAGAAACAAATGCCTGGCGAATGTAGGGTGTGTGTGTGTGTGTGTGTGAGATGAGTGTGGGCAGCTTGGGTTGAATGTAAGTGGAAGCAGACTGCACACTGTCCTCTGTGAAACTGGACCAAGTTGTTGGCGCTCTGCAGCGCTCGCTCTGCCTTCTTGTCTATGTCTAATGCGCTCTAATGCAATAATAAATCATTGGAAATCCATTTGTATTGTCAACACAAACCCTGACAACCTAAACGAGAGAGACAGAGAAAGAGAAAACTACAAACAAAAGGGATAGGGAGAGGGAGAGAGAGAGAGAGAGAGAGAACTCGCATGCGAGTCAGTCATTAAATGGGGCAATAAAAAAACAAAGCACTAGTTGAGACTGTGTGTGGGAGATAAACACCTTCATATTGCTGTTGGCCTTATTAATGAGGGCGCCGACAAACAAACCAAAAAGTTAAATGAGACGGCAAAAGGAAAGCAAAGGAGAAACTTGGAGAAGAAATTAAAGCTTCAGATACTCTAGTGTTTGATTAATGCGAATCGTATAGTTTTTTAGGAGAAAATAACTGAGGTCAGCTCGAAGAATACAATATTCGGAGAGAGAAGAAATTAAAATAAAAAGTGCTCTTCAGGTTAGTCTTTTTTAATTTATGTCTGTTTTTTTAATTTAACTAATATAATGAATATGAAAAATAACAAGAGACATTTTAAATAATGTTAATGGACACCTTGACACTTTTTGATAGAAGCCAGTTTTATTGCATTTAAAGTGCTCTAAGTTTAATTATTTGACAACAGAGTATTCCCGAAATTGTTAGTTCTGTGTACATTTCGCATGATCTAAATACCTAAAAGTTATACTCTCTTATCTTAACTGAATAGTGATCATTTCTTAATTTTGTAGAAATAGTATTTATGTTCAGCATAGTTAACATATAATTGGTTTAAAAGATTATATCAAATAAATCATAAAAAATATAATACAAAATAAATACTATTTATACAGTTAATAGATTTAAAAAAATAATAAAAATAATGAAATAAAAAATGTTTATATTAAAAATGATAGTTTTAAAAAGAAAATCTAAACCATTTGTGGAAAATTGTAAAAATAAAATTAAAAAAAAAAATAGTATTCTCACAGTTGGGAAAGCTAAATAAAACTAAACTGTAAATAGGCTAAAAGTGTTTTGGAAATTAAAAATTAATAACATTCGAAAGACATTCGATAATGTTAAATATTTAATCTTAAATGACAATATAGGAAACTTGTGAAAATTAAAAAAAAAAAAAAAATAGAATATTAAATAAATATTACTCTCACAGCTCAAAAAGCTAAAAAAGGGCTAAAGTTGGTAAAAAAAATATAAAGGTATTTCAATAAAAAGTTTTGTAATTTGATACTATTAAAAAGGAAATTTATAGAAAATTGAAAAATGATAAAATTAAAGAAATATGATTCTTTCAAAAAATCGATCATGGAAGAAATATGATTCTTACAGTTCGAAAAGCTAAATACTAAATAAAACTTTATATGGACTGTGAATTGGCCGAAAGTTCTTTTTTGCTGGCATAGCGTGACAAGAGTTCAGTTATGCTCTAACAAGCGTGTGAAGAGAATATACACACACACACTCGCACCGTCACACACAGGCAGACAAAAACAAAACAGACGGCGAAATTAATAAATAAATTAATAAATTACAAATAATTTATCACGAAGCACACACACGCGCGAATATTGGCAGGCAGCAGACAGACAGAAGGCAGGCATCTCCTACTCCACGCATAGGTGTGTGTGTGTCTGGACTGCTTCCCTCTATCCATGTGTGCGTGTCTGTGTGTGTGTGTGTGCCTAAATAAGTCTATTAGAGAAATGAAAATAAATTGCGTGCTTTCAGGCGTCTGCCAGTTGCCAGTTGCCTGCTGCCAGGCATCGGCCATCGATTGTCGACCTGCCAACTTGGACAGACAGCGTCAAAACAACAACAACAATAGCAGTAACAACAACAAAAGCCATATTCAATTATAGATGCGTGTAGAGCAGAGCATTGTCTTCGTATGCGTGTCTATCTGTGTACTTTTGTGTGTGTGTGTGTGTTTGTGTGATGTGGTGTGGGTGTTTACTACTAAGTGCAAATGATTAATTTTTGACAGACACATTTGTTGTGCGCTATTGAAAACAATCAATGCGAAATGTATGACACGCCCCCAAATGGATTCGTTGACTCCCACATGAATTATGTATGTCTGTGTGTGGGCTTTGGCTTTCGATTCGATCCACAAGTCAAGAAATTGATGAGCAATTAGATAAATATGGCAATAAAGTGTATGGCAACATGTTTTACATTGCGGCGCTGCGAGGCCCAAAAATGTACACATTTCTAAAATATTGCCAGGTATTCTGCTTCTGTGTACTTGTGTGGGTGTGCGTGCTTTGGGAACGAACAGATGTACAAATAATGCCTTGCAGAGGTAACTTTAGGCATCTGCATATTTGAATAGCAAGTGAATCGATTGAAACAACATATTGGGTACACATTTTCAGAGCAAACACTGCCAAGTTGTGTGTCGAACTCAAGACGTTGCCAACTGACTTATTAGTCATTAGTCAACTGACTTATTAGTCATATATGGATATGTGTGTGTATATATATATATATATATATATATATAGAGCAAAGAAATCTCAGGCAAACTGTCTGTCTATGCAATTTTAATTACAATAATGAGTGTGGTACTTATTGAACTGTACAATCATTAGCCAATATACCCAGAATACTTTTTTGATGAATTTGCCGAAAGGGTATACTCATTTTGTGCAAATGCACGCAATGTTTACAGAAGGTAGGAGATTACCATCGATAGCCGAGAATAGTCAGACATGTCTTATAGCCCAATGTTTCCATGGATCAATTCATTTCAAAATTTATATTTTTATTTAAATTCTCAATTTGATTGAGCTATTTGAGAAGATACAAAATTTATGTGTAAGAGTAGGTTTTTTTAAGGAGAACAAGAACACAATAAATTATAAATCATAATTAGTATTAGGGGTTTTAAAGGCTGAAGGGTATCTAACAGTTGAGTAACTTCGATGGTAGCTTGCATTTCTTGCAAGAATTGTGGTAATTTGTATTGGAGATTCAAACGGTGAAGAGTATCTTCAGTTGAGCAATCTTTTCTTACTTGTTAATGAAGCGTTATTAACTTTGACATTGGTATATAAGTTAATAACTATTTTTTCATGGTCTACGCTAACAAAATCTTCATAGAAATGCTTGCAAATCACTTAAAACATTTCCGATTAGCTGCCAACCTAGTTTTAGAATTTTTACCTACCACTAAGCCCATCCCCAGGCCCCTTGGCAGCTTAGCTGGCCGCTGTCGAGTGTCTAATTTAGGTGTTTCAGCCATAAATCGTTGCATTTTATGCGGACACTCCTGAAATGGCCCCCTCGCCGCCTGCGCGCTCGCTCAACCTCCTGCACCCTCTCTCAGTGCTTGGCCATCATCCAGTTTTTCAGTTCTTCTGGCTTTCCGGGCTATTTACATGCAGCACGTTTTTACGGGTATCTTCTGGCGCTCGTTCGCCAGAGCCCAATGCGAAATGTGCGTTTGGGGTAAAATTATACAATAAGCCACGTGCTGTGCCAGAGTAAAGTGAAAAACGAAAAGCGGAAGCAAAAAATACAATTTTATATATTTTTCGCTGGGCTGGCCAAAAAAGCGAAACCGAAAGCAAAACCAAAACCCAAAGCCCGAAACCAAAGCAAAGTGAAGCCGCCGTGAAACCGGCGTTACGGCCATAATGCAAATTTATGATCAGAATTCAATTATGTGCTTATTGGAACGCAGCTGCTGCTGCGCTCGCTGGCTGTTCCCCTCGCTCTCGTTTCCCGCTTTTATTCCTTCTTCCTGTCTCTGCCCGTCCCTACCTGGGCACAGGTTTGTACGTGCTGCGCCTCCTGCTGGGCCCTTCGCAGGCAGTTAATGCTGCGCAGTTTAACGCTTAAAGCCAAAATGCTATGATTTACTCACACAGATACACACGCACTCACACACACACACATACACGCAGCGCAATTGCATTTGTGGTGCGTGGCACGCATTTTATGTGCCCCTTCGGGCAGCTCGGGGCGTGGCGCTGGCGTCATTAAACCAGTTAACAAATAAATACTTGGCGGCCTCTTGTCACAGAGTACGAGGGAAAGACGGTGGGAGAGACAAACAGGCAAGTCAAAGGCGACTTTACGACCTTGTAGGAAACCGCTTTATGCCCCCACACCCACAAGTTGTGGTAGGGAGGCATGACGGAGCGGAAATTGCCGGTGGAAGGCAACGGGAAATATTTCTACAGCAAATGCGATTCTCAGTTTTGTGATTGCGAAATTCCAGGCATAATTAAGGGGGAGCAATTTTAAAAAGAAATATTTAATATGGAAATCTAAATTAATATGCTGAAAATGCCAGCGAAACATTTGAGAGAGAGAGACAGACAGATGTTAGGGAATGGCAATGACAAAGGTGAAAGAAGAACAACTGTAAATGTAAGCAAAAATAATGAGTTATGAAAATGTGATGAATAGAAAAACAGACAAAGTAGACAAAAAATAAGTTTGAAATAACAAAGCGTAAGTAAGAAAAACTAGGATATAATGAAAGCAGTAAAAGGAAGAAATTTTCAGTAAGAGAGAGATAAAGAATTAAAGAAGAAATTAAAGCTAAAATTATAAACAAATATGGATAATGGAAATGCATATTGTTGGAATACCCCTATTCCTATACAGAAATACCATTCAGTATTATTGACTTAAGGCATTTATGAAAGTTTAGCCTTTGGTCACACTGATCGTTTCTCTTTCCTTTTCCTTGTGACTTCTTGTTGAGCTAAGTTGTGGTGCTGGTGTTGCGGTGTAATAAAAACACAAATCATAAAACATAATTTCATCTGTGTAGTTATTGGTTATTTAAAACCACCAAAACAACACATATAAATTAGAAACTTGGCAATTAAGTTGAAAGAGATAAAGTACTGAAAAAAGGAATCAAAGCCAAAAATTATAAGCGTACGAAAGAGTTGAGAGATTGAGAAAGGAAAGGATTTAAAAAAAAGTAAATTTATTTTCTGTAATAGAAAATTAATAAAGTACTCACCAATAAAAATACAAGAAAGATAAGTTAGGGAATTTACAGTTTGTAAGATGTTGTAAAATATTATGAATAATTAATGAATAAGATATACGATTACTACGGACAGGAATAAACTATGTAGAGTCGAAGAAAGATTCTAAGCATAGATTACAAAAAAAAATTTGAAATAGAAAGACAGCTTTGGTAAAAAGAAAAATATTAAAAAGGAAAAGGGGAAGAGCAAAAGCATCGAGTGAAATGGCAAATATCAGTATTGACTTTATGTAAGAGAGAAATGAGGAAAAAATAAAATAAAGAAAGAATGAGAATAGCAGAAAGATAATTCATGGAACAGAAAATAAGAATGAAAAATGAATAAATGGCCTGTAAGTGAGAGAGTGAAAGAATTCACTTTCTCTAAAGAGAGGGACAGAGATACAGCAAAGGATAAATCGAAGAGGGATTTGACTAGAAAAGAGCGAAGTCTTGGAAAGCATAAAGCAATCGTAAAGTATCTAAAATGTGAAGTGTTGAAAGACAGACAAGAAAAGAAAAGAATAGGTAACACTTTCTGTGCGTGGTGTAGATTCCAATTTCACAGAAGTCGCCGCACATTTCTTTCGCCACCATTCCCCTTTAATTTCCTTGCCAGAAGGCGACACACCCGCAGCGGCACCATTGCCCCCTCCCCAATCCCACACTATTGTTTCAACTTTTTTATTGAGTCCTGAGTCCGGCTTCCGGCCCCTTCGGTTAGCCTTTAATTGAGCACAAGCGCGTAGTGCGAACAACGCCGCAGGCCGTGCGAAAGTATTTTTTTGTGCTCTCTTTATGTTTGTTGCCGTCGATTTTCTCCATTTCTTGTTGTTGTTTGTGTTGTTTCAATTGTAGTTGTTGCTAGCTTCGTTTGGCCGGCCACGCGCGTTCATGTATAAATAATATGAAATTAATTACATGTAACATGTTACTTTGTCTGGCCATCCGTCTGTTTCCCTTTCTCTCTCTCTGTTTATGTTGCGGGTCTGCTCCTATTTTGTTTGCCCGCGTGTCAGTTATAAAACATATACGACTTTGGTATATGCTGCTACCATAGGCGTCATGCGAATGAAAATGGTGGAAAACGAAAGAAAAGTGGCCGAGGCCTCTACGGGTTTGGGGCTGAATTCGGATTTATGGCAGACTATTAACATTGCTACGGCCATTAAGCTTCAACTACAACAAATAAGCAGGCAGAACGTGAACTATGCACGACTGTAAAATACCCTGATGAATCAGTCAAACTTATTATTATTATTATTTTTTTAATTTAGATTAAAATTTTTGATTTCAATTTGCTTTTCGTTGTACTGAGTTAATTTCTAAATATTTGTTGTATTTTTTTCTTTGTAACTAGAGAAAATATATCCACAGTTTTCCATATCTTTTGTTAGCATATACCACTGAGTTCGTTATGAAATATCAGGAAAAATAATTTTAAATTTAATTTCCTTGAATTGAACGAATTTATAGATATTTTGTCTATATAGGTGCATTTCTCTTTAATAGAGGAAAATAGTTGCCACATTAGTTTTCAATATATTTCCATTCGTTCTCTGTTTTTGTATCTGTGTTTCTAATTTTTTTTTTTTTTGGAGTAGTAGCCTTATCTAAGCGTCCATGGTGTATGTGAACTAACAAGAACAAGTTACAATTGCAAAGTGCATTGGCAGCTGCTGTAATGTCGTACCTATGCATATTTGCATATAGTATGTGCGAGTGTATTGGACAATTTTATGGGCGACCAACAGGAGTTTTTATGCGTTTTGCATTCGTATTCGGCTTAAATGTTTTCGAGTTTAAAGTAATAATTAAAAAACTTTGTTCTATGGGCGCACATTGTTAGCCTTTTAATTGGCTCTTTGTTACGCTTGTTGTTCCGCTATACCCCCTCTCACACCTTACATTCTCCATACGACGTTGGCATTGCAATTTCAATTCAATGCGATGCCATTAAATCTTTCATATGTAAATGACATGTTAAACATTAAAATAGACTTGCATAAAGTTGCATAATTGCATTTACGCCATAAACGTATGACAGACACGCCCCTGCTGCCCCTTGTCTACTGCCCACTGTTGCACATAATTGAGTGTCGTCGGGCTCTTTGCTCATTTTTGGCTATAATGCATATATTATTTATTGGAAACACGCGCATAAAATGTGCAATTGTTGGCTCTGGGCTTGCAACTGTGTAATCTACCGGGGCAATTGCAACACGTGTTGCCAGGCAGCGCCAGGTGAAAGCATTAAATATCGTGTTTAACGGTGCGAACGCACAACAAATACTCAGACACGGTTAGTTGCCATTGATCAATTTACACATACAATTATGACGGCAGAGACTATGATGGGAATTGCTAAAAGTAGTACCTGACCTGAAACTCCACAGAATGAATGGTATTTTACTATTGAGTGCATACAACAGTAGAATTTTATAATTAAAAAGAAATAATATATACGTATATATATATAAATAATGTTGAAAATGTATAAGTAAGATTAAATACCTACAATATAAATATGCTTTTTGATAGATAATTATTGCCAGTTTTGGTTTAAGTTTTTTAATCACTGCCCATGAATCTTTCACGAAATCCATGCCCGTAAATATTTACTATGCACTTCTGTTTCCACAGAAAAGTATCAAGAGTTTCCATTAAGCATTTCCCATTACGCACGCACACACACAGGCACACACACACTCATATCTGTCGCATATTTGGCTTTATTGTTCTTTTAATTAACCGCTGTGAGTTAAATTAAGACAGTAACATGACAACAGCAGCAACAACAACAACGGGCGGCAACAACAATTAAAGCTACACAGTGCCTTGATTTCCACACGCATACACCAACAAAAGCCGCGCGCACACACACCTATATACATGCAAGTACACACACATGGCACATAAAAAATGCCGGAAATGCCGCAGAAAAACTAATAACCAAACGGAAATGCACATACACATACGAAAATAAAACAAGTCGGGCAGGCACTCTCTCCCTCGCCCTGTCTCTCCCTCTGCATTCTGTCATTCGCCATGGAGGTAACGACCATAAAGCAGAAACATTAAATGTACAACGCGCACTGACAACCGAAAAAATTTAATTAATTTCATATGCGATTCGAAAAGAGTCGACATTTTCAGCTTCTCTGATGGGTTCAACTGTTCCCGTCTATAGGTCATGCCACCAAGCTCCTCCCGCTCCCACTTCTTTCTCTCTTCTCTCTCTTTCTCTGGCTGTCTCTGCCATTTTTCGCTACATTTATATTTAAACTTTTGCTATTTTGGCATTCGTATTTCAATTTCTGCTTGACATCTATTAATTTTTTTTTTTTTTTTTTAATTTTGCTCAGAATTTTCAGTTTGTTTTGTCTCTCTTCCCCGTGCTCCATATATTTTTACAGCATATCATTTACATAATTAAATTTATAAACATTATTGACGACATGCTCTCGGCCTGCTCTTAGCTTTTAGCTTTATTAATTTCCATGCCCCATTCCGCTGCACTCGCCACATAGCGATGGCCTTCGCTTCTTTATCCTGCCACATATGTCGATATAATGTTGTTTGCTTTGTTTTGGTTTGATTCGGATTGGGGTCGGGATCTATGTTAATTACTTGTAGATATAGTTCATTTGATTAATTCACTCATTTCAGGCTCATTTGCTGAGGCAAGTGACGCCATTGCGCTACGCAATATCTTTGGGGAGTCCACGGTGAAATCAAAAACGACAGTTATCGATCTGATGTTAATGTAACGTGATATTCTCATCGAGACTTGATTGGAATTTCGAAGTGAAATTATATTTAACTAGACGTGTGCTAGTTTTTCGGAAGTTTCTGCAGAAGAAGTAAATTGTTTAGTTATTTTCTTAATTTAATTTGATTGACAAACACTGTAGAACTCGATTTACTCAGAACATTTGAAATCAGTCGAAGTTCATTATTAAGTTTGACTAGCATGAAATTAAAAGGAGCTTCATACAACTCACATACGTTTTTATACAGCGATTTATTTAATAATTATATATGATAACTCATTTCATCGAATTACTTGATTTTTTTTAAATAAATAAAGATTAAAATTCCGACAGTTATTCATGTTTGCTAAGTCCTCTTACGTTTTCAGATATTAAATATATATTAAATATGGAATAAGATTTTATTTTTTGGCTATCGCAGAAATAATGAATTAGTTTGCCAATTAAATATGGTTCAGGAAAAGAGATGAACTAGTTTAATAGTCCTTCATTAATATACGTAAGACCATTTTTGGCTCGCCTCTCTAGTATTATTTATTTATTAAGTACATTTGTTTAGCCTTCGCCGAGTACTCATGTAATCTATTTCTCGTTTATGAATATGAATTAAAATTTGAGCAGAAATTTTAATTGCTTACAAACTAGAAAAAGTGCCTAGCTTTCAACCGATTGAAGTATTAAATATGCAATTACTTTTAAACCGATTCAGATTGCAGATGCAAATAGAACGTAGACTTGAAGCCAACCTAATCAATATCTTTTTATCTCGCTTGGTAGTATTATTTATTATTAACTAGATGTTTTTTACCCTCTATCGGGCACTCGTAAGTTCTTTCACTCGCCCATAAATATGAATTAAAATCCCGGCAGAAGTTTCATTTATTTTCGAGTTGGGAAAAAAGTGCTGCATACTTTCGAGCGCTTGCACTTGAAGCCTTCATTTGCCATTAAATGCGAGTGCGGCTGCTAGGACTGCGATGCGCACTTGCTCATTCAACAACTCCGCAAGTGGCAGAGATTTAATTGAAAAAACAGCAGAAGTGATGGCGAGGGGACTGAAGGGGTGAGCAGAGAAATCTGCGGAATATGACAACAACATAAACTCTGGGCGCAACAAATGCTAAGCAATCAAAGCGAGGCGAGTTGAGTTGAGTTTGCCGCTTTCCGCTTTTTGTCTTGGTTTTTTTCTTATTAATTATAGACTAATTAACAAAATGCTCAACGCAGTGAGCGGCACTCGTGCATGTGGGCGTGGCCGCCCGTCCAGTGGCAGCTGACAGACCCAGCAGCAGCGGAAGACAGTGATAAGCTAGGAGCAGACGTAGAAGCAGAAGGAATGCAGCTCCCGCCAAGTGCATATCTAATGGCATCTGGAAGTTGTCTCTAATTGTTGTCGTTGTTATTGCTGTGGCTGTTGTTGTTGCTCATGACAAGGCGATTGCGTAAGCAATGCAAAGAAGAAAAGTTTTTAATTATGCGCTGATTGTGGCCACAAAGAGGCGGCTGATAGGGATGCGGCAGGAGGCAGGAGGGAATTCTCTACAGAGAATTTGATGTTCTTCTATTGTATTATCTTCTGGTCTTTCAAACTATGCCAAGAAACCAGAACTGTTATCAATACGCATTTGTTTAAAGCCTTTAGGGGGTGTATTAGTTACGACATCCTTACTTCAAAACAAAGTTCTACAACAATAACATATAATCTTAAACTACCATATATACCATATATATATATATATATATATATAAATATATATGTACACGTGGTGTAGAATATATTTTGTAAGTTTAATTTGCATAGCTCTGTACATTTATAATAATTATTTAGTTAATCGAAAAACTATGTAGTTGTATAGGCAGACGATGCCACGCCCTTCTCGTTCTATTGTTTTTCTGGTGAACCTCCACTCTGTCCGCCCTCTAACAATATTGGTGGGCCGCATTTTCACTTTGCCATAGATATGCAAATGTAATTAGTTGCATGCCACACAGGACGCACAGCAGCAGCAGGAGCTGGAGCCGGAGTCGGGGCCGGAGCAGGAGAGGCTGCAACAGCAGCCAACTGTAAAATGCCACACGGCGCGCAGCACTCCTTTGCAGCCGCTTCTCGTCGCTCGGTAAAATGTTAGTGTACCGAAACAATTTATACTGAAAATAGAATTAAAACCACAAAAGCAAAGCAAACAAAAAAGAAAAACAAAAACAAGAAAGCGATGCAAAAAACTAGACTGAACGAAGAGAAATGCGAGCAGGGGGCGGCAAAGAAAGCGCAGTCGGCTAAACCAAGATTTATATGCAACAAAAGAGCCAAGTGAACAACATGGCGATTACAGTCAAAGCATATGCGACTTTTGCATCTCCTAAGGCTGCAGATTGTAACAAGAACAAAAAAAAGCTAAGCGCAAGAAAAAAGCAAGCTCTGTGAATTATATGCATATAATAATATACACTTATACTGTTTTCTTGACTGACAAACGATGCTCTCCACTGTCAAGCAGCTTACAGGGTATGTGCGAAAGCCAGCAAAAGCGAAGCAGCAGAAGTGAGTCGCAAGCTGAGGCGAGAGCGAGGGCAGACGGTTAACAAAAAGAAATGTGCATAGGTTTGGACACAGCGCCACGGCGTGCATGACAGGAGCCAACAAGAGGAACGCGACAGCAACAGTGAGAGCAAGAAATCCCTGCGCTGCATCGAAAGCTGTATACCCTTGCAGTGGCTTCACTTTCCTGTATTGGCAGTTAAAAAACAGAGTTAATGTAAATTCAGACAACATTTAACTAATAATAATTGTACTATATTGTACTATATTTTATTAATTTTTTTTATTATTTTGTTTACTTTATATTATTATTTTATTTTTATTATTTTTATATTTTATATTATTATTTTATTTTTATTATTTTTTATTTTTATATATAGTTTTATATGTTCTAACTACGTGGTTTTGATGTAATTTAGAGAATTAAGTCAGTTGTGACGAGTGAATTTTGCCTTTCCCCTTGTGTGTGGCCAACTGCAGGCCAAAAGTAATGTGCCCTCTGCAAGGGTATAGCAACAGCAAAACGAACAGCGAGGAGGTCGCAACAAAGACGACGCCAAGCTCACGACGTGTATAAATTTGTAATTCGTGATGCAACCGCAACGTTTATTAATTTAAAATTCAATTTAAAATGGTCAAGTCGCCGCCCCAGGCCACTGTACGTACTTCCTCTCATGTCTCTGAGTGTGTGTGTGTGTATTTGTGATGTGTGTGCAACCTACGGGTGTGAGCGTCGAATCAATAGATTAATGCTGCAGCAATTAGTGTGATCGAGCGTCTAATTGTTTTGCCACGGCAAAAAGAAATTTAAATTGTTTGCTCTGGGAATTTATAATCTACTGTCAGTGCCAGACACTCACTCACTAGCTCTCTCTCTCTCTCTCTCTCACACACACACTCACACACACATGTGTGCAACTGCAACTGCATCGGACACATCAAATTACGAAGAGGAACATTGAAAGAAACGAATGATAAGCCAAAACTTGTCGACGCAGCACTCAAAGCGTGAAACGAGCTCGAATTGATTGAAAGTTGTGTGTTCTTTTCAAGCATGAGATGGTAAGGTTGGGGAAACGTTTAAATAGCGATTTATTTTTAAAATATTAAAGTTTAAGTATTTTAACAGAAATACGGGAGTCCAAAAAGATCTATGGTAATTTTCATATACTAACAAATATTTCAGACAATGTTACGTTTGCAAATTTTTCAAATTGCGAGGCTAATATAAGAAAGAAAATAAGTTTGTTTATTATTAAATGAACAGTACTCAATATAAAATGAGATAAATAAGTTTATATATGGATAATTAAATTAAAAATAAATTTATAAATTCAAGTTACATAGGTAAAGAATGCAAAAATTAAACTTAGAGACTTGATTTTGATAATATTTGTTTGTTTGTTTAAAAATAGTATATTTAATGAATTATTATAGTTAAAAATACCAGAAAACAATATAAGAATATGTAAAAAAAAAATTTTAGAACTTTATTTTTTTTATGCGTATAAATAGAGTTAATTGAACGTATGTTCATTTTGCAAGGTTCTGAAACCTTGTAGTTTGATATAATAGTATAAAATACATACATGTTCTAGAGGAATGATTAAGAACGTGCAGACGTTCTCCAACTATTCGACAATAAGGTACAGCAAATTCGCTAATCATACGTGCACATCTTTCTAATACCTTCCATTCTCGTCTGCTAACAGCTCGATTATCCCTCAATGCTCAGTGCATTTCCCACTCGCTGTACGGATCCAGCTTAGCCGCAGCTTATCCCCTACCGTTGATCTAATGCACAACGTAGTGCACTTCGCAAGCTCACAACAATTTCGATAATGTTGGCTCGGTGTTCTACTCGAGTATGTCTCTATGCAGGCGAGTGTGTGTGTGTGTGTGTTTTGTTCGTGTTGTTAAGCCACAAGTGCAAAAAGAATAAGTAGAAGACGAAAATAGAGAGAGAGACAGAGAGAGAGAGAGAGGAGAAGAGGGGGTAAAAACTACTATGCAACGCGCAGCACATTAAACACAACTGACAGTTCAACATACGTCACGTGGCGTTGTCGTAAAGTTGCCCCAGACACAGCAAAAAAGAAAATGCAGTGTGCGCGAACGAGAGAGAGAGAAAGAAAGAGAGGGGAAGAGACAGGCACACACACACATGCATGGGACACATCGATGACTCTGGGGCATTTTTAATGGAAACTCATTTTTGAGGTTAATTGTAAGCAAAAGATGGGTGCGGAGGGCGGAGGCAGGTCATAGCTGAGACAGAGTTGCGGCTGTGGGGCAAGTTGGGGCGAAGAGGGGCACTTCCACATGCAGCAGACGCGCCCGTGTTAGCCCTGGAGCATGGAGACAGAGGGGAGAAAGCCAGGCGGGTTTGAGTGCAGGAGCAATGCACAGATCTGGCTCAAGGGTAGCGGCGTTCATTGTACGAAAATATGAAAAGCACAACGTGTGGCAAGCGTGGCAAGCACTCGCTGCAACCGAGAGGCATGCCACAGCAGCAGCAGCAGCAGCAGCAGCAGATGAGGTTGATGTGCTGCGACGCTGCGTTTTATAATGAGCGGAAGGTTTTTAAGCGGCCTGCGTTTTGTGCAACTTGTTGTTGTGGTTGTTGCTGTTGCTTTTGCTGTTGTTGTTGTAGTTGTTGCAGTGCAGTTGGCCGAGCAGAGCGCTTGGCATAAGTTATACGGATAATCTGGCAAGTATGGTAATGTAGAGCACTCGAAAAATGCCGGACTGCGTGGCATGTGGCAGGCATTTGCAGCTAGTTTAAAGCGCAGAGAAAGTGTTTGCCAGGTGAGCTTGAGAATGGTTTTTCTCTCCATGCTTTTCGTTTCCCTCTGCCCGCACTTTAGCCGCATTGATTACCTGGAATCATGAATAACTCTCATTAGAGCGGCTAGCTCGGGCAACTCACTCGCAGTACGCACACACATGCTCAGGCAAGGTAAACACTGCTGAGTTGGCCAAAAAACATCAGCCTCTTACTTGCGCCCAGCAATCGTCATCATCATCATCATAGTTATTATGCCTTTTACACAAATCAATTGGAAGCAAAAGTGTTTTTGTTTAGAGTAAATAAGAGACGGCAGTAGGCATGGATGACCATACAAAAGTTCTAGAAGATCAGCATATTTGATTTTCATTTCAAATATAAATCAATGTTTTAATATAATATTTATTTTTAATATATGCGAAGTTGGCTACAAATCGGACATACCCAATGAGTTTCAACTAGATCGGGCAATAAACGCCAAAGTCAAAGTCAACAAAAAGAAAAATGAATCAGAGGTATTCGAGATTCAAAACTAGTTTGCAATGCTCTACTCAACTGAACGGTATTTAAGAGTCGTTCACGCACCACTGCAGAAGTGTTTTGCTTGTGAGAGTTACAGTTCGACCCAGAAGCCGCTTTAATTGGCTGCAAAGGGTCCGACTTCATGTTGGGCTCAAGGCAAGTGCTTAACATTTTTGTGCTGCCTTGGCATAAATGGCTTAATTGCAGACCTAATGCCAACAGTAACAGCAACAGCAACAGCAACGAGGTACAGCAAAATAGAGGAACCGAAATTCCATTGCGAGGTGCGTAATTACTTTAATTGTGCGTCGCATTTTTGTGGGTGTTGGAAATTGCAAATATTTATTGGTATTTATAAGAGCACAGCGCAAACAACAGCACACACCAGCATACACGCACACACTGACACACGCACTGTGGCACAAGGAAAAGCACTTCGAGGCTCGTTCCTTGTCGTCGTTATGACAATGCAAAGCACAAAATTGTTGACATTTTTGTCATTTGTTTTTAGATTCTAGTGGCAATGACACAGTGCCAAGTTGTTGTGCACACACACACACACACGCGCACAGTCGAGCGAGAAAATGTTATTTATAAAAATGACAGACACTTCTATTTCGCCACATGCCACACTGCAGCTTCTTGCCGCCGTCCTTCCATACCCCTCCCCCCTGGCTCTGCCCCGCCCGGCTTCGGCCTGTGCCATATGCAGAGTGGAATGCTGTGAAAAATGGCGGCTGTGTCACGTCGCATGCATCGTGAGTTTGTCACACATACCACACTAGATTAAATTATAATCGAGCTGCAGGCAGAGAAGTCCAAAAACAGCGTCAGCTATCTGCAGCCCCCTCTGCACCCCCCCTCCCCCCTCTATCACATACACACTTTGCATCCTCAGCTGTGTCTGAGATTTGCGCAATTGACTGTGTAAGTGTCGACTGTCTCTCACTCTCTCTCTCTCTCTCTCTCTCTTTCGGCTCTCCTTCTGCCCCTGACTCGCTGTCGCCCTTTTCGGCTGTCCCTTTTTTGGTATTCGTTTCTTTTTAATGAAATGTCAGGCAAGCGTTTGAGCCATTTTTCATCTGGCATTCGCAGCAACAGTAACAGCAGCAACAACAACGACAACTGATTAACTTTTAACAGCCGCCGCTTCGCTTTGTGCATTGCATTTAAAAAAGTGTAGCATACTTTTATGCGTCGCCATTTTTGATAGACCATCGTAAATCATGCTGAGGCCAGTCCGCCCCTCTGCGCTGTCAACCCTTCTGACATTTGTGCCTGAACTGCAAGTTTGACATTTTGCGTTAGTTTATGCGATATTTCATATGTGATAAGAATGGAGGCAACAGCAACAACAACAACAACAACAGCTGTAAAAATAACTGACATTTTTCCGCAGTTGCCCTTTGCACTGGCGTTCTTCTCGCATGGCGAGCAAATATATTTAGTGCCAGTGTTGGTCAGTGTACCTTTTTTGCAGCTCATTTAACACTTTGTACAATCGCGCAAAGCCATCGAAAATAACGCTGAACTAAGCAAAGCCCGACAGAGAAAGAGGCAGTGGGAGAGGGAGATAACTCTCTGATAATTTTGACATTTGTTGGCATTAAGCGGAGCAAATTTTTACTTTCTCTGATAACATTTTGCTCCTCCTCTTCCCTCTTCTCCCATCGTCTTCCTCTTCAACGACTTTTCTTATTCATTTTTTGGCAAGTTCAGCAAAGATAAATGCATTCTTTTTATCTACAGTAGGGAAAGTTGCACGGCGAATGGTTTTTTCTTCGTGAGGGCTGGGCGCACTGTGTGAAAGTGAAAAAAGTGAAAACGCGGCGGGGGGAGGAGCAACTTTTTTGAGGTTTCTTGAAGGCTTTTCTGCATTTGGCTAAAGTTTTCCCTAGTTTTTCTCGTTTGAATGTGTGATTTATATTTGAACAGAATTCACTGCGCAGGCAAAAGCCTTAAATTCAAAATATATCATTTAAATAGGAGTTTATTTTTTGCAAACCGAAGCAAAAATAACTCTTTTTTATGCTGCTTTAAATTGTGCGATTTCTCAAAATCTTATTGAGCATTTCCACAGTTGACGTGCTAAAATTTATTTTCAACAATTTTTCAGCGTTTCAGTCGCAATTTCCGCGTTCCATTGGCAACGCCCTTCAATTTGTGAGCGCGATTTATGCCACATGTCAGCTCCGTGACGAGGATGACCCCTCATAACCCAAGGCACAAGCCCTGCGAGCCACACCCAGAACACACTGACACACACACACACACCTCTGCGCATGCAGATAAGTGAAAACTTTGTGCAAAAAACGAGAAAAACAAATAAGCAAACGCGCCTTATTTTTCCCAGCTTTTTTTTCTTTTGGCTTTTTAATGTGTGAGACAAGCTCAAAGCAAATGCAAAACTTTGTTACACATGTAATGAAAAAAATAAATAAATAAACAACCACAATGCTCGACATATCATGTGACAAGAGTTGAAGAGACAAACAGACAAACAGACGACCGACTACCTACCCCTTCCCACCCCCTGCTTAGCTGGAGAATTGCGTCGATTTACCATGCGAGGGCTGTCGCTAAGCCGCACGCCAAGTTGAGATATCAAAAGGCAAACACGACAAACAAATAAACAAATAAAAGCGAAACAGCGAGCAGAAGGGGCGGGGAAAGGGAAAGCAGAGTAGATGGAGGAGCGTAAAAGGGAAACAAAGACATATCTCTCAAGTGGCATCGTATGTCAAGCCAAGTGCTGCTGGCATGTCAAGTGCACGAGGTGAATTGAGGTGAGGGTTGAGCTGGTGTGAGTGTCTCTCTCTGCGCGTGAGTGTGTGCGGGTGTGCGCGTATGCGTGTGGTACCCCAAAACCCACAGCCATCAGTCAATCTAATTTGCCTGCGAGGCAGCCAAACACGTGAGCAGCGAGGCAAAACACATGGAACATATTTTTCTGTTTGTCTAATTAAGTTGTAGACTTTTCCCGAAAAATTGGTACACTCGCGAATTTAATGCTAAATTGTACATATTTTTTACAGATTTTTCATCCAAATAGTTGAGAACTGTTTTCCAATTTTATTTGTCAAATAACGGAGTAATAAGTTCGCTTTATGTTGCGTACTTTAATTTTTCTCTGATTTTTCTTATAAATAGTAGATAATTAATTCTTCTTTTACATTGCAAAAATTGAATTTTTCAAGCTCAATTTATTTTTTATTTTCCATTTATATAAATTTTTGTATTCTCTGCAAAATAATTGATAATTGTCTTCTTGTCGGAGTTCTAGCAAGAAATCCCTATTCGTCTCGCAACTTCTATTTTTGCAGTGAATTTTAAAGTCTTGTGCGCTAGGGACATTTATTATTTAGAACTTGGAGGAAGCAGTCGGTGCTGCAGCTGTGGCTGCATTGTGTAGCAGCTTCTGCTGCAACAACAAAGGCCACTCGGCAATGCAGTTGGCAAAACAAAGAGCCTCGAGCCAAAGCTGAAGTCCAAACTGCAGGCAAACAAAAGACGCGCCCACAAAAGTATGCTTTAAGAATTTGCCCAAAAACATTGTGTGTCCTTCCTCCCTCCTCCCACCCCGTCTGTGTGTGTGTGTGTGTGTGTGTAGTTGTTCCTGTGTTTGTTTGTGTTTGAACAGGCATTGTGTGCAGAATGAGACGACTTTGAGCTCATAAGCAGCCGACTCCTCCGTAGATTCATATGCATATGCAAAGGGAGGCTCTCCGAGCCGAGAGTGAATATCCCCAAGGAGAGCAGATGTCAGATGGCGCCTAAGCGCTGCGACTAAGCTACGATTATAATAAGTATGGCAAGGCATTAGATCAAAGTATTATATGCTAAGCATCTCGTCTGCAAAGAAACCCAACTTTATTTAGCATTGCTCGACAAGCGACGGGCTAATAACGCAAAGTGAAAGCACTTTGCGCAGAGTTCACAGACATATGAAACAGATTCATAATATGTAAATAAAGTGAAGAATAAAATGTTAGATTGTCATATCAAAAAGAGGGCAATAAATAATTAATATTGTGTATTAAAAACCTTTACTTACTGAAAATGTAAAAGGGCATATGCATTTCATGCAAATATATGGAACATACAAAGAAACTCGATGAGCATCAAATGCAGGGTCAAATTAGTCGAATGTCGACTCAGACCTCAGCAATTGTAGGAGTATGGCAGATAAAATGTATCGTGAAGATAAACAATACACTTATCAAATTTATTTCATACTTAAAATTCGATCAGTTCTTAAAGTTTTAAAGATACAACGCTTTGATGTAGTAAAAGCGCGACTAGCAGTAATTTGAAACTATTTTGTGAATTTCTATTTAATCGAGCAATAAAGCTACAAGTTATTTTTTTCAATGGTCTTAGCATTTTGCAGAAATCTAAACATTTGAATAAAGCATATAAACTGAAGTTTGTTCCAGCATAGTGTGCTCTTCTAACAATAGGTCTGAATGGGAATTTTCTACTAAAATATTCATATGAAGATTATTTCTGCTCATATAAATTTCATTTAGGCGGGCCTCACATAACTCCAAACTCAACTACAACTAGGCTCGGCCATAAAGTCTCATATACGGACTGAGTTCTTGGGCTAAGCTTTAGGCCATAGTCCCGTCCATTTCTCTCTCTCTCTCTCTCTACCATAAATTGCTTCAATTTATTGTTAAGCCGCACTTGATCCATGGCAAGTCTAATTCCTAATGCCCAACTATTTAGCAGCAAATGTTCTGCGGCTCTCTCATATATCTGGCAGTGCTAAGGCTAGCCCCATTCCGCCGTCCGTCGTCCTGTTCGTCCTGCAGCAGTTCTATCTAAATTTTAGGGCATTGCCATCAAATCCCATTTTGGAGGCTTCACTGCAATGCGTCAAAAACGTTTCTCATGCGAGTTGCGGCCTGCACTTGCAGTACATCGCGCACTGTTATGATGACGAGCTCCGTTCAGGCCAGAGAAGAGTTGGCTCAAGGGGGAAGGGCTTAGAATAATATATGGCAAGTGGAAAATGTAAAACATGCCATTCCAGGGAGAAGTGGAAGAGTTAGTGAGTTAGAGACAGATAGAGAGAGAGAGAGAGAGAGAGAGAGATAGGGGAAAATGTAATTTCACTTTTTCGAAAAGCCAATAAAAGTTCAATTTTTTGAAGTCGCTTCCAATTTTATTTAACGTCATTACAACTGAAACTTTAATACCGAAAAAACTTGCGCTTGCTTGTCAGAGACGAGCAGGAAACGGCAGCAGGCGACAGACGACGGGGCGTGGTCGAGTAGCGTGAGTATTGAGTGCCTATTGATGGGCAGGCAGCTGTCACATGAGTAATTGTGTATGGGCGAACGTTGAATAACAAATGCTCTTGCTGCAGGCAAGGTGAGAGAAAGGCGAAGAATTTCAATACAAATTCTTGGGACCGAAGCAATGCTTGGAATTGTTTTACTTTGATAAGCTGTAAAATCTCTTAGACAAAGTGACCGATAAATATGATATTGGAGTAACAGATTCGTGTATTCAATTTACATATTTCTCTATTTATTTAAATAAGTTATATTTATTACCAATTTTGTCACCTGAAAAGCTTAGCTGGCAAATTTTACTAACCTTTTCACACATTTCCAATTTCCATTTAGTTTCTTATCAATTTTCATTTCTAATCCTCATCCGGCCTTAGCCTATTCTGCGTTTTTGATTAGGGCATCCGCTGTGGCCAGCATGCTGCAACTTTCCCCGCTCCTGCGCTGCTGCTTTGCTCAATTTTTCAATTTACTTTGCAACAATTTTCTGTTGCATTATATTTCTATGGCTGCAAGACGATGTTACTCAATTTAAGACGCTGCTGCGACGTCGTCGCATTGATAGTTACGTGTGGTTGCACACGCGAGTAGCAAGAAAACCCTTTGCCCTCCCTTCCAGTCCCTCTTACTGCCATCTTCTACCCTCCACTCCCTGTCTTCCTGCTTCGCTGCCCCCAATTCGCGGCAGACATGCCGGCAAGTCAGGGCTTAGTTATTGCTGCGCTCATATCAAATGGGCTACATATATAGAGAGTAGAGTGTATATATAGTGCACATGCAGTGTACATATGCTAGGCGTGGTGTGCATTTCTTTTTGGCAATTTCGCTAGGCACTTGAACTACTGCCAGCATATCATATCAATTTAAATGAGCGTTTAATGTGATATATCTCTAACGGAGGGTAATGAGTCTTAAAGAGTTGCGAAATTGGGGGAAACAGAGTTGTTGGCCAAAAAGGCAAGACAGAAGTAATTATTTTCAATTCATATAATTATTTATATACATCTATAATAAACAGCGTTTTTTGTACACAAATCAGAACTGGAAATTTATCAAGTAAATTTATATTTAATAGGCAAATAACAAATAATTGTAATTATTTATCTATAATCAACAGTGAACTCTGTACACAAAATAAGATCTGGAAATTTAGTAAGAGAACTTATATTTAACTGGTAATTAAAAGAGATAAATCCTCTTTCGCTATAATTATTTATCTATATTAAACAGTGAACTTTATACAAAAATAAGATCTGGAAATTTAGTAAGAGAATTTATATTTAACACGTAAATAAAAAATATATCGGCATTTTCGTTTAAAACGCAGGTTTCTTTATGGCTAAAGTTAGGGGAAATTTAAGAAGACTGCATATTCCGGTTGCTTTACTTTAAGTAAGAATAAACCTTTTCGAATAGTTTGCACTAAAATCCAAATATCTACAATATCAGTTCATTTTTTTAAACCATCCAAAGTATACTCATGAAATCCACTTAGAAGACGCATCTCGGGTTTATCATGAACACAAAATTTCTCTCATTTCCTCTTGGCTCTCGGCTTTAATTGACCATGGGCCAGCTTAAGTAACAAATTCCAAACAAATTTTCATTCCTTATCAAAATGTTGTTGCAGCTCGAGAGAGAGAGAGAGAGAGAGAGAGAGCGAGTCTGTCTGTCTCGCGCACTCACACACATTAGCATAACTTTGTTTAACTTTAGCTTTAGTTTAAGTTTAACTGCAAGCTCTCTGCCAGTCTCCCTTTGCTTCATCGCTCCCCTCTCTGCCTTGCTTCCAATTTTATCGCTCTCTTTCATTGTGCTATATCATATATTAAGCGCAAAGCGCTCTAAGCCCAATAACTTTACCACACACACACACATACACACACTCGCATGGGCGATGCTGGGCACAGTGTGGTGCCACGACTGCATTGCTGCAGGGCAAGCGGCGTACTTGCCTGCAAAATTTCCCATTTAAACTTTCCGCAACAGTACAATTTTCATTATTAATATGACTTTTTAGGCAGCTGCAAACGGCAAACTGCAAACGGCGCCAAGTGGCTGCCGGCTGCCTGGGCTGTTCCGGCTGCTGGAACTGGCTGGGCTTCGCTCTGGCTCTGGCCGGGCTCTGGCCATCCCTTTGGCCAGTTAAACGCGAGCTGGAGCTGTGCATTGTCAATGTACGACGGCACAACGGGCGGCCACTGCAAATGCCAAGGATAAAGTTTGATGCTCCGACTTGGCGTTTGACTTTGCAACAAGTAGGAGAAGAGTGGAGCGAGAGAGTGAGAGAATGGGAGCGGAGGGGCAGAGTGTGCGCGGATGAACACGAAGTAAACTGTGTCCAGGCGGCTTTTTAATCAAGCCCATCTAATGGTTCAACCTGGGCCCCGACCAGGTCTCAGTGCTGCTCCCAGTCCTGTGCCCAGTCCCCAGCCCTGGCCAACCTCAAAGCCGAAACCAAGCGCAACCACCAAAGCCGCTTATTACTATAAAGTGAGATTAATGAATCTCAGTGCGCCTCGTCGTTTTTTGGCCGGCAATTAATGAAATTTATTTGCAGCGACGCGTTGGCCAGCTCTGCCGGCCACATTGTTTGTTGCGGCAAGCAAATTTGAAAGCTGCAAATTGTTTGCCTTCATTTCTTGGCCTGTTGATGATATTATTACAATTTGCAGAGCAACGAAAACAGTGTATACAGTAGTGGGCGGCACTGTCTAGACCTGGCGCCTAGTGACAATGAGCTCCTCCTTAAGCAAAGCTGTCTGCCTATTTATCCCAAAGACCCTTGAGGAGCTTCCATTCATTCCATAGAGCTTGCAAAGAGGTCTAGACGGGCTTTATTCTATTAAAAAGTATGACAATATATAAAGTGAAAACAATTAAAATGTTATAACTAAAAAAAAGATTTTGAAATATATTTTTATTTTTTGTATGGGTTTGTGCAGCTTTTTCAAAGATCAGACAAATTTAAAATTGTTGTGGTTCTTTGCACATTACAAATTATTTTTATTTTATCTTTAACATGTTAAATAGGGACACGAAAATGTACAATAATTATATGAAGAAAAAATATATTCTTGACTGGCATCAAGAGCAATGCACGATTTGAAACTGTCCGTCTGTCTGTATGAACGCGTCGAACTCAACAAGAGAAAGAGGTGAACTTTTATGAGGACTAGAGATCAAGTTCGACGTACAGATAATGCGAATTACTACACTGCACTACACTTAGAATATAGTAATAATTCTAGAAAGTTTCATCACCTAAAAACACCTAGACAGGCAAAAATTCCAAGCCATTAGAATACCTAATAAACACCTACTATAAGCACATCTAAATTAATAAAAACAAGTGAAGAAAGCTACAGTCGAGTGCACTCGACAGTAAGATACTATTTACCTTTCGCTGTTAAAAACTAATTCTAAATATTAATTACTTTTATTCGGCGAATAACAACGCATCGCATATTTTCGAGGACAAATTCACATGCATTGACGCTAATGGCACATGCCGACTGCACACTGACTACACGACGACTGTGCGTGCGCAGTCGGCGTGCGCAGTCGGCGTCGGCGTCGGCGTCGGGCCTCTACTGCTGTGAGCGAAACTTCTCGTGCCTATAACTTCTGTGTTTATTGTCCGATCGGATTTAAATTTATACGGTTGGTCAATATTATTATTATCTACAATAATACCTAAAAAAAATTTCGGAAACTTTTCTACTTTTCCTATAATTTGATTTACCGATTTACAAAATCGATTTTTGGGGGCGGTAGGCGTGGCATCCAAAAGTTGAAATTCTGCATTCTCCGTAATGTCACCAGGCACCTTACTTCCAAATTTGGTGCTTCTAGCTTTTCTAGTGTTCTTTTAAACTATAAAAATGTGTTTTTTAGAGGCGGTGGGCGTGGCATCCAAAAGTCTAAAATCCAACTTCTGCATAATGTTGCAAGACACCCTCCTACCAAATTTGGTGCGTTTATCTCTTTTCGTTATTGAATTATTTGGAAAAAATCGAAATACGCATTTATCGATTTGCGGAGGCGGTGGGCGTGGCACATCAAGTTTGAAATAAACTTCTTGTGTGTATTGAATACACGCACACTCCCACCAAGTCTGGTGCCTCTAGCTCTTTTAATAGCTGAGATCTGTGTGTTCATACAGACGGACAGACGGACAGCCGGACAGACGGACAGACAGACGGACATGACCAAATCGACTCGGCTATTGATGCTGATCAAGAATATATATACTTTGTATGGTCTGCCACGCCTCCTTCTGCCTGTTACATACATTTGCACAAAGTTAATATACCATTTTTTACCCATTTTCAATGGGTAAATGGTATAAATATGTATATATAAAAGTAAATTCAATTAGCCTGTAATTTAAATTATTACTAGTTGTCACTTCATAAAAAAATAAATAAATTCTAGAAAGTATTTTTATAATTTTCAGCAGCATTTGAAGTAGGTAAAACTGTTTCAGTGTATGCAATAATATTATCTAATACTAACAGATCAAATTAAAGGTATATAAAACTCTCGGTTGACTTTAAGCTTTGTTTCAAAATCTTCCTATTAAAACTTTTGGCATCCCAGACTGAATAATTTCTCCAGTTCATATATGAAAAACAAACTCAAAGCTTTATTTTCACTGTTTGTACCGCTAAGTCTCATATTTCTCTCTCTCTCTCTCTCTTTTAATTAACAACTGTTGTTGTTTGAGAGTGCAGAGCATCCCAAGGCATCTGTAACTCGCTCTGTAGTAATACGAAAATAATAATGCAGCACATTATAATAAATACGCAGTGCTATAAAAACTGTGTGCATGTATGGCATAAGGGTAAGCCCGGGGAAGGGGGGCAAGATATAAATATAGCATGCAATAAATTTAGCAAAGCGCCAGCAATCAGCCAACAAATTGTAAACAGTAAATTTCGTGCTAGAGCCAAGCTGCAGGGCATCCAGGCAAGGGCTCGAAGCAGGGTAGCGGGAGGGATGGGGGCAGCTTTCGCATTAGCACTAAATCGCAGCGACTAACGCCGCCAGTTAGTTAAACGTATTTCGCATAAACACAAGCTCGCACACACACACGCACACCTCAGCAAAGGGGCGGCCGGGGCACGCCCACTGGAGAAATTTATCTGCTGCAGTGGAAGGCGAAGGGTGCGGGCTCCGTAGTAATCTTTGCTTCGATATTTGCATAACAACAACAACAAGAAATATGTCAAAAAATTTGCAACGCGTCGTCGCTGCGCTGCGGTTTTGTTTTGGTTTCTTTTGGCTGCTTTTGGTTGCTTTTGCTTATTTTTTCAGCGTTTTCTGCTTATTTTGTTTGCTTTCGCTGTTTTTTGGTGGCTTCCACTGCATAAACTGAACGCCAAAGGATTTACTGCAGCTGCCACGCCCCAGCAACGCCCACGACGCCCGCGACGCAGCAATATCTCGAGCTGCTGAGACAGAGTCACGTTATTTGCAGGTGCTGCAATCTATCCGACAAACTCTGGCTGCGACTCCGTTGGCGGCTTTGCGGCGAGTTGTAATAAGAGCAGAAACAACACACCAGCCCACGCACACACACACACACACTCCAGTGAGCACACACCTGTACACACACAGACACAGCTGTGCTGCTGCTCACATGCTGGGGCACAGCGCGCGCTGCAAGTGTTTTTGATCTCGCGCTCTGCTTTAGCCTGTTGGGAATTTTGATTAAAAATGCTTCCACGTGAAACGCAAACGTGCTCGAGTTTGGTGGCAACTCTGCTCGCAACTCAGCTCAGCGCCTGCTGCGCCTTGCACTGCTCTGCATGTGCTGCGGTGTGTGGGCGTCATGGCGTGTGGGCGTGTCAGAGCGCCTTTATTGGCACTGGCGCGTTTATTTTAACGCGCTTCATCCTGCCATTTGCGTATGTGTCAGTATGTGTGCATGTGTGTGTGTGTGTATACGCACGTGCGAGTAAGTGTATATGTTTGCGTGTGTTTGCAAATTTTTACATTGAGATTTATCACACGAGAAACTTTAAGCCAACAGGCGAGAGCGAAAAAAAGCCAAGCAGGTGCCAATCGTTCGATGGGCTCAAGTCGACTGTGGAATACGCTTTGCGACTGAAAGAAAACTATTTATTTCCTTAAAAAGCGAAAATTCCATATAAAATGAAACTATCTGTAATAAAATTTTTTTTTTATTTTACATTTTTTCAATATGGAAATGATTTAAGTAAATCGCTTTAGTTAGAACACGTTTTATTTTCAGAGCATTTCACATAGCTATCGATTAATCAATAGCTGTTCAAGCCGAAAAAAAATTTATTTTGGTCAATTTGAAATTGAAAAATAGTTTTTAATTAAGAGTTTCATCTTAGGCAGACTTAATTTTACAGTCGCCATCAAAACTCTCCTTTTGATGGAATGCCGAATTCGTATAAAATTTTCAGAAATCAATTAACCACTTAAATCTCTAAAGTCGACGTAAAAACAAATAAAAATTAAACCAATTATTAAAAGAATATATTAAATTAAATATTGAATAACCTAGATTTTTATTAGAAAGGTAAACAGATATCTTTATCAGATGTGAAATTTAAATATTTTTCAATAATAACTTCGTTACAAAAATTTCTTAAAACCATTCAGGTTTTTATTTATCAAAATTTTTAATATTTCATTTAAGACTTTATAGAATGTTTGAATATTTATTATTCCTTCAATCCTTTCAGACTGATTGCCAAAGCTTTCAACCTTCTCCTGGTTAGGGTAATAACGCCATGTAAGCTACACTAAAGCAGCCACAGCCTTTTCGCAACTGGTCCATAAAGCAATTAATTGTGAAGGCTGCCGGCGCTTGTGCAGCTGCAGGTGAGTTATATGAGATGTATACATTAAATAGATGATGGATACACACAGGGACCGACGAAGGAAGAGGGAAACGAGCAGCGGGCAACGAACAAGGGAGAAAATCACTTCCGGGTGATATATTTGCGGCAGTAAATGCAAAGAACTGGATAAATGTTGCGCCCCAAGACTCACAGTCTGAGCAAAAATTATGCGATCAAGCGAATCAGCAGTTCTTCAACATTTTCCAGCGACAACAAGGAAAATGAAAACGAAAACAAAAACAGAAGAGGAACAACAACAAAATTTGTATGGGGCGTTTTAATGGCAACTTTTGCCTTCGCCTCGCGCTTGTAGTCCCTGCTAAACTACACTAATTACTTCCCCTCGCTGCGAGCTGTGTGTGTGTGTGTATGTGTGTGTGTAGGGAGTCTATCAAGAAGCGTTACAAGCGGCCACAAATCAAATGCACACCAATTACCTGGCGCCAGGGCGCACAAAGCATAATCAACTGGCATAATTAACAACTAAAAATGCACAGCGAGTGTATCGAGTGTGGGCGCCAGTGTGTGTGTGCCAGAGTGTGCGAGTCTATCAACGAAAATATGTTTTTTCACCTGGCCGTGCAATTTTCACACATTTTGCGGTGGCAACGCTGCCATAGCGTCGCCACCTTCCCCGCAACAACTACAACTACTGCAGCCACAACAATAACAACAACAACAGGAGCAACAAACAAGCCGCAAAACAGCTGTAGACAATTGGAGTAAATTATAAGTTGCAGCCTAACGGTCGCAAAGTACAGCACATTACTCATACGCCAGCGTGCGCATAAATTTTTTTAGCTTTTACCTTCGCCAATAATTATTTTCCGTTTACAAAATGGCCGCCAAGGCGAAGGGGTGCCTGCAGGGCGTGCAAAAGGTAAAACTTGAATGGAGCGCCAGAGAAAATATGCCCAAATTATGGCAATAATCGATGTATTTGCGATGTACTGCGATTTTGGGGCTGAGCTGTAGAGAATCTGTGGATAGAGGTTGGGATTTAGCTGCGTACAGCAGTGCACAGAACTAAGAAAATAATGAATCATTCTTCAGAAAAGAAATGTTTTGACTGCTAAATACCTTTCCCAACAAAAGGGAAGGCACATTACCGCACTACGGGAATTTATTCTTAACCAACAAATAAAGCCAAAATGGGCTTCACTGCTTTTGGAAAAAACTATTTTAAAATCTGATTAGCCATTTTCGGGATTAAATTGAATCGAATTGAGGAGAGAACAAATTACAACAGCAGTCTTTAAAAAAAAAATAGTGTTTCAACCTCAAAATGCTTTTTATTTATTTTGAACAAGTGCTGTTCGAATTTTGCAATGCTTAAAACAGTGTACATAACTAATCTTAAACAAAAACTAAAAGCTTAAAAACTACACCGCTAAAAAATAACTTCTCGACTGATAAAAACCTCTTAACTTAAATTAATAAAAAAGATTCCACATTTCGAACGGGTGAAGTGTTTTATTTAATCCGCTTTGCATTTCATCAACTTTACAGCTTACGTAAAAATTGAATTGAAGATACTTATAAATACATTTTTGCAGGTTTATTAACTCTCTTGGCAATTCGTAAATTTTATAATGCAATAAATAAATTTTGCTTCAGCCCATTTCGCTCAACTCTTTACACTCGAGAAACTTTTTTATGACTTGGGCCAACTTGGCTCAACGCAGCACACTCAACGAATTCGTGTTTAATCAAATTAAGCTTCTCAAAGTTCGAGCATATTTCGTTTACTTGTTTGGCCAAATTAAAAGTTTGCGATAAACTAAATCTGATCACTCGCCCGGCCTGGACCCAGTCCCAATACTCAATCAATACGCAGCAGCAGCAGAACTTGTTGTGGATTTGGTTCTGCCTCTACAAAGACTTTTGTGTTGGCTTAGCAGGCGATTAATTCTTGCAAGTTTACTGCGCACTTAATTAGTTCGGGGATACTCATTAAAAATCGGCGGAGCTGCATGTTTCGTATTGATTTGCGGCAAGAACAGGAACTGATGGCTGTTTATAATTTAGCGCAAAATTATAAATACTTTCGACTGGGTTTGCGCTCAGGTCAGCTCAGCTCAGCTTAAGCAAATTAGTTCAATTGCCAGAGCCAGCAACTGAGCAGAGTCTCTCCCACTCATTCGCTCTCTCTCTCTCTCTCACACTCTCTGTCTTCCGCTTCACTCTTGCTCGTTGGCATAGACTTGATTAGGCTTAGGCAAAAACTTTATCCTTTGCACAGTTGTAAATAAGCAAAAGTAAATTTTGGCAAGTAATTTAAGCCACACAAACAAGCTGGCAAACAACTTTGCAGTTACCCCCTTGGGGAGTGGCGGGGCCAGCTGGTTAGCGAGAGTGGAAGTTGGCTGGGAGAGGGAGGGGGAGGGGAAAGGGGAGGGGCTGCTATTACGCCAAGGCATGTAAAGTTCTTTACCCAATTTTAATTCAAAATCAATGTATGAACTTTGCTTACATTACGCTAAAACTTTACCCCCGACTCGACTGCGGCTTCAATTAAGGCGCCTGCATTTGCCATGCTACTCCGGCGCATATAGAATGCATGAGCATAGGTTTACTACAGTGTGGGTGGATGGTTGGCTGCTGTATTGGTTACCACTTACCTTCATAGATGGTTAAAGTTGCATCTGCGTGTACAGCGTCGCCCACACCGTTCTCCGCCACGCACTCGTAGGGCGCATCATCGCGTCCCGCCCGCACGGGCTCGATGCGCAGTATGGAAACGCCGCCCGGTTGCTCCAGCACAGTGTAACGCGATTGAGTGCCTGCACAGTAAATGTGTGTATGTGAGATTGTATGCGTGTGTGTGTTAAGTGCATGTAAGAAGTGGGGGTTATGACCTCTGTCATGGGCATATATCGCTTGCGACTTACCTGATACTTTTTTGCCATTCTTGCGCCAGACTATCGAAGGCGGCGGATCACCGCGTGCTGCACAATAGAAACTGGCCACGCCCCCAACACGCACGCCCTGGTTCTGCGGCTTCCTAATGATCTCCGGTGGATCTGTTAAAGTGGCAAAAGAACAGCAGAGCAAAGGTTAATAGGGAGAACAAGTAAATTTGGCACTGTGCGCCAGCTCAATACAGCACAATTCGCTTGCTGTCGATGCATTGATTAAGAAATACTGGATATTTCATATCCAGTAGTAGATAATATTGTAAAAGCGGGCAGCAGTTTTATAGAGTTCTAGGCAGGTATTTTTGAGCGCAGGCAGCAGCTTTCAAGCTCGCGTTTTTGGAGTTGCGCTGAAAAGTAGGCAACACTTGAAAGGGGCATCAGCCCACACGGCTCGCTGGTGCGTTTTGTGCTGCGCTAAAAAGTATGCTATGCCCGATGCCAGCGGGATTTTCGACTAGGTTCATTTCGGAGGCACGATTGTGTAATTGCTGCCACATCGCCGCGCGAGTAGCTTTTAAAGCCTTTTGCTTTTGCTGCTGTTGCTGCTGCAGCGAATTCGATTTATTTCGCATTTGTGTGCTATGCATACGCGTTTTATACCTTGCACCAATTGCTGTATGGTATATTAGGTTTGTGCGAGGTAGCGATCATGGCAGACCGTACAAAGCATATAAATATATATATACCTTAGATTAGCATCGTCATAGTCAAATGGAGTGTCAACTCACAGAACCCTGTTATTGTAAGAGCTGAATATACCAAATTTGGCATGAAAGTTGCTTTACACCATACACATCGATGAATCGATGTTTTTGATTTTAGGCTCGAATAGCAAGCAAAGCTTACGAGTCTATGGCAAAGACTTAGCTAAGCAAAATTCTCATCTTTACTCTACGTGAGTGAAGGGTATCTAACAGTCGAATGCAATCGCCTGTGGTGTTCTTTATTGGTTTCTTTCTCTCACTCTTTTTACATATTTGTCACAATATGCTGTCAATACAACGTCGCATGTTGTTTGTGACACACATACAGAGAAAGAGACACCGACACAGAGAGACACACGCGCGCTTTTGTTGCTGCCGCTGATGCTGTTGCTGCTGCTCTGTACGTGCTGCACACACACAGCAAGAGATACGAACAGGAATCGTTCGCGTCTGTGCGGCGTTAAAAATCTGGCAAAAATCACGAAACGTTAAACAAGCAGCAAAATATTGTCATGTGCATTTCACAGCAGCAAGCGCAGCAGCAGTGCAGCGTCCCGCCATGCCACGCCCCGTTGCCGGTCCATATGCTGCCCGCCAGCCCAGTGCCTTTCCAGTGTGGAAAGTAGTTTACCCAACATATCAATTCGATTTATGCATTTCATTGAATTTAAATGTTCAATTTTCATACATTTTCGCGCATTTCTGTATGTTTTCTGTGCTCGGACGGGTCAAGCAGCAAACTTACGTGTCAGATATTGTATATAAGATAAATCCGAAAAATTTGCATCTGGAATGTAACACGGTCGGGTTAATGATTTTCACGGTGAGCGCAACGACACGAAATTTCCGTTTGATAATTAACGCGTTTAACATGTGTTCATTTCATTTATATATTTTTAAATTGTTTAATGTAGTTCGAACTTACAGATAAAAATTATATAAAATATAGAACTAGCTTATTTAAAATGTATTCCAACAAGTTTATATCAGACATAACGTTTCTTTATATACGTAGTATATTTTTAAATAAATGTTAAATATTATATAAATTATATAGCAGAGATATATATTTATATAAATATGTGTATTATTTATTTTATATTTTTATATATATTTGAGAGATACTAATAAGCTTATATCATTAATAACTTTTCAATATATACGTAGTATATTTCTTAATGTTTTAATGTAGTTGGAACTTATAGAATAAAATATAGGAGAAGCTTATTTGACAGATACTTTTAAGCTTATATCTTTTAAATTTTTTCTATAGATACGCAGTATATTTTTTCAATTTCTTTAATGTTGCAGGCACTTATAGTTAAATAAAATTAAAAATTTTAACACTAGCTTAGTTGACTGATACTAATAACTTTATAGCATACAAAATAATTGTATATAATTAGATTTTAATCAAATAATAATTCAATAAAATGTACGAGTATTTCCGATTTCCTGCAAGATTAAAGTTTAGCTAAAGCGTTATTAAAATCTTCAAAAATCAAGTTTAGCATAAGAAATATAAATCAAAAGCGGATGAAACAACACAAAGCTGGAAAGTAAACATTAATAGCTTTTTCGCCAGCTATTTGCAATAGGATTTTATGCTCTACACTGAGCGACATTAAAACTTTTGCAGCACTCTTTCTCAGCCCGTTCAAACTCCGGGCATAGCAAATGCCGCAGGTTAAGGACGAAGAGGGAAAATCTATAAGAGTTGTGCACATACAATAATATTTACGGAATAAGACAGAGAGGGGGAGAAACTGAAGGAGTGCTGCATTGTTGCCATGAACACAAATCTGAGGACATTGTAAGCACGAGTATTGTAAATAATTTAAAGTTTGCCTCGAGGCGTTCGCAGCGAAAATATGCAGACCATTTGGTTGCTAATGCGTTGCCTTTGCTCTTGCTCTTCATCGTCTTGCCATTTCTCTCCCAGTTGTTGCTGTTGTTGATGTTGCTGTTACGAATACTTGGTATCATTTGGCAAGTTTTGCGTACAACTTTGGCCTCGACAAGTTGTTGGCCAGAGTTTGCGAGCATGTGAAAAATACACAAGCATTGGCAGAGCAAAATGGAATACAGAAGAAGCAGAAAAGGACTTCCACAGTATATGCGGCTTTCAGCGCTTCTGGCCTGGCCAATTTCACATGTCAGCCTGTCTACCTCAATTTCGGCAAAATGTTTCACATTTGACACATGCAAATGCAACTTGTGGTCGCAAACTTAAGTGCAATGCAAACTAAGAGCAAGTTAAGTCCACAAAAAATACCCTGGCAAATGAAGCACTCTTTCAGTTTAAAATAACTAATTCTTTTTTTCTTCTAGTTTTAGATTACAAATTAAACTAACTTTTTAACGTGATTCTGACTATGTTGCTTTATGTTTTGAGTTACAAATAAATCAAAACCTGTAAATTTTGATTTTTTTTCTTTCTCTAATATGCATTTTTTTTGTTTTTATTTTTATTTTATTTAAGAGAGCAGAGAGGCTTACTGCTCTGCAGCACTGGCATCTGAAAGTTTCCTTGTAAATATGAGTAAATTTTAAGCTGTGAGTTATGCGATGTATAGTTTGTAATTTTGAGCTAAAAGTGCGCAAACTTTTTGTATTTTTAGATTAAAAATTAAACATAGTTTTTAATGTGATCCTTTTATTGTTGCTTTATTTTTTCAGTTACATTTTAAGCTGTGAGTTATGCGATGTATAATTTGTAATTTGCAGCTTAATGTTTTAGATTACAAATTAAACATACTTTTTAATGTGATTCTGCCTATGTTGCTTTATGTTTTGAGTTCGAAATAAATCAAAACCTGTAAATTTTGTTTTTTTCTTTTCTTTCTCTAATATGAATTTTTTTAATTTTATCTAAGAGAGCAGAGAGGCTTACTGCTCTGCAGCACTGTCACCTGAAATATACCCTTTAAATATGAGTGCAATTTAAGCTGTGAGTTCTAAGATGTATAATTTTTATTTTGCATCTAAAAATTCGCCAACTTTTGTGTATTTCCTTGAATTTTCTAATAGAAATGGTATTGCCGAAGACTCCCCATCTCACTTCCTGGCACTGCCTGCTTTATAAGACGCCCAAATGGAGTTTACGCCGATCTTCCTGCATCGCCGCCGTCGTCGACGTCTTCGTTGGATTTGCAAAGCACTTGAAAGCATTTTACGCTTACGTTAACAGTTTTTATAGCCGGAGAGACGGCGGCAATAAGCATATTGGTTTGTGGCTGTAATGAGCTATAGCGTCAGCTAACGGCGCCCCTCCCTCTGCTGGTGCTGCTTCTGCGTCTTTACTCTGCCACAAGATGGCAAAGCAAATTTACAGCGATTTCTTCTCTTTTTTTGCCAGCTTCAGCTCCGTCTCTGGGCGCATTTGTAAAGTTTTATGTTTGCTTAAACAATTTGATTGCGAAGCGTCGCACGAAGAGACAGACAGGCAGACAGAGAGACAGTCGGACAGACTGAGCGACAGTCAGACACTTGCGTGACGAGTCATAAAAATCGTATCATTACAGCCATAAAACGGGGATTTCTCTGTTTATTTGCCGGATTGCTAGCATTTTGCTTGTTGCTGCCGGAAGCAGCGGACGGAAGGCGGAGGAGAAAAACGAGAAAAAATTTAAATAAATTTAATTATGTTTGTACACAGCGCAAGTCTGTTACAAAGATTAAAGGCAAGCCAAATGAAATTTGTAGATGCCATAGATATCAGCGGACCTGACGCTCCCTCTGATTGGGCCGGGGGACCTGCCAATACTTTGCCACTCCCCACTCGCACTCCCCTCCTGCCACCACTCCACCGTCGTGTTGGCCAAACTTCAGGGAACTTTTTGCTTGGCGTTCAGCTTTTTGCTGATTTTTCATTTCGCACGTTTCGCTGCCTGGTTGCCGCGTTCGGGGCAGGACAGGGGCGTGTCTGGGGGCTTGGAGCTGGGGCTGGGCTCCATAGAGCGAGCAAACAATTTCGTTGTTGATATGTGCAAATTGATTTCAACGTTTGAAATGTGCAGTTATAGATAGATATAGATACACACAAACTAATACACACCACACACACACCGCACACTCGCACACTCAAGCCGTGCAATGCGATTACTCACACGGTCTGGCAGCCTGGCAATTTATATGGAAATTAATACTAACATTTTTAGTGAGGCAAACAGCGAAAATAAAAGAAAGCGGAGACCCGTGAAAAAATATATGATATTTATACGCATTTGAGAATCGAATTGATTTTGTTAACAATATTTATTCAGGAAACGTTCGCCTGGACATTCCCACTGGGAGTAAAGTGCACCACATGTGGTGCGTCAAATATGGCTTACTGCGATAACAGACTGCAATTATACCCCTAGAAGTACCAGTGTGCTAGCTTATGCCTTTAGTTCGCTTAATTTTAGCTTTAAGCCAGGTCCCCCTCAATCAGCACCCAGTTAAAATGCAACTAACGATCCAAAGCGAAAAAAGAGCCCAAATGTACGCCAAACTTTCTCCAGCTCTACAATCTCCCTCTCTGCTCCTCCACGCCTGGCAACTCCTCATGCAATGACGCCTCTGTTTTTGGAACATTGTAAAATTATAGCCATAACTTTTGGCCTTGTTTCCAATATGGTAAAATGCCCATAAAAATTGACCCCGTGCGGAGGCAGTGGCAGGCAAAGTGGGGCGGGTAGGCGTATAAAATCAGCATATGCTATGCGCCGTAAAGTATGCAGCTGTTTTTTATGGCCCTCTAACCCGAGAGTTGAGAAAGTTGGGCCTGCGAATGTTTTTAGGCCTGGCAATTTATGCCGTTCCCCTCAAGCCTCACAGGGCCCCACATGCCTCCGGCGGGGTTTTTCTATTTCATCTGTACGAGTTTTTAATAAGTGCAAAGTGCGGGCGGAAGTTTCGGAACATTTTCCAGCATTTTAGGGTTACAAGCTTCGATGTAATGGGGGAAAAGCGCTTAAGTTGCGTATGAAGTGCGGGCAGGCTGGGTGTGGTAAGCTGCTGCTGCAAGTGTGCGAGTGTGTGTGTGTGTTGGGGACAAATCATTTTTAGAAAAGTATCCGCAGCAAAAGTAGCTTTGCAGCAGATGAGCGAACTGCAGCAGAGACGTCCTATTCCTTTCTAGTTCCCCCAGTCCTGCGGCTGGCTGACAGCACAATTCACCTGTCAGCAGCAGCAGCAGCAGCAGCAGCTCCAGAGCATCAGCAGCATCCTTTCGTTTTACTGAATCGCATTGAAATACGATGCTAAATTTAACGATTCATTGCATTTTGCTACCCAACACTTTTGAGCGCTGCTTCCCTTCCACGGCGACTCACTGCGAAATTGCAACTCTGTTGAACGCAGTCGAGGCGCTGCCCTGGCCCGCCACGCCTACCGCCTCTTCACGTTGTGTATTTTTAATGCAGCAACTTTGGCATAGAATTGCTAAATCTGCTGAGTCTAAGAAACAGAGCTTCCCGCTTCCACACTGCCCGGAAGAGGGTCGGGTTGCTGCTGCAGTATGCAAATAAAATATCAAGTGCAACACAGTTGTACCCTGTAATGTGGCAGCTGCGTAGGTGCCCTATGTATTAAATTGAAGTGTTTTTCAGTGGAATAAAGAGAGTGAGGAAGAGATAATTATTAATATATCTAGTTATATATAAAATATATAATTAACAGAGTATCTGCTGTTCGCCTATCCCCACTGACTGGCACCAACTTGCTTCACACTTGAGTTTTTATAGCCAGAGCCTGGCGTTGGCGCTCTGTCGTATGCAACTAAATTTTAATGTTACTTGAAAGAGTAATAAAAATAAAGTTTACGCAAGTTGAGAACTGAACAGAACTGAGAACTGAGCACTGAGCAGAGCGAACTCAGAGCGGAGTACTAAGAACTGTGAACTGAGCTCTGCTCGCCCAAACAAAAGACACTGATTATTCGGTCCAACGTCTGTGCAAGTGTGCAATGTTAAATTTTAATTAAATTGCATAACGAAATGGCCGGGAGAAACGCGGGGCAGGGGAACGGTGCCCGGCTTTGATTTGGCCAAGGCAAAACAACAGGCAAAAGTGTCAACGAAATCCCATTAAGCAATTCATCAAATCGTGAAATCGATAGACGAAAAGATGCTGGATAAACTTTTTCCCGGGCCTAGTCGACAGGTTTCCCTGCTCGCTCGGCCATATAAATGATGTGGGCCGCTCGGCCATCATTAATCAAAATTAAAAGTGTGACCATTTGGTTTCGGGCAAGTTCTTAAGGTATTACTGCGGCCTGCATTAGCATATGTTTTACAAAGGGTATCACTGCGTATAGTTCTGCGACTCGAAACATGTTCTCGTCCCTTTCAGTGACCTGCTCCTACGCAGTGACCCTTCACATCTGGCGTCAGCTAAATGAACCGATAAAAAGGTAAACCATTAAGCAAGCACAGCCAGCAGAGGAAAAGGCATCGAGAAGTTTTGTCCTATTTTACAGATCTCTCAATCAGCTGTCAACTGTCGGCCATAACAAATGTCAATTTGGCCCGGCCGCACAATCTGCAAGTCAATAAGCCCCGGCCACAGGCCACAGCCAGGGCTTCGAAAGCAAGCTGGGAATGTTAAAGAAGCAGAGCTGCCTGCAAGAGATTGACGCAATGAAGTGTGATGTGAATTAAAAAATTACCGGCTGGGAAATTTATAAAGATACAATTTTCATCGAATATCGTAGAATTCTTTCAATTACAGTTTGAATTTTAAATTTAAAATTTGATAACAAAACTGAATCATATTCATAATGCAGGTTGCTGAACTCTACACCAGTTGATTTAATTAATTAGTTCTATTTAAATCTACATACTTGAATTCCATGAAGGTTTAGTATATTGATCGAACTATTTGCCAGTGTTCTGGTTAAAATAATTAAGAAAGACATTTCAACTATTAGTTCTGTACACATCTATTATTATTCTAATGGCTAATGCGAAAAATACATTTTGGAATTTCCAATTAAGCGCAAATTTTGTTTAATATGTTGTAAAATCGATTGCGAATTTCCTCTTCCACTTACTGACAGTAAATGATAAACGTAAATTTCTCATACATATTCAACATAATTTTCCCTGCTATACTTGAGTTTTTGGCCAGCAAAAAACTGGCTCGAAAATTACTTGGCAGAGTCAGCGTTAAATGGTCTAAAAATTCAGACACACACACATACATACACAGATACACAGTGGCTCAGGCAAGAGCCTGACAACTATTACTGACCGTTGCCAACACACGAAAATGTTACATGACATTTTAATATAATTAGTTTTTGCTGCTGGCAAAATGTAAAGTGCGGCCAAAATGGGAGGTAGTGAGAGGGGCGCAAAAGAGAAGGTAGATGTAGTGCAAGTTGCCTTGAGGACGGAAAAGTTGACTCGACAACGCTTGCTGTGGCCAACAGGAAGCAGCGGGCAGGCAGAGAGCCGACTCTTACCTGTGTTGTCTAGCTCACCCGGAAAAAGCTGAAGTAGTGCAAAAAATCTGTTAAAGAAGCTGACGGTTTTCTAAACGTTTGTTGTAAAGAATATAATAAAATTACATTTTTTAAAACTTTAAAGGAATTAAATTATGCGTCTTTGTTGATATGGCCAAATGAGATACTTTATAATGGAAACTATTAATTCGCATATCATATAACAATATTGCCATATTTCATTCTGCTCACTATTCTTAAACATTTTCCCGCCATTTGATTGGAAATAAAGCTAGATCTGACGGGAAATAGCTGACTTGCCAGCACTGCCTCGCACTCGAGTTGAGTCTGAAACTATTTGAGTTTGCGGTCGGTTGGCAGCATTTTATAAGTCGCAGCATATTTTTGCAAAAATTTCAGCCTCACGCCTGTTCTATTAAATGGGGATTTGCTCGCACACACACACACACACACACACAGGAATATCTGGAAAATCAAAGAGGCTGCGTTGTGCGGGGGAGAGCATCTATCTATCTATCTATCTATCTGTTTTTTAACAGATACACGCAAGACGTCCGGCCGTCCTTTGGTCCGGGCACATCGGGCCAACATTCATTATTTCTCTATGCCGGATTATGCCGTAAGCCGGGCTACGGCTTAAAATGCCGCAAACTTTATGAGACGCAACACACGTGCCACACACACACACACGCACACACACCGGCACACACAGAGCTTGGCCTACGCCTCCGCTCAGTGGACTAGGCAATTTATGATTGCCTGCGTGCAGGGCTGTGGCATCTTGTAGACAACCTGGCAATTTCATAAACTGTGCAGACACTTGCCAAATTGGCAACAGCCACCCCTGACCCCGGCGTGACCCCGCCCAGATCGCTTTTGTTCTCATCTGGTGCGCACGTAAAGGCGGCAGAAAGCAGGCTTTGATATTTTATTGAGCTTGTCATAATATTTATGATATGTATTTGATGCGTGTACGCCGTACAGCGCCGGCCTAAGCAGGCCCCAACTTCTGGCCACTGTCAACCTGGTGCAGGCAACTCCATTGCCCCGCCCACCACTCAGACACTCTCACTCTCGCAATCTGCCCCCTGCGTCCCGCTGCGAGACAATGCTAAAAGTTTGCCTACAGTTTGAAAACTTTTATTATTATTAGCATTAAGAGGCCGACGCCGATGTCTTTGGCTTTTATTAGTTTCAACTTTTGACAGAAATTATATTGAGTTTATACATGTGTATACACACAGCCCGGCCCTATGCAGTATATAGTGTAGGTATGTATGTATGTGCTATGGTATATATATTGATGATCATGCTGAAACTTTTTTGCTCACATCAAAGTTTCATTTCTCTTCTCTGGCCGACGATTTTTCCCGGCTGTTTTGTTTAATTTGTGTTATTTATAAGCTGGCTAAGGCTATGGCCAGTTGCCTGCCTGCCGGCTAATGGCTAAAAGAAAAAACTTGTCTAGCACTTGGCAACAACAACAACTACAAAAACTCAGACTCAGAGCAGTGCCATGGCACCAACTGCCAGCTAAATGTGCAGAAAGGTAAACAGGCAACACTTAAGTCGCGCCCAGCAGCAAAAACAATGCAAGAAACCTGCTGCTAACAGGTAACAGCTTACAAAGCCAGGGGCGTGGCCGGGGGAGAGGCGTGGCAAGGGCTTTGGTAAGCCTGTGGCAACTGTAGGGGGCGCTTTTAAGTGCGCTTTCAATGCGAAGTTTGCCAGATTTGAGGTACAGTCTGAGTGTGCGGTTGTCTCCGGCCATGTGCGGCTGTGTGTGCGTGTGCCTCTGTGTGTGAGCCTTCAAATCCGCATTGTCATAGCTTGATAAATAGCTGAAATTACTTACAGAGTGGCAACACCCTGCTTAAGCACTGCCAGAGCTTAGAGAAAGCAAAACATTTCCAACAAATGAAACTCTGCTTAAATGCTACAAGTGCAGGCTAAATAAAACACCCAAAAAGCACTGCAAGGAACGAACAGAGCTGCAGCCCGGTTGAGTTTAAAAATTTACATATATATTCTGTATATGAAGAATTTATTTGAAATTCCGTACAAGACAAAACCGGTTAATCTTTGATCTAAAGCAAAGTACTGCAAAATAACCTTAAGAGTTGACACCAACTTGATTTTTGGAATATTAATTTACATTGTTTTAGATTCTGCACACAATTTGTTTTTTTTTTTTTTATTTATTTATAAATCGACTTAGCGTTTACCCTAACGCACATGCTAGGCAACTAATTGCTCGCCCTACAAAAAGAATCACACCCAAGATCTACACATTAAATTCCTCTACACATTTTATGTAATAATATAAATAATATTTTTAATTAGAACTAATCAGATTATTAAATTCAAAGGAAAATAGAATGTAATTTAAGATTAGATATGGGAAACTTAAATACGAGTAAATAAATTTAATAATAATTGCCAAATTACATACATGTAATATTAGTTGCCACTTTGGTGACAGTACACGAATCCTGAATATATATGCACTATGTTACATAAACAATTATTTTATTGTTATTATTTATTGATGTTATTAACAATATTATTATTTATTTATTAGTGAAATATTAAAAAACTATTTTGAGAAAAAAAAAAACAACATTTACTATTTCACAACTAAAATATTTAATTTCACAATCACATCATATTTTTAAATAATTACGTTATTTACGTTACCAAGGAGTACTGGCAAAGGGGCGACTACTCATTCGTCATATGAAATATTTCAACCAAAACTTATGCACAAGTTCACAGGTTTCATATGTGCTAACCCCGCCTCTACTCTTTGGGGAAAGAGCGGGAGCAACTGGCAGACATTCATATCTGAGCAGGAGTTTACAATGTCTGCGTTTCGAGAGAAAAGGAAAATGTTTAGTCGCTGCCTTGTCGCCGTGCCTAAGCCTCGCCAGGCTGAGCCCCCGCAAAGTATGCAATGCCTTTTGCGCTTCTCTTTGACGGCGAAGCCTTTGTGCGGGGCAGGGAAGGGCAGCGGGAGTCTGGCAGGGTTGCCGAGCTGCTCTTTGTTTTATTGTTTCCCAAATCGCTGCTCGCTGTGCCAGTCGAGAGCTTTGACTTTGCCTCTTTATTATTATGCAGCATGCGTCGTGCCGCGACCAGATTATAAAGGTCGTCGCTGCGCAGGGGAATTGCGGGGCAGGCGGGCCAAACGAGCCAAAGGCATTTGCACAACTTTGTCACGTGGCAGCACACGCATTATTTTTGTTTCTTTTTTTTTTGTTTTTAAACAAGCAGCAGATCCAGAAATATTTAGGTACATTTCAGTTTGATAAATGTGCCTCCAACGGCGAGACGAGCCTCCAGCGAAGTTTCCATCAATTTCCCGGACAACTGTTGCAATGACAGCAATTATGAGGGGCAAATGGGGAAGGGCAGCATATGCAGTACATAAAAGCCGAAGCAGGGGCGTTGAGCGAGCGAGACGATTAAGACGATAATAACAAGTGACAAGTTTATTGCCCACACACACACACACACACACGCATATATATATCGACCACCCTCATACAGAGTAGCAAAAACTCTTTGCCGGACAGACAAAAGAGACGAAAGCCTAAGCTTTTGTGGCCTGAAATCTAATGCCTGTAACCAAACAACAAAAGTGCCAACAAAACGGGCAGGGGTAGGACTAGGGGCTGGGGCACAGGGGGCGGACTGGGGCACTGCGGCGCCCACATTATTGCCATGCGGGGCACACAACATTTGCCGCCTTAAAAGCCAGTTCCACTAATGCCAACAGCTGGCCACATAAATATCCGAGCACTGGGAACGATCAGGGCCCGGGGAATTGTGGCAAGAGGGGCCGACCGTCGCTCTGTGCTGTCTATAAATGTTTTTGTTAGCTTGCCAAGCGAGCGCGCACTAAAACCACTAAGTAAGATAAGTGAGGTCAAGCAAAAGGGGTCATTGTTGTGTCTACGTATACGCAACGCAGCGTAACGTAACGCAACGTAACGGACATCAAACGCCAGAGGCAGGCGAGACCTGAGCTGAGCTCCCAGTAGCGAGCAGATAGCGAAGACATTTCACGAGTGAAAGTGCAAGTTATGAAGCAAATAAAGCTGCAAGTACGCAACGGAATGCTCGAATATCAGCACGGAATAGTTTCGCACAGTTAACGGTAAAGATAACAACTTGACTTGGCTTGTACAGCCTAATTACAGAGGGCGGCGTTGGATTATTGCAGCTAAAAGGATGCTCTGCAGGTCGCTCGTATTGGGCATGAGCTTGGGCGATATATATCTATATATATATTTATATATTTTTTTACATGTTAACCATGGTCGATCCACGATTTAATACATTTTTTTTTTATTTTGTGCTTTCACTTTATTTATTAAATTACGATTTATAATTTTTTCTCTTGCATTAAATTTTTATTTCATTTGCATACTTCTTATATACTTATTTTTTTAAGTTAATCTCTTCAAATCTAGCTGAAATCTTTTCTTTTTTTCCTATTTATCTCGAAAGAATATTCAAGGTTTTCTTTCTATTTTAAATATGTTTTTCGGAATTTCCCCAGGCCGTTTTCATGGCTGCGCTGGCTTTTATACCGATTTCGTTGTTGTAGGCAATAAATTAATTAGTTAAGCTTTGTTGTCATATTGCAGCTTCATTAATTAAAACCAGAAAGCCCCTCTTACCGCACAACCTCGAGGCGCTGCAAGTCCTTAAGCCAGATTTATGCCGGGCAACAGATAATGAAAAAGTGGCAGAAAAAAAAATCTAATCGTCATTCTGTTAAGCCGAAAGAATCGGCATTTTGTCAAAAAGTTACGTTTCGCCTGGAAAATTATTTTACATGATTCAGCATATCAAAAGCCAAAGCAATTATAGCCAAAGACGCGCTATCATTGTATGCCCGGTGTGGTGCGCGGTCTGGGGGCAGGGCTCAGTGGGCAACAGTATGATGAGAAGACAGAAAACCGTGCACTGATAGCTTGGCAATTGGCTACAGTTATTACAGTCGGTATTCGTACCGAATGAGCTTCCACATCGCAGGCAATTAGAGGGGTCAATTCCTACCCCCATGCAAATGCTTAAAGCAAGCACGTGTTGGAGACTATGCTTGAATCTCGGCCTGGAAATCGATGAAAATCAATCAAAGCAAAATTATTCCATCTAAGCCAAGGAGAAAACTATTTTCAAAGCCGGGAAAACTGAAAAGCTCTGTGCACCAGCTGCACCGGAAGCAAAAGTCAAGACAGCATGTCTCTCTCGCTGCCCCGCTTCTCTCCCGTTCGCCACCGTTCCTCCATCTCCTAATGCTTTCAAAGGCAACGGGAACGGGAACAAACACGGCAAAAAATACGAGAATTATTCGTATGCAAATCAAGCATATGATATGTGTGAGTATGTGAGTTCGCCAGAGCGTGTATGTGTGCGTGTGAATGTCTATGTGTGCATGTCGATAGATTGATGTTAAATTGATGCCATACCGAGCGGGTTATTGTCTGGCCCGCATATAAACAACCAAAACAGGAGTGCAAAAGGGAGAAAAAAAAACCGGAATAAGTCAAAAGAAAAGTAAAATTTTCAATAAGGATACAGCATTCTGTAGGGAAGCTGAGGGCCTTGGCAAGAAGCAGCAAGCGAAGTTGAGAGGCCACTTCAGGCAATTTATGGCATATGTTACTAACACACTCACACGCTCTCACACACACACATACACGGATACAACCAGCATATGTAAATGCTAAAATAATACATGTGCGTATGGCATAAAAATTGATATGCCAACGTTTTCTCATGTGTGAGTAATTCTCAAGCAAAATTTATAAAGTTTTTAAATAAAATATAAAATAATGCAGCAGGGGCTGGCAAGGGATTAAAATCGATTTTCGAACACCCTGCGGAGGAAACGCATTTTAAAACAGAATGTTCAAGTTTGGTTGTGAATTTTATAACTTAAAAGGAATTAAATATTAATACTCAACAATTGTAAGCTATTATAAGAAGTTGCTACTAAGCTGAACGAAATAAAAAAAGCTAAATAATTCAATAAAATTAGAAAAACAAATTTTAATAATATATTGTGGTTTATAAACAATTTTTTTATAATTTGTATTACATTGTGTATTATTTTAGGTTTTTCCTCTCTTTGCGGCATACCTTCGCTTTTTTCTCGCAACTGCAGGGTATTATCTATAGCAACTATGTGCAAAAATTATGTCGCATAATAAATTGAACTTTTCATAAATTTTGCAACTGAAATTGGCAAGGGTCGTCGCCCATCGTGCCGCTGCCCGCTCCAGTGCGCCTTTATAGCCCCAGCCTGACATTGTCAACGTCTTTGGCAGCTTTGCCGCCCTCTACCCCCTGTACTCAATGCCTGCTTCTGCTTCCGCCACAATAACAACAAAGCGGCAGCTCAGAATTTATGGTTGGCAGCTTTTAGGCTTTGTTTTGCTGCTTATTATTGTTATTGGCACCAACAGTGACATATTAGGAGCGCCTACTCGGCGCCTGTCGAAGCTCATTTGTTGGCCAGGCCTGGAGTAGCCTCTCTCGCTCCGGCAGCTCCGCCCGCTTGCAACGATATCGAGATTCGATGGCGTCGGACGTTGCGTACGCCGGATTATTAATATTAGAAAAAGGAAATATATTTTCTACTGACCGGCTGCTGTTTTCGATTATTGTCCTGGCCATCGTCTCGTGGTCTTGTGTTCTCCCCCAACTCGAGCCGAGTCCCAGTCCCAGTCCCAGTCTCAGTTCTGGTCCTGGTCCTGCTCCGTTTTGCCGTAAATTGTTATTGACAACGGAAGCAGCAGTGCGGCACAAATTGGGCGTTGAATTTGCGGCTTGCTTTACGTTTAGCTTTTCTTTCCTTTCCTTTTTTTTCCATTTCTATTCTCCTCGATAGATTTCTTTTCTCCGCAGAGTTTGGTCCATTTGTTGTGGTTATTATTATGGTTGATTTAGTGGCCACAAATTGAATGAATTGTCTTACTTAACCGAAATAAGCAATATACAATGTACACAATAGCCAACACGGTGTGCCTGATACAATATATATATTTATATACATATATATATATATTTATATTTATATATATCTTTATTGGTATAAGTTTAAATTCAATAACGCCTAAGTGCGTGCTCAAATCAGATTAAAATGACGACGGCGCAGCGGAAATGACAGCCCTGAATTGAATTAATTAAGCAGCAGCTGAAGTGGGCGAAAAGCAGGAAGGGAAGAGCAGAGATACGAAGACGAAGGGAAGCAAAACGCAGTAGATGAAGTTGACAAATGCTGACAATGGCGACATGGCACATGGCACAAAATATTAAAATAAAGTTGTAATTAAACGCCTCGCATTACTTGCTCAAGCACCTACAGTCTCCACACCCCTTCCCCTTTCCCACTCCCCACATAACTGACTCCACACTTGCGCAACAGTTGAATAGATGAAAATTACTCACAAGATGCCAAGTCGTGTGTGTGTGTGGGTGTGTGTGGTAGGTGTGTGGGCGGGTGTGTGGAAAAAACGTATGGATGCCACACATAACTTTGACAATTAGAAAATTAAAACTACACTGCGAGAAAGTCAGGGCCAGCATGAGTTGAGCTACATTTTATAACAAAGAAAATAAGCAGAATATGATGAGGAGAATATGTGGTGTGGATATGATTTTAGTATACATTGCAATATAGTAGGCCATGTATACAATATTCATAGCCGTCTATTTATGAAGGAGTTTATAGAAAACGTATGCAGTCGATTTTTTATGCTGTATTTTGTCAAGTAAATATCATGTTACCTACATATAAGTAACATAAATATTTTACATTTAATATTTTAATATTTAATACTTTACTAATATATTTGATAGTAGGTAAGGTATATATGAGCATCAAATATTAATAATTAATAAATATTATCGCATAAAAATATTAAAAGGGTACATTTGGTGTATTTATGTGATTTGTAAAATTTATAGAAATTGTATATAGTTGACAGGATGCGATTAGAGAGGAGTATATATAGTAAATAAATACGATATATAAATAGCATGTATATTTGTATCAATAGTATGATAAAGCACTAAATATTCAAAGATGATATCATTTTATAGACATATGTATAAGACATGTTTTCCCATACATAAAGTAGTTTTAAATTTATAAAGTAGAATTCACACACCGCTTGCTACTCCTCTAAATCAGCTTAGCTCCGGGTGCAATCGCACACAGAATTCTTTACAGTGTATGCAGTCGAAAAAGAAGAGGAATTCGTGCAAGCAACTGCTACACAATGGCAATAATTCTGCTACGCAGGAGGCAGAGGGCAATCGCAGCTCGCAGAGAGTGCGGGGGCTGGAGGGGTGCGGAAAAGCGAGTGAGGGAACCAACGCAGGCTGCTCGCTGGCAATTTGCAACCACTGTTGCCACCATTACAACCGCCAAGAGTGGAGCTTCAGTCTGTCTTCGGCTGGCTGGCGGGTTGGCAGCTGGTCTGGCCCCAACACTGTCTCACCGCAGAGACACCAAACCAAAAACCCAAAATGAGAAATACACACGTTACCCAGGGCCGAGCTGGAGCAAGGGAAAGGCAGAGGGAGACAGAGGCAGGCAGATAGATAGAGAGAGGCATATTAAAATATTTAATTACCATGTAAACTTACGACTTTTGTTTTTGTTATTGTTTTAATTGTGACAACAACTGTCATAATAATGAATATGATGATGTTTGCCACGGGAGCGAGCGGGGGGGCTGGGGGCGTGGCAACCGCAGCAGCACTCCACCCCGCTGCCAAAAGCCCGGCAACAGAACGCAATATACGCCGAGAGTTCTACATGCGAGCTCTGAAATGGATGCCGAGCAAAGCTTTATTACAGTTGCCACGACTGTGTGTGTGTGTGTGTGTGTGTGTGTGTGTAAGTGCTGAGTGTGAGCGTGTGTCAGTGTGTGATTCATGGCACGTGTGTGTGTTTTTCGGCGGTTTTCTTGGAATTGTCTGGCACTTTTCAAGTTGTTTTGGGCCTTGCATGTTATTTGAATTTTAATTGCAGTCTCATTCATTGCATACATCTCGCAGCCCGGCTTTGTTTTATTGTCTTCAGTCTGCCACGCCCCTGCACGCCCGGCCTCCCAGCTGCCACTCTCTATTTAATTAAAAATGCCTGTCTTGGCCGCTGCACTTGCGCACCAGGTGCTCGTCCTGGTTGCTCATTGGAACTAATTAGTTTTATTTAGCCTCACTTATTGACTCCCTGACAGACTGCCCAGCCCAGTTCAGTCCAGTTCAGACCCGTTCCAAATCCCAGCCAGAGCCCTGCCCTTACGCTGCTCCGGCCAGGCTAACAAACATTTTCAATTGACATTGTCAGGACATTGTCAGGACTCGAACCAAGCTCCCCCGCTCCTGGCCGGCACGTCCTGCTGCCTACTTGGTATGCAGCACACAATACACATAAAACATTAATAAAGCTTGTTGTCCTTTTTGGCTCGCTGGCTTTGCCGGCAAGTCTTAAGCTCGAGCTGAAGGTCCTTGTCATTACCAAGCATCATCCTGGGCCTGTGCTCGGCATATGCTTAGCATAATTTTGCGGACTACAAACTTCTGATTTCTGCTGTCAGCTTTAAACGCCGAGCTTAATTAAAAAAAAAACAAGAAAAAACATAAAATCAAGTGAGGAGAGCTATGGCCTGCAGACTAGTCAACTACGGGATACCCTGCAGACGGCACTGCAGACTGTATTAAAATATGGATTTGTGGAATTATTAATAAATTTTAAATTAATTAAAAATTATACAACATCTTAAAACAATATTTTTTACTTGTAGCAATAATGGATTCTTTATAAGTTTCTTTAAAACTCAAAAACAAAATGCAAATTTCAAGGATTTTCTTAGCTTGATAAATAATTAAAAAATATTGTTATATTTAATCGATTATTGTCGAACATTTTGTCATATCGTTGAAAAATATGGTCATGCCTGGAGTGAGCAGAACAACCACGATTCTAATAGTATCATATCTACTCTCAAAATGCTTCTTGTTTGCATACGTCAATGCAACTTTGAGTAATATAATATTGAATTGGTAGATATAATAAAACTTGCTATATATGTACATGTGCGTCTTATAAATATCACTACTATGCCTGAGATAAAAATAAGTAAACTATTCTAAAACCAAGATGCTGTCTGAATTAATCATAGCCCTATGTGTATTATCTGCTTTACAAACCAAAGCTACTTTGCCTCCATCGGGCTATCGGGTATATGGAAAGTTGGAAAACGTTTAAAGTTTTAAATTATGAACACTTGGACCTGGCTCGGCCACGGTTCATATCATAATTCAGTCATATAAAATTTGTCTAGCGGAAAATTAGAAACGCCGCAATAACAACAACAGCTAACAAGCGCCACAGCAGACGCCTTTGTAATTAAAACCGAGAGGGCAGGCGAATGACGGGCGGGGGGAGCAGGGGAACGAGGGAGGAAAGAGAAAAAACGAAGAAAATCACTGGCATCCATTGATATGCTGATGAGCTTAGCTGTTTTGCCCAGGCTCGCTGCTCATGCTTGACATTGAAGTGACTGCCTGAGTGGCTCAGGAAATTGTGGCTGTTGCTGTGCCGGTGCCTCTGCCTCTGCCTGTGTGTGTGAGATGTGAGGTGTGTGTGCCAGCCTGTTGTTTACATAAAAATTTAAAGCCAAAACTCTGTGATTTTTATACGCTTCAAGAGTGAAAACGAGAGCAAAACGAGCGCAAAAGCTGACCCAAAAAATGGAAGTCACTGACAAATGATGCACATTGACACAGAATTTAAATAAAGTTTGTAATTGACAGGCTTAATTGCCTTGGAGTCAGCTGTAAACTGCTTCAAATTTGGGCTTAGTTTTTAGTTTCCACAACTTTTCGGCTCATCCGCCTCTTCCCACTTTAACTCACGTTAAATTGGAAAACAAACAAAGGCCAAGAACACAACAATTCGATAATAAAAATTGTTGTCACGAAAATAGAAAACTCCACCCCTCGCCGCTTCTGCTGCACTACGACCTGCCCGCGAAACCCATGTCAAGTCTTTGGCATTTCTCAATCAGTTGCGGCCCACTGTGCGGCTTTTATTAAATTTCACAACGCCAAATAAATGTGTACGCGCACATGCCCCTATGTGTGTGTGCGTGTGTGAGCCTTTGTGTACGTGCGTGTGTGTTTGTGTTTGCATCTCTGCCATGTGTGTTTGTGTGTGTGCCTTGATTTTCAATCGAAGAAGCTGAGCCCGAATTTTCCTTTTTCTTTTCTCGCTCGAAAGTTGTTTGCCAACTTTGCGGTTTTTGAGGTTGACATGTTGCCTCTTGATGCGACCCTAAACAAGTCGAGCAGCAGCTGATGCCTGATTATGATGATGATGACGGTGCTGAGCTGTCGTCACAGGAGCGGGGAGTCGCGCCGGAGCACGCTCCCTGACGGGGCGCTAACAAATCGAGCCAAAGCCGGGTTGCTCGGCAAAAAGGATATGCATTTCCTGCCAGGTAATTACCTGATGATGGGCTACAAACAAGCCGTCGACTTCGAGCCGTCATCAATTGAAGCCGTGCTCTAATTAAAGATACCAATCTCAACATGCAAACTGCACAAACGGACAACGAACTCGGCATACAAAACACACACACACACACACACACACAGACACGACACATACAGGCACGGCACACACCTGCAGCGAAAAGGGTGTGCGGCTGTGTGTTTTAGCTGTTGAGTGGTAGGTGTAATTGATTTGCCGGCAGTTTGTCTATTGTTGTGCGCTGTACGTTTTGCCAGTGGTAGCGAAGGGTATGCTCAGTTTGTAGAAAACTGGCTCAGAAAAATAAAGGAATTACTTTCTCTAATGAATATTATTTCATTTCATTATAAATATAATGATATTTTATGGATGGGACATTAGATATATAAAATGGATCATTTGAAAAATAGAAGGAATAGGTATAGTGGTAGCGAAGGATATGCTTTATTTGTATAAAACTTGCGCAGAAAAAGAAAAAAATATTTTCTCAAATAAATATTATTGCATTTTAATATACAATAAATATGACGATCTCTCATTGATTGACAGCTTGATGTATGGATCGTTAGATTTACAGATCGGATATAGGCACTTACGAAAATATATAGAGACATGTTGAAATGTGTATAAGATAAAAAATAAAAAAATCTATGAAGCGGTGAGTAATTTTAATGTCTGTAGACGTGAATTTAAGTTGATTAATGCACACAGTTATGGCAAAATGAATATTCAATAAACTCATATTGGAATCTGGAAATTAAATTTGCGATGCTAACCATATTTAATTTTTTTTTATATATTTTTTGCATTAAACACAGCTAAACTTAAAATTAAATATATTCAAGAACAAATTCAAAGAAAATAAACATAGTATTTAAGAAAGTGTTTTATAATACAGTCGAACATAAATAAACTTTTATTTTTCTGTTTGCTATTTCACATACAACAGAACTAGCACAACACACTGCTAATTACAGGGTATCAAAATGATCTCGCTCCACATTCCATGGTTGCCACCGGGCGAATTTAATAAATATGAAAAACATCAAATTATTTCAAATGCCCAAGTGTCTGTCCGTGCCTCTGTCCGTCTGACAGTTGCACTGACAAACGCCTGGCGCGCACGAGAAATATGCTGGGCGATGTGGAAGGGCGGAGGGAGCAGGGGAGAGTTGAAAGGAGTTTACAAGCAGAGAAGGCACTGTGGTGCGCTGCATAATTTTGCAATTGCTCTACAACAAATCGCAGTTGATTGTTTTACGTAGTCGTAGTCGTAGCTGGAGTTGTTGCTGTTGTTGTTGTCGGGGCATAACAGCCTTAAAATATGCAACGAAACTTTGCTCAAAGCGTAAAATCAACTCTCGCTCGCTCGCAGCGCAATGCCACTTGCCTCGGGCAAAAGGAGCTTGCAGCCAAATAGGAAATCACAGCAACAACAACAGCTACGCTGGCAACTGAAACGGAAATGCAAGGCATTCTTATGCATATCCTCTAAACAACAAAACGAACAGCCAGGCAACAACAGCGATAACAACAACATGGAGTCCCGACTCGTATTCAGAACTCTGCTCGACTCGTTTGGGGAATTGTTTTTGCTTTTGCTCTGGCTTTCGCCTCTTCTGCTGCTGCTGCTGCTGCTGCTCCAAAGGAATTTTTCATACGCAAATTAAATCCATGTAGAAGCTCGGCTATGCTTCTAGCCATGTGCCACGCCTGCGAGGCGCCTAGGCGAATGCCTGTGCAAATATTCATTACATAATAAACTAAGCAACAGCGGGAAAAGTGCGCAAAACAAATCAAATTGCACATAAAAATTTCAGCAATGCGTGGCATGCCGGCGTACTCCCGTGCTAGGGGTATTCCCGGACTACCCTACCATAAATTTGGTTTATTTGTGTGGCAAAATCAATGACATGTAAAAACTCTAATTAAACGCACGTTTTTGGCGCGCAATGTTCATTTCCGTGAAGCCAAGGCCATAAAATGGCGCGCACACACACGCAGTCTAATACACACCCGCACACTCGCACACATTCCTCCATCCGGCTGCAGAAATCGGTGTGGCAAATGTTGGAGAAATAATTGAGGGGTTCTTGGCATATGATATACGGCCAGACCAACTGATTCCTAGCTATAATTGAGCGGATAAATAAATAGCTTCTGCTTCGGGAAATTGTTAGCAGCATTTGAATGTAATTACGGTTGTGTGAGTAAGGCTATAAACACATACCCGTACTTGGAATTATAGGTTGGCAGTGCAGTAGACAAGTAATAAAATAGTTAGAAAATTCTAGCAGTTAACTAAGGATTTGAAATAGTTTAGCATTTGCTTGAATTTACAGTTAAGTACATTTTTTTTAATATTCCAAAAATTTTAAAATTAATTCAACATTTATGTAGGGAATATAGAAAATTTCTATTAGAAATGTAAAAAGATAATTAGATTTTTATTTTTCACTTAATTATAATTAATAAAAGAATCTAGGTAACTTAAAAATATTTGCATAAGAATATTTCTTGTTTTTGATAAATGCAAATTAATTTATAAAATATACAAATTTTTTCTTAGCTTCACCTTTGACTCCTTAGTCAAACCTCAACTTTATCTCCCAGCGACAGTCCCGACAGAACCCTTTGACCACACAAGAACAAATGCCAACACAACTGTATGAAAATTTTTCATCATTAGCTACAGCTCATTCCGAGCAGCCCGACACCCCTCGCATGCTGCCCGAAAATTCCATTTGCATAGTTCTAATTCCTTTTATGGCCAGCAAAAAAGGGGCAAAACGGAACCCGCAACCCATTAACCACAACAACTCAGTTAGTGTTTGCCGCGTTGCCAACTAGCGCGACTAACTGGCCAACAGTCCGAGCTTTGCCACTTCATCGCAGCAGTCCGAGAGCGAGAGCGCAACAGAGAGTTCCATATAATACAAATTATATTGTTCTGTATTTATGGCATGTGGCGTAGAGTTTCTTTTACAGCTTTTTAACATGTAAATTCGATTTTTAGTGGTCACACAGCGAAACAAGCAAACAAACACACACAGACACCCACAAACACACACACACACACACACACCTTAATTAAATTTCTAATTATTGTAATTAACCACATTAATATGACCTCATGCGCACCCTAATTTGCTAAAATTCCCAACCTTCCAACCTTCGTCGCGTAAAATTGTGTAGAAAATTGTCGGTAAACATTTTTACAGTTTATTTGCAGAGCGTGGCGAGCGCGCGGCATCGACGACGCCCTGACCGCCCCCCTTAACCCACCGTACCGGACGTCCTTCCCCTAGCATCAGGTATAGCCATTGCAAGCAGTCTACCTATATAGTATGTGGTCGCTCGGTCTGTCCGACGTTGCTTGTTGCCTCTTATTATATGGCCCCGGCATTGTTCGTGATGTTTTACCTGTGACCCGGAGTGTGGCCATGGGGTAGTTAGGATCTCTATGGCACAGCAAAACATAACGCTTCAGTTCTTTGGAGAGACCAAGAGTAATTTATATTACTAACAGCAACAAGTATAGTAAAGAAAGCCACAGTCGAACACTCGACGGCGGGATACCATGCACCTGGTTTGTTTCATTGTTCTATAACTTCTGTGCTCTTTGTCTGATCGTGTTGAAACTGGCTACGTATGTTTATATTAAAGCTAGCTACGATTGTTTTAAAGAACAATGTGAAAGCTACTAAACTTTGCATAATATTTAACTATCAAGTTAAACAACTAACTGGATCATGTGTTATTTAGTGTCCTTCGAATAAACGGAGGAACGAAGCAAGAATAAATAAATAATAATGGGTTTAAAAATACTTAGAGAAAGCTCTTCATAGTCAGCAATTCAATTTTTACTGGATATGCTCAAGTCGTGAAGTTTCTTATCTTAGCAAATCCAACTTATTTCTGATTGTTGTTGTTGCTGCTGCTGCTGCTGCTTTTGTTGGCCAGCGGTTGGCCTTAATGAGGTCATGTGTGCGCTGTGTATGTGTGTGTGAGTGTGTTGGTTGTGCGACGGCGGTGATTATGATGGCATGAAATTAACATTTAATTTGAGCTGAACTGGAGCGCCACCTAGCGTCGGATGGCTGCCAGGCAGCCAGAGTCCGCTGTGTGTCTGCGAGTATGAGTACGAATGTGTGTGTGTGTCTGTGTGCGCTTTTGGCTAATTTATGCCGCTTGGCCCCATAGACGTCTGAATGTGGCATCATTAGAGGCAACTTTGTGGTCCCGGACGCGCTTCATTGGACAATGGCATATAATTTATGTTTGTCTTAGCAGCTGCTTGCGAGGCGCATTCACACACCACCACACGCAGCACACTTTCGCCTTCGCTACAGCACCACCTGCTCTCCCTCTTCCTCTCTAACACTGTCCCTCTCTTTTTCGCTCTCTCTCTCTCGCACACAGCTGGGTGGCGGGGCAACAAGTATGACGACCAACCAGTTAAAAGTTTTGCGGCCAAAAAGTTTTGCTTGTCTGCGTTTAAGCTGCGACCAGACCAAAGCCAGATCCCAGTTGTCCAAAAAACAACAACAACAGAGACACACACACACACACGCACACATTTTTATCTTCCTCTCTGCGCCTTCAGCCTTTCCTCCTGGGACTTGTGCAGGCCAGCAAAACTTTCTTGGCTTATCAATGCGCCGTGTGGCTCTTTCGCATCCGACACGCCCACTTTCTGTACCACCTATTTCTATTGAAGTGAAGGCCCTGCAGTCCCGCCCCCTTTGGAAAATAAAACTGCAGCGAAATTATTGAAAAACCTGAAGGATGGCAAATATTAAGCGCATGTCAGCGGCAAAAGAAGCCCCCAAAATTCCACTCCATTTGAGTTCCTTCCTCTCTCTCTCTCTCTTTCTCTATCCCACACTCTGTCTATCTCGCTCTTCCGTCTTTAGTTTCGCTTTTCTGCCCTTCGTTATTTATTAATGAGGCCTAAGCAGCGTCTAACATTTCAAAGCTCTGCCCCCACTCGACTCTATAAACGCACACACATACAGACACACATACATCTACATAGCGACCCGCACGCACACAGACAAGTTCATAAAAATGTGCGCACATTAAATATTAATTTCCATTTCGAGTGATAAGAGCGCAGTTGCCTATGATAAACTACGTGGGCGGGGCGGAACAGTTAACGGAAGCCTCGAAAACTTTTCCTGCCCGTCTGTCAAAAGGTCACGAAATGCCGCAGGAAGCTTTCAATTAGCCACCGGACAGGCAGACAGCATAGGAGGAAGGCGGAGGAAGGAGGGGCTTTCAGAAATCCACAAACTCCTGAAAAAAACTCTGATCAGAGTTTTAGGAAATGCGAGCGCGATTCAATTATAATTAAAAGTATTATAATTTCCTGACATAAATAAGTAAAGAACTCTAGAAAGGTTATATATAGTATAGTCTACTCCTGATATATATTTTTGATGCCGGCAATTTGAACTAGTTTTAATACTTTTTTTGCCTATCATTAGTAGTTTGAGAAATACTAATATTCCAATTTTTTATTTATTTGTTATTATCTAATGCTATATTGAACTGAATTCATATCGCAGTTTCAGTTGGTAGTAACATCAAAAGGTCCATAACTCATAATGCTTTTACTTAGAAACAAAAACCTGTTAATATCGTAATTTTGTAATTTATCAAAAATGAAAAAAAAGATTATTTATGTAATTTTGAAAATTAGACTTTATATCGTCATATATTATAATTTAATATTTTCCATATGGTATAACTTTTATGTTGTTTAATTTTTATTTTAAATTTAAGATCTCGCATGACAGCGAATCTTTATCTAGCTACTTTTTTGTATATCATAAAGTTGTACGGCTTTTAATTATTCTAATAATTCTAATAAATGCATATATATTCTTGGTCAGCATCAAGATTAATATTCTTAGCTTTTGACGCTTTAGCAACGTATATATTGGAGTCTAATGCGATTGCTGACCAGTGGAATAAGACGGATTATCGAGCTCTTCCTGTTCTACCAACGGAATCCCTGTACTATGCTCGCCTTGATAACCTTTATAGCCGTGACATAATGAACCCGTGCCAATAGCTCGCAGTATTCATATGCCCGCCTTCCGTTTCCGCAGTCTCCCATTGACACTCATTTCCGTTGACACCGCACGGTTCGGCGCACCCGAGAAAGTCGCCCCATTTGTAGTGCTCCGTTGTTCGTCAATGACCCAAACAACACTTCAGTATTTCCGCAGCAGGAGCATGGAAAATGGGTACCAAGCTACGAAAAGGGCACGGACAAAGTTTAGAAAAAAGACGAAAGAGAAAACCAGAAGAAAAGCAAAGAACAGCTAAGAAAACCGGCAGACAAATTCCATGAACAAAATGAAATGTCAACAGTAAATTTACCTTACACTTTGCTATTGTCGCTGGATGTTCTTGTTGTTGGTGTTGTTGTTGCTGGTCGGTTGTTGGTTGTTTGGTTGTTGGTTTTTGGGCTGATTATTTTCTTTTCTAATGCGCTGAAAGCTCATTTTTCTTATTTGGGTAAAGATGCTCTTAATGGGATTTACAGGGAGCGAGAGGGAGCAGGCGAAATGTCTGCAGACGGTCGAGTGAATCGGGTCCTGGTGTGTAAAATGGCGCATAAATATGTTGAAAATGGACTTGCAGAATTTATTTACATAAAAAGGATTTTACAAATAAGCAGCACGCACAATACACACACCCGCACACACTGTGATTTGTGCCTTTGTCATTATTATAAGCGGCTGAGCGATCCCTTTTTCTATATATTTCTCTTTTTCTCCGGCTGTTTGTTGCCTTGGTGACAGCTGAAGCGGAGCAGGGGCAGGGTATCGGGGACCGTTGTTATTGAGAGCTGCATATCTATTACACACATGGCCATAAATCTGTAGCCAGGGCCAATTTCGTTTCGTTTCGTTTCGTTTGCGAGCGACACTCGATTCAAATGCTTTGCCTCTCGCAATGCGCACAGTTTACAGTTTTGCACGTTTCCCCGACAAAAAGTTCATTTAAAATTTTGCTGCGAGGGCGAGGACTACGGACAGACAGTTGGGGGAAGGACGGTGGAGGGAGGGGAGGCATGGCAAAACAAAGTCGCGCACTAAGCAGCAAATCCTTTCATCCGATTTAAGTAAATGCAAACAAAATAAGTAAATAGCAAGAAGCAACACACCGACTGCCGACACTCTCCCCCGCCCCGTCTGCCGCTTCTTCCACAAAAAGGGGCTTAGCGCCTTGGCACGTCCCCGGCGGCGCCTCCAGGGCCCTCAACAGACACTCGGGCCAGCTTGTTAAAACTTTAAGTCCATTTTACTTAACTCTACTCCTTGGGCTGACAGTTGTAACTGTTTTGCTTTTTGCCCCCTCTATCTATGGCTATCTCTGTCTCTCACTGTGCTATTGCCATCTCGCTCGGCATGTTTGTTAATTCTTAAATGAACTGACTTTAAAAGCCTTTAACTATTCAACACTTTCTTAGCCCGGCTCTTATGCCATTCTTCACGTCATCCGACTGTTATTGACAACGACTCTAATTGACTTGCATTGCTTTCATATCTACATCCGTCTCTCTCTCTCTTTGTAGCTCTCTTTCCCTGTTTCCACTGCAGGCAAGCCCTGTAATTAGTCAACTTGGTTAGACGCTCTTGCTATTGACACTTGGCCAGAAGTCGAGGGCATTTAAGTTTTTAATTGAATGCCATTTGTTTTTTTTTCCCCAGCACCAGTTGTTGTTGTGCTCCGATTAGGGTTAGAAATGGGGGCATAATACATTAATGGGCATTGTCGTTGCTGAAGGCTTCAAGATATGAAGAAGTGAGCAGAATAGTAAGTAAGCTGCAAACTGTTGTTTGATAAAAGTTTTGAATGCAAGAATTTATTGAAATTATGATCTTATGTCAGAGTTTAAAATATATGATTCAAAGTATTATCTCAGAGCTTGTGGAAAAAGCTTAGGTCAGACATTGAAATATATAATAAAACAAAAAAAATAAATTTAAAAACTTGAAGACGCAAATAGAATTTATATCAATAAATATTTTATTTATTGAAAGGCTTACGAAATGTTAATAGGATAAAGAGGAATATACATAATATTATTTAAAACTTTGGTAAAAATATTAAATATTCTTTAAACTGATTTGCTCGATTATATTATACAAACATAAATACATCAAAAATCAAGTAATCTAGATTCCAAGATATGTTTCAAAGACTAAACTGACTTTTTAGTAAAAGTTCAACAAAAAAGTTTACTATAGATTTTGCTATATTCACTTGAAAAAAAAAAACTATTTTTATTAAAATATTGATATCACGCACATCTCGCTCTCTCATTGAACTAAACAGTTTTTTGTTTTTTTTTTTTTTAATTTTAATTCATCATTAAAAAGACAATATAATTATAGAGACTTGAGCTCAACAATTACTCAACTACACTAGAGGCTGAACAAGTGCGCCGGGAAATGCCCGCATTATTTCATGCTTAAAGCAAGCCAAACAAAACCGAACTCAACTCGAGGCTCCACGCAAACCCTGCTTAACCAGCCACACCCACTGCCATACCCCTTTCTCAGTCACAACGCTGCCATCCCAACGCTGCGAAGCCAAGCCAAACGCTGGCACACTTGAAAAGTTGCCCATGGTCTGTGCGATATTTGCGTAGCTCGGCATAATTTCAAATTAATGCACTCAATGGCAAATGGTTTTCAGTTTTTCAGGTTTTCTAGTTTTCAGGTTTTCCACTCTTCAGCCAACATGCACACCCATACACACACGAATATTTACATAGGAAAATGGGAAAATTTGCTTAGGCCTCTCTCTCTCTCTCTCTTTCGCTCTTGCTGCAGGGGAAACCGTAGCATCAATTTCTGCAAATGCAGCTCGAAAAATATGCCATAAGGCAGAGAAGCAGGCAGTTTCACGGCAAGAGCTGCGGGGGAAGGAGTGCAGGGAGCACACAGCCAAAATGGACGCGTGTTTTGTGGCTTTTGCAGCGACTGCAGCAAGTGGTCAACGCGCAGGGAGTCCCATTAAAGCCGCACGCAGGGGAAAATGCTGAAAGCATGTTGAAGACGCAAAAAACAAAGTTTTCCTCGGCTTTCCTTCGTTTCATTCTTTCTTTTTTGTTTTGCTGGAATTGCTTTGACATTTTAACATTGTAGTCCGGGCATCCAGCCGGAGTTGCTGTTGTTCTTGTTGTTCTTGGTGTCGTTGTGCCCCTGAAATGGCGAGGGCGTAAAATTGCCGTAACATGACAGCGAACAACCTGGTGAAGGTAGCTCAAAATGCTCTACGAACACGCAAAGCGTCTGCCACACGGAGAGAACTACAGCAAGGCAGAACGAAAGTGAAGGTCCCATACTCTATCGTAGACTTGCAGAAGTCTTAAATATTATTCGTAGTCTGACTTAAATATTAAGTATATAACAAAGCCAGGATTGAGAGAACTTATTAGGGTTATTACAGCGAAGTTTTTATTTTCATTTTGACTGATCCTTTAGTAGCTTTTGCATTTAATGACCTGATTTTGACGACTAGATCTTGTAGAGACCAGATAGTCTAGAGTATGGTTACCAATATCCTGACAAACACCAACTATCGGCCGGTTTTTTTATAGCAGATTAATATTTTCCCTTCCATTTTAATTGATTGTAGCTGTTCAAGAATATATATACTTCATAGAATATATAATTCAGAAGGCAGACATATAGATTATATCTAAAACAAATAAAAACTCAAGGTATTTATCATAAAACTGCGATACAGTATGATGAACTATTTTGAATGCTTAGGTACACATAACATTGAAGGCAACTTTATTGTTCACGAATTTATATAGTTAACTGAATGGAATAAACCAGCAGTCAGACAATATAATAAATCGTCAATTAAAAAAAAAATTCACAATATAACACACTCATCCTGTTAATTTTTTGTAATCAATTAAGCAGTAAAGGTTGAACTCTGTAGTTCAAATATATATATACTTTATAGAGTATAGTGCTTTATGGAGCACAACAATTTTTGAACTATATATCAGACCTATTTCGATAATTTCGTTTGAAAAGAGACGTACTCCCTTGTTGAAGTTTATATACAAACAATAAAAATTCAAAGTAATTTCCATGGTGCCGTACAAACTTCTCAGCTAAGTGAATATACCCCCAGAAGTAATATAAAAAGACGCAGTAAACCTGTAGTGAAAATCGACTAAAGCCACGGGACGAAACTCCCGGCATAAGCCAAGCATTTGCCTAATGTACTCGCCGCGCTGTGCTGTACCCCTGCTTGTGTTGACTTAGACACACACACACACACACACACACATGCAAATCAGTGTGTGTGTTTGCGTGTTGAGAGGTGCAGGCAGCGCTTATCAGTGCGCGCTAGAAGAAAGTTTTTCATAATGTGTGGAAAAGAACTTGCACCAGCCAAAAGGAAAAACTGTCAACTTGACACAGACGGTGTCCCTTTTTCTAGGGTATGCCAGAGGGAGGGCATATTGGCTAGTTATGTAAAGCTATTATCTGCTTCAATGCGTTTGATTGCACAAACACAGAGCTTAGAGGCCCGTGATCAAGCAAGTTAGAGTCTTATAGACAACGGCTGTGATTTCGCTTGTAATTCCCAAGAAGTTGAAGCGAACGAGCGCAGAAATGGCATTACATTGCTAAGTATTTCCGCTAGGGCATCAAATATTCGTTCTTGTTGCTTCTCTCCGCGTTCACTTGCAGCTTTGCTTCCTCTCCTTCTTCGCCTTGCCTACATTATTTATGCATTTTTCTTACGGCTGCTGCTGGCTTTTAATAGTTGTGTCTGCGCGAGTGTGAGCTGTGTGTGTGTGTGTCTGTGTATGACTGCGTGGCTATTTGTGTGTGTCTGTGTGTGCGTGTTTACCACATTGAAAAGTTTTCTTTGCAAAGTGCTTGGTACATGCGAGCGCGCAAATATGCCAAAAAATATGCTACACAAAAATCGCTCAAGTGCAAAGTTTTAACAATTGGAAAGTTTGCATCCAGGGTGCACTATGCAGAGCCAAGCAGCCTGCTTCACTCCCCCTCCCTTCCCCAGGCCAGTCGAGTACTTAGTTAGAGCGTCAAACACAAAATGCAAGCCAAGCGGTGCTGCGGGCAGGAGGGGGAGGAGGAGCTGCAAGCGCGGTACTGGGATGCGACGTGTGCTTTAAGTGCTGGTCACATGAACATGAAACTGCGAAAAGGAGCTGACAAAAAATAAACTTGTCCTCAATTTGTGTGCACGGCCCCAAAGAGTGTTGAAAACAACAAAAAAAAAATGGGAGAGACAAACTTTTGGAGTTTGGGAAAAACGCTTTAAATGAACAACATAAAGCAGAAAAGTTTACTTTTTGCTCTTGTCTATCATTATGCATGTCCCGAGTTGTTGCAGAAGTCAATGGATTAATAACTCCCAAAGCAAGTGATAGTTTTTTATTTCATGTGCGAGTTTATCATTCTGTCGCAATTGAAATATATAAATAATCAAATTTTAAAACCAAAAAAAAAAAAATTATTTAATAATTTGATAAACGCTTTAAATATTATTGGATTTATTAAAATTAATTTGAAACAAAATTCAATTTTTTCTATAATACAATATAATAATAATAATATACTCGAAATATAATAGAACTCGTATGTCTGTGAGTATAAGAACAGAGTTTGATGGTGTAGTTAACTGCACTTGTTATGGCACAAATTAAAAAAAAAAAAACATTTCGTTCTATTTCTTTTTTTCTTGAGTTGGCCGGGCTGTTTTGGGCCAAGTTTCTTGTCAATGTTATTAAACGTAATATACTAATGCATGTGATTACCAAACGATCAAGAATGTATTTTCGATTTTTACTATGTCTGATTTAATTGAGCAGAGAAGAGCCATCAAAGTTAGTAAGTGGAATGAAATTTCGGTTGCGCAAACGTTGAAGATGTTGCGGAAGGCTTGAGGTGATTCTCCCATGTTCCAGAAAAATGTTTATAAGTGGTATAAAGACTTCAACGAATGAGACATCGACAGAAGACAGATTTTTCCATTTTCGTGGTGTGGTGCACTGAGAATTCCTTTTACCCAACCAAACTGTTAATAAGAAATATTATTCATGTATTATGCGTCGTTGGAGTGGAGCAATTGGTCTAAAAAGACCAGAAATTTGGGCCAACAACTCTTGGTTTCTGCATCCGGGGAGCACACTTCGAGTCGATTGAGAAGATAAAAGCTAAATTGAAAAAGCCGTTGATGGCTATACCGGATTAGAAAAAACGTTGGCAATTGATTTAGAAGAATAAATAAAGATTTTTCAATATACAGAAAAATTCATCCTATTTTTTGCTTAGTGTAGTTTGTATTTTTTGAAATAATTGAAAACTGAAACCAATGAGAAAATCCAAGAAAATAATTGTAAAAATTGAATTAAAATATTTCTAGCTAAACTTGGGGAATATTTTGAAAAGTCGAAGTAAAGCTTTAATCAGATTGCAATGCATCAAATAAATTAATGAAATTTACTTCAATTTATACTTTTAAATATATTCTGCAGTTTAGAAATTTAAAATTTCTACATCAAATTGATTCAATGAAAAAGTCATAGATTTCAATAGAGAAATTCGCATTGGACGAGTGCGGCAGCTGTCAACCGAGCGAAAAGTTCAACTAGAGCCAAAGCAAATATGCCAACAAAGAGATATAGATAGATAGTTAGAGGGTGTGTGAGAAGTGCCGGAATGGACGCAGAAGGTTGGCCGGAGGAGGGGCAAAAACAAAGTTTACTAGCTGCCTTGCTTTGCCGTGCCTTGCAACTGGCAAGTGGCGCCACCTGGCGACCAATGAGGTGTGAAGATGAACAGTCGCAAGTGTCTAAAGGCGTTATTGTTGCACATTCAACACACACACACACACACATAGAGAGAGAGAGACACACACACAGCAACTCACACCTGGACGCTGTGTGTGCAAAGCAAATACGTGGCAAAAACCAAATCAAATGTGCTGATATCTTGCCGAAGAAAGTGTTGCTGTGTATGTGTGGGTGTGAGAGTGAGCTTGTGGCCTGCTTGCCACAGACCCCCCCCCCCTCCCTCGTCTGCTGCCACTCTTCAAGTGCTGCCTGTTGCCTGCACCTTTGTGAGAATCCAACAATGTCAACTATGCCACACAAAAGCGACAATGCCGTCGTTTTGTCTGGCAGTGGGAGAAGCTGTGCTGCAGTCCTCTCTCCCCCCCCCCACCCTTTCGACAGTACCTTGGTCTACTCGTTCCCCCTAGCGTTGCTGTTGTGCTATACAAAAATAGCCCGTTTCTCGCTTTCTCTCTTTGTTATGGCCAAGGCTTTCCCCTCGCCCGCTGTCCGCAATTTGCATTGGCCGCTTTGTCGACGTCTTTTGCACTTTTGCTTTTCTGCACTCGCATCAAGAGTGAAGAGGGGCAGACAAGGAGAGGGAAAACACAGCGAGCGAGAGAGGGAAAATACAGTGAGATAGAGAGGCAGAGTGAGCGAGAGCGAGGGGAAACCCACAAAAATAATGACATTAAAATGCGCATTATATTAAAGCCGGATTGCCCGATTTGCTAGCACAGAAATCGACGTGCCCCAAGCATTTGCACGTGCCGCTTGAACCTTAACCCCTTGGCGTGCAGGCGGCCGCAACATGCAAACGGAAAGCAGCAACAACAACACGAGCATTGGCAACAACGCCAGAAACAACAATGAAATCGTTGACTGCCAACTGCTTGAGTTTTATGAGAGGCAACCCGCAGCGACGCCAGCTCTCTGCCCCCTAACGCCCACCCCGCCCCACTCTCTGCATCTCCACTGCACGCCATCAATTGACAATTATGAGGCCACGCCCATTGCCGTGCTCATAAATTTTGTAATTATTCCCCTGCGTGCCCAAAGAAACAGCCGAAAAGAAGGAAACTAAAAAAATGAACACACACGCATGCTGCATAGCAAGGCCTCAAGGGGGAGAGGGAGGCAGGGGTAGGGAGTTGGCAGCTACGTAAGGATGGGCCATGAAATTTGGGATATGAAAACAGTTTATGGAGAGTCTAGGAATTATTGAAATACGACTGGCAGGGCGAAAGCAGAGCGACAAGAGTTACGAGAAAAGTTATAGAAGTTCTCCAATTCGGAGCACTATTAATGTTAAGCAGTATATACTAAAATGATATATGCATTAAATAATTAATACTTTTACAAAATGAGCAGGCAGATTTCTGTATGCCATACCCAAAATAATTTTATTTCTAACTTAAAGCGCCACACCTACGGCCTCAGCATATTTATTATTTTCAATTACTTAGTATTATGTAAGTTTCTGTTTTAGTTTAATTTAACTTTTTTATGAAAAAAGTGAAATATTTGATAATGCACATAAATCTTAATTACTTAACTAATATGATTTAAGTGAGCAGACAGCTGTTCAGTTTCTTGGGATGTGTAAAACGCAGAAATTATTTTAACATGTTACAGAAAAAGCTAAAAGGTATTCAAAAGTCGAGAACACTTAATTGCATCTTTCTTTACCTGTTCTGTATTATTTCTAAATAAAGAGCACAAAGCACAAAAAAAAAAAACCATTAAATACAAAAAAAACTTCGCAACAACTGAAGCAAAACTTTTGAATCGCCTCAATTCAATTTTGGTTTTATTTCAAAATCGAAAGAACTCTTTCGTACCCAAACACCTTTTACTCCGCACACCAAATGGAATTAATGAACTTTATTGTCACGCACAGCGTCGTCGTTGTATGCGTGTGCCTGTGTCTGTGTCTGGGCACTTCGAGGGAATGCAATTAAAATTTCCTGTACTTATGGCCAGCGCACCTTAATTGATTAATGTAACAGAGGAAGAGGACGAGTATAAAAACAATAAGAGCCCACAAAATTTCGAGGCAGCTCCAAAAAAAAGGGGCACAAACAAATTAATTAAAAAATGCGTTGTCTGCTTTTAGGCTGCAAGACAGCAAGGCAGCAACGCGTCTTAGCCGAAACGCCCGCTTGCTCATTCCAGCTCCTGCCCTCATCCGCAGGCTAGCGAAAAATAAATAAATTGTACTTAAAGGGGCTTCCGAGTCGCCGCAGTGCAGCCATAAACATTAATTAAAAGTTTTGACCCTTTGAGCAGAAGCAGCAGCAGTTCTAGTTGAGGGCGAGGGCTTGCCTGTCGCTCATCAGCTGCAATATTCATGTGCAGCAGCCGCAGCAACAACAGCAAAAACAACAACAACGACGGCAGCTGCAACAACTTCAACTACAAACTACTACAATAAAATGCACTCAAAATTGTTGCAGCGCGTCGCTAAACGACGTCCGGCGCGACGGCCTCAGTGGCCTTATTTGCCCTGTACCGCCCGAAAATTACGAGTTAAGCACTCATACACACACACATACGCTCGCACACACTCAGTTACAACTCATATGAGTCATGAATCATTTAGCGCATACGCTGTCCGAACTTTTCCCCTTACAAATGAAAACTGCTCGCAATTGAAAAACGCCCGACGGCGACAACTACTCTTCGCTGACCCCGGTCAAGGGTCAGGTAATGTCAGATTAACAGGAAAAACTGAAGCTGACGTTTTTTTTTAATGCAGAATTCGTTTATTCGCTGTACTGCGTTTAAATAGTTCTAGAAAATAATTTAAATATACTTAGTTTTAATATTAAAAAATATATGTACATAGATATAATAAAAAATAATTTATTTTGAGTTTTTTATTTATTTATTAGTCTTGAACCCGTACAACAGATAATGCATATATAAACACAGCCCCATACTTACTTATGGGTATTAAAACAAATCTTTATGAAATAAAATTAATCAAGAAAATAAAATTCGTAGCATACTTTTTGGGGCTGACGGCAAGACTTGTCTGGATAATTGTATGCCATCATCGTAATGAAATGAAAAGTCTAGCAAACAAATCTGGTAACTTTACTATAAAACAACTAAATTATTCAACTGCCTGCAGGGTATTCAGGTGGCGCAGCAACTCTCAAATAGCCAATTTCAACTTATTCCGTTTCTGTTTTATTTTGGCTGCTGTCGAAATTTGCTCGCTACAAGCGAAATATGACACTGACATATGGCGCTGGTCAGCTTATGGTGTGTTAGCGTATGTGTGTATGTGTTGCAGCAGGAAAGAGAGAGAGGGAGAAAGGGAGAGCTTTGGACATATAGAGCGAGAAAGGGGGCGGAGAGAGGAAGTTATCTGGCACACTTTCTGGGCGTCAGCTCGGTTAGGTGGAAACAAACAAATAGACAAAAGTGACCAACAAACACACACAAAACTCTCTCTCTTTCTCTCTATTCATCTCTCTCCCTCTTTCGCGTGTACTGCGACTTAATTCAGGAGAAACCAGGCAAACCAGCGGAGCATTAAATTAACATTTTTTCTAATTAAACCGGCAGCAAGTGGCATATAAAAAATAAAAAATGTGTGCAGCGGCCAATGCCTGTGCTTGCCACAACTTGTGGCACTTAAAAAGCGAAGTAGCAAAGATTTGCATAATGTCATTGAGTTTGCCTCTACAAATTTAATGAATAACTTGAGCGGACTGCGAGAATTGCAAAGAATGCGCACTCGCTTAAAGATCTAAAAGCAGAAATTGCTGAAATCGAAAAGCATTTGCAGTCGAAAACGCCCAAAGAGCTGTCACTCGGAATGCGAGAGAAATTAAATTAGAATTAAAATATATCGTATTGTTTTACTCTCTACTATTAGAAATTGAATTTATTGAATTGGAATATAGACAGAAAATTAAAAAGAAAAACTAGAAAATTAATCTGAAGTCAAGCATTGTTCATACGAGAACTTTAACAGTTTAGAAGGAACTGATACCATATGCAAGTAAAACAATACAAAATTCTAATATTATTTTTATTTATTTATTTATTTATTTGAATAAAAATTTAGCTTTTATTGGGACTAGAATTTAGATAATAAATAAAAATAATAAATATTTACCTTCAGTTTTGTAAGCAATTTCAAAATGCTGACCTCGAGCTCGTGCGAAGATCTAATAAATTACTGTACATAAGATTTCGACTTTATCTATCCAACAAGAGTCAAGCTACGCCTCATTGCCATGCCTTCTACAGCGTTCCACGGACACGGATACGGGCAATTGGGCAAATGAGGACTAGCAAATGCGAATGAGTTTTTATTAATGCCGCATATCATTAGATTGGCAAACAGGAATACAGTGTTACACACACACTGCCACACACAATCACACACACACACACTGGCAGTACGAAGTACAAGCTCTTAACTGCCGCGGATGATGCTCAACAATAATAATGCTTTGGCATTTATCACACTTGCTTTTTTGCTGCTAATGTTGCAGTTGTTGTTGTTCTTGTTGTTGCTTTGGCCAAGTGACCAAGCAAAGTGGCTCTAAAATTTCAGTGGCAAACAAAGCGGCAAAAAGACGGACAAAAAGAGCGTAGCGCAGATAAATAAATGCGGCAACAACAAAGCGCAAAGCGCCATAAATCTAAATAACAAATTTTTACGAGAAACGAGACCATAAATAAGATGTTACGGCCTCCGAGAGAGCGGCCAACAGAGCCTAGCGCAAAATAGTGGCCAGCACAGAAGCAGGCCGCACACACACAGCAAGTGGCAACAATTCCTGCGAGTTCTGTTAATTTAATATTATTACTTTTCATTACAACTGAGTGTGTTTTGGCGATGACTACAGCGAAATGCTGTTAGTTTCTTTCGCCCCTAAATGTCAACACATTAATGTCCAAGAGTGTTTAGGACAGTACAAGACCCTCGAAGATCTCTGCCAGCCTCCATTGACGGCACCATCCCAATCTCCATTTCCCTCCATCCCCGACCTCAGGTCATATAAATCAACATTTATCTGCCGCCATCGCCGACAATTGAAAATGACAGAAAAAGCGGCGCAGCGCTTCTTTAATTTAACGCCTAATTACCTGAGTAGTGTCGCGTAAAGATATACACGCACTTACGGACATATATAGAATATGATACATATAATATTATAATGCTGAGCTCAAGTATCTAAATTTAATTTTAAAATTAAGCTAGCAAAGCACTTTGCGGGGATTCTTGAATAAAATAAAATTGTCTCCCTTGTTGGGACAAAAGAGATGAAATATATCAATACTATTAGGCCATTTTGCAATATTTGTTTGTCTAACAATCAAAAAAGAGTCTCTCAATACCTGCAGAACTAAAGGCTTGCCAGAACAATAAATACAAAAATTAGCATATCCAAAATAAGTTTAGATTTGAAATGAAACTAACAAATGCCTACTCAACTTGAAATCGCACTCAAGCTTTCTTTGTGATATAACTATAGAAACTTTCCGATTTCATTGGACAGTAACCTCAGAAATTATAAATTAAATTATTTTCAATAGAACTGATAAAGCCTGTAAAAAGTTTTTTGCTAAATTTAAATTGTTTTTAATAATATAAATCGATTTGTGCGTGCAGTTGTAAAAGCACGCTTCAAGGAAAGGTTCTTTCTTACGCAGTCGAAAATATAGCAAAGTTTGAAAAATTGTTGTAAGACAACGAAATTACAAAATTATTTACAGTTTTGCTTGTTGTATTTCTTAATTTTTTTAAAATTCGTATAAATATATAAAATGCTGAAATTTGAAATGGCGGTCTATAACTTGAAGTCTTCAGACTTTCGAAATGTATGAAAATGACAGAGCTTTTCCTCCATGAAGATAATAATATATATTCATTATAAAAAATTTGACATAATTGAATACAATTTTTAATTTAAAAATTTTGTTAGAACTCTTCTTAATTTGAACATTATTTTTATTTTCTTAATTTTCTTCACTTTTGGTAGAACTCATACAAACAAATTTCATTCTTTAAATAAGTAAATCAGTGAGTAGATCGACTTGTATCTTAAAAGTTTCGAACATTTGATTTTCTTATCAATAATATAGTTATGCTTAGTAAGTAAGGCCATATCTCAGAATGAAATGAAATGAGCATTATAGAATAAGGCTAAGTATAACTAAAAGCTTGAGATACAATAACTTTTAAGATACGTATAGTGATGGTATAGATATAAATTGTCATACTATTAAAATAATACTCATAGCGTAAAAAATCACATGCTCTGTCAAATTGATTGGTGTGGGGCTCTAATGCTTAACTGCTGATGGGTATCTACTAGTCTCCCCAGTAAGTTGCTGCTGTGGGCGCAGCTCTCATACGGACTGCTTCATTGCATTGCGCTAATAAACAAGCGGCAGCAAAGAGCATAAAAAGAGGGAAGAGCGCGAGAATAGAAGAACAGGGGGGCGGAAGGGGGCAGCAGACGAGGAGAAGAGAGTGCAAAAACGTGAAATGGAAAGCGCAAAAACAACAAACGACAAACACTGCACATTCTCCGCTGGACGAGCAGAGTTTTTTGCACACTTTTGTCGCACCTCGCTCTGCAGCTGTGTATTAGTGAGTGTATGCATGAGTGTGTGTGTGTGTGTGTGTATGTGTGTGTGTGGAGTTGTATAAACCATTAAATTGAAATTTATGCAGCACTTTGCCGCGTGAAATGTTTGTACAACTCGTTGCGGGCTGCGGCTTTTCAGCCTGCCTGCCTGCCTGCCTGTCCGCCCGCCTGCCCGTTGCAGCCAACCCCAGCGGCAGCCTCTAGGCGCAGCCCCACCCCCTGCGCCCTAACACGACTTCTGCTGCAGTGCTGCAGGCGTTGACAGAGCGACAAGCCGTTAGACAACATTTTGACCAGGCAGATACAGAAACATATGCAAAACTGTTTGCTGTTGCATGTAAATGGTTTTTTGACCCCTTCGCGTCCTTCTCGTGCTCCTGCGCCTCCCCCGCCACATCTTCCCCTGCCTGCCGTGCGGAAACGTTTGCCAGCTAATTTGTCGTCTGTGGAAATTATGACATGGCAATTGTCTAGCAGACAGGCAGCTCCCCCCTCCCCCTCTCGGTATGCGTAACGCAACTCACTTTGGTATTTATTGTGCGGATATTTTTTTGGTTTTCGCAACAAGTTTTAATTAATTTGCCACAACTCCTGCCGGAGCAGGCTCGAGATCCAGCTGTCCCCACTCCCACCACTCCGCCGTTTCAGCCACTTCTAGCGCTCCACAAAAAGTTGATGCTACGATAATTTGAAAAGTTTTCGCTTAGACAGCGACAGCGGCAACATCGAAAAGTAGGTAAAATTCGCTGGTTCGCCCCGCTCTTCCCTGCCCCGCCTGGTAGTCTCCTCTCCTCAATCTGCAGAACTGGCAACTACACTATGCGAATACGACATGCTATATTAAGCCTCAAATAAATGCAGCGCCATAATTAACATATAGCAAAAGTTTCACCTACGCCCAGGCTTAGCCATAAGCTGCCACGCCCAGCCGCCGCCTCCCCCGCTCGCTGATGAAATATGGCCAGCCGAAAGTAGTTTCCCTCTGCGAGTTGGGCAAAAGTAATTTGAAATTTACAACTTTCAGTTGATTGAGCCGAGAAGGTACTTTGGGGGGTCCTGGCAGGCGCTTCGGGGCGCAGATAGAGCTGCATCAATCGGGTATTAATTGCCGGCGAATGAGTTTCGCACTAATTGCGAATACTACGGATGAACTATGAAATTTAAGTGGGGATTTGCGGGTATAAATAAACAAACTAGCATCAACTTTCGACTCAGCGAGCTTCGGCGAATGGAAGGAAAGCACATAATAGCAACAAGACGTAGAACATGTGGAACCTTTTTTTTTTAAGAGCTGTAGGTATTCCTTGGATTCGTTGGATTCTGCTTAGGCCTGAGCAGAAAATTGTTTTAGTATCCATAAGGCTTCCTTATATTGAATATCAAATTTCATTTGAAAAGGATTTTCAGATATACTAAGTATATTAACTTTGTAAAAATGTATTTGGCATGCAGAAGCATACGTGTACATATTCTTGATCAGTATCAATACCCGAGTCAATTTGGTCGTGTTCGTCTTTCTGTTCGCCTGTATGAACACACAGATTTCAGCTATTATAAGAGCTAGAGACACTAAACTTAGTGTGAGACCTCGTGAATACACATAATATGTTAATTTCAATTTCACTTTATGTACCACGCCAACTGCCTCCGCAAATCATCACTCTACCATCAAATCAAATCAATAGATTTATTGCAAATACCGCAATTATAATAGGAGCTAGAAACATCAAATTTGGTTGAAAGTTCCTATGAAGCATTACGCCGGATGCGGATTTTCAACTTTTAGATGCCACGACCACCGCCTCTATAAATCAATTTTTCGAAATTATAAGAAAAGTTAAAACGTAACGAAACTATTTTGCCATTCTCGAAGCTTACCATGATACTGAGCTACGCTATTAATTACAACCCAATCGAGAATAAACATAGCAGTTAAAGGCGCTAAAAGTTACAATAGAAAAATGGACGTAGCAGAGAGAGATGGCGTCAATAAAAGTCTAAAGCTCCGCTCGCGTCTCTGTGTTGTTTCGAATTGGGTAAATCTTACAGTGGCCCGCTGGAGATCGTCGCTTTCTTTACTTGTTACTAATTGTATATTTGTATATATAAAATAAACAATTTATTATCATATTCTCCATGATCCAAATTACAGAAGTAACCGAATAAAAAATATGTGCTGTTTTTGTTAAAAAACTTTAAAAAGTTTTACGGTTCCTATTTAAAAAAAATGTAACAAACTGAAACATTAATATAGTCCATTTTAAAAATAAAAGGAGATTTTACAGTTTTCAAAGTACACTGTAGTAACACGCTGATGTGTAAACTGCTGCATGTTTTTTTTCAATCATCGTCACTCATAGTTTAATATACACTTTTTCCCGTATAATTGTAAATTTGTCAAAGCTGATGCATAAACATTTTATCCATTTTCAATTGATGTAAAAAGAAGAAGTTTGTACCGGATTAAAGGAGTCAATGAAAAAAAGTTTTATCTGGATTAAAATAAAAAGCATTTTTGTGATCGAATTGCTGAATTGGCATCAGACTGTTCGAATTATCGAGAATTTTGTATATATATATATATATGACTTAAATTATTGACATACTATAATTTAAGCCATTTCATTTTGGAAGCTCAAATATATTATTTTAAATGTATTCATCGCTTTGATAAAAGTTGGCGATAATCGGCAAAGCAATCATTAAATTATTTTGTAAGTGGAAATTCACTTGTCCGTATATAGAGAGTAAAATAAAAAATGAATATATATATAAATAGCAACAAATACGTATTGAAATATTTAGAAATGGTTCAGTAAAACCTAAATTATATCCAATTCTAAATAAATAAAAGATTTCGTATGCAAAAATTGAATATTATTTCTTAATAAAAATAAATATTCCACCGAAATTTTACAATTGACTTAAGCTTACCTATGCCTAACTTAAATTGGTCTATATAAACAAAATAGGTTAATTATAATGCGTTGTACTAAATACTTGAAAAGACAAAAGTATTTTGTATGGTATCGGGTCTGTTTGGTTTGGTATATTCGAAGTTTTTTATGCTAATCGAAGAACTAAATAAAAAAGAAAAAAAATACATTTTACGACTTAATTCAAACTTAACTCGGCTGAACCTGAACCACACTATATTTAAATAAGTTCATTATAGTACAGTAATTACTCTATTAAGTATACGTATTTAATTTAGAATTGTTTGTATTTAGTATTTGTATTGTTTTGCTTGTACTCACGGACTGCATCAACGGTCGTTGGGCTCCAGAGAAGCAACGCTACAAGGAAAGTGCTCGCAACAAGGGAGGCGGCTGCCATCTGCAGACCCATCATTTATGAATTGCAGACGGGGTGAGTGGGGGAATCGAGGGGTGAGTGTGGGTGTATTGGGCAGCAGAGGCAGAGAGACAGATGGAGAGAGAGAGAGAGAGAGGGAGACGACAACAACGACCAGTTCTGATATACGTATTACGTTGCTCTCGCTCTCGCGCTCGCTTCTTCGCTGCCTGGTCGAGCCGATCAGACTTACTCTCTTGGCTGATGCTCTCTCTCGATTGCTCTCGCGTGCTCTCTCACTCTCTCGCGTGCACGCGCTAACAGTTGCCAGAGAGTTTCGTAGCAATGAGAGTTTCGTTTGCAGTTGTTGTTGTTGTTGTGTGTGTGTTTTGTGTGTGTTTGTTTTGAGGGTTTTTACAGTTCGCAATTGAAATTGAAATTGCAATCGGTTCGTTCAATCGTTCGTCAGATGCATTTTCGCAAGCCGAAAATCATCGGATATAACAAGATGCGTGAAGAGGTGCGACGTCATCATCATCATTGTGCGGAGGCAGACAGATGCACAACGTTATGTCACGCCCAAGTCGGTTGCATCGATTGTGTTTGCAGTGGGCGTGGTCGCGATCGATGCATGTCAGAGGCGCGCAGTCGATTCAACATAGCGCGAGCACAATCGATTGTTGTTGTTGTTGTTGTTGTTTGTGTTGTTGCAGCAATTCCAGTTGCAGTTGCAGTTGCAGTGCGCGGGGGTTCGATGTTGCCATGTGGAGGGAAGCTGTTGTTACTAGACGACAAGGTTTACCTGCTTAGGGCTGAGCTAAATACTTAGGGGAACTCTTAAGCGATATATGTGTATTTATATGTGTGTGTGTGTGTGTTTGCTCTATATATGTATGTAGTTGTAAGATATGCAGTTTTATTCGTTTCATTTATTGATTTATTCTCGTTTGCCTGCAGGAAGAGAGAAAGAGAACAAAGAGAAAGGCTGAGAGTCACATGTCGCTCTACAAGCTTAACATTGACATCCTCTGAAGGACGTCGAGCATCGAGCGTCGAGCAGAACAGACCTTTGTGTCTCCTCGTCTTCGGGGTCGTATGTGTTTGTGTGTGTGTGTGCGTATGCGGTTTCCTCTGCATGTGAAAATCCCTTTGACTTGTTAAGCCGAAACCCCAAAGCTGTAAAAAGCGAAACCACCTTGTATGTATCGTACATATATATGTAGGTACGTATGCGTATACGTATGTGCACATATTTCACTCCCTAAATGAAAGACTAGAGACAACACTTAAGCGTCGATTCAACTGTTGCAACTGAGCGCAGTGGCTAAAAATTTTATTTTTATTTTATTATTTTTTTTTGGTTCTTCAGTTTTTAACAAATTAATTTTTTTTTTTAATTTTTCTTTATATTTGTAAGCATTTATGTTTCTATGGTTTACTGTTAATGTTCTGCTTTAAACTTCTTATATTTTGATTAATTTACAACTAATGATAGAGCGTTTCTAAAAATCCCAATAAACAATATTTTAATCTAAAATTAAGTTCAGTTTGCTTAGAAAAACTGGCTGAAGTCCCGCTAAGCTCAGTTTAAAAAAATCTTTAAACACACATATTCTCTTTCGTTGTATTTTTACGTAAAATCGATTTTTTTTTTAAAAATCAGGAGAACCTTCGGTAAAGAAAGAATGATTTCCAGGCTTATGAAAGAATAATTTCGAGGCTTAATTATATATTTAATTTTTTCTCATTTTATTTATTTTATATTTATTTTATTAAGTTAATTTTATATTTACTTTATTTTACTTTATTTTAGCCGCTAAAAGCAATCAACATGATGTCTCAGTTAGCAATATGAAGCAGGGAAACACTCCAATCCACCTCTAAAAATTGTACTTCTATAACTACAATCGATGCATCTGGCTAACATATATCAACAATCGAAAACACGCAAATTCACGTCTGTACTTGCTCAATTAGCTGGGTAAAACTAGCTTAAAAGCCGCCAAATAAACGCCAATCGTGAGTGGAGCTTAAGAAAACTACAACGTCTTATCGCAACACCTCTCAAGTCTCAAGTGAGCCTTAAAGTAGACGAAAATCCATTTAATTAAGCACAAAAAAACGGGCCAATTTGCACGAGCTGCACTCAGGCCGAGGAACTAGTTCGGTTCCTTTTGGCAGGCAGGCTACGACGGGGCGAACAGCCTATTATTACGCCAGCTGCAGCAACAACTACAATTGCAACAACTGCTGGCAATTAAAAAGCGGGCTAAAAAGAGGGCTACAGGCAAGCAGTAGAGGGGGAGGAAAGGGGGGGGGGGGCAACACTTCGAGGGCCCAGTCGATTAGACAGACAGCTTGGCACTTGCCGAAAGGTAAATATGTATAAAAGTCACTGCGCAATTGCATGAGTTTCGTTACTTTTGATTTCAGCGCCCTTCCACCTAGCCCCACCTTCCCTCCCCTGCTATACCCTGCCCTCCTGCTCCACTGCTTCGCTTGTCCTTAACTTAACTGTTGTTTGAAGCGGCAGAAAGGTCGAGCTTGCTTCAGTGTGGGACCAGAGCGGCACAGAAGATGGCAGCCAGATGGGCACGCCCCGCACGCCTACCACTCTATGTGCATATAGATATGTATATGTGCAGTGTGTGTGTGTGTGTGTGGGTGTGTGTGTGTGCAAGCCTTATGCTCTATATGCACTTGTAAAAATCAATTAAACTTTTCAAGTGAAGTTATAATGGCTGCCAACTCGTTTTTTCGCTTTCTTATTGTTTTCATAGCGCTGCTGCAGTTGTTGTTGCTGTTGTTGTTGCAGTTGTCAAAAGTTTTAAAATAATTGGATTTTTTTTGCCATCGCCTTTTCTGCTTGCTGTAAGCACCGGCACGAACCCAACAAAACCGAACACCGTAGTCAATGCCCCGCCCTGCCGCCGAGCCAACCAACCGCCCACTCCTCCTCCCGACCGTGCTATAAAAATGAAAATTTTCTTTGTTACTGACAGCAAGCTATAGACAGAGTGTGAGAGCGAGAGAGAGAGAGAGAGAGAGGAACAGAGAGTGGGAGCGAGATAGGGTCTGCCACTTAACGCTGACTGCAGTCGTCGTCATCGCCAAGCTTTTGGGGGGTATTATCCAATTTCAACTGAAGTTGAAGTTTTCAACACCAATTGCAAAACGTCAACAACAACGGCAACGGCAACAATAGCCAGGTACGTGGGCGTGGCCCATCGGACGTCCCCAAGGGGCTGACCTCAAGCGCCTGAAGCTGAGCGAAGCTTTTGACTGCAACGTCCGTAGGTTTTGAAGTCTATATACGTATATACATATTGGTGTAGCCAAGATCGAGAGTGTTGTGATCTTCTTCATGTTATTGGCTGCGAAAATATTGAGCCTATTTTTGACGTATGTCGAATCAAAGTTGTTTGAAGTGGGAGAGAGAGGGAAAGACTCACGCTCTATATATATGTATATATATAAAATTATATATAACAATATTATTGATTTGAAAAATAGTTTCGACCATGTCAATATAAAACAAAATATGCTATCAACGCACTTTGAAGTTCTCTCTGAGGAGAGAAAGAAGTTTATGTAGAGCTCTATGCATTTACCCCTCAGCCTGAAGTCCTATCGAATAACAATGTAAGATAAGATCAGCCCATACCATCTGTATGTCAAAAACTATTTTTATTTGTCAGGAAAATCAATTGATTAAACATTAAATGCATCATTTTGGATTACTATAGCGAACTGATGCCAGATATATTTCCAGTAATGTTTCCTCATACATAAAATGACAGCGCAGCGTGTGCTGAAAATATTGCTGAGTCGTCGTCAATTAGCCTAATGACATCTGATAAAACAGAGCAGAGAAAATGTCATCAATGGGTCAAGTTGAGCGCGTAAAGGCTGTGAAAAGGGCAGCGAGGCAAAGGGAGTTTCAGTTGGCATACACGGCGTATGCTTGTTATGAACTCAGCAGAGTTGCCCGCTATCTTGCTTTCTCGCTCCCTCTTTAAAGACAGGCAAACACAATCTGCGTGCGAGCCACAAAATTCATTTAAATTTTGTTTTGATAGACAGAGTGAAGAAAAGAGAAAGAGTGGGAAGGAAAGAGAGATAGAGGGACTGGCGAAGGCAGCAGGAATTACAAACAGAAAGAGCAAGCTGAAGCAACAGCCTTTTTGAGAGGACTCCACTTGCAACAGCTGTCGTCTCAATAGCAACACTTTTTCCTCTGTGACATATACTCCCACTACCCACTACTACTCCCCTTACTCCCTCTCTTTCTCTATCTCTTGCTCCGCCTCGAACAAAAACACTTGACACCGAAACGAGAAAAGTTGCCTTAACGAAAATGAACAAAGGGAATGTGCGTTCTGTGCGTTCTTGCCGTAAGTAAATGAAATGTGAAATGCACTGGGGGAATAGTTTCAAAAAAATAACAGGGAACACCTGCTGTTTTGCGCTGCGGAAACTCTGGAGACGCTAACAATATTAAGCCGCACATAACTGAGCAGCTTTGCTCGGGCTTAACGGCAAATTATCTCCATTTCCATGACAAACAATCAATGCCTGAAAACTGGCTGCAACTCGAAGCGGATGCCACAATGAGAGCAGCACAGAACAGTAGCAAAAGCTAAAAGAATAAAAGCAAAGCAGGAGGAGAGCAACAAGCCAAAACAAAACAGCTTCAAAGCTACTGCTGCAACGCGCAAAAAAAACTGGAACAAAGGACGAGAATTTACAGTTTTAATGCGGCAACTAAACATTGTTGCCCCTTTTCCTTACCTCACCCCTTCTTTCCACTCCCCCTCGAGTTGCTTAAAAACATTAAGAGTGAAGAGCGACTTTGCTTGGCTCTCGATGCTCAGCTCGAATTATAAACACTTTAAGGTAAATTTATATAGAAAATAATACGATTAAAGTGGACAATTCGATATAGAAATCGCATGCTTAGTCGCCTTGCTTTTAAACGTAATATCGGAAGAATAGTACCGCTGAAATAACTGCAGTACATACAACTTAAATAAACAATAATAGTCATACGCCTGCCCTATTGCCATAAGAGAAATCTAGGAAATACTTTTCAATATCATAATAAAAGCTCTTCATCCATTTCCAAGTGATCTAGCAAGTAATTTCCTATATAAGTTTTTTATCTCGTATTTTAATGAAAATACCAAATACAAAAAATAGTCGGTTCCTTTAGACTAATTTTATATATTGAATTTTCATTCTTCTTTGAAAACGACATTATGAAGCGGAAAGAACTTCAACGCTTAAAAAAGTGAGGTACTTCCCGCTTGTTTCATACCTATTACTTCATAAAAAATACACTCCTCATTTTTCTAGAAAACTGTTTTATTTAAGGAGCTAAAACCTTACTCTATATTATAAAGGAATCGTTTTTCATTTAAACAACTTAAGACTTCGAATTTCAAAAATTAATGTGAACATAAATTATTATTTTTAATTAACTAAGACAATCAATCAGTCTTAAAATTTAAAGTTTCGTTTTTATAAAATAAATAAATAACTTTAATTACCCGAGACACATCCAAACTAATCTAAAAAAAAATAAAATAAATAATAAACAAAATGTAACTTCAAGATTACCCAAGAAAATATCTTTCACAACTTAAAATTACCAAAAAATAAAAATAAAATAATAACTTATATTACTTAATATATCTCGAATCTAATCAGTGTAACCACTACACAAAAAAAAAATTATCCAGAAATCCCTTCTAGGGTTTTCACATCACAACTCAAAACTTCGTATTTTTAAGGTTAATTTGAAAATATATATTGGTATATACTGTATATAAAAAAATGACTTAAGATGCTGACATTCTTATAAGTCAAAATTGGAAAAGAAATTCCACGAAATCATCTTTCATATCACAGTTCCTAAGTTTCCAATTTGAAGTTTAATTATATTTAGAAGTAAGTATATGTAGTCGAAATTTGTCCAATTACCCAATACCACTCTATTTGGTCTATCCGTCAGTTTATTCTCGCTTTTACACAAGCTGCTGATGGCAGCAAATTTGAAACTTGAAACGAACTTAATTTTTTGCACCTAATAAAGCGAAAATAAATGTAAATTTCACGCTGGAAGTCAAGCCCGGGCGGCAATCCATCACAAGTTCATCTCTGGCCTATTGACCACGTTCTCGTTGAGCAGCATTTGGCCGCATTTGGAAATCCTCCTGCCCGTAGTCCACTGACCATTCCCATTGCCATTGCCCGTTGCGATTGCTAGCGACCAAATCCAAACTGTGTCAATCTACTGCATCCCTTCCCTGCCATTCGCCCCGCCACGCCTTGTCCGGGCTCAGCTTGAGGCCGATGTCCATTGCAAACATTTCAGCAGCAGAAGCGGCACAAGGCGAAAATCACTTCTCATAGCGGCAGCTCCTAAAGCGATTTAGGCCGCATCGTTCACCAACACACAGACACAGACAGGGACACACACAGACACACACAGTTACACACAGCTGTCGTGGAGACATCATGGATGCTTTCGCTGTGGCCATCATTCGCAGTCGCAGTCGGAGCCAGCGTCGCCGTTGCCGTCGCCGCAAACGTGACGCTAGTTTCGCCGCTATCCAAAACAAAGCAGGAAGTTTGGGGCGTCAAATGGTAAGGCATGTCCGAGTGCCACACCCCCTACGCCTAGCCGAGTGGGCAGCAAATGTTAACGCTTTAAGTAGAGCTCAAAAATTGTTGTTCCGCTCGTAAAACCCAAAATGAAAATAGATAAAAAATAAAAACACACACACACAAGGAAAGTGTGAGTGTGAAAGTGGGAGAGTGCGGCGGGGGCGTGGCCAAGCGGTTGCCAAGAGGCGACTTCATTTTGTAAATCAATTGAATTTTCAATTGTGTGCGTTCAGAACGAGAGTGGAAAAAATCCAGTAGAGCAGAAAGAGAGAGAGAGATACGAAGGGGTGGACAAGGGGAGGCAAGAGCCGGGCCAGAAGAAGGTAGCATAAAAGTCAATGTGGGCACAAATAAAGGAAACGACACTATTACGACACAAGACCTGCTGCAGCAGGACAATGACACAGGACATGGGACCGAGTCAAAGCGACAACAACAGAAACAACAACAACAACAAAGCCGAAGAGATTTTGATTTTGGGTTAGTTTCCCACTCCACTGCCTCGACCCTGCTCTCCATAGCCTGTCCGGAACCCGCTCTACCCCGCTTCCCCCTGCAGCAATTGCTGCGAGAATCGTTTCGTTTGTTGAGCCACTTTCGGGAATTTCTATAAGAACATTTTGCTCTGCTTTCGCATAAGCAAATTAAGCTGAATGCGAGCGAAAGGATTCGGATTTTTTGGGTCTCGCCTTATTGCTTAATCATGTCTCTCAATAATTCTTGAGTGAGTACGAGATAGAGTTAAATACGTCTCACTAGTGTAGTTTCATTTTTTTTAAATAATTATTTTAACTAGTTTTGTTTGCAGTTTCTTAAAGTTTTTTAATCCTATACCGTATATTGGAAAAAAATCAAGTTGTTTTGTTCGCAGTTCCTTAGCTTTCTTTATTCTGCAAATGCTCAATATTCTAGATACATCTTTTTATTTAGTTATATACTAATTACAAAAAATAAAAATATATTATACCAGCTTGATTCATTTTCAGTTTCTTCGATTTTTTTAATACCTCTCTGTTCAATATTCGAAATAAATTTCCCTTTAAGTGAAATCTTAATTCATATGTCCATGCCGTTCGCTAAATCTCATTTCTATAAAATACAAATATTTTTTATCAAGCAGTTTTATTCGCAGTTCTCTTAAGTTTTCAATTCTATATCTTTAAATAAATATTAATTATTTGTATAAATTTCTATAAATTTATAAATTATATCAAGCATTATTATTTGCAGTTTCCTAAAGTTGTTCAATCCTGGTCTGCTAAATATAATTAATAAGTATTCTTTTTTTTAGTTATATCTTAGATCATATGCCCATCTTTTTAACTGATTAACATTTCTATGAAAACATTTTGCTTTCACATAAAAAAATGAAGCGCAATGCGAATGAAAGCTTTATTTTTTGGGTACTTGCCCTTGTGCTTTTGACAGTTCTATTGCCCTACCAATACTTATATACATTATGCACTGCTATATTTTACCTACATACCTGCTACATTAGTTTTGCTTTCACATAAAAATGCACTTCTTACAGTTTGCTTTCAACTTTTCTCCTTTCAATTCACAATTATATCGACAAAATGCTGAGATAGTTTTTAAATTTCCCCCCAAAGCTTTAGTTGCATTGATTTTTGTTGAAGTTTCATCCATTTTGTAGTTGTAGCTGCATTTCCATACAATGTTATGTTTCTTATCTTAGTGCCTTTTACTGCTTTTACATTTTTCTATGGCTTAGTTTATTTTTGGTTTTCTTACTTGGTTAAATTCCGTTTTCTAGTTGTATTCTGTTTTGGCATGAGCAAATAAATGCGAAAAAGACTAAAGGTTTATATACATTTTATTTAATTCTTTTTTATTGATTATTATTTATTTTTTAATATTTATTATAAGCTCTTTTCAGCCTATTTAATTTTGTAATTATATCTGCAGTTGTATAGTTTTTTATTTTATTTTCTCAATATCTCAACTCAATCTTCGCTCAGAAATTCCTTGCTTTTACTTCTCATATTTCTATAAACAATTAGTTTTTTTTTTTTAGTAAGTTTCATTTACTTCTTCACAGCTTTAATACGATTTCTTCTCAATTTCTATAAAAACTTAAGCAAATAAAATAAAAGAATGTTATTTTTGATTTGCCTGCCTGAGGCGTAGCTACTTCTATAAAATATGCTTTACAAAATTAAATGGGGGCAGCTTAAATAATATGCTTTAGTATCAGTAGTTTTCGCTTTTAAATTGGAAATGCATTTTGGTTTTCTTTTCAAATATTGTTGTGAAATATTTGTTTCTAAAAACCCAAGACGCAGTGCTTCTTGTCTCCCTTAAAATCCTTTCCCAAGCCTCTTGTTACGCCTATCGCACCTGCATTCTTATCGCATAATATTCCTCTTGAAGTTCTCTTCCCACTCCTAGTTATATCACAGTTTCTATTCCCACTTCGATGCCTTTTGCTGTCCACATTTAGCTTTCATGTATTTCCATGATTTCCTCCCAAAACAAAGTGCTTGCAGAACTATGTCAAAGTAGTTACCGCACACACATACACACAGAGACTCACGCACACACACAAAGATCTGTTTCTGCTTTAGTGTCGGGTAAAAATGAATTTGGCTATTTTACCAGTTCTTGCTGCCGATTGAAGATCCGCATTCGTGTTCGAGGTGTTGTTCGGGCTTATGCCGCATTATAATCCACAAAATAAAATCGAAATGGAAAGGAAAACCCGTTAACCGGCACGCGTAAACACGAGACGCGTGGCCGGATTCTGTCAGCGGCGCGTGAACGGGGGGTGGGGTGGAGGGGCAGCGCACCGAGCAATAACCGAGGCAAGCCGAAGACGGTGGACGGCTTGCAGCTAAACGCTTATTGGGAAAGCACTTTCCACCGGTTTGCCATATATATTTATTTCTTATCTGCAAGTATATTATGTTTAAACTCTCAGAAATTTAACAAAATTTATTTGAATTTTTTTTTTTTTTTTTTTGTTATTATTATTTTGTTTTGTTATTGTATTAGGTCGCGATTCTGTTGTTGTTGTTGTCACACACAGCGCGCTCGATTTCTTACAGGCTCGTTACATCCTGCCAAATCCCGAAATTGTACTAAATACGTTCAAAACTTTTACGATTGGCCAAGGCCCAGTTGCCGCCGCGACGACCCGCTCGCCTCTGTGTGTGTGTGAGTGTGTGTGCGCTCGTGCCTGAGCCGCGACGACTGCCGACGAGCGCGAACAGTCGCTCGTGCCGCTTCGGCAAGCTGCGGTGGTGAGTTTCGCAATCCCTTCGTACTTCGGCAATACGACGAGAGGCGAGAGTGGCTCAAAGTAGCTCAAAGCAAGCGAAAGAGCGAGCACAGCACAGCAAGAGTTTGAGCGCGTGCCATAAATGCGCTCAGTTAATCGCAGCGCCACTCGCTTGAGTCGAAGAGCAGTTGTACCAGGCTGATGGAGGCAGCGAAGCCACTCAATGCAGCAAAACTGCAGCGCAAGAGAAGTGCGTCGCGTGAGTGGCAAAAGTGGCTCCAAGTCAAGCTGGGGCAGAGTTTACAGTTGACTCAAATGTGAGTTGAGTGCACTGAGAGTCCGAGCTGACGTGAGATCGTTATGTATAGAAACTATTTTTTTTTCAATCATCGTAGTTTGATCCTAGTAAAATTTCGGCTAAAGCTATATTATAAAAGGGGAATAAAGGTGCTTACGCTCGTACAGTCATATAACGTTGTTATTTACTTTATAAGTTTCGTCATAAAATCATATTGACAATAAAAATAAAACTGAGGTGCTGCTTTCGCTCAGAATAGAAAGGTTGTTCTCTATCTTAGCGGATGCAAGATTAAGTACATCAGCATTAGCCTTGGCGCATGTTTATTTATGAAAACCAGACGCTATAGTAGTCTGATACCACTGAAACTTTGCATTAGTCTGGACTATTTAGAGTCTGATATGACGCAGAGAAGTTTTTTATGTTCGATTTATCATTTATCGTTTTTGTTTACTTTATATCTTTCATCTTAAAATCACACTGAGAAAGAAAATGGAACTAAATGATCTATTTGCACAATTTTGGTCTTGACAGCTGCTTATAAGAGTCTGACCCCATTGAAACTTCGCATATGGCTAGACTATAGTCTGATCTGACATAGAAAGTTGTAATGTTTATCATTTTTATTCACGCAATGTCTTTGATCCTAAAACAACATTTACAAAGGTACTACTAGAGCGACACTTTCGCTCTGGGGTCAAGTACGATAGTCCAAGCCTCTACACATTCCTTGTAAAAACTGTAAACTACAGTAGTTTGATCCCTCTGCACTTCATCTGGAGTAATATGAGGGCATACACGTTCTTCCGAAACCGATTCCTATCGCTCTTCGCATCAGTTGTCACACGCATCCCTCTTCTGCTCGTTGTAGCTCTCGGCGTACTCGTAGAGGAAGGCGGCCAGGAGCTGACTGCCCATCACGTAGTTCTGCACGCTGATGCGCTCGTTGACCGGGGAGCCGCCGCAGTCGTTCTTGGCAATGGGCAGGACTATGACGTTCTTGCCGAGCTCCTGCTGGAAGATCGAGGGGGCCAGGAGCGAACCACCCTCGCGAACCAGGTTGGGCTTTATCTTGTAGGTGCTGTTCATGGCCCGCATGGCGGACTCGTACTCGGGGGTGTCCGTGCGGCCCGTCCAGGACGGGATGACCAACTTCTCGCAAAGCTGCATCTTGTTGGGCGAGCCGCGCTGCACCCAGAGCATGCCCAGGTGCTGCTGCAGGGCGAGCGTTATCTGCGAGGGGTCCTGGTTAGGCGACAACGAGATCGAGAACTTGCCGACGACCCTGTGCGGTATGAAGAAGCGAATGCCGTTCTCCGAGTAGGCCCCGTCCACGCCGTGGATGGACAGGTGCGTCGAGGTCCAGTTCTCGGCCAGGGCCGATTGTTTCTGCCCGTGGTGCGGCAGATCGTGCACGTCCAGGCACTCCCCCAACTCGTTGTAGTTGAAGTCCGTGATGCGGAAGATGCTGCGGTCCATGTGGTACGAGCTGGCGGTGCCCTCGAACAGCAAGTTCATCTGGCAGTCCACCAGAGAGCTGAGCATGTAGAACAGATCCGGCAGCGCCTCGTACAGGGAGCCGCAGTGCTCGCAACTGCTCAGCGGCCTGTTGCAGCACTCCACCTCGAGGTGGTAGTACACCAGGCCCCTCGACCCGTACACCACCGAGGGCGTCTCGTTGCTCTGCCAGCGGCGCGTGGCCATCACCACGCAGGAGACCTCGCGGAAGAAGCTGATACGCTGCTGCAGCACCGTCTGCAGACCCAGGCTGCCGCTGTGGGCCATGCTCTCGATCAGGAAGACCACGTTGACGGGCAGCCGGATGTTGGCGTCGCGGTACGCCTGGATCGCGTTCAGCCAGCACAAGAGGGGGCCCTTGTCGAGCGCCACGCCCCGCCCGTACAGGTAGTTGCCCAGCTCGGCCATGACGAAGGGAGCTGTGATCCAGCCATCGCCAATGAGCGCCTCCTCGACGTCCAGGTTGCCGTACACCAGGATCGTGGGCCGGTCGCTGCTCGGCCTGATGACGCCCAGCACGATCTTGGGCATGCGGATCGTCTCGAAGGTCTCGGGCACGATTTGCATGCCCATCTGCTCGCTGAAGGTGACCACCTCGAGTGCGATCAGCCGGTTGATCAGCCAGTTGATCGCGCTCTGCAGCTCGTCGCGCGAGGCCACGCGCGAGGAGACCGACTCGTAGCCCACGATCTCCCACAGGTCGTTGACGAAGCACTCGCGCTTGATCAGCACCATGTCGTAGAGCTTCTGGAGGGGCGTGCGGAACTGCGAGATGCGGCTGAAGTGCTCGCTGACGACGTCCGAGGAGCTCATGGTTAGCGGTTCAAGGTTCGCGGTTCAAGGAACAAGGCTCGGAGCGAAATTCGAGAAGCAAACAAACTATACGAAACTATACAATTTTGACGTCCGCACATGAAAACTGAAGTATTTTTTGGGGCTTTCTCGATTGACTTAAAAATCTGCTCAATTGCAAACTCAACTGCGAAGTCGACTCAGTTTCAAACTGCTAGCTCAAAGAGCGAGCATGCATATATCAGTTTGAGCTACATAACGAGAGCAGTCTTGGAGCCACTCAGGCATGCTCTCACTCCACTCTGCTCTCAACACAGTGTAATAAAGCTCAACTCAGCCGAAAATAAGCTCTTTCTCATATTGCTCAAGTCAATGCAGTTGCCTATTCCCACTCAAAATCTCTGTGCATATTAAACTGACTCACACTCTTGCTCTGCACTCAAGCAAAAGCGACTCAACTCAGCCAAAAGAGCTCACGCTCTCGACATAGCATAAAGAGCAGCAACTAAACGAAACTCAGCTGCATTAAACTCGCACTCCACACTCAACGCAAGGCTAAGAGCAACTCAACTCAACAGAGCGGCAGAGCAGCTACAAGCTGAAACTCAACTCAGCTCACACTCACACTCAAATTGCAAAGCTAAGAGCTGCAAAGCAAAACGAAACTCAACTCAGCTGCAACAAGCTCACATTCAGCTCTCTTGCGCGCCACTCAACACAGTGCTAAGAGCAGTTGGCAGAAGGAAACTCAACTCAGCTGCAATACTCACTCGCACGCACTCAACACAGAGCGCAGAGAAGCCTACAAATGAAACGAAACTCAACTCAACTCGGCGCAAAGCTTTCGTGTGAATACGAAGGGCTGCGTGTGCTCGGCTGCGCCGCTCGTGCGTGGGTGAGTTTCACGAAGCTGCTCAGTTCGCAGTGGCCGAGCGAACGCGCTGTCAGTCTCGACTGAAGCGGCGTGCTGTGTGCTGACAGCGGCAGGTGCGAAGCAGGCACAGCAGAGCAGAGCAAAGCGGAGCAGTGCTAGGCGCAGCGAATGGCGACTGGACGCCAGGCTAATTGTGTTGCATACTTTTTGGCGCGCGCGTAAACTGAAAGTCGCAGTGAGCAGCGGAATTTAACTGTAACCGAAGCTGAAACTGAATGAATGTGAAATGTGACTGACACACACGCAAACACACACACACACACACACACACACACAGTGACAGCTGAACAGCATCCACACAACAACAGAGCACGGCGGACAGCGGACAGACGACAGACGTGTGTGTTGCTTGTCAGTGTAGTAGTGCGTGGTCCTGGCCCCGTTGGCCCCAGGAGACATTTAACATAATAAAAACGAACGTGTGCGGCATTCGTTGCTGTTTTGGCACGCCTGTGCGTGTGTGTGTGTTGCTGTGTGTGTGTTGGTTTTGTTTAATGCTAATAACACACAGACGCTCACACGCACAGTTAGCAGAAACAATATTGCAAATGTGTGCGGCAAAAGCAGTTGGCAAAAGTGTCGTAAATCGTTTAGACGGCAAACGTGGCAAGCGCCCAGGACACGGACACACAGCCATACAGCTACGCACACACACAGCCATACACAACCAGGACGATATGTAAACAACAATGCCACCGTGGGAAAAACAAAACAAAACAAAAAAAACGAAAAAAGGAAAAAGCCCAAACGAAAGGAGCAACAGCAGCGGCAGTGGCGCCACAGGATGCTGCCGCTTGATGGCGAGTCCTTCGCACAGTTCATGTGAGTGTAAATATGCCACCTAACCAACCCAACCCCGTCCACGCCCTCTTCTGCAAATGAACTTCATAACGGTGTTCGCTTCTTTTGGCGCGCGCATTTTTATGAGGTTTTAACGTAAATTCGAATGCTTGAATTAGGAGGCAGAGTCCTCGAGCTGCGAGCCACAGTTGCAGGCGTGATAAAGTTTTATGTGCGGCTGAGTGGCACACACAGAAACACACACACTCACACTCAGAGATTGCTGGGGTGTCGAGTCAATTAAAGCGCGTGGCCAGCAACCAAACTGATTAATTTTATTCAATCGAGTTTATATGGCAAAGGCGCGTTTTAGTGCGTTCTGATTGGGTTTAGTTGCCGTGCGAGTTATGATTTATTGCCGGGCATAAAGCGAGCATAATTCAAGTGAATTTCCGCATTTCGAGTGGTAATAAATATTTATTGCAGTAACTTGGAACTCAATTATTTTAAATCAATTTTAGTAAATAAAATGATATAAGGGATACAAATAATCGGAGCTTTATAGACAGTCCAAAATATTGTATCATAGATTTTTCTAACACATTAAAACTGCGCTCACATTAAAATTGAAAAACAAAAAAAAACAAAATTATTTTTTTAACAAAAATATAGAGTAATTAAAAAAAATATTTTTTAAATCAACAAAAATATTTCGGGCTTACCCGACCTAGGAAACTCTAAGTTTTTCTGATAGGCAAAAAAAGTATAGTTAAATATATTTATTAATTATATTTTGCCTTTAAACTACATATAAAATCGTTGAAGTCAAAAAAACCTTAAATAAAATTTGATTGCTTTGCAAATATGTTGATTCTGTGTTTTTAGATCATTTTATATTTGTGTACACTCAAATCGTAGCACATAGATAATTTCAGAGAATTATTCATATCAATTCACAATTCGATTCGTATACAAAAAAAAGCTAGAGCATAGGATAAAAGCAATAGACTACTAAATACCCTGTACACAATTTATATACAAAAATGCTTATTGCATTTTAAATATTTTTCCACTCGCAGTCAACCTAAGTCCAACTGATGCCCAAGTTGTTTGATTGCATTACGTTGCTTACTTTACATTTAAAAAATTAAAAAAAAATTATGCCAGAAACCCAATTGAATTGAATTTTTTCGAATATTAAGGAAGGTTTAAATCAAATTCCACCCAAATCCTGCACATCTATACAAACTTATTATACTCTTTCATAGTTATTATTCTTAATGGGCTTTCGATTGATTGTCAAATTATTTTCGCATTGGTTGCCAACGCGCTCGACACTTTGCAATTCGCTTGCTTTAACTGGCAATAAATGCAAATGCCAAATAGCCACAAACTCGCAAAAAACGAAAAGTCAAACGGAATAAGCTTTCGCCTAAAATATTTAGCAAAAATCGTTGAATTATTTCGGGCGCAAAAAATTGAATTTTTAAAACGTTTTTTTCCTTTTCCTTTTTCCCATAAATTTGTTTAGACGTTTTGAAATGGCAAAAACTGCATTAAAGTGGGTGCAAAATATATCAACAAAATATTGCCTCTGTTGACATTTTTTGGCAAATTCAGTTTGATTTTCGGCTTTTTGGCAAACTGTCAGAAACTCTTTATAATTTCAGTTTACCTATTTTTATAGGCATGGAACGAGCTGAAACCACAGAAAATTGAACGGAAAGACATGGGATTCTAGTACGGAAAACAATCGTGAGTTTTTATTATAAAAAAAATATATGTATATACAAAAAATATTCTAATCTAAGAAAATTACAAACGGACACAAATTAGTTTATTGCTTTTCGTCTTACTTTATATGTTATTTTTTCATACAAAATATAAATTCGAAGCGAACTTAAATTGTAACAAGAGTTTTAGATATTTTCATTAATTTGAAGCTTGTAGTAATTATTTTAAAATTTAAAAAATAGTATTTTTGATAGTTTTGCTTCGCTTCTTAGCACACTTTTAGCAAGCTCCAAAGCACCTTAAGCTCCCATAAAGTTAGCCCTGCTCTTCAGTTTCTGCTCATGGAAACTGTAATGCCTTTAGGTATTTCTATAAAGCGCATCGTAAAGGAACTTCTTCTAACCCTATCTGTGCATCATAAGTAGAGTGTACTATTCATAAAACTCTGGGCGAAAGCATCCACAGGTTCTTCGAGTTCCAAAAACAAAAAAAAAAGGCAAAGAGAAAAAAGGGAAAAAAGAACCGTCGTAAAAAGCACTTGTAGTTCCGTTATATGGCCACATTATGTTTCGCTTTTTATGATGCTTAATCCTTTTTAACTACCCCCGCCTTCCCCTTCTCTATCACTCTCTCTCTCTCTCTCTCCACACCTTCCCTTTGCAAGCATACACTGCTTACTCTCGGATGGGCAACCTCTTCGGATGCCCTGCTCCCTGCTGATGCAGGACAATCTGTCACTTTGTGACAATAATGAAAACTTTCGCACATGTGCAACAACAACAACAACAGCAACAAGAAGAAGAGCTGCAGGGGAAACAAATGGAGAATCGTAAAAAAGTGTAAACTGCGTAGTCAACGCAACAAGGAAATGCACTCAAAATGAGAACAAAATGCGATAAGCAAACAAATCTATAAAAATCTATACAGATATATATGTATACATATATATAGATATAACGGAACAACAAAACGTGCCAGTGATAAGCGCAGCAACTTTACGATCAAAGGGAAGCTGCAGAGGCAGGGGGGAGGCCGCTGGAAGGGTCCTCCGCACGTAGCTTCAAGCTCTGCTCCGGTGTTGCATACTTTTATGCGCCTGTTAGTATTAATTTTGCGAGGTAACTTGGCCCGCCCGCATGCAAAGCGTTTCAGCTTGAGCTCATTATGCATGCCTGTCCACGCTCGAGATGCCGGTGCACACACACACACACAGCAACATCCTTAGCAACATTCTTGGTAGCAAGTTTTGGGCAATTTCATTTTCAATTGACTGTCGACCAGAACACGCTGCCGGCGCTGGCTAACCAACAGCAATTGAGCGTATGAAACGCCAAAGACGAAGCCCTCACAAAAGTTTCGCACACACACACGCACACACACACACCCGCACACACACTCACACACACACAGACGACACGCAGAAGACAAGGGCAGAGCAGAATCCTTTTATTTCATTTCGCTTCCTTTTGAATCTGCAGCTACTTATTCTATTTGAAGCATTCAAACGTGTCTATGGCCAATGGGGGAGGGGCGGGGGGCGAGGGGCGTGGCCTATTGCAAAGTTTTGTGCGAAATTACGCAGCAGAGACACGCGCACAATTCATTTGCAAATAGAACAGTTTAATTTGTTGCCTTTGTGCCGGCCGATATCCTTTTCTGGCCTCAAGTCCTGCACCACAAAAGTTACAAAGGGTCCCCAGGCTCCGCCCGCATAAGGCTAACACATGGTCACCCACACACACGCACACCCATACACTCAGCATCACGAAGAGGAAGCTGAGATTACTTTATGTGGGAACTGGAGGAGCTGCTGTAGGAGGAAAACAAAGAAGCTGCTCGGCGCTTACAGTAATTACGAGCTAGAATCCCTTCCCCTTCTCCTCCTGCTCCCCTATCCCTTATCCCATTTCTATTGAGTGTTTGCATTGGATTCCTCGCTCGATTTTGCATTGGCACGTAGCACACACGACTAATGGCCAAATCATAGTTTCCCCTGCGCAGGACATCAGCCTGGAATGTGGGAGCGACTCCATTGGCAGCACTTGACAAAGACGCACGAGTCGAGAAACGAATGAACGAATTTTCAGAACTACAAGAAATACTGAGTAAAATGAATAGTTTATAAAAACTGCAAAAAAAAGCTTAAATTCTTGAAATAAACTCACAGTAAACGCACATAATTTCCCATATGATTTTGCATGATATATGATATCACCAATTCCAACGCATAAACGTTGTAGTTGAAGAAAAAGTTTACTAATTTTAGTTTACGTATTTTTCCAGGCATCTGAAAGGCGGAAACCTTAAGCAAATGAAAAGACTTACTGGAAGCTATACAGGAACAAATTCGGAAAACATTGAAAGCCAATGAAATCAGTTAAAATCATTTTAATAGGTAAGTCTTTCGATTTTTAAAATCAAATGCAAGTTGTTAAATTTATAAATGTTGCTTTTATTGTTTTCATTTTGAAGTTTTTAATTTTCTAGTGGCAGCTACAAAATTTACGAAAAGTTAGGAGTGTTTTCCAAGAAATTAAATAAAAATTGTTTTCAGGGAATCGAATAACAAAATAACAATCATAATAAAAGCAGTTTCAACGCCTCAACGTTTTTTTTCATGAAAAGTAGTAGAAAAAGTAGCAGATGTTTTGTTCTCATTATCATTCAATAGCATTGCCAGATAATTTTAATAAAAAACTGCATTGCCAAAAATAAATACAAGCCTCGAAAACAGTTTATTTGTCATACGAGTTTGCTATCATCAGCAATTTCATGGCATAAACTTTGTGTTTATGCATTATACGTGGCATCTCGTAGTATCAACCAGCGTAGCCAGATTGTTCCATAAAAAATGGCAACTCTTATATAAATCCAAAACTGAAGCCCAGAAAGATATACTAATCGTATATTTTTTTATCGTGAAATTTAATATCTTCAATTTCATTTCATAAAACCCTTATATAATTTACTTATTATCAGATAGATAGATTGTAAATTAAACAGAAAAAGAAAAAGAAAAGAAAATAAAGGTACATTTCATAAAACTTGTTTTTGTGTACAAATTAGAAGAAAAAATCCTAAATAATTTTTTGTCATTAGCGCTGCCAGATGGTCCGACATAAAATAGCAACTCCTAAATTTAATTAGGCATCTGCAGTTCAGGCCTTAAAGTTTCGCAGCATATTACCATTATTATGTATGGTAGGTAAATGTTATTATCAATTTTATCGTATAAACCTTGTTATGTGCATTATTTCGGTTAATGTACCTAAAATTATGTTTTCATATTGTTCTTTATTATTAACTGCATATCTTCATATATAGAGCATATTTTATATGATGATTAGATCGTTTTAAGAGCTCGTCAAGTATTCAGGTCAACCATAAAATTATACCGTTACTTACGTTATAAAATTTCGCCATAATTTTTTGCTTTGCTGCTGTTGTTCTCGTTGTCTTCTGTCGGTAAGAGTCGATCAGCTGCAAGTAGAAGAAACATAAATTTGGTTAGTGTTAAGTCTCTGGCTAAGGCTCAAAGCTAATCATAAATTTCAATACTATTTCTTTCTTTTACAGGCGTATTCTCCCGGCGCCCCTGCACTGCTGCGAGGAAAATCTTTTAATGCGAGAAGCCCCATTTTTTTTTTTTTTTAAATGTCCTATGTGCCGGCACAATAAATATAAAAAGTGTGTATATATTGCAATAAATAAACCAATTTTTCATCAGTCAATAAAAATCGAGTTACTTCTTTTGGGCGGGGGGCGTGGCTGGAGTATGCAGCGGCATTTATGGGCACAAAATGATTGTTATTATAGCTTCTTATTATTATTATTATTATTGTTATCAAAGCCAAAGTCAAGACCTGGCGAAGGCGACGGCACTCCACGACGAGACCGGAAAAGCCGCCAGAGCAAAGAAACGTGCTCGGCATAAGGAGAAACAGGAGGAAGGGGCATGGGACAAGGGCAGGGGCTGCCTTGCCGCTTGCTACTCGTGGATTGTCGTGTGCAAAAATTTATGTTTTGTTTGTTCATTTGTTTATGCAGTGCTTTGCGAACAGCTCCCCACACACTCGAACTCAAGCACACACACACACCTGCACATTCGTTCGCATTGCCGTAGCTCATGCAAATTTATACACCTGCCCCGGCGCCACAATAAATATTCGCCGAAAAATATCTCATTTCAGCGCCTTTTGTCTACCTTCGTTTATTCTCGCTGGCTTGTCACGTGTCGCCATCATTACCGCACGTAGCTCCGTTATTTATACAAAATGTATATCGTTTATAGCAACAACCGAGCAACCCCCAAGTCACCTGCTCCGACACTGCACGGAGAGAGTGAGAGTATGCCATAGACCAAAGATTAAATACCCTTCCCAGCGCATTTAATTGAAATTTATTAATTTTCTCTAAGCCCGATAAAAGTTGGCTAAGTAAAGTTGCTCTCTCAGTTTCTGGTGAAATTGCTTCTAAATTCAGTTTTAATTTTCCATAACATGAAGAGCAAAGCAGTTGTCATATTTTAATGCTTCCTAAACAAATTTAACAGTCTGTGTATTCAAGAAAAATAAAATAACAATTATATAATAACTTTGGAGAATTTTAAATTGGTATATACTAATTAAGACTACAAAATTCTCTTTTGATAAGAAAAATAATATAAATAAATAAACAAAAAATTTAAAATTATTATTAATTTAGTTTTAAGCGTTTCATATCAATATTAATTTTGATAAGAAAAATAACATAAGTAATGAGACAAAAAAAAAATAATAATAATTTTTCAAATCATTCTAAATAAATTTAATTTTTATCTTTTCTTACTTTATATTATTAATTTTAATAAAAGAAATAATAAGACAAAAAATAGATTTTTACATAAAGTTAAATTTTTTTCTAGCATTTCAGATCAATACAAATAAATCTTAATTTAAAAAGTAAAAAGCACTTTGTTTTTTACGCGAATGTTAATAGTATAACAGAATATTATAATATTTCAGAATATTTCAGAATATTATAATATAACAGAATATTATTATATTTCCAATTCGTAATATAAAACTAGATAAAATACTTAAAACGACAAAGTAATTATTTGTATTTAACAAAATATTTTATTAAAATAAAATCGTCGTCTTTATATATGAGAAAGAAATTTGAATATATGTTTATGTATATATATATTATAAATTTATATAAATTTACAACTACCCAAAAAATCGCCTCTATTCTCCTCAACCAAAATCAACGTACCCTCTGCGAGTGTATCAAAATAAGAAAAAACTAATTTAAATCATCTGAGAATATATTTTTGTTGTGGGTTTTTCCTGGAACTCTCTGCTAATTGTTCAATACACTGGACGGTGAGGGGTATGTGGAGGGGGAGCAGCAGCAGCTGCTGGCGCTTAAGCAGCTCCTTTGGGGCATGCAATTTACGACACATGTGCCCAAAACTAGGCAACAAAACATGGCCACCATGGCTGGCATGGCCAACAAGGCCGGCATGTTGGCCAGCTCAGTGGAGCAGCACAGAGAACGTTTCAGTTAATTTGTTGACAGCTTTGCTTGGACTACGAACGGAACCCGTCGAACCCGGCAAGCTACTGCTCCAACTGCTACTGCCCCTACTGCCCCTAGCACTGCTCACTGTAACTCCCGCTCCTGCTCCTAGGAGGCTACACAAGACGTTCTTGGCGTGTGTGCGTGTGTCTGCGAGTGTGTGTGCTGCAGCAGCTGACCAAAGCGACAGCATGGACGCTCGGACAGCGTGCAATTGTAATTAGTGACTATGGCACTAGTTCAGAGGATGCGGACACGAACTTGCCACGGAAATGAGATGGTCTAATGAAAAGCAGAGTACAACGGGCCACTTAACAGGCAAATATTGTACTATCAAAAGTGCAGCTGGACTCTGCCAGTTGGCAGGCTTCAGTTAGCATAAATTATAAGCATTTTGAAGTACTGATAAAGTGCTTAAAAGAAGGTAAAAAATAAAATATTTGACCCAAAAAGCATTGAAATATGCTATTATATTTTATCTTTCAATTTTAATATTTATAATTTGTATGGTTTCTTTAACGAATTTAAATCGAATCGTGCATAATATTCTTCGTGAAGTGATGAATAGTACCTTCAGAGATTTTTTCAAAGTCCATCTATGCATTATTTATATATTCGACCATTATGTGTATTTTTAGTATGCTTGCAATATTACATTAGTTTGCAATTAAGCTCGAACTGAAATTAAAATTAGGAAATTAGGTTCTCGGAATATATAACTCAATATATAATATTTCTTTCTCTTTTCCAATGGATGAATTTTATAACTAGCTGAAATTCTTTTAAGCTCATATTGTAAGGACTTTTCTTCCGATCCTGATAGTATTTCAAACTTCAACTCCTGCAGCGCTTAGAGTCCTTAACAAGCACCTCATTACGAGGAAGCGACTGCCCCCAGCTTTCTGCTGCTCTCCAGTTTCACACGTTGTCCTGCCAACTGGACCATGTCCCCGGGCCACACACGCACAACCACACTCACACACATATTACTGGGTTTAGGCCATCTTCCAGCGACTTGTGATTTGATTATCAATTGTCCGCCGCATGATGGAGCCCGAAACAGAAGAAACAGAAGGAAGCCCGAAATGAAACGGAAAATGTATTGATGCTTCCCAATTCGGTCGTTCGTTTTGGGCTAAGAAATACAATTTGGAGTCCAATTTTCAATTGCTTTCGCTGCTGCGATGTCAAATTTCAACGTCAACAGCGTCTTCCTCGTCAACTAATTGGGTTTCGGGGCTCGTCGGAAAGGGCAACGAAACGCGCAGGTGGGCAAAAGTACAGAAAAAAGAAGCGCAAAAACGAAGGAAAAGATTAAATTTCCTCGTTACGAAAAAAACGAGCAGACACGACAAAAGTGAAAATAAATATTGAATTATTGATATACACACCCACACCCACGCGGGCAGTACATGTGAGCCGAGTCGACTTGGCGACACAAATTGAGATACGTATGCGTATTTACTTATCAAAGGGTTCTCGGCGCAGCCTGCGCCGCTCGAGCCTCATTTCAAATGCAGCTGACAATTTGCGTTTGCCAACTAAAAACATAAATTTTTCATAAAAGCCGCTCAAGATGCGTTGATGTATTGACAAAGCAAAGGGGCTGGCGGGGCCGCGGGCTGGCGGGGCCGCGGGCTGGCAGTGAGCAGACTTTGCGCCTCTCTACGCGCTTCACAGCGCGCTGACTTCGATGCGGTGTGTTCTGGGAATCGTTTTCACTAGAGAAAGGTTATAAGCAAAGCCTTATATCTGTCTCGGATTTCTGTAGGTTCGACGCGGGAGAGTAAGAGCTAACATTATTGTAAGAGTTACCGGAGATTCCTTAGAGATATGCTGAGAAAAATGTACTAAATTATTTTATTTGATTTTAATTGCTTAACTCAGTTACAGCTGCTATTTAATATACTAGCACAGAGATCTTTTGTCGGAATGCCTTAGGTTTTTGTGTATTAAAATAATATTTTTATATATTTTTTTTAATATATTAAGTTCTGGGAGTTTTGAAGAACATTTCTTCTTATTTGCTTTAAATGAGTTTCGCATAAGTTATTAGATATAATTTCCAAAAAACTAATAAATCAGTTTACGTTTTTATTATTATTCTTAATAATTTTCTCTTTATTATGTTTATTATTTATTATTATTATAATTATTATATGCATTTTATTTTTTTTTTTTTTAACTTTGTTTTGTTTTTATTGGATCTTCTCTTTATGAGCCTAACAATAAGTTTGCAAATCTTAAAATAATAATATATCTAACAGTTTGATTTGAACTGAATAGAGACTACATGGTCCTAATAATTAGCGCTGGATTGGAAGGTCGTTGCGGCGAAGACGAGAACTGCTGGAAACTCGCGTGAGTGCTCTCGCGAGATGATTTGGGTGTACTGATAGCCTGTCGTAGTACTTTGTTGTGATTTTTGCTATCTCTTCTCTGACGAGTGGTATGTGAAGGTCCCTGTGAAGGTTTTCGTTCCGAACGTACCACGGTGCCCCGGTGATGGTTCTGAGAATTTTTGATTGAGTTCGTTGGATTTTATCCACACTGCTGTTACTGGCATTCCCCCACAACTGAGATCCGTACATCCAGATTGGTTTCAAGACGGTGTTATAAAGAAGTACTTTATAGTCCAGGCTAAGGGGCGGGCGGCTATTGATAAGCCAGTGGAGGCTGTTAGCTTTGAGCTTTAAATGTGTTCTTTTGGCTTCAATGTGGCTGCGCCAAGTAAGTCGTCTATCGAGGTGTACGCCAAGATATGTTACTTCGTTTGCTATCGGAACCACAGTGTTATTTAGAATGAGTGGAGGGCAGTCTTGCTTGTTAAGTGTGAACGTTACGTGTTTGCATTTTTGTTCGTTAACTTTGATTCGCCAGTCGGATAGCCATTTCTCCACTGCCACCAGGTGTATAGCTAGTTGCGCCGTTGCTTGCTTGGGGCATCTCGAGCGGCTTAGGATCGCTGTGTCATCAGCAAAAGTGGATGTGGTTAGTTGCCTGCTCGTTGGGATGTCTGCAGTGTAGATAAGGTAAAGTGTTGGTCCAAGCACGCTGCCTTGAGGAACTCCGGCTCTAATGATGTAGTCGTCGGACATGGCAGAATTACATCTTACTGAGAATTTCCTGTTGTAAAGGTATGACTTCAGAAGTTTGTGAGTGTTGGTTGGGAGCATTTCTGTAATTTTGTGCATTAAACCTTCTAACCATACTCTGTCGAATGCTTGTGATACGTCCAGAAATATCGCAGTGCAGTACTCTCTTTGTTCGAATGCATTTCGGATTTCAGATGTTATGCGGTTGACTTGCTCAATGGTTCCGTGTTTTTCTCTAAAACCGAATTGATGAGTCGGGATTTTGTTGTGTGTTCTGAGGTATGGGGTGATATGTGCCAAGAAGCATTTTTCAAAGAGTTTTGATAGACACGTTAGTAAACTAATTGGTCTATATGATGAAGCAATTGTGCGGTCTTTGCCAGGTTTTGGTATCATTATAATGATCGACTTTTTCCATCTCTCTGGGAAGTATCCATGTCTCGTTATTGCATTGAAGAGTTGACAAATAGCTCGAACAGCACAGGAAGGAAGTTCAATAATCATTTTTGGTGATATTAGGTCGCATCCTGGAGATTTTTTTGGGTTGAGTTGTTTGTTTATGATTTTGAGTAACTCATGTGGCCTAAATACAATTGGTTCATACGTAGATGTGTCGATATCTGATGTTGCTGACAGTGAGATCCCGTTTGATGATGTATTGGGCTGAAATACATTTTGAAGATGCTCAGCAAATCTGCCGGCTCTTTCTTCATCACTGCGAGCCCAGTTACCTGTGGATGTCCTTATTGGCATTGCAGATTCGATTGGTGCGCAGAGTGATGAGTGTGCTCTCCAAAGTGGGAACTTGGAGCTCATTGGGGATAACTGCTCTATGTAATATTTTTGGGACCTTTCTTCTTCAAGACGTAATGCAGCTGAGAGCCTCCGTGTAGCGTCTTTTAATCTTTGTTTTGCGGATGGTGATCTGTTGGATTGCCATTCTCGCCGTGAGCGTCGCTTTGCTAGAACAAGCTGCTCTATTTCAGCGTTCGTGTATCTATGGTTGTACGATGTTTTTTGCGTTTGTGGAGTTGACATGCGAGCTGCTGCGACCAAGACGGATTCAAGAGTAATGCATTTTATGAAATTCAAAAGTTTGCGCAATGTGTCTGTTTAGGCACAATTCTTATAAATGCCATAAGCATAGAAATACTTTGCCAGAGCACAGATATTTTAAGATGAAATATACAAGACTATGACCAATTTTGTATAATCAGTTATTATATTTTAAATTGTACTTTAAAGCAATCTATAAGGAAACCAGCAAATTTATTCCACTGTTGCTCAAATCTTTCTCCAGCAGTGCCCAAAACTCGCGTTGAAAACGTTTGTCGGAACACGTGTGTATTGAATTTAATTCACTTTTTTCTCTGCGCTTCACTCAGCTTATTGTCAGCGCAAATATTTGTTTGTTTGTCTTTTGACGTAAGACGCAGCCCCCATCCGGGAACAACCGCACAAGATACACAGAAACAGCCTCCATGGAAACGCCGTGGGGGCAGAGCAGGCTCAGCGGGTGGAGCGGTAGGCGCCAGGCGGACGGCGGCTTATTTCGTTTTACGAGTGTGCTCAGGATGAGGCCGAGGCAATATTTTGCATGTTTGCATACAAAATATCATATTTGCTGAGATTGTTTCATTAAAAAAAGCCAGGCAGGTGGTGCAAGCATATTTCTAGCCGCAGCCGAAGTCGAACTACCTAGTACGTGTTTAGCTTTAGCACCTAAGCGCACACACACGCACTAGCACACACATGCGTGTGCCATAAAATGGTCATATTACCGAAAAAAGCGGTAAGTGCCGCGCCGAGGAAATTGGTTTTACCACGCACCATGCCAACCGAGAAAATATCATATATAATATCTGTGAAGAGCGGAAGCGGAAAACGAGTCTGCGCTGCACGGGCAGGGGGAACTGTGCTCGGACTAGTTGTGTATGCCGAGCAGGTGGACTTACTGCGAGGCTCGTAAAATTTGCTCGTTTCTCGAGCGTTTGTTTCGAGTGCCTCGCAATGCATTGAAAAGAAATAAAGCTGCAAAAGGGGAGCAAGACAACATGCGATTCGATCTGATTGCAAATATATATTTTCCTCCCAATTTAGTCAAGTTTCCCCACAGCAATTAAAAGTGCCTGACAGCTGCCTGCCCTTTCAACTGTCGCTCTTCTCTTACTTTCCTCACAGTTTCTCGCTCGAATCAAAGTCAAAAGCATTTCAGCATTTTAACTTTGCTTAGAGAGAAACATGAAATAGCGTTAAGCATCAGCATAGCGATATCGTAGTATTCTCACCTCATGACAGCCGAAACTCTGGCCCTCTCCCCCTCCTGCCTACCGGCTACTCTTTGTCCTCGCTTTCGTTCATGAAAATGTTATAAGCATTAACTTTCCATTTCAGTCAAGCTGTCAGCAGTCCGAGCTGCCTCCGCCCACCGCCTGCACTTTGCTACCTTTTCTCCATCTCATCTCTTACCTCCCTCCCACTCTCTCTCTCTGTCGCACACACACCACAGAGTTACTCAATTATTTCGTTGACATTAAGCACATAAAAATACAAATAGATGACACCCAGGCAGAGCAGCAGCAGGGAAAAAGGGACCACAACGAGTTCTTATAATGGTCATCCTGCCCCGCCCCCTGCCCCTATACAACACAGCGATTTGTCTGCTGATAGTCCGCACCTTTTTTGGCTAGGCCCAGGCCCAGGCCCAGGCAACGCCAGGACGGGCGTCTTTATCGCAGATTAAGTGCGACATCGTCATCTGCCATCGGGTATGGCCGAGTATGCGTTAGTTACACCGAGTATTGTGCCGAAATGTGCTTACAGCACATTAATTTCTTGCACCTGGCATTAAGATAATTGCCGGCCTTTGTTTAGATACCAGATACAAGATAATCGACTCAGCACTTGGAGCGGGGGGTTGAGCAGAGGGCAGAAGAGGCAACGCACGACCCAAATGAATAGCTGCGAAATTGAATGGCAACGCATTGGGAATGTGCGACAAGTATGTGGGAACTACGTGCGGATCTTTAAGCTCAACTTTGATATACTACGGTATTTATCGAGGGTCTTTAAAATTCAACTAGAGTGGAAGAAAGAAGGTGCTAGTATATTAGATTGATGAATTATAGTCAAAGAGAGTATTTTAAAATTGATTGGATTTAAAAGAATAATAATAAAATAAAAAGAATAATAATAAATAATAATATTAATGATTAATAATAATAATAATTAGAAATAATATATTCTATTTCGGGTCTCAAATATGTTCTTTTAATCAGAGTAATATTTAAGCATTAACTCTCTTAATAAGTAAACAGTTTTTAAAAATTGTTTATACATATGTGTATTTGAAAATATTGTTTTCAGATATCGAAAAAAGAAACTTTTAAATCAAGCAATTTTAATAGATTTTAAACAACAAAGTTATATAGTAACGAAAATCGAAGCTGTACTTCATCTCATTTTTAACGCCCCACAACGAGTATCCCGTACTGCTTTTTATAGAAGGCAAAAACATCTATTTAATCCATTAAAATCTGTGGCTAACTCACATAGCGCTCCACGTCATTATCCTAATTGCAAGATGTCAAACGATGTGGTGAGTTGTTTGCGGTTGCTTGCAACGTAACAGACACCATATAACGGTAAAGGGTATCTAGCATTTATAAGCTTATTCAAAAAAAATTTACTACATTTTATTTAACTAAAATTAATAATTATTATAATATTAGATTTTTTATTCTTGTTTTTTGAAACTATTTTCAGTCGTGTCAGTTTATTTATTTTTGTTTTCATACGAGCCCTAATGGTTCTACTGAATGTTTCTATGGCAGCTTATCTAAGTTATACTGAAATTTCGAAGAAATTAATAATTAATTAATAGTAATTAATAATAATAAAAAAAGTTTCGATACATCAGTAACCTTTGCACAGGTGTAGTAACTATACGATAAAAAAAATCTTAGAGACCTAAACCGAGTCTTAGGCTAAGGTATTGGTACCTGAGCTTAATCACTTCTGCTTAATTCAGATCAGAAGCATGTGCCTGCTATATACATTCTACATTCTATCTAGTTATTTATATTGGAGAGCTTTTCACAGGGTTAAATTGTTTCATATTACGAATCGAAATGCGAAAATGTCGTTGCAAACGATTTTCTGTCAACAAACCTAATCAGAAAGAGAAAATTAATCAAAAATCATAACGGCAAAAAACCGCGCAAATTTAATAAAATGAAATCAACTTTTTTAATGACATTGTGGTGTGAAGAGAAAGAGAGAGAGAGAGAGAGGGCGAAAGAGAGAGAGCGAAAGACACGAAAGAACAGCTTAGACGGTAGGCAGTTGCTTTGAACTTTGCTAAAGTCATAAAAATCATGCACACACACCCACACACAGAAACACGCACTCACACACACACACACTCGTTGGCAGGCCGAAGGCAATTGCGTGTAATTTAATAACAAAATAATAGGAAGCAATGACTTAAAAAAGAGAAACAAAGCCAGAGAGACACGGCCAGAGGTCGAAGGGGGCAGGAGAAGAGCAGGGGCAGGGGGAGTGGCAAGCGACGAGAGGAGTCATAAAATGTAATCATAAATTATATGCCCAGCCATTTGGCAATGTGCTCAAGTGCAGTGCGTTTTCAGATACTCCGCGAGGGTGTGCGGGCTTGCCTTTGCCTGTGCGAGTGTGTGTGTGTGTGTGTGTGTGTAATGTCTTTGTCTGTGTGCGCATAGGCCTAGGCGAGTGTGGGCGTGCTGTGTTGTCAACTGTGCCAATTTTTGTTCTTTGTCATACCCTGTGCGCATTGAAAATGTATGAGAAAGGGTATACACGGTTTGTGTAAAAGATAGTTTGAACTAGATAGTGTATATACAATGGTTGTTGCAAGTAAAAGAAGTAATTTGGGCAGAGACACGTAAATACTTGCAGATTGCACTTAACTTATAAAAAGAAAAGGTATATGCAGTTTATGGAAATGACATTATACACGTAGGTGAGTTGATTATGTCGGCATTGAAGTCTCTTCGTATTTCATGCATGACCCCCATCACACTCGCTTAAGTTTAAATAGAGCCATAAGCTGAGAGAATAGCACCGAATTTTACAGGGTATACCGTCATCGATTTCGCTCGCCGATGGCCTAACACGCTTGTTTTGAAATATACTCAACGCAATGCCAACGCCTAAAAGCCGCTTAGTAATTGCTTATGAAATATGCAAAGGCGTAACCGACTTGGACCATCCTCGGGCTCAGTTGCCTCACCTCAGCGCGTCGCCATCGGACGGCCATCAGCAGCCGCTCCACCCCCGCGGTCTGCCCGAGAAAAGCACGCACCCTTTTAGCCGGAAATCTTCGTTGGCTTTTTGCGGTTGGGCCCCACAGTGGGCCTAGCCTAGCATGACATTGCCACTTAGCGGCTACATTAATGGCAGCGCCAAATGGCTGCCACTGCCCCGCCACCGCTCGCCCCGCTCCCTCATCGCTTGCAAACTGAGCGTGTAACGGCAAATAAACTAATACAGCCGAAGCGAAGTCGGCATAAAAACGTAGCATACTTTTGCGTTGCGTATGAAGATGTCTGTGCCCCCGCAACGCCCCCAGCGAACTGACTACCATGAATATTTAATGCTGACATGTAGCACAGCATACGATATATGTGGATGTACACTTTTGGACATGTGTATGCCTGTCTGTGCAGGAATATATTTGTCTGAAAGTTGTAGCCCCCGCAGCAGAGAGGGAAAGGGAAAATATGCCATGAGAAATTGCGAGTGAAAACTGAAAAGTTTTCGCATTCGGTTGCTCATTTATTTTGTCGAGAGAACGCCACATAGAATTATATAAAGATATGTCTATATACATATTATATATATTTATATATATATATATATATATATATATATATATATATAGCTCACTAATCGAAATGCCGACCATCGTCGCGGCTGTCCCTTGACACTGTATTACGCGCCCCGACCACACCGAAAAGTGCAAAACCCTAATGTTCAAATCATTCCCCCCTCCCATGCCACGCCCCCACCCTCACACACACACAATACTTTGGCGACTTGCCACCCTTGCTTTGTTCCAGACGGAGAAAGACAACAAAACAATTTAACGCTTTAATGATAATGATGTATGAACAACTAAAGACAACAAACAAAAGTTGCACGTGTGTTGTTCTAATGCCTGCTGCTGTTGTTGTTGTTGTTGGTGTTGCTGTTGCTGTTGCTGTTGCTGCTGCTGCTGCTGCTGTTATTATTGTTGTTGATGTGCACGGAGTTTGGGGTTTCCCGCTGCCATCAACAATACCGACGCTTAACAAGCTAATGTGCTTTTAATGGTCCGCATGTCCAGCTGATTATATCATCCGCAGGAACAGAGCTAAGCAGACAGAGCGAAAGGAGGAGTGTGAAGGGGGGCAGGGAGTAGCGAGCCGAAGTAAAATACACAAATAATTAAAATTAATTATCTTGCAATTAGTTTACGATTTACTCATTAAGCAATGAAGCGCGCCCCGAAAGAAGGCCCTGCCCGAGCCCAAGGGGCACTGGCGGTTGCGTATACGCCGGGTATGACAGTGTAATTATGAAATTACTGCGTCTAGCATTTCAATTGAGTTGCTTTGTTTGATTTATGTGCAATGGCACAAGGCAAATAAAAGACAGCACGTACACACACACACACACACACACCATAAACACACTCGCACTTGCAGCGTGTAATTTGTCATTTATTGCGCATACGCCGCGTTGCTCGCACAGCGTGAAGTTTTCCGGGTCAGCATACGTTTACCGTTTCCCGTTCCTCATTTCACGTTTAACGTTTTATTGACATTTAACAAGCGCTTTGAACCCTATGATTTATCGCGGCGTCTGCTTAGCTGGCAAAGCCTCTAAGCATTTCATTGCTTAATTGCCAAACTTTTGAGCTGTTTGGTTGATAATTCCCACCGAAAAAGGGCAAAGGCGAGGCGTAGATGGGCGTCCCAATTCTCAGTAGTTTGCAAATTGAATTGAAAGAGCATAAATAACAGCATCGAAAAATTTAAAGATTTTTATATTTCATTTGCGAGGACTTTAGGGACGCGCAACCAGCATGCAGTCTTAGTACACTGTTAGCTAAATTGTAATATTAAGATTCGTAAACTTATTGTTAGTCTCAAGATTAAGAGAAGATTCAATAAATAAAAGCAAAGCTAAAAAAAAAAAAAAAAAAAATTTGCGAGGATTTTCGCAGAGGTCAAGTTAACATTGAACGATTTTCTACCAATCTAGAGGCACTTAAGCTGAATTTAAAATTCATTTCGCAACGCTTAGAACTGCTTTTCGATCTAACTTCGGCAAACTCTCACACTTTGCAGTCTACAAAATTACGCAAAGTTTCTTATGCCTTTTAAAGATTTCCTTTTATTAGAAATTTGTGAACATTATATAAAACTGCTGCCTACAGCCACACGCATACACACTCACACACACAGAGCCGAGGGCTGTCCGCCGCCTGTTGCCAGGCAAAATACTTAACTGTCTGCTTATTATTAAAAGCCAGCTTAAGTGGCAGAGTCAAGCTAATTGAATTAACTTTTCAACCCCGTTGCGTGGTGCGTGAAAAAGGCTAAAATAACATACACAAACAACAACAACAACAACAACAACCACGGCGACAGCAAGCAAAATGCGAAACAAGTTGCGCTAATGTTGATAAAGTGCCATCAACTCAAAGAGATTTTACAATATTTTTTTTCCTCCCGAGTTTCGGGTAGAACCTTAAAAAATGCTGGAGTAGGGCAAATGATGCGGATAGCATGAGCTCAGCAGATGCCCTCGAAATACATTTATTTTAATTAAATTAAGCAATTGAAAGCATTCGAAAGGATTAAAAGCAAAGGGAAAATAAATCTCAAAAAATCATAGGATAATCAAAAAAATTTTACAGTAAAAATTTCTATATAATCGATAAATTTACTTTCAATTATAAATAATGTAAATAAATTGTTTTTATGAATTAAATAATATTTTGATAACTCATAAAAATAAGGTGTATTTAAGCATTTAAAAAAAATTTTTTTTGCTAACCAAGATTTTTTTTCGAAGACTTTTCTTTTAATAATAAAATATTTTAAAATAAACATCTCCTCGAAATACGTTTATTTTAATTAAACTAAGCAATCGAAAGCATTTGAAAGGATTAAAAAACAAAGGGAAAAAATCTCAAAAAATCATAAAATAATCAAAAAATGTTGACAGTAAACATTTTTATATAATCCATAAATTTACTACTAAATTTTTAATAATAAAATCTTTTTAATTTGGTGCATGGATATTCCCTCGAAACAAATTAATTTTAATCAAATTAAGCAATTTTGAATTTTTTTTTTACCAAGATATTCTTTACCAAGACAATTCTTTGAATTAAAATATCTTACTCAATTTAAATACAAATATTCCATGAATTCACTATTAAAAAAAGTTTATTTTAATTTATTTATGAATTTAATAAAATTGTAATTAAAAAAATTATTAAGTTGAGTTCAAGCATTAAAAATAATTTTGTATTTTTTTTTTAATATTCTACTTCTTTTTTTCGCTTCCTTACCAAAGCAATTCTTTTTTATATGAAATCTTTTTAATTTGGCTAAAATACTAAAATACGTTTTAATGTTATATCTCAGAAAATTGATTGCAATGCTTGTTTTAAATTCTTCCCTCATGTTTTGGTAGTTTCTTACACCTGCTAAATCGAAAAGCTATAGCCATGCCCATGAAGCGCGCACCCGCCCAAAAAAAGGGTGTTAGTTACGGGCCACAGGAGCTCGGAGTTACCAGGCCGAGTGCGTTTGGGGTCCCTAGCTGTGTCCATGGCCGCATCCCGTGTCCTGTTCAACACGCTGGATATGGCAGCTAGCCCTGCTGCTGCTACTTCTGCTGTTGGATCCCGTTGTCCTGCTGTCCTGCCGAGTATTCCGGCTATCGGTTTACGCGCTATGCTTCGTTAAGTGCATTTTGAATTTTTAATGCTCTTCAAAACTTGCACAAAGCGTTGAAGCGGCGCACAAGGGTTTCTAGGGGGTCAACGAGGAGGGTGCGCGTGGCAGAGCAGCGTGCGAGGAGCGGGTTTTGTAAGGTGACTCCGCGCCACGGACACTCGACTTAGCCGAGCGCTGTCTGATTAATTCGCGTTATTAAAAAACCATGCTACCAGAGGAATACTTTCCCTTCCCCCTTTCCACACTCTTTTCCCCGTGCTTGCTGTTTTTAGGTAAAGCACTTTCTTGGCCCTGGCGCAGCTGTTGGCGCTAACGAAAATAATCAACACAAATTACGCGCAACGCAACGTAAATATGCCGTGTTGCAGGTCGCTGATATGGAGCCTTAGCCCCTCTCCCTCCCCCTTCCTTTGCCATTGCAAATGCTCAATCCCAAGGCAATTAATTTTTAATCTTCGCTAAGCATTGCTACAAATTGTTAACTAACCGACAGCTGGTAGCAGCAAGAGCGAGAGAGAGAGTGCGCGTTTTGCGTATGTAGCTCAACCACATATTTATCTTAATTTTAATGTTGGCTTTCTTTTCTATACCCTGTGCCAGTTGAGCGTACGCATAGGGTAGCCTAGCAGAAAGGGTTACAGGTTTTTTTGGCACATTATACAGTCATATTTATTTCATAGAGTTAGACAAATAAAACCAATTGAGTTCTAAGAGCAATCCTCAATTTTTAACATTTAATTCATTTAAAAACTTTTGTTTCAATATAAATTCTTTACCTATTTTTCTAAAATAAAAAAATTTCGAATTTGAAGGTTGGGAAGCCTGTACGATTTTAAGCGTGCAAATTTTTGTTTAAATTCGATTTCTTATTTTTCTTTTAATAATATTTATCATACAAAAAAAATTTTACGCAATCAGTATTTGCTTAATTTAATTGTATTTATCAAGAAAAAGTATTTTTTTTAAGTTAATTTACTATTTTATTTATGTATCTATTAGTTTTCTATAGTCTTGACCTCTTTGAAAAATAAATAAAAATAAATACAAACAAAATGAAAATAAAAATAGTGTTAACTTTTTTTTAAATTTTCCTAATTAAATAAAAAAATTAAATAAGTAATTAAAGTAATATTTTAATTTTTTATTTCTTTACCTCTAAGTTTTCTTTAGTCTTGATCTTTTGTAAAGTAATTAAAAATAAATAGTTAATAAAAAAACAAAGTAAAAATTGACTTAGCTTTTTTTTAAATGTTGCAAAAATAAATAATTAAAGCAATAATTTCCGTTCGCCTGCATTATTAATTTAATTAAGTTAATTTATTTCTTTATTTATTAGTGTTCTATACTCTTGATTCTTTGCCAAATAAATAAAATAAATAACGAAAATAAGAAACTTAAAATAGTTTTATATATTTTTTTAATGTTCCAAAAATAAATGTAATAATTAAAATAATAATTCCTTTCTCCTGCATTATAATTTAATTATGTTAATTCATTATTTTATTTCGTTATTTATTAGTGTTTTATACTCCTGATCAAAAGAAATAAAAATAAATAGCTATAAAAAAAAACAAAATAAAAATGGTCTTACATTGTTTTTAAATGTCCCTGATGAATTAAAAATAAATAATTAAAATAATAATTTTGGCCAAACAAAAAATTGTTTAATATTTTTAACTTTTTGTGAACTTTTTTTTGTTACCAACTGCATTAGCCAGTTGAGTTTAGTCTGCACAAATTATGCTACTATGTACTCCTGCCAATCTCTCTATTTCAATTAAGCAATTACCGAGGCACCGCTTACAGCGTATCCGACGCGTCTGGCAGTAGAGCAGAAGCTGCGAGTTTCTTCTGCCTGTGTCGGATTTTGTTTCTCATGATTTGCGAAAGTGCCAACAGCAGTGTAAGGGATCTTGGCCCAAGCCAAGGGGATTAATAAAAGGATTACGCAGCGGAAAATGCCAGCTGCGATGTCCCAATGTTGCCGGCATCAACTTGGCAACTCGCAGCTCGCAATGCGGATGCGGATACGGATGCGGATGCGAATGCGGTTGAGGATGCGAATGTGTATGTGACTGCTACAGCCTGTTGGCAATTTGTACATAGATAGACAGGACGAGAGCGAGGGCGTGGGCGGAGTAGTACTGCGTGTGTAGGGTATGCAGTGTGTCTGTGTGGGCGGTGGCACTTGCAACATGGGCTAATTGCGTTTCGCCTTGGCAGGCGGCTCTGCACGCCCGCAATCTGCCCGACTGCAGTCATTCGCCGCGGGGCAGGGGGGCGGCGCGGGGGAGACGGCGACAAGGCACAACTCGACTCGACTGGGCTGGGCGTGCTGTATGCATGGTCATATATTAAAATAATCCATTCGATATCTGTTTTAATACTTCAAATTTATAGCAGCCGCTTACAGCAACAGCAATAATAACAGAAACAACAAAAACAACAAGCGTAACGAGAGCAACAGCAACAACAACTCGCTGTCATTTTGAAGGGCTTTTAGCTTGGTATTTTATTGCTTAAAGGATGTGCTGGGCATCAGGATGCGAGGGTCGCTTGACGACTTGCATTCAACTCAAAACAATGCAATTTTGTACGATTCCAAAATTGAAGGGTCAAAACATTATTAAAAGTTGTTCGAGTTCTGCAGTAAGAAAAATGTCATAAAAATAATAAAATAAAAAAAAACTCGCAAAAAATAAATAAAGTGATAAAAAAAATAAATAATACATTATAAAAAGTAAAAAAAATAAAAATAAAAAATAAATAAATAAAGAGCACAGAGTGAGTTATTATTAATATTTTATTTTATCATTATTATTTTTGTTTTATAATGTTTATATTTAAATCTGCAGCCAGACACAAGCATAAAAATTTTTTTTTGCCAGGAAATTATTATTAACAGTTTATTTTTTTATTATTTTATTTTTTTTATTCTAATTATGTTTATAATGTTTATCTGCAGCCTGACACAAACATAAGATAAATTGCATGCCACTTTGCATAATGGCAGAAAATAATGAGTAATTTTATTTTATTTTATTACTATATTTTTTATTACTATTTTTATATTTAGTTCTGCAGCCTGACGCACGCATAAGACTCTGTGCCAAATTTTCTAAGCAGGCAGACAGTTTTTTTGGGAATCAACTAGTCGCAACTTATGCGCACTCATCGTACTGCCCTCGCATAACGCGCTGCATCCATCCATTGTTTTTATACGCGCAGGCCATTTTAATAACAACATTTGTCTTCGGCTGCGGCTTTTATGGGCTACGGCGCTGATTTGCTTACAATTGACATAACGGGGGATCATATGAGTTATGCCAGAAATGCGAGAGCTTTTCGAGCTGCCCGGGACTGCGCAGCAGGCAGATAAGCCCCACTCAATCAGCATAAAAGTGCGCTATGCAAAGCATGCCAAATGCCAGGGCCACTGCTTGGTGAGAGAAGCTGAAGCTGAAGCTCCCGTTAATCAGAAACTGCAATCAGAACAACAACAACAACAAGAGGAAGGCGAAGCCAGAGCTGAGAAGTGAGAAAAGTGCAGAGAATTCTAAATTGGAACTTGCCAGGACACGCACGCATTTAATTAAAGTAAAAGCTTTGGTTTTACTCTATTTGCCTTCGCTATTTTTTTTTTTCTATTTTTGCTTCTTTTTTTCTCATTTTTTATTTGCGTTTTTCGGTTCTGTTTTTCTCGCAAAAAATGCGCGCATCAAGGGATTCACCCGTCCGTCCGTGAGTCCGTCCAAGTTGCAAGGATAATAACGTGCAATTTATATGCGTGCCACTTTTTCAAAAGTCAAGCGAATCCCGAGCCACTGAAATGCTTTTGGCCCGGATCCCAGCTCCGGCAGAGGGGAAAGCCTAATGAGTGCGAGTTCATTCTGCCTGCAACAGGGGTATGTTTTTATGGGCAAATGAGTGAGTGCTGCCCCTGCAAAGGGGGTTGTACGGGTTGGAGGATTTGCTATGTGTTTTATGGCAGCGTGGAGAGATAAGGAATGTTTCTGCTCACTCACTCAGTCTCACTCTGCAACTACAAGGAAACGCACAATTTAGGGGTTGCAGTATTGAGAAGGTTGAAGCATGCGCTATGTGATTTATGGCAGAGTGGAGACATAAGAATATTTATGCTATGAAAGAGTCATTCTTACTTTGTATCCATAATGAATATGAGCGAACGTCTCTCCACTTATGGGGTAAACAGGGGTTGCAGTATTGATGAGAGTGGAGAGATAAGGAATGTTTATGCTATAAAGGGGACATTCTCACTTTGTATCCATAATGAATATGAGTGAACGTTTCTCCAATTGAGGGATAAAAAGGGGTTGCACTATTGAGAAGGTTGAAGGATGCGCTATGTGTTTTATGGCAGAGCGCGTAGAGTTAAAATATGCACGTCTTACTAGTACAATTATGTTTAGGCGGTCTTAGGAACAAGGTTGGTTTAATATAAGAAAATATGCCATGTAATTTATGGTAGAGTGGAGACCTTATATTATTATAAAAAAAAAAAAAAAACAAAATAATAAGCGCGATAGGCAACATATTATTTCTCTTTGATCAAGATACCCCCTCGAGAGGTAAAAGAAATTATATATCCAATAGAATATAATATATTGAAACCATAAAAAGCACGTACAAAATTTGAAAGTCTTATATTTTAATGGAAATTCAAGAAAATTCAAAACTTGCAAAGCTTTCCAACCTTTTCTCAGTTGTTATACATAGCGGTATATGAGTAAAATCTATGGTATTACACAAACGCCAGAATAGTATACTAATACTAATAGAGTATGGTAGACAGAAAATGCCATATTATGTTTGTTATATGTAGGTATAACATTATAGGCGTAAGACTGCTGCCTTAGCTCGGGAATATGACAGTTATAAATTAAATATGTTATACAAATCTGTGCTATTCACCGTTATATGCGAATGTGGTTTGTATGTTGTGGGTTGAAAATATAACATATATAAAATATTACTTTCATAAACTATTATACACATGGTACTTGTATAAAAAGTATGTGATGACTATGTATTCTCTTGCAGAACCCGTTCTAAGCCGTTATACATATATGTTATACATAGTGTATATTATTATTCTTGTACAAATTTGTAATGCTCCAATATACCACTTGGTGTAATATATTATAATAGCACAATAGTATAACAGTTACATAAGTAATATGTTATACAACTCTGTGATACTACTGACTTCTGTGCTATTCACCGTTATATGAGAATGTGCCATGAAAGTTTTCTGTGAATTCTTCATCTTAAGTATAACATATATGTTGGGGGTGGAAATATAGAAGAGAAACTATTACTAGTATAAACTATAATACACATGGTGCATGTATAAGAACACCATGTATTCTGTTGCACAACCACCCCTTCAACGTTATACACTGCTGCGAATATGTTATACATGTACGAGACACAAATTTGTTACACTGTAATATTGCCACTTAGTGCGATAAGGAGTTAAACTGTGGAGACTGGTATACGAATTATCACAGCAGTCATTTGCAAGCAGAAAGTTGTTATACTATAACGAAATATGTGGCGTTGTATACCACTTACCGCCCTTACATAAATTCAAGGGTTGAGAAGATGAAAAAACTAACAGTATAAATATTCTACACAGTCTATTTTTCAACCAGTTATACTGTTTTGAAAACTTGTATATATGTATGTTCTACGCAAGAATGCTACACAAAGTGGTATATTAATAAAAATGTTTAACTTAATAAGGGAGTAGTGTTCAAACGCATGATAAACATAAGTTATATACTAAAGAAAAATTGTTATACGAATAAAATATGCTATCCTCTATTAAAATTAGCTTGCACTGTATTCAACTGTAACACCCTTAACTTGAGTATAAAAGTTGAAACACACAGTATAACAGCTATAGCGACACCAATAAAAATATTATTGTTATATTTTCTTGGCCGCAAAAGTTCGACGTTCTAGAAGTCGAGACACACCCCAAAGCGTGACAGCTTTTCGACCTAACCGGAGTAGATAAAAAACTCTACACAGTTCTAAGATACTTGAAAGCCTTAACTTCAACTACAGTCTTATAGCGGCTTATGGCAAAAGTAAAAACATAGAATTTTATAGCTAAACATATAAATATAATAAAGAAATCAGGCAGATGGAAGACCCAGATTGAGTGTTTTATTCAGATTAATGTGTGATAATAAATAACTAAAAAAAACAAATTAAAAAATTATAAAAAATAAAACAAAAAATGTTTAAAGAGTCTTGTAATTTTTTAATAAATATTCACTTTTTGTGTTCGAATTAAATTTGAAAAACTCACTAAAATTTAATTCCGCTTTAAAAAAAATATTGCCGCTTTATGAGCTTTTACAAACTTTTGGTCTAATTTATTTATTTGCAGCACATGTTTGCCATTTCTGCTTTAATGCACTTTAAGTTGACCAAGTTATAGAAAAGCAGCCAAAACAACAACAACAACGACAACAAGAATAACCATAGCAAGAGACAACAAACAGAGGACAAAGCGAAGCGACAACATGAAAAGCCTGCCAAAAGTTCGCCTAGGCTTATCGATATGACGGCCGCTAAGTATGCGTATGTCAAGTGGCTTAGGCGGTGGGCGTGGCTAAAAGGCCGCACTAAGCCAGAACGATTGAAACACATTGATAACAAATTGACTGTGGGCCAAGAGTCGGCGGTGCGTGGGGCCCTTGGCAAGGCCTTCTCAATTAAATACGATAAAACGCGTTGGGCCCAGTTGGCACTAGCGCAATTAAAGCCAACTGCGAGACTGGCAGACTGGGAGTGGGGCCCGACCGGCTTCATCATTTAAATGTAAAATTGAGATAACGGAGTCGAGAACTACAAACGAGGTTACCCTGGGAGATAAGCCCAAACGGAGTAGAGAGGGGGAGATCGAGCTGGAGATAGAGATGGAGATTGACATCGTTTGGCTGAGCAAACATAAAGTTTAAAGCACTTGCCAGATGAGGTCTAAATTAGTGCTACAATAAGTAAATATGAGTCAAACTTTAATGTAGGTAATATTAATATTATTAGGTAATAGGTAATGTTTAGTATTACTATCGAAATGCAAACACTTCAAATTGTTCACTAGCTTCTCTGATTGATAACCCAAATTCAGGCAGTACTATCTTAATCAATCTCAATCTTGTTGCTACTCGCAAGTCCGCAAAGGTTAAAATAAATTAAGAAATTAAAATCACTAATTCACCGCATAGAAAAATATATATAAATAAAAAATAAATAAAATATAAAATATAAAAGGGCTGAATAAGGCCCCAAAGTCCAGAAAGCTCCCTTATTAATTAAAAATTTTAGTAACTGAGAAATATCATAGATGCTCAAAGGTTTTATTTAATTAGAGAGCCTCAAGTGTTTAAGAATTTGAGTATTACTTTCTGTATATAGCCAGATCATAATTTATAATTGAATATGTGCTAAAATTTAAAAAAAATAAATTTAAATAACTGCCAACAGATTATGTCCAATCCTATAGAGTAGCAAATAGATTGAACAATATATCAAAGATATATTTAGAATGCTAAGAATAGCTTCTCGCCGTTCCCAGCTCACAAATAATGCACTTGAGATAAGTCTTGACTCAGAGCAACGCTTAGGAGGCAATTGTTTTCTCGAGTGGAGTAAATATGCTGTCAAGCAGAAGTCGCGAGAGTGCTCAATTTAGATAGGCCCAACCCTTGAGATAGGCCTGAACCAAGCAACACGTAGGAGTCTTTATCTCATATGCAATGAGCATAGCTGGACCCACTAATATTAGATGCACTTCTCGTTTTAGGGCTCCAGTGTAAATCACCCTAGTTTTACATAGAAATAAGTTAAGATAAGTTACTATATATGATTTTGGTTTAAATAAAGGAACTCGTGTCGTGTAGTTATTCTGCCGTTTTACAGATTATAAGTTAATTATTTCAAGTTAATACAAATTCCAATAACTCAGAAGTTTTTAAATTTATTTTTTCTACTCGTAGTCTCTTAATTTATCTTGGCTTTGATTGACTTTTGCAATCTCACTAATGTTTTTTTGATATAATAATAATAATAATAAATAATAAAGTAAATGTTTAACTAAAGCCTGTTTTTTTATAAGTAGAACTCAGTACCATAATAGACCAGCTTCCAAGACAATACTTCAGTGTCTTTTTTTCGTTTGGGCTGCAATTTGGCTTAGAGATGACTATTTTAGTAATCTATACCTACGCAAAATAAGCGTGTAACAAGTTTGCAACTTTACAAATAATTTAACAATAAATTAGAAGGTCGCAAATAAATAAACAGAATTTTAGCAGCCAATATCGAAGCTCTAGCTGCAGAATCATGGAAGATGTAGCTTCACAAAAGCAATCAACAGGGAAACCTAATTAAATTCAATCAGCTGTTGATTCTGTTCAATCAGCAATTATAGTTTATAGCAGCAATAATTAAATAAGTTTATAGGATCAAAGACGATTTCTTGGCATGCTATAAAATCATATTTTCCAATTTATTAAGGCATGTAACACTAAATTGATATAGTTCTCTTTCAAGCTTGGATATCTAAAAATAAATTAATAAGACTAAAGAAATAAGAATGGAAAATTGATATAATTCTCTTGCAAGCTTGGATATCTCAGAATATATCACCGAAATGATATAGGGCAAGTTTTTGGGCACACTTTGTGTAGTTTTTCTTGAGCTTCAAAATTATTTTAACGCTTTGAAGGCCTTATTTTTTAGATAACATTTTTTTTCTTTGTTGACCGCAGTATTTCCTGTATAGTACTTATCGGATATTTGTGCCTTTTATTTCTTGTTCTTGTTCTTGTTTCTTGGCCCGTTTCTCAAAATAAAAAAGTGGGGAAATGTTAACTATTTTTTAAGATATTTAAATATAATAAATAATTGTTATTATTTTTATCAGAAACCCCAATGGTCGATACGATAATGACTAAGTTATTATTTATAGCAAAATTATTTTAGTTGTCAGAAACCAAGCGGTATTACGGAAACCTGCCGACGACTGACGCATTGGACTATTTCGGTAGCGCTAACTTGACAAAGGTACAGTGGCTAAGAGACGAAAGTGTTTTTACTAAATTAGATTTAATTTAGTAATAAAAATAAAATAATAATAAAAATAATATAATACAAAATAATAATACAAAATTGTACATAAATATACATATATATCTTATAGTCTCCTAAGAACTTAATAAATGTCCCTCTAAACTTAATGTTTATATAGAAGTCATATACCCTATCAGCCTAATTTATGTTTAAAGAGAACATCTAAAAAATAAATAAATTAATGCTCTCTAAATTTTATGTTTATATATATGTATATACATATATATTTTTTTTCAATTTATTTCTTTATATTAAATTGTGCTGGTATTGTATTTATAACTAAAATTAAATTTATTTGCAGACTACTAATTCAACCTAGTATTACGACTTGCTTATAAAGTATTCCTACACCCTATCGACTCAACCTAGAGTTTGCTTCGACTGGCCAACAATGAGTTCCCATTGCTAGTATAAAATCAATGAATGGTCGAAGACTTCGACTGCCCCGCCCCCAAGTTCGATATCTATAACTTAATTTCCTCCCCTTTTCGGGCTGCGACATTTGTGTTTATGCTCGCACATGCACTGTGCCAGTCCAGGTTTAAAAATAGACCAAAAGGGAACATGGTTAACACCCCCGGAAGCAGCACGAGCGCAGCCAGCGCTGACCCTGGACAAGCGCAGGGAAACTGCGAGCGAAAATCTGGAAAAATTGACGACGAGCAACTAATTAAAGGAATCCCTCCCTCCCCGCTGCCACGCATTCAGCTCGCATTTTTCGATGCCCAAAATGAAAAGTCATTTGAAGTAGCCAAAGCAGTGGAAATGGAAAATGGCAAGCGGAAAATGGAAAATGGAAAAGCAGCTTGAAGAAGTTTCAATAAGCGAATTCTTCATTTTGACAGGCTCATTTCGCACAGCCTTCATAATTGCCAACTAATGAGACAGGCGAGTGGAACTGAGGAGAGGGTGGGAGAGCGGAGGGGGATCTGCTAGCTGAAAGAATTTTAATTTCCAAACACTTTTAAAGAAGTTTTCCAACTGATAAAATAGTTGAAGGCGACAGCAGGCTTAACTTATGGCAGGGGGGTATTGGGGGTGTCGGGGGTGCAATTAACTGGCCGCACATTAAATGATAACAACAGCTGGAGTAGGTGTGGGGCCAGGGGGCGGGCCAGCTCCAATAAGTTTCGCACAAAAGACGCCAAACAAAAGGGAATAAAAAGGAAAAAAGAAAAAAATAGAAAACATAGAAAATATAGAAAAAAAAATAGAGAAGTAACTGCTGAGGCCATTGCAATTTAGGTCAAGCCAAAGGATAATGCGGTTCGCGGCGTGCACAAACACACACAAACACACACACACACACACACACACACACACACACACACACACACAGCTGCAGGAGAGATAAGCGGAGTAGCGCCAAGTCAGGAAACTTTTGTTTGTTGCGTCTTCTGCTGCAGTTTTCGGCTATTGTGGTTAGCCAATGGCAGGGGGGCAGAGGGGGAAGTGGCATGGGCAGGGGCAGGGGCAGGGGGGCACATACCGAGCACAGAGTCCAATTAGAATGCACTGTTGCTTCAGCTTGCTGCGACTGGCGCGCGCTGTGCTTGTTGTTGTTTTCGTTTTCTTGCTGCTTGTTGTTGTTGTTGTTGTTGCTTGCTAACATAAACGAGCTGCGTTCAGGCCCGCCTACGCAGCGCTGGACCTGTTAAACAACAACAGCAACAACAGAGCAGCAGCAGAGCAGCAACAAGAACAACTACAGCCACATGCGCGGCTCTGCTGGCGGCGCTGCCGCTGACGCTGCATGCCGACAATATTTAATTGTTTAAATGCACAATTAGAGCCGAAACTTACTGCCAAATCGATTTTTTATACACTACTCCAAGCGCACAAACACACGCACGCCGCACTCACACACACGCACACTCATACACACAGTTGTACGTGCGTACAAACAAGTGAAAAACGCCGACTGCGACGGCAACGGCGACGGCGATTATCTCTGCTGCTGCTGCGGCTTGTGCAATGCAACACACACACACACACACGCACACATTAACAGCGAGTCTCTGCTTTTAAACTGGCACTCGCAATTTGTTTAAAACTTACATGCACGCAATTTTTCACACAAAATTCGTACGTTTTTACTTTACTTTTTTTTGCTATTTTGCAGCGTGTGTGCAGCGCGAACGCGACGCGTTGTTGTTGCCTTTTGCCTTTGCTTTTGGCTGTATGTTAACACCGGACGTAACAGCGGCCTGAACTCAAATGGCACTGTTGCCTGCTCGAAATGGCACTGTTGTGGCCGAGCCAGCGACCAGGGCTGGCGCACCAAGCAGCTGCTGCTCCAATGTGATTTGTTTAAACCTTAAACAAATTGCAAATAGTTTAAACTTAAACAGTAACTAACTAAATTAAATACTGACTAAACTGGCCGCACTACTTACACGCTGCGTGCGGCTTCGCCTTGCTGCGCTGCTCGCTTTTTGGCCAACTTCGATTCGCTGCTTGCTGCGCTGCTTTTTTGCTTTTGTTTATAACTTTAGGGCGTACTGCAGCTGCAGGCTAAGTGCTCACACACACACACACACACACATATATATATATATATATATATTTATTTATATGTATTTCTTGTTTTGCTTTTGTTTAGCAGGCGTGCGAGTGGCGCTGCGCTCCGCACTTTGTTTTCATTGGCGACAAATCGATTTTTTCCTTTTTGGCTTTGATCCCGAGCGAAACGCAACAAAAGTAAATCTGAATCCAAACGCACTTTAATTAAAGCAAATCGACGCGCACTCGGGCCAGTTGCACACAGGGTAAAACATTTGCTTAGCTTAGTTTTAGTTTGCCTTTGCCTTTGCCGAGGTCCCACACAGTTGCAGTTTGTTCCGCCAAAGAATTTCGCACTCGGAGCAGGCACGAGGAAGCGCACGCCGTCAACTGAATCGAATTCCTACGCAAGGAGCAGGACAGCAGCACAACCCCCGGCGACAAACGGAAACGGGGGTGTCTGCGCGCCAGGCCGACGCATGCGCCGTCACGAGCTCCAGCCGAAGCCGACACTGAGGCCGAGGCTTTCGAAAAGGCGCGCCAAGCGAAGGCTGCTGAGCTGCGCTGCATCCGGCGGAGGAGCAGCAGCACCACTGCGATAAGCGGCAGCACCACCAGTGAGAGCAGCACAGGCAGAAGTTGAGCTGCAACAGGAGGAACAGCACCACCAGGGGTAGTAGGACCACCAGAAGGAGAAGCAGCACCACCAGGAGCTGAAGAAGAAGCACTTCCGGGTGATATAGCACCTCCAGGAGATGCAGCACCACCAGGATATGCAGCACCACCAGGAGACGTAGCACCACCAGGAGATGCACCACTACCAGGAGATGTAACACCACCAGGAGATGCACCACCACCAGGAGATGCGCCACCACCAGGTAATGCAGCGCCACCAGGAGATGTAGCACCTCCAGACGGTGCAGCTCCAGTAGGAGGACAACCACCAGCAAGAGGAGCAGCACCACCAGGAAATACAGCACCTCCAGACGGATCAGCACTACCAGGAGGAGCAGCACCACCAGGAGATGCAGCACCACCAGGAGATGCAGCACCACCAGGAGATGCAGCACCACCAGAAGATGCAGTACCACAAGGAAGAGCAGCACCACCAGGGGAAGCAGTACCACCATGAGGATTAGCACCACCAGGAGAAGTGGCAACACCAGCGGGTCGTGTTCCTCCTCCAGCAGGCATAGCAACACCACCAGACCACGTGCCTGCCAGTGCATGTGACGTCAAGCACCTCGCGGAGAGTCCGAGCCGGAGGCTTCCGTAGAGTCGCGCCAATTAGAAGCTAAAGAGCTGCGCCGCATCCGGCACAGGAGGAGCAGCAACAGCAGGTATGGCAGGAGCAGACGCAGCAGGAGGATCGGCTGCAAAGGAGGCTGCCTGCGTGGCCTGCGTCTGCGGGATGAGATTGTGGTAGATGCCGTCCAGGGCGGGCGCCGTCGCCTCCGCCGCACTCGCCTTGGGCTTGGGCTTGCGGCCGAAGGCGAAGCAGCCGCTCTGCTTGGTGGCCACCGGCGAGAGGTTGTCCTTGTTCTTGGTGCTGCAAGCGGAATAGAAGTACATTAGAGGTAGTTCCCACCCCCACCCCCGCCCTGATGGCACTCACAACGCCTTGAGCGCCTCCAGCTTGGGTATGTTGCGATTGTAGCTCCTGGCGCCGCCGGCAGCCTCCTGGGCGGCGAGCTCGACGGGATGGGACTTCTTCTTGTGGGTGCGGCAGTTGGAGCCGTTGGCGAAGGTGCGCTCGCAGAAGTCGCAGGCGTAGGGCTTCAGGCCGGTGTGCAGGATCAGGTGGTTCTTGAGCGCCTTGGCGCGCTTGAACTGGCGCCCGCAGTAGTCGCACTTGTGCTGCATGTGGTCCGTGTGGACGAGGCGATGCCGGTTGAGGGTCGGGCGCGAGTTCAGCTGCATGCCGCACTCGGGGCAGACGTACTTGTGCGGGTCGTGCGTCTCCTTGTGGTGCTTCAGCCGGCTGAGGCTCTTGAAGCACTTCTGGCAGACGTCGCACTCGAACGGCGCGTAGTCCGTGTGGCTGAGCAGGTGCTCCTTGAGCGCGTTCAGCGAGTGCACCGCCACGCCGCACTGCTCGCAGATGACGGGACGCGGCCGCTCCTGCTCCTGGTGCATGTACTGCGCGTGCGACTGCGCCGACGCCGATGTGGTGAAGCGCTTGCCGCAGCTGCCGCACGGGTAGAGCTTGCGCTTGGGCAGGGGCAGGTGCTGCTGCTGGTGGCGCTGCAGCTGGTAGCGCGAGCGGAACACCTTGTCGCACTGCTCGCAGGGCAACTGCTTGCTGCTGGCCTCGTCCTGCGGTTGGTGGTGCTCCTGGCGCATGTGCCGCTGCAGTGTTTGTGGCAGCGCATAGGCGCGCGGGCATTCGCTGCACTGATGCGCCTTGCCGCGGCTCCCAGTCGTCGTTCGTGGGGTTCGGCTTGGTCGGGTGCTGTGCCCTGCGCTGCTCGAGGCATTGCTGCAGGCATCGCTCAGGTTGAGCAGCAGCTCGCTGCACGCATCCTCGTAGTCCTCCTGCTTACCCTCTTCCTCCTCCTCCTCCTCCTGCTGCAGCTCTTTCTTCTCCTGCTGCTTTTGCTCCTCCACCTCCTCCTCCTCCTTCTGCTTGTCATCCGTTCTGCTGGACTCCTCGTGTTCCGGGCACGGCGTGAGCGGATTCTCCAGCTCAAACGTCGTCTCCTCGTCCAGTTCATTCAGCTTGGGCTTCTCCTCCACATAGTGCACCTCGGTTAGCGTCTCTGCCGGCTCCGTCAGGCTCTCCTCGGCCTCCGCACACGCCTCCTCCTGCTCCTCGTCCTCCTGCAGTCCGAACTTGTTGCGCAGCTCCAGCAGGTTGACGGACTCCTTGGGCGAGCTCTGCAGTATGCAGTAGAGCTTCTGCACGCGCGTGATGCGCTCCGAGAAGTTCACCAGCGACGTGACCAGCGTGAGGCACTCGCTGCATATCATCTCCGGCAGCTCTTCGCCTCGCGTGATCTGCAAGAAACCGCCAAAGGATCTTCACCACATGCACGCCACACACCCCACCGCATACTCACATTAACCCAGAAGTACTTGCCAATGGCCGTGGCCAGCGCCAGGTCGCCCTCCCGCCCGCTGCATCCGGCGTGCTCGTTCTTGAGGAAAACGTTGATGTTGCCCTGCAGGTCGTCCCTGGCGCACAGGCGGCACCAGAGCCGCCAGTCGCTGTAGCCGCAGTGCGGGCCCGCAGCGCTTTGCGTCTCAGTCGGCGCAGTCATTGCAACATTATCCATATAGCCGAGTTAAGTGAGCACTATAACATATTGACTCCAATTGAAAATCTCTAAGCTCGCGAAACACAATTATTGTGATTGGTCCAACAGCTGTTTTCCACAGTGCACAAGTATCGATACAAATGGTATCACATTTGACATGTCACGACGTTATCGAAATGTTGCTTACAGGCGGCGGCAAATCATTACAGCTGTTGTCTACAGTGCACGTACATCGATATAAGTGTTTCTGTAATCGATATATTGTTTACGGTTATGTACAATTGTTGGAGATGCGAGTCAAAGCTTATGTTTCAATATTAAAAAAAATGTTATTTTAATGATGTATATATAATATATGCATATGTTTGTAATAATACCAACCATCTACAATTGCATTTAAAAAATAAAAAAATGATGCTTCCGTGTAACGATTAAGTATATAAAAAGCTAAACATTTTCAAAGTTTTTACAGCAAAGCATTTTATATCATTTCAATTAAATACATATTTTAAAACAAATACAAAAATTAATAAAGAAAGACATTACACTGTATTAAACTAAAAAATTATAAACAAAAGGTGGACTTATTTCAACATATAATCCCGCAATTGTGCAGTGCAGTGCCTTCAATACACGACTATCGTTAAATCGATTGCGATGCTTACATTTTGCGCTTAACGCTCACAGCTATCGTAAAATCAATAAGCTACTATCGCAACAGCAAACGATAGATGCATTTAATGTTTACATTCAGCACTTAACAGCTATCGGTATTCTGTTAACAGCTGACAGCGCTGTTACAGCAGGGGATGAAAGGCGAAACAATTATTTCAATATTTACAAACTTTATTTAATTTAACAAACGAAACATTGCCTGCAACCTTAAGTGATTGTACAGCCAATGCTACGCCGCCAGAGTAGTCCTCATTTGTTTAACTAGTGGCATATGCCCACAATTGCCTGTGCCTCTGCGTACAGGGCATTTCCCCGTCGAGCAGTGCTCTGCTCCTATTGCTGTTGTGAAATCATTTGCAGTTCGATTCGGGCTTCCCCTCGGAGCTGCAGCCATGTTCGAGGCAAGGCTGGGCAGCACGGCGCTGCTGAAGAAGATCGTGGACGCGCTGAAGGACATGCTCAACCAGAGCACACTGGACTGCAGCGACGGGGGCATTGAGGTAAGCGGCGCGAGCTCCAAGAGGAGGCAGACTCAGCGAACGACTTTACGCCCTTACCCAGTTGCAGGCCATGGACAACTCGCACGTCTCGCTGGTGGCGATGTCCCTGGACAGCGGGTGCTTCGAGAAGTACCGCTGCGAGCGGAACGTCTCGCTGGGACTGGACCTGAGATCGCTGGCGAAGGTGCTGAAGTGCGCTAGTGGGGACGACGCCGTCACGATCAGCGCCGCCGACAGAGCGGACAAGGTGCGGCTGAGCTTCGAGTCGCTGAACAAGGAGCGCACGGCGGAGTACGAGCTGCGCCTGCTGAACCTGGAGCAGGAGCATCTGGGCATACCGGAGACGGAGTACGTCTGCGTGGCGCACCTGCCCGCCGCGGAGTTCGCGCGCATTTGCCGCGACATGTCCGCGTTCAGCGAGTCCGTTGTCATCGCCTGCAGCAAGGAGGGCATCAGGTTCTCCGCCAGCGGCGAGATGGGATCGGTCAATATAAAGCTGGGCGAGACCGCCAAGGGCGATGTCAGGCTGGAGGTGCAGGAGCCCGTCTCGCTCACCTTCGCCGGGCGCTACCTGTCGACCTTCACGCGTGCCACGCCCCTCTCGGAGACGGTGAAGATCGGCTTGGCGGCCGACGTGCCGCTCCTGGTGGAGTATTCCATCGAGGACTACGGCTACATGCGATATTACCTGGCACCCAAGGTGGATGACCCCGACGCCTGAGTGCAGTCTGCAATAACCTGTGCAATATGCGGATCATGTGCATATATTATTAATTTTAATCTTAGCTTTTAAAATAAAATAAACGGACCATAAATTAAAGCTTCCTGCGCATCTCTAGTTCGATTAATTTCCCGGCTGTGAGAAATTGTGCTACTTATCGATAGTTTCACATTAAATGGTAATCTAGAATAATTATTTGCCCTGCGATGATTATCGATTAGAGTTGTTAAAATTTATAATGAAAAAAAATACATTAAATTTGTTTAGTATTATTAATTAAACGAAATGTTCAATTAGATATAATAATAATTTGATTGATTGTTTGAGGCTGGCGTTTATTTTTTAGATATGTAGCGACATTTAAAGTACACTATTAAATATTTAAATATAAATTTATTTGAATTCTCCCATAATTAAAATATATTAAACAATTTTGTGCCTATTATATAATTTTTTTTAAATGATTTTTTATATATCACTCTCATATTTTCTAAAAATAGAATACAAAGGTACAAAAAAAATATTGATTTTCCAATAATTAAGTAGATAATTATATTAATTTGTTAGCGCATATGAATATTTTTCCTTAATACATATTTTTTAAGACTATTTAAGACTTATATCGCTATTTTAATGTTATAATTGAAAATTGTTTTCAAAAGTGAAAATTAAATCGATGCGATATATACAAAGTATTCGACAACCCTTTTATCGATACACTCTGTCGATACATTGTGGCGGCTGTGCGATCAATTGACCGGTCAGCTGTTTGGCTCTGTGTGGCCTGGAATCGGGCACAAAATTTGTATAAATCAATATATTAGGTAATAAGCTAAATTAAAACATGTTTAAAATGCTAAGGCAAACGCTGCGAACGGCAGCTCGCAGCGCGACGAAGTCGTATTTCGGCACCACAAGCTCCGCCGGACCGCTAACCGAGGTGAACAAGGCGCTGGACGGGTGGACGGCGAAGCTCAAGGATGCAGGCGTCCAGGACACGGAGTTCAACCTGAAGTGCATTGTCTCGCACGTGCTGCAGCGCAAATTCGTGGGTATACAGCAGATCAGAGTCCAGTAAATACTACAGCTATGCCCTTACACAGAACACGGTGCCGGATGACTTCGCCCAGCTGAAGTTCAACTCGGCGCAGTTGGCGGACTTCGAGCGCTTCTGCGAGGCGCGCTGCGCCCGCATGCCGCTGCAGCACATTATAGGCGAGTGGGACTTCATGGACATAACGCTGAAGACGGCGCCCACTGTCTTCATACCGCGCCCCGAGACGGAGGAGTTCGTGCGCCTGGTCATCGAGAACTACAAGCAGGCGGAGCATGTGGACATGCTGGAGGTCGGCTGCGGCTCGGGCGCCATGTCCCTGTCCATGCTGCACGCGCTGCCCCAGGTGGACGCGACGGCCATTGAGCGCAGCAAGGCGGCCACCGCCTTGGCCTGGGAGAACGCCAAAATGCTGGGCCTGCAGCAGCGCTTCAAGGTGCACAACCACACCATGGAGGAGGACAAGTATATGCCGGAGCAGCTGCTGGACAAGAAGTACGACTTGATCATTTCCAATCCGCCGTACGTGAAGACCGAGGAGTTCCAGTTTCTGCATCCCGAGGTTGTGGTGTAAGTCCCCGAACGCGCAATCCTTTCGAGACTCTAATCACATCTTCATTTGCTTCTGCCCCTTCCCGCCCAGCTACGAGAACCTCAACGCACTGGACGGCGGCTCGGATGGGCTGCGCGTGGCGCGCCTCGTCTTCGAACTGGCCTGCCGCCACCTGCGGCCCGGCGGCAAGCTCTGGCTGGAGCTGGGCAACGACCATCCGCCGCTGGTGAAGACCATCATGAGCCTCAAGTACCAGGGGCGGCTCAACTACGTGGCCAGCTATAAGGACCAGTACAAACGCGAGCGATTCGTCCAGCTCGAGAAGGTCTAAAGGGACGGGATTGACGCGCTGCCAGTAAGCTTAGCTCCCTCTGGACATGATCGATGCAATTAGAGTTGGTCGCATTTGCATTTAGCTGTGATTTGACCCCAGACACTCACAGAGGCTCTTCTAAACATATAGTATATATAATATATAGATATATACCATATTACCATATCGTTTGCCAACTGCAACTGCTATGAATGCAACTAATTTTATTGGATTCCATAATTCATGTTTTAAGCTGCCCAATAAACCAGGCACAACAACAACAAGTGCAATTAAGTCTACTGTTTATGGCACAGTGGGTCGAGGGCGGGCGTGCATGCGAGCTGCATTAAATATTGATTTACAGCGGGTCTCATGGAGCACACGGTGACAAAACTATACGAAAACTGAAACCGAATTTTGATTTGCATTTTTTATAATCGTATTTGATTTTATCATTTTAATATATATTTTCTTATTCATTTTCTAAAACTATTCTTGGAATATAAATTCAGTTTTCATACACTTTGTTATTTTTAGTGTTATCAAACAATTTTTATTTTTTTATTTGCACATTAAATATGTCTTAAAATAATAACATTTTCAATTTAAATCTTATTTGGCTTCGCATTTCGTTTATATTACTAGTATTAAATGCTTGAAAATTCATCTACAGTTCTTTCAGTTTCACTTTTTGTTCACACTTATTGTTGTTATTAGCCCATTAGTCGGACGCTTGACCGTTAGAAATGGATATAGCTGCAGATCCGCAGTGATTTATTAGAAAATCAGAATCTTATTATTTACAGTATTTTTAATGTTTTTCTAGACAAATTCGATTAATTGTTTAGATAAAACTATACTTCTAAAATAAATAAGTACACATCACATAATTTTTACACTGTGCAGAGGCTATCGGGCGGACTGCTTTTCCAGTTATCGTAAGTTTCTACATTTTTTTTAAAGTTTGCTGCTAAAATTTCTTTAATTGTCGTCAACGTCGGAACAATGCGTTTTTTTTTAGGAATACACAACAACATAAATTTTATAAAATGGACATAAATGGACAAACTAGACTTAGCTCAATGCTTGCAATACCATATACCGAAGTAAAAAAATAACCAAAATATATTTATATAGAAAATACTAAAAATTATTTTAAATTTCGAACAATAAAACCAATTTTAATACATATATTGCAATACAATGCTATTCTAATATAAATCAAATTCAATTTTTACACAATTTTGCTATTATATGGCCCACTGTGTGGCTACAACTGTTGGTCTACTGTGGAATATTTAATAATAATAAATTTTAATAACTAATATATATGCATGTAGAACACTCTATGTTTTTATATTTCTAATATTAAAACCAATTTCAATGCTATTCTAACATAAATCAAATTCAGTTTTCACACACTTTTTGCTGCTACTTGGCCCACTGTGGGCTACTGCTTGAGACACAGTTTGATGCTCGCCTTTCCTTTACCTTTTAACCGTTATCAATCGGTGCAGCTGCTGGTCCGCTCTGAGATATTAGAGAGTCATTAACAACGGCACCATCCCGCACTGGGCCCACTGTCATATTTGGCACTTCACTCTTTTTCTCAACAAAATACTGGATTGGGCGAAGGGGCGCGGGGCGCAGCGGAATGTGCGCACATGTTGAGCGCGCTGCAGTAGCTTGGGCACACTTGTCGCTCATTAATACAAGTTTGCCAAGCAGCTGCACACACTCAAACGCACACACACACACACAGGCAGGCAGTCGTACGCACACACGATAGCCATTATTTTTCGCAGGTATAGAGACATTGACCAGCAGCAGCAGCAGCCGAGCAGCCGAGTAAGCGACTGCGACGCCGACTGCGATGCCGAGGCCGAAGCTGAAGCTGCAGCCGAACCCGCAGCCGAAGCCAAGCTGCAGCCGAAGCTAAAGCCGAAGCCACCCACGCTGTCAGCATCGCTGTCGCTGCGCCGCTCTGCTCAACTGTAAACATTCCAGTGAGCGCAGCTTTCACTCAACTTTGAGTCGCAGCATACACAACGCCACAGACACCAAAGGCAGAGAGAGCGAGAGCGCGCGAGCGTGAGAGAGCGCGCACGAGTGAGTTCTGAGGGAAGCTGGAAGCTTTGCGAGTGCTGAGTGCCAAGTGCCGAGTGCCATGCCAGGCAGCTGCTGCTGTGCTGCCTCTGCTGGCTCTGTCGCTGCTCCGGTCCATGGCCGTGTGAAAAGCTGCGTTGAGCGCATTAAGTCGTTAGGGTACAACCAGACAGGACGCACTTCTTCCCGCAGCTGAGGCGAACGCTAAGCTGGCGTACTACGTCCAGCGTCTCTCAACAGCGCCCAACAGTTTGTGCAGAGCGAGAAGAAGCCAAAGAGTGGCAAAATTATTAACGAAACTACAACAAATTAGCAGCTTGCACAGTGCGAGCGAGAAGTAAACAGACGCGTTGAGGTTCGATTGAAATACGCTCCACCCGCCCCGCTGCCTCTCCGCGGGCCACGCGTCGCTGTCGACAACAACAACAATAAACTTCTCTATTGCTTTTTTGGCGTCTCCCGCGCGCGCAAGTGAGTGTGTGTGTAGGTATATGTATATTTGTGCGTGCGTGCGTGCGTGTGTGTGCGTGTGAGTGACCAAAACTTCAGCTCGAGTGTGTTCACAACAACAGCAGCAGCAGCATCAGCAGCAGCAACAACAACAAGACAACCAACAAAATAAGCGACAACATTTAAACAATTTGCCAAGCAGTTGAAGTGAATCTCCTCACAATTTCAAGGTAAACAAAAATTGCAGAAAAGAATAAAACTGACAGGGGAAAATGAACTCAGCGTTTCGCGCTGCAGTTTTCCCAGCTCCTTGCGCTTTGTGCAACAGCTTAAAAGTATGCTATGATTTTTGTGTTTCTTCTCTTTGCTTTCGAATTGTTGCGCCAGGCGAGAAAATCAACGAAGTGCATTAAATGTCGAGTATAAGTGTTAAGTAGAAGAAATTAAATAAAAAAAAATGCATTTAATTTCTCTGAAATATTGGCAATAATTAGCGACAGCGAAATTGTTAAAATGCATAAAATTGTAGAAAACCATTAAAGTTTGCTTGCCCTTCTAAAACTAACTAAAAGATTTACTTTGCAAAATTTGTACTAATATTTCCACTTTTAATGAATTTATTACAAATTTTAAATTTAAAATTATAATTCTAAATAAAATTGAAATACAAATGTATCTCTAGCCATATTTTCTATTTAAAACTCGACAACAATGTGGTCTATTTCCGTATCGAGTACTGTTTTCAGTAAACAGCAGCAAACTTCTATTCTGATTATGTTTGCGGTTTCCGTATACTATGCAAATTGTGGCAAATCGAAATTTCACTTGTTGTTTGGCCGATTTTGCCCGAGTAAACAATTTTGTGAGCAGTTCGATAATTCAATTGATTATTGTGGGTAGATTGTGAAAAGGATTTCCTTGCAGGACTTGTGCAGAAGTTTTTGCAATTTGATAAAGTGAAATTGGTTCAGCTAGATATACGAGTACATTGACTAAAAGTCATGCAAAGTAATAATAAAAAATAATTCATTTTGAAAATGTGAATATAAAAAAATAAATATAATATAATATAATATATAATACAAATTTTAATTATTAAAATAATTAAAAATAATATCAATGACGAAAGTATTTTAGATAATAAAAAACACAAGATATAAATAATAAATAAATAATTATATTGTGTAATGAATTTTATCTTATAATTTCTGAAAAAAACGAGAAAAATTATTTCAGCAATAATTTTAAATTTCCAAAAATTTAATTTTAATGAAATTGACACATAGGTTGAGTTGGGATTAATTAATTAAGTTTCAGTTAGGAAGTAAAATAAAACTTTTAAAAATGGTTTTTAATTATTAGTAATAAGCTTAATTTTTTATTTACGTTGCTAATTTTTTTAAAGTAATATTTATAAAGCGTGATATAATACATTACATTAAATAAAACTTCAACTGGCTAAAGTTTTTCTGCACGAAAACTTTAGCCGTTTTTTTATTAAAAAAATAATATATTTGGTGTTTGATTTTTTTTAATGCAAATATTATTTATTGGTTTTATTTTTGTATGCAATATAATACTGCAATACTTTCTTAGCCATATAACTGTTGCGCGCGTGCTTTGGCAGGGTTTCGGTTTTCATTTGCGAGTCCCTGGCTAAGTGTTTTCTCCCGCTGTCCCACGCGTCGTATACGCAGTATTTGCAGCTCTTAGAGTTTTATGCTTGATTCTCCTGCACTTCTGTACTATTAATTCAATAAATTTGTATTAAATTGCATTTAATAATGTTTCTTTCGGAGTGATGGATAAATTAAATTGTTTTTCGCAGCGCAAATTCCTTTGGAAATTCCTTTTGTTTCGCTCGACTGCGGCACGAATTAAAATTTAATTATACAAAACTTTAATTTGCAATTTCGTTGTGTCGAGGCTTCAATGGTCGCGCATAAATTGCACTTTTGTGGGCAGTTGGGGTTTGTGCAGGGGGAGGGGGGCATGGTAAGGGTCTAGTCGGATAGTTCGCGCTTTTGGGATTGGCTGGGGAGTGTGGGCTGCTTCCGGGTCCTCATGCAATTAACTTTTGCACTGCAATCAATCAGTCCGAGGCTCATGTGAGAAACTTTTATGTTTGTCACGCCCATACGTATACGCCCGACAGCCCTGCTACCTTATCATTCAATTTGGCCGAAAATTGTTGAAGAAAACTTTTGCGCCAACTAACGACTGGCCAAGGCGTGTCCAAGTGGGCGTAAGTGTGAGTGTATAGACGTTCCCCCTCTGTCTGGGTGGGCGCCGTCTCTGTGTGTGTGTGTGTATGTGTGTTTTTTCGGTGTCCTGTTCGAGTGGCAAGTTGTGTACACACGCAGATTTTTCATCAATCATTCCCCTCGCCCGCTTTGGGCGAGTTGGAAAATTATTATTGTCATTCAATTGGTTTATTAAGTTTCAAAACTATTATGATTTGACTCCGACACTTAATGCAGCCCAATGAAATTCGATATCGAACTCGATTTGCAAACTTTGGCAATAGGTCTTTGAGGCCTAATTAATCCGAACTGCGGCAGCAACTCAATTAACAAAGTTGGGCCTGTTGCAAGATCTTACAGGTTTTTTGAAGCAATAACTAGTTTGGTAAGGCAATTTAAATTTAAATACAATTAGTTTCTGTGAAATTGTGCTCTGCTTAAAGACCTCAAAATAATCAATAAACATTGCAAGCGTTGATTGTCTGCTGGCTTTTTCAAGACGAACATAATCTTTAAGCAGGCTTTCCGCGCAACAAACGATTCTGGGAAACCACCTCGAGCCATGCGCTTGAGTTTTCCCCTGGAAAGCACTTTAAACTGCAGCATTGTTAGCATATTTTCTTTGAAGCTTTCGCCTAGCACATACAAAGGTCATTAAGGTCAATTAACTTTGAGTTGAATGCGAATTTCTTAAAAGGTTGAAATTTGACTCAAGGCACACAGACAATATGAAGTCTTAAAATGACAAATATTTCTGTATTCATTTGTTTTTATTAAATTCTGAAATTAATACAGTAAAAAAATACAGTAAAATACAGTAATTTAATCTCTGGATCACTTGAAAATTGTAGTTCATTATCAAGTCGGGCTTATATATTATAGCTACTTAATAGCAAACATTTTATTTTAAATTTGGTTATATGACTTTAGCAATTTAAATAGGTATACAGATAAAAATCATTTTTCCGAATAATTAATTTATAATAATATTAAAAATTGTTTGTATTAAATATTAAAATATTCATTAAACTAAACAATATTTTTTCTTTATTTTTCTGTACCATATTATTTCGTATTTTGATATCTTAATTTCGAAAAATTAAATCGCTTTTTGCGATTTAATTGTGTTTAAAATTGTGTAGCATACTTCAAGGATAAGCCAGAAATGCTGGTTTCATTTTAAGCTGCGCTGAGAAGTATGCTACAATTACTCAATTGAAGACATTTTATAAATAGATTACGTTTTTTTTAGCTCAAGCTTGTGATTTTATTGATTATCCCGAGGAAAATCAATTCTTTGCAACACAATTGATTGTTTTCCTGCAGCTGTGTGTGCACTTTTCCTCCTTTTTTTCTTGCAGCTCCTTTCGCCGAGCATCTTCTTCGATTACTCCCTGTCACTGCCATCTATCAGTGTCCAGTTGAGCAGCGTTCACCTGCTACCGAAACAAATAATAATACGCATACACACACGCAGGCACACACACATGTGCACAGCGCCTGCAGACCTGCCCCAGTTGTCATTCAGCTTAACCTATCTTCATTAAAATCAGCCCGGCCCGAAGTTATTACCAACATTGCTCACTGCTGGCCATTGTTGTTGCTGTTGTTGTCCGTCCTGGCTGATAAGCGACAGTGTAGACATCATAAAAACTTTTATACATACGCACGCACACACACACGCACACGCGCACGTACGCACACCTAGACGCATTTGTATGTGTATCTAACGTAGCTAAATGCTAAAACACAAATTGAAAGCACAAAACACCAATACACACGAAGACCTCTAAATTGCTCCACTTTATATACATACAATTGTGCGTGACTGTGTGTGTGTCTATGTGTGTGTGTGTGTGAGAGAGAGTTGTGCCGCCCTCACATTGCGCGCGTTCTGCCTGTGTATCCAAAACACTTAAACATAAACACGTTGTCTGTGCCGGAGACTCGCTGTGCGTATGCCTGTGTGTGTGTGTATGGGTGTGTGTGTGTGTGTGCGTGCTGTGCGTCCTTTTTCTTGCGTCTACGCACAATATGTTTCGTCTTTAACCCAGCCAAAAAAGCTTCGCCCGGCTATCGCCTTCAGCTCGCAGCAGCTCCGTCTGTCGCCCTTCCCCCACTTCCGCCCCTCTTCCCCCTTCGCTTTACTCCCCACGCTTGCGTCTGTGTGGAAGTTTTAATGTGATTTTTCGTATTAATTTCGACATCGTCATCGTTCTTCCCTGCGTCTCCCCCATCTCAGTCTCCACTTCAACTCTAGCTTCGTCTTGGTCTTGGTCTTCGTCTGGCTCTGGCACTTTCTTTTCGCTCGGCTCTGCCCTTGTCTCTTGCCTCGCCTCTGCCTCTGCCTCTTCTTTCGGCATTTTCTATTTTTCCTTACGCACTTTTATTGCGCTGCCTGCGTTCCGTCTCTATTTGATTTTAACAACGTTGCCTCGTTGCCTCGTTGCCTCGACGCCAACATCGCATTTCTGTTGAGCTCGGCGATTTTGCTCGTGCTCTTCAAGCAACCACCGTGCTCAGAGCTGCCCCCCCCCCCCATCTCCCCTTGTTGCCTCATTCTGCTCCTTAATCTTTCCGATTTACCCAGAAGTTTCTGCTTACGCGTTTATGTTCCTCATGTGAAACGCGACTTTGTTGCACTAAACGTAACTCGGCGACTTACAACATTTTGGTAACCCACAAGAGCTTTGTGTGGAGGAGGGAATGGGGGTAAAAGGGTAGTAGTGGCATCATTTGAGAGTGACGGACAGATAGGCGGACAGACAGCTATCCGTATAGTTTGTTACCTGTGCTTCATCAAAGTCTCACAGGAGCTGCAGCTCAATCCACAAGGAGGACAAGAGGGAAGCATGAGAGAGAGAGGGAGAGGGAGAGAGAGAGGGAGGAGATAGTGAGCGAGTTAGAGAGAGAGAGGGATTGAGTGAACATTCTACTGCAACTTGAATGCACTTTCAAAGGAGTTCTTGCCACAAAGGATGCCTTTGTTGGGCGACAGTAAGTAGTGGAAGAAGTAGTACCGCACGAAACGAGCAGCTTCTATGAGCTTCTGGGGCTTCTATTTATCGCAGAGCTCATTCTCCGACGAAATCAATGTTGGGTCTTTAAGGTAACGTAATTTCACTAGTGTTTATAGTTGCCAGAGATTGCAAAAGTTTCAAGTTTGCCAAGTTTTTGCAGCGTAAGGCCAGAGTAAATACCTAGAGCTTGAAGCACTCGACCGTGAGATACCCAGTAACATAAAGCTCAGCGTAAAAATAAAATAATAAAAATATATTGAAGTATTACAAAATGGTTTTCTATATCATTTTAATGAAAGAAGTCTTGCACGTTGTAATTGAAATCTTAAAATCAATGAAAAATATTTAGATATATTTAGATGGATATATTTTTTCTAAGAAACTTTCGTTTAGAAAAGTGCAAAATGTATGCTGAATTTTTGATACTAAATTTTACTTTTGCAATTCCTTTTAACCTGAGCTATTTAAGAAAATTTTGAACTATGTTTGGCAGCAATATTCGTAACTACTACTTAAATAAATTGACAGTTAAATAAAAAGTCGCGTCATTACTGACTCTTAAAATTAAGAAACCATTGTGTTTTCTATTTATTTAATATTTACATTTATGATGATAGCATATGAACCTTTGCAGGGGTTAAATACTAATACAAATATATATAAAAAAAATAATAATTAATAAAACATTTTTATTAGTTAAAAAATATATTATTGTAAAAAATCAAGCTTTAACTAATTTTTATTTTTTATTTCATTGTTTCGAAGTTTCATGGTTAACTTTTCTGCAAATTTCTTTTCAACATAGTCTCAACTGGATACTCATATAATTGGGCAGTAGCGACTAAAGCCTCGCCCGTGTATGCTGAGTCAAATTAAATTCTTTTAATTATCAGAGATGGTTCTATCTGTGATATACAATTTATATAGTATATATAAAAATCTATAAGAGCCTTGCAAGTTGCATTAAAAGATTTAACAAGACATATTTTTTAGTCAATATTTTATGTGCTACTATTTTGCAAATTTATATTAAAACTAAGATAAATAATTGACAGTATTGTAAATAAATTTACAACTAACATGCACAGCGTATATAAATATTCCTCTGTCTCACTTCGCATTCTCACGCTGGCTGCAGATACCCTATAATAGTTGGGCTGATAAACGTACAGACGTGCCGCTAGTTCGTGCTGATTCAAAGTAAAAACTCTTTATGCTGCCAGAGACATACATTTTCCATTCGAACAAACTTATAAGACTCGTAAGCATAAAAAGATTAACCCCTTCTCTCTCTCCCGTTTCTATCTTGCTGCAGTTACCCTGTAACAGTTGGTCTTACCTCGGCTTAGGGCGCTGCAGCGCGTAGCTTTGTATGGCAGGCAAATAGCGAAGCGGGGCAGCCGCAACGTGTGGCACACTCACCACGTTGCCACACCGAGACCGCCTAAGCTCGCATCCATCATTGTTGCCACGGCTGATGCTGCTTGATGCTCGGCTGCTGGCGCAGGACACGTAGCGCTGCCCGCCCCGCCTCGAAACGATTGAAAGTGTGTTGCAAAAGTTTTCTAATTGCTCATTATGTTTGATTAGGGCTCTGCTGCAGCAATACGGCGCAACTCGTGTGCCGCGCAACGAGTGTGGCACGCTTGCTTAGCATACTCTCAGCTGGGCGCAGCTCAAACGCGCGCAACGAGAAGCAAACAAGTTGCAAATGTATGTCTATTGTGTGTGCGTGTGTGTGTGTGCGTAGTGAGTGTGCGTGTGCGTGTGTGTGAGAGTGTGTGAACTAGAGCACACGAAACGTAGGAGAACAGCGCGAGCTTCTCCTCTTCAGTTGCGTCGGCCATAAAACACTTAAGCGAGCATTCGCCACAGTCGCCTGCCAAGGGTTAATTGCTTGAAATAATATTCCCGAAATATTGCCTGCACTTTTAAGCAAATGGCGCCTGCTCCCAACCACCCCACCCCTGCTCATGCTACCCGCTTATACATAAATGTTTTTCCCGCAGAAGATTTTCGTGAAAAAATGGCAAAAAGCAGAGCGAGTCGAAGGCAAAACCAAAACCAAATCGAAAAAAGGTACACAGGCAACTCTGTTGTCCGGACGGGCTGGCTTGCAACAATTGGCAGTCTCGCCTGCGCCTTCGCCTGCGCCTTTGCCGTCGCTTCCAAGTGTAAACAGTTCGCTCGGCTCCGGCTGCTGTTTGAGTGCGCTGCGCCTTCCAAGCGCTCGACATGCTTTTCTCACTCAAAAAGAAAAATCAGCTCGGCCCGCAATTGCGCTCAAATTTTCCATCAATGGACGCGGCTGAGCTCTCCGAACTGATAACAGCCAGCAAAACACACACACACGCACATACATACGCACACAGATGAAGCTGTTCAAAAAGCTGTCCAAATCAGGATGCGAGAGAATGACAACGACAACAAGAACAGAAGCAGCAGCAGGAACAGAGAGAGGTGATAACATGAGCAGAGCAAGAGAGGCAGCTAAGCGCTAAGACACTCTCTAAAGCGTGCTTACGTTGCGCTCAATAAACTCTGCGATTAGTTTAGTTAGTTGTTTGCATACTTGATGGAAGAGCACAAAAAACAGAGCGGGCTAAGCATGTAGTGTAGACTCAAAGCTGAGTGACAGCTTCGATAAGCAGCTGTAGCCACCCGTCTAAGCCGCAGCGCCAGCCAAAGGGTATCAATATGCGTAACAGCGCGGAAAACGCTTGATAACGCCGCGCGCAGAAAAGTATGCTACACAAAGCGAGCCTCCAATTCCTGCACTGTGTCTGTGTGCTTGCGTGAGCGTGTGTGTGTCTGTAGTGCATAAGCAAGAGGCAAAGGCGGAAATAAAAAGGGCAGCGAGCAGACAAGACAATGAAATTGTCATAAATAACAACGCACTCTCCACCAGCAGCAACCACAACAACAACAACAACAACAGCAACAACAACAACGGCACAAAAGCAAAGGCAACAATGTCCAACCAGGCGAGTTATTTCTTTCGTTGCTTTCGCTTTTTCGTGCTTCTCCCGTCTTGTGCCTTGTGTTTTCGCTCTCTGCGCTCCTTTTTTTCTTGGTCAGTAACTCAACTCTTTTTGTCATTTTTTTATGCCCCAAAGGGTATTTAGAGGGTATATTAGGTTTGTGTGCATGACCAAGTAGATAACGATATCAACGTGACCCCTGAGTGGATTTCAGGCTGCCTGCCAAAGGTATTACGGTTATTATAGCTGAGCTGATTTGGGAAATGCTTCAATTGTTATCGATGCGCTGCCAGCTTATTCAATATTGTTGGGGGCATTGTGCCCTGGACGGGCATGGCTAGTAGTTCTTTTTATTTATCTAGGGGTTGATATGGAATTTACCCTAAGGACTGTAATGTTAGGCGTTTCCAAAGCTGAACTAAACAAGCTGAGCTGAAGCTGTATAATAACATACTTAATTAAAAGTATTGTTATTATTTTTGTTATATTACTTTTAATTTTATATTGATTTACTTAAGCAAGCAGTTTTTATAACGATGTTTTCAAAGAATCATTCAAGCGATTGGACTCTTTCTGCGCTGTTTCACATATGTGAGGTATGACAATTAATCGATTGGCTAAATATCGATAATTTGACTGATTAATAAGCTGCTTTGCAGAATTTTGTAGCTTATTAACCGATAGTTACTTTAAACTTTAAACATCTTAGTTATTTTTAAAGGTTTGTTTATTTATGGGGTTTGTCTATTTTATCTAGCTTATCGATTAACTAGCAATCGATAGTTTTACGAAGAGCTTATCGATTAATCAACTAGCAACAAGCTACTCTGCAGGTTGTTTCTCTCTTTTCACTGTTTTTTAGGAAATTGACGACTTACTGCTCTCCCTGCTCTCCCTTTCCCTCCTTCAACTAATCCATAGAGGGTATTCCCCCGTTCGCCACTCTTTCCCATCTCAATTACAACATTTTACCATAGTTTTTTTTTTAGTTTTTTCGGTTGTTTCCCTCTCATAACGGAAATTTCAATGGCTGCTGCTTACAGTGACTTTTGTTCAACTTTGCTCTCAGCTATCCAAACGGCGAGTGCTCGCAGCTATCAGTGCTCTCTGTGTATGGATTGAAAGCCGGGGGAGCCAGGGAGGAGCAGGGATGAAGGCGAGGAGGGGCAACATTAAACTAATGTTTAGTTGCTTTCGCTACAGTTTTTGAGTGTCGACCCTCGAAACTTTGTCAGTAAATCGTGGCACGTGATGGGCATGAGCTTGGGCGTGACAAGGCAAATTGCTTTTTGAATTGAATTGAATTTTATGGGCTGTGACAGTCTGTGAGTGTCGCAATTGTTGTGGAGATGCGTCGAGATGTTCTCTAACTTTGCTGTTTTTGTTTGAACTTCAAGTTGAGCGCAGCAACACTGAGTGTTGTGAAGGAAACGGATTTTAATATCCTTTGATCGGCATCTAAGTAAATTAAGTTGTGTCTTGCGTTTCAATGGGACTTCGTTTGGCTCTATGGATCTCTCGCCTTTATCACTCAATTAAACTGCCCATCAGCTGCCCCTGGTCGTCCTTTGAGCGGTAATGCACGAAACAATGGACAATCACCAGGTGGAAGTACGCACCTTCCCGCTGTGGACTGTGTGCAGTAATGCTGCAAATTGCGTGCAGCAGCTTCATTTGTGGCGAAACTCTTTTGTTCGCCAGCAAATTGACTGAGAAGTCAATTGACGAAACAAATATGATCAGATTACCTGGTTTGTGTGAAAGCAGCTGAAGATAATTGAGATGAGGTTGAGCTGCAGGCCACTGCCATTGTGTGGCTTTGCAGCCCGAGGAGCTCTTCTCAGTACACATGATATGCTGGCGGTATTTGATTTCTATATAATCAAACGCACAAAAAGCCACATTAAGCCAGATCGAATGGCCGGAAACGGAAACGTTAATGAATAGCTGCTACACACTGCATAAAATTATGGCAAGAGCATCGCTTTTATTGACTGCATCAACAAATAAATGGTTTAAAATTGCCATTGTTTACCAATAAATAATTTAAAACATACTTTGATACTCGTAATTAAATGCAAATTTTAAGAGCGTATTTTTTGAGAGTATTTACTGACTCCTTGACCAAAAATATTTTGAGCTCTAAAAATCTTTTCAAAATATTTTAGTTAGTAATATAATAATAAAATGGTAAATAAAATAAATATTTTTTTTGTATAAACAATTTTATTACGGCACACAGTAGTGTGTGCATGGCTTTATCAAAAGTAAATATGAAATATTTCTTATATCAGCTGTTCATTAACATCTCAAAATCATAGCATACTTATGGGCAATTTACTGTTATTTTTCAAACATATGTGTATTTTAAACAGAACTCAAAAGAACATTGATTAAAACAACATGCCATAACTATTTATATTTTTAATAAATTATTAGCCATTGTGAAACTCATTAAAATCATTCAAATGGTTAATTAAACCACATCAATGGCATTCCATGGCTTGACACCTACTTCTACTCTGTCGCATTTTCACTTTCATCACATAAAGTTTGAATTCATTTTTGTTGATTAAAAACCGTTACATAGTATATTAAAAACAAACACATCAACACCAACAACAACACCAGCAACAAGCAGTAAATACTCATGCAAATGTCTTTCTCTTCTTTAATCTCTCTCTTTTTAATGCCGCACACACAGCTAAAATGAAATTATGCGTTCAATTTAAATAAGGTTTTTTTTATAAAAATCGAACCGATTCGAGCCGAATCGAAGCAGCACTAAAGCAAACGTAAATGCGATATGCAAATATTTAAATACGTATACATAGCTCCTGATATAAAAACACAACAATAACAAATAAAAAGCGAGATCGAAATCGAGAGAGCAAAAAAAGAAAACAAAAAAAAATCAAACTAAAAAAACGCCCATACAATAACAAAGTGTTCATAATTATAAAAGCAAATGTAGTTAAACGTATAAGTAAATATGTTAAATACGCAATCCCATCTATACCTTTGCATCTTTGTATCTGTATCTTCATCTGAATCTACATCTGTATTCATACATTAAACTGCGCCAACAAAAAATACACACATAAATAAAATGCAAACTCAATTTCGCCCCAGCCCAAAATCAAAATCAATCAACAGCAACAAAAGCCAAATCGCTCCAATCAATCAGCCAACCAAGCAGCCAATCAAGCGCCTAATCATCAATTGCAACTGCCACTCAGTCATCCAAGACCAAAAACAACAACAACAACATCAACATCAAAAACAAAAGCACACTACAACAAGCAATGCAACAAGAAATGGCAAAGTTTTATATCAATTTTAAATGCTCGATCTTAAACGCACGTCATTAATTACGCAAATAAAACGAGTCTAAACGAATGTTAAAATAACAACAGTAAAAATAATAATAATTAAATAACTATAAACACAAAAGGCACGAAAATTCAAATATCATTGATTTGCAATTAATTATGGAACATTCATCAACGCATTTGTTGTGTTTGTTCCATTGCCAAAACGAAAAGGCCGCCGCTTGCTTGCAGCTGCAGCCTCAATCACAACAAAAACAACAGCAACAACAACGACCACTGGGCAAATCAACCGTGCAACACTCGCAACAGCAACAGCAACAACAACTACAACAAGCACTTCAAGAGCGACAGCAACAGCATCGTTCCAGGCATTTGCTGGGTAAGTGGCCATAGCTACAGAGTTAGCGAAAGACCGAGAGAAAGCGAGAGAGAGAGAGATAGTGTCAGAGGGAGGGAGAGAGAGAGCGCGAACCCTCATGTGCACTTTTTAGACAAAAATTTACGAAGTCCTTCAAATCAACAGAAATGTTAAATGTTTCATTTCCACGCAATTTTCCGTGCAGCCAGCATGCAATTCAAATCAGCATCTGCAGCAAAAACACGAACAGTAAATGCTGCACATGGCTACAGTGCGCTATGAATACCCTGCAACTATTCGAACTAAATTTATCTGTGGTATTTTAAAGAAACTTTCGAAGCTTCTTTTACCGAAAGAGATTTTACAACAGTTTGACTTCAGAGTTATACAACTAATATAACTAATTGTCTATCTCTGTTCGTTTGCCTATCTGTCTCTGTCTGTCTCTTCCTATTTATGTCTCTTTTTATTCCTTTTTTATTAGTTTTCCAGAGCTTATAATATTAAACACTTGCTTTGAATGAAATAATAAAAAGATTTAACGTTAACTCGGTTTAACTTTATATCAATATAGTTTTCTGTCTAAATGTTACTGGTATTGTTTTTAAATAGGTTTTTTCTTAAGACTTTTTGAAAAAGGTGGACTTCTTTATCAGATACATAAAAATTACTTTACTCAGGAATCTTTAAAAAAAAATTAAATACATATTTTGATATTTATAAGACTCTTTAAAATCGTTTTATTAAAAAACAGCTTTTTGTCCCACTATCACTATCAATGAAAATAATAATGAAAAAATATATAATAGATTTTAAGATATTTAAGACTTTTTGAAAGCTTCCAAAATTCGAAAAAGCACATATTTCTGATTTTCTTTGTTCAACCCAACCATTAAAAATAATAATTTCAAAAAATAATTTTTAAAATTTTTAAAATAATAAAAAAATCGTTTTTTAGTATTGTCTATAAAGCTTAAAGCCATAAAAATATAATTTATATATATGTATAAACATGTATTTCAGTATTTCAAAGCTGCGGAGTCTCCCTAGATAAAAAGCCTTTTAGCCACATTTATAATTCGAACCAATTTATTACCATAAGCCAGTCAGTCGGTCTGGCTTCCGCATTTACCAACCCAACCGTGGGCAACTTTCACCTGCTGCATATTTGATGGGCTCCGTCTGGTACCCGATTTATGTTAAGCAGTGTATGAGATAGAACTTGTCAGCCCGACCGCGGACCACGAATCGAAAAAGTTGTGTTCAGCATGTTCTGCCGGCGCTGAAACCATATAATAACATAAAATTGCGTTAAAGTCTGGCAACCCAAAGGCAACCAGTCGCAGTCGCAGTCAGAGTCGCAGTTTTGACTGTTATGAATTTCATATTAGGTACATACGAAAATCCAATAAAAATCACCGAAAGCAATTTTCGTTGGGACTGCAAAAAAGAGAAGGAGGAAAAGTTAGACGCAGATTGGGTTGCTCCATTTAGACGGGGCACTTTTTTCAGCCGCACTCACAGGCTTCCTCTACCTCTGCCAGTGGAATTTGTTGCAATTTATCGTAATGGATTTAGGGGAACGTGTTGCGACACTTTTTTTTTCGGTTGCCTTCGAAAGAATTGCATTTTCAGTTTCGTTCTGCTGATTCGCAACGAGAGTTGCTTAATTTGCTTTTAATTCTCTGCGAGTTAAAAAATGTGTCTGTCATTTTTTGCCTTCACTACCCTGCAGGTATTGTTCAAGCTTGGGTATGCTAATCTCAGATTTGTGAAAATTTAGCAAAGATTTTTCTGTTCTGTTCTGTAATGTCTGTTACTGGTTTTGAAATTAAATAATAAGCTCAATATTTTACCGTAACTCAAAGCTAATGGCAGGGTATTATCTAGCTGTGCATAGTTTTACTTTATGCTCCTGCTCTTCTATTTGCTATTTAATGCCAAGCTTAATTGCTGCAACTGCAATTGAAAAGTCATCGAGCTGCCAAAGATTCGTGCTCTGCTATTTTGTTGCAATCGATAAAATGTAAATTTTTTGTCACAGAGTTTCCAAAATATTTTCATAAGCCTCAAAGAGCTTTGCTCTCATCCCCATAGAATATATTTTTTATTGGTTCATCAATTGTATTTCAATTGTTAATAAATGAACTTATGGTGTTCTAGTCAAGCTGTTGCAATTCTTTGATGCAATTTAGATTGCATACTTTGAGTGATTTTAAACAAAGTTATTTTGAATTTTTTAACAATTTTTATTTATTTATTTTGCGATTACCAAAAAATTAAATTTTTCAATTATTTCATATAAATATATAATTTAATTTGTATTGATTGAAGTTCCAAATAAATAATATTTAATATTATTTTGTAGTTGTATTGTTCAAAATGCTGCTAGAAATCTGCGAAGCGTAACATAATATTTTTACAGCTTAAAAGGTCTTGAGGCGAGTTCAAGTCATTTGAATTGTGAAAGCATTCCGTTTGCTTAAGTGCCCATTTTCAGCTTTTGCACTTCCGCAATTCAAGTTGACTAGGAAAATAAAAAATAGATCTATATATATTATGTATAAAGGAAAATCCAGGCAGAACATATCTCTGTACTTAAATTCGTCTGTTGCACTGGTCAGATTGCCGGGCGTTTGTCATTATGGCTGAAAAGTTCATTTCCCCAGTTGTCAACAGTTTATAATAGTTTTTGCTTTTGCGAGCGCTCGGTCCAACCGAGCGAGCGGATTGAAACCAAAACCGAACCGCTCCAAACAAACCCCAGTTAGCAGAGGAGATTGCCATTTGTTTGATGTTCCGAGCTGTGTGTGTGTGAAAGTGTGTGTTTTCTTTTGTATGTGTGTGCGTGTATGTGTGTATTTAGTTAGCCATTCCTTCATGTCTGGAACTGTCTCGGGGTCTATCTTTCAATTCCAGTTGATTTATTTCATCACAGCAGCGTCTGAAGCTCCATGCAAATCTGTTTTGCTGATTAAACCTAAATAATGTCGAGCGGTTCCTTTGCTGTGGCTCCCGTTCCTTTGCCATTAAAGACATGCTCCCTGCTTTCTTTCAGGCCGGTGGCTTGCCTCGATTCTGCGCTCTGTTTGTCTGTTGACTTTAAGGCCTGACCAGCTGGCGTTTTATAGCCAATGGCAGAGTGTATAATAGCCATGTGATTAGGCACATCTTGCCGGGCACAGGGGAAATCACGGTAGGTCACAGCACGGCAGTTCATACTCGACTCATCGCACCGCACGAACTGTGAATTGTGGTTAAAAGCATGAAGATTATCGGTAAACTTTCGTCTCGAAATCCTGAAAGTTTGCCATCCGTTTTAAATATGAATGATATCAGAAAAGGATGCAATGGCTCGCCTAGCTTGTAGATACTACTACTCCGAATTGGCTTAGGACCTATGCATATATTCATACAACAGGTCTTGTTTATGGACAAGCTAACAACCAGCATCAATGAAACTATGGGACTTTAATGTGGCATCAACTATTTATACCAAGCACGAATTTTGAATAATTTAAATTAAAGTGATTAGTTCGATACCTGGTATACAAATTTTGGTAGTAGTGGCGCCTGGTACTCAGTCCTAGTCTGAATTTCAATACAACAAATAAAACTGATAAAGAATATCCATAATGTTATTATCCTATAACTTCTCATGAAGCTACCTCTAACTTACGCTTACACAAACCTAGCATACCCTGCTAGGGGTGCGAGTATACGCTCAATTGCAGCACAAAATTAGGCTAATTTGGAAATAAACAAAATTATTATTTATCTGCATTCGACTTAATTGTTGGCTGCAATTCAAAAAGTTTCTAGTACGTATTTTCCAGGCTCCTGGGCAAGGGCATTAGAAGTTCTCCATTGAAAAAGTCGCAATTTATTCGTGTTTTTTGTTTTTCTGCCTTCTCCAAATCTGAGACAATTTCCAACTTATAAAGGGCCCGCCTGCATTTGTATAATAACACAGTTGAGCTGCCGGCTGCAACCGTCTGCTTCCGTAGCTGTTACAGTGCCCTGCCACTGCTCCTGCCCCATGCCACGCCCATTTGGCCACTTGTTGTTGCAGGTTTTTTATAGTCCGCCTGCCTGGCTGTGCTTTATTTCCTTTTAGACCGAGCTGCTGCTGCTGCTGCTGCTGCTGCTGCTCGTTGCACGTAGCACATTTTCAATTTAATTTCTGTCTGAGTGACTCTTGTCCCTGCTGCTGGCCGTATACCTTTCTGTGTATGTGTGTGCATCTATGTGTGTGTGTGTGTGTATTGTCCTCGAGCTACAGACGCGCGTTTCCAGCCTGCCATTGTCTTTGGCTTTGTTTGCAGTGCCATTTCCTTTGCGCCCGGCGCTTTTGCAACATGAAATTAACTTGTGTATTTCCCACATACTCGTATATATGACACTCTTGCAATAGCAGCAGCAGATGCAGCGGCGGCAACAGTTGCAGCAACAAACAGTGAAGCCACCCAAATAGATTATAGCTGAATATAAACGATTCTTTTAGTCATCAGTTTAATTAAAATGCGCCAATGCCTGCAAATTGTCTTAATGTCAGACCCTCGACGCGCCGGCTCTTGGTCTCGCATCTGTCTGTCACTCACTGACCCAGTTAAGGACATGAGGGTGTGGGAGTGGCAGATATACAAAGGCTATGTGACATGCAGTGTCACCAAGTAGTTAAAGCTGTTTGTTAAGGCAACACAAGTATTAAATGAGAAGAACAATATAAAGCAATGTGGAAGGTTGTGTCCGTCCATGACGGGTGTCCATTTGAAGAGTTTTTACAGCATTTATACTTATTATTATATTAGAAGGCGTAACTATTAATGATCTTCAACGTACACGCTGTTAACAGAAAGTCTGTTACAGTTGTTATATTTATTCTGTTAGCGGCCTGTGAATAACATTGTTTTACTCTGTGAGAGTGCACAGTTATGCAGCGATCATTGAAAATTCGAAATCCATTGAATGCTGAAGTAAAGGAAATACTCTGTTAGCAGCAATTAGTAATAATAGTATATTATTTATTATATACTATTACTTAATGGTTAGCTCTTTGCAGACTGTGAATAATTGAGTAATTTTTGAAAACGGTAAAGTTATCTGTTTTGTTAATCTACCGTAGATGTAAGGTAATAATGTAATGATGACCGTTACTTATTGCAGTCTGTTAGTTTATAGAGCTCTGTTAATGTTACCTTGTGCTAAAGAACTGTAATGTAATGTAATTTTCTTTAATTATAAATTATCACATGGATTTATGATTAAATACATATTTGACTTAGAATTGAATTAATACTCAAAATGTATGAAATTTTCTCAACGAAATTCTCTTCAAGCACAGCGATCGTGGCCCAAGCGTTGTGCGGTTTAGACGGCCTTTTATGTTACTTAATGGGGGAAAGCTGAGCGCACGTTTAATAGAATTTAAAATTTTTAAACAAATACCGAAAATGTGAGAGTGGAAAACTGCCGCATCGAGGGTACATTTTGAGAGGTATACTTAGTGAGAGGACCCACTGAAATTGCCTGTCCGTATAGTCTGTTGCATGCCGCAGCTGCTGTTGCTGTTGACATTCCTGGTGTTGTTGCTGTTGTTGTAATTACAAAGCACTTGTTGTTATGGCTTTGAGCTAACAAAAGCACTGGCCGGGCATGTGTTCAATCTGCCATGCCCTGTGCGCCCTGTGCCAACCGCCCTCCATTTGCTGGGAGTGTTTTGAGAGCGCAGCAATAACCGCACTCGAAAGCGCGCACAAAAGTATGCAGCACTATTTGCCAAAATGACTTTTGATGCTCGACGCTCGACGCTCGTCGTCCGCCGTTCGTAGCCACCCGCGCCCGTCGCTTGGCAATATTTGCATGTGCAGCTCTGTGTATGAGTGCGAGAGTGTGAGTTTTAGTTTGAGCGTGTGTGCATGTATTTTGGGTTAGCGGGTGGCGGCTCTTTGTGCTTATCGCCGACTTGCTGTGCCAACAGCCAACTGCCAACCACTGGCATTGATGCCAAAGGGCAGCGCGCTCTGCACTCAACGCGACTTTCGGATGAAAAACTATTTTCGACGGGGTTTCGGCTTTTGTTTTGCCTATAACTAAACTATCAACGTCAATTTGCTTTTTGCACTTATTGCATTGCACTGCACTTAAATCGTGGACAATTTCGCTGATTAGCTGTGCGATAGGTTTTAGTTTTGGTAAGGTGTTTGGTATTTTTGATTTCCATTTATGTACAAAAAATGGGTAAAAATTGTATACTTGCTGTGTGCAGATGGAGGCGTGCGGAGGACATAACAAAAATTTATTCTTTCACAGTATTAAAAAAAACATTTTGAGTTGTCTGTCTGTATGTTTGGCTTTTGGTCGTTTATCTGTTTGTCTCTCAGTATATTTGTATGTTTGGCCGTCCGTTCATCTGTCCGTATCTCAGTCTGACTGTCCGTATTTCTAGATTCTTTATTTTTAATATTTTTCTGTCTGTCTGTGTGTCTTTTCTGTCTGTCCATCCGTCTGAGTGTCTGCCTCACTGTATTTCTGTTTCCCTCTTTGTCTGTTTGTCTGTTTATCTACTTGCCTGTCAGTCGGTCTATCTATCTATGTATCATCTATCTATTTATCTATCTGGCTACCTATTATTCTGTCTATCTATCTTTATGTCTACCTGTGTTTCTGTCTGTCTATCTAGACAAACGTCTATCTTGCATTCTATCTACCCGTCTGTCCGTCTATTTGTCTGTTTGTTTTACATTTTATTGGTTTGTATGTTTGTCTACTCGTTTCTCTGTTTGTCTAGCTTCCGTCTTTTTAAACTTAACGTCTGTCTGTCAGCCTATCTGCGTATCTTTCATCTGCCTATCTATCGGTTGCTGTCTGCTGCTTGTCTGTTCGTCCGTTCAGTTTATTTCTATTTTCCTCTTTGTCGGTTTGTAGGTTTGTTTGCTTTTCTTTTTGGCGGTCTATCTGTCTGCTTATCTATCATCTACCTATTAATCTGTCTATCGGTCTATCTGTCTGTCTATCTGTCATCTATCTATTTATCTGTGTATCTGTCTATCTCTCTATCTTTTTTTGTTTCTATCTATTTATCTATCTATTTATCTTTCATTCTGTCCATCGTTCTGACTATTTGTCTGTCTCACTTTTTTTAATTTTTTTTTTTGTTTATTTGTCTGCTCAATATCTGTCTCTCTGTCCGTCTACCTATCTTCATGAACTTAGCCTCTATCTGTCTATCTCTCTGCGTATGTATCATATAACTATCTGTCTGGCTATTGTTTGTCTACTGTATTTATGGGTTTCTCTGTTTATATGTTTGTTTCCTTATCTTACTGTGTACATATATTTATAAATGAATCGATCTCATTGACTACAATTGCTACACATTTTTTTCCTTGTAGGGATTTGATAAATAAATGCATTTAGCATTAAAACTCCATTTTGAATGGTAACGAGTGCGCTTGACTGTAGCTTTCCTTACTTATTACTGTAAGTATATAGTTAATAGCCTCACTTGCCGCACTTTGCCGATAACTAGCTGGCGCTTTAGTTCTTGACATGGTTAAATATTTACACCGCAAAATTGGAGATCTTTTATCTTGAACAAACTTTGCTTTCTCCCAAAAAAAATGTTCTTAGCAAGCTGCAGCTCAAAATGCAACTACAGTCAACGGAGCGCCAAAGGGGCGCTTCAACCTGTGGCCCTCGCCCTCACCCGACTCCTGGAGTCACCGCACACCTATTGAAGCAGGAATTTAAACAAATTTGCTCAGCGCTCTGTGTGTGCCAAAGGGTTCAATTATGAGCAGAGCTTTTGAGCTGACAAAGCGGACGCCTAAGAGCTTATCCCAGGCCTGGGCAAACAAGGCGCAAACTGCGGAAAATGGTGACTGGGGGAAAACACGAAAACTCGGCGCAACTCTGGTGTAATGTGTGAGAAATGTTGCCCTCGAGGTGTAAAACTCTGTCATCTGGGGCATAAACGCCTTCAACTTTGGCGCCCATGCATTTCGTTCCGCTTATTTTTTTTCGTGTGGTCGCGCCTGCAACTTTTGTTGGCCAAATGGGTTGCGGTTGGATGGTGTGGGGCGAAGGTGACGGCTAGAGGAAGACTTCAATTTCAAGGCTCATTGTGCTTAACTGAGGCATTGGCGGAGCATTAAATTGACTTTAAAACTTTTCACCTGCCGGTGAAAAACAATACAAAAAACGAAACTAAACTTGAAATTAATTATCCGCGACAAGAGAGTAAAACTCAAGGAAGAAGACAGAGAGAGAGAACGAGAGGAGTAAGCAGGTATGGACTGTTATCCCTAGAGTCGCTGCAGCTTAAACTTTTCACGCAGCTCGCCTCATCTCCTTGTTTAATTCCTTCTCGCTTCGCGATTGCTGTTGCTTTCCGCCCTCCATTCGTCCTCCATAACTCATAAAGCCTAATTACACAAACATCTGACGCGCTCATAGACAAAATAACAGGAATAACAGCCATAGAACAGGTGTGGGAGTGGCAACTGGGCAGTGTGGGAAGCAGAAGCTCGCAAAGTGATATATACGAATTGAGTGGAGTTATGCGCGACAGGGAATTAGACAATTCGCTGCACTTTTTACTGATCGAAGTCGAAGCACCCTAGGAAAACGTTCAAAAGGGACAAGGTAGTACTGTGGGCAGCAGGTATCAACCACTTATTATTATTGATAATTTAGGTAATTAAATTTTATTTGTAAATTAAGAGGTCCTTTTATAAACAATTTAGTTTTGATAAACAATATCTAAAATCAGAAAAATTTTGTATTTAATAATACAAATTAATTTAAGTAATAATAATAATAATAATAATAATAATAATAATAATAATAATAATAATAATAATAATAATAATAATAATAATAATAATAATAATAATAATAATAATAATAATAATAATAATAATAATAATAATAATAATAATAATAATAATAATAATAACAATAATAATAATAATAATAATAATAATAATAATAATAATAATAATAATAATAATAATAATAATAACTAATAATGATAGACTCTTTGTGAAAATTGGTGCAAACTCTGATCGAGCTTTCAAGCCGAAGTGTCGTCAGTTTCATCAAGCCCTGAACGACTCAAAATCGCATTTACTCTGTGCTTCGCGTGGGAGTTTCACCAGCATTGCGACTTATCTATAAGGCACTGTGATTGTGTGCATGTGCTCTTGCTCGCTGCTGCGTACTTGCCGTGCCGCGCACGTGTAAATTATTGTGGCCTGGATGGGCGACGCCTGGAAGCATGCTACGGTATTTTGCTCTCCTTTTTTCTGCTCTCCTCTTGTTGTTGTTGCCGCTGCTGCTGCTTCTGCCGCTCCTGTTGCTGTTACACGCAGCCTTGCCGCATGTATTTCAATTACTGCATTTCTCAGTCAGGCGTCGGCGACTCTCAAGCCCCCTTCCTACAGCTGCGTATAAAACATTCCCTTGGCCCTGCCCAACGGCCCCTAGCCAGCATTTTTTTTATGGATTTTTAATTTGCGCCTGGCGCACGCTTTTTTTTCTCACTTTCCCCCTCGATTTTGATATTCTGTTGTTTTGCCGCGCTTTTACGCAAATTCATTGTTTTAATTTACTCAAGTCTGTTGACCGAAAACAAAAACTAATCAATGTGTTTTAGGGCCTGCCCCTGCACCATGGCCCAGCTAGGTGACAAAGCGCGATGTGGTAATGAGGTCAAAGCCTAAAATAGGGTTAAACAGTGTACACTTTTTAATTAAACATTAAGTCTGGCAAAGTTTGTTGTTTTTTTTTTACATTTTTGTTGTGGTTTCCCGCTCAAAGAACTGCGTATTTTCCTTGTTTTTTTGTGCCTCTGATTTCTTTTCGTTCTCGACTCGTCCAGCATTTGGCTTCTGCTTTTGGGGCTTCTGAAGCAACCGCAGCCCGCTAAGTTGTGGTCAAAAATATATAAACTTCAAAGGCCGTCGGTATTTGAGGAGGAGATGCAGGGAAAGAAATAGGGGATTAGCTAATGAGATGCAGTCGGAAGCAGAGCAGATAAGACAACAAAGGCGAGGGAGAGAGAAACAGTCAGAAAATGAAACTGTTCGTGATGAGACTTAAAAGACTGCAATATAGGCATAGGGTATCTTAGTTTTGAGTGGATGATTGCAATGCACAGAAGGAGATACATCCGACACTATAAACATAATAAATTACTATCTGCTATAGTAATTTTTTTAAATATCTCAACCACTCTCACTGTAAAATACTTTCATTGAAATATGCTTGTATCAGCTAGAGTATAGTTTCTCTCTAGTTGAAGTTAGGGGATATATCTTGCAAGGCAAACTTAAATAAAAAAGCTTATTAAATGTATTTTATTTAATTTGATGTATTTTTCAAAACTATATATTTAGTGTATTATAACGAATAATAATAATAATAATCTTCTCTTGATTGCAGACTACATTCCACAACTGAACGAAACAACGATATTCAACTGAACAAGTCAAACTAAAATTAACAAGTTTTCCAGAAACAACAACAACATTAACTGCTGCTACCCACGGTTTCTCAAGCTCTCTGCAAGCGCAACGCGAATTATGTAAATTAAAAGCAAAAAAAAAAAAAAAACGCTAACTGTAACTTAGCTGAAAATGCGTGACCAGAAAACTGGAAATTAAATTTGCAACAGGCGAAACCTCAAAACAGCAAAATAAATGAAAAAGTAGTGCAAACAAACCGCAGTAGCCGAAAATCCGAAAGCAAAAACAAACAAGAAGTAAACGAGAAAAGTGCAAGGGAATTAAGAAATTCCGCGGGCGAATATTTGCGCGCATTAAAGACAAATAGCAGAGAATTGAGAAATTCGCGGTGATTCTATGCTCAGAGTGAACGGCGAATATTCTAAATAGGTTTTCAAAGCGTACGCTGAACTGAGCTCTGACCCCGCGACGCGCTTGCCCTCTGGCCCCAGTGTTAATCACAGCAGAGAACGCAGAGTGAAGCGTGCGGAGTGCAGGCTACTTAAGCCCGGGCGACAGCGCGACCGTCACATTGTTGCACTCACTTTCACTCGCGCGAACGGAGGCAACTACAACAACAGCAGCAACGGGCAGCAACAACTGGAGCAGCAACAACGGGGCAGCAATTCAACCTAAAAACAAGGCAAACAAGAAAGCCAAGGACATGGACTCGCCGTCGTCGTGCACGCTGTTTGTCGTGTTGATCTTCCTTGTGATAATTAAAGGTGAGTGCTTTGCCCACTTCTCGCTGGCTTTTATCACACTTTTGCTCGGCAATTCTCTTCGTGTGTATGGGTGTCTCTCTGCGTGGGTGTGTGTGGCTATCTGAGTGTTTGCGTTTTGTGTGCGCTTAATGGAAGCCAGGGAACCCTGAAACGACGGCCCTAATGAAATAATTGTAAACATTAATTAATTAATGAAATGAAAATTGAATTTTAAATGCAACTCATGTCTCATTCATGACTTTCTTACCCTTCACTCTCGCTCTTCGCCAGCGACTGCCAACTCTTCACTTATGTAATTACAAATATTTGAAATGCTCTCGCCTTGACTGCATCCATTTCCTCTTCTTTTTTATTTTATCTCTTTTCTCCTTAAGCTTTGTTTGCTTAAGCCAGCCAAAGGCAGCTTGAAAAACAGACTGTTAATTACTCTGTTAATATGCAGCCTGCCCTATCTTGTGGATTCCACTGAAATTGCGTTTAAAATGCAACCAAATGCAGACCAATCTACTTCCTAAATTAAGTTTATTAATTTATAATATTTACTTTAAAATTCTTTAGAAAAATTACATTTTTTCTATTAACACACTGTAAAAGAATTATTCAATCCGATATATAGTAATCGAATTAGTCTCCTCGAATGCGATGAAAATAAGGTTTTTTCAGAACGTGAGATGATCAATAAAATTTAAAAAATGTTAAGTTTTGTAAAAACTGTTTTAGCAGAATAATGTTATGGTGAAAAGAGATTTACTAATCTGAAGACATTTCAAAGAGCATAAATTTCAATTATGAAGTCGCCATTTTTTTTTTTTTCAACAAAAATTACATTTTTATACTATATAGAATATAGAACAATTTCATCTATTAACACTTTTTTTGTTCCATAATAAATCTTGAAAAATTTCTGCATATTTAATCGATTTTAAAAAATTGAGAATTGAGAAGTTGCATCGCGTGCTAAGGGAAAGAAAGTCTTTTAAGTTGAGCATTCACATAAAATTGATTTGTTAACTTATCAGAAACTCAATTGGTCTGTTAAGTTACAGGAAGCATGGTACAGAGGGACTTTAATTGTCAATTGTTTATAATATATAAAATTTTTACAATATTCATCGGGTGGAGTGATCACCGGGACGTATTCTTCTGAGGGATAGTGGTTCAGTAAGCCTGTTAGCCAGGAGATTTGGACGCAATGCATCCGTGGCTGCTTGCAGAAGTGAGTGAGATGCAAGCACGACTGTATCGTCTGCGTAAGTAACCAGTAGCAGCCTTGTTAATGAATGTTAATCAGTCTGTAAATTTACAGTTAAGATCTTGAAAGAGTGTTAAAGATCTGTTAAGTTACATTGCAAGCTGTTAGCTTAACATAGCATTGAAAAGGAATGTTTTTTTTCCAATATTTATTAGTGTAGAGTCCGTAAAGTTACTTATATGAATTTAATAAAAAAGGTATATCAAGTATGTTAACTTACACCATTGAGCTTGGCATGTATTATGTAAGTGCTTATTCTGTTAACCTTACAGAAACTAGCCACGAATAGCAATAAGTCTGTTAAGTTACGCCATGCGGTTTGTCATGTTATAAATTCAATTATGATTGCGTGCCCAATTTGTCTGTTAGCTTAGCTTAGATTCTCTGCAACTTTGTTGCATTGCACATCCTGAAAGTGTGCCAAGAAAATCCTTGTGTGCCACTATCAATGCGAAATGCACAATTCTCTGGACTATGCATAAATCTTCTTGTCACATTACAAACATGCTACAGCGCGTGGCGACTCTGGCTCCGACTGCAACTGCAGCTGCAGTTTTTCTTGCTTCCACCTCCAACAGACGGGCAGACACACGGAGAGACACATTATTCAATTCCACATCGGATTTTTCAATTTTCTTTTTGCAACATTTTCACGGCGCTTTAAGCAGGCCAAACAGACAGATAGTGGAGAACGTGGCGCTAAAGCCACACATGACACACATACACTAGCACCAACACTTACGTCGATTTGCTATACCTACATACAAGATGTAACTGTGTGTGTGTGCTACAGTTACATGGGTAAATTCCCACGCAGCCAGCTATAAATTCACATTGTCGCTGTGGAGATCGCCCAGAGCCAAACTTGGCCATATTTTTAGTTTGCTCTCAACTCGCGAAAGTGAGCACAGAAAAAATAATACGCGGCAATGAGACAAATATTCAAGTAGGAAGGAACTGCAAAAAAAGCCAGAGACACACACAAAATAATACTCGTACAATTGTCAGAGTGAGCCCCAGGAGAGCCTACTTCAAATCTACAGCTGCTCCCCAGTGTGCGGCAGACACACACATGCATGGCCTGCCACACATATAGACATGGCTTTGGCATCGGAGTTAGTTTTTTTCCCAACTTGCATTCAGTCGAGAAGTAGTTTTTCTGGCTCGTTGAGTTGGGTTCGCTTCTCTATTCCATGGAGTTGGGGGCGGGGTATGTGGGGTTGTGGGCAGCCAAGCCTCATGTGCTACCCACTGTTGTCAAAAATAACAAGCGGCGACGCACGATTCGCAGTACTCAATTCTCCAGCTGCTCACGTTGTGCCAAATGCATTGTTTCCACTTTCCGCATTCCGACAAGAGGGAGGCGCCATTAGTTGAATCAACAGCTGCAAAAAAAATGTTAAGGCTCAATTTAAGTGGGGTAAAAACAAATGAAGCTTAGTTACGACAACTCTCGATTTCAAAGACATACCTATACATATAAAAAATTGAGCGAATATCTATTGATAATTAATCGAACTAAAGTGCTAGTTTTGCTACGATGTTGCCTTACAAATTAATTAGCAGTTAATCTTAATTTAATAAAACAAAATTAAAACCAATCCTCTTCTATCTAAAAAGATACTATAATTTGTATTTATCTAGCTAACATAAATTATCTTCAATTCATATAGATAATACAATTCTTATAGTAGTGAAATCAATATACTTTTTCCGGCTAATTAATGTCCTTTGCAAAGTGCACAATTTCAAAAGTAATTAATCTGAGGGCTTCAGGAGAGCGCTTCACATAGCCTTCAACAAGTGACAGCTAATGTGGACTGCTGCTGTCCAGTGGAAACAGCTCCAACAGCTGCCACTCAAAAGTGCCTTAACTGTCCTTACCCCCTCCCCGCAAAGTTTCCCACGGTGCTCCGCAAGCCTCTTATTGTTTATGACGATTTTTGTTTTTGTTATTGCCCCGTTATACTCTTACAAAGTGTACACCAGGCTTGGTCAGAAGTTGGAAATGGAAAAGAGAGTCAGAACTCAAGCAAAAGTATACCTAAAGGTAATTACAGTTATTACAAACAGTCTTTGTACGTTATCATGTGGTATTTTTTTTATTTTTTTGTTCGATAAATCTTAGTCACTCCGTCTGCTTGTCTTATTTATTTTAGATGGATTATATTTTTATTTAACACTATCAGACATCATACTCTAATAGATATCGTTGAAATGTAAACGATCCTTTTGTAATTAAATATATGGATATATATAATAAGAAGGGGTCTCTCTAGTGTCATTCTTTGTTGTTTTCTTGATTTACAACTTCTTATTTTATACTTCACTACTTCCCGGGCATACATATAGACATAGAGACATGTACTACTCTGTGCTAGATATAGGCATTACAACTACTGTTGTCAAGCTTTAGTCTATTTGTTAATAATACTCTATAATCATATATTCCAATGATACCACCGAATATTTTTAACTCTTCAATAGCACTAGTTCTATATTATATTTGTATAGTAGTATAGCGTAAGTAGATCGGTCTAACCTTCTGTTAGCAAGTTGCAAGAGCATTAAGCTGTGAGGTCTTTGAAGCTTATTCCTGTTTCATTTTGCTTTTTGCTGTGTGTTGTTTTCTTCGGCCAGCCAAGTTATAAGTTAAGCATCGCTGTGGGACCAAACTGGCAAATCTTTGCTCTCTCTCTTTACCTACCTCCCACCCTACGTCTAGCTACCACCTCCACGTTCCACAAACTTTTTCGATTGTCCTCCGTCTACCTCGGACAAAGACAAAAAAGACAAAGACAAAGAAACAGAAACAGAGACAAAGACAAAGACAGAGACAGAGACTAATGAAGATGGCGTCGCTTTCGCATTCGTTTTCGAATTTCTCATTCTCATTCACATTCTCATTCACATTCGCATTCTGATTCGCATTCTGATTCTGCTTCGGATTCGGATTCGTGGCCAGGACAAATATTTTCAATAAGCTCCGCGTCGCTGTAACAAAGTGCGCACTGATTGGAAAATCAGCAGTTGAAAATTGCCAAAAGCGAGGAGCGCCCAGCAGAGTGGAGGGTGCACCGGGTAAGCTGGGCGGGCAGGGATGGACAAATACAATATTTCAGGGATTCAGCCGCATGTTGTCAACTTGTTGTTGGTACTGCCAGCTGGCAAACGCATAAATTTCATGGCAATTCGAGCGGCTCTGCGCACCTCGAATGTACCTACAGAGAAGCATAAATACGTATACACACAGATGGAGAGGGTATACAATATTGCCGGTCATATATTTGGTTTTAAGGCATTTTACGCATGCCAAAAAATTTAAATCACATAAATTTCTATTGGATTTCCGTGGCAAAGCCCGGAGCCAGCACATTCAGAGGGGGCTTTCGTTTTGCATACGCAACGCTTTAAACTGCAGTTAACTATATGGCTAGGGGGCGGGGCAGGAGGCTGGGCGAATTAAAAGCCCTGGCCGATTCGAGTAGCACATGCAATTTGCTTTTTCGACTTATTTATTTGGCTTTATTGGAGATACAGTATTAATTGAATTGTCAGCGCATTGAGCAGGGGTATCGAACAAATTCGAGTATATTGAAATAATCAAGCGAATATATTTGGGGAAATTTATGGTAGTCCGAGGGTGAATGACAGAACAGTTAACATGTTGTTTCGAATCACGAGTGAGCCTTTGTTATTACCTATACAATGTTATTTGTATTTAACTCAAATGAAAAAATACTCAAATCTGGCATTTTTCAAGGTCAAATTTGATAATTGAAAAATTAGAACTTTTTATTTATATACTAATCACTCACTGAAAATGAATAAAAAGAATATTTGCTTCGTAAAAACGTATATATATATATATATATATAACAGGCTGAAGGCGGCGCGATTACACAAAGTATATATATTCTTGATCAGCATGGATCTTGGTATGTCCGTATTTCCGTCCATCCGTACGTCTGTCTGTTTATATATTTCCTTGCCTATCTGTGAAGTTAGCCAATATAATTTTTTTTTTAAATATTAAGCTTAGTAAAAACTTCAGTTTTTTTTAAAGTTAGTAACCCTAAGATATCGAACTTCATTATAATATGGATATGACTTATGACTTCCCTCGATATTTTCATTCATTTAATGTTGCTATATATATTCCAAGATGTGAAATAAATCCCGGTGTATGTTTTCCGATTGATTTGGCACAACAATTTGGCTTAAAAGTTCAGACCACACATACAGACACACTCACGCATGTATACATGCACACAAACTTACTTATCGCCCCTTGGCGGTTGTGCTGCGCGTTTTGTCCCAGCACTGCACAAGTTTCAGTGGCAGCAGCCGTAGCAGCAGCAGGAGCAGCAGTAGCCGCAACAACAACAACAGGTTCAGCAACTTGGCACCCACTGTGTCTGCGGAGGCAGGCAAAGTTTTGCCCCTGTGGGAGCTGGCACTGACGCCTGCAGGTAAAGCGGATAATACACGTTGAGGGGCGGCGGGGCCGACTTTGGCTTCCGCTTGACGACGCCGTCAAGTTGCTCCAACTGCACGCATAACTTTCAAGGCCGCCAGGAGGAAGAGGGGGGAGGGGCTGGTGGGTAAGCGCGGACCATGGCAGGCAGCTGCACTGTCAGAAAAACAAGTTTTAGTTACGCGCTCTGCACTTCCGTGGCGCCATGTGAACTTTACATCTGCCTTGGCTGCCTTAGATTGGATTTCGAGTTCTCGTCTCGTAATCTTGCCCCAGTTCGGTGAGGGGCACCTGTAGGGTGCGGCGAGACATGAGTCAGGGCTGCCGCCACTAAACTTTGCAAATAAGCATTTTTTATATGTGTATGCCCAACCACCTAAGCGCCCCTGCCCGCTCGCGCTACCCATCCCCATTTATCAGAACGGCAGGCTCTCATTTCCCGCTCGTCGCTAGATCGTAAAAGAGAAACTTAGTGCCTGCGCCTAAATAACCGTAAACAGCACTCGTGGGCCTCCAGACAACGCGCCAACAAGAGAGAGAGCCAAACTTGATAGGCATAAATTTGCTGTAATTTAACGCATTCAATTACAAAAAGAACCAGAAAAAAACAACTTGTGAGCGCCTTGCGACTTACTTAAAAATGTCATAAAAAAGAAAACAACAAAGAGACCCATAAACGACAGTACTCGACAATGGGAAGCTACAGCGCGGAAAATATCCAGGCAAATATACGGCACCGCCGACCTCGAAACACCCAGTAAAATTCAAAATAAAATTAAAGAAAACAGACTAACAGACCCCAAACGATTGCATTGCTGTTATGCTAAACGACATTCGTCATTGATTTTTGCAAAAAGTTGCTTGTAAAATTTCGAAATTTTCTCAATTTTTAGTATCGTGCGAGTATCGAGTATTTTCCAAAAAAGTCTAGAAATATATTTTGATCATTTCAAAGACTTTTCAATTCAATTGAAAATATAATTCTGGCCATACATCTGTTATGTCACAGTCACAGTTTTAATTTATCGAACTAAACATAACTAAACATATATTTTTAAATGTACATGGATGTCATTGTAAATTTGTATGTTTAGGCCACTGTTTTATATATACGATGTGGTTGCTTAATTGAAGCTTATGAAGTAAGAGAGAAGGGTAGAAATTATAAAATCACACAGAAAGTGATTAAAAAACAGGTAGCAGCAAGAAAAGATAAAATAAAGAGATAAACAGCAGACACTTACTGAATTATAGCTGCCTACATCTCTTCTTTCTCAATTTTTGTCTTGCCTCTGTAACTTAACAGAATTTAAATGTTAACAGCACTCTGTTCCTCCACTTCAAACCTTCTGCACTTTCGCGCGAGCGCAGATAATCTAAAGCATACTCAAATGGCGCACTGTATAGTGATTTATTTGCTTTCTAATATCATTTTAAATGCTCTGAATAAATTAAATACAAAATTAAAATCCGCACAATTCTCAGCTGTTTGCCAGCCACTCGATGGATACACTAAAAGCGTTTAACAAGAAGAGGTGAAAACAAAAAGCCAAAAACGAAAAACGAGAAAACGAAAAAAGGTAGAAATAATTGCGCCCAAGGCGACTACAAAGCGAATTACAAACAGAGCCCAAAGGCGCGCACAGGCAGCCCCGCGTCGCCACGGCGCCTTAATGTATGCAACGCCAGCGTCAGCCTAAATGAATGCGAGTGTGTGTGTAAAGACTCTCGCTCTCTAACTGCCTCTCTGTGAGTGTGTATCTGTGTGTGTGTGTATGTGTGCGTGCAGACAACCCAATTGACTTACAAGCTACGTTTTCTACCTACTGAATGGAAAACATAACAAGTAAAGAAAGTTACATTCGGCCGCACTTGACTGTTAGATACCTTTCACCCAATTTAGCGCTTGTAACTTAATTCCATTTGATAGAGTTTTCCGCTTCATCGTTGCCACTTGTTTGTAACTATAATTTTGTTTTTTTGGTCCGATGAAGATACAAGTTTTAGCAAATGTCAAAAGAATAATTTTCAAATATTTTAAATCTTTCCCTGACATCCATATTCAACCAAAAATATTGATTTTCGAAGGCGGTATGCATGCCACTCTGAGTTTAAATATAATTTTAGCTGTATATGCTATACCGGAATCTTTCTGCTACATTTTTTACATGTCTATAGACCTGATAATAGCCGAGCTCTGTGTGCTCATACAGGAAGACAGATAAAATTTGTCATTTTAAAGACAACGGACAGACAAACGGACAAACAAACAAACGGACAGACAAGCATGGCTACATCGAGTCGGCTTATGAAGCTGTTACTGTGTATGGTCTGTCACGCCTTCTTCTGTCAGTTAAAAGCATTTGCACAAAGCTAATATACCGTTTTTATTCATTTAAAATGGGTGCAAGGTATAAAAAACATGCAAATTTCGTGATGCCTTTGTGTTGCTGTCGTGCGGCGATTTGCATAGCGCCCAGGCAACCGCTATAGCTTCTACAGGGCTCCAGCTTCTGTCTCCATGGCGACATTAACAGTTGGCAGCAGGCAGAAGAGGATGAGGACGGGGATATCAGGTTTAGTCGGTCAGGTGAGCCGAGACGCGCCGCGCCGGCCGACCCAATGACTGACTTTGCCAAACGGCCTGGCCTGGCATTGAGTTACTTTCACGCACACACACACATATAAGCTCTCACACACACATACACGCACACACGCCCACCGAAGCGTGTTACAAATCTCTGGAATGAGCAGCGCGGCATCCAGGCGGCACGTAACGCTTTTCAAGGATATACTGGGATGCGCATGTTTATTCCCGTTTTTCTGGTCCGCCTTTACGCTCAATTCCAGTGAGCGTGAGTGAGAGACGCGCTGAGTGGTGAGCGAAGAGCGGAGAGCGGAGAGCGGCGAGTGCGTCTCTTTCACTCAAAGCTGCGTGGGTTCATTCAATAGATTCTCCCTGCACTTCGTATACACACACACACGCACACACGCGCGCGCGCATATTTATATAAATTTGCCCATATACAGCTACAGATATACACAAGTATATATGTGTATACATTAAGTGTATGTGTGCGTGTGTATTGGGATTTGGGCAGCATCAAGTGTGTGTATTTCTGTGTGTTGAGCTTATAATTGACAGACAGTTGAATTTTTCATGCGCCTGCTGTCTGACCAGCATCTCGTACCACTGTGCAGCCGTCGACTGGCAACTGGCGAGCATTTTCGACATTGCAAGTTGTGCGAAGCACGTTGCACGCTACACGCTGCACGAAGCACGTTGCACGCTGTAAAGTGCGTTACCATGTTGCAGGTCGCTGCTTCACAGCTCCCCCTAACTAGCCACGCCTCTACCCGTTTAATTGTGCCCAAAACGGCCACGTTTTAATTAAGAAATATGCACTGACTCTGCCACACTGTGTGCCACACTGTGTGGCAGGCGGACGAGTCCATCAACAGCTGAGAGCGCAAAACCCCAGCCCAAGCCCTAACTTGAGCGCAATTGTCACGGCGCTCCGCAAGCATGTCAAGGATGCCGTCGGCAGCTCGAAAGGCTTGCCAGAAAGAGGCTGAGAGTGAGGGGGTAGAGCGGGGGCAGAGGTCGCGCGGCATGCACCTGGCCCGGCTCGACCCGGCTCTATGTGTGAGTGCCCCACTAACTAAAAGCCAAATGGCGTTTGTCATATCAGCTGCTCGTTAGCCATATGAAGTGCAGCACATGACCAAGGTGGAGGCGGGGTAGCTGTGGCTGCGGAGGGGTAAGGAGAGGAGCGGTGCTGGCAGTCAGGCAGTCTCTTCATCTAATCGACATAACTGTGGCGGCGGCGGCGCCGCTGCTGTCGTCGTCTGACTAAGTGCCAAACAATGATGAGCACAAAATGTTGTCGCCTGCCACCGCAGCTGACTCAGCCGCCGCCTCAAACCCGGTAGCAGCTCAGCTCCCACGCGCCACCCTCTCCGGCAAGTGAAAAGGAGGCTCCAGCTGCAGTTGTGTCGCAGCGAGGCAGGAAATTATTATGTCTGCTTAAATGAAATTCAGCTAAATGATGAGATGAGCAGCGGAATGAGGAAGGAAAAGTAGTGTGTAAGGAAGGAGCAGTAGACAAAGAAGAAGGAAAGCCGTTATGAATGAAAGCTGTACGTAATTAGGAGAAAAAGCTGAAGGTCTACATTTCAGATTAAGATCTAAAATTGATGAAAATAAAAACGTATTCGTATAGATGATAAAACAAAGGTTAGATAATTGAGAAGACTATTCTACATTACCATATACCCTAAGGCAGTCGATATGCTAGGTGCATTGTTCGATTGCTTAATGGTATAAAATAAAGACTATTATATATTATATACACTGCCGCTCAACTGAATAGGTTCATTATCTCAGTGGTAGAAATTTATCTATAATTCCTAAACCAGTTTTCCGATTTAAATAATTTATATATATTTGTATATAAAAATGCTATAGGCATTTATAAATAGCATAAGTATCTAAATTAAATTTATATAAATAAAAATATAAATATAAATATAATATTATATTGATATTTATATTATATCGATGCCATTTGATTTCTGTGCGTAGTTTATATAAGGACATTGGAAACATATTGAATGATTAAATAATTTATAAAAATGAAAGTATGAAATTTAATCAATTTTTTTATATTGGTTAAATATAGCAACTTAAAAAGCTCGACACAAACTTTATAAGTATTAACATTAAAAATGTATTTAATATAATATAATATATCGTGTATAATTATTAATATTATTAATATAAATTAAAGCCATAAAGCTTATGCCAAAGCTGAGATCAAGTCTAGGGCCAAATTTATGACCAAATCTAGGATCAAAACTAATATCTCTAATATCTCAAATCTCTGCTTTCATAATGCATATAGCATTATTATATTTATTTATTAATTTTTAGTATATTATTTTATTCATCTTATCTCATTATCTTAGTTCCTGCATAGCTGCTAAGTCTGTTTAAATATGCTTTACTTGAAATTGCAAGGCTTGAGGATCCTTTGCGTGACAAATTAATATCCCATTAGTTATAGGCACTAACTATGTATGCATACACATCATCTGAATACTTCGGCTAAATTTACATGCGTAACATCGTACTGAATATATGTAAATAGTGACGGAATCGTTGGATTGTTCCAGGAATATGGAAAAAACGTTAACTGAAATTCAATTTCAATGACGCTCAAATAGTTGTTGTTTCCCCTTTTATCTCTTGCGTTATTTATTTAACAATTTCAATATGAAAATAAAACAATAAATTTTGAACAGTTTGCAGTAGCTTTTTGTGATGAATCCCATATCTTGGGGTCATTCATCAACTGTACCGGAATATATATATAAATATATATGCATGTATATGCTGAGATATGCTTCATATCTATCAGACTTTGCGCTGTTATTTATGATGCTCAACCAGTCTCCCCCTTTGCCTTTCTCTTCCTGTCTCCCACTCTGGTCTGTCTCTCTCTCTCTCTCTCTTTCTCTCAGATTCTCTGCCTGTCTTCGCCCTCTCTGTCTTCTGTAGCGACATTGTCCATTAACCAAATAGACACTGCTTCACCCACACATACACTCACACACACATCTACACGTGCCCCTCAGGTGCAGTTTCACACATGTACGTGTTGCTGTGCGTGTGCGTGCGAGCAGCGCTGCGCTGCGCCGCACCTTGGCCCCTTAATGTATGCAATAAAGCTCAAGTGTGGCGCCGAGCTTGTGGCACGAAAGGGCGACAAGCGGTGGCAGGGGGCGGACAGTGGGAGAAACAACTGGTTTTTCATTTTTGGGGGGCGGGGTGTGAGCGGACAAGCTAACCTTCACTTTCGCTGCATATGCAACATTGTTGCAACAATTGCATTGTTGACTCCCGGGCGACTACTGCCCCGCTGCTGCTGTTGCCGGCAAGGAGAGTGTGGGGGAGGGTCACCTCTCTGGCATAGTCCTTGTTGTAATTACATATTGTTTTACTCGTGTTGAGGTTTTTTGTTCGACGACCTTTTTAAGCAGCAGCGTGGCACGTTTCTCAGTAGTCTGCAGCTGTTGTTGTTGTTGCTGCTGCTGTTGCTGCTGCTGTGGTTGTCGCTCTCGTTGTCGTCGTTGCTTATGCAAGTGGCACTGTGGGGCGTTGTGTGTGTTAAATAAAATTCATGCGTGATTTTTATTGTTGCTTTGTGTGCGCATAAAGTAATGTTCATGCCTGTCTGTGTATGCATGAGCTTTAAATGTGTGTGTGTGTGTGTGTGTGTGTGTGTGTGTGTGTGTGTGTGTGTGTGTGTGGCAGCAACAAGTTACATGTCATTGAATTGTGTGCATACGTGTGTGCATGTGTGTGTCTCGCCTTCCGTTCATATTGTAAACTTTATTGAATTTCTAGCGCTTTATTGTGTGTAAAATTTATCGTTTCAATTATTCAAAAGGGGAGCAGCAACTACAACAACAACGACGTGCGCAAATGTTTTTCAACACGCATGCGATTCTCAGATGAAATCGTCTGACTCGTACATATACATATATATCAGATATTCTGTATATTTTATGGGGCGCCCAGCGCAGCAACCTTGACTCGACAGCAAAACTCGAGCTGGCCGAGATCCTCTGCTAACTGCATTGACTTTGACATTTATGGACCAAGCCACACACACATGCACAGCCGCACAGACATACACATTTGCTATCTCTCAGCGCAAAGGTCCCTGGAATTCTCGATTCCAATTCGAATTCGTATGTCCCCCAGGGCTGGCTGTGGCACGTTGCGTATACGTAATTTGCGCAGGTAACAAGTAAATGGAATTGTAATGTGAATATGTGAATGAGCATGTGAATAGATGAGATACAAATGCCGGGGCCAGCTGCAGCAGCTGGCTATAAATCCACTGAAAGCTTAACTTATGCCATAAAGTCATGGAAATATGTCGGGTTTGATCGCAACTTATTGAATGGACTTTCCGCTGAAGTGAAGGCTTTCAACTTTTATTTATTCTTATCGCAAACACTAAATAACGTTAGAAAATATTCGACCCGAATACCAGTATTCGATTCAATTACTTATAATATTCTGTTACAATTTCCAAAATTACCTGCGCTAATTTAATTATTTAACTGTGATTTTCGCTGTGTTTCGAATTAATTTTCTGTGTGATTAATTAACTAATTGGCCGAATTCGCATTGCTTAATTGAAATGCTACGACTATAGACTAACTATGGAAAAGAAAGCTCAGCTAACACACAATGCGAGTGTCGTGAGCGTGAAAATGGGTCAAGGTTAAATTAGGTCAACTCGCGTGCAGCTTGTTGAGTTGAATGCTTTTCCGAGTCGCCTCATTCATTCCTGCCACAGCGCGGCGCCCTCCACCCGTGTGGCCTTCAGCCGGAGCATTGACAGGAAACATTGTTGCTCAACTCGCTGTCAGGTAATAAGTAACTTAATTCTTAAAATACTACAACAGCGAAGCGTCAGACAGCATGCAGATGGTGCTGGGGATGGGGGCGTCAAATAATACAGATAATAGAGGAGAAGGGAAAACAGTTCGGTGTGCATAAATAAAAGTTTGCCAGCAAACTGGCAGTTGCTTATTTAATGAAGCGCACCGAGCTGAACTTTTATTTCGAATTCGTTTAATTTCTTGAAAAAGGAGAGACAGGGAAATTTCGCTTAAAAAAAGAAGTGGAAGAACACGAAAAATTTGTTAATGTCACCATTCCATTTTAATGTTATTTCGTAGAATAAACTTTTTAATCTGGAGTAATGCTAATTTTGAAGCACCTATTCGTATAACTACGTAGATTGAATTAGTAGTTAGCATACAACTAATTTAAGTTGTAAATAACAAAATTATTAACGGAATAATTAAAAAACAAGTAAGGAAAGCTACAGTCGAGCGCGCGCGACTGTAAGATACCATTTACCCTATTCGAAGAAATAATACAAAATAAAATAAATGGTATAAAAATATATTAAAAAAATATAAAAAAAAGCAATTTACATTAAGAAAAAAAAATCGCCCCGCGCCAGATTCGAACCCAAGAACTCTCACGAACTTTGTAACTTATGAATCGGACCTCTAACCACTAGACCACACAAGTTTACGTCATGCGATCGGCAAATTAGGCTTTTATTGACGCGGGCCCTCTACTGCGTCGATTTAACGTTTTGATTAGGAATCGCTAGCGCCCATAACTTTGTATGGGGAATTCGAACTCCTATAACTTCTTTGTAATTAAAAAATAAAAATTGAAGAAAGCTACAGTCGAGTGCACTCGACAGTAAGTTATAATTTACCTTTGGCTGATAAAAATAATTCTTAATATTAATTACTTTTATTCGAATTAATAACAACGCATCGCATATTTCCGAAATTAAATACACATGCATTGACGCTAATGGCACATGGCGACTGCACGCCGATTGTGCGTGCGCAGTCGGCGCAAGCATTGACGCCGAGCCTCTGCTCCGTCTCTGCTGCTGTATGCAAAACTTCTCGCGCCTAGGAACAGACCATGTGCTTCAGTGGTTTGTTGTGAGAGTTGTCAGCTCTTTAACTAAATGTCCCCGGTTCGAATCCAAACGCAGTCTTCTTTTTTTTGTATTGCTTAGAAAAAGTTTTTGGTTTTTTTTATTTTTTTTGCATAATATATTTTTCATATAGCGCAAAATTATTAAAAAAAAAAAAAAAATTGCCCAGCGCAGGATTCGAACCCGCGACCACACGCATCAGAAACTTGCGAGCCAACCATCAAGACCACACACAGTTACGCAGTGCGATCGGCAAAAAAAAAAAAAAAATTGCCCGTTGCTGGATTCGAACCCGCGACCACACGCACCAGAATCTTGCATGCAACCATCTAGACCACACACAGTTACGCGGAGCGATCGGCAAATGAGACTTTTATTGATGCCGGCCTTCTGCTGCGTCAGTTCAACATTCTAGTTGGAATTCTAAGCGCCCACAACTTTATATGGGAGATTCAAACTCCTATAACTTCTTTGTTTATTGTCCGATCGGATTGAAATTTATAGGGTAGATCTGTACTATGGTAAGCTACAAGAGTGTTATAAAAAATGTTTTGTTATTTCCCTACTTTTCTTAAAATTCAATAGTTTGGGGGCGGTGGGCGTGGCATCCAAAAGTTGAAAATCAAACATTCTTCGTAATGTTACCAGGCACCTTACTTTCAAATTTGGCGCTTCTAGCTTTTCTAGTTTTCTTTTAAACTATAAAAATGTGTTTTTTAGAGGCGGTGGGCGTGGCATCCAAAATTCTAAAATCCAACTTCTGCACAATGTTGCAAGACACTCTCCTACCAAATTTGGTGCGTTTATCTCTTTTCGTTATTGAATTATTTGGAAAAAATCGAAATACGCATTTATCGATTTGCGGAGGAGGTGGGCGTGGCACATCAAGTTTGAAATAAACTTCTTGTGTGTATTGAATACACGCACACTCCCACCAAGTCTGGTGCCTCTAGCTCTTTTAATAGCTGAGATCTGTGTGTTCATACAGACGGACAGACGGACAGACGGACAGACGGACAGACAGACGGACATGACCAAATCGACTCGGCTATTGATGCTGATCAAGAATATATATACTTTGTATGGTCTGCCACGCCTCCTTCTGCCTGTTACATACATTTGCACAAAGTTAATATACCATTTTTTACCCATTTTCAATGGGTAAATGGTATAATAATAAAAACAGGAGAAGAAAGCTGCAGTCGAGTGCTCTCGACAGTTAGATACCATTTACCTTAAGCATGTCTTAACACTTTTGGAACACGCCGACTGCTCGCTGACTGCACGACGACTGTGCGTGCGCAGCATTGACGCCGGGCTTCTGTGCTGTATGGGAAACTTCTCGCACTTATAACTTCTGTGTTTATTGTCTCATCCGATTTAAATTTATAGCGTTAGTTAATATCATTAACAGTTACAATATTAAAAAAACAAGAAGCGGGCAAAGTGTGACCCCCATTCGGGTCACATCTATAACTTCCCGATATGAGATGTATGTATGTGCTTTTTCTCTGAGCTTTGTGTCAAACATAAATTTTCTCGTCAACCAGTAGGTATAAGTAAAAATGTTATGAAACTTTTTTTTATAGAGAATATAATTTGCACACACAAATACACATATCTGTGTGTGTGTCTACGCGTGTGTGAGTATGTGTGTATCTGGGACGGGCAATGAGGGCGAGCGTGTCGCGATTTTTCAACTTTTTCCTACTTTTAAAACACCATTATCTCGTTAAGGGTTGAGAATTTTGAAAAATATCATATTACCTTTTTTGTAGAGAATTCAATTTCGGCTCGAAAAGTTTCTTACGACTTTCTTCAAAACCCCGTCGTTTACGAGATAGAGCCGAAAAAAGCAAAAAATACCCAAAAAATCGTGCTTTTTGGCGAATTATTAAAAAACTATAACATATAACCCTCTTAAACTCCTTTCAGACCTAGATGGCGGTGAAACGAATCTTTAAAAAAAAAAAAAGTTCAAATCGGTTCAGTAGTTTATGAGAAACCGCTGACACAAAAAAATCTCACATAAGAACATACGCACATACACACACACACACACACACACACACAGAACCCTCATTGAAAATGGGTCAGGGGGATGTGAAACGTCGAGAAACGTGAAAATTTCAAGGATCTGACACTCTTCAAAATCGGGGTCGTTACAATAACTTCCCTAGATCGGGAAGTTAAAAAATGTAATTTTTCTACTCTGCTTATAATTTGATTTATCGATTTACAAAATCTACTATATTTGATGCTTCTAGCTTTTCCTGTATTCTTGTAATTCAAAAAAATAGTTTTATAATGGCGGTGGGCGTGGCATCCTAAAGTCTAAAATCCAACTTCTGCATAATGTTGCAAGCAATCCTCCTACCAAAGCTTTAAGCTTTTATTGTTATTAAATTAATTGCAAAAAAAAATCAAAAACGCATTTATCGATTCGTGGAGGCTGTGGGCGTGGCACATCAAGTTTAAAATAAATTAGAAAATTCTGACTTGATTTCAACTCACTTGGTTTAAAAAATACCAAAATGGCTCTTTAAGATTCCAACAACAAAATTACAATAATGTCTGTCAAATATTTGCAATTTCAAGCCCCATTGAGTTCTTATTTCACATGAGATTTCGCGTATGCTCCTTTCTCTTTCGCTAGCAGCATCTGCATTGAACACGACATAGAAACACATTTCTGCTCCGATTTTAAAATGCTTTCAATTAAAAGGATCTGCAAGGCTCATTGACACCCGGCTCCATTCAAGCCTACTCCGGCCCGCTCCCCACCTTGTGTGTAATACAGTCTGTAGACAGGCCTGTGGGGCATCCCTGCTAGCAATCAGATTGCCATACACAACAATCCCCAGCTCGGCACAAGCCCGACACGACAATACAATTCTGATTGAACTGAGCAATAAGCTTGGGCTTCCTTTCAGCTCCACTTCCCATTCTCCAGCTTCTCTGTCGCTACCAAAAAAAAAGAAAAAGAAAAATAAAGAGATAGCATAGAGGAAGAAGGATTGCCTGCCGGAAACAGTGGAAAACTCATTGCAAGATTTTACTTTTTGTTGGTCTGACCTGCAGCAATTTGTTGTGTGTCTCTCTGTGTGCCAGGGCAAAATGTATACGCGATTGTTTGTCATATAGCAAGCTGCCATATACCATGTGTATATCTGTCTGTGGAGTGAAAAGGAACCAAATTATGTGCTCGCGCCCCTCCCCATGGTGCTCCTCCGTTCACTGGGGTCAAATGGCTGCAATCAAAAAATACGCTTGATTTTTTACATCCTTACCAAAAGCGCACTATCAATATTATGAGATTTCACAGCCTCTCGTGCTCGGCTCGACGACCCATCCAGGCCTGCCCCTCGTGCCCCACTGTGCCCCGCCTGATGACTTACACGTACACATATGTGCATATACATGTACACATGTGAGCCTGTGCCTGTAAGTGTGTGGCAAATATTGCAAATGTAATACGCTTGTCGGCGCCGTTGGCGGGCTCGGGCGGCAGGGGCACTTGCAACGTGTGCGCGCCCCTCCATTTGGGCTCTTCGCTGCAGCAATTCAACGTTTTTGCTACACTCAAGTAGACACTCGACGGGTTGAGCTATAAAAAAGCAAGTATGTAAATGTTTGCTGAAAGCCGGCCTGGGAAATACCCTGTAAGTGGCTCGAGCTTAGCTTCCTATATTGCTACAATTGCGCAATATTCGACTAGATAAGCTTCTACTCGTGGCCTGACAAAATAAAAAAATGCAAAAAAAAATATAGGAAGTTAAAGAAAATATTGCTAGGGTTTTATACAAGTGTGAGTTAAGTAAATACTGTCTTCAGTGAACGAAAAAGGTTGCCTGTATTAAACTAATTATGTTTTTCATGAGAGCCCGAGTTCAGGTCTCAAATTTACAGAGTATGCGGGCGTCCAGCTTTGCGGTAGGTGTAGGCATTTTAAAAATTGATTGTAAATACCGAAGGCAAAGGCGGCGAGTGCGAAATATTTCGCGCACGTTGAACCGTCAGGCGGGCCGACGGGTGGACGGATGGATGGACGGATGGACCGCATGACAGACTGACAGTCTGTCTGGTTGCATGTGAGCCTTGCGGGGTATGCATGCCCGCGTTTCGGTTTGTGGGTGTGTGTGTGTGTGTGTGTGCGTGTGGGAGCGTGCGAGCCTGTGTGTTTGTTGGCAATTTCCGCTTCTACATTTCCGTTCGTTTTGTCACGTAGTTTATGAATGAATTTAACGGCGACGGCGACGCCGACGTCGACGTCTATAAAGCTTGTTGATATGTTTTAATGAGCACTTCTTGCATGCACACGACTGCGAGTGGTTGGCACACATGAAACTAAAAAAGATTGAAAGCTGTCCCAGCGTCAGAGATAGAGAGCGAGCGACACATAGAGAGCGAGATAGGGAGAGAGAGTGTGTGAGAGGGAGGGGGAGAGTGAGTGGCACATTTGAAAAGACACCACAAGCTGTTCACTTGCTGGGACTCGCTCTGTGGGGAAAACTTTTTTAATTACATTTTTCATTTCCTGCCGACATTACGTATACGCAGTGCGGCCAATAAAAATAACCAAAATTGGCCATTGGCCGCCAGCCTAATGTCAATCGGTATCCATTGCCAGATTCGCCAGCTCCCGCTGCTGCTGCTTCTGCCTGGCTATAGACAACAATTTAGATATTGCTCTGTCAGCCAACTCTCTCCCTCTCACGCCTCCTCCTCACCCCCACTGCTTCTAACCAACTGTCCACTTTATCTGTGCTGCCTTGTTCTTTTGGGCAGGGTGACTAACTGTGCGACAGTCGGACAGACAGACGGACAGACAGTCGCACAGACAGATGGCTGTGGTCGTTGCCTAAGCCGAGCAATGGATACTAAATAGAACAGAGAACAGAGCAGCTGCAAAGCCCCGACACAACAATGCTGTCAATACGAAACCAATATGAAACCGGGCAATCTACACGCGAGCGTGGGCAGCACACTTGCGAGGGTTGTCAGAGCGGTAATTGGCACTGCTAAAAATATGCTGGGCAAGCTCTGAAGCAGCCCTCTGCAAATGCTGGAAGACTACTTGAGCTGCCCTACGGCAAGGCAGCTCTCACATGCTGCTGCTGCTGCTGCTGCTGCTGCTGTCATGTGTTATTGTTGTAGTTGCACTGCTCAAGCGAAAGCCTGACTGAACAACTCGACAGATGGAGAAGATCAGCGACGAGCTGAAGTCGCCTTGCCTGTTGGCCAGAGCGAAGCAAGCTGGAGCCGCAGTTGGAGTCGCAGGCGAAGCCGGAGCGATTTATGCGCTTGTGCTGCTAAGCTCGGCGCTGCCTCCCAGGACTGATGCCATTTTTCATATGAGTGCAAAATCTCAGCACAGTTTGCCAGATATATGGCCAGATATAGATGGCCAGCTCCTGTTTCTCTGTGCTTCTTGTGCACACAATAGAGGGGGGAACACTCGATGCTTGTCAATTTGCGGCTCTGTGGCAAATCCTCCAGGCAGCTTCAGCTCCTCCCACTATGTGGACCACCCGGCCGTTTGTCATATATTAATGTCGCTTAGATGCGGGCGGCCGAGGCGACTGTTTACTGCCTGCAGCCACTGTTGGCGAGCATGCGGGCCGCCGCCTGCACTTGAAGCAGGCGCAGGAAGGCAGGAGCAAGTGCAGCCCAAATTTATTTGCGTTTATCTTCGTGCCAAAAGTTTTCGGTTAACGTGTTTGCCATTGTCAACAACTTTTGTTGTGGTGCCAACAACTGACACGCCTCCGCCGCCCCCACGCCACTCCCAGCCTTCGCCTACATCCGGTGCAATTGCAATTGCTTTTGTCAAGTTTTGCGTTCGTCGCATCTGCTAAATTGTTTGTTTTGTTTGGCGCGTGCTGCTTTTGAGTAACTTTTTTTGCCGGGGTTCTGTCTCTCTTTTTTCGCAATTGCTCCTGGTTTTTTGTTGCATTTTTTGTGTCAGGTATACACAATGGCACGCCCCCAGTCATGCTGTCGCCCAGCTGCCTGTGTGGCGTTTGCTGTGCTGTGTGTGAGTATCAATATTTGACTTGTTGTATTGCAACGCAGCAAGAGCTGCACTTACGGCAATACCCCGTAGCTTAGTGACTCCATTAAGGTGTATTTTGACTGTCAGCTTGACGGCTGTGCACTCTGTTTAAGTCAGCAGAGACCTGCGTTTCGATCAATGTCGCTGTAATAGGGAAGTCGCTCTTGCACTACCAGGCATTTGATAGTCGGGTCAACCCTTTACACTTTCAACTTACTCAATATTTAAGTCATGCGTTAAATGCTTTTCCATTATCTACGGGTACCCCTGCCCCTTCGGCGCCCACGTCACAGTCAGGTCTTCTATTGTTGCCCTCACATTGCGCAAACAAAAATCAATTGCATTGAAATGGCAAATTTTGGTTTGCTTGCAGTATGCACGCTTGGCTTGCCTTAAATTTAATATAAATACTAAATACCAGAACGCCGAGATACGAAATGCCAAAGCACTGCAGCAGAGTCGAGCAACTTGCTAAATTGAATGCATTTGCGCTGCGCAAGGCAAGAAGCATGCAAATTACATTTGAGTAATTCTGGCAGGGTTGCCAAGTACTTCGCAGCAGCAGACTGTAAATTGTTGAGTTATGCGAAAACTTCCGAATGCGACACACACAATGCACACAATTTCTCTCAGTATTTAATTAGTCGGATTGAGAGGCAAAAGAGGGTGCTGGGGGTGTCTTAGATCAGGCAGCTGACTAGTTGGATTATGTATTTGACAAAGCAACTCTTAAGCTACAATTAAATTTGTAATAATAATGAAAAGGGGCTTAAATCTGGGATTATATTTTCTTGTTATTGGGGGAGTTCATTCCGCCTGTTAATATTGCTTGAATCCCTGCGAATATCAAAGCTGTGTTGGGATTAACTGAATTTCATATAATGAATGCAGACTTTGAGTTAATAAGTTGAAGCCAGAAGCCAATTTAAGTTATTTAAAATTTGTTTGCTCTTAATTATCTCATATTCACAACAGACTAACAGAGTTATACTATTGATTAACAGAGTGCGTAGAACTGTTGTGAACATACACGACATCATTACATAACAGCTTACGGCTTACTGTTAATTAACAGAGTACGCGAGCTTGTTTCTGCTGACATCAACTTTTTCGAGGTCGCTACCTTACAGTGTTCTGTAAAGGACTATCACAGCTAGCTTTTTTCCGCCAGAACTAGCTTTTTTAAAGATCGATTGTCTTATATAGTTGGTATCAGGAATTCAGTGCAATTTTAATTATTTTATAGAGTTTTATTTTATTTATTATTTTATTGAGTTCTTGTTCGTAGCGCAACAAGTTGAAATATAGTCATTTTCCCAGTTCAAATTTATACAGAATGCAGCTACTGCTACAGAGTTCTCCCATCCAACTGTGACCGGTACAAGCAATTTCTAGCTATATCAATTAGGAGTAACTATTTGATTCATTTTACTGAAAAATGGCGCAGATGAGCATATTACCCTAGGTACTCAACATACAAGTATTACACTTCAACTTTGGCATTTGCATATCTGGAGTTGAAGTAGTGCAGTCGTAATAGCAGCAATCCCCGACGAAGCGAGCACCATTGCTGAGCGCACATATGCGCGCTGCTGTCATTGGAATTTAGAGGCAACTTCACGCTCGACGCCATTAGCCGGGCTTAGAGCTATCAACGTACTGCGATAATAGACCATTCGCCATTAGGAAGTGGGGCATGCGCAATTGCGCGTTTGATATTGCCAATAAATGTTAAGTGTATTACCCTTTCCAAGCAGCACTCGCACACCCACACACTCGCACACTTTTACAGAGCTTTTGATACACCCCCAAAGAGACATATTCGTATTTAATCAGCTTTTTACCTCTTTCTCTCCCGATTATTTACAGGTAAGCGAACGCATGTTGTCATTTCGAGTGCAAGTGGAACTGGAAGTAGAAGTGAAAGAAGGCGCTACAAGTACAAGTTTCAAATAAAAGGCAAGATTTAAGACGGGTTGAGGGCGGGCACAGCTCTGAAAGACGTACCAAACTAATAAAAAAAAACCTTGACATAAACCTTAGAGATATGAGGAAAAAAGTATGCGCACATAACGCACAAAAGTCTAACAATAACAGAGGCGAAGGGGGCGGAACGCAGGCAATCTGCCTCAACTTTGGTAACAAGTTTTTGTTATTGTTTTCTGTGCGGCTCGTACATGTGTGCGTGTGTGTGAGAGCTTGACGTTTGGTGTTGCGCCCGCTTAGGCAGCTGTCAAAAATCAACGCAAACGTCAACGCTGAAAAGCGACAAAAACACAAGCCCCACAAATACACACACACACACGCACTCTCGCACACTCGCTCCCACGCACGCTTATAAAGTCAGTCTTTGGACACATGTTGAAAATGTCAAAAAGTAGGCAACATGTTGTGTGCAAGGCCTGTCGCCTCTCTGCCCTTTTTTCCTTTCCCTTCCCCTTGCTGTATTTAGATATTTTTTTATAAGTTCACAACGTTCACAAGTCCCGGCTGAGCCTTGCCCGAAAAAGGGCCAAGAAGGTCGTTTAGGCCAATGGCAAACCTTTAAAAGCTTTCGGCTCGTTTTGCAGTTTTTTTGCCAGCTGCCAACTATTTTGGCCAAGGCGCTCATTGATTTTTATGGGCCAACGCCTTTGACATGACAACAGACTTACAACGGTTAAGCCTTCCGTTCTTGCTGCTCCTCTTCATATCATTCACCCATTAAAAACAGCTCAAAATGGTATATTAGCTTTGTGCAAATGTGAATATGTAAGTGGCAGTAGGAAACATGACAGGCCATTCAATAAATTTTGGCAATGTCTGTCCGTATGTCCATCTTGAAAGGCAAATAATTATTTCACTTATTTTATAAACAAATAAATTTAATATTTGAAATGAATTTTCACTGAATTAAGTGAGTGGACGGTATTCAAAAGTCGAGTATACTCCTCACAACCTTTCTTTACTAGTTTTTATTAAAGAGTTGCCAGACTGTCAGAAAGGTTGAAGTCACAGGTTTAACGTTCAAAATATCAGACTTAGCTTCGACTCATGCCCAGTATATTGAAAATTCCCGAAGGAAGGCAGAGTAATCAATTAAAGTTTTAATTGAAATGCCGGAGGGCATGCAAAGTTCGTTGCAAGCTCAACCGAGAAACTGAGAGTGTCCCCTACTGGTTCGGCATTGTGTTGACTCTTTGATTATTTGGCTTTTAGTTGATTATAAAAAGGGGATGCTCACACATATATAGATACAAACACGGACACGCAGGCACACACCGTGTCCTGGACTACTACAAAGGACCACATTCCCACATAGCCGGAGACAGACAAAGGCACAAGGCGAACGGAACTGATGAGGCCAAAGGAACTGCGACGACAAAGGCTGTTGTGAAAGGCAACTCCTTTCAGAAGCTTCCTTTCTTTCTTTCTTCTCTCCCTACCTCTCTTTCTCTCTCTCTATATATATGTATATATATATATCTGTTAAGCTTAAAGCTGCCACGGACTTAAACTAAAAACGCATAAAATTCAAACTCAATAGGGGGCGGGGAGTTGGGGTACTGTTCAATTTTACGCACGTACGAGTTTGGCAGCAAAATCATAAAGAAAATTACATTGCAGAACTATCGGGGCAACGAGGCGTGGCATTCCCCACATCTCTGTCAAGCTGTTGTGCGTCTGCCCCAGCTTTAAACTTGACATAGTTTCAACAGCGCCAGGCCAAAGTTAATCATAGCAAAAACTTTGATTTCATTTAGGAAGAAACTCGTGAAACTCGTGAAACAAGAGAAACATCTCCAACATCTTCAACATCCGCAACAGACGCACTCGAATTGTTTGCTTGGGCGAGAGTTGCCAGGCTAAGGAGTGGGCGATAAGTTGGGAAACGACTGCCGAAAACGATAATAATGACAATGACAATTATGATATTGTGCCGCTGTTGGCGGGTGTGGCAGATTGTCGAGTGAATGACAACCCTGAATGAGACAGCAAATAATGAGGGCCAACTCAAAAGATGCTAATTCTGGCGAATGAAACTCACAGAATTGTTTTCACTAGCCATGGAGCTAGCACTAGGGTTGTATCAGAAGTAGTCGCAACTGCTGGAAGTACATGAAATCAATGTTTATAATTCGCAAATATACAAAGAATTTAATAATTTAAATATTATAAAATATCATTAGATAATGACAGGGTTCGTTGTTTTTTTCTTTTTATACTCAATATTATGAACTAAATTTTCATTTAAGTAGAACAAATTCGATTACTCATATTTTTTAATATTTAAATCAAGCACACTTGTAATCGGGTTTGATTTGATTTGGAATAATTAATTTATTCAATTAATTACTTTGAAGAAGTATTGTTCAATATGCTAAATGCTAAATGCTCTTGAATAATACAGAAAAATCCATTTTAAATTCTTCACTAATTAGTAAAGGTAAAAGTAATTAACAAACCTCATTGAAATGGGCAAGTGGTTAAAACTCTTGCCCCAGAGTGCCATAACAGAGTCCGACGACACGCATTAACATATGTAATAAAGCGAATGTTAACTTGACACTTAGCATAGCATCGACAGAGAGAGTGGGAGAAGGCCGCTGTTAAGCCGCAGTTGGTTAACATTTAAGTACAATTAATTTCAGTTTATGGTAAAACTCGCTGCTCGCGCCAAATGCTCGGCCAACTCTCGCTAGTTGCCAAAAACAAAATTTTGAGAATCATTTCGCCACAAATGTCTGAGCGAAAGTGAAAAGCTGCCACTCGCACTCGCAGTGGCACAAGCCTCCCGCTCCACACGCTCCTGCTGGCAGGCAGCATGCGCTGTCGAAAACAAAAAAGGCAGCAGCAGCAACAACAACAACAGCTGCGTCGACGTCGACGTTGCCTGAGATACAGCAGTAGCAGCGGCGACGGCGACGTCGAATTGGGTTAAGCAGCCTGCTGCGTGTGTGTATGGCAGTGGGTAGATGCGCGAGTGTGTGTGCGTGTGTGTACGAGTGCGAGTGTGTGCTTACCCCGACTAACTCAAATTCGATTGTAGCATGTAGCTTTGTGCCCTTGCCAAGTTAAACGCTGAAATGAGCAGTTGGGCGAGAGCAACAACAACAACAACAATAACAGCATCACAACTACAGCAGCAGCAACAAGGGCAGAAACAACAAAAGTAACAGCACACAACAAAATACACATAAATTATACTTTTTGCCTTCCACAGCAGTTACGTTGCGCTACGTTACGTTTGCCGTGGCGTTGCGTTGCGTAGCGTTGCGTTGTGTTCTATGGCAGGCTGAAGCGGCTTTTGTTTTCTATTTTTCTCTGTTGTTTTTCTCTTGCATTTAAATTAAGTCTAAATGCCGACAAGCGATTCTTGTTGTTGTCCTGCTGTTGTCTCGTCTCCTGTTGTTGCTGTACTACGCTAGAGCTGGCAAATACGCACAGAAATGTTGCTTTAAAAGGCGTAAGAATACATTTAATGTATTTTATGGGAAAAGTATGAGTGTGGGCGGTTGGTTTGTCCTCTATAACAGCCAGTAAAATACTTACGTAATTGTACCAATAAAAATTTAATTACTCGAATAATTTTTCGCCTGAGCTAAGCAGATAAATTGTCGGGCTAGCAAAATTAATGTTACACGCAGAGACTGTATTTATGCTATTTAATATGTTAATTAGCATGACTTTTGCTTCTGTAATGTTATTTTATATGTTAATTAACATTGAATTTCAGTGCTCCGCACAGTGCTCACCAGATGTAAATGGCACACAATTAGGGATGGCACCACGAATCAAATAATTGCTTATAAACGTTTTCAAACCTTGCAAAGCTTATTTATTATTGAGTCTGCATATTATTTTGCCCCTCTGCCTCTGTAAAGGTGTTGATCTCAGCAAATTTGGGAAGTAGAACCTGTAACAATAACAATGTCAATAATCTGCACAGTAAGTCAATGGTAGCAGTCAAGTTACTTATAACAATAAAGAGCCCCGAAAAAGAACACAATTTTATTTCATTACAATTTCCGATTAGAAGTTTTACTTGATAAACTATATAACAAACAAAAAGTATTTATTAAATACTTAATTTTTATTTAGTTTCATTAATTGAAGTAAAATTAATCATTTAGCTATTTTTACTATATCATCATCTTATGAAGCTTAAACATATTTGAATGCAACCTAAATTTGAACTACACCATTGCGTTTATTTGCACTCAAAATTTCAATTTGCCAGCTTTGCCTTCTGAGTCTCATTTCTAGGGGGCCATCATACAAATTTTGTGCAGCATTGTATTGACATTTCCCCAGCGAGGGGTGGCTGGGTACGCGGGTGTTCGGTTGGTCTGATGTATTTATTTACAATTTAAGCGAAATGCTCGCATGCTGCAATGCCTTGCGAGTGGGGGACTGCGGCATGGCCTGGCAGTGACTCCGCTTGTTGCATGCTTCGCGCACATTTACTGCACGTCCCGCCCTGCTGCTTGCTCTTTCGCCTCGCAAATGTCGAAGTGTAATTTATGGCCCCCGGCCGCGGCAGTAAACTTAATGCCCCTCCAACAGTTCGCTCCGTTTCGTTGCATGTTGTAAAAACTTTTAAAACTGACCCTCATCATAATTGAAATGCTCTAAAAACAAAACGCTGCAAAAATCTTTTTAATGAAAATCCACCAGAACACACACACACACACACACACACCCACTGTTACACAAAATGGCCGCGGCACATGGCAGCCATTTGGGGGCCAGAGCAAAGCCAATACACTCAGTCAATATAAATGATATCCAAATATGAACTAAGCCAGCGGCTTTCCACTGTACTCGTGTTGGCTGCATGCAAATGCGACTGTGGCTTATGCAAATCACAGTGGGGTCTAAACACTCCAAGGATTGTTGCTTAGTTTATAATCAAGCCAGAACTGAATATAAATATTTATGCAATGACGGTGAAAGCTCTACAAATTATTTTAGTTGCTTTGATATATCCGTATATAGTATAGTTGTTGCTATTGGTAGAAGCTGTTCCAAGTTGTAAAATTGGACTTCCGTTTTTTCAAGTGTACAATCAAAATGGCAATGGATGGTAGCGTATAAAATTCTAGATTAACTTTCAAACTATTCGAGGAGTTATAACTCCAATACACATAAATTAGAGCTCGCTTGTAAATGATTACTTCTACAACAGTAACTCAACAACATGAACGCAATATGTGCATATACCAAGCCCCAAAAAATTACATATATAAAATTTGATTATTCTAAAGATTATGCACTATTATACTCATACATATGCTAACATTACACGAGGCTGCTGGGATCGACCTGGTTTTCTATTAACTAGTTATGTTACATTTAACTAACAGCCACTGTGCGGCTAACAGTTGTGATTCTCAGATATGTACATAACATTTAACTACGCTATTTAAAAGATAACATAGAATTTAGGTTAACATTGAGAGAGACTGTAAGCGTCTGCTTTCAATTAACAGACTTGCTGTACCATTAACAGAATGCTACGCACAGTGGGATGACATGACTATACAGACTTCTGCCTTTTTCAATATTGGAAGGAGGTACTGCACTAAACGTCTTGCAGCAGGAAAAAAGAATTTAAAACAAAGTTGTTTTCAAATATGCCACTGTACTTGGCAACATAATACCAATCTCTTAAACTCCGGCAGTATATTGGCACAATGATTTGCCATAAAAAGCAGAGCCAAATTTTTATGTGGAAACTATTACAGCAGCTGCACTACAGTTTATAGTTCTTGCTGCCTAGTTGGAGCGCATAATGGAGCTCATGAATTTAGCATATTTATTTCGCGAGCTCTGCGATTGCCTACAAGAAGTAGAGGGAACTGTGAGGGGCAGAGAGAGAGGGACAGAGGGTGGGCTGCTCAGCGTGTGGCACGTCCGAAGCACTTGGAATTAAGCTAATTGCCCGTTGAGCTCGACTCGCTCGATTCAGAGGCAAAGGCAAGTAAATGAGAATACAGCAATTTGCTCAAGGGGCTACAGTAACTGTAACCGTCCCCTCGCTCCGTTAGTACACTGAAGTTCGGCCAGCATGCGCCCCTCTAAAATGCCAACAATTATTTAACTGTAAATAATTCATAAATATTTCATCACTTGCATGTCAAACATTTTGCGAGTGCCAGTCGCAAAAACTGTTCATTTAAATTTTAATTGCTTTATAAATGCTTAAAAGTCCTTGAACCTTTGCGCAAGAGTAAAAGTGCTAGAAGAACCCCCCACGCCCAAGCATGCCTACGTACACCCTTCATCCCTGACAAGCTGCCCTTGCAGCTCGTTTGAAGCCTTTCGAAGAACATACACAGAAAGTGCCGAAAAAAGTTATATTAATAAAATTTTCACGCGCAGCAAACAACAACGAAAAAACACGCACACACACATAATATAAAGCTGAGGAGAAGACAAACAACAAGGGGCTGGGAGAGGGGCAACAGCAGCAGGCTATTTAGCTACAGCTACAGCTGTAGCCTGCGGCCGTAGCACAGGAAGGACGTCGCCTTCATCCTTGCATCGCCGCCAAACAATGAATGTGCCACACAGCGATTGTCTCTGTGTGTGTGAGCCGGCTCGCTGTGTATGTGTGTGTGCTTGTGTGTGAGAGTTTCATAGCTTATACCAAATGATGTCCGGTAGGTATACTTGAGAAATTTTTAAGTGTGCGCAACACTTTCACTGCCTCCACCCACCCAAACGAGCGAGGGCCAGTCGAGCGAGGAGGGTTTAGGTTGAACAGCATAGGGACGGGGGCAGGGGGGTCTACTGACACCGGAACGACGCTGGCAACGAGCTTTCCTCTCACAGCGAAGATACAACGCATGGGAGCAGTTGCAGAAGTACTGGGAAAAGCGCTCTACTGCTTCAGCGATGCTGGCGAGGAATCTGTTTATCGAGGAAGCATCTGCCCGGAATGAATGCTGAGCAGAAGGAATGCTTAAGAAAAATGTATTATTTAAATTGAATTGAAATTTCGTGATTATAGTAGAAAATTCAAATTTAATGGTAAAAAAGTTCAAAATGAAATGAGTTAATATAAAATAATTTTTTTATGTTCTACTTTAACCAGATCGATTATAGTAAAAACTATAATAATGAATGTAATGTTTTTTATTATGTTAATATGTTGAGACAGTGGGCAAATTAATTATTTAACTATGTTTGAAATGTTAAACAGATGTGAAAGAAAACGTTATCAAATGAAAGTATTTTTTAATGGCGAAATATTATATTAAAACAAGTAAGGAAAGCTACAGTCGAGCGCGCGCGACTGTAAGATACCATTTACCCTATTCGAAGAAATAATACAAAATAAAATAAATGGTATAAAAATAAAAAAAAAGCAATTTACAATTAAGAAAAAAAAATCGCCCCGCGCCAGATTCGAACCCAAGAACTCTCACGAACCTTGTAACTTACGAGTCGGACCTCTAACCACTAGACCACACAAGTTTACGCCATGCAATCGGCAAATTAGGCTTTTATTGACGCGGGCCCTCTACTGCGTCGATTTAACGTTTTGGTTAGGAATCGCTAGCGCCCATAACTTTGTATGGGGAATTCGAACTCCTATAACTTCTTTGTTATTAAAAAAAAAATTGAAGAAAGCTACAGTCGAGTGCACTCGACAGTAAGTTATAATTTACCTTTGGCTGCTAAAAATAATTCTTAATATTAATTACTTTTATTCGAATTAATAACAACGCATCGCATATTTCCGAAATTAAATACACATGCATTGACGCTAATGGCACATGCCGACTGCACGCCGATTGTGCGTGCGCAGTCGGCGCAAGCATTGAAGCCGAGCCTCTGCTCCGTCTCTGCTGCTGTATGCAAAACTCGCGCCTAGGAACAGACCATTTGCTTCAGTGATTTGTTGTGAGAGTTGTCAGCTCTATAACTAAATGTCCCCGGTTCGAATCCCAGCGCAGTCTTCTTTTTTTTGTATTGCTTAGAAAAAGTTTTTGTTTTTATTTTTTTTTTTTGCATAATATTCTTTTCATATAGCGCAAAATTATTAAAAAAAAAAAAAATTGCCCAGCGCAGGATTCGAACCCGCGACCTCACGCATCAGAAACTTGCGAGCCAACCATCAAGACCACACACAGTTACGCAGTGCGATCGGCAAAAAAAAAAAAATTGCCCGTTGCTGGATTCGAACCCCCGACCACACGCACCAGAATCTTGCATGCAACCATCTAGACCACACACAGTTACGCGGAGCGATCGGCAAATGAGACTTTTATTGATGCCGGCCTTCTGCTGCGTCAGTTCAACATTCTAGTTGGAATTCTAAGCGCCCACAACTTTATATGGGAGATTCAAACTCCTATAACTTCTTTGTTTATTGTCCGATCGGATTGAAATTTATAGGGTAGATCTGTACTATGGTAAGCTACAAGAGTGTTATAAAAAATGTTTTGTTATTTCCCTACTTTTCTTAAAATTCAATAGTTTGGGGGCGGTGGGCGTGGCATCCAAAAGTTGAAAATCAAACATTCTTTGCAATGTTACCAGGCACCTTACTTCCAAATTTGGCGCTTCTAGCTTTTCTAGTTTTCTTTTAAACTATAAAAATGTGTTTTTTAGAGGCGGTGGGCGTGGCATCCAAAATTCTAAAATCCAACTTCTGCATAATGTTGCAAGACACCCTCCTACCAAATTTGGTGCGTTTATCTCTTTTCGTTATTGAATTATTTGGAAAAAATCGAAATACGCATTTATCGATTTGCGGAGGCGGTGGGCGTGGCACATCAAGTTTGAAATAAACTTCTTGTGTGTATTGAATACACGCACACTCCCACCAAGTCTGGTGCCTCTAGCTCTTTTAATAGCTGAGATCTGTGTGTTCATACAGACGGACAGACGGACAGACGGACAGACGGACAGACGGACAGACAGACGGACATGACCAAATCGACTCGGCTATTGATGCTGATCAAGAATATATATACTTTGTATGGTCTGCCACGCCTCCTTCTGCCTGTTACATACATTTGCACAAAGTTAATATACCATTTTTTACCCATTTTCAATGGGTAAATGGTATAAATATATGGAAGAAAGGTTCGGAAAAAAATTAAATTATACAAATTATTCAAATTTTTAATTTAAAAACGAATTAAAAATCTGAAAAAATTATGGATCGAATTGCCCTGAAAAGTATGCTATAGTTTTGAATTCCGTGATAACTTTTTGCTTATAGCTCAGATTCTTTGCTCTCTTTTTCTAGTTTTATTTCTCGCTCCCTCTCAGCCATTTCAATCAACATGTGGTGCCACTAATTATAATTTTCTAACAAGTCCCCAACATCTGCAGCAAAGATTAATCCATTCTAATGCTCCACAGTTGATATTCAGCAGCCCAAGCAAATTATACTTGCGTGTAGCGCACTCTCAGCTGTCTTCATGGCCGCAACAACACACGCTGTGAATTTTGCAATTCTGCAAGTTGTTTGTGTGCGAGTGTCTGCTGTTGTTCTTGCTGTTTTTGTGGTTGTTGCTGTCATTTTGTTGCCATGCCGTTTGTTTTCATTGTTGTCGTTAGAGGCGAAGACGCTGCTCCCGCTGCTCCTAAGCCTGCTGGCAGTTTGTTTTAATGAATGAGCAGTTGCAAAGCGGCAGGCGGGGCGAAAGCAGGTTGAAGGTCTCAAAGAGAGAGCGAGGGAGAGGGACTCACACACTCACAGTCGAAATACTTGTCTGTGCTAAAGTGGCAATTAGAAAGTTGCTTAAAAACACGAAAAGCTCTGTTACTTGGCGAAAGCTCCTCGGCCCCTGCCCCCGCTGCAGACCTTCGAGCTGATTTATGTGGCGAATGCATGCGCCTACACAGAAATTAGCCTTGGCGCTGCATTCTGCATTCCGCAGTGTGTCAATATGAATTATGCATGGCACGGCACGAGTCCCCGAACGAGCGCCTGCTCAGTTCACTTCCTGTGCCCACGATGCACCCACCCTGTGGCACTAGTACCCGACCGCCTGCAGTCCGAGCGAGTTCCATTTCAAGCACGAAAGGTCAGCGCAGAGACCACACAATAAAGTTGGGGCAAGGCTGCTCGCTGCGAGGCTTTAAGAAATCGCACGACTCAGCTAAGCATGGGGCACAGCATAAGGTCTACTTATATATTGTAGTAGAGCGGAGACCATACCGCTGTTGTTATTGTTATGTTCGGGCCTCTTATGTCAACTGCTCACAACTCAATTCGATGGCTGGCGCCATTTGGTTAAGAAACTCGTATACCACTTCTTTTTTTTCGTTCTGTTTTCGGTTCCGTTTTCCCATCGTCGTCTCCTTCTTCGCCTTGGCAGCTCTTTTATTATGTGTGCTTTTTATTGTATTACGCTTTTGTTGGCTTTGGCTTTGGTTTTCAACTTCGTTTTACGCTTCAGCGGCATAAATATATAAATTATTAACTCACCACACTGGGGTATTGGTTTTTTTGCCACTGTGTGCGTGTGTGTGCAAGTGTGTCCGTGCATCTTCTGCAAAGAGAAGCTGCTTGTGGCCTTATCCCTTTTGCCTTTAGCGCGTTGTCCTTGATGGCACGCGCACCTTTTCTCTTGTTTTTCTCATTTAATGCGCTGTGTATGGAACGAACCGATAGGGTATATTGGAGCTAAAAAAAACATGGCTAAATGAGGCATTGGTTGATTATATTTATGTAGAGGCAACTAAATACTAAAATTGAAACTAGTATTCAAATATGAAATACTAAAACTAAGGAAATTTAAAATATTTAACTTAATATCAATATCGACGGAATATGGAAAAAAATAAGTGTATCAAATTATATTACAATTTTTCAAATTTTAATTTGCAGCTCAAGTTTCAGTTGAACAAAAATGTTTATTTTATAATATACATTAAACAAATCAAAACTTGCTTTTAATAAAGCAAATCAATTTGAAAAGTATTTGAAAATTTTGTGAATAGAATTATCATCAATAATTTAATATAATACTTGCATATTATATAAACATTATAATATTTATAACGCTTTCAATTCATTGATATATATTTTTTTGTATGCTTCCTTTTTCTACTTACTTTCTCAACTCAAATAAAGGGTATACATAAGTCTATCACTCTAACATGCCGCACACTCACTTGTTTTGGTCGCCTTTGTTTTTTATTGTTTCGCATTATTTTTACTTATTTGTGTGTGTGGTCGTGTGTCTACATGATTTATGATCGCACATTTATAGTGCTGACAATTGAATGATATTTTTACGCTGACATCGAGTGCGTTTTCTCCTCCCTCGGACCATTCAAATCCTGCCCCCGCTCTGTCGCCTCAGGCCCGAAAGCATCATGATCGATGGGCACGGGTGTAGTTGGATTCTGAGGGGTTCGAGTGCCATTGTTGACCAAACAGCCTTAGGTTATAAATGTGCATTCCACACTCACGAACACAAACACATGCACACAGATGTATTTGAAAACATAGATATAAATTTCAATGCATGACATAAGGAACCCAAAAAAAAGCAATGCAAATTTTTGTCCAAACTCTTTATTTTTTCCATATGCACTCAATTCCAATTTGAGCATACCGCAATTATTTATGGGCTATTCGATTTAAATTATTACACAGAATCCGAGTAATTTAGCATGCCAAGCCATGATATTTGAATAAGGAATTTACGCTGCAGAAATTGACAAACAAAGCAATAAATCTTAACGCTTTGGGGTACAGCAGATAACGCAATATGGGAACAGAAACACAAGCAGAGATTTCACAGCTTTGACATTTTTTTCCAGAGTTTCAAGGATATCATGTTGCGTGCAACTTTAAAGTTGGAAACAATTTTTTCAACAGAAATCCCTGTCCTCCCCTCGTATTTAATAAACATTTCGTTTCTCTGTTCTCTGTTTTTCGGTTTTCTGATTTTTTGGTCTGTTCTATTTGTATTGTAAGTGCTCCCCAACATGGTGCCGAAAACAAAACGCCCAGACACTTATCAAAATGCCATTAAAAATTCACTTTGCCAGTCAGTGAACCTGCCCCGCTGCTCTACCATTGGGCCCATCCCTCCGGTTACGACTTGGCCCGAGTCCAAGGCGGAGTCACGGAAAGAGAAAGAGAGCACAATTTCAGTTTGATATAAAATGTAACCATTGGGAAACATAAATGTCATTTAAGATAAACGTAAAAATTGCTATTTGATGGCATTTCGCATAGACTTTCCCATGCATTCAGCATAGGCAAAGGCAGAAGAGAGCGACCGCAAACAATGGTTGGAGGAATTGTTTAAAAGGCAACAGGAAAAGCAGAAGTAGAAGCACAAGCAAAGTACTCACCTGGCAGCGTTAAAATTTAATTGACTTTCTTTCCAGTCATCTGAACTAATTCGAAACACACCCAAACGTGCTGTGATGCTGTGTGCCGTGGCTTGCTCGTTTCGTCATATACATAGCTACAAGAATTACCAAAAACTACTTTTCTAGGCGATCATGAAGTCGTTTGGAATTCACAGTTGAACAAGGTTTATTTGGTAGGAAAATATATAGATAGGTTAAAGACTGAAATATGAGATTCGCTTAAGAAACAAGTTTTTATAGGTATTTTAAAGTGTATTGAAAGCCATTCAACATATTATTCTACATATTAAATCAAATCAACGATTTGTTGATTAAGATATACAGTTTTGAAGGCGTTGGGAGCGATACTCTAAGATTGATATAAAGTTTGTATGCTATACACAATTCTTCAATACAATACCCTACTTTTACGATATCCTAGTTCTGTGTGTACACACAGCCAGACGTACAGGCAAATAAACTCCACTATCCACTATTGACGTTGAACAACCTTTAACGCCTTCTTTTACCTACTACGCATAATCCTTACAAAAATAAAATACATTTTAAATGGTGTTACAAATATTAATTTATTAAAAATAACGCAACTTTTACTTAACATTAAATTGTGTGGTTGTGATTATTGGACAAAGCTAAAAAGTTTTATTAGATTATTACTATATGTATCTTATAATAGGTACTCGAAATGTTAGCGTAGTCAATTTTTAATGATTCAATCATACCATAAATATAAATTTTATATAGGGTATGATTGACATAGGGGGGCCCTATGTAAATTGTCTAAAAAGTAATATTTACTTTTAATATGCAAGTCAATGCTTATAGTTTACTTAAATATTATGTTACACCAAAATGTTAATTAATTCCACCACAATCATATAATTGTATTCCTTCACTGCAAGGCAAGTTATTTAGATTTGGGATGCTGATATACATGACATACGTGAACCGCCAACATTTACGGCCTACAACTCTCACTGTTGCAATGGCATTAAGACTCGATGATCAGTTTTGTGTTATTGGAATAATAATAATATAATAATAATAATAATTAAGAACGGATTTATACTCCATTTTCAATGACAATATTAATCACTTGCGAATGTTGCGAGATTATTACCATGTCGAAATTCACTTCGAATTTGATTAACACATGTGACTTCTGAGTACTCAGTTTTGACTCCTGGCTCTGACTCTTGAGTTTGCTTGGTGTTTATTATTGCCAAAGTCATCGTCGTGCTGCGCCAGCAGCAGCACAGTCATAGCGGTAATACGTGGCGGAACTATATGAAAAATGCTTTATTACTGCGCGTTGAACGCTTATAGTAACAAATGAGACAATCACACACACACACACACACACACACAGACCAAGAAAGAGGCTGGCAAACAGACAGTCGTGCGTGTTTGTTTGACGCTATTCACACACGCAGGCACACACACATAAACATAGAGGTGTCTGGGCGTGGGCCATTGTGTTGGCCATGCACAAACAGGAAGACTCGTTGCCTGGGCACACGGTCGGGGGGACGAGCAGACAGACAACTAGACGGACAGACAATCGGACAGGCGGACAGACATAGGGGCAAAGGAACGGCTGGCAGGCATATAAAGTGAGTTATGAAATGTTGACAAGACATTTTATTGCACACACACTCACAGAGACACACACACACACACGCAACTCAACTCGACTCACTCACACACGCACATAAATCATGCGAGTGGCAGCGCCTACCGCCGGCGACTGTTGCAAGCGCTTTCAATGTTACGTACAGCTAAGTTGTCTTATTATTGCATCAAGTGACCAGCGCGCAGTCGAGTTGATAAATTTATGTGCCAAACTAACGGCCGGCATGTGGCCCCAAGAGATATGTATATATTACGTATACGCCGTGTATAACATGCTGAGAGCCCGAAAATTTGAATTATTTTCATGCACTGCAAGAAAAATTGCGTTGCCTTGTGGATTGCTTGTAGAGCAATAAGACTGCAGATGCGTGGCAGAAACTAGTTTTATTATAAAAACATTTTAAATTCGATTAATTGGGTATAAAGAGAATCTAGTTTGCCTTTCAAATAATAACTTTATGTTTTTTAAGCTTTAAGTTTTCTTGCTGTGTAACACTCACAGTCGACTCAATTGTAATATTCGTGCAGCTTGCGCTTGGGCATCTTCTATTGAGCATCCTGACTTTCAGGGCCCGCCCGAGAGCTGCACACACGGATAATGAATGTGGTTAGCTGGTCGAAACATTTCGAGTAGTTGCACAGTATAAATCACTCAAGCTGCAGTACAATAAAGCCCAGGCGCTCGCTCAAAGTTCAGGCGACGTGGCGTATGAGCAATCTGCAGATGACTGCGCATTGCTCATACGTCGTGTGTGACAGACGACTCAAGCAGCTCAGTCCGCCACAGAGATACGTTAGATAAGTTGTGGACGTGTGGCCAAGTGTTTGGCTCAATAGAACGGGCAAATTGCCCGGGTGAATGCAACTTGACGTGGACTTCACTTGCCACTTGGCACTTTCCAGTTGCCACTTGCCACTTGCCGCTTGCCGCTTGCGACTTGCCACTTCAATCGCACTGCTGCCGGGGCAGAGTTATCTTGGCACAACATTCAAGCCATGCTGCGCGCTTTGAACTCGTTTGAGGACCCCGAAAAGCATTCGCTCGGTTTAATTTCCCGCTCGACGGCTAAAAACGCGGAATTAAATTAATGGCACGGCGCATTGCAATGCGCGGACTTAGCGCCCGAGTATCTCATTTAATGTCGCTTTTACGAGTGCTCTCTCCCCCTCTCTTTCCTTCCCTTTCGCGTGACACTCTCGAGCTGAACTTCAGCTGGAGGCCAGGGACGCAACTCCTTGCAGGCGGCTTAGCGCCAGGATAAGGGCCACACTCGCGCCCTTTGCCTATTCAGATTCAAATCCGTGGACCTTGACACATTTGCCACGTTATTTTTTCCACTTTCCTCTTTTTGCGTGCATCCTGGCCTTTGGCCTGCCTTTCGGCGGCTTTGCATGGGCTTGGGCTTGTTTTAATATCTTACTTATAAACAACTTGGGATTGTTGCTGTCGAAAGGGCAACGATTAGTTTTCTCTTCTCTTTCTCTCTCTCTCGTTCGCTTTCTCTCTATGTATTTCCTCATCTATAATTCTCTTTTCTCGCGCTCTTTTAATATCTTTGTTCAGGCTTTTTTTCGTTTTTCTCCATCTCTTTTGCTCTCAGTCTCTTACTTGTCATCATCTTGCTGCAAATTGAAATGACCTTCGAGTGGGGAAAACACGCGCCAAGTGCCGACACAAAACCTCAACACGTGCCCAAGGCGAATGAACGCCTGCAAGTATGCAGCAGAAATTTCTCGGAGTGTAGACCATATGTGTGTGTGTGACCGTGTGTGTATGTGACCCTTGTAGCTCTTGGCAGCCGAGTGCCATCAAAGTGTCGACAGCGGCAGCGCGCCGTAGGCACTTAAGACGTTTGCGGCATGTTGCATGCAACACATACGCCAGCGTCACACGCCTGCCGCATTTAAGTAATTGAAGGCGCACGAAATTAGAGAGAGAAAAACAGTACCGGAGCGAGGGAGGGAGATAGACGTACCTAAAAAGAGTCACCTGTCAGAAAGTGTTAAAAACGACAGCAATGTGTCTATGCCTGGTTGAATTTTGGCACAACACGTTGCCAGCGAACATTAAAATCATTGTCAGGGCAAAGTGACAGAAAGTAGTCGAAAAGAAGGGGGAATAACGAGGAGAAAGAAGGAAGGCAGCGGCTGGCTAAGAGCTGCCATGTTGTATGCATTATGGCCATCAATTAACGGCCGGCCAAAATTGTGTTGACACTAAGGCCAGTCTGATGTTAAGTGAACGACAGATAACCCAGAGAGAGAGAGAGAGAGAGAGAGAGAGAGAGAGAGAGAGAGAGAGAAAAAGAAGGCGAGAGAGCAGAAAAAGAAAGAGAGAGGAAGAGACACAACTAGCTAGGAAACCTATAGTCTCGCACCCGAAGATACCTTTTATATTTCTCACAGCTATTTTCACACATCGGAATTTAGAATATCGGTTAATGTTATTTGTGGCTTTGTGTGTGCCAAAGAATAATGATGTAGCTGGTAAGAGAAGATCAAATTGATCAGATATCATAATACACAAACTTTAATTTTTAATTACGAACTTCTCACTTTTGTAATTGCATAAAAATTTTTAATTTTTAATTTTTAATTACGAACTTCTCACTTTTGTAATTGCATAAAAAGTTATATGTTTATATATGTTTATACATGTTTATATATACTACTGTGGGCAAAAAGTAAGGTGAATATTTTTGTAAAGTCAAAATTCTTTATTTATTCTCCTAAATCAATTTTATCCGCTTCGAAGTAATCCCCTCCAGGTACACTTATGCCAACTTTTTTTCAAATCCTCGAAACAGGCCAAATAGTCCCTTTCCGGTATAGCCATGAGCGCCCTCGTCGATTTTTCTTTTATCTCTTCAATCAACTCGAAACGCGTTCCCCGGAGTGGTCTCTTGAGTTTTGGGAATAGCCAGAAGTCACACGGAGCCAAATAGGGAGAATACGGTGGTTGCGGAACGACGCATAGAATTCTTGGCGAAATGGTCACGAAAAACGAGTGCAGTGTGCGACGTTATCGGTACCAAACGAGATTTGACTTTTCGTAGGCCCAAAAGGTCTATCAAAATGATTTTCACAGATCCTTCTGATATTCCGATCATAGCATTGAGGTCTCTAATAGTCAACTAATTCCTTCACTACATTGACGTGTTGGTCATCTGTTGACGTCGAAGGTCGTCCGGAGCGCTCCAAGTCATCAACACGTTCCCGACCCTCTTTGAAGTCTTTGTACCACTTATAAACATTTTTCTGGGACATGGTAGAATCCCCAAACTTCCTTAACGTTTCCGCATCCGAAATTTCATTCCGCAAACAAAATATGATGGCACTTCTCTGCTCAATTAAATCAGACATTGTAAAAATCGCCAAATGCACTCTTGATCGTTTGGTAAACAAAAGCGTAAATATAGTACTCATACTGACATTGACATGAAATTCCCGCCAAATGTCATCAACAGTCCTGCCAACTCTTAAGTCCGCAAATTTTAAATCAAAAATTCACCTTACTTTTTGCTCAAAGTAGTAATTATCTATGTTTATATATATGTTGACTGGCACACCACAAACCCAATATACTATTTTTATCATCTTCAAGGGGTAAATGCTAGGGAAAGAGAAAGCAGCAGAGCAGTTGGGCCGCATTTCCCTTGGAAAATGTGACCGAAAAATCACTTGAGCTGTCGACACATCAAAATATTTACGAGCCATAATAAAGCGCGAAATATGAAAGCAATAAACAGTTGCACAGCTCCTCGCCTCGGTACCCCCTCGGCTCAGGTGTGTTTGTCCAGTGCCTAAAAATATCTCCATATATTTATTTACGCTGCCCGGTTTTAGGCTTCGGCCGTAAAAACTACACGAAACACGGCCCGGAATGCTGCCAAACAGGGCAATAAACGCACATATCAATTTCTAATGCTCAATCAACTAAAATCGAGCGGCAGCGAAGCTCTCGAGAGCCCTGGGCAGGAATTGTGATAGAATAAGCTGATTGAAAGCAGCTGCAAAGATGCGGATTCTTTTTCACTTTTATGGCTTTCCTGGCCCTGATCCCCAAGTGGAAGTTAAGGCCAATTCGAGCGGCTTATGCCCGGCAATGTCGTGTGGCGAAGCCGGTAATACAAATAATTATTATGAATACTTTGCCCGCACGCTCGATATATCCCTCCATATCGCTGGGCACATGCGCTACGCCGGGTTTGGCCTTGTGTGTGAGAAGAGAGGTGAATCGTGCATTATGTATAGAAATAGTTACGCTAACGTCTATAAATAAGCCAAATAGCTGCGATTAGAGCTTAGATACTTTTACCTGTTTTCGAGCTGGTCGAGTGCAAAATATATTAAAGATGCATTGCCTGCTTTTGGGGCTGCGTTTTCCGTCGAACTTCTCGCAAAAACCCTCGCACATTTGCGGCCGAAAAGTTTCGCTGGCGAACTTTGTCTAATTATGCGCACAAATGCTCAGCAGTTGACCATAAAAGGGCTGCACAACCAGTTCCAGGTCCAGCTCGTAAAAAGTAAAAGGTTTTGCGGTGGCCTGGACAACTTTGTGGTCCATTAGTCGAGGCACAGCGGAAAGCTGCTGAGCTGGCATACCAGAGGCAGGGCCTGGGCGGGGCTTAAGGACGTTAACTGCATGTGAAGCCAACTTTTTAATTACGTTTAATTAAGGCAAGGCGAAGACAAAGGCAAAGTTATGTGCAAGTAAAACGCATCTGCCAATAGGCAGAGTGAGCTCAGTTATGACACAGTCGTCGAACTGCAGGGGGCAGTGTGCTGCAGAGGAAGCCAAAAGGTGAAGCTAGTTGCAGCTGTCAACAAATGTACGAAAGAGAGAGAGAGAGAGAGAGAGAGAAGCGACCATCGACAGCCTCATGAATGCGTCTGCTACAACATCATTAAATTGTTTTCCCTAGTTGCATGTAACGACACACCCAGACAGGCAGCAGCAACAACTATGGCAACAACCACAGCAGCAACAACAACTACAACCGAGTATCAACAATTGTGTGCGAGTCTGTGTACGTCTGGATTCGTTTCGTGTCTCCGGCTTTGGTTCACAGTTTTGTAACTGTATCGTGCATCTCACTCGCTCACTCACACTTGCTCGTTCTCGCTGTTTCTGTTTCCCTCTCCCGTTTAATGTTATTTCGCTCACGAATTTTGTTATTGAATGCAACTCGACACCCGACACTCGATGTGTGTTTGTGTGTCTGTATGTGTGGTTGATCCTGTGCGCACTTATGATGCATCGTGCAGTTGGCATGCCAAGCAGGGAAAACGCCAAACCGCCTGTCAAAAGTGCTGACAAGGCGAACTAACAACAACGCAAAAGACATATCCAAGTGTTATTGAAAAGGCTCTAGAACTGTATGCTCGACTTTGGAACACCCAGCACCATACTTGCTGTACATCTCTAAGATATTTTTATTAATCTACAAGACAACGTCCATATCCTTATTTATTATAAATTTTCGCATCCACAAGATAGTTTTTGTATCGACAGCAACTATTTGTATCTGGAAAAAATACTTTGAGTATTTAAAAAATTCTTTGATATATACAAGATACTTCAAACAACTGTTAGTTTATCTGTGAAGCGACAGGGTCGTTTGATATTCGCAAGATTTTTTTGTTGCTATCCTGTAAAATATTTTCGTATCGTATTATTTTAAGATGCAATTTTCGTTTACAGAATACTAATTATATTCACAAATTGTTCTTTGCATCTGCAAGAAAGTATCTAAAATATTTAAAAGATACTATTGTATCTATAAGATACTATGGATCTATATGATATTTTTGTATTTATAAGATACTTATGTATCTGTTAGATCCTTTTGCATCTATAAGATACTATTGTATCTATGAGAAACATTTGTATTAAAAAGATACATTTGTATCTATGAGATAGTTTTTTATCTTAAAGATATTATTGTATCTTTGGGATACTTTTGTATCCTTGGAATACTTTTGTAAGTATAAGATACTATTGTATCTATGAGATACTTTTGTATTAATAAGATAATTTTGTATCTATGATATACTTTTTTATCTTAAAGATATTATTGTATCTTTGGGATACTTTTGTATCCATAAGATACTTTTGTATCCATAAGATACTTTTGTATCCATAAGATACTTTTGTATCCATAAGATACTTTTGTATCCATAAGATACTTTTGTATCTATAAGATACTATTGTATATATGAGATACTTTTGTATCTATGAGATACTAATCTATCTAAAAGATCTATCTATAAAATATTTTAATATCTTCTGATATTTTTGTAACTATAAGATGTTATTGTATCAATAAGATATTTTTTCACCTGCAATATCGAGATCAGAGCTAAGCTGAATACGTTCTATAGAGTTCTGACACGCTGGAAGAATAGACATGACTATATTGACTTGGCAGCTGATGCAAATAAATAATACACAGATCTTCTTTCTGCATTTATCAGTCGAAAATGCGTATAATTGGCCTCAAAAATTTATAAGTAGAACAAGCTGAAAATCTCTTGAAATTCGAGACAGATTGGGTCACAGCTAAGGCCAAATTCATGTCTTCAGCATCTGCAATAGGTTAGAGCTGAACAAAGTGGCTTTGGTTTCTATTTTCTCTCAGTCGCTGCCTCCTCCCGACTTTCCCTTGCACCCCTCCAGTAGAAACCAAAATAAACTTCAGCTTGCCGAACTCAAGGCAAATAAACACAAGTCTATTCATCTCTATGAAAAACACTTTTGGAATGCAAACAAATTTCAATCTGTGCATGATTCGTTGCTTCTGCATCTTCTCCATCTTCTCCAGCTTCGTCTTTCCCCCATCTCCTTCTTCTACTGCTTCGCAGAGTAACTGTTAGCACTGCCGCTGTGCTTATTGTTTCTCTGCTGCTGCTCAATGAAGTGTGCATTCGGGCTTTAAGAAGCGCAATCGAACGCAACGCAACACGGCAATTCCCTCCCATCACTTGTGCACTGCAGTCGCGCCATATCTCAATATCTTAATGTGGCAATACGGCAATATGGCAATCTGTCGCTGTCTCCACGTAGTGTGCACTTGTCGAGTCAATTGTGCAATTAAGGCGCAGAGCGTGTAAAAATTGCAATGGGCGCAGTGAAGGTCGTTACGATTTTATTAGCAAAAGTTGCGCCAGGGAAAGGAGGGCGTGGGCGAGCAGACAAAGGTAGTTGAGGTGTTGCAGTTAATAATAATCAATAGCTGCGGCGCCAAGCACACCACACCCCAGTTCCCACTGTCCTAACCTTTGCTGTGGTTGGCCGCAAAGGGCACTTCGGCTGCCATTGAAAAATATATATAATAAAAATTCCATTGCATAGTGCTGGGCACCTGACCTCCAACACCCCCACTGCCCCTACCCGTGCCGCTCTCTGTCTGCTCTCTCCTTCTGCATCTTGTGTGTGTGTCGCTATGCCAATCGATAAGCCTTTTGCATAGCTGTAGCTGCTGTAGTTCCCACCTCGCAGCCCTGCCCAGCTGCAGCTGCTGCTACCTTTCAAAAACTTTAAATGAAAAACTTTAAGTGCTGCTGCTCCTCTGTGTGGGTGTGTATGTGTATGTGCGACAGACGCTGCACATTGGTTGCAGTTCTATTATTTCGTTTTACGGCCCTGAACTGCTGCGGGAATGCCGAGTCCAACGAGGAATTCAAGTAAACACTAAATGGAGTTTCAAACTGCTTCGGCTTGAAGTTTGACTCGCCGAATTTTCGAATATTTGGCAAGTAGACTAATAGTAGAAGTACTAGCAGTACTAGTAGTAGTTACTAAGCTGAAGGCTTAAGCCATCAATGGCAATTTTCGCATGTCTCAAAATTGCTAAGGATTTTCGAATTGACAACAAGCAAATTTATTCTGTAGGCAAGCACAGAGATTACTTTTCAGTTATGCAAATTTGTCCTGTGCTAAGTGGCCAGTGTGAGACACACAAACTCACCAACACACACACACACACTGAGCACACAAAGCACGGCTCACTAGACACAGGCTGAGTACGCGCCGCTGCGCTGCGAGCTGTTTATCAATGCAAATATTTTGCATACGCCCCGTTGCACGCTGCACGTAAATTGCAAGTGCACATCCGCTGCAGTCGCCAGCGCAGGCGGCGTCGCAGTCGTCGTTGCCGTCTTCCATGTGCCGCAGCCGCAACTCTGAGTTCTTGGTGTTTCAAAAGTAAATACACTCGCGGTCTGTGTCGCTGAAAGGCCTAAAATTGTGTGCCGGTCTGTGTGTGTGTGCTTGTCTTTTATGTGTGCGTGTGTGTGTGTGTGTGTGAAGGTAGAGCGGCACATGCATAATGGAATACGTGGCATACAGACAGGCACTCGCAAAGTTTCACACCTGCCCCCGCAGCACACGCCCCCCCTCTCTCGCCTTTCAACCGTTGTTAACTTTGTTTGCGCTGGGCATTTTAAATGAAAAGCTAAAGGTAAAAAGGTAAAACCGCCCTCGTTGTGCAGAGTCCGCCCGAGCTAGAGCATCAAGAAAATATGCTCAAGTAAAATGAGCAATTAAGGATTATTGCTCGGTTTGCCCATTTAAATTATGAGGCAATAACTGAAAGGTGAAAGCGCCACGCAGGCAGCAGGCGGTAAGCGGTAAGCCTCTTCTTAAAATCGCGGCCGACAGCTGTTTACGGTGTGTGTGTGCGTGTGTGTGTGTATGTCAGCCACAGGATCTAGTTGGGGCATGTGCTAAATTAACTATGAAAAGGTTATACGCGTGTACGGGTGCGAGGTGGTGTTGCAAAATGTAAATTTGCAGATGTAAAATTGCAAGCTGCAAATCAACGGTTTGTACTTAGTTATAGTAGTTCCGCCTCAATTAGTTTTCAGCATTGACCTTTAAGTATACAGTTCAATTGCCGATCATACAAGTAGCCATTTTATGTATGGTTGCTTCACTTCATACTTTTTGAAACTGAATCCAGCCGATTAATTTAATTTCAGTTAATAAGTTACAAGACCAATTCATTTTCCGGCAATAATTTCAAAGCAACAGACGAATTAAATATCTGCTAATATTCACTTCTTTCTTATAACAGACCAATTAATTTGCTAGTTATTGCTACAATAAGTAGACAAATTAGTGCTTTCTCAGATAACTTAAAAAAGCGCCATTTAATTTCCGGTCATAGTAAAAGATACCAATTTATTTTCTGTGAATGTTTTTCAACATTTCACACAAACTATTTTGCTGTCACTAAATTATACTTTAGTTTAATTACTTTTAATGCTTTCTTAATTTTCTTTGCATTTATTCTAGGCTTAGCAAATTAATAAGTTTGCGTTGATAACATTATAGGCCAATTTTTATGTACATAAATAGGTATACTACGCTTATGGTACTTTAAAAATAAATTTAATTTCTGTTAATATACATAGTCCTTTTTATTTTTAAAAGTAATTTCCAAACTTATCATTAAAATCAAAGTAATTAATCTATTAATTAGTTCTCAGCCCTACAGATCAAATGATTTCCTTGTAATGCTGCCTCATTCATCATTGCATCGAAATTGCGTTTATGTTAACTCAATTTATGTTAATGTACACTTAGGCGAATTGATTTTCTGTTAATGCAAAACAAATCAGTTCCCTGTTGAGGAACTCTACGCTTAACAGATAAATTAAATTTCTTAACGTTACTTAATTTTACAGACATTACTTTTAATACAACAGACAAGTTTCTAAAATGACGAACAGTTAGGAGTTGCCAATAATGATAACGGATCAATTATGCAATCAAAGTTATGTAAACCAATTTCCAGATTTTTACATTCGGTTAACATACTAGAGTCAAGGTTTTATTTTAGCTTACCTTATTTACCTGTCGGTTAGCTGCACATCCTTGCTAACACATCACAGAGTAAATTCTGAAATTCCTGAGTCGAGCACGTTTGCTTAGACTCGCTCTGCCCTGCCTTCCTCACGTGGGTATCGCACATAGCACTGGCTGCTTATCTGCTTAGCTCCGCTGGTTAAGCTTTCGGCTTAGCTACGTGGCCATCGATTGCCCTTCTCTGCTCTCCTCATTGCCTTCGTCGAGCTGCAGCTGCCGTCAGCTGTATTTCAGCCGATAAGGTGTGGCGTGTGGCATGTTGCTTGCTGCATGTTGCATCTTGTTTGCAGCTGCCCTGCTTTTTTATATGTAGACATAAACTTGGCTAGCATACGGGCATAGCTTGTGCTGCTTCGCAGTTTGTTTATTTGTTCTGCCTTCAACTTTTTAAACTCGCAACAAAGTGCACACTGTGCGAGAGTGACTTTGTGGTTGTGCCTGCCACCAAGGCTAAGGGCCACACGCAGCCGAATGACAATAATTATGGCATCCGCTATTATAGCTACTTCTTGGTAATCAAATTCACAGCTGCAACAACAGAGGCTCGCACTCTCTGCTCCTCGGTCTCTCTCTCTCTCTCTCTGCCTCTCTCTCTGCTTAAGAACGTAGAAGTGGCAAGTAAGTCGGGGAAGTTGCGCGATGATGTAACCACTTTAACATGCGCCGCAAAAGCCAAACAAAACAAAGGAAGATGGCAACAAAACCGCTACAACAACTTGAGGCAAGTGGGCTACTACCGCTGCCACTGCCGCTGCCTCAATCACAATCCAGGATGCAACTCGCCGGCTGCAGGCTGCAGGTAGCACTCGTTGCCCTTTACATCAACCCAGCATGCAGCTCACTAGCTGCCAAGAGGCGGAAACAATACCGCGTGCAAGAAAAAGAAATTAAAACTTGGCTGCAGTTAAATAAAAAATGTGCAAGCCACAAAAGGCGAAACTTTTTTAATACCCCGCAATCTAGGGATGAATTTACCTGGCGGAGAGTAGAAAAGCGACTGAAAAAATGCATATATAGATGCATAAATAAACTTCGCCAAAGACGCTATAAATAAAAATAATGCTTGGGCTTGTCCAAAGAACTTTGAATAAGTTTAATAATATTCATTGCAATTCTGTTAGCAAAAATAACTAAGTCAACAGCGTTGCTGCCACTCTTGCAATTTGAGCTTCACTGCAACAGCAGCGTAGGAGTATAACAGAATGTAGCTCTGCAAAGAGAAGATCCACAGTAGGCAGCTGGAGTTAAAACATAACAGAGTGTAACTCAACTAAGCAACAGAGTGGGAGCCTAACAGAGTTGATCTCCTCATCGGCCTTTGCTATAAGCTACTACTCTGTTAGTAGTATAACGGCAGTGTTAATAGCTGGAGTTGAAGCATAACAAAGTTGATCCCTACAGCTAGCAGCTGAGCCTCTGTTAAGAAGTGGAACGCCACTGTAAGCAGTTCAGCTGAGTGTAAGCCGCATTACAGACGAGCTAACAGCTGAGCTTCTGCTAAAATGTATTAGCAACCAAGGTTTAAGAATAACAGAATATAAGCCTCATTACGGCAGATGCCTACCCCTGAAGCTCAGCTAAAAGGAGATTGCCACAGTTAAACGATAGAGCTTTTGGATTTACAGGGTATGCCACAGTGCTGCTTAGCTTGACAACTCGTTTTCAACTCGTTTCCTTTGTTTAGCTGTTGGCCATTGTCGGCTGCGGCCGCAGCTACGGCTAACGCGTCGTGGCAAGTGCTACGATTCATTAGCAGGCGGCACTGAAGGCTCAGGCGGCACAGGAAACGGGCAAACGAATGAATGAATGAATGACTGAGATCTTGCTGGCAAGTTGAAACAAGCGTGGCATTCAAAAGCCATATCCATCCATTCAAGCCCACAGTCAGTCAGTTGGTCTGTCTGCCAGTCTGCCAGTCAGTCCGTCAGTCAAGCAGGCAGCTGGCAGAATTACTTCCGCTTCGCTTAATTGCATTAAACAAACCCGAGGAGTAGGAAGAGGCCAACGATAGACAGACAGCCGCAGCGGGGCAAGGCGCCAGGGAGAGCGAAAAGTTTTCGGCCGCCATTGCTCACACGCTCCCCGGCTCTGGCAACCGCGAACACGTTCACACATGAGCTGCAGGCAGTAGCTTTGGCTGCTAGGCCTGCTCCTGTCCTCGTCTCCTGCTGCTCAGCCAGTTGTTGTTGTAATTGCATTATTTCCATTAACAAGAGTTCAAGTTGGTCCGCGCTGTTCGTCAGTCGATCGGGTGTACAGTGTACACTGTACACACACAATGGCTCGCCTCCAGCTGCCAACTGTTCCGCAGGTAATAAACTTTAATTAAAATGCATAAAGCTCTCTGAGCGCCAGTTTGCCGCGCGCAAATCGACCGAAATGCAATTCATTTAATTGTGAAATACGTAGGAACTATTAATGCGGCATGTGCTGCAGGAATCCGGGCTGCGTCTACGTGTATAATTCCATGTGCAGGCGAGCGAAAAGCGACGAGTCGCACTACTCCTAATTACCACGGCCATTACTATTCCCCATCCCTGCCTCGCCTCGGTTCCCCATCCCTATTTCCATTTCCGTTCCCCTTCCATTTCCTCATCCATTCCCAATCCATTTCTATAGCCCCGGTAATGAGTCGAGTGGCTGCCAAGCGGTGGGTTAAGTGCCGAGTGCCGCGAGAGAAATCGATGAGAGCCCCACTCAAGCGGTGAGTGGGACATTCGACGGGTGCTGAACTCGAGTCTGGGAAAAGGATTGGAACCGTTTGAAAGTAGCGCGAAACAAGTGCTCCCAGCAAGAGACTAGGAATAGACAGAGATTTTAGAAGTACTAAAAAGACCATTTGAAAGCAAAGTAGCGCAGTAGAGCGTCGAGCGTGACTTCGTCTCAAGGTGGCAGGTGTGATAGAATGCCGTTAAAACTAAATGTGCTGACATGGCAAGAAAACTAAATTAAATACGTATAAAACAGCTACAGGGGGCTTATTCACTTTTGGATGAAGCTGGTAGCCCGCTGCGTTGGAGTACAAAAATATACATAACAAAAAGAGCAATAAAAAAATTAATTTTATATGTAAGCTATAGGAATAAATTATTAAATTAACTAAAATTTAACTAAAAATTAAAAGAAAAACTATAATTTATTAGGTTACTGAAGCCTGGGTATAAGAGTAGTGTGAAGTGAATTTAAGGTCTGAGCTTCGGGATTAAAATGGAACTAAAAAGCAACGGCTTGGGAGAATAAGAAATTATCCACATTCTAAAATCGTTAGCATAGAAAATGATTTTGCTGATTATCTCTATATCTATTGCCCATGTAACCGAAATGCGTAAAATCGGTTGGATGTACAGATAAATCGTCATTAACCGTAGCTCTTTATACTAGACAATCTCAATCAAAGACACCAGATGGCACTCATAAATTTTCTACTGTCGGTGTAAGCTTTTATATGAAACTTTCTTAATAACACAGCAAGTACTATGTCCAAGGACCCATATAAAAATGGAAAGGCGCCTGTGTGCTCCACTGAAAGCCTTGATAGCTGTATAATAAGATCGCAGAGATATTCCAAAACTTATGTAAGTAACTATGAGACACTAACACCTTTGATCGTGAGGCACACATTTTTTTATTTCTAAGGCTTAATGTTTTGATTTGAAAGAAGTTTCCTTGGGGTGCAGGGTTTTTTTCATAGTGTAAGCCACAAACGGAATGTTCTATAATAAAAGTATATAACTGACTTTAAGCCAAATAATTACATACAGTCCTGGCAAAGTGCTACAATAAATCTCTAGCAATTATTTCAGGAAAATTTAAGCCAGCTGCAGCTAATTCCCGCTTACCATGCATTGCATTTCCACCGACAGTTTTCCAAATTCCGCTTTAGGACCATTGCGAATGCTTCAAATAAAATCCGGTCGGAAGAATAGCAGCTCTTTTTAGTATTTCCCCGGGGGCTGGCGGCCAAATACAAAAGTATATCTGACAAATACGCTTCAATTGTTATGCGAGAATTAAAACAATGCGTCAACAACGAGTGGGCCGAATCTCCTATGCCTCCAGTCCCTCCAATCCCCCAGTCCCTCCTTTCCGTCCGCCGAATGACAAATGAAACTCGAAAGTTTAATGAACCGCAGCAACAGTCGCAAAACGAAGTTGCTTTACATAATGAGCTGGGCGAGAAGTTTGCCAAAATGAATCCATCGTTATCCTGGAAATGGGCGTGAACAGCAATGGGAGAGTGGGCGAGTGGCAGTATGGGCGAGTGGGCGTGGCACTTGGAGGCCACTTGGCGGTGCCGTCGGTGGCGGCAATTAAATTTCATCCACGGAATGTACAGCTCAATGCGCAGCTTTCATGGCAATAAAGCTCACAGTCCGCCGAGCAGTTGTCAAAATTAACTAAATGCGCGACTGCTCATTAATCTCTGTCTCTGTCTCTGCTCGGTCACAGCCAGCGGCGGCAGAGTGCGTGAATGAGTGACTGAATGAATGCCTGAATGACTGGATAAGTGAGTGAATAGCTGAATGAATGAGCAACCAGCTAGCTGGATTGCCAACCAGCCAGTCGAGTGGGTCGCTCAAACGAACTGCGAAATGCTAACAATAATAAGTACAATGTAATAAGCTCAACGTGGGTATAGCCAACGAGGGTATATCCTATAATGCATGCAGTCACGATGCGATTACCTCGAAGTACATTCAAAATATCAAATTATTACGATTCCTATCTACAGCTTCAGGGAGCTTCTGATTTCTGCGCATTCTCATCATACCTCTCTGTGCCTGCAGCGCTTACAGGGTACAAAAATGAAAAATATACTCAAAGTAACGGCAAAAAGTTGCCTTGCCACACAGCAAAAAACTGGAAACTAAACAGAAGCAAATGCTGAAACTGGACGCATGTGGCAAGTAGCAAGTGGCAGGCGGCAAGTGCCACGCGGCAAGGGCCAAGTACGCACTGCGGCCAACAAAAGCGAGTTAATCATTTTGTTTTAGCAATTTGTGTGATGTATGAAAAACAGTTTTTGGGAAGCGAGAGGAATGAGCCATGATTCCCTGGCCTGAAAATGTAATAAGCGCAGAAGACAGAGATGAAAGCGGATTGCCACAATTAAAACGACCCAGAGATACGAGAAAGCACGGACTGGGAAATAAAACGATACAGAAATTTTTAAAGCACGCGACTTTCAGATATCTGGCACTTTGTCCAAAGCTCAGATTATGTATAATAATTTTTTTATTAGGAAATTTAATTGCTAATTAAAAAGTTGAACTGAGAAAAATCAAGAATTGAAAAGCATGTCAACTATAATTGAGTATACCTGACTGTTAGATACTCTGTACTTTACTTAACATTGAGTTTTGATATTATTCTATTTTATCTAAATCACATTTTGCACCCCAACTAAAAAATTACGAGAGCTAAAAAACTGATAAAGCTAGATACACGACTGGCACTTCTCATATATCAGAGCTTAGACTACATTTCAGTATCTATGCATTCCGCAATTTCTTTCCTGTTTCAAATTTACTTCTGAAATTACATTGCAAAAGTTTAGAAATTAGAGCCCATGGCCAATTATAATTTCCATAATGTTCTTGTGATTGTTGTTGGCGTTTTTCGTTGTTGGCGACACATTTGGCAAATCAATTGAAATCTCATTAATGTAATGCGCATTACGAAAGGTACTTTATGTTTTGACAAGCTGCAAATAGCTTTGCCCCTTGCCCCTCCCCGCCATGACCCTATGTTTTGGGGCCATGGAAATGGAGAAGCGAGAGGGGAATTGCGCATACGCAGGGTGTGCTCGCCCTGCATTATGTGGCATCTTAAGCAGGACTTATGCGATTTTGTGGCTGCGTCTCAAAGGCCAAGAGAGGTGAGCTGGAGGCGGAGGTAAGGGGATTGACATTCGCTCTGAAAGGCCTTATCAAATGCCAATCAGTCTTGCATCAATTAATTAAAGGCAGGCCCAAAGCAAAGCAAAGCTCTGCTGCGCTCTGCTCTGCTCTGCTCTGCTGCAAGTCAAGTGCTGCTGTGCAACAAACTGTGGCTCAATTATTTAGACAGCTGTTGCGAGAGTTGGCCCGGTGCCAGGAGACCATGCATAAACAATATGAAAACAAGTCCAAAAGGCGACAAAAAGGGAAGAGAAACGGGTACAGCAGCAAGGACTATTCCCACGTGCTGCCATGTGCCTGCAATTGCAACTCAATTTAGTCAACTGGCAAAACACCAAACACACCCAATACACACACACACATACACATACACAGATGCACACAAGTACAGTCGCAAATGCAGTTTACAATTTTCACGCCAATTGCCATAAAAGCCGTAAGTGAAATACAAACTTAAGTGCAGCTCGCCGGATCTGGGAGCCCAACTCTGTAGAGCTCTGGCAGCTCAACAGCTTCTGATTTCGCTTCGGTTTCGGACTCTGGCTCTAGTTGCCTCTCTAAACTGTGTCCTGAACTGGCTGGCCGTCCGTCCTTACATTCGCCTCACGTTTAGCCAATGTGTCGCCAAACCTCTGCAAGGACAATCAACCGGCCGCGACGGACTTGTTCTCGCCTTCTTTTTTCCGGCCTGCCTATGGGCCCCGAGAAAATGACAGAGAGGAAAGAAAGGCCCATACTATAAAGGAGGGGATGCAGGTGGAGCGAGAGAGTTGTCTACCGCTTGGTTGGCCAAATAAATGTCGGGCGTTGGCCAAACTTTAAAACAAATAGCCCGAACAACAACAATTAATGCGAATTTATTTTCGAACTCATTTGGCTGTAATTGCCGAGCATCGTCAAAAACACGCGAACGTTTTGAGGTTTCCGCCACCAGAGGGACAATCGAATAGTTGGCAGCTTGTAAGCATTGCGGCAATAATAATAATAATATTAATAAGCGTTTCTTGGGCCTAGTGAATTCAAGTTAAGTTAATTAATCCGGTGCCATTTTCATTGCTCTCTGCGAATTCGAGTATTCAGATATTGCTGTAACTGATTCAAAAATGATTTGAAAGTGGTTTTTATATTTTAAAAATAATTTAAAAAGGTATATACATTTTGTGAAAGCGTGGCAAATCAGATATTATATAATATATACACACATTCTCATGCAGCAATAAAAGGATTGCCGATTCGGTCTTGTCCGACTCTCCGTATTGCCTTCATTAAGAACTCAACTGAAGTTCTATGAATAGCGCAGAAAGGTTTATCAATTTTATACAGCAGTTAATGGTTAATTCTGAAATCTAAGAAAAATTACTAAAATTGCTGATTTTGTTTTAAAACCGCTTTGATAAATTGGGGTGTATTACCAAAGCTAATAGAAGCTCACCGATTTTAATTGATGAACATATACATATAAATACAGTAATGAGCTGTTAACTTAAATTGTATAATTGCTGAAATTAATTTTAAAAAAATTCAAACCCAAAATCAAACTCTGTTGTTAATATGTCAAACATGCGCAAACTTTTGTGTCGACCCTCGGGCAGTTGGAAATTTTCATGGTAATTTGGGCGACTCATTTACAATAAATTTGGACGGGTCTACGCAGCGAAAGGCTTAACACGACCATTGGTTGGGAGGACGAGCAGGCGGACGGACGGACAGGCGGACAGAAGCTACAGCTGAGCCCGCGTGTGCTGGTGTCCTAGCATTATTTCGGCTGCTTTATGAGCAACAACAACAATTGTGGCATGCCGGCAGCTCGGCCAGGAGTGTGGCACTTCACGTTGCGAGCTCGCAACAACTGCTGCTGCGAACTGCCAACTGGCAACTGGAAACTGTAAATAACTTTGCTTATTTGAACATTTATTGGTGACGTAAACGGCTTGTAGCTTGTTGCCAGCAAGTGGCATGTAGGCATGTGGGCGGAGGGCGTGGTACGAGGTGCAAGTGTAGCGTGCGGGTAGCGTTGGTAGCGTTGTCTGCGATTCGACGAGGCTTATATTGCCGAATTTCGTTGTTAATTTCCTGCAAGCGGGGCGTCAGAGTTCAAGTTGACGGGTTTACGAGCGCGCACTCATACACCTACATACAGCTACATGCACACACATACACAGACAGTCGCGCACGGCTACTCGCTGCCGTCAGGTTAATGCCATTTGCCGGCTGAGAATTGGTCTTCTAAAGCTCGTAAAACTTGAGACCCAACTCCGGCCTCGACTACGGCCTCAACTCCCGCCCGAACTCCGGTCCCGACTCCGTCTCCAGCTCCCGTTTGGGCTTCGACTCGAGCTGCTGCTGCATGCTACATAAAATATGATGAAGGGGCACTTAAGCAGCTCGCCTGCCACGCCTCCTGCCACGTCTCGTGTGTTGACAGCTATCAAATGTGTGCACAACAACATGCATAAATGAATGACATACACTCACATACACACTCACTGGCACACCCGGTACAGGTGGGAGGTGGGAGGTGGGAGGCTGTGACACGCCTTTGTTTCCATAAATATTAAAGCAGGGCAGGCTTTGAGGCAGCCGCCTCGAAATCAGTTTACAATTTATGAGCAGCTGAAAAGAACTTTGTCACATTTGTTTGCCTAGTTGCACTGCCTGCTGCTGCCCCTGCCTGTGCCCCTCACCTGCCCCCTCTGCGCCATCGACTCTGCCTGCTGCAGCGACCTGCCTTGCATCAAATAATTTATAGAACTTAAGCAGCTGCAGTTGCCTTTTCGGCTGCAAATAATTTAAGACAAGTTTCACGACGTTGCACGCCATTGGCTGCTTGCAGCAAGTGGAGAACCAACATCCTTGCAGCTTATGCAAAACAGTCCAATTGTTTTATTGGCAGAAGTGTTAGGCTGCGCAAAAATCAAGATGTAAAAACATATCTGGCAGAAGCCAAAAATTGAATTTGGGCTGCTAGAGCATTTTTTTATATTACTTGTTATAATCTACAAATATATTGATATACCTGGTTTATTATAGAAAGTCCTAAGAAAATGAACAATAAAATAAAGATGTTAAAGGCAAATAAATGTCACATACTCGACTGTTGGATACCCTTCATGCTTAAGCTGCAGACTCCATTTAAAATGAATTTCCAAACACTGAGCACGTAAGCACAATAAATAAAACTGCTTTTCGCTACACGCTCATATTGCTAACAGCACTGCTAAATGCAAAAATTTCAGTTTGCTGTTTACAGTCGAATCAGATCAAAACTTCAAATTATACGAGGGTCGTTTAATAAGTCCTTAGAAAATCCGAGTGAAGAAATCCGAAATCCTATTTTTTGGACGGGATAAAAATGTTGGAAAAACGATTGGCAAAGTGTGTAGAGCTAAAAGGGGACTATTATGAAAAATAAAAAAAAAAATCTGCTATAAACAGTGTTTTTATATTTATTATTATTATTTATTTTTTCTATAGACTTATTGAACGACCCTCGTACAAATAGATCTCGGTGTCTCTGGCTAACTGATAAAATTTGACAACTGAACAAAGCTGAAATGCCCTTATGCCCTTGCAGTAGCAAGCTAGGATTATGCAGTTGGTGGGCCTGACAGTTAAAGCTTGAATTAAACTTAATCTGCGTACGGTATAAACGAAACCACGTACCAAATTTGGTGTCTCAAGCTCTTGTAATAGCTGAAATCTGTGTGTTCATACAGTTTAGACGGACAAACGGACAGTGAGCAAATCGAATTTGCACTTGATGCAGATCAATAATATAGTATATACCTTATTTACTTTATTTTCAAAAATCCAAAAACATTTATATTTTGCTGCAAAAACATTTACAAAATAAAAAGGCGAAAATAAATAAATTCCAGTTAAATAAATAATAATATTTGAAGATTCTTTACGAGATATAAAATAATTGCACTAGCTAAAATGCCTCTTTTAGTCCAGTTGCAACCCTGCCTATACACGAAAATATATAAATATATAAATATATTTAGTATATATTTTCAAACACAGAAAAGGTGTTGATTGGAATTTGAAAATATTTAAATACTAATTAAATGACAAAATGAGAAAAACCCCTTCAGAATCATTTGCTCAGATTAATAATTTATCTCAAATTCACATCGGACGCAAGCCACATGCCTTTATTGTACCCTCGGCCAACCTGAAGTAAGCGTTAATTAAGCTACCTTATGAAATCGTATTAATCATTGCATTTCAGCTGGAATGTGTCTTCGCGTTGAAATTGATAAATGTTGTGGAAAATGGAAAATAAACTGTGAGGACTGTGCGACAGTTCTGGTTTGTACACTGACAAATTGAAAACAACCACGGCACAATGCATGCCCCTCCCCCGTTCCCCGCACTGCCTCCAGGTCCCTCTCTTACACTATCTTCATCTGGCGTGCTTTGTGTTGCATTGTGGCAATTGGAAACCAATTGAAATGGCATTGCAACTGTCATTAATCAAGCTGCAACTTTGCCACAAACCGCACATGGAATCGACTCGAGGCGAGGAGCGGCGAGGCGAGTTGGCCAATCGGACAAGTGAAACGAGCTGCATATGTATGTGTGCAGAACCCGATTCGAGAGAGCGTTAAGCTGTCGGTTATTAGAGTTCTCTTTCCCCAGGGCTCCATTGCGGCCTGGCCAAGGTATGCCAGAAGTGGCCTGCAATTCCCCAAGTCTTTGTGGGCTTAGGCCGCACAATTTGTGCGCCCTTCGCAGTGAATAAAAATGTCAAATTAATTTCAAGTGCTTAAATGCAGGCAGAAATGAGACAGGGACACACAGACAGGGAAGGAGAGAGAGAGAGAGAGAGAGATAGAGCGGAGAGCAAATGGGAATTTACGCAGCATTCGCTTAAGCCTGCCTTTTAGGCTGCGCCAGAAACTAACTGGCAACATGTGGCATGCTCGAGTGACCCCCAAAAATATGCTACACAATTGTTAACAGGCTCAAGCCGAGTCGAGGCGAGGTCTGTGTGTGTGCTTCTCTCTTTCTCCCTCTCTCTCTCGCTGTCTCTCTCTCTCTGTGGGTGCGATGACAAAAACGATTTCATTCATGAACATTTTTACACAAAATTACATTTTCCAGTTGCTCTCTGACTCTGTCTGCCCCTCCATCTTCCAGTAAGTTTCTTTCTCTCTTTCTCCTTCTCTCTCTGTAACTCACTCTTAATTCCGCTCTCTCGCTGTCTCTTCTCTATCGTCAGCCGATTCTCTAGCTAACTAACTGTTGGGCCAGAGCAGAAGCCACTGTGCTGCAGACATTTTCTCTAAATTACTCCGGAAAAGCCCCCTATACACACACACTCTCACGCACACCAGCACATACACTTGCACCGTTATTTGCGTGTTTGTGTGTGTGTGTATAATTTGCGTTGCCTTTTCATAAATAATGAAATTCTCTTCGGGCAGCATCTATGCCGCTCTGTCGCTCTGCTTCGACTTTTGTTTTTCGCATGTGGCAAACTTTATGGCCAACGCATGAGCGCACATACACAGTCAGAGACACGCCGGCATACACACACACACACACACACACATTCAGATACACCGATATGAACACCCAGGGCAGGCTGGAACGGAAGCCGACTTACTTTACACACATGTCCACATCCGTTCGTACGAGTGGAATACAAATTTAATCTGTCGGTTTTCTGGGATTTCCTCATTTCTACCAGATTATAATCTCTCGAACCACCCTGGCTCGCACCACGCTGCAGCACTCTTGCCCGGTCAGTTGCTATCAATAGGCGATCTGCAGGCCAACTCAAACACTAATGAGTTGCTAAGTGTTGAGCGGGGCTGAGCACGCACCCTCCTCCCCTCCCTCCCCACTCACTCACGCTCCACAAAGAGGCAAACAGCTGTAGGTGAATTCGAGTCACAGACGCTTACCAATTCGCCTTAGTGAACGTTTGAAACCGATCAAATGAATTCTTTGCTGGCTTCAATCTGAAGAGAAATAGAAAGAAATCGACGAAGTTTGTATGTCCTTGCAGATACTATATATGTTACAGCAGATTTTTGCGAGTGAATATATGTAAATATAAACTAAGTTATTCTGTCTTGTTGTAATTAATTAACGGACAGTTTTTAAATATCTATATTTCAAAATTGGATTTAGATTTACTTTAATATAGAAATATTTTAAATACATTGAAGAATATTGTATATATTATAAAATAATATTGCAATTATCGCTTCACTGAGCTGAGCCAAGCTCAATTAATGTTTTCACATGAAAAATATAATTTATGAATGCCCATGATGAATGAAAATTAAACAAGATATTGAGAACTTATAAAAAATATGGCAGATTTAGTATATGCCAGCTATACAATATTAGTTAAATAATAAATTAAAAAAATTCGACCTTAATTTAAAATGTTTTTACATTTAGCTGTGCCTTACTGTATTATAATATCAGCCTAAATCATTGGTGATTTCATAATTAAAATTAGTGCAAACTTTGACAAATTAATTAAAAATTGCAAATTAATTCTCTTCCATATATATATGATATTTCCGCATGATTTTATCAATATAGCTTCATAAGCTAAGCGACTAGTAATTATTGATACAGACAGAAAGGCATAGCTATATCGTTTAACATATATACACTTTCACGTAAGTTGCAAACAACTGTCCAAAATGACTACACCCTCTGGAAGAAGATAAAGATATTTCACTCTTCTGCAACATTTTGGTAACTTTGAAAAAGACATTTTATTTTGCTTCTGTACTCTGTGCGAAATCCAAGAACTCTCCTAAATTAATGGGAACTTCTCGTTATCTCGCAGCAACACAAAAGGGCACACACGACGCGCCTCTTACAGCTGTCTGGCAAGTTCTCTGCGAAAACCAATTTGCAACATTGTTCACATACTTTCAGTGTTGGCAAGTTTCAGCAGGGATTCCACATAGGGAGGGCGAGCTAGCAGGAGCAGAGGAGCAGCTTTGGCAGGATTTATAGACCTGCCCGTTGACTTCTAACATATGCATAATTTTTCAAGAGCTCTCGGCATAGAAATCATATCGTAAAATAAAATCACAAGTGCTTTTAATTTGTCGTAGTAAATGCAGAGCCCGGCACCAGCCGGAAGGGAGGGCGTCCGTGCCTCTCTCTCTCCCCTGTGCTGCTGCTCTCCTCGCTCTAAGGCCGGCTTTTCGTCCTTTGCCTCTCCTGCTCGTTACTTAGCGCACATTTAATTTTGTTACCAATACTCAGGCAGAGCCGGCACACATACGCACACACTCAGACTACCTTCTGCCCTCCCACACACAGTCACTTTGCTAAGTATGTGGACGGCATCTGGCGGGCCTCTTCCGTTCGGGTAAAACTTTCCCATAAAACTATGCGCCAATTTATATGTGTAATTCGCCATGCTTCAGCGCCTCTCATGAATAAGTGGGCGTGGCCAAATGGGCATTGTACTTTATGCTGAGTGTTAATGTTGAAGAGGATCCTCAGCCCACGGCGAGAGCAAGCGAAAATTAGGAGATGTTCAATTCGATTAGGAACAAAGGCGAAATACTTTGTGCGTGAAGGGATCGGAAGGGGTAGGGGTAGAGGGGCCTCTAAACTTTTGATAACATTATGAATTACACTTAATATTTTACAAAATTCTTACGCTACTCTTGCGCTAGGCCTCGCAGGTTTCATTAAACTCCGAAAATATTTTGCTCGTAAACTTTCGCTGTTTCAATGAAAACAGTTTTAATTAGCGCACATTTTCATTATGTTTTATGACATCGAGCGAGCATTCGGGCACAAACTAGATCTGACACCGCGCCTCCGGCCGGCGACCTCCGACCGACGACCTCCGACGCAGCGAAAAATAATCGCTCGCAACGCGGTGCGAAATTAAATTTGCGAGTTGAGTTCGGCCGCAAACGCGAAAACCGCCAGTGAAATCTATGCACGCGCACACATGCACGGACACGCATACACGCACACTTCACGCCTACTCCTATTGCTATTGCCTGCTCACTCGCACACGCGGAAAGATTTTAAAAGCAACGCACAGAAAAGCCGCAACGCTTTTCATATGCGTAAAGCGTTTGCGCCAAAGGTTGAATGATATGCGGGCTGAGGGGCGAGGGGCGAGGGGCGTGGCTTCAACGCAGGTAGACGCCTATGCCGACGCCTGTTAGTTGCCCCGACCTGGCCCCGGTTAGTCCCGGCTCTGGTGGTGGCGGCATTCTAAGCCATATAAATTAGCGGTTAGATTGAGCGTCATAAATCGTGTGATTAATTTTAAAGTGCGCGTGCATTCGCATATTTATATAGGACAAAGAAATTCCAAAAATAATACCACTTGAGGGATTTGAAATAAAACAAGTAAAGAGCGTTGCAGTTAAGCGCACTCGACCATGAGATACCTTACATTCATGATGGGTGAGCACTATGAAGAAATTCCAAACTGTTTCGCTTTTTAAGAAATTCTTGATTTGACCCCAATCCTGCTTATCCCTGATTGGAACTGTGTAGTTTTTAGAATATGTGCACTGATCGATCGAATTGAAATTTACGGGACATACTATACTTATGTTTAAAAGAAAATTTTGGCGCTGGAAATGAAAAAAAGTCTATTAAATAAATTTTCGAAATAAAGTGCGTGTGATTTGTAGATAATTTCATATTAAATTTAGTAGTAATAGTAGTGTAAACAAACAAACAGGCAAAAGGACAGATAGTTGGTAATTGATACCGACCAAGAATAGACATATTTTAACTGATTCAAAACGCCTTCTTGTGCTTGTTACTAACATCCAAACAAATTGAGAAAACCTTTCTTTCCGTTTTCAATGGGTAACGGGTATAAAAACGGGCGAGCTTTGACGAGGGACACAATATGACGGAGGTCTCTGTAGGTGAGCAAGGTACATTTTTAGGACTGCCGGGAAGTAAAAAAAGCAGGCGATTAAAACCGAGAAGTGGGACAACGGAATCTTATACACACGATTTTAAAATATTTTTAGCAATAAATCGACTTTCCGGCTCTCATTTGCATGGATACTGCAAGAAAAATGTGGCCAAAATACCATATTTTATGGGAATGGGCAAAATATATACATCATTAATTAAATAAGTAATGCATTTATTCTTTTCTTAATTATTAGCATTTAATTAACTTTTCTTTTATTTATTGATACACAATTTTTTGATTTATTCAAAAACATAATTGGTAATATATTTTTTTTAGTGATTAGATGATTCATTTATTTACATATTATACCATTCACCCATTGAAAATGGGTAAAAAATGGTATATTAACTTTGTGCAAATGTATGTAAAAGGCAGAAGGAGGCGTGGCAGACCATACAAAGTATATATATTCTTGATCAGCATCAATAGCCGAGTCGATTTGGTCATGTCCGTCTGTCTGTATGAACACACTGATCTCAGCTATTAAAAGAGCTAGAGGCACCAGACTTGGTGGGAGTGTGCGTGTATTCAATACACACAAGAAGTTTATTTCAAACTTGATGTGCCACGCCCACCGCCTCCGCAAGAGATAAACGCACCAAATTTGGTAGGAGGGTGTCTTGCAACATTATGCAGAAGTTGTATTTTAGACTTTTGGATGCCACGCCCACCGCCTCTAAAAAACACATTTTTATAGTTTAAAAAAACACTAGAAAAGCTAGAAGCACCAAATGCCTGGTAACATTACGGAGTGTGCGGAATTTCAACTTTTGGATGCCATGCCTACCGCCCCCAAAAATCGATTTTGTAAATCGGTAAATCAAATTATAGGAAAAGTAGAAAAGTTTCCGAAATTTTTTTTAGGTATTATTGTAGATAATAATAATATTGACCAACCCTATAAATTTAAATCCGATCGGACAATAAACACAGAAGTTATAGGCACGAGAAGTTTCGCTCACAGCAGTAGAGGCCCGACGCCGACGCCGACTGCGCACGCACAGTCGTCGTGTAGTCAGTGTGCAGTCGGCATGTGCCATTAGCGTCAATGCATGTGAATTTGTCCTCGAAAATATGCGATGCGTTGTTATTCGCCGAATAAAAGTAATTAATATTAAGAATTAGTTTTTAACAGCGAAAGGTAAATGGTATCTTACTGTCGAGTGCACTCGACTGTAGCTTTCTTCATTTGTTTTTTTGATGGTGTACGAGGTGTGTTCAAAAAGTAAGGTGACTTTGTATTTTCAAGAAAAACTATTAATTTATTTATCAATATTTATGTTGTCCCCTTCAAAGTAATCCCCCTCAGATACAATACACTTATGCCAACGGTTTTTCCAATCCTCAAAGCACTTCCCATAAGCACTTTTCGGTATAGCCTTGAGCTCTTGCAGCGATGCAGTCTTTATCTCTTCAATCGTTGCAAATCTCCGTCCTTTCATAGGTCTCTTCAGTTTTGGGAACAAGAAAAAGTCACATGGGGCCAAATCCGGTGAATATGGTGGCTTTTGAGTAAATCTGGGTCGTCGTTGACGGCATTCAACAGCTCTTGAGCGATGCTCATGCGACGGTTCTTTTGGTCAAAATTCAGCAATTTCGGAACAAACTTCGCTGACACACGACTCATACCCAAAACGTTTGAAAAAATTTCATGGCACGAGCCAAGCGATATACCGACATCTTCAGCAACTTCTCTGATAGTGATTCGACGATTTTCCAAAACAATTTTCGTCACTGCTTGAAAGTTTTCATCAGTTGTTGACGTGGCACGAGCCAAGCGATATACCGACATCTTCAGCAACTTCTCTGATAGTGATTCGACGATTTTCCAAAACAATTTTCGTCACTGCTTGAACGTTTTCATCAGTTGTTAACGTGCTTGGGCGTCCAGAGCGAGGCTGGTCATTGGCATCTTCCCGGCCATCTTGGAAGAACAGTTTAACCGTATGCCACTGTCAACATTTCAAGTGTTTCAGAGCACTTAATTTTATTTTTTACACAAAATTTGATGCAAATCCTTTGATCCATATTTTTCGATAGCAAAAAATCGCCGAGCTCGCAAAATAACTTGTAACTTTACGCCTCTCACAACCAAACAAAAGAGGATGTTCCATTGAAACTTGGTACAGATGTTAGGGAAGAGTGTACCAATATAACAAAACAAAAAAATCGATAATCGAAAATATGTTGCCCGCGAAATTTGAAAAGTCACCTTACTTTTTGAACACACCTCGTATTTATTCATTTATGTCTTTAATAATTTTGTAGTTTTTAAGTGATTACACGTTTTTTGTATTTATGTGATGTTTTATGTATTTATGCATTTAATTAGGTTTTCAATTATTTACTTATTGAAATAAAATATTAGTTTCTTTTTTCCTATATTATTCTTTTATATGTATTGTTGTATTTGATTTATTTATTTATTTTACTTCACTTATTTAGTTAATTGTTCAAATTTAAAGAAACTTATCCAATCATATTCAAACAATCCTCCTCCCGTACCCCACTCCCAAAAAAAACAAACCTGGCTGAACTGCGGGCCCGTAGAGCTCGCAGTAAAAAACCTCTGCATTCTTTTAGGTTGCGGCAACAATTTGTCTAAGCGATGCGCCTGCTAAATTTATGTATCTAATTAAAATGGACGCATAAAAAATGCGCTCATGAATGCGTTGCCGCGTCGTTGCTGCTGCTGCTGATGCTGCTTCAGCTGTGTGTGTTTAGCGCTTCGACTAGCCCCATGTCGCATAAATTTCGCCCAGACTAGTAATAGAGTCCCGCTGCCACACTAGTCCCAGTCGCAATCGCAGTCCCAGTGGCAGTCCCAGTACCAGTGCTGGTCGGGGTCCCACTCGCCATGTGTCTGCTGCGTGCGGGCGTGCTGGGGCCATTCTGGGGCAGGCACAAGCTGTTTGTTTATGCTCCAGAGCTGCATTTTTATGTGCTGCCAGCAGCAGCAGGCCTCCTCTCCATCAGTTGTCGGACTACACTGCGCGCACTGATACACTGTGCTGCACAGACCCAGAGTAGCCCGGAGCGGGCAGATAGATGAGCACTCAACAGATTTTCAGTTGCGACAAAGCAGTTTGCAGTGTGTGTGCATAAGGACTATAAATAGCCTCGCAATGATTTGACGAAACTCCAGTAAAATTGCAAGGCACAAGAGGAGGTGCGGCACATAGCAAATAGAAGAAGAATCGAAGAAAGGATTACAAAAAATTTGATTAAGCGAAAAACTGCACTAAATTTCGTGAATCTAATTTTAATAATTGCTGTGTTATTTTCTATAATCATATATTCGGGTCTGTCGAAATAGCATTCAACGTTTGAAATAAATTTCACTTATGTATGATATACAAGAATATTCATGCCAAAGTTGGAGTTTCCAACTCCTGCAATAGCTGAGATTTCCGTGTTTATACAAGTAGACGAACAGGCGAAAATGGGCAAATGAATATGTCCATGTGATATTTTGTGAACACGTAAAATTAAATAAAAACATTAAACTTGAAGAATATTGCATAAATGTTAACTAAAGAGACAGAAATGTTCTATATTCTCTCCAATCAAGTTAAGAGTAAATACTCTATAAATTAAACAAGGACTATTAACTTAAATATAAATATAAATAAGTAAAGTGCTAATTGAATCAAATCGGAAACACTTTTATGTGAAGATAAAATGCCATATTGAGACTCTCTCTGGAAACTCCTTATTCAGCCTCTCAAGAGGTTCTCGCGCCTGATGTCGGAATGCATCTACGGATCCTTCTGCTGATGTCGCCTTTCGCCATTCTCCGATACTTTTATTGCATTAATCATGCAATCTTTATGGCATTTAGGGGCACGAAATTTGTCAATTTTGATTCATAACTGGCAGCACAGTGTGCCAGAGCAGTAACTGGAGGAGGGGCTGGCAGGGCCTTGCGGGGGCGTGGGACTACGACTTTTTAATAAAATTAGCTCTGGCATTGGGTGCTTGTTTTTGCCGCCAACAGTCGAGCGACCCCGTAGAGTTCCGAGCGACTCTCAGGCTGCGCACACTTTTGCTGTGTGTGTGTGTGTGTGTGTGAGCGGGTGTGACTGTGTCTCTCGCTGTTTGTTTATGTGCGTGTGTGTGTGTACTTGGCTGCTTATTATGCATGAATTTCATATGAACTCGCGAACGTGACACAAACTCACGACCGCCCCCAAGCGCCCGTCCGCCCACGCGCCAGTTCACGCCCCTTTCCCATCACTTGCTTGACTTGTTTTTGTATGGCGTACAGCGTACGCGGCCTTTTTGCTGCCTGCAAACACGCCAAATTTACACATTCACATTACGATATGCATTTAATATGAGGGAGGGGGAAAGCGGCAGATGGAGCTGAACCAGAGCCAGAACCAGAGCTAGAGTCGGAACCAGAGCCAGAAGCAGACTCCAATTTCTTGCCCAAAAGAGCACTAGACAAAAATTGAAAAACACATAAAACTCTTTGCGCTAAATGGTTGCCCCAAATGAGATTCGAGCATGGAAATGGAAATGAAAATGGAAATGTGAATGCAAATGTGAATGTGAATAAGACTGTGAATATACGCAGAAGTTGGCGTATTATGCGTAGTTGAAGTAATAATGAAATTTGTGCGGGGGCAAGGTCAGCCGAAAAGGGACTGACCTGACCTGCTGCCTGTTTATGGCGAATTATGCAAACGATTGGGTCGGATCGGTAAATCGTAAGGATTTCATTTCGTGGACAGGAGCATGCCAAGAGCTTATCATGCACGGATTGTATTTACTTTCAACAAAAGATAAGAAAAAATAGATTATCTTGCATTTCTCAATAATATTAATATTAATTAAAATTAGAAAAACAATAATGTTACTTGTAACTTCTTTTATTTTTGTAATTTTACAGATATATTTCTGTTTATAAGTCAATGAAATTAAAAAAAAATTTGTAAATTAATTAAATCAATTATTTACAACTTACTGCCAAGCAACGTCGATCAACTTAACACATTGTTATCTTATTTGTACTAGTAACAACGATATATCGATAATTCGCCAGCCCTTACAGAGGCTGACTGCCATAGAACTCGACTCAACGTAACTAAAGCCGTTGCTAGCCTGCAGAAGCTCATCGGCATATGCATTCCACTGGCCTTGTTTCATTGTGCTAATGCATAAATTAAGCAAAAGATTTAATTTGCTCTGCATGCTTAATTTGCGAGTGTTTGTTATGTTTTTTTTTTCACAAAGTTGCATATTAATTTTTAATTTTGCAACTACACTGGAATTATGCAGTGAACTTTTCCGTTAGATTCGAGCAGAAAACTTCAAGCAGCAGAGTGTGTTTTCCTTAAAGCAAGTTCTCGTGCAATCTCTGAAGTTTCCATGGAGCAACACAAACACACACACACACACACACACACGCACGCACGCAGTTGCAATTTATTAAACTAACTACTTAAGCATGCGAAAATAAGGCAAAAGAAAAACACATAAAAATAATCTAACACACTCTCAAGGCGGGAAGCACTTAGGCTCAAGCAGCTGAAAAGAGACAGAGACAGCAGCGAGGAGAGGAGCAGAAGAGCGAGCGAGAGTGGGAGCGGGAGCGGGAGCGGGAGCGGAGCAGTTTGAGAGAGAGCACTCAAGTGGCGGCACACACTTCAAGGGGATATTTTCAACACGCTCTTCGACGGCAGCAACAAAACAGCAACAAGGACAATGGGCGCCAGGCATTTGCAACTTAATTGCAACGTGTGTGAAGGTGTCGTCCCTCTGTCACTGTGTGTGTAGGTGTGTGTGCGAGGCGTGGCAGGGGCTTTGCATAATGCATAGACTCGACACGCCCGCGAGCTCGTCGTAATAATCATTTTGTGAGCCTCTTTACCCGCCTGTCCGCCCGCCCGCCTTTCCGCCTGCCTTGCCTGCTCTTCTGCTTCGCGCTAATTGCAATTAAACAATAATGCAGAGACACTGGCGCCAGAGCGGGACAACAGTAGTGTGCAGGAGCGAGGGGGCAGGCAGGCGTGAGCGTGTGAGTATTTGAGAAAAATTTGTTTAGGAAAGTGAAAATGATGCGTAATTACAATGGGAACGCAGCGCTCTCGCATGTCGCGCTTTTGACAGCAAAAGGCGTTTAATTAAATGTTAACAGCAACAGCAACAACAACATTGGCAACAACAAAGCGTAGCAGACAATTAACAGAGTCTCATCGTTTCCGTTCATTTGCTGTTGTTGTTGCCGGCGCCTCTGCTTGTATTTGCATATCATTAAGCTGAGAAACAATAAAAATGGCGCTCTTTCGTTCTCTCTCCCTCTCCCTCTCCCTCTCCCACTCCCTCTCCCTCTCTCTCTCTCTCTCTCTCTCTCTCTCTCTCTCTCTTTCTGTCTCTGACGCTCTCGTTCGTGAGAGGAGTGCATTATCAACACTTGTGTGCCAGAGCGGGCAAAGAAACAGATGAAGGAGAGAGCCAAGAGTGGAAGGTGCGGGGCGGGGGTGATAGTCTATTTAATTGCCAACTGAAATTGCCTTGACGCCGCTGACAGCTAAAGCCAATTTCGAATGAACAACACTCGTTGCTATTTGCACACCACTGACAAGAGCTGAGCGCTACGCAACGTTCACGAGCAGCTTTAGCGCTAGAGCTGGACAAACTTCGATGTTTCACTATTACGATGATTGCGATATTTTGAAACTCAATAACGAAACCTAAAAACATAGGACAGATAGATTGATATGTATGTTATTGTTGTATACATGATTTTGGTGAATTTTGGAAACAAGAAGATGCGTGCTGCAGCACTAATTCTTCGATGCATATCGACAGTGTGCCCATTCTAGGGTTGCCAGATCCATTTCTAACAGTGCTTAACTTTGGTAATATTTAATTTTAGAAAGCAAGCAATTTTTAATTGTACAAAGCTCAAAACAAGTTAGGACTTTGATGGCCACAAAAATACTATTGTAAGCAATTGTTTTTATGCAAGTAGCGTTGCATTATCGATAATTCCTTCGCTCAAACTCAAGAGTTGTGAGCAATATTTAAAAAATAATATGCCGATTTTTAAATATAAATATATATATTAAATATATTATTGTATAAAGATAAACTTACGCTCATCCGACTACATTCCACTATGTAGCTATATACCTAGTTATTCAGTTATATAGTAGCTAATATGTTGGTGCCTTTCAGACTCAAACTTTCCCGAAAATCCTGTAATTGATGTTTTTACTTCGCAAACTCTCTAAGGCTAGGCTCCTTTCAGATACATAATTTCAAGACCCTTGAACTTGGCTTGCTGTATTCATGCACAGCAGGCTTTGTATGTATTAGTCAGCTTGTTAAGGTGATTCTGTTAGTAAAGCGACTTCGGTTATTATAGTAATTCTCGTGGTCGACATTTTTGTTAGAATTAAGTGGGAAAAATAATTTCCAAGTATTAACTTTTTGGTGTTTGTTTCTTACATGCAACATTCAATTTCTCGATCTTGAATTCATAACTATAATGCACAAATTGAACCAAACAATTTCATACGAATTTTGTGTAAATATAAAAATATATAAGCTTGCTCTGCTAATAGAGAACTATTTAAAACCAATCAGCTCAGCAGTTGATTTAACGCTAGTTCCATTTAGTTTCGATTGGTTCGCAAGTGAACCAACAGGCTGTTTGGCTTAACTATCGATTCGATTCAAAGCCACAATGACAGGCATCCTGGCCATTGGAAGCCATTAAGTAGCACACTATGGTCAGGTGTGGTCTGGGCTGGGATGCAGGCTGCAGTCTGCACAGAAAAGCCGTCTACGGTATTTTATAGCTGACCGTAAAGCGGCCAGGACAAATATTTGAGCTGACCACAGGCCCGAAAAGGCGAAAAAATGGGCGCAAAATAACAAGTAAAATAAAGAGCTGACAATTTACGAGTTGAACTGAGGTGCGAGAAAGATGAAATGTGGCGGGACAGGGGGCTGGCACACGTCGTCGAGATTGACAACTCAATTGCGAAAACTATTTACACGCAATTAGGTGAAACGAGACTGGGCGGGAAGGTGGAGTAGAGCGTAAGTCGAGCAGGAGTGGAGCGACCACAAGCAGCTTAGCCCACGGCAGAGTTGACAACTAGAATAGAACCATAAAATGGTGGGTATAACAAAAGGACTCGGCACAAGCGCTGGCCCGAGTGTAAATATTGACCAGGCCCGGGCGCCAAGTGCCAAGTGCCGGGCAGGTGAGCTGAGCCAGGCTGTCAGGCTGCTGGGCGAGCGAGCTGTGGCAGAGCCGCAGAAGGAGCAAACTCATTCATAAATGCATTAGGGAACTGTCAGGCTGTGCAATCGAATTCATGTTGGCATTAACTGTAAATTATGCAAGCAGGGACAGGCCATGAATTTGACATGGCATCGAGCCAACCACTTGGAACCACCATCACCGCCAGCAGCACCGCCACCAGCGCCGCCAGTTCCAGTTCCAGTTCCAGTTCCGCCCACCGACAAACCAAACCTGTCAAGGTGAATGCAAACGGATTCCTGTTTATTATGTGAGCCATTAATATGCAGGCGTTGCGTATGTGAAGGACCCTCGATTTCTCGTCTGACAGCACTTGCCAAGTGACACTAATAAGCGCTCCTGTAGCATATATCGTATACGGTATACGCTGTGCGGTATACGCCATGTGCCACAGCATACCGTACATACTCCTCGCTTATTTGTTCTGTGCGGTCTTGAGCGTGGTCTGACCCAGTTACGTTTAGCTCTGATCAATTCGCCCTTGAGCGGACTCTTGCACAAACTTCGCTCTCTCTCCCCCGCTCCCCCCGCTCCGACTGCAGTTGTCCTTGCGCTGCAGTTGACATTTGGTTAGTCACTCACACACACACACACAATGATACACACCTTTAGACTGCTGCATTCAGTGTCTCTTGGGTCACCCTTTTGCATGATTTAAAACTATTTAACTTCCTTTTTTCCACGTTTTCGTTTCATTTTCGTTTTGGGTTTTCCTTTGTTTTGTTACGCTTTCTGACATTTCGCTGTGATTTCCATTTTTGCACCTTTTATGTTGAGTGTTTTTACGAGTACAATTGCGCCCAGCTTTTGCTCTTGCTTCTCCCTTCTGTCGCTCAAAAATTTATGAGTTTTTTAACCTTGCTGCAAATGGCATGACCAGAAAAATAATGAAAAACCATTTCCCAAAAAAAAAAAAAAAATACATATTCTCGTTGACAAACTCGGGCCAACAGCACGTCGGTTTGTGCCTGTGCGAAGTCCTCTTTTTCCCTGCTTGGCGAGTGTGTAAGTGTGTGTGCGTAAATTGTTAATTAATATTATAATGCTCATTGTATTCCCTGTGAAAGCAGCAGCTGCAACAATGTGTGGAATCAAAGAGCGCACACGGCGTATGCTTAATTTCTCAATCGAGCACTTAAGCTGCGCTTCTTAAATTGGGAAGTTCCTGACAAGTACAGTTTGTTTTAGGTATGAAGTAAGAAAAATATTTAACGGAAATCAGTTACCATTACTCTACAGTTATACCACTACTATTCAGGGACATATTCTATACGCAAACTATTTAAAAATATCTTAAAAAATAAAATTCTGATTGATGTTTCTAATTGTTTAGTTAAGCAAAGCGCTATTTCGAGTTGTGTTTTGAATAATATATTCGAGAAAAATTGCATATTGACAGCTTTTTGATTTGTGGCAACTCAATATATGTGTTTGCCTTAACAAATTGCGCATACGCCACGTATGCTGGCAGCGACACGGCCAATTAGAAGGCTGCCAGAAAGGCAGCATGGCAAAGCACTGAAACATTTTAAATTGCTTTCTAATGAGCTGTCTTCAGAGCTGTCAATTACCAAAGCTCATAAATACGTATGAATGTGTGTACGTATTTACCATCAGTGCATAAAGTGTTTCGAGATTTTGAGGAGAACCGCAACTAATTAAACATCGCAAATTGGCTGTCATTGCAGAAAGCTGTCAGGGACCACATGAGAAGCGCCTACTTAACCACCTGCTCTCCACCTACAACACACTGGAGCGACCCGTCGCCAATGAATCGGAGCCTCTGGAGGTCAAGTTCGGACTGACGCTGCAGCAAATTATCGATGTGGTAAGTTTATCGATTCTAGAGAGTGGAAAAGCCGATTGAAAACCATAACAACGACTAATCAGCTAAAAAAAAATTTAACCAAATGAAAAGAGAATCCAAATCACAACTCAATGAGCAAATTTCAACACTCTGCGGAGTTTCTCTTACGTAAAACCGTCGCGATGGTTAAGTTAGAAATTTATAGAATTGCATATATAACCGTCCATATAGTACAGGTTGATCCACTTTTGAGCACAGAGCTGTGGTCTTAGCTGTTGGTAAGTGACATGTACCCGTCATCAAGAACGTTTCCATTAGCAACACTTTCCCCAGGCATTTTCTTTTACGACTTCTTTTGTTTTCGCTTTGATATATCAAACGCAAAAAACCGAAAAGAAATTGTAATTATATTTAAATTTTTATTTTCTCTGACTATTTGAATATTTGTCGTTATCAAATTGAGACCTTCACGGTCTTTTTTAATGGTGTGAGTGTATGGTATAAAATACAATTTACGTTTATTGTCAGGCTGCCAGAAGCAAATATTTTAATTAAAAGCAAATGTCCAAACCGAAAAAATTTATATTTTAGGTAAATGTGATGAATAAATTGGGAGATTTAGTTTGAAATGTCCATGTAAAAAGGATAGTAAAATTGTTGAAGCTCGTCAAATTTGCAAAATTAAAAATAAAGGTATAGTTCACTAGGTAACTATATATTAAGTATTTGGTTTCTTATGTTTACCGGACAACAACTTAAATGAGAGTTTTTTTTAAATAGATCAATATGTATAATGAAAGTTTCCTTATATTGCTTCATTTGTCGAAATATTTATTTTTGAGTCAAACTATAAAACCATTTGGCATTCAGTCAATCAATTTAACTAGAATTAGATTACTACAAGATGATATTTTGCAGAGAGCATATTAAACGAATAGGCATTAAATAAATCCTAAAATTATTTACAGATCCATAACTGCTTAGAATCTTTATTAGAAACTATAGAAAATGATCAATATATATACATTTTATCCACAAAGTGAAACTCAATTAGAACTCATTATTAAATATAAAAATAGAAAGAAGAAGGCCGTCGCGACAGTTGAGTGAGAATTGCGAAAGTATAAAAAAGTAAAAACTATTCAAGTTACATTTACGAGTTCTTGCGTTTCTTATAGGATGAAAAGAATCAGATTCTGACCACAAATGCGTGGTTAAATTTGGTAAGTGATATGTCCAAGCCGTCAAGTTGACACTTGTCTAGCACCTGTTTGTATTTTTTATCGATATGTCGGGGACTTGAGTTCAGTTCTTGTTTGTTTACTGCGACCAACTATATTAGATTCACTAGCATTTCTTGTTTACTTGATTTGCTTTTCGTTTCGTTTCGTTGCGTTTTATTTACTCTGGGAGCGCCTCTTATCCAATATGTGTTGTTGTCTCGATATGTGTGTGAACCAATTAATTTAACTAACTCAACTACTATTGAACTAAATTGAAATTTATTTGCTGTTTACCACCAATTTTCAGTTAGTACTCGTACGAACTCTGCAACTGGCAATCACCTCAAATTAAAACACACTCTAAAAGCAAATCAAAACTAAAGCTAAACGCAAATTTCAAGCTTCGCTGCTCCTTTTAAGTATGTAAAGTATTCTCTGATTTATGCTCCTTCATTGGATGATAGCTGAGCTCGGCCAGAGCTTGTTACAGCCCGGTCAGCCATATGGCCCAGGAACATGACCGAAGCCGGGGCTCTGCCAAATTGGCATGAATTGTAGGCAAATAAACAAATAAATCAAAACAAAGAAGCCAGCATGCACGCCACCAAAAGGCCATATATAATCCCTTCACGGGGAGCAGCGCGCATTTCCACGATTTCCACGCACCTAAAGCTACTGCGATTGATAAAAAACCTTTTTCAATAAAATGAAAAGCGCTTTATTACACGCCCCGGCGAGATTTATGACTGCAACAACAATTTTCAATTTCGCAAGCGTTTTTTCTTCCATCGAAATCAAACTAATTGCTGCAAGAACTAATAAAAAAAAAAAACAAAACAAGAAAAAAAACATTTAAATACACGTTTAAAATAAATCGAAACCTGCACAAGAGTATTAAAAAAGCATTGTTTTACGAACCAATTTTTAGCCGTGTGTCTAGGCGTTTTTGTCGTTGTGTTTGTGTGTGATTTCTACACAAAATCGTATTCTACATACGATGTCTGTATATGTATGTACATGAAGCATATATAGAATTTTTTTAATTTTAATAAATGTGTCTTTCACACGTTCCGAAACACAAATTAAATTTACATATAAAAAATCTAATTAAAATAAATGACAGCCTCAAAGGTGCCAGGGGAATGCGCTTAAAACGTTGCTCATTTACGACAAAAATTGTTTAAATAATTAGAAACATATAAAAAATAATAAAATTAATTTTTTAACATTTTGCAAAAATAGAAAGGCCTTCACATTAGAGATACACCAAATCGAAAGGAGCAACATTTTTCTTGAACAACTTCTGTGTTTTTTGCCCTATTGAAATAGAATTTATAAAATAGATTGACATTAAAAAAGAAAAGTGTGTCTTAAAAAGAAACATTGTAACTTATAAGTTTTACTAATATTTTAAAAATTAAAAGCATTTGTTGGGATCCGAAGGTTCAAAGTCCGCAATCCAGTTCTTCAATCAAAAATCTATTACAAAAATTTGGTGACTTGAGTTACTTGCAAAAAATTTATTTCTTTTAAATTATTCACAAATGGTTACGTAGGATTTTAATTGAAAGCAGTAGCTTTTTAGTGTCTGAGAACTAGATGGAACTAGGTAGCTCGATTCGGCGAATAATATTTATCGATAAAATATATATAAATTATTATTATGGTACTTATTACTATAACCATTAAACTATATAAATTTTTGCAAAATGAAATAAAATGGAAATAATTTTGCGATCTCAAGCAACTGATTTTAAGCGCATTAGAAAGAAACTAAAGCATTGATTTGCATTTAAATAAAACTAATTAACATGAATATTATTCTTAAATCGGTGTTAACTTCCCTCTTTGAATTCTAAACGACCTTATCTTTTATTACTGTTGTTTTTGTTGTGGTCTACTCTAAGCCAAGTGTGTTATACCCTCTGTGTGTGTGCGTGCGTGTGTGTGTCTACTAATCATGTACTAATTACACGAGTATCTGTTGCGGATAATGTTTGAGTAAATTACTCACTGCTGCTGGGTACATGTCAATAAACTTTCGAAACTTCTCAAACAAGCGAATTAAGCGCGAAGCTGATGCTGATTGAAAACAAAACCGATTGCGAAAGCAAACAGTGAACAGTTTTCTCTTTCTCTCTCTGTCTATCTATTCTCTGGCAAGCCGGAGATTGCATACTCTTGCTGGGTGCGGATATAACAATGAATATTTACGTATTTAGTAAAATTAGGTTTTCCAAATAATGTTTTCTCTTTTTAATTATGCTTTATATGACGCTAAAATAAATTAGCTATAATTAACTCTGCTTTACAATTAGATGCCGAAATCGGAAACTAACTGAAATGAAACAGTTTTCAATCAGTTATTTGGCAAAAACTAACTACATAGTGATTTAATATTTCGTCTAACGAAACTCATTTTTGTTTATTATACCCTAATGAAATGAATATTTCTACGAACTAGTCCGATTGTGCTCTCTAAATGTGGTTACATTCCCCCTGCAAGAGAATGTCACAAAAAAAAAAAACAAAAAAAAAACATGAAAAAAAACAAAGCAAAAAGAGAAGTTGAACAACAACAACCATAAACTATACGGCATGCGTGTTGTTTAAATAAATATGCATTTGACTAAAAAAACAAATTGCTGTGCTCATTGTATCTTAATATTATCATAAACGTTTACACAAAAAGCTAAAAGGAAAATTTAGCTTCCATTCGCGCGACTTGGCTTCAATGTGCGGCAGACTTATTCATTTACATTCAAAACTAACACCCACATTCAATTGCGAATGAAAGCATCGATTATTTATTGCACATTTCAAGAAATTTAATTTAGATAATCAGGCTCCGATTTGATTTATGCACTGTTTGGATTGATAGATAGGAAAAACCGCAAAGTTTTGTTGATTTGCGAATCGCATAAATTATGTAACTTTATGAATTTTCACCCTGACATTTTCAACTCTACCTCGGCCACGTTGTCAATTACGCTAATTAGTTTACTAATAATTAATAGCTCACAACACACGCCACTGATAAATAGTTCCATTTCCCCATGTCCAGCTTGTTTTTCTCTTCTTGAAGTCGACGCAACAAATACACTGCGAATGCTTTCTCTTGGCTCTTGATTTAAAATTATTGCAGAACTCCTAACAATGGTCAATAATTTGTACATCTTACTACATTTAAACTGATTTTGAGCGTGTTTATAGAAAGTTTAATGTGAATTACTCCAAAGCTAAGAATATTTAAAAAGTAGACTTGTAATTAGAGAAATGATGTTGATCCAGAATACATATATATACCACTTCTACATAAATACCTTAATATGTATTCAATCGGAAATTCTAGATTTACGTATTTAAAGTTCCGATCTGCACATTTCTCGATTATTGCCCATTACCCAAAAGACCCAAAAATATATAGAAATTGCATAAATCTGTAAAATTCAACTGAGATGTTGGAAAACAGCTGCGACAACGTGTTCTAATTTCGTGTTAGTTTGTTCTCCTTTTGTTTTAAGTTTTTCGAGCTGCTGCCACTGTCGATGATGGTGATGATGATGAGGATAGTTCGTCCTTTTAGCATTGATGGCCCCGGCATGACAGTCAGCTGGGGCAATGCAGCCGAACACCAGGCACAAAGTGTCACTGGCAAAATTACCAGATGGAGGCGTGCAAGGGGCAAGTGGCGAGAGGCGGGAGGCAGCGTACATGCTGCTCGGTCTTGAACCCGGAGTCAGCCTCTCGCCTTGGCACGCCATTAAAATGCACATTGTGGCTGCATCAAAGTTAAGAAATAAAGTCATTAGCATATTTCGTGTGTTTGTGTCTCTCTGTGTGTGTGGGTGTGATGGTGTCGTAATGACATGCCAGATTGCAGCCCAACTAGCCGATTACCCGGCACACACAAAGCACGGCAAATGACGCAGGCCATAGAAATGTGTCAAAAGGAAGTGCCTAAAGGTTTTTTGGGCTGGTCTGAACAATGGCCGAACAGTCAGGCCCCAAGAGCAGCTGCAGGTGCCTCGAGTGCTAATAGCAGCTTGTTGGACCTCAGTTACAGGCAGTATGCCAGACGCTTCACAAAAACTATGAAACTAAACAGGAGCAGAGTGTCATTAACACACGTATTCCCAAGTATGTACATATAACTTCTTGTACATTATTGACAAACTGTCATATTCGCGGTTAACCCCAATTAATCCAGAAACATTACTTTTCGTGCAACTGTTGCCCAAAAAGGACGAACAAATGCTCGTACTTATCACGTTCTTATTTGTCTCGACAGCGACAACAATCGAGACGAGGCACTGGCAGGGTTAGGGAGCTCGAAAAGACCGGGACACATATGCCAGGGCTAACAAACTTTGTCCTTGAACAGGGCGTACTCCCAGACAACCGAATATGGGTAAACCCCATTCGCGGCAAGTTTACCCGAACATTTATTATAAAAGTCGGTGTCTCTGGATCTGGATTACGAGCAGATGACAAAGGACCGAAGGCGGGCGGCGCAATGTGGGCGGTGCCATACAACAAATGGCAATTGTTGGCTCATTAGAAACTCATTTAAAAACAATTTGGCACGTTAATTCAAAATAAATCTATAAGCGTTTGCCGGCAGCGGCAACTGCGTGCTCCGGCAACTTTCCCTAGCGCTTCATGTAGCGTGTATATACCTATGTATTATAAATGCTTATGTATACATAAGCAACTCTATATACTTATTATGTTGTGCGATTAAAGCGCGCCGCTGCAGAGTGTGAGCATTTAATGCAAGTGTCATTTGTTGCAAATGACGCCTTCAACTTTTGCAAATTTCTGGCAGGAAAAAGCTAAGTTAATGTTGAGGAAGATGAGAAAATGACATCTAGGCGAAGTCTTAATACACTTACCGACCAATCGATATGCAAATTTTGGAAATCATTTAAAGCTTCTTAGGACAGAGTCCTGGAAATCGTAGAAATAGTTTTTTACATAAATCTCTATAGAAACAACAATCAAATTTTAAGGATTATTATGATATATGGAATGTTGATTATGCAAAATATATTTTTCTATATGTAGAATACAGATGATACATACCTCGAAAATTTCAATTTCTTTGCAGTCTGTTTATCAGCTTGATTATCGAAAATCTTAGATATATTAGCTTATATTTCAGTATATATCTTATCTTTTGCCAATATTGAAGACTTCAGGACGCTTATATATACTCATAGTACATTCATAGTAAACTTCAGGGTATGCACAAGAAAAACACCCGGGAAAATGTCATTAGTATGCGTTGGTGTTGACGTTGCCGACATTTCCAAGACGTGCCGTCTCGACATTCCCTGCCCGACTTCAAACTGTTTTTCCCCCAGAAACGAGGGGCGACGTGTGCGAGTACCCCTTGCGGAAGTGCGCTTAGCAAACTGCCTGTCATAAACATGAAATTTGCACAAAACCGCCATTTTTATAAGGTGTCAACAGCAAATATCACATATCACATGCACATATAGACGTTATGGCATTTGATGTCGAGAGGAAGTTGCCGCATATTGGCTTTGCCCAAAATATTAAGTGGCTCAAAACTGAGAGGCCCCCACAAGCCTTCTTGCTGCTGCTCCCCCGCTCTCTATTCTCTTCTCTCCTCTCACGCTTCTCCTGCATATCATTACTGAGCATCCTGAGCGAAACGGCAAAACGTTGCCAGCTTCCACATGTATCTTTTAATGGCTCAAGTCGTTACTGCAGCTGCTGTCGGAGCCAAACTGGGCCAAGTTGTTGTTGCCGCTGCTGTTCCGTTGTTGTTCTTTGTTTTTTGGCGTTGCTTTTGTTTTTGTTTTTGTTTACGCTGGCAAGTTATTAATGACAAAGTCACCTCAACATTTGGCTTTCATATGCAGATGTGATTCGCAGAACGAATGGGGCCAACTTCATCTGCATTACAAACGACAATTGCCGAGAGCACCTTGAACTACACTCGACGAAATTTGTTGCCTTATTGTTACTGAATAACTTACAACTTAACAATTTTGGTTGTTTAATTTTCATAATTTTAAAAAGTAAATTTTGCTAGGGAAATTATTATATTATTATTATATATTATTACATACCGAATTAAGTGAGCAGTTTGTTTTCCCTGCTGTTTACTCTTCACTAACAGTTTGTCCCATGGCTGTATCGGTGATTGTGACACTGAATGGTCTGACTGCATTGCCTCTGAGGAGCGTCTCAGTGTACAAATCAAAAATTAAATTTCTATCAAACGACCAACTGTTTGACTGACAGTTCGTCTGCAGAGCTGTCCCTCGTCTGTATGACTGACAATGGGCCAGCATGAAATATCTTTAATTAAAATTTGTATAGAGATAAATGGGTTTTGATACCTAGTTCAAAAGTTTTTATTGCACAGACATGCCCACATCAGATAAAATGCTAAGCAAATTAGCACATCGGACACACAAAGGACACAGGCGCACTTTCGTTCGCATTCCCCCATCTCCCGCCCCCTCTTTATTCTGTACTCGCCGTCTCGGGCCTGACCGGTTCGCATACATATGGATCTGCCTACCAGCAGATTAAAATTTGCTATTGGATTGCTGAGCACTCGTGACAAGTCCTTGGAAGCTCAACTAAGTTTTCCGTCCGGCTTTGGGCTCGTGCGCCAGCAAAGTTTTGATAGAATTTTCGTTGGGCTTGCGCTATTTGATTAGGTCCTTTTTGGTCTGGGACAGGCTAATTACAATCACACAGACACATCTGTGCAGATACATCTGCATACAGCCTCCTTTATTGACTCAATTTTTAGGCAATTAAAGACCTAACTCGAGGCAAAACTCTACTTTTGAATTTTCACAAAGACAACACAAAAGGACAATATAAATACAAATTGTTTTACATTTCTGAATATAAATCTTTACCATATTTACAGTGAAGACTGAAAAAGCAAAATGTGCACAAGAAATTCTACAGCTTCTAGCCAAACACATGAAAGCCAAGTCGTGTCCAATGCAGCGAACGTAGAGGCTTATTAAATATGTTATATACAAGAAAAACAAAATCACATAAATACAAACTCTATCAAAGCTAAAGAAAAATGAAAAAGCAACACCACAAAAATGAAAATCTCTTGTAAACTCATAAAACAAATATATATAAAAATTTCTATTATCATGCTCTGCTCTTTTTTACTTTTCACTTGAATTATCTTGGATATTTTCTAATATTTTCCATTACATTCGTATGGTTTAAATTTGTGTTTTCCTTGGTTTTTTAAAACTTTATAAAATGCGTTTGTAGGACGAGAAAAATCAACTACTTATAACGAATCTTTGGCTTTCGTTGGTAAGTCTCAACTTAAACTCAAAACATAAAACCTTTAAATCTAGCTATAATTAATAAATAACTCGTATGCTTTAAATATCATAATCATTAAATAGTCCAATAACGAACCGTATCCATAGCTATGCCGAGCAGCACTTCTATTAAACATTTCGATTCTTACACCCATTTAGTCTGTAGTTAGTTTAGCTGCGTCACATAGCGAATGGACTCGGTTTTGCTTGCCTGTAATTTATGCACACACATGGCCATTTCAATGCTAAGAGTTGGGGGAAAATCCTCTATATACCTACAGACGTGACTAAGAACTCTGAGAGTAGAGAACTCTGTGGAGTATGCTTCTCCGCGCTTCTTTCTGCCACAATTCTCTCTTTTTACCAGTTATCTTCTATTCGAAATTTAACTTGATCTTCACTATATATGTTCATCTGAGATTTATGTATGATAAACCAGCATTTGTTTGTCTCAGCCTACTTCTCTCTCTCTCTCTCTCGCTCTCTGTCTTTCTCTCTCTATCAAGTTCCAGCCAACTCAATGGCTCAATTGCGTGGCAACTGATGTGTGTGATAAATTATGTAAAAATCATGTTTAAATACAACTCCATTAAATATGAGTACATTAAATCAATGCGTTTTATTAAATATCCACCATGCTACACGTACATATATCTTTAACTATTTATCTAGCTAAAGCATAATGCAGTTTGATTTCCGTTTTATTCTCTATTCTATTTAGTTTTGAAAACCCTTTTCAGTAGCAAATGCTTTCTCTAAACAACTTTACCAGTTTTATTCGGTTTATTATTTTTCAACTGGGCGGAATCTGTTAAATAATATCAAGTTATTTATATTGATTTCGTTTCAAGGTATACTTTCGACAATTATTAAGAGCAACTAAAAACAAACACATAAACAATGCCATACAACAAAGCAAAACTATTAAACTCTCTGCCAATTCCCGACGGCAGAAACAACAATCGAACAAATAAGACACAATTTTCGCATGACATAAAAACATTCTTAATTGCATCGTGTAATATACGTTAGTGGATCTCAAAACTCACAAGTGAATGTCATAAAATTCACATTTATTCCTGAAACTTTATTTTTTGTTTGAAGCTTGAGAAATACATTTTACTATGCATGACGAAGCAAGTGTGTGACTGTGAGGTTATGTTTTATTATGTTTTGAGGTTATGGATGTTTACATAATTATGAAAGTGTGTTCAATAAGATGTAAGAGTAATTGCAATACTTTTGAGGGATCAAAGATAAGTTATATTAACGTTTAGCAAATGGAACCCGATTCATTCATGCAAATTGCATATTAAGTTTGGAAAGAAGACTTTCATTTCATATTTAAGAGGAGATTTCTTTGAAAAGCAAACAATAAAAAGCCCAAAGACGAGGATTACGAACCCACTGAATTAAAAAACAACCCACTAAAAATTTACGAAAAATATGCGAATTTTTTCAACGATAAACCTAGCATGATTTTTACATGCAATCCCCTTACTTATTTTGTTGGCATTGGCCCCGTCGAACATTCGTCAAATCCTCGTCCTGTCAATATGAGAAATTAATTAAATTATTTATTTAACACATCGATTGGACTGGCTGCTGCTGTCACTAGTCCACATCACTCCTACCACTCTTGTCTGCAGCACCGATTAAGAGAGCAGACCCGCCACATATGTTGCATGCCACACGCTGCCTGCGGCATGTACATACATAATTTGTAATTTTCGGTTTTGGCAATTGCCGAAAACCCTGAAAATGTGATTCGGGCAACGGCTTGTTGTTTTAAGTATCCGATTGGCAATTTGATTGATGGATTGATGCGTCATTTATGAGCTGACAGTTGGAAATGCGTTCGCAATGTTTGCCAATTCGCGAGCAACAATCGTAATAAAATGCTGCCAGCGAAAAGCAGGCGGGGACTCCGCAAACACAATCGATCGGTCGTTCCTCAGTGCCTGCATATAAATGCTATAAGTGCGATGATAACTTTTATGATATAGTATAAAAAGAGAATCACTTTCTTAGATCGGCAAGTACCAAGAAAATAAAATGCACTCGATATTGAAAGTGCTTTGACTTGGATTTGATTTAACACTTTTAACATATCAATGAATTGACCAAACTAACCAGAAGAACTATTTAAAACTGAAACTGATGTAGTAAAGATAAACTAGAAATGGCACACAGATAGATTCAGACTTTTGCACTCAAAATAGAGCTAAAGTATGCCAAAGTTCGTTGCAACACATGGAACCGATAAAAGGTTTAGAGCTGGAAGTAATATACAAATAATGATCTAAAAGACTTTAAGAAAAGTTGCATGGTAAACTCAAAAGCGAGCTTTAAATACTAAAAGAAAATCCAATGAATAACTTTTTTTGCCGAAATCAGAAAACTCAAACGGAAATGAAACGCACTCAGGATTCGCATGCATTTGAGTGCGAGCATAAAAAGTGCGATAATTTACTTTAAATACAACACTGTCTGCAGGGAGCAATGATAAATGCCAGCATAAAAGGCAGCTGCAGAGAGTTGAAAGCAATTCCCCAAATAATTATCGCACGAAATGGGAAAAAAGTGAACGCAGACAATTCGACAAACGAATTCAAACATAATTCCAGCTGACAGCAATCAGTTTCAATTTCAGTTTTAGATGCCGGCAAACTGCGAAATGGCGAAATCAGTTTCGCCCAGCGCCATACGTAGGCCCGCAATAAAATCCCAGTCGGAGTTGGCTACCAAAAGCGCAAAACTATTCGAGGCAAACTAATTGCCACATGCGAATTGCTCGCCCCAACCACAAAGCTGCGTAATGCCAGGACCATTTTGCCGGCACTCGGACTGGTACTGCTACTGCAAGGGGCAGGGCGAGACCTGGCCATATTTCTGTGCGTCGTACCGTCATCTGTTTTTACAGCTGTCATAAAAGCCCGCACAATAACTGTAGCTCGCACTAAAGCAGAGTGAAGAGCGGAAAGTTTTAAAGCGCAGCCCGTGATATGTATAATTTAATGCGATGCCCTGGCATGTAATTAAATTTTTGTTGTGATTTAAAAACGGGCATTTGCTGCAGAGGATGCTGCGCTCTAAAAATGCCACAAATGCGTGTAAGTTATAAGGCAGCAAGAACAGCACAGCAGCACAACAGCAACGACAACAACGACTGTAATCACCGACAAAGTAGAGGAAAAGTTTGCCGCTTTAACGACAAGAACCACTTGTAGGCCACGCCACAAAGCGCGAGCTGCAAGTTCTGTGACAACTACAACAGCAAAGAGACAACCGCAGAACAGAACACAACGCAACACAAAGCACACAATACACAACACACAGCACACATCCTAGGCCGCTGTCCGGGCCCGTGGCCCGGGGCCAAGATAGAAGTAGGAGAGACACAAGTCAGGACAGGACACGACAGGATCGGGCAAAAACAGCCAAACGAAATGTTGATAAAACTTGTCGTGTGTGTGGCTTTTATGAGTGGGTCTGTGGGTGTGTGGCTGTGTGTAGTTGTATGGGGCCAACTGCTGGAACTTAGCTTCAATTTGTTGTTAAGTTATGCATGTTACGGCTGCATGGTGTGTAGTTAAGCGCAACAGCTTGCCATTAAGCCTAACAGACTGTTACTCCCTTTTAACATAGCTCTAACATTAGGCATTGTGCGTAGTACTGTACTCTACAATTAAGACTGCCTGTGCATGCTTTGTGTGTGTCTCTTTCTTTATATCTCTGTGCCTGTCTCTCTCTCTCTCTCTTTCGTGCTCTCTCCCATTTCTTATCACATCACGTCGCTTTATTATTTAACTTTTTGTCATAAATAAATTCGTTTTTATGTACTGTAATGCAATTGCAACAGCTGCCAGTTGTGCCTATTTAAACATATGTTGTATACGTGATACAGGAATGGAACGACTACAACTTGCGCTGGAACGAAACGGAATATGGAGGCGTCAAGGATCTGCGCATCACGCCGAACAAACTGTGGAAGCCCGACGTGCTCATGTACAACAGGTAAGCTCTCTTGTGTATGCAATTCGTGGAGCCCTTTCGGATGGAGTTGGGCCGAGAGAAAACTGTCTAATCCAATAACAATAACCGATCAAATGTAAGAAAATCAAAAAAAAGAAAAAACAATTGAAAACGAAATGTTGATTTTGCGCTGCGTAGCCATTACCCATAGCAGTTCATCTGTTCTCAGTCTCCTGAGCTTAGATGTAAATCAAATATAACCTAGCAAACAAATCGCACATATATGCTTATTTAAACTACATAATCGATGGTAAGTCTGCAGTCGTATACAGTCTTAGAGACATCTATACCCCATAAACAAGTCAGATAATAGATGAAACCCGATATCTATGATATACCGTACTACATTTATAAGATATTTGGTGCTAACGTTTTTCGTTCCAAGTTATGTATTACCCGAAATAGTTTAATATTAAACCCGTTATGTAGCTGCATTGTGTCCTTAATTGTTCGCTTTTTACGTTTTTCTTGTAGTCCGTAGACCGTAGACTACCCTTGTAGGTATTACAGTTATTGTTATGGAGCTGCCGATCTCATAAATTGGCATATTAAAAAAAAATACAGGGTTTTTGATTGGTTAATTGACCTTGTTTCAGAACTGTTTACTTTATTTAATCTATAGATTTTCCGAAAATAATTATTCTTAAATTGTATAATCATTTTGAAGTATCCATTGCTCCTACTCGTTGATTATTCGTTTTATTGCGAAATGTTTCGTACTTTATCTGAGTTTTGTTTTAATTTAAATAGAAATTAAAGTAAACATATTTAAACAAGTTTATAGATATTCAGTTAAATATGCATACCAATATATCCGACATACCTATCGTATCATACCCCACTCGCTATTGTTTGTGTGTCTAACTATTACGAAATGCCAAGCCGAAACCCAAACATACCGACAATGTTTTCGATTCGCTTAGCTCTTTGTATTTGTATTTCAATGTTACCCAGTTTTGATTTGCTTTCAATGTTTCAATGTTGAACAACCGACTAAACATTTAAAAAACTTCAATCTAAACATACACAAAAAAAAAAAAAAAAAAAAACAAAAAAATGTTGTTTACTTCAAATAAGAGTAGTTTACACGCAGTGGTGTTCTAGTGGGACTGTACATTGTCAGCTTGCCGTTGATGTGGGCCTCACATTGTAATTGGATTCGTAATGCTAACCGAACGTACATATATAATCGTTAATCATCTCAACTATAAACCGAAAATATAAAATAATTAAACCGAAAACGACATAATAACTCTAGCAAGAGCTTAAATAAGATTCTGACTAAACTCCATGAACTTAAACACTTTGTTTAACCAGAATATTATGCAAGTAGTTTGTTCGAAACAATTGAGAAAGAATTATGTAATATGCAGTTGAAAAAGAAACTGAAACGTAAAGATCACAACTTAGTTCTCATACCTCAACAGATCGCACTTACCTCTAGCTCTCCCATATACGTATATAGCTATATACATATAGATATACATATATGCGTATGTATATATGTGTGTATATTCTCTGCATATGTAGAATATGTTCGCTCCAAGACAATAACCAACATACAAAATTGTTCAACAATATGCTGGTGTAATATTTCTGGTTAGACGTTCAGTACTTGAATTTATTTAGCCAAGAAAATACTCAAAAAAAGTACAAGTATTTGTTGTAGCTTGCGAAAACAAACAAACAAAATAACAAATTATACCGAAGGCAAAATAGATTTTCAAGTATTGTGCATGAGAAATCAAATCCCTCGTACTAAACAGCAACTAAATTAAAATGCATATATAAATAAATACCAATGAAAAATACCAAAAAAAATACCTAACCTAACCAAACCTTAAACGTGTCACAACCAACTTGACTTGTTGGCACTTAAACTTAAAACGATTTTCCTAACCAATCGATAACCCACATCCCACACAGACACATACCAGCCACACACATAACAACCTACTAAATTTACTAACAACATTTCTAAAATATATTTAAACTTTTCTTATACATAATTAAGTCATATGAAAATCATATATGTTTTTAGTTTAATGTAAACTCAAGAAATGGACAAAACATGTTAGCTAGATTAAAACAAAATCAAGTTCATAAATGTTGTACAAATTTCATCTAGACTTCATGCCACGCATACCTACAATATATCGAAAGACCGCATAACTCACTTTTCCTACCTCATGAAAATGTTAAGCTTAAGGCACAAAATGAGATCACATAAGAAGCCATTTCAAATTTCATAAATTACAAGGTAACATTATCATCACAATGAAAGTTCATCTCTGTATTTGGTATACCTTTCAATTGTGTATTACAAGGTAATATTATCATCACAATGCTAGCTCATCTCTATACTTGGTATACGTTTCCATCGTGAACTTCACTTGAGTTTTGCCCGAAATTCTTCATCATCTACGGGCAAAATGTTTCATCCACTTCATGTACAAACCGAATAATTGAGTTGTAAAACGTGCTCAATTACCTCGGCCTTTTGGCCTAAATTGCTTCCAACTTACGCTAGTGTACACTCTCCCAGCTTCTCGCTCTTCTTGCTTCATCTTGCCTCATCAATGAATTTAACGCCAAATGCTTATATTCCAATCACGCTCCAGGAGCATACAAACTTTTGCCTAATTCACGTATCAATCACCCAACAATAAGTACAAATTTTTGCGCAAACTTTTTTCCATTTGCTTTCACTTAGTCCAACTAACTTGTGTATGTATATGTTTATGTAAAAATCTATATATGTTTTATATTCTATATGCAATATCAATGTGTGTGTGTATGTGCCTTTGTGTGTGACTAGTTGCTACATATAAAACAGAAAAACGTTTGTCGCTTCAGCTCAATCAACGGCCTTTTCCGCATACAAGATTTTCTCAAATGGGACTAAAAAGTCCCTATATACAATTGCAAACAAAATTGAAAATAGCTGTTGCAGACTATCGGAGTTTATTTGATCTGTACTCTACCAATAAAAATGTTTAAAATATTTTAAAATTCTGTATGCTTAAACGATCGTCAGGCAAATCCTTCAAGCCATGTGCATATAATTCGATCATCCAAATTCTCTTATTAATATTTGTTTAAATTAATATAATATAATTATATAATATAAATATTCAAAATTTATAATACTAATGATTGTAATATTATATTATATAATTTTATAGTATATTATACTATTTCATTGTATACACATATTTTGACGATAACTCAAATTCATTCCAAACTTATGCTGTTACATCGTAATGATGGATAAGCTCTCTCAGCTCTATCTATACCCTATATATGTGTATGTGTGCTTATCTGTGTATCTGTTAATTGGCCGAGAGCAATTGAAATGCCCACAATAATTACAATTTCATGCCATGTTCATTCTCATGCTCGCATTCCCATTCGCTGGCGGTAAGCTTATAATGATGTTCAATGTTAGCAAAGAAATTCTATGTGTGTGTGTGTGAGAGCGAGTGCGTGTGGCTCAATCAGTTGTATATGTGTGTCTGTTTATCAATTACCCAAGTAATCTATTGTTATCAATGTATCGACTTGTGCGTGCTATTTGCCGTTCTACTTAGCTGTGTTTTACTGTGTCTACTATAACTTTCATATTCAGTGCCTTCCATACACATACAACATCATCTCACATTTAGTATATGTATGCTTGTGTGTGTGTGTCTATTTACCTAGTCTTACACACACGGCTCTCAAGCCTGTAATTGACAGCGAGACCGAAGCGATTCAATGATTCGATTCAACTCGCAACATTAAGTTTAAACGTAAGTTAGTTTAAGGTTCGACGTAAGCTCGGCTTAGTTGCATGTCAGCTTAGTTTAAATTTATTGTCAACTGCAAGTCACATAGAAATTAAACCTAAACACACAGTCGGACACACATACGAACGCACACACCGTTTATGTATCTGCAGCCAAAGCTGAGTCAAGTGATTGAGGGTTTGTCTGTAGGTTGAAAAGAAAACAATGCACTGTGGTTTATCGCTTGCAAGTTGAAAAGGCCAAAATAGAAGACAGTTTTGCCTGGCGTAAGTCTCGCACGTGTAACCCGTAAATACTGATCTATATTTTTTGGAGGAATGTTTTCGTGGCAATTCAAGTTTTAATCTTGCACTTTGGAGCCAATTCCGAGCTACTCAAAATGCATTTTATGCTTACAGCTGCACAGCTTGTACCTATACACAGAGAGTTCTTAAAAGCCTTTTTATGAACTTCTTCCCTAAGTTGACAGCAGAGAAATAAACTGTGGCTCGCACTCGTATTTCTGTGCAGAGAGAAAAACCTCTTAACATTTTCGGGCAAAAAGCAGGGAGGATTCAGTGCAAAATGAACCGGAACATTTTAAGCCATAACTTAAGTGTCAAAATTTGTGGAATGGGGCAAAGCGTAGTTCAACTGGCGACTAAAAACTACTTAAATGCCGCAAATCCTCTGCACACATAGTCACACACACACACACACAGACACACCGAAAAAATAGGGAAACAGAAGGACTGCAAATGAAGACAAATATGGGGCTAAAAAGCACCTGTCGCAGCATCAAGGCTTTTTTAATTGGAGTTTATTTTCGGTGCAGTGAAGCTTACAGAGTTGCCGCTTGATTGACGCCAGATTTACGAGATGGAAATGAAGTTTTGCTGCCCAGGCGAGCCCAAAGAGTTTGCGGGGAAAACCACGTGGCTTCTGCCTTAATTTTCCCAGGCACGCAGCATCCGGTGTTGATTACGGAATGGCAATGAAAAGTGAGAAGCGAATCTTAAGGCCTACGCAGGTTCCGGCCTGGCATGAAATTCATATTGATTAGCCTTGTATTCGCATACAGTCTGGGGAAATCAGTGTATGGGGTCGGTGCCGGGACCTGGGCGTGGCCCGCTGCGTGTGTTTTCCCACAAAGAAAAAGCAAAACGTTTCGGCTGTCAACTTTGTTTACTAATGAACTTGCGCACTGAGAAGCCACGGTCGAAGTAGCAAGCAGCATAATCCATTCGTGAATGTTCCCGATAGCGATTTCCCAATGATTTCGCCAACTCTACAGTGAGTCCGCCAAGCGCACTAGGACCAACGCAGGCTAATGGCGGCTTCCATCGGAAATCAGTGCACGTTTCCCCGACGTGTCGAGCGAATGAGTTTTGTGGAACACTTCACAACTGACTTTCATTTCGTTTAATTTATTAATTCGTCTTTCTTTTGCGACTTGCCTCGGCGGCTGCTCTGGACCAAGGTCCCGCCTAGGCCTAATTTGTATGCGTCGCCTGTGCTGCTAATGTGTGGCCATCATTTAGATCAATAGCAGGCGAACACGGCTTAAGGAAACGGACAGGCACACAGGCACGGATACAAATACAAATACAAATACAGACACAGACACAGACACAGACACAGAGACTGATATAAATACAGTTACAGTTACAGCTGCGATAAAAATACAGTTACGGTGTACTTCGCCTTGGCCTCGTATCCAGTTGTGTGTATCCATGTGTGTCCTGCAGCCCTTCAACGCCATCTGCACATCAATCTGCCCCGCTTCAATATTCGTAATTTGTTTATGCTGATTTGGATTTTCACTCCAAAAGTTGTTCAATCGAGACTCTTTTAACGGACTAACCGAGCTTTACGCAAGTCGAAATGTTAGCTTAGCCGTGACGAAGATAAGATACTCTTGCCGACGAATAGTTACAGCTTATTTTAGAAGAGTTAGCAGACTTTGTAACGAAATTGACTACAAGGGCATATCGTAAGTCATCTGTATGCGCTGTGAAAAGCTCTTACATTAATTGCAACGCTATCAGATATTATAAAGCTTGTGTCTATATGCGAACTCCGAAAGCCGCCTGCGAAGGCCCCAACTCAAAGCAAGCCCCAATCCGAACTCAGCGCAGGCCAAGCCCCGGCCAAATGAGATTGACAGCGGTTGTGGCTTAGCCAAACGAACCGTGGACCATTTTGGGCGCATTTGCTGGTCAAGTCCGAAACAGACCAACATCAATTTTAATAATGCCTGGCAATGATTTTATTTATATGTTCGTCCCGCGTCCGGCCCGAAACCCGAGCGTTAGCCAAGGCCACGCCACGCCGCGCCAGAAGGTTGCCCCACCGCTCACTCTCAAATATTAAAATGTTCATCTGAATTTAAGTGTAGTACGGACTTGGTCAGGCACCGAGGTGCTGGGGGATAAGCTGCGTAATTGGCAGAAAAGTTTATACTTATCAATAGAACAAGAGTGGTAAAACTATGGTGGACTTTCATAGTCCATAAATGAGTACTAAGCCAGAAAACAGCCTGAATTTAATCTACAGATATGTACCATTTTTGTATATTATTCCTTAAGCTACTAAATAAATACAGCTATAACTTGGGTGCATATTGCCTTAATTTTAAAGTTCTTAAAACAAGCAAAGCAACTCTCCTGTTTTAAAAGGGTTTGGTCATCCGATTTAATGGAAAGGAATATTCTATTGAATATTTATAGTTACATTTCAACCAATTTTTTATATAAATTTGCAGGAAATGTCTGGGGCGCTAGTAAAATAAAATGTGCTGACTTTGGCTGTAATATATATAATACAATAATACAAGTCGGCCGATACATTCTATAGCGGCTAAACGATATATCGGTGAGATATAGCTTGTTTCGACTTATTTACAGAGTGCAAAATAAGAAGGTTTACCAAGTGTCTTCAAGCTGTAACAGGCCTTAGGACGGAACGACAGGTATACGGACAAACAACCACAAAGTTAGGATCGAATCGGCTCATAGGGTAGTGATATTTTCTTATGTGCTTAGCAAACATCTGGCCAAAATTAGTATATCCTCTGTAAGGGATTTAAAATCCACTGTCGAGCGTGCTTGACAGTTACATACCCATTAACCCAGTTCTGTGCATTCATATGGATATGACAATATTTTCATAATTTTGGCTTTCAAAAATTGTAAATTTCACAGTTTTAGAGGTGTGTACGATTTGCGATAGTTTAGAAAACGGAATCCAAGCACTGCAACACAAAAAAAACATTGATTCTGACCGAAAAAAATAATAATGGAAAATAATATAAATTAATGGGGAAATGATAATTTAGTAGATTCTTAGACCCTGATATATTTTATGGCTTAAGAACAAAACTTTTTTTGAAAAATCACAATAAGGACATTTTAATGATTCTCATTAAGCGTAAGGAGCAAGACTTGCCCCAAGAAATCGGATCTTTGTGCCCGCCCAGGCAGGCGTTTAACAATGCGGCCAACGCGGCCAATTAGCTGACATATTGTAGATGTGCTTATGGGCCATTGTTGGTTGCTACAATCTCTCAAGCATGGGCGCACAGCATCTGTGGCAAGTGTGGCAACAGCTGCAACTGTTGCAACTGTGACACGGGCCTGGTCCTTGTTTATCCGTCATTACAACGGCCGCTAATCGGGGCACAAATTCCACTTAAATGCCACAACAATAGCATGTAAGCTGCGCTTACTGCTGCCTGGGCCACAGGCTCACCTGCTCACCCGCACACGCAGCCACACCCAGCCGCACACACAGCCACACACATCTGAAGTCCACGTGTATATTGGTCATTTAAATGCACACTTCGACTGCAGTTGCAATGATTTAAATGCGTGTATGCCTCCATACACACACACTTGCACAGGCACTCATACACGCACTCATACACACTCACACACACGCAAGCACACGCAACTCCAAATATCTATGCAAATTGCGTACAAAATGTTTGCGCAACAGTTTTTCGAGCGCCTCCTATCGAAAATAAAAGTAATTGCATTTAATTTCAACGCAAGCGAAATGCAAATCCACAGAGAAATATATATAGTATATATATCGGACGTATATAACATATATCTAAATTATATACAGTCTACTATACGATTGCGAGCCACTTGTGTCTGCCTCTGACTGTGCCATACAAATTTGTTTGAGCCTGATTTGCATATGCATAAACAGATACAGCCACAGATACCACACTCGCAGATACAATGAGTTGGCTGCAGATATTGTATCTAACAGATTGCATTTGCTTGTCCAAAAAATATGCTGACAGGCGAACTATGCTTTGGTTCAGCAAAAAAATTGTGAAGTCTTGCGAGGTTGAAGACGCCGTTCAAACAGATTTAACTTAATTTTAGACTGTGGTTAGTTTTAATTTTACTTCCATTCAGGACTGATGCAACTTTGGTGTACAGAGACAGAAGCCTATCCCCATTACTATATTGTTAACTTCGTCGCTTTAGTATTTAGAGTATATTATGGTAAACGAGAACTAACATTTTCGTGTTTTGTAGCTTATTCAACTTTAGCTCTATTGTATTTATAGTGTATCTTATGCTTAGTCTAAGACGAAACCCAACAACACCAACCAACAAGTATTTAGAATCCACATGACACTACACAACTCTCCTAGCCTCCCAGCGCTCTCCAGAGCCCCCTCCAAAATATTTACTAAAAAAGTACTAGAGAAAAGACAAAGAAATGCAAAATTTCAAAATGAAAGCGCAAATCACATGAACCAATAGAAACTATAATCATTAAAATTCAAACAAGAAAACAAATTTCAAATTATAACTGAAAAGAAAACAGAATGAAATACAAGTAAATCAAATAAAAACAAAAAATGAATAATACATAAACAATTGTACAATAATCTAGCGCGGATGAGGGATTCGATGGCACGTATCACACCAACATTGTGGTCAAACATAACGGCAGTTGTCTGTACGTGCCCCCTGGTATCTTCAAGAGCACATGCAAGATAGACATCACGTGGTTCCCATTTGATGACCAACATTGCGAAATGAAATTCGGTAGTTGGACTTACGATGGAAATCAGGTAAAGTGTTTAGTACACAGTTTAGTATACGGTACATGGTACATGGTACATGGAACACGAGTACATCGTACACTCGTACACCCGTACACCCGTACACCCGTACACCTGTACACCGTTCACCGTACACCGTTCACAATTGCAGTACACAGCGGAATCCAGAGCTATCAATGCGGGCACTCAGTACCCATTGCTGAGATCACGTTCACGCTTTCACGCTACACACACACACACACGCTCACATAGAGCAATACACGCACACGCACAAACGATTAACAATAGGCAGGAAAAGGAAAAAGGGAGTTGACCGCGGACAGTTGTCAGGGTATAACAAAAAAGTTCGACGCTTTTCAAGAGTTGAACAACTCTTGCCGCTTAAGTTTATGCTTTTCCAACCTCTCTATCTGTCTCTCTCACTATCTCTCTCTCTCTCTCTCTCTCTCGCTATTTCTATCTATCTCTATATATCTACCCCAGTCTATCTTACAGTTTATTTTGTATATCTCGTCTCGTCGAACAGTTCTTTGCGTTTTTGCGAATTACAAAACCAAAAGTATCAAGTGCCAAAAGCACAAAAACGAAAAAAATACTGTTTTGTGTGTTGACTAAAATGTTCAATACGAAATTGAATATTTTACGTCAACACATTTCCAGGTTTACTCCCCTCAGAGGTCGCCCACTGTGTGTGCGCCTATTTCTTTCGAAAAGCTAATCTCAACTAGCGCCACACACAAACCGGGCTGTGTAGGAAAGTGGAATCATGTGTGAGACAGTTGAAATTTTTGATTCAAAAATTTCAGAGTCAATTATTTTGCATGTTAGGCCAAAAAACCACGCCCAAAACGATTAATTGAACGAATATTTTGGACGTATGTAAAGACTCTTAATGGAAGTGAAACATACCATAAACAAAGGTTCTCCAAGTACCGTTTCATATTATTTTCACGTTTTTTTGCACTGCAAACGCAATTTCTATTCAAACCTAGTATACCTAAGTATATAATCAACGATCAATATATACATATCCCAAAAAAGCTCTTTTTGCTCGCTCTATCTTGTACACCTTGAACACATGCTCTCTTTGTACATAAATGTTGTCTCAAGTGTCTTTAAGTGAAATCTCGAATTTGTATACTAAATAAAACTAAAAATGTTAAATTTCTTTTTCTCCAAATAACTTAAAAAAAAAAAACAAAAACCCAAAACTCAAAACAATGCCCAACCACCAAAAAAAAAAAAAAAAAAAAAATTACCAAAAATAAAAAATTCGTTTGTCTTCAAACAAATTTTTTCGAAAATCTTAAAAAATCGTTTATAAAAAATCAGTTGGATTTGGTTTTGAATTCCGAAGATGGAGGGGATCTTTCCGATTTCATAACAAATGGCGAGTGGTACTTGCTTGGTTAGTAAAAATCATCATTAACCTTGTTCTTATCTCACTGTACTCGTTTCTTGATCGTTGTCATGTGTAAATGTCTTTTGAAACCATTATCGACCTCCTGATTTTCAATCTGTAAATACACATCTCGAGTATCTGGTAGCAATTTGTAGTTTGGAGCTTAAATAAGTGACCGCTTCATAGAAGTCTTATGATTTGCAGCCGTTTTCCTTTATGCTTTAATCCGTAATTTACGTAGAAATTATACTAAAAGGAATCATTGTATATAGTATCTGTATCAGTGTGTCAATGTGATGAATACTGCTCCGTTTTGAGATTTACTAATTACAAATTCTGTCGTTCAGCCATGCCCGGGAAGAAGAATACCATAGTCTACCAGTGCTGCCCAGAACCATATGTCGATATCACCTTTACTATACAAATACGCCGACGTACTTTATATTATTTTTTCAATTTAATTGTGCCATGCGTGCTAATATCATCGATGGCCCTGCTGGGCTTCACACTGCCCCCGGATTCGGGCGAGAAACTAACGCTGGGTAAGTACTCAAAATTCAGCACTCCTCTCTCTACAAGAAAACTTAACACTGTCCCTATAAGCGACCTGAATCTATATAATTTATTACCTTATGAAGTCTTGTAAGTTTTTCAGCGCAAGTGTGGTAAATACTAAAAATACGACATTTCTATTCAATATAAAGTACTACATATAGCTAGGGCTTGTAAGATCATAAGCATATACATATATATTCTTGTTCAGGTAAAGCAGCGGTAGCGAAATGAGGCTTAGCTGGATTGAACTATACATTACTCTTCTCTAAAATATATTTAAAGCTATCGTAAACTTATTCCCAAAAATATATATTGAACGATGCAACTAAAGCTAGTTAGACTAAACCATGCATGTTTCATTCTCGAGTAAAACTAAAGCGCAGTAATATTATCCCAGGAGAGTTGACTTTTGTCCATAGTGAACTAAATTATTCCTTATAATCTACCTGAAATGCCCACTTCAAAAGACAACACTCTCAACATGCTAATCTAAAACTTCTAGAAGTAAAGAAAAAGTATTGAATTTCTTTAAAAATCATATAAAAACCAAACAAAATCGTAACTTTAAACTGAAATGCATAAAAATATTAACTATTTGTTTAATAATATTTCTTCCATTTTGTCTTTTGAATTTTCAGTATTTTGCTTTGGCGTTTCGTTTAAATTGTTTTTATATAAGTATTTATTGTATCTCTTGTTCCAGGCGTAACTATACTACTATCATTAACAGTATTTCTAAACCTTGTTGCCGAGTCTATGCCGACAACGTCGGATGCTGTTCCTCTTATAGGTACACACACACGCTATTTATTTAAAGTTATAAAAATCTTAACTTCAGCAAAATACCAGCAAACAGTACAAGAAAAAGTTCCAAAGAAATTTGGTGCCATTTCTAATTGCTGTTTCTAGTTGTCATTAGTTTTATAACAGTAGTGCCATGAAATATACCAAAAACGAACACACAAAACTAACAGTAACAAGAATCCAACAAAACTTACAACAATTGTGCAACTACAACTAAATACCAATTATTTAGATCTTAACACACACACCCAAAGACCCACACACACATACAAAGAGACACATCGAATCGTTTGGGGAATGAAAATACGCTACATATCTTTAATTCTCTACGTATGTTTGCTAATAGATACTCTAACTTCTGGACTTGAACTGTGTGTCACAACATAATTTCAGTTTCAGTTTCAGCCAGCTACTACTCTTCTCCTTCTGCCGGAACTTTTTGGATAGACCTTTGCAATTAGATCTCCAAACCAAAAGCAATACCAATACCGATACCAACATCGAAACCGAAAACAAACCCGAGTCAGAATCCGAACACAAGCCACACCCGATCTCACGTCCAAACGAAACTCTCACACAACCTCTGTCTAAGCAATCTGTCTATATATTTATCTGTAAAGTACCCAACAACCAGCTGGAGCAAGTTTTTCCTCATCTTTTCACTTATCTATCTACTATATACCTTTAGCTAGCTACCGAAATACTTTCGAATATGTTTTCTACTCTTTCCCGCAACTATTTTGTACTACTCTTGTTGACTTTTATTTGCTCAGCTGCTCCAAATACTTGTAGTCTTGAAGCATCGCGCATAAAGCTCTGACAATAATTGGTATTTGACAACACGATAAGACACGCAACCCACACGCACTCACAAGCCCACAACCCACGAACTCACAAGCCCAAAGTCAGACACAAGCCCCTAGCCACATTTCTCGTGTATCGCTTATCGTTTATCGATTATCAATTATCGCTTATCATTTTCATTTCCATTTTGCTGTTGGAAAAGTGTATGTTAAGCTGTCCCCGATGTTCCCACTTCCCCCAGAACTTAGTTTATCAGTTGTTGTTTCTGTCGGTTGGTTTGTTTTTACTACGTGTTTGCTGCTAGCTGATCCTTGTTTTCATATATTTTTCTATAAGTCTACCTCATTTATTACGGATCTTGCGTTCATTATATGTTTGTTGGCCTGACAGAATTACTTATGTTATCCTTAAAAAGAACTAAAAGCTAAAAATTAAATTAACAAAAGCCAAAACGTTCATCATGTAAATAAGCTTCTCTATAAATAGAGTAGTGTACTGTCTCATTCTCATGCTAGGGCAGCATTATTTGCCTGAACAATTGAATCATCAACTTCGACTGGTAAAGCATAGCTGCATTTAAACGTAGAGCTAAATGCAATTTAAGATACCGTTACCTATATATAATGTATTCTGAAAGTAGCCAAATTGTATATAGACTACTATGAAACTGTGAAATGAATCCAACAAACAACCTTTTTTCGCTACCAAAATTTCAAACATACCACAAACAATTTAAAAAATGGCCAACAATTAAGTCAGGATATCAGAAAAATACTCGAAACAAACAACAACACTGCACTTAATTTCACTACGGTTCCGATTGAATTCGACAGCTAAGGTCATCTATGTAAATAAAAACATAGCAATAGTTAATATTTCTCAAAATGTTTACCAGAAAATGTTTACCAGAATGCAGTAGTGGCTACATTTGAGTAATGCTTTTCTAACTTAAGTACTGCTACAAACTAGAATTTCAAGTTCTTGAATTTATGCAAATAAATTTACAATAATGTTATTTAGCAGAAGCATAAACTATTTTGTCCTGAATAATTGCATAACAATTACAAAAATTGGGTATGAATACTTTCTAAAAGCAGCAGCTGCCATTAGTGAACAGTGTTGTAAAATCTTAGCACATGAGATTTGTTCAACTGGATGCACTCTTAACTATTTCATAGAAAAGTTTTCTTAGTCATGCACTTAGGCTGCTCGAAATACATAGTTCGCAAGAGTCTGAAAACAAAACTAGATTTCGAAATTGTTACAAAAACTATGTTTTTATTTTCAAGAACTGCGCTGTGGTAGTCAAAAAAAATATATTTGAATAACAGAACATTCCACTTACCGCTCGGCAAAACCCATTGAGGCCAAACAGAACGTAGCTCAATTAATTTATTAAATGCGGCGAGCCTGCCTGGCAAATACCATATGTGAAATGAAAACAAACAACAAATCGGAAACAATAAGGACACTTTTATGATTTTTATATGCTAAAGCAACAACGCATATCAATTACTCAAAACAACACGAAATATATGCAATATTGGTCAAGGTTTGTATTGAAGGCAAAAGAAATACGCAAATCGGAAATCGCAAATCGAGAAAACGAAACGCAACCAAATGTCATTTTGATACTTGGTAAGGCAGAGAGGAAAACAAACCCAAGCTAGACAAAGACAATACAAGAAAAACTAGAAACTAGAAACCAGAAACAAGAAACCATACACTTGTGTATATACCAATATGTACATGCTTATCTAATTAGGCTAGGAACCAAAGTAGATGTGGTAGGTATGCGAGCGTATTGTAGCTGAATTATTCTCTACTTATAAGCAACAAAATAAAGTACACTGTAAATAAAAAACAAACTGAACCGACGTAAGTACATGCACACACCGACACACTCACCGAAACAAGTACAACGAGTACAACAAAATACCAAAAAACAAAAACCAACGAAACAATGCGACAGTAAAAGGTGCAACTGAAAAGCGCATGCCACAAACAACTTACAACCGGCCAAGAGGCAAAAGTTTTAGCCATACCAAAGACACTTTCTCTCTACACCTTCTCTCTCTTTCTCGCTCTCTTTCTAACTCGCTAACTTTATTCTTTTGGCAAGAACTCTACTGTGCTTGCACCCACACATACACCAGAGAAACGCAACTCACGAGATACTCAGACAAAACTAATCAAATCTATTTTGTTGGTCAAAATTAAAATACAAACCGCCTGGAAATAAAATTCTCATATTACGCACCTGTAAAATCCCGACTTTTAAAATCAGCTCTTCACTCGCTCCTCCCCCCTCAGTTACCCTTCAACCGAACTAAACGAAACTCAACTAAACTATGCGAATAGATAAAAAGAACTAAAAACAAAAGAAACAACAAAGAAAACGCAACATTTGAACTTGCATTTATGCAGATCCATTTGACCAGATGGTAGACTTGCAACTCCACATAATATCGTATCGCTCATGATGCCCTCTCGCCCATCAAGCGTTCATATTATGTCATATAAACTACCCTGACTCCGGCCCGCTTCCGACTCGCCACCCACCGCACCCCTCACCGACCCTTCGCGACATTCCAGAAGTTCTTCCAACCTCCCAGCCGGCATATAATTTGCATGCACTGCGCAAATTTCCGAGTAACTTTCATTGGTCCGACATTTAACCGTGCCTCACGTACCAAATTAAATTGTCCGCGCGCGGCGTGCGGTCTGTGGGCGTATGGGCGTGCCAAATTGGTGACACGTAGCGCTAAACTCATTGGCCCGCCATGAAAAAAATTAAAAGTGAAAAAGAGTAAAGACATTTCCCGGCTCCAGTTCAATTTACAAATACCATACGCTATCTAAGTTACAGCAGAAACTTGCCACTTGCGAGTCTTACCCTCACTCTTTGCCATCACCTGAAAGTAATGGGTAAAGTTGGAAGAACGAGCACCCTGTACTTACCGCCATTAAGCTTTTTAAAAGTTGAATCAACTACTGCCGAAAACGGGGAGTAGAAAGAAAGAAGGGAACACTAATTTGTTAGCGTGTTGTGAAAATTTGTGGCAGAATGTTTAGTGCTTGGTCAGAGGTGGCTGCCCGATGACCCACAGTGAAGCCCATGGTTGTATGGTTGAAAGTTGCATGTTACGGACAAACTGCAATTACAGATCCTGAAAATAAAGTTTGGAAAACTTCGCAGAGCACATCAGAGTGAATAGACAGAAAACTTGAGTCCAACAGAGTGACTCTCCGAGTTTTACTTTTGTGTTTCTATGACTCGAAATTTTCACAATACGCAGTCTTTTCAACTTGGATCAAGCTTTCTATAGCAGACACCCAAATTTGGCTTTATTTATGTACTTATGTAACCCTGACATAGTTGACTTCAGTTGAGACTCCTCCCAGTCCCCATTAAACGCCTGTATTATTCAGGATTTTGAGTTTCATGTTGACTTTAAAGCATACAACGCATTTACTCATCACTCTGCAAACACACATTAATCAGATCTAGATCGAAATTATATCGATGTCGACCAATAAAAAATTCTTAATAAATAGAAACGAATTTCGATAGCATATACACAAAGTATCGAGCAACGCATTAAAATCGAGCTTAACAACATCTAAAAATAAGAACTACAACCACAACTTACTGAACAACAACAAGAACAGGAACAAGAACCACCGAACTTTTTAAATGCCCCTGATATGTCTGTTCTATGATTTTGATTTCTCTCTCACAACAAACTACACAAACATACGTTTTTGGTTTCCTTATCTCATTTCTTGTCATTATTTATATTGTATTTTATCAAACAAAATTCTTTTGTTTCAGGAGTTACAATTCTTCTATCGCTCACAGTGTTTCTCAACCTTGTAGCTGAGACATTGCCCCAAGTATCTGATGCAATCCCCTTGTTAGGTAGCGATTGCATTTAAAAGACATACAAATGCAAATATATATTCAAATTTGTAACAAAAACAAAAACCAAAACCAAAAACGTTAATTAACAAATTACTTAATATGATTTATATATACGTACATCCATACTATATATATATATATCTATATATATTCATAAATATTATTGTTATTGTTGTTATATATATATATATCTATTATGATTACTCACCCATATTGCTAAATTGTTCGCATATATAATCCCTTATTAAAACCAAAAACAAATGCCAAAAAAAAAAAAACAAAATCTTTAAACTTAAATAAATTATTAGTCTAACTAAATCAAGTCAACAAATACAAATGCAAAGTGCCAACGTTGTTAAATGTTATTTGTGTACTTCGTACTATGTTTACTAATTACAACAAGTTTTAAATTTACTAACTAAATCAACTCAACTAACGCTGTCTCTCTCTCTCGCTCTATCTATCTCGCTCTATATATTGTTCGTAAATTGAACTTATGATAATTCTATATATATAATGACGCCGTTTCTTAGTTGATCATATTATTATGTTGCTATCTCTGTTTCACGAACACTCTCCCCTATACGTCACATCTCCACTCTCCAGCCTCTTTTCAGTTAGTTTTGTTCGCTTATTAAGTCTCTCTGTTCTGTTCGGTAGTAATACCAGAACTCAGTGCCATGGCACTGCCCCGCCTTAAAACATTACCAACTGAGCAAAGTACGCCCGTACAGAAATATTTTAAATGCTATCGTTATCTACTCACCCCACTTTCGATCTATACCTCCTAACAACTAAACTTTCTTTATAACTTCTATACTTGTCATTGGTCATTGGTACGTGGCTGATTGAACATGCCGAACATATCCTAACTATACTCAATACCCTAAATACTTTGTAGAAATACTCAGCACTACCGACTGAAAAAAGCTGCGCCAATGATATTTTTAAATTCCTTTCAAAATAAAAACTCAATTCTTTCCGAACAAAATTGGTGTTGCTTTTATATGGTGCAATAGAATTATTAATTTTAACAACTAAATGAAAAAAGTTCAATGACTTTTAAGTTGTAGTATAGTGCATAGTTCATGTGAGTGGTCCGATCGGTATGTAAAAGAAACTTAGTGATCTATAAATATCTCTAGTTTCGTGGGAATACCTTAAAACTAAGAATTGGTCTGATATAATCTAGGTACAATAATTTATCATGGGTATGTAACAATGGTATACGTATTCTTAGATTATTTATGTACTATATGTTTTTAAATAGTATCCAAGGTTTTTATACTATTCTTAAGATCTGCTCTACTCATGATTTCTATAACATTCTTCTATTGCATCAAGAACCAAGCGCACAAAAAAAACACTTCGATTTGTTACTGTTTAACAAAAACGGAACATCTTAACAATTATCAAATTCTACCTACGTATTTAATATGTATACTACCTTCAAGTTCAGTACATCCTGTGTGTACTTCTTTTCACTTTGAAATAAATACAACTGCTTGAGAACCGATGACCGAATTGTAATTACAAAAGATACTTATGAGACAGATTTCAATACAAGTGAGTTTGGGAAAATACTTGCGAACTACAAATTTGAATAAATGCCGATAAGTTATTGCAAATTATCGCCGCTAACACGTCGCCGATCGATGAAGATGAAAGAAAGAAAGAAGTCTTATTATTATCATATTGCGTTGACTATTTTTGCTAATAGCTTTGATTTGTATTATACTTTTGTTCTCTCACTCTCACCCCACCTCACGGCCTCACTTTTGTTCAGTAAACGTTAACTGCATACGCATAGTACCACCAAAAAGAAAATATATATTTGCATACATATACCCTATATGTACACCCTACAACACCGCCCCTCACACACCCACCAATAAAAAGTATCTCAAAAATTGTAAACACCGAAAGAAACAAAATTCGAACATAAAAAATATAGTATCCATACAAGTTGAATATTTTGTCCACCCTATTCTATCCTTTAATACACCACACACTTTTTGACCCATTTATCGGAATGATATTTTTTGCTCGAGAACCTTTTTAAACGATTCAGATGTGAAACGCAAATACCTCAAAATTGTCTTTTTCATGAAACAACGGCAAAAAAAAATATCATTTCGTATAAGTTTGCCTTGAGATTTTTGCAATGGGTCAGAAATCTGTAACTCTGCATTCGCTTGCCGTTCCTTTTGATTGACTACATATATGCATATATACTAGAACCCGTCAGTTGCTGGTCAGCTGGCTTAGCGACCCGTACTACATCCCGCTTTTGCACTCTCATTACAAAATGCCTTAATACCAAATAAGAACATATAAACAAAAACTTAACTAACGCAACCATGTTAATACTTATAAACTCAACAGAAAGACAAACGTGAGTTAGCAAATGCACCTGCAGACAAAATATTGAGAAGAAAAAGGTTCAGCCAAAAAATATCATTTAGCAAATGCCTCAAAAGGACCCGAGCTGTACGTAGACCGAGTTTTGACTCAAAAACAGAGTCTCTACGCACAGCTCGCTTCCTATGACTTTTTCCTCTGCTCTTAATCTCTCTTTCCTGCTCTTTCCCACTTTCCGCCTCTCCATTACAAATATCGTCAATTTACATGATTTCTTCCGGCAGCTTATCGTTACGGTCTTAAGATCCCCATAGTTTGCCTCAATTATACAACTTCTTTCGGTCGAAATATTTGCAGGTGTTACAATTCTCCTCTCGCAAACAGTTTTCTCTTTATTGGTCGGCAATGTCATAACAAAGACGAGCGAGGCCGTACCCCTGCTAGGTACAAGTAAACTCACATTCTCAACTAAGCATAATTGTTAAGCTTTATTATTTTGAATAACAATAACAACAACTAAACAACTACAGAACTTCTTATCGCTATTAAAATACCAATACCAAACTCTTTTCTCTTTTAGCTACTAAAAAACTAAACCAATCAAACGAATGTAGCATACGAAAAGTTTTCAACTAAAAAATCGACTGACTAAAATCGATATTTGGCCTCAAATATCTATATATCTTGTATAAATCATAAAAATTAGAGCTACTGCAGGCTGTTCTGCAGTGCGTTTAAAGTAGGTAGAAATCAACAAAACGTATTGAAACCCAAAAAAAAAAAATGAGAGCATGAAGTACAGCAACTCCAAAGGATAATAACAACTACAAAAAAAGCAAAATCTATCCCATAGCTGCCGTAGAGCTAAGCCCCGCCACCCATCCCATTAGCCGTACCAACAGCTTCTTTAGACTTTTGGCTGAACCTCTTTCTTTGAGCTCAAGGTAGAAGGCTGAGCAGCAAAAACAATTGCAGCATCTAAATGAAAACTCGAACTAACAACAAATTATGACTGCTCTTCGGTTGGCCGAAGTTGAAGTACCCTTGCAGATCGGTTGGGTAATAGATAAGCGCCAGCTTTGATAATTATTCCACGTCAGATCTTCCTCATGCTTCTTCAGACATTGAAGATAAGTTTTCCAAATAAATTAGAACAGTAAAAACATAGAGCATTTTGTATATAACATATAATTCAAGCACTTCAATTTCATGTATAGTATCTGTTTGTATATCTTTTACTTTTGCAATCTACCAAAAACCTTCTGCAAGGGCACAACATGATCGTAGTCTTCGCACACTACCTCCATCTACTGAAGGTGCATTGCTTAACTTACTTAGTTCTTTAGCACACCTTAAAACTAACTAAGCATAACCTTTTTATATACATATATATTCGCCTGCAACTTGCAAGCGAAGTAAGTGCGTTAAGTTCCCATGAACACAGAAAACTTGTCTAAATCGAAACGAAACACGCTTAAAAACTCCTCACATCCAAGTATCAAAAGCTGACTAAATAATGAAAATCGTTGTAAACCGGAAGATGCAAAATGCCTTAAATCGATTAAAACAATGTCTTGTTTAAAAACCAATTATTAAATATATGTATACACAGAACAGTGAGCACACTGTAAAATATGCTTATTTAAATACGTGAATAACCTGACATTCAGCTTACATAAACGTTTGATTCAATAATACGGAAATAACAAAAATACAATTATTCACTCAAGCAGTTTGATCATCAGAACTCGCATCATTTGACAGCTGTTTGAATTGTACAGAAAAATAACAAAAATCCAATAGCTTCAACAAATGGCTTCGATTTTATTAGTGCATGTATATTGTTTTATTAAAGTAAATAATAATTTATTGACCCAAAGGCAATCAACTGGTCGGAGACAGGGCGAGCTGGGAAAATGCTTGACAACTTGGCCATGCTAATAAAAATGAATAATGAATAATCGCATGGACCCAACAGTGACTTTAACTCCACTGCCAGATACTCATTTAATTTCAAGGCTTTAATTGGACAGTATGAAGATAATATAATAATATACTTTAAACAATAAAGCAGACTAACAAAACTCTTAATTGCAGTTTTAGTAAAAAAAAATACACTCAAGTTCACTCAACTTTAAGCTTCTACAAACTCACTTTGACTTTTATTAATACATTTTTAATGCTTAACTAACTCTTTTTACGAAAATAAAGACTGCCGAACAGACGCGACTCTTGATCAATGATAGTATATAGTATGCTACGCCTTCTTTTCTACTTTACAGACATTCAAAAAAACTATGACTGAAAGGCATACAAAATTTTTTCACAATAAATTAATATTCATTAAAATTCAGCGACGACTCAGTATTAAGCTGTTAAGTGGGATTCTAAATTATAGATGGCCATGAAAATATAACACTTAACAATCACAATATACACGTAAGCCCCTGGCTCCGACTGATTGACTGCCTTTTCATCTCCTTTCAACACACTTTCCCGTGCATGATACACATACGTAGAACTCGTAGATTAGATTGCAGACCTCAATCGCATGCTAAAGCCTGCCCGTAAACGTGAAACGCTTGCAAGCTTAGAAATAGAGCTCGCACGAGTATCCTGTAATTTGCGTAGTAGATAAATCGTCTAGTAAGGCATCTGATAAATCACAGCATTTTTGTCACGAATTGACACAGTAAACTTGATCATTTCGATTTTTGAGAGCTCTACTCTCGCATCATACTCGTATAAACCGAAACTAACTAACGTTTGTAAATGCTGTTTTATCGTACACTTATTATTTCGAAAGCTTCTGTTCTTAGTGTTGCGCAAAACGAAGCGACCCGGGAACGGTGTACTAATATGATAAACTCTCTCTTTCTCTACTCGTTAACAAACGCACACACACACGCACACGCACACGCATGACCCTCTAGGTACATACTTCAACTGTATCATGTTTATGGTTGCATCGTCTGTGGTGCTAACGGTTGTGGTGCTCAACTACCACCATCGAACAGCGGATATTCACGAGATGCCACCGTGGGTGAGTACAAGTTCGCTTTGAGTTCCGGTCTGAAGTCCATGAAAATCGATCGATAGTACATACCATATTCTAGTCCTCAATAAATAAAATTCTAAATGAGCGTTGTCAGTCTCTCCCTTTTCAGATATTTCTTATGCCTACATAAAAGTAATGCACCTCTCCATTTCTCAGATCAAATCCGTTTTCCTACAATGGCTGCCATGGATACTTCGCATGGGCCGGCCTGGTCGCAAGATCACGCGTAAATCAATATTATTAAGCAATCGCATGAAGGAGCTAGAACTGAAGGAACGTTCTTCCAAGTCCCTACTAGCCAATGTACTCGACATAGACGACGATTTCCGCCATACAATATCGGGATCACAGACTGCCATCGGTTCGTCGGCGTAAGTACTCGCTTATTGAGCATCAGGGTAGAGTAGACAGCTGAAACTTGTCAACTTTGTCAATCCCGTCTGCAGTAGCTTCGGGAGACCCACAACGGTGGAGGAGCACCACACTGCAATAGGCTGCAATCACAAAGATCTGCACTTAATTCTTAAAGAATTGCAATTCATTACGGCGCGCATGCGCAAAGCTGACGACGAGGCGGACTTGATAAGCGATTGGAAGTTCGCTGCAATGGTTGTGGATAGGTAAGTGTGGGCCCATGGCAAATGCTTCAAGGTTAGTCTTGGACCATATAAATCAACTATATTTACTAGATAAACTCGAATAGCTTTACACAATAAAACAAGTGAAGTAAGCTACAGTCGAGTGTACTCGACAATTAGATACCATTTACCTTTCGCTGTTGACGCCGAGCCTCTGCTGCTGTATCGTAGTATCACTTCTCGCGCCTATAACTTCTGTGTTTATTGTCCGATCGGATTTAAATTTATAGGGGTGGTCAATTAAATTAGAAGCTAAAATAATACTTAAAACAAATTATTTAATTTTTTAACTTCTCCTATAATTCAATTTATCGATTCACAAAATCGATTTCTGAAGCGGTAGGCATGGCACCCAAAAGTTGAAAATCCGTGTTATAATTAAAACAATATAGGGGCGGTGGGAGTGGCATCCAAAAGTCTTAAATCCAACTTCTGTAAAATGTTGCAAGACACCCTCCGACCAATCGATTTGCGGAGGCGGTGCGCATGACATATAAAGTTTGAAATAAACTTCTTATGCGTATTGTATTCACAAACACTTCGGATGTCTCTAGCTATATTTATCAATCCATACAAACTTCTATCAAATGCGAGCATATTTAAGCAAATTTAATAACGCCAGGCCTTACTATTCGATTGGTCTAAGCAATTAGCATTAGACCAATATTTGACAACAAAAGCCCGTCAGTAACTAGCACAGGCTCGCCAAACACTGCGGCCACTTGCACTTCAAGTGGCATCCGACAGGCGTTCGACCAAATGAAACAATTAAGGCAACAACCACGTGGACCGCAACTTCCGGTTGTTGGCACTGTGTGGAGCAACCGCTCGTATGAGCGAGCAAATATGCTACGCATAGCACACGTGAATAAACATGCACAGATCTGAGAGGACATGCAGCACACGTGGCAGTAGTAATCAAACATATCGCCACTTGTCACTGAAATTAACTTAAATTCTCAGCTGTTATACTTTCAACTGTTATACCAGCTTAAGTGACTAGTATTTCTCGTACAAAGTCGAATCAAAGAAAGTATTACAGGGCAGTCAAGCCCTAAGCAGTTATACAGTTGTGTTGATTAAAGCTTCAAATTGTTATACTCCTTCAACTACTCAAACTCCACACTTGTACATCATGTGCAACATCGAATAAAGCAACTCAATACTCCTATATGAAACTGAAACTGTTATAAAAGTTAAAATAACTTTTATATCATATACATATACACAAAAGTATAGTTACCAGCAAACTGCATTAAAGCATTAAACTGTTATACTACTACGTTGGTTTACGTTTGCAAGCTCTAACGCTTACTCTAAACTTGTATACTATGTACAGTTGCCACAAAAGTCAACTAGAGCTCTAAACTTTTATACTACTCTGTTAATATAAAACTTGAAACTGTTATACTATTGCAACTGCTCAAGCTCTAAGCTTATAATTTTAAATGCCACGGCGAAGCAAGAATTAAACAGTTATACTACTATTACTACTATTACCATACTGATATACCATTTTCCATACTCATTATCTTTTCTCTACTCCGCAGATTTTGTTTAATTGTTTTCACGCTCTTTACGATTATTGCAACGGTTACCGTGCTGCTCTCAGCTCCGCACATAATCGTGCAATAAGGCCGCTCAATTTAGACACCTAAGCATACACACATACACTCTACTATATACTTACACACAGACACATACACGGACAGATCTACATTTATTGTATAGTTAAGTTCTTTTTCTAAAAACCGAAAACTAGCGAAGTTGCTTCGAGACAAAGCAAGGGTAAAAACAAAACAAAACCAAAAAAAAAAAAAAAAAAACGAATTGAAAAAATTGTTAATTACATTTTTAAGTCAACACAAAAAAAGAGACAAAGAGAAAACGCATGCAATTTTCACACGTGAAGGAAATAAGGGGAAACTGCGGAAACGCCACTCGTGTGGGTACTAAGGGAAGGAGAACACAAATATTTTATGAAAAAGCAAAAATTACTGCCGTACAACAAAACCGAATAAGTAAGAAGAGAATTGTGTAATGTTAATAAGTGACAAGCGATAAATTATCGCGCAAAGAGCATAATACAAAAACCACAAAGGAAAACTGAAAACAGAAAAAGAAACAGAAACAAAAGCAGAAAACAGAAAACACAAAAGCAGCAGCAAAATTTGCATAGTTATAGCAATAAAACACAGGAGAAAAGCAAAGGACAATGTTTCAAATGGACACAAAGAATATTGCAATTACGTACATACACACGCACACACACATCCATAGGCACATATGCATATGAATGTGTGTGCGGGCGTGTGTGTACACAGACGAACTTATTAGTTAATTATGCTGAGTTCTTATTATTTATGGAAGCAGCAAACCGAAGCGAATACATTATATGTATGTATATAAGGGAGATTGTTCCTATGAGACATTAGATATGTATTCAAAACTCACACACACACACACACTCACACACACACACACACTCACGCACACAAAGCCAAAAGTAGAAGGAAAAGCGAGTGTTTTCTTTGTAGAAAAACAGAAAAGACTCCAGAACAGGTATTAAGCACCCTTTCCTGTTAATAATTTACTAATTGCATTTTTATAATTTATTGAAAGCTTTTGTTTACATCAAGTGGACCAAAAGTAGTTTTTTCTAGTTTTCGCATTTATTTTTAGTTAATTTGAATTTTTTGTGAATTAAGGCTCCCAATTGTTATATTTTTGAAGCGTGTGTAAGAGTTGTGTGGTTAGCATAGCATCTAGGCGGGGCGTAAACGGTAAAAAAAGTAACAAATTGACACATAATAATAAATATGATTGAATATTATACAGATAATAATAAAGTACCATATGATTAATTTTCAAAGTGCATACAAACAAAGCGAAACAAAAAAAACAGAAGAGCACTTTGAGAATAGGTTCACTGAACAAGCTGTTTTTAGAAAATCCATTGTTGAAACTGTAGCAAATCGAAAAGAGCAAACTAAGCCGAGCATTAAACCAAGAACAAAGCAACTAAAGAGAAAAGCCAGTTATAGTCACCAAGCAATGAAAAAGATTAGTCAAATGAGGAAGCAGAAAGCAGACAAGCTGAAAATAAGTAAGACAAGAACTAAAAGCAGGTGTATATATATTTTGGGAGGCATATATCACCGCGTATACTCATATACAAACAATACAAGAATATATTTTTAAAAGACGCAAAGAAACGACAACTGAGAACACAGCAAGACCCAAGCTACAAGGCAACCCCAATCAAGAAAGAAGCCCCAACCAAAAACACAATTTTGTTGGAAATGTCACAGTTGATTCCGAATATAATTTCCCCTTCGACTTCAGTTTTATGTTCGACTTGAGTTCGAGCTTTAGAGTTTTGAATTTTACTGCAGCTAAAGGCGAAAACAAGTGATATTTACGGTAAAAACAAAGAAACAAAATGAAATATAAACGAAGCTCCCAGATTGTAAAACTTTTCCAAAGTCCCACCTATGAAACCCTTGAGTGTACACGATTTCTAAAGACGAAGCAAGAGAAACAACAAAGCAAAACCAAAAAGAAATGAAAACCTACCTCCTTATGATGAATAACTCACAATGTACTCGTGAACACTGCCGTATAACTCGCACATACTCGCTCTCTCTATCTATCTCTCTGTCTCCCTCGACCTATCTCCCCCACTTTTTGTCCCAGGGTTTGTTCTTTCTCTATGAATTTCTAACAGAATTGTGGCAGAACTCGTATGATTTCCAGACGAAATGTTACTTATCGCTACTCTCTCGTAATTATATGACATTGAAATGTTGTGAAAGTCGAATCCTACGATAATCCCAGCTGATATCCACATGAGTGCTAAATCAATCAACTTAAGATCTGACAGTTATACGTTATACTTACGACTAACTACTCTACAGGGCACTCGTTTTGTATGTTTTTTGATTAACGATCACCGATCACTGATCATCGATTGCCGATCACCGATTACCGATCAACAACCGACGATTGATATCGCTGATTAACGAAACTTTTACTGCCGCATGGGGTCAACCCTATGCGCAATCCTACCGACAACTGCTCTGTCCCCTGAGGTTGTTTAGCTATTTGGAACTATTTGGAATTATTTGGATTCACTTTTCATTTGCAATTCGCGCGCAATTAGCAATGAAACTCAATTGTAATCGGAACGCGTTAGGCCCCAATCAGGATATGATTTAGAATCGATTGGTTTTTTGATATATGGCATGTATAATTGGAATTCATTTAGTGCAGCAACTAGGCGCATACTTAGAACTATACTACGTACTTATATGTGTGTATGAATGTCTTTTTGATAAAAAGAAGCTATTTTAAAAAGCAAAACCATTTTCTACACTCTTTAAAAGAATGAAGTCTACATGTATGTATTATAATACTATAGCGTTAACTAGGCGATTATAAAAGGAAAACCCAGAGAACTATAACTTAAGCGTCCTACATTAGGAGGGGCAACTAAATAAAACGAATTTAATATTACAGCAAGGAGTAATAACGTTGGGCGAGCGCAGAGAAATTGACGGACAGCTCACGCGACAAGTTTCTAGTATCATTTCGAGGGGAAAACTCTAACGGAAAAATGCGATGAAAAACGCAAAATGCAAAACGAGAATGAAAAACTAAAGAAAATAAGAGAAAAGAAAAGGAATCTACGAACTACTTTGCATTGAACAAAAAATACCCAATTCTTCAGCTCAAAGTTAAAACTAAACGCTAATGCTAATTAATAGACAGCAACAACAAGCACACACCAGAACCCGACACTCCCACACACACACACGCTGACAGACACACACATTTGTCTTCTTATTCAATAAAGAGCAACTCAAAAATGTAAGCAGAGGCCTCCGTTTTATTGTTTTTGCATGTCTGTGCAGCTAAAGCCGGAACTTAAATCCCCATAGCTCATAAACAAGGATGATCAGTTCACATTTTAAACGATATATTTAATATTAGAATTTAACCAAACCCCAAAAACCAAACCAAAACTAGGCTAAAACTGAATGCGTGCAAAATGCACTCGAACTTACCGAAAAAAAACACCCAAACAGAAAAAAACCCGAAAAATACCGTTACTAAAAATCCCAACGCCTGCCGAACAAAATTTCCTGAACAAACCCACTTCCAACTCAATTTAAATAGCTTATTGCATAAATAATAAACCGTTACTGCAATTGAAAAACGAAAAAGCGAAAACCAATTTAAGCATGTGTAAAGAAACAAAAAAAAAAACAAAAAATTAGCAAAAAAAAAGTCTGTTGTCGATAAGTATTATTGGCAGACAAATAACTTTCGTCACATTGACGATAATAATTAATTGTAAGCTGAAACGGAATTAAATAATTTAAATACTAAATTAACTTTAAAAATCGAGAGAAATGATTGCAAAAAAACTGAATAAAATTATTTTGAAAAGAGAAAAGCGTTACTTATTTCATTTATCGATAACTCAACTTAACAGCACGCCTGCAGCTCGCATTAACAGGAGCCTAACATTGCGTCAACAGGCGACTGTGCGCTCTCAGCTGTTCACACAGCATTTGTTTTGTTTGCTTGATTTAGGCAGAAGTGAAAATAATGAACATTGATTTGCGCAAATTGTGCCGCATTTGCTTCGTGGACAGTGCCGAAATTGACATCACGGACCACAAGGTTGTCACGGCGGGCCAAGCGAATGACTCGGACATCGAGGAAGAGCACACAATATGCGAGCTGATGCAAACGATGTTCGTGAGTAGAAAAGGGAGCGAAGGGCAAGGGCCAATTGATTTTTCATAATCGCACTCTTTGCTTCGCCGCTAGCACCAAATCACGCTGGACCTGACGGAGGAGCTGCCCATGATCTGCAACGCCTGCCTGGAGGAGTGCCTGGTGCACTACGCCTACTTCAGCAAACTGATGATCGCCAACCGCCAGCTGCGGCAGTTGTACAACGAGGCGCAGCTGGAGCGCGAGCGGGAGCAGCTGTACGACGACATGGTGCAGCTGGAGCCAGGGGAGAAGGAAGAGGCGGAGGAGCAGGCGCTAGTAGAGCAGCTGGTGGAGGATCAAGCCTCGCCGCAGGAGCAATGCTTTGAGCTGGCGCGCCCCTCGCAGAGATTGGCCAACGAGGACTCCCTGATTGTGTCCGAGTTCCTGCCCGCCACCGAGCTGGACGAGCAGGAGCACACCGACATGGAGCAGCATCTGCTGCACAGCTTCCCCAGCTACGAGCTGCGCACGCTGGACTACGCGGCCGTCGAGCTGAAGCACGACAACCTGGACGAGTACAACGAGACGAACCGCCTGCTCAGCGCGGAGCCCAGCGGCAGCCAAGCCATCTACAAGTGCAAGTACTGCCCGCTGGCCTACGCCTCGCAGCAGTTCCTCAAGACGCACGTGCGCCGCTCGCACGTCTGCAAGTACTGCACCACGGCGTTCGCCAAGGTGAAGGACCTCAACGCGCACATCCGGGACAAGCACGCGAGCGGCCACCAGTGCGTCGTCTGCCAGAACAGCTTCAGCACCAGCAGCAACCTGCGGGCCCATCTCAAGCGCATGCACGGCGTCCAGCTGCCCGCGCAGGTGGCGCTGCTCGACTACCGTCCGGCCGTGCAGCGGAACAGCGGCACAGCGGAATAAACACAGCACACAGCATCAATCTCAATTCATTTTAATTGTGGGCCAGAAAATCTGCGACTTGTCGCGCACGGGCTCGCCCTGCTTCCTAGCCAGGCCGTCGATGTACATGGGCGTGAACTCCCTGTAGGCGATGCAGACGCGACGCTCAGTCACGTCCTCGCGCAGCACCGAGTGCTCGAACTGATAGCGTGCCGGCCCAAACAGCACGATGAGGGACAGGCTGGAGGAGGAATCGATAGAAACGCACGAAGATTAGTAGCATAAGTATCTGGCAGTCCGGGGGCAATATGCTGACTCACTTGGGCATGGGTATGCGCAGCACCTTGCCGCGGTAGGCGGCCAGCTGGTCGGCAGGCAGCAGAGGCTCGAGCAGACTCTTGCGGTACTGGCACACCAAGTCCAGGTTGTATTTGCCCATCTGCTCCTCGTAGAGGTTCAGCGTGAGCACCGCATCGCCCAGGCAGTTGACGGTGACCACGCGCTCGCCCCAGATCCAGCAGTCGTCCACGTGCGGATCTATGCTGGCCCCCTTGCTCGGGTCGTACTCCAGCGAGCACTGCTCGATGGTCTGGAAGTCGCGCAGCAGCGGCACCGATGCGAAGCGCTGCTGCACATGGCGCGTGCTGGCCGGGAAGCCCTCGAACGTGCCCAACTGCAAGCGGCGCTTCTTGAAGTTAGTCTTCGGCCCGAAGTTCTGCTTGCGTCGTCCGCTCTGCGAAGTGTCCCACGGCAAGTCGTCCAAGTCGGCCAGCAGCTGAGCACCCTCCTCGCGCGACAGGAACTGCTCCTGCACAAGTACGCCGGGCAGTGGCAGACTGATGGCCTTGTCCTGGCCGCCGTGCTCCGGGTGCGAGTCCTGCACTGCCTGAGTGTCCCAGCCAGCATAGAGGCGCTGGCACTGCACGCAGTACGACCAGGCCTCCAGCTTCTGGAACTGCTCATGCAGCGAGGGCTTTGCGATGCCGAAGTTCTTCTCACAGGTCAGGCAGGTGCGTACGCCTTTGCAGCCACAGGGTCGCAATTTGTTCATGATTAATTAAGAAAATCAGTAACGATTGCGACTTTATTTCTATTCTTATTGCAGCTAGCAAGATTTGCTTCTGACGGAGGCTGGCGCTGAAATGAAAATGAGAGCTTTGCACAAGTTGACAGTTGACTTCGTTGGGAATGATACAAATTAGTCTACAAGCTATCGATAAGTAATCGATTAACAATAACGGGAGTTTTTATAGCAAGTAGATTTTATTTATGTATTTAATTGCATTTATCAAAAAATAAACAAAATCATAAATAAATTAAATTATGTGTAGATTGCAGTTGACACTCACTTATGCTAGGGTTGTCGAACATTTGTAAAATATCGTATAGATGATTATTTATTTTAAGAGAAACTATAATCTTTATGGTGCTTACTCGTTTTCAGTTGATTTTGATTTGAGTAGCAGACAACTAGCAGCGGAATATAAATTTTTTATGAGTAATAAAAATGTCAAATATAACGAAAGTAAAATTTCTTATGTTTTTTTCATTTCAAAACAGAAAGTATCATCAATACGATATTTTAAAAATATTTGACGACCCTATCGCATACGTAAGTATCAAAGCAAAATGAGTCTGCAAACTATCGGAAAATAATCGATTAGCGTTGATAGCATTCCAATTTGCAGGCAGAAATCGTGCGGGTGTTATCGCTCCTCATGCGATTGTATCTAGTGATGTCAAAAAAAATTCATTAATCGATTATTGAATCATATGATTAATTTTAGCCAATCCGATTTTTAATTGCAATTAATCGAAAAAAATGAAAATAATCGATTAATCATATGATTTTTTGCACTAAGTCTTGTAATTTAAATCTTTAATCCAAATGCCGGGATTACAGAAGAAAATTATAAATACATAACTCTTTTATTTATTTAGTATAGAACTCAAAAATAATAATTTACACAGACGCGGGGTGGTCAATCTGTTCCTCTTTTCGGTGGCAGTTGCTCCCGCCTTTGAAAACAGACGTTCTGCTGGTACTGAAGTACCTATGAGAAAACAATACCGACGAGCTATAATATAAAGCTTTGGTTATACTACACACATGTCATCCCAGGCATTGACGACGTTGCATTTTAGTTCAAGGACTGGAGCGTTCAGGAAAAAACTGAGCTCGTCCTGAACAAGTGATGGGTCATCGCCTACTTTGCGGCGTTTGTGCGCCAACGACTTTTGGTGTGCTCATGGATCAAACTCAATTTCACCAGTGGAGAATGCATCACTTGCGCTTTCCAGACTCTCATTCCGTTGTGAAAGATCCGCTATTTCTTTCCGAATATTCTTCATGGTTATGGCCAAGGCCATTGGATCATGGAAATGATTTTTTTTTAAAACGCGGGTCCAGCAACGTTGATGCACCAATAAAAAAGAGCGCTCTATAGCTCCAAATCTACGTTCAAACTGTCCCAGTATAGTTGATTTCAGGTGGCTTGCTGTAGCCGACTTTCAATATTTGTTGGCGTCCGCAATGTGCAATTGCAAAAATATTTCCAAACTTTACTATAAGTTGTTGCCATTATAATTTGTTTGCCAATTTGTATTTTGCCGCAAAAAGTAGTGACGTGATTATTTTAGTAAGTAATCGATTATAGATTCAATTAATTGCAACTGTTTTTTCGATACAATTAAATCGTAAATTGAGTCCAAATAATCGATTATTGTGTATCATATGATTAATCGTGCCATCACTAATTGTATCGTGTGTGGGCTGCTAAACTAAGCAAAAGCGTTTTGGCGCAATTCGCTTTGTGCGCAGCTTGTGAAATTACAGAAATTGAAAGAGCGAAATAACTGGACATTCCACTTACAAGATGAACGACTCATGTGAGTTCGGGTGTAATATTATAATTCGTTTGTTTAACCCTTATTTTTCCTTTTACAGTCGGTGATTTCAACGCCACACAGACGGCGGCGGGTGGCGCTACGAAGGAGGCATCCGGCGAGGTTTGTCATTGAAACCGCAATTGTTCGGCACTGGGACCTAATCTTACTAATCTTACGCATCTCGCAAACAATATTTAGGGAATCATCTCGCTGCTGATCAAACAGGTTCTCGACTCACCGGAGGGCAGCTTCAAGATGTTCGACGTGACGTACGCGCTGGTCTGCGCCGTGGGAATCGTGCGAAACATTGAGACGTCCTCGACCAAAATCACATACACCTTGGAGGATCACAGCGGCCGCATCGATGCGCACTATTGGCTCGAGGAGGGCGACGCCATCAAGGCGCCCGATGTAATGCTCAATAACTACGTGAAGGTCTACGGCTCCGTGCGCTCGCAGGCGGGCCAGCGTGTGCTAATGGTGTTCAAGCTGATGAATGTCCTGGACCCCAACGAGGTGTGCACCCACATTCTGGAGGCCCTGCATTCCCGCTACAAGGCGGAGGACTACCACCTCAAGGGCGATGCCGGCACAAGCGCCAGTGCCGGTGGCAGTGCTGGCGGCATGATGCCCAGCATCTCCGCCAGCCAAGGCAGTGCCATTGTTGCCGGGCTGGACAACAAGCAGCTCATGGTGTTCCAGGCTATCAAGAACAACTGCTCCGAGGAGGGCATTAGTCGGCGCGAGCTGAACGCCAAGTTCTCGCACATAACTCCGTCGGAGATGAAGTAAGCTACACACATTCTGCATGATTTCCAAGGGTTGGTTTAAATGTTTGGCACTCTTTCAGCACAATCCTGGAGTTCATGATCTCCGAGGGACACATCTACTCGAGCATCGACGCAGACCACTTCATAAGCACGATGTAACCCCGTTGTATTTATATGTCTATCTATAAGCTTACGATTAATATGAATCAAATACATTTTATTGCTGGTTGAAGCTATATGTAGCCGGTCATATAAATCACATTTATTTATATATATATATTTGTATATACATACTTACATATATACTTATATACCATATACTTTCTTGAGCAGCGGAACTCAGTTGGAACTACAAAGACTAATTGTTATATTTTGGGTCTTTGCACTCCTCCTTTAAATAAAAGAGGATAGGTTGGACAATTTTGGACACAGGTTTCCAGGTTTTGTGGAAAAGTGAAATTGTCATTATTGAATCCACCACCTAAGCCATTGCATTCATTGCTTTGTGGCGACACTCCCGAATCATGTAACTTCCTCGAAAACACATGAAAGAACAATAGTTGTTTTCAAATGAGCTCATTTGGGGCAAACATTATGGAAGGTCAAGGTTTCAATCAGATATTCAAGGTATTGATTGGTCTTCCACAATATACAGTAGAAAATATAGCTAAAGGGACCATTGTTCTCGGTCATTGCAGTTGATTAATAAGTAAATAAATAAAAAATTAATAAAACTATCAAATTTGAATTCATGCAGACGTTTAGAGTGCTCTGGGCACTCCTCTCCATGTGCTTTAATTTTATTCGCACATTAATTTATTCATTGTTGAGAAAAATTACTTTCGTTTTTGAAGATTATTTTCATCATTTTTTCAATACTTCCGTCTGAAACGAAAGAGAATAATGGGTAATAATGTAGTGTACTACATGATTTTGAAAGTTGAAAAATAGCTTACTACACTAATTTGTACGTAGTATGTTTTCAAATAAGCAAAAAGTGTTTAGAAATAGGTAATACTTTCCTTATTTTGAAGATCCAAGGGCATATTCACCATAGAACTGGATCAATGCAGCCTCTCCAAGTTGCAGAGCATACATTTTTTCAATTATTCTTCATGGACAACATGGTAGAACAACTTAATAGAGGGCAAGAGATCAATGTAGCAGATTTGAAGGAACTACTTCAGGAACATCATGCGTTGGTGAAATTGTTTAAAAATGCTTTAGAGCGCATGTCTACACTATACTATATACCATATTTGGTGTATCCAGCTTTTGTAATCGTTGTGATCTTTGCGTTTACACAGAGACATGACAAAATTGACTAATCAGGTTACAGATTTAAAAATTTCAGTAAAATTCCTGAAGAGGTGTACGCAACCCCCTCTGTTGCACACCCTGCAGCTTGTCACTACTGTTATTTCCCTTCTGTTTTATTCTACAATTGCATCTGACCCACCCAAATCAACAGTGAAAACAGTTCAATATGTTCAGGTAGTGTTTTCAACTTATTCTCTTGAGATTTATTTCTTGCGTCCAAAATTCACAGTGGGTACAGTTTTGAGTTTGCTTTCTCGAGCAATACACTTAGCACTAATTTAACCTGTCTGCAATACTAATCGTTCTTATATCTTAATCCAGGGCTGGTGCTTCGATAGATGCTTCCAATATGGAAAATATATGATCAAAGCTTGGCGGGATGTGGCGATGATTTCTCTCTCTTTCTCTCTGTATTATGATAGTGATTTTCGGTTCTAGTCAGTCTTATGTGCCTATAGATAGGTGGGGGGCGGGAACGTGGCTGTTGGCCTGGCAATCTCATCAGATCTTGAGACAACCACGATGGCTGCTGCTGCGTGCGTAGACCTCCTCGAAGGCGTGGATCAACTCGTCCATGCCACGCAGCAGACCCTCCTCGCGGTTGCCCGGCGACCAGGGGCTGCGGTGGTTGACGCTCATCTGCTGCGGCAGCTGGCGCGATTTGGCAAAGTCGATCAGCCAGGCGCCCACGCGATGATCGTCGTACACAATGAAAATACTGGAGCCCACGATCTCGTGGCGGTTGAAGAACGCCGACTGCTCGATCACGAGGCGCATGTGCTTGAGACGCTTGATCAGTTCCTTTTGCACGGACCTGCGTGCCGCCAGGAATTGTTCGATGGTCTGGGAGATCTGCTCGCTGCTGCGACACGTCTTTAAGTCCTTGAGCGGCGCACGCCCGCGCAGGCGCAGAGCCTCGATGCGGAAGCCCTTCGTGTGGGAGGAGGACAACGATTCGCGGAAGAGCATGTAGCGCAGCTTCGTGATCGCCTGCGATTCATGCTCTGCCGGCGTTGGCGCGCTGGCGTCTACGGCAATCATTTTCTGATACAGATCCGGGCGCAGCTTTGTATTGCTGACCTCCGACTCGAGGAAGGTGCGACTGCCGAGCTTGATGTCCATTACGCAGGGATCCTTGAAGCCGGCGAGCAGGTCCTGCAGCTCGATGTAGTGCTGCGACTGCACCTCGCGCAGCCCCAAGTAGGCGGGCACAATCTGCGCGGTCTTCGGCTCCTGCGAGATCAGCTGATAGGCCAGAACCTCACTATCCTCGATGCCAACGATTCGCTTGCGCACAATACCCGTCGTTGTGGGTACAATGCTGGAGGGAGATACAGAGAGAGGGGAAAGATCAGTTCAGCTGTTCAGTCGCAGCGACAGATATCACGGGGTAATGGCGATGCTTACCTTTCGGGATGCCCCGAGAGCTGCATCCAGCCGAGTGGCTTGGACTGCGTCTGTTGCTGATGCTGCAGGATCAACGGCGTGGCTGGTGCACTCAGTTCCAAGGCATTCTGCAAGAGAAAAAATAGATAATTAAAGAAATATCGATTTAAGGGAGCGAGAATATATATCTTAAGTTCGTGTGAGAGGTATTAGAGCTGTAGCTATTGTCGCATACTGACGCTTGAGCTACTGATCTGCCAGTCCATCCCCATAATAATAGGTTTAGCTAAAAGCAGCAGTTAGCCTAGAATTAACTCCTAGTTATAATGTTGATTTAAAATGACGGGGTTTACCAGTCATCAAGAAAAAGCCCTCAACTAATTCTATTTTTTATGTGCACTTAATATTCAAGTTAGACTAATAACATGTTAGCAACCGTTTTAATAATAACTCGTGCTCCAAGTCCAACATGATATTGGCTTGTTTTGCGACACAAGCTGCAAATTGTGGGATAAATTCAAAGTCATATCCAAGTTCAAATTCATAGACCACATTTAGGCACACTATGAAATTATATATCACAAGGGTGCAAAAACCTAGAGTTGATAAGGCTATTTTCACACTTGCGGCGATATCACAGGTCAGACAAGAAAAACTCTCCGAGACGGATCTTCGAGCAAACTGGTTTCGATCGCGCACGCGAGAAACAGTGGGAAAATAATTATTAAATATACTGTACGTATGCAACAAAAATCTTCATTTCTATAGCCATCGGATCCGATGAGGATAAATAATCGAAGCGAATGCGAAATTAATTCGCGTATTGTCTGAGGTTACAATCAGGAAGCGCTTCGTACTGCTTCGATCGCTTGTCGTAAAGATCGTAAATACCAAAACCAAGAAGCAACGTAAGGGAGAGGAAGGCACAACAGGCAGGGAGAGGCGTATGGTACTTACAATGGCCAAGAACTTGAGCAGAGACATGCGCTGTTGCGTCGTTGGAATTGAATCCTGCGTTTGTGCCTGGTCGGCCCTTTGCAGGCTCAAATAGTCGGCCAGGTTATCGCAGTTCTGGTAGGCTACGGCCAAGCGCTGTGAATAGATCAAGCAGAGGTTGATATTGACGTGAGTGCACTGCTTGAAGCCAAAAGAAAAGCAAGAAATGAAAAAAATAGTCTGATTCCATAATAGTTACTCTATAGATTAAAAAAATTTAGATCCACGAAGATCGTGACACCGAAAGGCGAAATGCCGTACAATCTGAAGCTACCCCTTCGGATTTCCATAGGGTATAGGTATAATGAGTTGGAAACTGTGACTCAGACGACAAGCAGAACGTAGCAAATGTCGAGGGAAAACAACAAAAACAAAAAAAATGATTAATTATACAATCAAAATGCAACAGCAAAGTGCAAAGAATTCTATTTTGTTTACGCTGACTTCGACGCGTATATGGCTTATAGAACGGCCCATCCCATCCCCAAGCCCATACCCATACCCATACCCGTGCCTATACCCATTGGTATACCCATTCTCATTCCCATTTTCATGCGCTGTGTGTGGCGCTTCCATATGCCCCTAATGAACCACTTAGTATGCAAAACTGTTTATTTTTATCGTTTATTTTGTTGTTCTTATTGGGACTTGAGCTATGCTGTGTGTATCTATAGAGCTATAAGGAATTCACGAGCCCGAACTCGAAATGTTTTAATTAATAGCACTGGACTGAACTTGTGTTCCAGTTCGCGATAAACAGCATCTTTATATGGGCAGAGCTACTGGACTTTATCTTTGATCTCTTATCATGTTATTTCCCCATATCTTATCACTTCTGATAGGATTGCGTCTGTTTGTTCGTTGCTTTATGACATTAATTTACATTACGTGAGCTTGCAGAAACTCGTCAGGTTTAGGCCCCCTTGCAACCCACTGTGCGTGCACAGTTGTCATTTTTTTTATGGCCGCAAATGTTTAAATACGGCATTAACTGGCATCTAGCTATCTATAATGATAGCGACAGCCTAAGATAGTGCCTTCAGTATTGAGGATAAGGTTGCCACATGCGCACAGTGGGGCAACATACACCGCAAGCGGATGCTAATGCCCTGATTGAAGGCGAAATATCAGCGAATTAAGCAATTATAGGGGCGTCTAATCTAACGATCTAAACGGATATCAATGCGATTAAGCCAAGTGTCAGAACTGCATTTTAAGTACAAAGTATATGCTTTGTCGTCAGCGCTGACCTTACGTGGAGAGAGGAATTGAAAATAGAGAGAGAGAGGGAAAGATAGAGAGAACGTCCGCAAGAGAAGGAGAGAACGATAGAGCGAGAGAACAATCGAGCGAACTAGAGAAAAATGATGAAGACAGAGACAGGGAGAACGATCAAGGCAGAAAGAGCGAACGATTGAAACAGAGAAAGAAAACGATCGAGGGAGAGGAATATGCCGACCGAGTGACAGAAAGAGAGAGAGAGAGAGAGGAGGTCGAGTTGTTTAGTGAGTTGCAAGCATTTAATTCTAGGCTTGCAGCTTTACCGACGTCATAGGCATTAGGCTCGTTCTGTTCTCCTTTTGGTTTCATCGAGCTCGAGTTGCACCCCAAGTGGAATACTAAAAATACTTAAGTATAGATTACGCAAAATGCATGTCAATGGCAATTAACTTTTAAACGCCAGACTGCGCTGAAGTTTGTGCATTTCGGCACGTAGACTGTAGACTGTAGACTGTAACGGGTATCGTGGCTTAAGTACTTATTTTAAGACCGCAATTAGCACAAGGTTTTAAATTGAAAGCTCAACAGCAACAACAAGTGCAGCAAAAACAACAACAGCCCAAGTGGAACAACAACAGCAGAACAGCAGAATTATCAAAGCCTGCCGCATTATTGTTTGCTTTTATTGTTACAATTATTTAATTATTTCTCTGTGCGGTTAGCCAACCTCAACGTATAACTTTTTGACACTTGATAAAATACAGCGATGGGGAAAATGATGTGACATATAATTGCATATAAATAGGCAGACTGACAGTCGACCGCAACGATAACTAAGCGTGACAGTTTTTCATGCATTTCTCTGAGGCAATAATAATTTCGTAATTACGAACAGATATTATCTCAGGACCCGGTCTCGATCCCGGTCGCACACGCGCATCTGCATCGGTAATGTCATCTGTGATTTGATCTGTGTTCTCTAGCACTGAGCTTCTTTTCGCTGTTATGGCCTAACATATGTTAGAGTACATTCTTGCCTATGTTAAGCTTTACATTTACATTTCTCAGCCTCTCTCTGTTAGAGTAAAATATGTTAAAGTAAGTAAGTGTACTTGATGTACATACGAGCTTCTGTGTGCACTTGCCCTACCAGGCTATCTAGTACTGGCATTGCGCCAAGCAACTATCTTGAAAAAGTTGTAAATCGCTCCACAAATAAATAACTGTCAATAGATTAACGCTAATATATGTAAATATATGCGCATGACAGCTATTCGCTGTGACATTTCTGAAACGCAGCTCATGTAGTAGAATTGACAATAAAAAGTTGTAAACAGAAATTACAGCATTCTTCTTCTTCTTTGTCGTCTTTCCGCTACGCTTGAGCTACCCTCCGTTTTTCCAGAGCGGGGGGCGCGCGCGTTTCGAGCGCGTTTTAAGTCGCGCCGTTTTATTTTTAGCCGCGATCGAGCGAGCTGCCGCGTTGTTTAGCCAAGTTAACAGTTTAGTAGTGTTTATTTATGACTACTTATAAAAATTCGTACTGCCCCCGGGCTGAACGTGTTAACTCAAAGAAACACAAAGCAAAGGCTAAGACAATAACAAATGCGAACAGAAAAAATATAAATTTATGCGAGTGACGTCAAAGCGCTGCGCTGCGCTGCGCCGAGCTGAGCTGAGCTGAACTGAGCTGTTAATTAAACAAAATCAACTCGCCGAATTTGTCAAATTGAAACTTTCAGCTCATTTCTTAGCCTTCTTTCCCGCGTACTGCCCCCTTCGGCGCGAGAGCAGACAGGAGGAGGGCACGCACTTGTCTCTCCAGCGGGAACTAGTTTGCTCCGGTGGCCCTGGGCCTGTAGGTGTAGGTGACTCAGTCAGCACAACCCTGACATTGGCAACCAGGCGACTGGGCGATCAGGCGACCAGGCGAACTGGATGGAGAATGGCAACTCGGTAGACCGAGAGGACCGAACACTCCGAGCAGACGTCGCAGACTGCGAAGACTGAGTGCCGTCTGCAGAGCGGGCAACTTGCTTTATTTGCATTGACGTCAATGGATTGGGCAACAGCATAGGGAGGCGTGGCGGGGCTTAGGAGAGTGCGCTGGGGACATCGGGACGTAGAGCTTTTGACTGAAAACCAGTTATGGGCTATAAGCCGCATCGTAGCTAAGTTAACGCATCGCAGTTACGATATGCGAGACGAGGCGAAAGAGATGCGGACAGGTTCAACGGGGTTCGACTCGTGCCAATCCCTAGAGCTTCAAGAGAGTTAACCCTATACCGGCATTAGGAGCTGTCAAAGTATTTGATAAATGACTGAAGCATTCGAAGTCAAAGAGATGCGAAAATTCAGAGGTTAACGCATCTGTAATTAACTTACGTCGTTCAACTTTCTACCTGATTTCATCGATTATTGTAGCCCTCATTTGGGTAAAGTATTTGGGAAAACGTATGATTAATTCCTTTCAAGTTAATCGTACATCCAAATCATCGCATTAACTTTGTGATTCACTATAAAGAAATTTCCGAAAAGTCCGACTTTGAAACTATGACGCGAAGTGACTAAGTCGGTCTTACAGGAAAGGGGAATTCACCAGACTTGACGCTAATCTCTGCTTGCCAAGACTCAGAAGAGTTGCGTAGAGCTGCGACACCTGCCGTGAACCTTACTCTACATTCTGCACACACACACACACACACCTATGCACACACAGACACTGTGATAGCCTTCGGATCCGACAATACGCGTAGTAGCAGACCTGAGCCAACACTTATCAAGAACCTTGATCCAAGTCGAACAATAAATAAATCAAAATAAAACAAAAATCTAATGAGATAATAGCTTCGGCAGGGACTGATAATAGTTTAGCAGCCGATGACAGCGTGGGCAGAGCTGCACTTGACGCTTAAACATTTTCGAGTGATCAACTACACTGCGAGAAACTCGTGGCGAGTAAAACAGCGATCGCGATGAAGTGCAAAATATCAGGAATAAACTGAAACTGTCGGAAATTGTGCTTAGTGCGAAATTACCGACTTACTAAGCTCTTGGGTTCGATAGGAAACCACATTATAAATGGTATTTATTCAGTTTGTTGAATAAATTTGATATTGGCATAAAAGGCTCACAGTATGATATCTGGTAAATTGTTGAACATTATCGCTATATATAGCAGACATATGTTTCGCCTGCCCAAATTTACAGAAATTTTAGCAGATATAGTGGCCCTGTGTGATATCGTACCTATCCGAATCGTGCCGACCAAGCCCCAATGTCTTCGACAATTTCGATCGAATATTTGGAGAGGCAGAACCTTTCGGGCAAATGAACTCGCATTAAGGCCACAATAAGTCAATAAGTCAACAAACTGTCAGCTGTCGTGAGAACATAAGGACTTCATAAAGTCGACGCCAGCGTCATTTAATACTACCATATACATATTTTCGAAGTGCCAAATTGATGGCATAAGGTTGAGTGAGAAATGTATGAAATAAAAGCCTTTCAATTGTTTTCAATAAAATGAATTGATTTGTTGATTCCCACTGAATGCGCTGCTCTGTAGTCCCCAGAGAGGGAGCATGGGAGGGGTCGGGGAAGACAGGCAGCTGTTGCCAGCTTGGACTGCTTTCGTCTTAATTAGCGCCAAAGCATATGCAAATTGGCATTACGTAGGCTCGCGGAATGTGCCAGTTGCAGCTCTGTTTACATGCGCATAGCTCGGGCTCGGCCCAGCCAGAAAATTCCAACAGTTGTTTCAACAATTAAACCAAATACGACAAGCTCGAGATAATGCCATGAGCGGAGACCCGTGAAGCCATGTGAGGACGCTAGCGGGGCAGTGTAGTAAGGGGAATGGCGGAGGCGGGGGGCGGGGGTCGGTGTGGCGTATGATCGGGTCACTTTCTCTACGCTGCGTTTGCTTTCTACGCGGATGTGACTGCATTGACGTCACAGCGGAGTTTTTGCTTTCTTTTCGGGCGGGTTACTTACCTCATTGTTACCATTGTTGACTTTTGCCAGATCCACATTGGAGTTGCTGTTGTTATTGTTGTTGCTGCTGCGGTTGTTGTTGTTGCCAGCCGTGTCCAATGCAATCAGTTTCCACAGTTGCTTCAGGCCGATATTATCGATGCACGAGAAACGCAGTTTCTCATGGGACCAGGCCATGGTGTGGCGATTTCTCGCTCCCGCTCCCTTTGTTGCCTTCTTATCAATTGTTGTTGTTGCTGCTGCTGTTGTTGTTGTCGCTGTTGTTGTTGCTGGGCGCTGCAGCACAGTGGAAGTCATAGTCATTGGGCGCGTAGTTTGGGCGTTCGCTCTACGAGTTTGATATTCAAATTGATAATGGGGGAGTACGTTTGCTTCTGCCTTCAGCTCAGCAAATTAACATTTTCTGCTCTCTCTCTCTATTTCTCTCTTTTGTGGTCCGTTGTGCTCAGCACATTGCAGTTGCGTTTCGCTTTTGTTAATTCTTTCTCATTTATTGCACTACACTCACTTTTGGTTTTACCGTTGCGTCGTCTGCAATTTTCGGGTTTTTTCTTTCTCGGCACGGCGTTTCAATTAGCTTTTATTTTGTTTCAATTTCAATTTTTGGTGCGAGCACAAAACGTTGCAGGGCGTTGCTTGCGCGTACAGCTCCGTGGGGCGACTAACTGGTTTGGCCATCTGGCGGCCAGTTTTGTGCTGGAGCCGAAGACAACGAAACGCCACTGAGCGAGACGAGACGAACGACACAACACGAACGAAGCCGATCGAAGCGAAACGAAGCCGTACGAGTAGCTCGGGTGATCGAGCGGGGAAGCCGTGACGCTGGTGCAGTAGGAGAGCAAGAAAGAGCAGTGCTGCTAAGTTTGGCTGTTTTTTCCTGTCAGAACTAGCTATTTTCGAAGTTCAATTGCAGAAACAGCTTGAAAACTATAGGCAGCGGGGTTTCATGACTTTCTATAGTTATTTAATAATATATATTAGTCCAAATTTCTTAATTATATTATCCAAAATATTATATTTCATTCGTTCTGAATCGAATTCTGTGTGCAATAAGAAAATAACAATAAAATATTTTAAAATGTTGCATTCAAAAATACACAAATTGTTACGCTTATTTTCTTTAGCTTTAAGAATAATTTTACTGTAAGTCTTCCTGATATCGGATGCAAGAGACTTGCTGTTTCTGAACATACAAGACATAATTGCATATAAACAGAATTAATAAATTGAGTGCTTTACATACTACAAATACTAGAACAACGTTAGCCATTTCATAACTACTTGATATTTTTTCAGAAACATTTTAATGTTTAGCTTTTTTTTAAGGCCATATAGCTTTTTACTGCACCATATTGTTGGCAACACTAAGCAATGCGCATACAAACATGTGTTCTTCGGTATGTAGTTTGCAGTAGAGCACTCAACGCAGGCTTAGATGAAGTGAAGAGCGAGAAAGAGCATAAAAAAATAGTGAGAGCACGAAAGTTCGCAGTAAACGGGTGTGGTGGGTAAAGAACTTTGACGGTGAGGAAGAAGGTTGGCTTGGATAGGCTTTAACAAGTTGTATGCAATCTTCAATGCCTACGAGAAATTATCTACTACGACCTACATATATTGTTTCCTGGCCTCTCCCAAAATGTTTGTTTTATAACTTCAGTTACTATATACCATATACTGTATACTCTTAGCAAAGTTGCCAACACAATAAAATATTATACAGAAATCATTTATGCGTTTTGAAATTTAGCTGGAACTGAATTTCAAATCTGATAAAAGTGTGATTTGTTTATTTGGTGATTCAGACTCCTTTAATCAAATGCATGATTTATAACACTTCATTTACTTACTGGTAAATTCTGGAAGATTTATGATTTTTATTTTGTGTGGTAATTTTGCAGAGCAAAGAGAGAATTTTCAAAACAGTAAAATGAAATTTACATTTACATAATTATCTATACGATAAACATGGGCCTTTCTGGACTCCTTTTTTAGATCCATAGTTTAATATAATATTTTATTTATTTAAATGTCAATCAAGCCATAAAATCTGTACAATTTCTTACGCATGAACTTGAACAAATCTTATGCAACAAAACGTAAGACTTTCTTTATAATTTCTATATCAATAAATATATTTTGCTTGAGATCGCTTAAAGACTTACTACGTCATACACAATGGCAGGCAGGGGAACGGAATCTTCGGCATTCGCAGGGAAAACCTTTTGCTTGTATTTTGTTTTGATTCGCGAAATCGACTTTCCCTATTATTTCATTGCGTAGTTCAGCTACGTCGCAATTAGATAAGATATGATGGTGACGGCCGAAGAAAACTGAAGCCGTCATCCCGGCAACCGTATGGCGCCATCTAAGGTCAGATCAGGCAATGAACTGTCTGTTGTTTGTCCAATTTGTTGAACTTCTTCTTCGGAATAACCCGGGGCCGATCTGATGGTCTATTTGCAATGCAAATGCGGCATTGTGCGCAGCTTCTTGCAAGGCGATTGGGGGTTTCGGGGATTATGCAAACTACGATAAGATCTGCGCCAGTTTCTTCGGCCATCCCTCGCTCCTTTCTCTCTCGATCTACTGCAGCAGGCCCCGCGGTTCATGGCCAACTTAAGGGAGAGTGCAAAATTCGCATATTTATGGAACGGGCCTGGGGCGGTAGCGCGCGTCAGTCCATGTTGGCTGACATACAAACCCCCATGCGCAGGGTCTGCCTCTGCTTGGTTGCGTCTCCAGTTTGTGTTTGAGCTTCGGGCTGTGGTTCTGGCTCTGGCTCTGCCCCTGCAGTTGCATGTTATGTAGATGCTTTCAGTGCCCCACATGGCAGGCACATACGTCAGAGCGTATGGTTCGGGTCCATTGTTATGCGCAACTGATGCCGATTCAATGCAAATGCTGCCCGGCTCTGCCTCACGCAACAACCCTCTCGGAATCCATTGAACTCTGCTCATGCAGGCGGACTGCAACGTGGCGTATGCGTAATATCGACTGGTGCACGTGACCGAAACTAAGTGCACCCCTGCGGGAGCAGGGAAGGCAGAGTAGAGTGTGCATTTGCTTCAAAATTAAGGGCGTAAAATTGCAAATAACGAAGCTGTAAAAAATTATGTAAGCTGCCAAGAAAATGCGAACAGCGAAACGAAACGGAGACTTTTGAAAACAAAACTTAATACCGTAGGAGTCCTCTACCACGTGACCTCTAGAATACCCTAGGAATACTAGATATGACATTACAATACTCTTGACTATTTTTAGAGAAACTATAGTATTTCAGAAAATGGAAACCTGATACGACATTAAATGCTTTTAGACTTGAGTTTTACTTTTGAAGTGGGGGTTTCACATCATTCGGCAATTAAATCTTAATTGCGTGTCTTAAACTAAGGCAGATACGGAGTAATTGTAGATTCAACTTCTAAAACGCCTGATAACAATTACTGCTCTAACTGAGGCGAAAAAAATTCCGTACAAAAAAGCAAGGAAATTAATTCGAATGGCTCGCAGCTGTTTAAAGGTAGACGCATCAATGAATTTAACTCAAACTCGTTCTATGACTAAGATCGACAGCTGTAAGAGCCAACACAGTTGCGGGCTATGACAATAGATCCGAGTCTGAATTGATTTACGCGCTGCAATTCGCATGAAAAGCGAATTTAATAATAAATTCAAGTGGGCAATTTGTGCAGTTAACCGTATTCATCGTGCAAAACGAAGCGAATTCATTCATAATACTTTATGCGCCGGGGTCTAAGTCTTCTGAGTTTTCTCAATGCAATGCTGGAGCTGCATTCAATTCGCGCAGCGCTCTATCAATGTCGCAGATCTTTTGATTGAATGGCGTACGCTCTCAGCACTATGCATCTGTCCCCTTCGCTCAAATAATCATCACACTTCGTGGAAGTCCACGAGAAAAGCCCAAGTCTCCAAGCGGCTGACGTCAAACGTGAATATCACTTGACGCAGGGGGGCGTATTAGCGAGAAGGGGCGAACAAACGGAACATCGACGATTACTGGCATTTCTTTGTCATGATCATCATCGGCAGGGGGTTTGTAGGGTGGTGGCAGGGCTTGAGCAGGAGCCGGGATGAGTCGAATGGCTTTTTGCGTGCTTCGCTGGTCTGAAGCAGACAATGAACAAAGAGCAGACACAGAGACAGACCCAAAGCTGCAGCTCGCATCTTTGTGATGCCCTCGAGCGGTGCGCGTTTGACGCACGTTTGTGAAAACCCTGTAAAAAAGTGGTATTTCGAGTTCTTAATTGAATACGACAGCTTGACATATGGGAATACCTTTTAGATTTGATGGTTGAATAGTTCTAAATATTTGCAGATGTGCTTCAAACATATATAGACTAACAGGTTGAGGAGGCTACAGTCGAGCCCATTTGTTAGTTATATACCATTCAGTTAGTTCGATTGGTATAAACTTAATCTAAATATTTATATATGAGATCAATTCAGAAAAAAATCCACCAAATTTGCATTCTGTTAATGAAAATGAAAATACTATACCTTTTTCAATTGGGACATTGTGGGTAAAGGCTAATCCGATAATCCCAAATTAACACAGAAAAGTTCTTGGATCCAAACAGGGTATACAGAACTCGTCTTGCCGAAGATAACTGTCAATTCTTGGTTTTCAATTCTTTTTTCCATTTTCCGCTTTTTATTGACGCATTTGCTTGTCGCCTGACAGCTTTAATCTCGCGGCTTTATCATTGCTCACAGACCTGCAATCGCAATCACAATCCCAATCGGACTCCGACTCCGGCTCCGGCTTGCTAATTGAACTTTGAGCCGGGATGGGCGGGACGGTGGGGCGTGGCGGGGCAGGCAGACGAACGTCATAATTGTAACTTAATAGTTTGATCGCGTCGCGCAGCGATGCGGTGAGGTGCGTCGATCCGCTGATTCTTCCGCGCCGTCGCAAAACATTTCGAATCTGGCTTAGCAGAGTTTGTAGTTTTTCTGTGTGCGTACGCACGGCTCAGCAAAATGTTTGCTATAATTTCGACATGGCACTCGTTATTAATTTATAATTCAATGACTTTACTGACGTCACAGTATTAAGCTCGACGCCAGTGGCAACAACTACGGCAACTCCAACAACAACAAGAAGAAGAACAAACAAAGCGCCTCATTAACATGTTTGCTTTGTTGTGTGAGCGTCGAGCTGTGCAATGTGTGGGTGCGTGTCTCTCTCTCTCTCTCTCTGGGTGTATGTGTGTGATCGCATCCGAGCATGTGTATGCATATGTGTACATAGTAGTATACAGTACTGGCGCCATACAGTTAGAGCCGTTTTTGGGAAACAAAAGTACATATACATTTGTATTTTACCAAATACTCGACGAGCTAAAAGCCAAAACTTAATCTTAATAGAATTCAGACTGATCTGTTTAAGTTATAAAATATGTTATATGAAGACGCACGCTCTAAACATTTGCAATAGAAAACCAATATGGAAATTTCTGAATTCTGAATGATGTTTATAGAATAAGACCGAGATGGAGAGATGTGCTTGGATAAGTACCATAGGTATGTACATAGATTGTCTGTCAGTTTGCGACAGACAGATCTACTGGTATGTACGAGTATGTACATGTTTGCTTGCCAGTCTTTCTGTCAGTGCCTGTGTCTGACTGCAGGTATGTTCTCTTTCTGTTCCTCGATTTGTATCATAGTTCCTCTATTGGTCTGTCTCTCTGTTTATCAGCCTGTCAGTCTATCTGTCTGACGGCCTCTCTCTCTGTCTGGCTCTCTGTTTGTCCTTTTATATGTATATAATTATACGTTACCATTAACATACAGTTAACATGTATTATAACGAAGTGAAATGCACCGTAGCGTCTTTTGCACGTCTCACACTTCCCTAGACGCTTCCAATTTAAACGAAAATCAGAACTGAAGGTTGAAATTATATTTACATTTTATTGTTTATCCCATTAATATTGCCTTTTAATGGTGTGAACAATTTTTATGGCCTCTTTGTCATCTCTAGAAATAATTATTTATTCAAGATTGAAAATTGAATACAATTAAACTTGTAATTTCCATTAAAACATCAATTGGCAGCTGGCAAAAAAGCTTTCTATAGCTTAAGTAAAACTGCAAAGAAATAATGATCATTTTTACCAGCCCATTTATTCAGATTTACTTCCTTTTAATAGCGAAATTCACCTTTCTAAGATTTTATACATGCACATATACATTGATTATAAGCCAACGTCATAATCTTTCCACAAGTTACTGTGAATTTCTCATGTTAACTTCATTTTATCTTAGGGCTAGTTAATTATAATATTTGCGCAAGAAATTTGATTCGCACTAATCAATTGCGTCGATGGTCTGTCAATATTAAGCTTCGTGTTTTTTTCCAGAAATACACACGATATTTGAATGCTATATACTATATATTTGAGTGTGTCACATGACCGGGGCATACGATTGGCGTCTGATGCATATGTGAATTTTCACCACACAAAACTACGTAAATCTTTTCGAAAAGTTCCCTGGAACCTACGTCACTACGTCAATTAGATATTTCTGCAAAAATCCTGAAACTGAAAAGAAACAAGGAAACCTGCTAAGAAAAAAAGAAGGAGTGACGATCGGAATAAGCCGCAACGAAAGTACTTCGATCTACATATGACGTCAAATCTTACTTAATGTCAGACTCAGGAGACTTTCAAAACCACAATAAACATAGCAAATGAGTCCTAAGACAAGGGAAAGTTTTCACAATTTTGAATAATTCCACTACTACCCCCTTGGTAACAGATCCCTCCAATCAGATTGGGGCTATCAACCTGCTAATTTCAATGCCAATAGCGAGCTCTATGAATGATATTCACAATTGAGCGAGTGCTGGGTATTTAAAAATAGCTTAGTAACATGTGAATGGCGCGAGCCAAGCTGATAAGAGAACTCAATTAAATCTATATAGATATGGGTATATATACAAGTGTACATCGCGCATACTGCATGACGATGTGCTAATCTAGGGTCACGCCCAAAATGGAATGTTCAATTTCTATGGCAGCGCAGAAAAACATCAGCAAAAACAGAACGGAAAGAATTGCGCAAAAATACTCGTAAAAATGGACGGAATATAAAAAGAATGTGAGAGCAACAAAATTGGATTATTTATGTGCGTGTAAACAATTTGATGGATCTAAATCAAATCAGCTCTTCGAAAACAATTCCATACGCTCTATTCGTATCGCAACTCTCAATGCGAAAATAATTATCGAAATTTTCCTAGTTTTGCATCCAGAACAATTCTTTATACAAAATTTGCAGCGTGTGGGTTGTATTTTTCCAGACTGCGAAAGAAATTTAAATCGTTTTTATTCCATTTCGAAAAATATTTATTTATCATATCGAAGGCCCCATGGTTGGAGCCAATATTTAGCAAATCAAGCCACTTGAAAAGAATCTTCATTTTATTGAGTGTGATTAAAACATCAAAGAAAATGACAGAGATTATACTTTTGTGCAAATGGTTATTGCTTTTTAAACAAGTCGAATACTTTCACTGAATATCTCAAGAGAATTCTCAATCCCCTGCAATAATAATATAATAACATTATTAGTATAATTTCATAATCTAGTAAATCATCGGAATCTAAACTGACACTATCGTGTGTTCGACGTAGCACGTGTCATCTGGGAAAAGTGTTGGGATCAGTCGCCCCATTTATTGAGATCAGATAGGGTAATCCGAAGCACAAAAAGATTCGTATCTTGGTTTCCGACCTTCAGCACGGAATCAATGACACGATTCCCATGTAAAACGAGTTGCAAATGACACGTTCCGAGACTTGGAACACGCTGAATCAGTGGTATCGAATAGGGGGCCCGAGTTCGGGTTCGAGTTCAGATGGCATTGGCCAGATTGTCAGTCCAGCTGACTGGAGAATCGCAGTTCCCTGAAATCAACAATAACAGAAGATCGAAGGGAAAAAAAACCAAATCGTACCATTTCAATTTGCGTCAATTACACCAAAAGATTAGCCTCGCTCTAGTTTCGCTGATGCTTCTATATACAGCGACGCCTGATAATACAAACAAAAATACCCTGCTGGGGGCGCTGAAAATAAAATCGGAAACGGGGCGGATTGACGGGGAAAGAGACAAAAAAATAAGGAGAAGCAGGGAGAAAGAGGGGAGACAAAGCCGACAGCAATCCATCTGGCAGCGACGCTTATCAAAAGCTGAACTTTACAGGGCGCAGCTCCGAAAATAGCCCCGCAATGGACGACACGTCAGTCGGTCAGTTGCAGGGGCAGGTTGTGCCCCTCGTTTACCGTTCTGTGACGCAATCTGGCGCTCTGTTTACCGTTAAGTCGTATTGTACCTATTTTCGAAACAAGTGTCTCAAGCTGTCGCATTTCGGCGCCCCCTTTATGACGAGTGCAACTGCACTGGTATCGCCAGTTCAGACACGATGAGATCGGTTGGGAAAAGGCTGCTTATCGCTGCGAGACATCGTTTTGTAACATATACACATATATATTCTCGTACAAACAGACGCATGAGTACGGTGTGGGCATGGGTATGAGAGTATGTGCGACCGCCCAGACATCGCCGGGCACGTGGCTGGCAAATGAATGAAATGTTCGCGGAATACTTATTATAACATCATTAGAGATCCAACTCGTGCGCATATTTGGGCAGCCTTGTGCCACCAAAAAGAAATGATAAACCCAAAGGCGAAAAAATCCAACAGAGAAGCCGGACAAAATAAAGTTAATTAAATCCATGCGAACGACGATTTCGGCGAAAATTTATGGGGCCCTCAGTTTTTCATAGAACACAAATATTTATTATTTGTCCCAGTCGAAAGCAGACGCTTTCGCAAATATTATCAAATTAAATATTTGCGCACACGACTTCTGAATGAGCATTTCGGAGGGCGCTTGAAAGTAGACAGGGGTTTTTGAAAAGTCGGGATCGGTTTGATGAGTAATTGAATAATAATGTGATAGAGAGAGAGATGGGAGAGAAGCATGGGGTGCGAAAATAAAAATGCGATTAATAAGATTTTGTTCTATGAGTTTAAAAGTATTTCCGAATGTATTATTGCCTTACAAAATGTTCGGATCTATATTACTAAAGAAAAATACAAATCAAATTTGTTTTGCAAACAAGTTAAATGCTTTAGATTTTGAGTGGTATCCTACCGGAACTGAGTATCAGTTATGTATATTTATTTACTTTCCTTATACCATAGCTCGTATCACAAGAGACCGTTAACGAGTTGCATGACCATATCCAAATTCATATCCAATTTTAACGCCCGATTTGCGCGTGACTTTGATGTATCTATTAAGGCGCCTCGGATGACTATGCGCATATAATATACCTATACAGTATATACAAATATAGATGGTTATATAGAGAGATCAGCAGACGCTACCTTCTCCAATGATCTTTAAAGAGCTAGCGATGCCGGTTAGCAGTTGCGACACACTTCGCCGGGCGACACGCGCTGAATACACAACTACGAGTATAACCCATGGGTCTCCTTATTGATCTAAGTGTGCATTTTGGGTGGGTTGGACATAGAGGTGTGTACTGTGTGTGTGTAGTTGTGCCTTGTGAGAACAACAATCGCAAAATTCATTAGTTCAACAATACAGAAATGCAATGCTAATAACAACAAGAGATTCGAATAGGAAATATAAATGTAAACAAAATTCGAATAACACATATTTACCTAGTTTATCGGCTGGTAGCTCGGACTTCCCACATACACAAATGGCTAATTGTTTTCCTTTTGTTGTTGTTCCCGATTGTTTTTATTTATTTTTGCAGGTGTGAAGGTTGTTGATGCATTGTACCGATTACATGTGGAAATCGAACGTAACCACCCACAACCTTCGAGGAAAGGCGAGTGACAGTGAAAAGGAACAGACAAAGGGCGTGCCGGGGTATGTTTTTAGTCTTATAGGCGGGGCTCCATCAAAAACAGATTTGGAGGCTTGTCCAAATTGCTGCGAGCTTCTCGCTTAAAAGGCACTCCAAGTAGGTAAGACGCCAGTACATTGTATCGGCAATTCAATCCGTTCGAATAGTGGAATCGTGGAACAGAAAACGAAGTAGTAAATATAAAAAAAAATAATAATAATATACAGTAGTCTGCAAGTTCTGAGTTTTCTTAACATTAAAGCTGATTCCTACAAAATTACGTATAGGATTCCATAGACTTGAATTTACCAAATTCTAGCAATTTCTAGCATACTTTTAGAAGCTTTATCTGCGCTGATCTAATTTTAATATGATCCTGAAAGTATGTTTTAAATATTGATGAACTGGTTCTTTTTTATTTTCACCGTAATCATTATGTTCCATCTGAGTAAAACCGGACGTTTGCAATTTGAGAATGGATTATGGTACCTAGGGACCTAAATTGTTAATTATTTATTATATATACAATATTTACAATATTCTACGGGTGGAGAGATCGGTAGGATGTATTCTCTTGAATCTTCGGATTAATAGTGGATCAACGAGCCTGCTTGCGAGGGAATTTAGATGCGCCTCCAGTCTGTCGGCATATCGACTACTGTTTAAGTTAATTTGTTGTTCCACTGATACAAGCTGAAGATCTCTCTCGATGGCACTGTTTTTGACGTATCTGGGGAGTCCCGAAGCTAGCCGGGCAGCAAGTGCCTGCACTACTATCTGCCTTAGACCTTACAATCTGCTTCTGTAGGACTTTTCCGAGTTTTTGTATTTGCAGAACTTTTTTAATATTGATAGTCTAAGGAGCTCTGCTTATTAGCCAGAGCGTTTTGTCTTTGTAGACGCGAGTTTTAGCCAGAGCGTTTTGTCTTTGTAGACGCGAGTTTTAACCAAAAGTGCAATGCAGATCAAAAGTTTGAATTTGTTGTCAAGTGAAAGCTTTTGCTGGCTAAGAGGCATAGTACAGGATCTTATATTAAAATTAAAATTACTTACTTGATTATTGCTAACCAGTTCCAGTTTTGCAATATGTCCAAAGTTGTGCCAGAAAAACCTATTTATCTAATCAACTTTGAGGAATATCTGAAGCCAAGAGACCCACACAAGTCCAGACCCTTGCAATGCTTCGAAAAACCGGTAAAACAGAAGAGCAAGTACTATAAGCTCTACAAACGTCTCAAACTTCTGCGTTGGCTACGCACGATACAGCTGAAAGTCTCCAAGTGGCTTAAGAAACTACCCCTACCAGGATTTCTAAGCTTTCTACGAGAGCGCAACGATGACGGACTGTGCAAACCAAAGACGGGCTTTGAGATCTACTGCGAAAGATCGAGCATACATGGATTTCATCAGTTTGTGGGCGCCAAGACCTGGCAACGAGTCCTTTGGTGGCTCTTCATCTGCCTGGCACTACTTTTCTCGCTTCTAGTGCTGACCATGTCATATGCACTGACGGAAAATACTCCAACTATACGCTATATAGAGAGCATGATGCTACCAAATCCAAAAAGGCCTTTACAATTTCCGACGGTGACAGTTTGTAGCTTAAACCGAGTGGCCAAGAGAAGTTTATCAGCCAAGGCGAAGGAATGGCAAATACCGGAAAAAGATCTGCAGAAGTTGCCCTGGATAGCAAATCGTCGATCGGGCTCTATTGACCCAACTATTTTAGGTCGTTTGAACTTAGTTAATCTCACATGGTCACAGATCCTGGAGGAGTTTTCTCCAAAGGTATGCGAAAATCAAATGTTGGCTTGCCAATGGAAAGGTCGCGTGCAGCGCTGTCAGGAACTGTTCTCCACCACTTGGAGTAGCACCGAGGGTCGCTGCTGCAGTTTTACGCGTCCAGCAAGTTGCTCTAAGTCCTCGTGTAACCCTGCCAAGGGGGTCTCTCTGCGTATGGCCACACATCTGGCGGATTATGGCAGCACCTCAACAGCCATAGCTGGATTCGAGCTGCTCGTACATGAGGCTGGCACGGCGATCAATGCGGCAACACAACGCATTCTATTGCCCAGAGGTACGGAATCCCATCACCTGCTGAGGCCTTTTACGACTCATGCTACATCACATGTGGCCAAACTGAAAGTAGCCCGACGCCGTTGCTACCTAAAGCATGAACGCAAACTATTTCACTTCTCCAACTATAGCCAGGATAATTGCCTGGCGGAGTGTTCCAGCATCCACATCTATCAGATTTGTGGCTGTGTTCAGCCCCATATGCCTAGAAGGACGGCATGGCCCATATGTAAAGTCGACGAGTTCCAATGCTTGCTGGACAATGGTAGGTGCACCTGCTGCTGAGTGCAGCAAATAAAATATTGACAATTAAACTATTAAACGACAGTAACTCTATAATCACCTGTTAACTGCCGCAGATCTCGACTGGGATGAGCTTCAGGCCCGTTGCAATTGCCTGCCTCCTTGTCAGTTTCAGCGCTACGAGCTGCACAGCGATGTGGTCGAAATGGACTCCCGGTACGCAGTGCCCAATACTAATGACGAGTTCTAGTAAGTCTACTGGGTACGTGATTTGATTGCACCCTCACCTTCCCTTCGACAGCAACAACTTCAATGGTTCGGATGAGTTAGTGCTACACATTTCGTTGGACTTTCTGGGCGTAGAGCAACTACGCCTGGAAGTCTTTCAAAACTGGTTGACGTTCATAGGCAAGTATCAATGCAAATGTAGAGTGGTTGAAGTTCATTAACGAGCGCGAAGACCTATACTTAAGCTAAGTACTCATGACATATGCTCACCCCCGCTCTGGTCCTGCGGTAGGCACCTTCGGCGGCATCACCGGCCTATTTATGGGCTGCAGTTTCGTGTCGGTCTTCGAGCTAATATTCTTCGTGTGCGTGCGACCCACTTGTAACTGGCTGACCCGACAACAGATTCGCTATCGACAGCGTCGACGACGTCACGTTCAAATCGAAGCGTCACAGCGTAATTAGGGCGAGAAGGCTATTAGCCTGGCTAAGGCACCCGTCAGTTGTTCAGGTGAGTTGCAAGCACTCGAATGGCTTTCAAGAAGCGACGGATTTTCGACCTGCGTGTGGTGCAATCGCAGCAGCAGCTTTCCAAGTCCGCAGAGGCGCGTGGAGCCAGCAGCGCAGTGCCTGGTGCACTCAATCAGAAGCGCTGGAAAGTAAATCAGTTGAAGGAGATTAGAAGCTGGTTCACGGAAAGCCTGCGCAACTATTGCCAGACTACATCGCTGCATGGCTTCAGCTACATTACGCGACAGGACATCAGTCGGAACGAGCGCTACTTCTGGCTGATAATAGTCCTGGCGGCAATCGCCGCCGCGATTTCTCTTGTGCTCGTATCGTTGCATGCGAACCGCGAGACGCCGACGGTGACGGTGATCGAGAGTGCTCACTTTCCTACCTGGAACATACCTTTTCCGGCGGTGACAATCTGTAACTTCAACAAGATATCGAAGACCAAGGCCTTGGCCTTGTTGCAGCACATGTGAGTGTGTGTGGGACGTCTAGAACTTGCAGCTTCCTTTCTGATGCTCCCTATATATCTTTGTCTCTGCAGGAGGCTACCGTCTAATGTGAGCACTCAGCACCTACGACAACTCTTCAACTTGACCCTTCTGCCCGTTGGCAACGCCATCAGCAACCACTCGCTGCGGATCTATGACAGTATTCTGAACCTTAACAATATCACGCTGACGCAATTATCTCAACAACTCTCGCCCGATTGTCTGGAAATGATCTCGCGGTGCATCTGGAAGGGCATCAATACACGCTGCGAAAACCTCTTCCAGCGCATCGTCACATTGGAGGGCATCTGTTGTAGTTTTAACTATTTCGGTGCCATGACCAATAACTTTCCCAGGTGCCTTAGCTATAATCTCGAAATGAGTATAGTCCCGGTTGCCGATGTTACATAAGGTTTATTGAAATAGCTATCCAGGTGTTTTAATGTTATGTTGAAAAAATTAAGAGTTTAAATTTCGTCCGATCGCTCCTATGGAAGCTATATATAAGTACATTTCCAGAAATTGTAATATACCGTTGAAATCGTTTATGGACTGAGTTGTAACAAGTTTACCTATAATTACATGGGAACTTATTCTGGGACCGATTGTTCCAATGATAGCTATATATAATATTATAGTGAACCAATTTTTGAACAAATGCAAGAAGCATTGTCAAAATAATATCTAAGAAAATAGCGAAAATCTGCCCGCAAGAATAAGACATATCGGTCCGATCTATTTCATTCATAGCATATCTTCAAGATAGCTTTTAAACTGAGAGACACATTTACGTTGCAACAGACAGACAGACAGACGGACATGACAAGAACGACTAGGCTGTTGATGTTGATTAAGAATATATACCTTTTATGGGCGGAGCGTTTTCCTTCAGGCCAAAATAATTAAATCCTCTGAAAGAATATATAGTAAGTCCTTAACGAGCTCAAAACTTCTTGGTATTTTAGAAAAATTGCGTATCAAGTGCCCAAGCGTCCATATCGCGTCACTGGCTGTGGCTATCCGACGGGACTGTCTGTGCTGCTCGATCCCATGGTCGACGACTACTACGGTACCTTCTTCAGTGGCTTTGGTTTTCGCCTGCTCATCCACAATTCCCATAACTTTCCCGATGAGAATGCCGAGACGAAGGTGGTGACCTCGACGCGTGAGAGTTTCGTGCGCATTAATCCAGAGTCCACGTATGCCACCAGAGACATTCGGCGCATGGACCTCAAGTGGAGGAACTGCCTCTTTGGCAGCGAGCGGACACTGGAAGGGCTGCGAAAGTACTCGTTCATCAACTGCATGTTCGAATGCAGAATGCGAATGACCCAGCGGTCCTGCGGTTGCCTGCCTGCATATGTGGCTAACAACGGCAGCATGAAGGTCTGCGGGGTTCTCGATCTCAACTGTTTGATCAGTAGCAAGCGTAAGTGCTTTGAGTAGTCGTGGCTTCCAAGCTCGGCATTTATGGTACTATCCGTCTGCTTCTGTCTTAGGGCTCTTTTCTCGCGCGTTGGCCAATCTCGACGCATCGCTCTCCATAGTAAGGCATACGATGAGCTTTCCCTGTGACTGCTTGCCCGACTGTGAGTCGAATCTCTATGTCTCGGAGAGCACTATGGGCAGGTTGGATGTTAACTACTCCCTGAATAAGATGACAACCAGGCAAGTACATTTACATTTTAGATATATATACATATTTTATATGTACATACATGTGAATGCGTATGTACATGTATAAGGATACATATGCTTGTATATATTGATTGTATAGCAAGGCTTGCAATTTAAACAAAACCTATCAATTGCAAATAAATGAATACCTAAAGCAGCTATTATCCAAATTTTGTAATGTAAATATTTAAAAACTATTTATATTACGGAAACATTTATTCGGTGGTTTTCATTAGTACAGCAAAATTCAATAATAAATACAAAAACAATAAATAGATTAATACGCGTTAAGGTTGATAAAGTTAAATTAAAAGAGGTGAGGTATTATTTTTAAAAAGTCTATGGAAATTATACATACTTACGTATATAAACTATTAGTTATAATTATTTTGACAAAATAATCGCTGTGAATTTTTCATCACTTGTAAATTTATAAAGACTTCTTATTTATTTTTACTTCTGATATATCTAGTGTAAACATAGTAAACACTTAACTAATATGATTTCACTGGAACTTAAAAAATTCAATAAAATTTGGGAATTATAGTTTTATGTAGTAGCAAAGTGTTTTGCCGAATTTTTAGTAGTAAGAAAAATAAGTTTATAGTCAAAAAAATATAAAAAAGCTTTGTGTATCCTCCTCTGGCATCAATAACTTATTGAAGTCGTCTCGTCACAGAATCCAACAAATTTTGAAGGATCTCTGAAGATATCTCTTCCCAAAAGGAAGTGATCTCAGAAACTGTCTCCTCTCGGTGTTTTCTTTTATTGCAAAGTCTTTATTTTTGATGCATAGTGCTAAAAATCGCTTATTTGTTTTGCACATCAATTTCGCACCGTAATTTGACGATTTTAGGCTAAGTTTAAAAAACCAAACAAGGTTTTGTTAAAATTATTGTGATAGACTACAAATTTCAAACAATCGACCCACTTCACAGCTCGAATCACACAGACAGAATATTGGTTCACGTTTTCTATAGCGACTTGATGTCTACCCGCTATCGCATGGAGATTTTCCAGAATTGGCTATCAGCACTCGGTTAGTAACACATACGTACATATAGAAATACACCTACATAGGTAACTTACAAATTGTAATTCTCTGGCAAATCCTGTTTCCATCCACAGCTTCGTTTGGCGGCCTGCTGGGCCTCATTCTCGGCTTCAGCATTGTGACTGCCTTCGAGTTCGTGTACTTTCTCACATTTCGGCCCGTCTTCAATTACATGAATCGTGAACGAGATTAAGCACGTAATACAACTGTTAAATGTTATTTTTTCATTATATTTTAATATGATTTAATTTTTTACAAACAACGCAAATGGCCTGAGTTTGTGGTTCTGCTGCTTTGTGGAACTTGTACAGCTTACGTTGAAACTGTTGCATGTTATTATTATGTTAGCCTTATTTGTGATCTGTTAATAACAGTCGCTTAACAGAATATCGAAGCTGCGATGAATTTCTCGCAAAATTTTAAACATTTTAACAAATATTGCAAAGAAATTGAAGTCTTTTATTTAATCAAAGTATCCCAATTTCTGAACCTCAGCAGCCATGGCGATAATAGAGTCCAACAGCTCCGAGCTGGCGGGAATGATTTGCTCAGCCGGCAATCTGAAACCGGTCAGAATCGAGTTGGGACCTGGACGCAGCTCGTAGCAGAAGGACATGCGCACATCCTGCGTGCCGTAGGCCCAGTCCACACTGGCGCCAGCGGCCGGGTAGATGGCATCGTAAATGTTGCCACCAGTGTACTTGGTGTTGTAACGCTGCGAGACGGCGGCAATGGACGCATCAAAGACTTGCTCGAAGTCCTTGACGTTGTCCGGCAGCTCACTGGTGTGGCCATAGGGATACAGCAGGTATTGGGAGTAGGCGTGTAGGGAGATGTACAAGTTGATCTTGTCCTTGATGGAGGCGATGTAGTTGGACAGGGAAAGAGTCTCAATCTCGGAGAAGGCCGAAGGACCAGCGTAAGTGTCCGAGCAGGCGCTGTCACTAGCGCCAACCTCATTCCAGTGGAAGCCCCAGTTGCGGTTGGGATCGGCTCCGAAGCAGCTGCCGTAGGGGGTGCGGGTCTTGCGCCACAGGCGATTCGTCGTGTGGGTGTAAACGAAGCCGTCGGGATTGGCGTGTGGGAAGACGTACCAGTTGTAGTTCTCGCCCAACTGCTTCACAGAGTCCGTCTCGGAGGTCAGCAGCTCGTTAATGATGTAGGTGGCGGCTGCTGGAGCAATCCATTCTCGGGCGTGGATACCAGCCTCCAAGAAGATACCAGGCTTCTCAGCGAGGCTCTTGGATATCTTAACACCCAAAATGGAGCGACCCTGGTAGGTCTTTCCACCCTCGATCAAGGTGACAACGTGTGGGTACTCCTTGGCTAGGCTTATCATCCATGTGTAGGTGTCATCCAGTTCGTAGTACTGCGTCCAGTCGTACGAAGAGACAGCACGTCCCTTGCTGGCAACTCTCTCGTCGACCTCATCCATTGATTTTTGGAAATCCTTTGACTGCATCTCGTACTTGATCTCAGCCTTGCCCAGCAGTTCCAGCACATCGGGCACCTTGTGGGGGGCCACAACCATCTGCACATCAGAGCCAACGATGTGAACGCCATCCAAGAATATAATGGAGTCCGAAGCACCTTCCAGCTGTTTCAGCACGGCCAGCTGAGCCGCGTTCTGCGCATTGGCCTTGTACAGGCGATAGTTATCGTAACGTACGCGTTCCGCTTGGCCTACTCCAATCGTGGCCAATAGGCCCAACAGGGCGAAGAAGAGCGACTTGTTCAGCGACATGGTTGCCGTTGGAATAAGGTTAGCGAAATGTCTTTGGTCGGTTTATATAGTACGCGATAACCGATTCGTATTTATTACCTCGCGTAGTCGCCCATTGAAGCATAAATAACATTAAGTTATCTTGTCCAGTTTTTATCAATGCGACTGCTACTACTGTGTAAATCACGGCAAATTCTTTAATTGCGGCTGTTTTAAAATTTCCCGAGCACTTCTATACCCTTTCAAAGAGTAGTTTACGGCAAACATTATTAATAAACTCGAATCATTTTGTTTGCTTCTTACAATACCAGTAAGATTAGACTACATTTAATTTCCATAGGAATAACCGATCCAAGTATTAGTTTTTCTATTAAAACACAAATATCGATCAAACAAAACTTAACATTTTTCAAGAATTTCAGATTGCAGGGAATATTGTATCCGAATTTAAAAAAGAAACTCCATATACATTACATTGACAACATTTTAACTTGGTATGTATATATCGTGTATAGTAACGGAAGGAGCAAATGTCTGCGAGGGTATGTAACCTTCGGTATGCCGCAGGCAACGTTCTTTTTAGTTCTTTGCTTCATTCAGTTCATAGACTTCGAAAAGGCTAGTCGTAAACTATCGGGGATCAACCAAACCCGTTTATCAATTGTATTACTGAATGACTGGCAGTCTGCAAACATATTGTAAAACGTACTTAAGGCCACGCGAAAGGTTTTTTTGGGAATTATTGTGTTTAGTAACTGTTTACTAGATGAGAGCTCTGCCTTGCAGAACGATGCATAGAACGATAGGCATATAAGTAAAGCAGATGCTACCCTCGCTCATAAACGTACATGCTGTCAAGAAGTAAATAAGAATACAGCACATGAAAATGGAATACAATTCATCCAATAGCTCACTTTACATAATAACAAATTCGTAGTTCACGAAAATAATGCGCAAACAATCAGAAATTCTTAAAATAAAATAAAAAGACTTAACCGGCAAAAGACGATTTGTAGTTCAGGTCGTAGGATGGGTGAGAAATCAGCTTTTTCAGTGTTGTTAGGGTCACTTAGCACATGACATTGAAAGGTACCCTCGAAAATTTTTAAAGAAATATAAATAGCAACAAAAGCTGCACGATCAACATCATCAGTGACAGAAAAAACTTCAGCGGGAACAGAAGCAGCAACAGCATCAGCTGAAGCAGCATCAGAAGCACCAACGACAACAGTAGTAGGTACACCAGTTGCAGCAGCTGCAGCGTCAGCAATATCAGCAACATGAGAATAAACATCAGCAGCAACAGCAGAAACTTCAGCATCACCAACAACAACAACAACAGCAGAAAACACAGCAGCTTTAACTACTGCAGCATCAGCAACAGTAGCAATGACAGCAACTTCAGCAGTAGCAGCTATAACATAAGCAACAGCAATAACAACAGCAGAATCAGAAGCAACAGCAGCAGCAGCAATATCAACAAGAGTAGCTGCAGGAGCAAAACCAATAGCAGAAAAATCAGCAGCAACGGTACCACAGCAGCAACCTTAGCAGTAGCAGCGGCAGCAGTAGCAGTAACAGCAACAGCACCCTCTCCTCTGCATACGTCGTTAGATGGACAAAATTGCATTTCCTTTAACTTTCTTCCGATAAAGCTGTAATTACTATTTGCAATAAATTTCTCTGGTTGTCCTGTTCGTTCATACAGGCAAACGTACATGGCTAAATAAACTCGGGTTTTATTCAATTGGCTATAACTGATACGTCAAAGAAGTTGAGTCTTATTTACAGTCCTTGCAGCTGTTTTTGTCTAGAGTGTAAAATAAGCGAGTTAATGGGGCCGTTATTAAGTAACATCTTTATTCTAAGTCACCGCAGTCGCATGTTAGTGGAGCTGCAAAAATTCCAACTCCAACCACGTTGAGCAAATCAATCAATCAATTGTGACAGCACTAAGTGCATACTCGACACAGCACAATTACTGTTTGATTGATGTGCAAAGAGTTCAGATTACAATAGAAACCTCTGACCCGATTTTATGCAGTAGTAGACATCAAGATGGCCCATTTAACAGAAGTAGAGTCCCGTAGGAGACGACTCTTCAAAGACTTTCTGCGCAACAGTTACATAAGTGGACTGCATCCCTTTCTGCTGCACACGTCCGTGCGCTTTGCCAAGTACGAAGAAGTAGAAGAAAGTTAAGTGAGTCAATAGCTAATTACTTCGTGCGATTCTATTGACAGACCACTCTGGCTGGTATTGCTGGCTGCGATTGTTGTCTCAACCCACATCGTCATTGTAAATCTGACATTCGAGTACATCGTACAACCCACCGAGATCCACATGGCACCCAACTTGGTTCACGTTGCCAACAGCCCCTTTCCCGCTGTGGGCGTGTGCAGCGCCAACATGATCAGTAAACGGCTAATGCGATCTTATGCAGCCAAAATGTAAGTCGTTTATTCCCTTAGTTAAAGTATCCCAGAGTCTTGATCTCAGCTACCATGGCGACAATGGAGTCCAGGAGCTCCTCGCTAGCGGGAATGATCTCTGCAGTGGGCAGCTTGAAGCGAACCAAATTCGAATCCCGGGAAGGACGCAGCTCGTAGCAGAAGGCCATGCGCACATCCTGTGTGCCGTAGGCCCAGTCCACACTGGCGCCAGCGGCCGGGTAGATGGCATCGTAAATATTGCCACCAGTGTACTTGGTGTTGTACCTCTTTGAAACCGCGGAGATTGCTGCGTTAAACACTTGCTGGAAGTCCTTGACATTGTCGGGGAGCGAGTTGGTGTGGCCATAGGGATACAACAAGTACTGGGAGTACGCGTGCAGCGAGATGTACAGCTGGATCTTGTCCTTGATTGAGGTAATGTAGTTGGACAGGGAGAGAGTTTCGATCTCGGAGAATGCTGAGGGGCCGGCATATTTCTCGTGGCAGGGGCTGTCGCTGGCTCCCACCTCGTTCCAGTGGAAGGCCCAGTTGCGGTTGGGGTCGGCTCCGTAGCAGCTGCCGTAGGGTGTGCGGGTCTTGCGCCATAGACGGTCCACTGTGTGGGTATACACAAAACCGTCAGGGTTAGCGTGAGGGATAACGTACCAGTTGTAGTTTTCGGCCAACTGTTTCACAGAATCCAATTCGGAGGTCAGCAATTGGTTGATGATGTAGGTTGCAGCGGCAGGGGCAATCCATTCGCGGGCGTGGATGCCAGCTTCAATGAAGATACCGGGCTTCTCCGTGCCATTCTTGGAGATCTTAAGACCGAGGATTGAACGTCCCTGATAGGTCTTACCACCTTCGATGAGCGTTACAGTGCTGGGGTTATTCTTGGCCAGGCTCTGCATCCAAGTGTAGGTATCATCCAGTATGTGGTACTCAGCCCAATTGTAGTCAGTAGATGCTCTACCCATGATAGCCACCTTTTCGTCGACCTCATCCAATTTCTTCTGGAAGTCCTTGGATGTCAGCTCGTACTTGATCTCAGCCTTGCCCAGCAGCTCCAGCACATCGGGCACCTTGTGTGGAGCCACAACCATCTGTACATCAGAGCCCACGATGTGAACGCCATCCAAGAAGATAATGGAGTCCGAAGCACCTTCCAGCTGCTTTAGCACGGCCAACTGATCCGTGTTCTGCGCATTGGCCTTGTACAGGCGATAGTTGTCATAGCGGACGAGTTCCGCCTGGCCAACTGTGAACGTGGCCCAGAGGCCCAATAGAGCAAAGAGAAACGCCTTGTTCATCATCATGGTTGCCGTCGATATGAGGTGTCAACAAGTACGTGTTGGGCTTTTATAGCTGGGATTGCATTTTCATTAATTTTCTTGTTTTTTCTCCGATAAGCCTGTAATTACTACTTACGTACATGGCTAAATGGACTCGGGTTTTATGCAAGAATTTATGCAATTTTCTGTACCTGATACGTCGAAAAAGTTCAGGCTTATTTATAGTCCTTGCAGCTGTAATTTGTCTGGAGTGTAAAATAAGTGAATTAATGGGGCCGTTATTAAGTAACATCTTCATTCTAAGTCACCGCAGTCGCATGTTAGTGGAGCTGCAAAAATTCCGACTCCAACCACGTTGAGCAAATCAATCAATCAATTGTGACAGCACTAAGTGCATACTCGACACAGCACAATTACCGTTTGATTGATGTGCAAAGAGTTCAGATTACAATAGAAACCTCTGACCCGATTTTATGCAGTAGTAGACCTCAAGATGGCCCATTTAACAGAAGTAGAGTCCCGTAGGAGACGACTCTTCAAAGACTTTCTGCGCAACAGTTACATAAGTGGACTGCAACCCTTTCTGCTGCACACGTCCGTGCGCTTTGCCAAGTACGAAGAAGTAGAAGAAAGTTAAGTGAGTCAATAGCTAATTACTTCGTGCGATTCTATTGACAGACCACTCTGGCTGGTATTGCTGGCTGCGATTGTTGTCTCAACCCACATCGTCATTGTAAATCTGACATTCGAGTACATCGTACAACCCACCGAGATCCACATGGCACCCAACCTGGTTCACGTTGCCAACAGCCCCTTTCCCGCTGTGGGCGTGTGCAGCGCCAACATGATCAGTAAACGGCTAATGCGATCTTATGCAGCCAAAATGTAAGTCATTTATTCCCTTAGTTAAAGTATCCCAGAGTCTTGATCTCAGCTACCATGGCGACAATGGAGTCCAGGAGCTCTTCGCTGGCGGGAATGATCTGTGCAGCGGGCAGCTTGAAGCCAACCGAATACGAAGTGGAGGAGGGACGCAGCTCGTAGCAGAAGGCCATGCGCACATCCTGTGTGCCGTAGGCCCAGTCCACGCTGGCGCCAGCGGCCGGGTAGATGGCATCGTAAATGTTGCCACCAGTGTACTTAGTGTTGTACCTCTTCGAAACCGCGGAGATTGCTGCGTTAAACACTTGCTGGAAGTCCTTGACATTGTCGGGGAGTGAGTTGGTGTGGCCATAGGGATACAACAGGTACTGGGAGTACGCGTGCAGCGAGATGTACAACTGGATCTTGTCCTTGATTGAGGCAATGTAGTTGGACAGAGAGAGAGTCTCGATCTCGGAGAATGCTGAAGGGCCGGCATAAGTATCGGAGCAGGCGCTGTTGCTGGCTCCCACCTCGTTCCAGTGGAAGCCCCAGTTGCGGTTGGGGTCGGCTCCGTAGCAGCTGCCGTAGGGTGTGCGGGTCTTGCGCCATAGACGGTCCTTTGTGTGGGTATACACAAAGCCGTCGGGGTTGGCGTGAGGGATAACGTACCAGTTGTAGTTTTCGGCCAACTGTTTCACAGAATCCAATTCGGAGGTCAGCAGTTGGTTGATGATGTAGGTTGCAGCGGCAGGGGCAATCCATTCGCGGGCGTGAATGCCAGCTTCTAGGAAGATACCGGGCTTCTCCGTGCTACTCTTGGAGATCTTAAGACCGAGGATTGAACGTCCCTGATAGGTCTTACCACCTTCGATGAGTGTTACAGTGCTGGGGTTATTCTTGGCCAAGGTCTGCATCCAAGTGTAGGTATCATCCAGTTCGTAGTACTGAGCCCAGTTGTAGTCAGTGGTTGCTCTACCCTTGATAGCCACCTTTTCGTCAACCTCATCCAATGTCTTCTGGAAGTCCTTGGATGTCAGCTCGTACTTGATCTCAGCCTTGCCCAGCAGCTCCAGTACATCGGGCACCTTGTGTGGAGCCACAACCATCTGTACATCAGAGCCCACGATGTGAACACCATCCAGGAAGATAATGGAGTCCGAAGCACCTTCCAGCTGCTTTAGCACGGCCAACTGATCCGTGTTCTGCGCATTGGCCTTGTACAGGCGATAGTTGTCATAGCGGACGAGTTCCGCCTGGCCAACTGCGAACGTGGCCCAGAGGCCCAATAGAGCGAAGAAAAGCGACTTGTTCACCGACATGGTTGTCGTCGATATGAGGTGTCACCAAGTACGTGTTGGGCTTTTATAGCTGAGAGGTTTGAATCGAGAGCGGTAGATTGCAGACTTATTAGGTCTTGGCTGATAGGTCGAAGAAGGCGGGACTTATTTATAGTCCTTGCAGTTCTGTCAATCTTTTGGGGCTTAAAATAAGTGAGTTATCGGGAAACGGGCATATCGCTATCAAGGAACAGCTTCATTGTAAATCAACAACGTGACGTTGTACAATATCATTGAAATTGCAACTCTGTTTACTTCTGGAGAAATCAGCAATTTGTTTATTTATAGTGAAACCCTAGTCTTTCTTGCTCAGAGTATGGCTCTTCTCTTTTTCTTTACATTAATACTATGTGTATTTCAGTTATATCCATTTAATACCACTTCGATTCGCTGTGACAAAATGCCACCTCACGATCGTTGGGCATGCTAATGCTCTAATCTAATCGACAGCTATCTACACCAGACTACACAAAATCCGACAGCCGTCAATGGCAACAAACACTCCGTCGCCGACTCCCCGCCAGCTACTCAGGCTGTAGACGAACTTGCGCGTCGCTTACTGGTGCTGGCCAATTTCTACTTGGGCGCCCACGACGAGCCGCCGTTGGACGTCGTCGAATTGGGTCAGCTCCATCGGCTGCTCGGCAGCTACTACAACGGGAGCGAGTACTCGGTGCATGACATATTGCGGGAGCTATCGCCTGACTGCGGGGACCTGGTGCTGCGTGGGATCGTCTATGGGGCACCAGTCAACACATCGCAACTGTTTCTCAAACGTGCCACTGCGTCGAGTGTGTGCTGCATATTTAACTATCGGCGTGCGAGCTATTCGCGATATCCGTGAGTCTGCCCCAGTAAAGGGTTCCCGGTATATAATTTTATATGTATGTGCATAATATATGTTTGCCTATATCTGCGTAGTGCCAGACGTGCTGATGATGATGCCGAACTGGCAGCCTTGCCACAGGTGGTTTTCGAGTCGAACTCCATATTGAATGGCATACAGTTTGTGCTGCAAGACACAAGAGAAGACGATTACACCCAGACCTATTTCAGCAATACGGCATTCCGGGTAAGCAATAGAATACAAAGAATTTTCAATAAGCAAACATTTTATTTTCAGTTTTTTCCTTATCCTGTTTAATGATTTACTTTTCAGTTGCAGATATTTCCCCAGGCGGACTATGCCAATGTTCAGTCTAACACAAATGGTGAAATACTCGTCGATCACAATACCATTGTGGAAATACCCATACAGCCAACCTTCTTCGACTCAAGTGCAGCAGTAGAAGGTGTCACTCCGCAGACGCGTCGCTGTTACTTCCCCGAGGAGGGTAGAAAGCTGCTGAATCAGTGCGTATTGTGCTGCTGTCCGCTCACTGTTACGCTTAACATTGTTAGCTTAACAGTTTACGTTATGTTATACATATATTTAGAAGCTACTATTCCCTGGACGAATGTCTGTTGCTCTGTCGCATTGCGAGCATGGTCGAGTATTGCGGCTGTGCGTCTTCTCCCATGGCGGGCAGCTCTATAGACGTGCCCTACTGCACGCTTCTTGATTTGCCTTGTCTTATGAAATGGAAACGAATATGGTATGGCTTTACGGAGTATCCCTACGTGCAGCTCATGGCCGATGATGATGTGCCCAGCATCAATGATCAGTGCTCTCACTGTCTGCCCACCTGCGATGGCGTCGACTTCGATATCGTCAGCAATGTGGCTCCTCTAAGAAGAGCCTACAATTCCTCGGGATACTTTCACGGCTTGCTGTAAGTCTCGCGATGTCCTTGCAGAGAGTATGATTAGTTTGGCCAGTCGTTTGCAGTGCATAGAAGACAGTGTCTTCGACTATATAAAGTGCCAAGAACTATACTATTGAACAGCATTAGCAGGCGACTCTATCTAGCCCCAGCTGTGTTTGTCCGTATGTCTGCCAGTCCATCCGTATGTCTGTTAGTCTTTCCGCATGTCTGTCAGTCTGTCTGTAACATGGCACAGATACTTTACTTTGTGCGCTGCAAATAATGATCGGACCTATTTATGATACAGCTTCCATAGAACCTATCAATAGAATAATTCAATCTTCATAAATCGCATTATTATGTCCATAGGACCGAGATCTCATTGGTTATATAATAGCGGTATAAATAGATATATATGGTATAAAGTGACTGAAGCAACAATCGGATAAAGCATAAGTATCTGCAAGGCTGCGATGCCTTCGGTACGCCGAAGTTAATACTTCATTCTAGTTCTACATTTAGAAGTTCTGCTGCTGATCAATGTGCTATCCCCACTTCCTAGAAAGGGCCTAAACAACGATCGCCCGTTGTCCATTATCAAGCTGTTCTTCAGGCTACGCTTTGCACAGGCCACCGAAATGGACATGGTTGGCAATTGGGTTGTACTGCTGAGTAGCGTATCGTATATGCCATAGAAGTACTTTGAGTTTTAGGCACTACATGCAATTCTCTACCTTCTTCGCAGATCGCTTTGGTGGCATCCTCTCTCTGATGTACGGCTTCAGCATTATCAGCTACATAGAAATCCTCTACTATCTGACGGGCAAGTGGTTCGTGCACCTCTATAGGGCATTTAGGGAAGCAAAGGAGCCCGCGAGGAACGCATCTCACCAGCAGGTCCAGCTCAACTGGAAGGAACTGCTGCCCGCTGGCGTCAGCGTCGGCTTCAAACAAGAGCAGCTGGATTATTTGATGTGAATGCCTCGCACCGTTTAGAGTATATTGAAATTGGATTACAGGCGCACGCACACGGGTTTAACAATCGAATGAACTTATAGCAAGTAAACACTGTAACTGCGGCTAATGCTTGCTATTGACTGCAGCAGGCCACAACGTAGCCAGAACGTAGTTGTCGCTATTCTAGTAATCATCGCCGCGGGAGACCACCTCCTTGCAGGTGGGCCGCAAGATGATGGTGTGCTCGTACTGGGCCGTGTAGCAGCCCTTGATGTCGCACAGCGGCGGGTAGGCCTCCACGATGCCCTTGTCGCACAGGTCCTTGAGGGCCATCTGGTATTTGGTGGCCCCGGCACGATCCAGCCAGCGCTTGCAGAAGGCCAGCGTGCCGAAGTGCTTGTTGATGGTGCCCAGCAGCTGCTTGGAAGACTGCAAGCGCAGCGGCACGAACGGCAAGTCAAAGTTCTTCATGTAGTGCGAGCAGTCCATGTCGTCATGCACCAAACCACGGCCCGTGGAGCCGAATGTCTCAATGGCATAGAACTCATCCTCCTCCATGCGCGTCGACTCGCCGCCCTTGACAATCGGCACCGTTTTGCCGGCATGAATACCTGGGAAAGAGTACAGTATAAAGGTTAATTCCGGCTTCCAAGGTATGTCCCCCGGCTAACTGATCGCTTACGGTACGGGCTAATGGAGTGTCCGTTCAGATTGCGTATGGCCTTGATCGGGTAGGTTTTGCCGTCCAGCTCGATCTCGTAGGACTCCATTACCTCCTGTATGGCCGAGCCAATGTCGCATAGACGCACATCGATGCCCGCCTCCTTGATGCCCGTGTTGGTCGCTTCCTTGACGGCCTGCAGCAGCTTGTCGTACTTGTCGTTGAAGGTCAGCGTGAAGGCGCAGTCGATGATGCGACCCTTGATGTGCGTGCCGAAGTCGATCTTGCACACATCGTCGTACTGCAGAACCGTCGTGTCGCCGGCATTGGGCGTGTAGTGGGCAGCGCAATGGTTCAGCGAGCAGCCGGTGGGGAAGGCCAGGCCGGCGTCCAGGCCATTCTCGCCGATCAGACGGCGCGCAGTGTTCTCGAGCTCCTCGCAAATCTGTATCATGGTCATGCCTGGTTTGATGTAGCTCTGCATGTACTGACGCGTCTGGCGATGCGCCTCGGCGGCCTGGCGCAGCTCCTGGTAGATGTCGTTGTTCATGCGGTCCAGCGCACGCTTCTCCTCAGACGTCAAGCGATCCTTGGCCGTGCGATCATCGGGCAGGTCTTTGGGCGTCGGGTGCTCCATGATCTGACCCTCCGGATAGTTACCGTTGGGGAAGAGCTCCGAGATGGGTATGCTGGGCGGATTTGTTTGGCCACCACCGGCGCCGCCTTTTTTGCCCTTGTTGTTCTTCTTCCTCGCGGGCTGCGATGCTGTTGGCGCCTTTTTATCGCCCTCGCCATTTGTGGTTGCCTCCGGCTCGCCCCCTTCCGCGGCCAATTTAGCTGCAGCCTCTGCACGAAGGAATTGCGCATGTGAAAACCGTGGTAGGCATTGCATGTGTGTATGTGTGTGTGTATGCGTGCGTGCGCGCGTATGCGTGTAGGTGCAGTGCAATTGCAGTTTGCGGGTCACTCACCTTGTCGCAGCTTCTTGTTGTTCGGCTTTGGCTTCTTCTGTTTTTTTGCATCGTCGCCAGTCGTGGGCGCGGCCACCTCGTTGGTGACATCCTCAATGTTCTGTGTTTCGACGGCAGACATGATTATTTGTGGGCAAATTTGCGAAATAAACTTGCGGCAACAAAGCAATGGCGATGAAAGGAAAGCACGAGGTTAACAATGTTGTGCAGCCCACACACCGCACATGCGATTAATCGTTCGATAGGCGCTCGTGCTTCGGGCTTGTCATGCAAGGGTTGTATAAATATGTAGAAAATTTGAAAATAACTTAGAGTGACTGACTTAATAAATTATTTCAAAAAAATATGCCATCCAAAATCAAGCAGTTTGCTCTGTCACGTAGTCCTTTCATATTAAGAGGCTTACCGATAGATATAGCAATATTGGAAATGCACATGCAACTTATCTTATGATTAGCAATTTGCTGAAATTTGTAAAAAATCATAGCTATTTTGATATTATAACAAAATCATTAATAAAAATTTTTGTACTTTAGAATTGTGTTTTCTTGTGTAAAAATATTTCTTCGATAAATTTCAAATTGTGAGCCTCATTTAAATATCTAGTTATTGCGATGATATGATAATAATATTGTATACAACATTAGAGATAATATGTATCATTCAACTTTAAAGTGAAGAATATATATAAAATTCATTAATCTCAATTGTATGGCCTAGATTAAATTAAAAAAAAATTGCAGCACAATATTTTTGAACGCACTGCTGAATATACATCTGTTAAAATCAACCGCAATTTTTCAGCAATTTCTAAATTTGTTTGATATATTAACTAGAATATATATCTAGCTAAATTGCATTCAATAATCTGGCAACACTGAATGTCGTGTATGGGCCGCACTTTCGATAAGCGCACACAGTGCTGTAAAACGCTGATGCGGTTGCTCGATAATCAGTGGCGGCCGGTCGATATTTGCAAAGTTGTTTACCTCTCAACGAAATGGATGAAATTTTGTTGCCGACGCAAAACTCTTTGAGCGACAACGACGATGGCGACTTAAAGTTCTTCAACACAACCTCCGACAGCCGCAAAGACAGCGAGACCTCCGACACGGGCGACGGCAACGGCAACGACGCGGACAACGATGGCAAGGAGAGCAAACACGATCCCGACGCGGACGGCGACTCCGGCGAGCCGTCGCAGAAGAAGCTAAAGACCAAAAAGGAGCTCGAGGAGGAGGAGCGCGAGCGCATGCAGTGAGTTTTGCAGAGACGCGGAGTCGCCTCGAATTCAAGCGAATCGTTTCGTTGTAGGGTGCTGGTGTCGAACTTCACCGAAGAGCAGCTCGATCGCTATGAGATGTACCGCCGTTCGGCGTTCCCCAAGGCCGCCGTGAAGCGCCTGATGCAGACCATCACCGGCTGCTCGGTGTCCCAGAACGTGGTCATCGCCATGTCCGGCATAGCCAAGGTCTTTGTCGGCGAGGTCGTCGAGGAGGGTGAGTGCAAGATAACGCGATGTGTTACGAGGATAATAATGCAATGCCATAAATCTCCACTCCGCAGCACTCGACGTGATGGAGGCGCAGGGCGAGACGGGGGCACTGCAGCCGAAGTTTATACGCGAGGCAGTGCGCCGGCTGCGCAGCAAGGGACGCATGCCCATCGGCCGCTTCCAGCAGCCGTACTTCAAACTGAACTGAACTCAATATACAAAAGCGTCTTTATTCTGTCGAAATATAGTTACTGTTAGTGTTAATCTTAATGTGCTTAAGCTAATCCTGTGCCTGCGCCTGCACCTGTGCCTGTGCGTGTGCGTGTGTGCGCTGCGCCTCCGCCTGCATTGTCTGCAGCACGATGTGCGGCACCAGGTGCGACGAGGCATAGTTGAGGGGAACCGTGGCCAGCGGCGCGATGCCGTCCGAGGGAAAGTTGAGCTCCTGCGCCATCGGCATATCGCGGTCGATGACGTCCTGCGCGATGAGCGTCTTCGTTTCCTCGTACTCCATGCCCGCCTCGGGCTTGGCGCCCATCAGCAGCTTGCCCCGCTGCACGCCCATGTACTGCGTCGCCTTGGCGTTCAGCGGCAGCAGGCCGCACGTGTCCGCGTGCACCTTGCGGTGCGCCTGCAGGTTCGAGATGCACGTGAAGCGCTTGCCGCAGTTGTTGCACAGGAAGCGCTTGATGCCCGTGTGCACCGTCATGTGCGTCAGCAGACTCTCACGGTACGGATACTCCTTGGGGCACAGCTGCGGGGTAGACAGAGAGAATATTTAGAGAGCGAATTGAGTGGGAGTGTGGAGAAATGGGTATGAAAGAGAAGAGAATGTTGGGATGGAATGGAGAGGGTACGACTGGAGAGAGTATTGAGCAAGAATAGAGGGACTCAAGCGAGGGTGGAATGGGAGTGGAGAGAAGTGAGAAAGTTCACTTGTGAAAGGGAAAGAGTCGAGAGTAGATACATTTAAGTGAAACAAAACTGAGTGGAGAAATTTTAGTGAGATTAAAAATAGCTGAAGAGAGTAGAGTGGAGAAAGATTTGAGAGCAGGAAGATTTGAGTGATAGAGCGGAGAGAGTTGAACAAGAGTGGATGGTGTTTAGAGACAGTGGAGAGTATAAAGAGAATTGTGATAAATTGGAGAGTTTTGGGATAGAGTAGTGAAAGTGAAGACAGTTAAAAGAGACTGGAAAGAGTTGAGTAAGAGTAGAGTTATTCAAGAGATGGTAGAGAGAGTGGACATATTTAAGTGAGCGAGAAGAGAAAGAGTTGAAGGGAGATTGGGGAAAGAGTTGAGCATGGTTAGATATAGAAGAGTGAGCATTAATTGGAGGCGTGGAGATAGTTATTTAAGAGTTAGTGGAGAGAGTTAGGGGAAGAGTAGTAAGAATTTAATGAAAGTAGAAAGTTTTAGGGAGAGCGGGAAGAGATTTCAAGGAGAATGGAAAGAGGTAAAAAGAGGGAGTGGGAAAATTGTTAGTAGTGATGAGAGAGAAGAGTGGGTTTTAATTTGAGAGAGTAAGAAGAGAGTTAGGATAGAGTGGAGACAGTCAAGATAAAGTGAAGAGAGTTGGATTGAAGTGGATTGTGTTAGGAGAGTAAGGTTTTTGAGAGGGTGGAAATAATGGTGATGAGGTAAAGACTGTAAGAGCGTGAGAATAAAGTAGTGATAGTGGACTGGATAGAGGCTGAAGAGAAAGAGTTGAGTAAGTGTAAGGAGAAAGTTAATAAAGAGTGAAGACAGTTGATAAAGAGTGAAAGAAGAGACTAGAGAAAGAGCGTGGAGACAGACTGGAGACTGTTATGTTAGAGTGACGATATTTAAGCGAGAAGGGAGAGGGTTGAAAGTAAGTGGGTTAAGTGAGAGTAGAGATTATTTTGAGAGTTGAGAAAAGTGAAGGACATTGGGACAACCGTTCGACTGCACTCACATGGCACTTGTAGGGTTTGTGGTCGGTGTGGCGCGTCTTCAGGTGCGACTTGTACTGCGCCTTCACCTTGAAGGTCTTGCCGCACTTGTCACACTGGTAGGGCGTCTCGGACTGGTGCAGCAGCATGTGCGTCTTCAGTATGCCCGCCGTGGAGAGTCGCTTGTGGCAGACGCTGCACTCGTAGAGCGGCACGCGGCCGCACTGGGAGCGCACATGGTCCGAGAGGGAGGTGCGTCCGGTGAACTTCTTGCCGCACTTGTCGCAGATGAGATTGCGCGGCAGGTGGCGCGGCTCCTTCCTGGCGTGGTAGTTGCGCTCGTGGTTCTTCAGGCTGTCGTGGCCGGTCATGTACTTATCGCACTTCTCGCAGTAGAGCAGCTCCTTGTGCTGCTGGTGGGCGTGCTGGGTGGCGAGCTCCTTGCTGGCGAAGAACAGATTGCAGTAGCAGGGACACTTGAAGGTCAGGCTGCCGTCCGGGCCGTGCACCTTCATGTGCGTCTCCAGGCGCTTCTCCACCAGGTAGATCTTGCTGCAGATGCCGCACTTGAAGACCTCCTCGTCCAGCTTGCCGTGACCGTCGACGTCCTGGAAGAGCTCCTTGATCTGCTGCTCGCTGAGCTTGTGGTCGTCACGCAGATGCTTCTCGTAGGGCTTGCGGATGTGGTAGATCTTCACGCAGTGCGGACACTTCCATGTCTTCTCCATTTTGTTCAGCATTTTCAGGCGCTCCTTGAGCTCCTTCTTCGATATCCTGGCGACCCTTTTCCGCGCAGGCCCAGGCTCCGGCGCAGGCGATTCACTTGCTCCGCCCGCTGCGCTGCGCTTGCGATACTTTCGCTTCACATTGGACTTGGAGCGCGACTGCCAAGGCTCGTCGTCGTCTTCGCCCTCGACCTCGTCATCGTCATCGTCGTCCTCCGCATCCCTGAGCGCCAGCACATCCTCCTCCATCGACTCGCCGCCATTGTGCTTGGCCATGGGCACAGCCGCAATCTCGTCCAGTATGCCCGTGGCATGCTCCACCTTAAGGTTTTCGAAGGGCAGAGTCTTCTCCTCTGTGTTGAGCAACACGTCCAGCAGCTTGTCCTTCTCACTGCTATATATGTCCGCGCCGGCGCCCTCCTCCTTCACGTACAGGCTGGCGTCTTGGTACTCGAAGTCTGGATCCACGGCCTCCACCTTGACCATGGCCGGCGTGGGCAGCTTAAACTGCATGGCATCCGGCTCGATGTCGCTGTTGCTCGGCTCAAAGTCGGGGTACTCCTCGGCCGAGTCGCTGAGCTCGGAGCGCGTGATCTTCTCCTGCTTCAGCTGCGGCGCCTGCAGCTTCAGTCGGCACGCAAGTGGCACATCGTCCTCGCTGTCCTCGGAGGAGGCGGCGACGGGCAGCTTCTTAGGCCTACCGCGCTTTTTCTTCACAGCACTCGCAGGCGTCGCCGGAGCTGCAAGAGGCGATTAGAGGCTGTTAGTAGAGGGCGGAGTAGAGTTTCGGCCAGAAGTGGAGCTTACGTACAGCGAGGCGGGACTGCGGGCCTGCCACAGCTGTCGGGATGATTGCGCTGGTGCTTGGCCAGGCTGGAGGAGCAGGCGAAGCGCAGGGCGCAGCTAGGACAGGCCACCGGCAGAGCATCCGTATGCTCGGCTTGATGGAGCAGGCTGCTCTGGCGATCGGCAAAGCACTTGCCGCAGATCTGAGAAGACACAAAGAGCGTTAGAGGCGTCGGAAGAATCCCGAATGAGAGCACTCTGTCCAACCTCGCACTTGAACTCCTTGTCAAGGCACACGTTGAACTTGCGATCCTGGTGCGCCTCCTCCGTGTGGGCCTCCAGCTCCGTCTTGCTGCTGAACCTTACCTCAGCACCGCCGCCGGCGCACAGGCGGCAGCTGTAGTCAGCATGGTTCGCCTGCACATGCTCCTTCAGCTGCTCCTCTCTGCAGTAGTGGGCGTCGCAGTAGTTGCACACGAAGCCGCCAGGTGGCTCGTGCTTCTTCACGTGCTTCACGTAGCCGGCGAGCGAGATCAGCGCCTTGTTGCAGACGGGACAGTGCAGCTTCGGAATGCCGTCCGTCGTGATTTCCACCAGCATCTTCTGCGAAGCTGAGCAAGAAAATATATTATTACTAATATTATAATTTAATTATATTAATAAAATCCGTAAATAATGGAACTTATTTTTAAGCACCAGAAATTTAGAAATTTATTTATTTATTGCAAGAAATAAACTCAAAATTAAAAAAAAAAATAATATACGTTAATTATTAATACGTTTGGTATCTCATAGTTTCCAGTAAATTCAAATTTATCGCCTTTTCTTGTGCCGACTCCCTGGTCGGTTGCGTCAGCAGCCCTGGCTTTGTTGATTGTCCATGTTAAAGGGTCGGGGGCAAGGGTAGCGCGGCTTAGACGTAAATACAATGCCTTCTCGCTGTCACTTACCCATTTCTAGTGCTAAATTCGTCTTTTGCAGCTACATAGGCCTCAGTCTAATCGCTGATCAGTTGAAGTGCATTTAATTTGCATGGATTTTCCGTGTTTAAACACACACCGTATTTGTTGTTGTGCAGCAGCACTGTGAAAAAATTTAACTACTTGCGTTATACACTCAGAGAATACACACTAGAGGTGAGCGATTGGCGTAACTGTGACCCATCACGAATACTGCGGTCACCGTTTAGACGCTGTTCGCCTCAGCAATTTTTAAGCAACTTTTGTATTACAAATCAACGAACTTTTTTATTTTACTTTATCAAAATAATTCTGCTTGTTTGCTGTGTAGTGGAATAATAGCGAAATGTTAACAGCAAACTGAAGTGTTAACAGCGAACCGCACACTGCACTGTTAGTGTTAATGTTAATGCAGCTTGCCCGCTGTTAAATCTTAGTTAGAACCCGTCAGGCTGTTATGGTTTAGCATTTGCAGTCGGCACAGCTGTTGCTGTTACAGAAAACTATCGATAGGTCGAGCGAGAACACACAGAGTTGTTTTACATTTGTCCTTTGGCGGCAATGTTTGAAATGTATTTCAAAAATATCAATACATACAAATATTTAAAACTATTAAGCAAAGCATTAAAAATTATTCAACTTTTTCACAGACCTTTTTCAGCTTAAAAACTATGTGTTTACCAAATATATCACGCACACGCTCATCGCTCTAACCATATTATTTACACTTATTTACAAATAGAGTAGAAAACTTTTCACACTTAATTTAGCTAGGTTATCGCATGAAGAACAATTGAAATTTCTTTTTGGAATCAAGCTAACTGTATGGCTCTAGAAACTGAGGCCCGTTGCGTGCTCAATGTCATAGCTGTGCATTTTGTCAATTATTCTATTGTTGATCACTTCCTTCACGTTGACAGACCACAGAAAGTCGTAGTGGTTCCAGTCTTTGTACGGTATGCGATACAGCTCCACGCAGGGCAGCAGAGTGGCCAGATACTCCACGTCCTCCACGGCGGACATGTAGTCGTTGTCGCTGTAGTACATGTGCACACAACTATTGATGTTCTGCACGTTGTACGAGGGCGGCGTCGACTGCCGGTAGATGATCTCGTTGAGTTCCTTGCCGTGATCGTACTGCCGGAAATCGCCCGAGGTGTACAGCTGCAGATAGTGAATGATCTGCGTGGTTGACGCGCCCGCCGGATGCGTCTCGCAGACATCGGTGAGCAGTGTCTGAGGTGGCGGAAAGAGCGAAGAGGTAAGAAGATTGAAAATGTTGTTGGAGCTTATGAACCTCTGTGGCACTTACGTGATTCAGATGCCTGGTGCCCCAGCCCCCTATGAAGTCGAGCAGGCCGGAGCACAGGAACTTCAGCATCGATCCCTCCGAGCAGAAGTGCTCGCACATCAGCTTCTGTATGCTGGTGATGGGCAGCAGCTCCATGTTGCCCAGCACCCAGCTGAGGAACGAGGGCGAGCCCAGGAAGATGCCGCCCAGCTTCGAGAGGATGAACGAGTGGTTGCGCATGTAGGCGATGGGCGCCAGCAGGTGCACCGATCGCACCTTGTCGTTGTACCACGGCAGCGAGGACATCAGCACGAAGTACGTCGTCGTGCCCTGCGAGTGCGCCACAAAGTGCAGCGAGCTCGTGTTGCTGACGGCCAGCGCGTAGTCCAGCATCGCCGCCAGATCGTACACCCCGATCTCGTGCCAGCTGAACTTCCAGAAGTCCGTCGTGTCCGGATGGATGTGCTTGTGCTGGCGCGAATATGTGTTGCCCCGCGCATTTCCCAGCCACACGTCGTAGCCCGCGTCGGCGAACATGTAGGCCAGCGACGTCTCCGGCCCGTTGATGATCCAGTCGTCCGAGGCGCAGAGTATGCCGTGCTGCAGGAACACCACGGGCTTCTGGCTGCTCTCATTGTACTGCTGCAGCTTCGGCGAAGTGGGTATGCGGTATATCGTCAGGATGTAGTCGTCGGGCGTGTGCACCGTGTGCTCCTCCACAGGGTATTTGTGGTTCGTGATTAGAGAAGCCTGTGGGCATAAGCGTATTGCAGCGGAGTGTTAAATCAAATGCAGTGCAATGTTGAATTGAAAGAAAATAAAAAATAATAAAATTAAAGCATTTATGGGCATATATTTTCACATAAGTAATTTCAGTATAAACTGAATAAGGCCATCGAAAGTTATAAGAATCTCCTTAACCTCTTAGAACTTAAAAAAACAATTAACTCAATATAAGCTAATTAATACTCTCATAAAATTATATTAAGCTTGAGTAAATATATGTATTGAATTCTTTCCCTACCTTCTTATTTAAAAAAGTATTTTAGCATAAGCCAAAAATACTTTAAATTATAATATTTTAATATTATATAATTTTTTTTACAATCTTCGAAAAATATATTTTAAAAGAGGAAGAAAAAAACTATATAAGCTCCAGAAAATAACTCTCATTCTCTACGCTAATAAATGTGTTAGTTTTTTACAAATAATACTCTAGTTTCGCCTCATAATTAATTAGAATATAACTATTAAAGCTAAAGAGAAAAATATCGTATTCCCTATTCTAACTGAACCATAGAATTTGTTGAAAAATACTTTTATTCTCTCCCTTATAAAAACTGGAGATACCAAGTAAGTATTTCAGTATAAGCAAAGATTATAGTCAGTAATTATACAACAAACTTACAGAGAATAGTTGTAATACCACATCTCAGTAGAAGCCAAATAATACTTTACCATATTATAATCATACGCTACTAAGATATAATCGAAATATAATCGAAATCATATTGCCTACACTAAGAAAGCTTTACTATATGTTTAGTATTCTAGTAAATGACTACTCAAATAACATTCTATTTTTGGTACCCAAATTATCAGCGAGTACATTCATGGAGTTTGCTATCGCAACCAGTATTTCAGCATAAGCCTAATAATACCCCACCTCCGGTTGGCAAATTACCAGAAATTCGTAGTCAGCTAACTCGAAATTTCCTTAATTGATGTACAGCACTTTTAATTAATACCTGTGCAGAACAAAATCGGCTTATTAAAAGTATTGTGATAATTTTGATTCCCGATCAAGCGGGCGTCATTGTGCCACGTTTGGCGATTTGATAAAACAAAGTCCAACCGATTACTGCTTTATATTTGTATATAAAGATATTGCCGCTGGCACACAAGCAGCTGAGCGATTAGATGATCTTAAGCCAGAAGCAAAAGCACTGTAACAGGTAAATACACTCGCTCTTGCTCTGTCTCGCTATCTCGCTTTCTCTCTCACGATCTTTATATTTCTCTCTTTCGCTCTCTCTGCCTTCGGAGAGAGTCTCTCCAGAGATGTGCTAGTCTTGCTCAAAACAAGTCCCCTCTCACTCAGACATTCTCCGTCTCTCACACACTCTCTCCCACACACTCTCCCATGATCAGTTCAAAACAAAGACGAAGCAGCCGAACGAAACGAAGCGCAAGACGAAGTCATCAACCACCAGCAGGGAAAACAACAACAACAACGAAGCTTCTTCGTCGTCGTCGTTGGCGATGGCAAAGTCCAAGCACACGCAACGCGTCATCGGTCAAACTTTGAAATCGGCCCACAGTGCGGCGTGTGCCATTCATGCCAGGGGCGTGGCAGCATCGGCAAGAAAACTTGCAAAGCTTTCAGCTCATTGCCCGCGCCCCTCGCGCGTCGCGACGGGGGGTTTTTTCATATAAACATAGTGTGATAATGACAGAGCGATTCGTACTTCAACTCCTTATCAGGCACAGCTCGCATTCACCACGACCAGCTGATACCCTTACACCATGTGCGTGTGTGTGTGTGTGTGTGTGCGTGCTGATCGGGTGATCGCAGCAGCTGCTTGCTATACGTGGCCTCATAGCTATGTATGTGTATGTGCGCACATACACACATACACACACGCATTAGTTGTAGGTATGTTCTCGAACGTATTCTAGTCTTATGATATTTTTCATACATGTGTTGATTTTATAATCGTGTTCCGCTGATATCAGGCGTGCGTACGGAAGCACATTTGTGTGGACATATATATGTACTATATATAGGGGACACAAATGAACACATAGATATGTACCACAGTATGGTATATAATTGACTTATTGTTTTAGTGCGCTGACTATCCGCACCACAACCATGCGAATTTGAATGACCTTCAGAAATAGTTGTTATCGAAGGTAATGTTATCGGCGGTAAAGAGGTAGGGCTTCCTATCACATGCATCTACACATGGGCTATACCTGTTTGACTGATACGGTTGAGTTCATAATTTCGTATTCTTATTCGATTCATGCTGAAAAATTAGCTTTTTATACTACATGCAGCATTTGCTCGAAAGATATGTTAATATCATTGATAAATTGAAATACCATATATGAAATTATTTAAAAAAAGCTAATGAGTAAATTGATTGCATTTTATATGGAGGTCGGGTGTTATCTTTACTATGAATTCATGGGACTTTAGTATATAATTTTCTCTCTTTTCGGTCTAACACGGGTTAAAAAATGGTAATTTGACTCTTTCAACAAGACGAAGACCGCAAACGTGAAAACTACCATTATTTTTCCGTAATGAAAATTATAAATAAGGCAGTTCTTTTTTCAAATAATAATTTGATGAAAATAATAGGTTTGTATAATAAATGTATCGATTATTTCTTCATATTTTTTCTAAATTAAAAAATGCAATCCCATTTTTGTAATACACCCATATTTCTCAAACAAACTTTTTTCCATTAAATTATGAATTTTTTACACAGACTTGTAAAGGTTTTAATTAAAAAACAAGTGAAGAAAGCTACAGTCGAGTGCACTCGACAGTAAGATACCATTTACCAGTCGCTGTTAAAAAATAATTCTTACTATTAATTACTTTTATTCGGCGAATAACAACGCATCGCATATTTTCGAAGACAAATACACATGCATTGACGCTAATGGCATCCAAAATTTGAAAATTCGCATTCTCCGTAATATTACTAGGCACCTTACTTCCAAATTTGGTGCTTCTAACTTTTCTAGTGTTCTTTTAAACTATAAAAATGTGTTTTTTAGAGGCGGTGGGCGTGGCATCCAAAAGTCTAAAATCCAACTTCTGCATAATGTTGCAAGACACCCTCCTACCAAATTTGGTGCGTTTATCTATTTTCGTTATTGAATTATTTGGAAAAAATCGAAATACGCATTTATCGATTTGTGGAGGCGGTGGGCGTGGCACATCAAGTTTGAAATAAACTTCTTGTGTGTATTGAATACACGCACACTCCCACCAAGTCTGGTGCCTCTAGCTCTTTTAATAGCTGAGATCTGTGCGTTCATACAAACGGACAGACGGACAGACAGACGGACATGACCAAATCGACTCGGCTATTGATGCTGATCAGGAATATATATACTTTGTATGGTCTGCCACGCCTCCTTCTGCCTGTTACATACATTTGCACAAAGTTAATATACCATTTTTTACCCATTTTCAATGGGTAAATGGTATAAAAAGTGTTAAGATGAATGAAAATTATTCTTTACTTTGAACCTTAATGCATAACAAACTTTAATGATACTTCATAATTGAGAATATTACAAAATATATAAAGTACTCTCAACTCTCTAATGAAAAAGAGGAAAATCATTAAGAAACTCTATTTACGTAACTTCCCACACTTTGAGCGAAAGTGATCAATTGAACCAGATACAGTAATAGGTAATGTTATACATGGTCACAATCGTTGTTTCGCAACTTATCTAAAGGCTGCAGCTGAATTAATTTCTATATTTATAGATTAGATTGGAGCTCGTTTAATGCAATTCACTCATTATCTTCAGTGTGTTTCACTCACTTCCCAATGGGCTCTTTGTCTGTCAATGCATCTATGGCAACACCCCGGGACTCAACAACCTGTCATTAAATGCTAGATACTTTAAGCCAAAGTCCGCTATAACTATGAGTAAGTAGACTGTATCTTATCAATGGGAAGTACTGTAAATTTAGCTTTATTGATTCTAGACTGCTTGATACCTGATAAGAATATCCTTCTCTGCAAATCAGACGCATGCACCTGGCAACAGATGGACTGATATGTCATTTAGATGACATTTGAGATTAATTGGAAAACGTGAGGATTGTTTGTTATGAAATGTTGGAGATATATTTTTAACAGATGGACGAACTTCTATTCATAGTTAATTCTGGCAGTATTAATTATAGGAATAATAAAGAACAATAAAGAACATTCTAGAGGAATAAATTCTTACATGAAATCCCAAATATTTTGGGATATTTCTGGTTTGATTTCTGTTTAAATAGACGATGGCAGTTTTAAAAAAATATTTAATTGTGAAATTTAGAATTGATATTTTAATCCTACAGGAAAAAAACTCAGTTTTCAAGGACACATATTATGATGTTCGGGGGCAATTTTGGTAGCTTTGACTTTTCATACATCTGGATAGCAAAGCATTAAATCTCAATTTATGTAGAGTCTTTTTTTCTACAATTTGTGTAAAATGCTATCTTTATCTCTTTATTATCATATCAATTTGTGGATCACTTACAGATAATTTGAGTAGGTAAGGAATGATACGGGAGGTCTATCTTTCCTCACATGTTTCCACTACAGAAAGCTGTATAAGATCTCAAAAACGCACAAACACTTATTCTGGCCATAAAAAGCCAGCTATGTCTGATGCGTCCAAGGCAAAGCTGTTTTCGTGAAAATTCGCAACTGGTTTTAGTCGCTGACTCAGTACTATGCAGTCTACTTGTGCGCTAATCGAAAGCAAAAGTTGTCGAACTCTGAAGTGTTCGAATGTCTGTCACAACAGCGAATTTCTAAACCGAAGCGAACATCAACCAGTCCTTGGGCCAACATCGCGTATACGCAGCGTGCAGCGCCGCTGCTTGCCCAATAATGTTGTTGCGAATTGGCCCGCTCGCAACAACTGCAGAGACTTACCGTTACTTTATGGCCATCCACCGATGCGATTTGTCCGCTTAGCAGCAGCAGTAGCAGCAGCGGCAACAACAGCAACACGGGCAGCACTTTGCTGCTGTTGCCGCTGCCCCTCCTCCTCGTCGACGTTGTCGTTTCTGTTGTTGGCGCTGCTGCTGCTGCTGTTGCTCTTACTGTGTCTGTTGCCGCTGTCCGTTGCATCAACGATTTTGTGCACATATTTTGTAATTGCAGCTTTTGATAGTTTCCAAGCGCCGTCGCCATCCGAAGACTGACCCACTTCACGAGGCTTGCAGAAATACTTTTGTATGCTCAGCTCAGCGCAGCTCTGCTCTGCTCTGCTCAGCTCTGCTCGACTCGCTTCGGCTCTGCTCTGCTCTGCTCGGCGCCGCGGCCTGCCCCGTTAGCTGCTGTGATAAGAAAGTGCGCCAAAAGATGTATACAACTTATTTCATTTGATAATAAAACCCATAACTCATTTTTACGGCTCGTTACGTTTCAATTTGATTGCTACGATTTCACTGACTATTCCAAAAATTTAATAGCCGGTAAAACACTAGGGCATTACGAGATATTACAGGTCTGTGTAACTGCGTAAACGTTTGCCAATCAGTTAGTGTGTGAGCGAGAGAGAGAGAGGGAGAGACAAGTGTGTAAATAGATCTGAAGAATTACCTACACTTTCACTTTCTCTGACTCAAATGATAAGGTCTGTTCACGAATTATACTAAAGTTTAAGCTTAAGTCTTAAAAACAAGATTGAACAACACAGTGAACACTTTAGTTTTGAGTACTATGATAATAATTCCCCCTGATAAAGCTACTTCAAGAGTTAAATGCCTTAATATGAGTTTGAGATTGTGATGGATCAAAAATTCTTTATCTGACTGAAAAGACAAGAGTTTTTCAGGAATACCATCGATTCGAGTTTGAACCCTGTTGATGAGTAATGGATTCGTTTTTGATAGTGTATATCTATGGATTCGTCAATCAGCAGTTAACAATCGATTAATGAGTATCTGAAGGGTGCGCAAAAGTCGCTTTACTTGCTTTCCTTGTATTTGCTGCTTCGCGTGCTGATAACTCTTCGCTCGTACAATTTCACTGGAACCCAATGCTGATGTGGATCTTAATCAACAATGCAGTGCCTACTATATGCTATATATACACACGCAGTGTGGTATATAGAACGTAGTATTCCTATATTGATTCGCTTGTCATTGCTATTGTCTCATATTAATTGTGCGTAATTAGTTTTCGCCCAGATTCCTCTGCTCGTCTTCAATGGGGGATGCGATTTCGCCTATGTTGCCTATTTGCGATTCTAATTATTCCCATTTATTGGCGAACCCAAGGGCAAGCGCTGCGTACTGCCGGTGATTAACTTCAGGAAATTTGCACTCGCACAAAAATATTGAGTTCACGAACTGATTAGAATTTTTGTGACGCTAATGTTTGGGATTTTTGTTGTAGGCTCTGCTGACAGACGTAGGGAGAAGCATGTGCGGTTAATTATAGAACATGTTTTAAGGGTTAAGTGATTGGTGTACCCGTGGTAAAATATTTTTGAAATTTGAAAAAAAAGGAGTTAATCTAAGAGGCTGATAGGCATTTCTTAAAAGACAGAAGAATTTAATTTTAAATTAATTTCCTCATAAAATTATATCTACCTCTAAGACTTAGAAAAAACTTGAGAGTTTCTCTATAAGTCATAAGTTAAAATTAATAAAAACGCCTTTTTTTAAAGCATTCAGGAAATTCATGCTTAACCATTTTCTTAATGCAAGTTCGCTTGTTAATTGAATTATAATTGAAAAGTGGTCGAATTAATCGCTTAGAGACTTATTCACATACGATTCTATAATACTTCAGTTCCCAGCCTTATACAAAACTATCCCACCCCTAGTAAAGTAATGTAAAGGGTATGTATGTATGAATCTTTTACAGCTCGGCCCTCCCAATAAGATTTCTGGTTTATGGCGTTACCACCTAGAAGTAGGGGCTAAGCAGTGGGTCAGTGTGTTAGCCAACAAATAACAAGGCAATTATTGGAAGAGCCGCCAGCGCTTATCAGCAGAACATTACGTATGTATTTTAAATATTTGTCGTAACAAATTAGTGAAAATTGTAAGCGATAACTGCTAATAGGCGATTAAGTTGGAAACATCAGTTTATTGATCTCGCTTGGATTATAATGAACTGAACTGACGTGCAAAATATAGTTTACAATTACTGAATCTCTCGGTGTTAAGTATACAATTGAACCGTAACCCATGCCTGGTTTGAATGAATGCAAATGTCTCAATGGGTTAATGGAAAAAGGGCTGCACGCCAAATAAAAAGCTTAATTGAAATCGGATTACATTAGTATTCATGCGTGTTAATACAAGTTTAACTGCAATTTAACAGAACATATTTTAATTAATTAATTAATTTTTAAAAGCATTCGATATTTGAACAAATTAAACAACTTCAAACTGTTTAAACTTGCAAAGATCGTAATAAGTGTAAAGTGTAAAGTATATATTAAAAGTTTTTTTTAGTTGTATGTAATATTTGAAAAAATCAAAGACCAACTAGCTCAAAAAAGTTAATCATTTTTTTTTAATTTTCTTAAACAAATTTAAAAAGGTAACAAAAAAAATTTAATGAAAGATGTATTAAAAAGTTATTCTTTAGCTTGAAAAATTATTATTATAATTTTTTATTAATTGTACGTGATATTTAAAAAAAAATGGAGTACTTCAAACGGTTATAAAAATTTGTTTTGATGTGATGTTTGACAAAATCGAATTACTTCAAACGATTAAAAAAATGTTATTAATTGAATACGTTTTAAAAAGTTTCTTTTATTAAAAAAAGGCTATTCTAATATTTTCTTAATTGTATGTGATATTTAATAAAATTTAAGTGCTTCAAACGGTCTTGATTTAATGTTTGACAAAATTAAAATCAATGAAAAAACGAATGAAATATGTTTTAAAAAGTTTTTCTTTAACTTGAAAAAATGTCTATTATAATTTGTATAGTTTTAACTTAATTAAAATCACGTTTTGTCACCAACACAAAAGCCTTCTGCACGCTCGCAGATTTCTCTTTGTGGCGATCGTGATGAAGTAATTTGAACTTGAACTGTGCCTAGTGGAAAGTTTGGAGAGTTACAAAATTGAAGAGCCTGAGTTACACACATGAATATAGTAGGACATCTTTGTCTTTTCATCTCTCTTCATCTTTTCTGTGATCGCAAATTGATATACCCACGCCCATTAACTCATTTCTGGCTTATGAGGTAAGCCTCTAAAGTCGCTCGAATCCATCAATGAACTCATATGAATATCGATTGTATTCAGCACTCACTTGAAAACTTGAAAGCCCAAAGCGATTCACAGTTTCCACAGCCACAAAAAAATGTTGACAAACAATTTTGTGCGAATTTTCCTTTCTTTCTCTCTGCTTTTCTTTCTGTGTCTATTTATAGAGCGTTTGGCCGCGCGGTGTCGGTGCGTGAATTTCCAAACTAAAACTAGCTTAGACTGGCGGCACTCGATCGGCGTAGAGCACAAAAGCCCATTGAGCTTTCGTGTCGGCGCGATCGCGGCCGAAAGCTCGCCGAGAGCATGCCAAAAGCTTCGATCAGCTGTTGCTGCTCTTGTTGTTCTTTTGCTGCGCACAGAATATTGTTTGTAAGCAATTGCAATGCTAGAAGAGTAAGAGGAAGAGAGAGAGACAGAGTGAGGAAAAAGAGCGTAAGGGCGAGAGCTGTAGAGAGAGTCGGAGGATGAGCTGCAAATCTTTGCGCAAAAGACTTGCCACGCTAACGGGTCAAGTTCAAGCGAACCGGTTTCCTGCTCTGCTCCACTTCTTTCCTTACCCCTCACACTCCCTCTGTCTCTGTCTCCCTCTCTCGCTCTCTTTCTATTACTCGCCACACATGTTTCGGCTGCGCTTCGCGCTTCAAGCGAACATTAAGTCTTCTGTAATAACAATGTCTTTTTTTTTGCGCATTTCAAGGTCATTTGCGTAATTTATGCGATTTCTGATTGTGTATGTGTGTGTGTGTGTTTGTGTGTGTGTGTATTTTTGTTTGGGCATCGAATTGCCCTCAAATGTCGTTAAAATAATAACCCGCAAGTGTTGCGACTTAAATGGAGACATTATCGTAAGTCGCCGGGGCGGCATAGGGAGCTGCGACGTAGACCCTGCTTACTGGAAGCCCAACGGAAAACTTAAGTCTAAGTGGTATAAAATTAGATATAATCTGCAAAAAACAAAAATAAAGCAAATAAGTAAATATATGTATAAGAAACATGAATATAATAAATACATTTATATACAATACTACCAATACATATAGAAATTATGATTTTGCCGAGACTGGCAGAGACTGTGTGAGAAGAGAGAGAGAGAGAGAGACGGGAGAGTTTATACAGTTAGAGGTTTACTTCCCCATTTCATTTGCCATTGCAAAACATATGCCTAACAGGTGCAACAATATACAGTACTGCTCAACAATATAAGCACACTTGTATGATATAAGAAATAATATATTGTTTGTATAGTTTAAATAATATATAAAATTAAGTGAATGAATCGATGATATATTTTATTTGGATAGAGTTATACATCTCAATATCGAACACTACAACTTGAATAGTTGGTTACCAACTGGTATAATTTCGGGCATCTCAAATTAAAATCTTTATCACACTAGTAATGTTATGTTGTCATATAGCATAACTTTTATGATATTGGTAGTATATATGTATATGTATATGAGGTATGTTGCATAGGGAATTAGAATCATAAACACTTTATACGGATTCAGAAATACCTTCAACTCATTTATAATTAATTGGTAATTTCGCAGTCGTTGATAAGCTCAAAATATTATATCCTAAGAATTGTCGTAAAATGCTATAGTTTATATGGTAAGATATACTTTATATCTTTTATATAAAAGATAAAGTTTATATTTTTAGAAATAATTGAGTTTTGCGTAATTAAGGTAAGGACAATAGCAGCAAACAAGTATTACACGGTTATAAAAATATCTGCTAATATTTATCCTTACGACGTCAATCGACTGTAACAATCTAAACAATCCGAGAGACCATCGGAGCTCAAAATGTACAATTCTTGGTTAATCGTGTATTATCTTAAGCTAATTTAAAATATGTTCTTAGATAAGGTTTTTGCATTCAAATTTCGCGCTTCGCTTGTGAAGTCAAATGGAATTGTGTCTGGCGACGCTGTATATCGTTTGATAGGTGTTGGCAACACCTTTTAAGAATTATAATGGAAATTTTATTTCGCACAAGGTATAACTGCTTCGGAATCTCGCAGACAGATTATTTTAGATTATTTTCCGACGACCAGTGATTGTTGATACGGATGCAATCATGAAAATAGTAGATCGAGATCGTCATGTGACCATTAGAAGCATCTCAAAGGAGCTCCACCAAAGAAATAAGAGTCAAAAATTAATAAAGAAATAGGTATGTCATTACCAAACAACCTAATATCTATCATCGCAGTATAAGTTAAAGATGTTTAATCCTAAGTTGATCATAAATAACTACTCAGTTACTTGTGGTGGTGGTGCTATTATCTTTTTTGGATCTGTGCATATATAGTATACAGATACGAATTAGATACGTATCTAGTATATACTTTCAAATATAAATCAATAGACTTACAAAATCGGAGAAATAGTAGCAGTCAAAACATCAAATAATTCGCAAGAATCTCTAGAATCATTACATATTGAAAAAAAAGATAAAAAAGTGTTACACAAATCCACATAGGGAAAACAATCTCAATATAGAGACACAAACTGAGATGCTCTCGCTCCCCCTTCAAATAGAACTCTGCTCCCTGCTCCCTTAATGTGTTAAGAGCATGTAATTTCGTTTTAAGTATTTCTAACCCGCGATATTAGCCGCACTACTTACGCAGTGAACCATCATCATCGGCAAATAAGCCCCACTCAGGCGACCCGCTGGGCATGCCCTTTCGCACGGCAAATGCAATCTGCATACCCTTAACCCCGTGGAGCACTCTCCAATTTGCCAAATCGCTTCGCTGTACTCACTCGTTAAATTTAAATTTAAGTAAACAACCGTAATAACAGCAACAACACTGGCACTGGCAATGCTCGACCCGCGTATACCCTGTGAGCGAGAGAGAACTTTGCTAATTACCAATGAACTGCGAAATTTAAGAAATTATAAAGCCGATAATGAATGGTTATGGTATTCTAATGTATAAAACTATGATCGATCTGCATATACCCTGTAAAACAGAAATATGTGGGAATACCCAATTAACTGAACTGTGTTTAGTATGCAACTAGTATGTAAGCGTTAGGGGAGAAAAAATACATGCATACCCGCATTGCAGCGCACACACACTACAGGGTATGCCAGAAATGAGCCTGCAATGCGCAGCAGCTTGCGTTAGTCACGCAACAACTTGTTGTTGTTGTTGTTGTTGCTGTTGCTGTAGCTGTTGCCCGTCGCACTTTATTGTGTTTATTTATTATGCAAATTTGCATTATTATTTTGCCGTTGCAACACGTGGCAACAACAACAACAACAACTGTGAAAGCAGCAACAGCAGCAACAGTTGATGCAATTGGCCTGCAATTTGCCCGCATGGAAAATGCATGTGGAAATCCTTGCGAATCCTGCAAGGCCATTTTCGCAGCTCTTGTGCTGGAAATAGACGCGCTGATAGACAATTAAGAATGCTGCCTACAAAGACTATCAATAGTTTGACGGACACCCTCGCTGCCTCCAGCCGTCCTAAAATATAGTTTTATATAGAAGAAAAAACCCTTGCAGCCATTGCGGGCGGCGCCCTCTCCGTCCCTCTGTCCGCACTGCTGCTGTGCAGGTTTAAGCACTTTGTGCAAATTGTCAACGTTGTGCGTCCTTCTACGCATATGAGCTACAACAACAGCAACAACAACGACGACAACCTAGACAACGACAGCAACAACAACAACAACAGCAACAACAGCAACGGCAAGAGATGTGGCAACAAAGGCTTCAGGTTATTGCATGCATTTTAATTAGTAGACAAGCCAAGTGGGCTGCCACCGCGCAGCCTCTCCCCCTGCTGCATGCAACGTGGTATCTAAGCAACAAGATGGAAGCCAGCTGCGAGTGTCGCCCGAACAGTTGCCAGCAACTGCAGAGGCATCGCTGGAGTCAATTGGAAAGAGTTTTCATTGCAGAAGAGTATGCAAAAAGTGTTTTATAATAGAAATTAAGTTTTTAATTCCAGCAGAGGGTATATTAAATTTAGTATTAATTTATTTTATTAATTAATAAAAAAATTAAATTACTATTATATTCAATATGATTTGATTTGAAAAAAGAAAGCTGTAGATTCTTATTAAACGCGTGCTTTATCAATAATGGCATTTAATTATGCCTCATAAGATTCAATTATTACTTGGAAGTCATTGTATGATATATTATTATGCTTTTATTTTTTATTTTTAGAAGCACTAAAATTAGTAAGTAATTTTAAATTTTTGAATTAGGTACCAAGATTTTATATATCAGAACAGTGTTGGACATATCATATTATATATCATGAAGTTTCAAAATTAATTAATTGTATGGAATATAATTTCTCTAAATTTTCACTGGCACTTAAATATATATATATATATATATATATATATATATATAAATATATATATAAATTTATATACATATTATTATTTATCGAGGTATAACAAAAATTTACTCATGCTCTTTGATTGAAAATTAGTTAATATTATTCCAAAAGTATTTAAAGCGATTCGTAATATCGAACTATATTTATATATTTTATATATTGTTTAGCTCTTAGTTCTTTCAGCTTCTACTAACACTTGCATAACCATTCTAAGCTGCAAATACAAATGCGCAATTTACACGCCTATTTTTACAGTTTCCCAAACTGATGCTACTGCCCCTCATGCTACTTCTGCTGGCAGTGGCAAACCCTTGCCACAACCGTAATGCCTAGCGGTGCGACTTTCATCACGACTTTCACTTCTGGATGAAAGGTAGACCGAAATTGGGCATGAAAAATAGCCGAGCTAAACGCAAATCATTAGGATGATGAAAAACGACGAAGTGGCAACGAGACAATGACATATGAAGCGCAGGCCTGGAACGTATCCGGCGACGGACCCGGATCTGGACCCGAGCACGGACACGGACACGGACGCGGACCCGGCAACGTGTCCAATTTCGAGCTGCAGGCAAACAAACAAAAATGTTCAAATATTTTCGGACAAAGGCAGAGAATGGGAATGACAGAGTGAGGGAGATACGAAGAAAGTGAGAGAGTGCGAGGAGGCGATTGCTCAGTGCAATCCTTTAGCAGCTACGGCTACAGCTTCTTCGAAGTCCTCTTCAATCTATCATTCCGCCCTCGCGGTTTCCAAATGCTGCTTGTTTCTTAGCCCTGCTTCTCTTCTGCTCCTCCCCTTCCCCTTCCCCTTGCCATCCCTCCATTCATGCCGTCCATTGCCACCACGCGCTCTGCGCTAGTTTCTTGTATTTATTTTTAAATTGTTTCCCACACACATAAACAAATACACGCACACACACACTCACACTCGCACTCACAGCCACAGACGGGCGACAACGCGTCGTATGCGCCATGTGACTTAAGCTGATGTCTATGCGCGCGTGTGTGTGTGTGTGTGCGTGTGTGTATGGGTGTAGTATACAAAAAGAAATCTGTGTAGCGCGCATGTGTCAAGCAACCAAACGCCCCACGCATGTCCCTGTGTTTGTGCTCATCTCCGTGTGCGTACGTTCGTTTGCATCTGTGTGTGTGTGTGTGTGTATGTAAATGTCCTTGAGTGCTTGACGGATGACATTCATAAACGTCACTTCAATTACCTCCACGCGCCAACGCCGTGCCGACGTCGCCGCAAAAAATTGTGAAAACTCAGTCAGCCGAACTTAAAGAATGTTCCGCTTTTCTTTTAGTTTCCAATTGACTTTCGTTTTCTTGTTCTTCTTGTTGCTAATAAAAACAACTTTTCGAGCTTCGTATGAGTCACAGGTTCAATATCTACTATAGATAACAAGATCTGAAGTATTCCTAGAAGAAAATCGCGGCTATTGAAATGATTTTAGCTGAAGCTGAAGTAAATTAAAAATGCTGTTTTTCTCATTTTAGTTCCAATCCAAGATTGGTAAAAATATTGCTACTGAAGCAAAGTAATGTTCAACGAAATTTAAAATGCCTTCGAAATTTCAATTGTTTTCCTCACTTTAGTAGCTGCCAAGCTGTCGAATCCTGTGAAAAGATGCCAAAACTTTGCTAATTCCATGTAAAAATGCTGTAAATCGTTATACCAAGCACACTCGACTGTTGGATACTATTCACCCGTTTTGAACCGTTAGAAATTCTTTTAATTTACGTCTAAAAGATTTTTATGTTTCTTGTACGTTCTACACTAAAGGTCAGCATTAAAGTTAGCTACATGTAAATCCAATAAAAATGTTATTTAAGCTCAAAAGCTTGCAATAAACCTCATCTGACTATGCTGTGTGTTTCCAATTTTTTCTTTCTATTTCTCGTAATAGCTAATTTTTCTATTTTCCAAAAGATGAACGTGCGGACAAATAGAAAAAATTACTCGGCTATTAATATTTCGAGAAGTTACAGGGTATTATTCAGTGAGGTAGATTGACGAAAAAAAAAAGTTTAATTTTTTGGTATTAGAACTGCATTTAAATTCAATGGGTACATATTTTGTTTTATAGAGTATATCCTCATTTCATAGTTCGCTTATATTTTATTTATATTTGTTTTTTTCACATGCAACGCATAAATAGGGTTTACTTTAGTCAGTCAGATAAGTAGTTCAGTTTTAAAATCACAAAAGCTGCATTCCAAGTTAGGAAAATATTTGATTGAGATGACAACAAAAATTCTTTGGTGTTTTTCATTTGACTTGAACAAGTTAAGCGTATAGAGGGTATCCTTTAGTCAGATAAAATAGCTTAGTTATTAAATTTGGAGACTGCATTCAAATTCGGGACAAACTTTGCTATGAACAGAAGTGAAAATCAGCTTGATTTTTTCATTTGATTTTTCACAAATTAAGCGCATTGATTTTCACTCGACATCGTCCAAATGGCGACCGGTCCGAGTACACACACACACCGGCAGACACAAGTAAATATGTATGTGTGTGTGTGTGTCAGGAATGGGAGGGGAGGGGCTGAGCTGGCTCTTCCTTCACTTACACTTGTCCTTACAAATTTGTCCTTTTTCTCAAATGTGAAAAGACGCATAATGCCCTTTTGCTTGTGTTTTTTTCGTTCTTCTTTCTCTTCCTTCTCTGCCTGCTCTTCCTCTCGAATTTTCTTACTTTTGCTTTATTTTTGTTTCTTGTTTCTTGTGTTTTTTATACCATTCATTGAACATGGGAAAAATGCAATATTCGTTAGGGGTAAATGTACGTAAAAGGCAAGGAAGGCAAGTTCATACAAATATATATTCTTGATCCGCGTCAATAATAGTGTCGATTTGCATGTAATTTTGTATGTTCGCTTGTTTGTCCGTTTGTCTGTCCGGTTATCTACTTATTTGTCTGTCTGTCACTCTGTTTGAACGTTATTGTCAAAGTAAGCAATATCGAATTCGATATACAACAAACAGAGATAAAGTGCTTGTTGAGTATTTCCAATATCGAATAAAGTTGTAAGGCTGCAGTTGGTGAATGGTATTCAACAGTCGAGATGCTTGAAGCTAAAGCTTTCTTTACTTTTTTCTTTCCCTTCGTTTCGTTTGGTTTTTTTCTTTTTGTTGACGACATTTCGCCTCGGCGTCTGTCGCTGTCACTGTCAGGTTACACGCCCACCGCCCACATTTGCTACTTGTAAATTATTTGCATTAGTAGCCACTTGTGTCTTGCGCGTATGTGTGCGTGTGCGTATGTGTGTGTGCCCTTTTGATAGCGTGTGTGTATCTGTGTGCGTTTAGTTGCGCTTCGCCTGCCCGCAGGCAAAACCAGCCCAAGTTTTAGTCAGAGGTCCGCCCCATTTCCCATTCCTGCTCTCTCTAACGCACTCTCTTTCTCTAGGTCTTTCTCTAGGCCCCCTCCCAGCAGCCCGTAGATTTCTCTCTGTGCCCGCTGCGTGTTTGTTTATATCGTATACATTTGTATGCACATCGAAATTTCCATTTTTTGCCCTTCTCGTGGTTGCCCTTGCTGCTGTTTGCATACCCTGCGGCTGTGGGACTTGGGCATCTATGGACAGTAGCAGTATAATATGCATAGCGTAAAGCGAAATCAATGCAATTGATTTATATGTTATTGTTGTAAACGATTTTGAAATAACATGTTAAAATTATTGCCGATTGCTGATGGTGATTAGCAGCTGTAAATATAGAATACATTAAATCAAAAAGAGGAAAATAATTTTTTGAAGATGAAACGATGAAATTAGTTGTTACTTTATCACAATTTTCTACCGGGGAGATATATTTTTTTCCTTATTTTAATTATTCTGTTGTTATGTTTACAACAACTTAAATTATATTTCTATGCTAACTACTCAATTCAACCTAGCAATACGGCTGGGTGACGCAAGAAAAATGTCTAGAAAAATAAAAATAGTTTGAATTACTCAAGAACGATATCCTCTAGTTCGAATAGAAGAGACACATACATTTACATAGATTTGAATTTAACGTTGTTTACTAGGAAAGAAATACATCTATAAATCCCGGTTCTACTAAATTGATACTCGTTTTCAGTTGAGCACTAAAAATTTCTCTAGCCCACTGAAGAGCCCTGTTACTTGCAGGGTATATGTCAGTGGTGAACACTCGTTGTAGGCGCCCTTTTTTGTTCTTCTTGTTTTTGGTTGGGCCTGCACTTAAATTAACTGATTGCAACATTTTATACAGCTTTTTATGCGCTGTTGTTGTGCCCGCGATGTGTGTGTTGTTTGTTGTGTGGGCTGTGTGTGTGTGTGTGTGGTGTGTATGTTGTTTGTAGGCCTCTGCTTGGTATTTCGCTTACAGCGCAACGCTTTCTCAAGGGAGTTGCGTTTTAAGTGCCCAGTAAACGCGCTTCCTACTCCATACATTAGCCACACTCTTCTTAACTGTGTGTACGTTAGTGCGTAGTTTTGGCTTTGTTATACCCGCACTGCTAAAAGAGGATATATTCAGTGTATAGCAGGCAGTGAGTGACTCTGCAATATAAACAAGATGTTCTGTTATATGTTCTTATTTGATATAATATAATATTGCATATAATTAAAACAAAATGTATTAATTATTATAGATATATTTATATAAAGTCTTGTTCAGCATCAATCTGAGCATGTGCATTTTTCCTATAGATAAGCAACGACTGCAGGGCGAGTTGGAGATAATTTATCATGAAGAAATAGTTTATTTCTATTATATTTTTGTTGGCTTAATCTATAAGTAATAACTGCAAAGATAACTGCAATGCCAATCTATCGTCTATCTATCTAAAATTGTAAGAATTAAAGTTGACTAAGAAACTTTGCTAAATATATTAATATCATAGAACCATAAACAATAGACTAATTCTGACTAAGCCTGTATTCTAATAAAGTCGTTGGTGTTTTTAACTGTGCGAGGTAAACCACAGTCGAGTGCGCTTTACTGTCGCATTCTCGATTTGGTTTTTTTCTCGCTGTGTAGTTGGCGAAACGTGCGAAACTTTTTATGCAGCGCTCATTGCGTGCGCTCAACGCAATGTGGGCAAATTTGTGAGCTAAGCCGAAATGCACTAAACATGGCTAACTCGACAAGACAGCAGCTAATTGTGTGGGCAATAAGAAGCAGAACACGAGGAAGAAGGAGCATACGCAGGAGAAGAATATAATGAAGGAGAAGGGAATATATATGAGTTTCTGTAATTGTTGGCTTTAAGGCAAGGATTTGAGTATGTCGCTCAAGTGTTTGGTAATTGCAGGAATACACAAACTCAACGCAAAGCGAATTTGCCGTGTTGTGGTATATTTTAGGCGAATGTTTTTAACAGGTAACAGAAGCCGTGGTATTATATCTATATATTCTTAATCAGCATCGAAAGATGAGTTGATTTAATCGTGTCCGTTTCTCTGTCCATTTGTCTGTAGCAACGCGTAAATCACAGCCAAAGACGCAAAATCTGGCATGCAGATTCGTGTTAAACATATGCAGATTAAGTTTACTTCAAATTTTAAGTGTCACTCCCAAAGCTTCTAAAAATTGCTAACTTTCTATATTTGCTTTAGTTATAAGTAGAATAAAATAAAGAAAAAAGGTTGTCATTACGAATTGCAGCCTGATGTGAAAATAAACGCAGAAGTTGTCGTTGTGGCATCGGTATTTGTGAGAACGGCTTGTGCGTGGTCTCGTTTTTAGCTGCGTCATTACATGCGCGTTTAAATATATGTGTAAAAACGTTTCATGGGTATAAGACCAAAAAATCATTGAAACTACGCGATGCAATGCATAGTTGGAAAGCTATGGAACATAATTTAAAATTGAATGTAAATTTGTAAAGGTAATTGTAAATTTGAGAGGCTAAATGGTATCTCCTGCTTTCTCCACTAGTTTCATTTATCCTTTTCCAAGTAGTCCTGGCTCACGAACCACTGCTATCCTTACTTGTTGTACATTGTGCTAGTAATTTAGTAATTTTAATTTATCTAAACGAAAAAAAGTATAACAACCCACATTCGAACACACAGACATACGCATAAGCTGGCGTGGGCGTGCGAATTTCGAGCCTTGCTGTAAGCTCGATAAGCCGATGGTTCTGTGGTTCTGTGGTTAATTCTGCTGATAAACTGTCCTCTGGCTCGAAGTGAATTGTTTACAAGCACAAAGATATGCAAATTGAGGCTGAAGGGCCGGTCTTTATCTCGGCCAGAACAAGCAACTGGCATAACTTAAGAAATTAGAAACGAAATTGGAATTGGAATAGCAATTGGTCTGGTAAAGTACTTGGAATGGTAATGGGATGGGAATTCGTATGGAGATGGGTTTGTTTATTGTTATGCTGATGCTGTGCGACTAAAGAGGTCTCTGAATGCTCAGCACATGCTTAGCTCAGTGGGCATAAACAGTTTACAAAGTGTAACAGACTTTCAAGCACTTCGGGCAATATAATTGAACTTTAATGAAACTGCAAGTTTGGCGGCTTAATAATTAACAATCTATGAATGTAACCAAAGTAAAAATACTTTCTTTATTTTTTGATAAATATATTTATTTTATATAAATTTGTTAAATAAATCAATAAATCATAAGAACATTTATAATATTATTATAAAATATATCGTTATCATATAAAATAAAATTCCATAATTACACCTTTCACTTAACTTACGCATGCATAAGCATTTAGACCCCGGCTATAATATTAGGTAAAGTCCCCAACTTTGGCAGTAGGATTCCTGTAAAATATTGACAGCTCAAATTCATTTTAAAAATGGATTTCATCTCCCACTATTCTCTCAAATTGATTATATTCGATTATCAAGCTAGATTCGATTATCAAGGGCAGGTTCTTCTAGCATCTTGTTTTTATCTAAAATAAGAGCTAAGTTCATAGAAAATATGGGTTAAAAAGCAGTCTTCCATTGAATTAGTGCGCCTCGAACGCACCACATTTCTAGGGGCTGAGCAATATTGTACAAACCTAAAGCGCATTTTTGACAAGACCATGTTTCCTCTTCTGACGTCAACAATATGTCTTGTTCTATTAAAGTAATTACTTTTTGCAAGACTTATTCCTAAAATTGCCACAAACTTATATTTATTTATAATTTCTAGCCGAGATTAAATATACAAAAAATTGGAAAACACTTTTTTCTTAAAATTCATATAACTGTTTTATTTTTCATCAACATTTTGTGATATTAGTCCTAAAAAATTTAATCAAATTTAAAAAGTTATATCTATTTTTTATTTCACTTTACTAAGAGAGGCCCTACGCTTGATTTTTCAAAAATAAAAATCATTTTTTGATATTGATAAATAACAAATAAATGATGAAAACAAGAATTTCGAATGTCTTCACAGTTTTTAATTAAAAATTCGCAAATTTTGCTTGATTTTCGCAGGAATGCAAGAGAACCTCCCCTTAAAGAGCTAGAATAACAATAAACCATACCGTATCAACTCCGATCAAACAAATATATTATAACATTTCCCTGTATTCGATTATTTTGTACAATTATTTGACTTTCGCGAATCCCAAAAATAAATCATTTGACAGTAACAAATTTTGGTAAATGCATCAAACTTAAATGAAGATTTCGAAGATAAATCAGGGATTTCCAGCTCCAGCATTAAATATGAATATATATATATATACAATTGGCTTATCTGTTTTCACCTTTCGTCTTCCTTGTGCCTTCAATTAAAATGAACATTTTGGTATTTTGGGCCTTTGCTAATTGATTCCATCGATTCGGGTTACAAATTATAGATAGATATCTAAAAATAATAATAATGCCCAGGGAAATTACCGAACAGTGAGGCGAAGGGCTTGCATAATCACAGCAAATTGTGGTCGAGCGGAAGCGGAGCGGTCCGGAGTTCAAGTCGTAGGCAAGTCGCAACAATCGCAGATCTAAAAATAAAATTTTGTATTTTCCTCTCTCTCTTTTGGTTTTTGTGCGGTTCAACCAAAATAGGAAGTTCAACCAACCATATTGGGCTCGGTGTGAGCGTGTGTGTGTGGGTGTGGGTGTGGGTGTGAGTGTGTGTGTATACGAGTTGTATACAGTACTTGCCCCTCGCATCCGCCACAAGCTGTGCGCTCCGCATCCGCATCCAGCGGGCGATTTATCAAAGTTCATTGAAATTGTCCTTGGTTTTGGTAGAGGGGGTGGAGGACCGTGGCTGTGGCAGGCGTCCTTGACAACGTCGACGTCATTCATTAACAGTTTCGTAGCTAGTTTGTTGGCCAATGCTATTAAACAGCATTGAGCTGTCAAGCGTGTTACAATCCCAACAAACTGCCAGAAAAGCCGCAGTCACAGTCACAGTTACAGTCAGAGTCGCAGTCACAGTCGCAGTAACAGATTGCAGAACTTTCGCTTCTTTTCCTGCCCCTTCCCCCATAACTGATTTATTATGCGAGTGTCGCGGCCTTTCGAGCTGGCACACATCTCTGGCCAAATGAAAAGTCAATAAGCCACATTTGATTAATAATCATATTATATGCTCCACTAAGCATCCAGACAAAACAATACATCCAGCGCATCCTTCCGGGGGGAGGGGGTCGAGCAAGTGGCCTATACCCTATACTAATGACTGCGGAGAGCAGCTCGCATGTGCTAGATTAATATAGATTAATTTGTTTGTAATGCCGAAGCGGAATCTCATATGAATTTCTCTATTTGCGATGCTAATGCTTAGCTCAAGGAGCAGGAATAGCAAATGATTGCTGACATAAGAAGTATTTCGGGCTTATTAATCAGAATTTCAATGGATAACAGAGAGGATTATAAGCATATACAATATGATTTGTAAGTCTAGCGGTAGACTCTATAATTCGAATTATAGAAAATGTTAGCTGCAAAAAATTGACTTCTGATAATTTTAAAAGTATTTACAATACAATTGTTATTTACAATTAAATTCTTATCAAAGCTATTATTATAAATATAATTGTTTTCAGTACGATATCCATGGGTATAATAAATATTTTAAGGGTTTGGTTTTATTTGAAAAATATGTAACTTCTGATATTTTGGTCTATCTCGATCGTCTTACAGATTTCTTGGCCTGGCTTCAAACTCTAAAAGAATGTACACATTAAATATGTTAAATAAGTCTGATTTTGAAAAAACTTAGGTTGAATTGAATAAATAGAGTATCTGCAATTTGCCCTACAATATATAGACATATAATAAAAATCGAACTATAAATTTTTGAGTACAGAAGAAAGAAGAACGCTGAAGAAAGAAGCATCATTGTCAGTCTTCAACAAGATAGCCTAAATACTGACAGAATGTATAAATGGTATATATTGTTAATAGACTTAGTCGAAACTGAACTGAACTAAGAACTACCCAGTAGGGTCTTCTAAAATTTAATGTTACAAAGAAACCATAAAAAATTAAATAGTAAACTACTATAAAAATGTTACTAAGATTTCGTATGCGTAATTAATGTAAAGTGGAACTAATTATATTATTATTAAAGGAACAAATATATATATATATATATATATATATATATATATATATATATATATATATAAAATATATTAACCTCATTCTAAATACTCAAATGTAAATATTACGCTAATCATTAATAAATATACACATTTAAGAAAAGACTCATTTAAATCGATCTAACAATATAAACCATAGCATACTTTTTAGAGCAAAAGTGTGCGCACTCAGAATAAACCAAAATAATGCCAAAACCCTTTAAAGTAAATACTTTCTCCTGCTTTCATAAATTCGTTGCAGTTCCTTAAGCAAGTCGAAGCTTATTTAGTTTCTCGAACGGGGGAGCCCGCACAATCCTCCATTGTTTGGCCAGTTCCAGGCTGCAGGGCATCTCGTGGCAGAGTACACTTGACTATAGCTTATAGCTTATGCCCTGCCCCGCTGGCCCGTTCTTCCGTCTGTATCAGTCCGCTATTGTTATGTAACTCTTTTGTTTGGCCACAGTTGACTTGAGTCATTTGTTAAGCCGGCAGTTGCTTTTTTATTTTTATTTTTATAAATATCTTCTTCATTTTGCCTGACAAGTGCAGACAACATGTTGTCCGTCGGGCACCTCGAATTACCATTTGCCAGTCACCCAAGCAGCCTACTCCCTCCCCCAAGCTGCGCCCCTGTCCTGCGCCCATCAGGCCACAAATTATAATTACAAATGATATATTTTGGCGTTTTTATTATAAGTCTGTGCATAAAATAAATGATCTGAGCGCCTATTCGAGCTGCCTGCTATGACAAACGTGCAAAACTTTGCGCCGCTTTGCTGCTCTTTAATTTCCATACACTGCGAGAATTGGGGTGTGATGAGTTTCCATTGCCATGTGAGCAGTATTGAAAGAAATCAAATCTCAGAGTATGCAAATGAGCAGGTGATGACAGAAAGGTACTTTTCTTTTCTTTTTTTCTTTTCTTTATTTCTTTATTTTTAATTATTCTGTTATTTAAAACTTAAATTAAATTTATATGCTGACTACTAACTCAAGCAAGTACTACGACTAAGTGATGCACTTTTATAATACTAGACAAAAACATTTTTAAGAAAATTCAAACATGTTTAATATTCAAACTTTGGAAATATCAATTATGACAAAAATTTCTTAATTAAGAAAAAACATATTATTTTTATTAGATTATCATCTGTTATTCTGCATTTTTATTCGGTTTAAGTGTTAAAATGCTATCCTAATGCTACAGAGCGGAATGTATATACTTTCATTGAACTTTCAGATATAATTTTTTATAAATAAAAATATAAATTTCGGAAAGTCTTATTAAAATTCAGAATTCAGAAGTATCATCAAATTTTAAAGAACATTTTTGGTTACAGCTAAATCACAGTATGCAAATGTCAGAGAGAAGGAGAGAGCTGAAAAAAGCTTTAAGTCTTTATAGAATTATACAACCGAGAATAATATTTAAGATATTATTGAGATTAGTTACTTCACCTTATCATTAGTAAATTTCTTAACGTATATGGTATAGCTTCATGATAATGCTAATATTCCGAGCATATTACTCGTTCGTTAATTTTTTAAATATTTTATTATTATTTTCCCTTGGAACTTTTTGCATTTTAGAACTTATGTAAAGATGTAATAGAACCAAAACAGTGTCTAATAAAATAAAGCTACTCGGTACTTTAAATAATCATAGAGAGACAAACAAGAATTTCAGATATTATAATCAATAATGTCTAGAGCTTTCGGCGAGTGAGTTAAAGTATGTGGCATTTTTTAACATTTATAAATTTAGAAAATCAATTTTTATCATAATTTTCAATTTATTATTATTACTATTTTTTTTACTATTACTACTACTTTTCTTTCATATTAAAGTTGCTTGCTTTTTCTACTGTGTAAAGCTGAAGTACACTTATGCTTCTACTTTCGTTATTCAGCAAGTACTAAGGATTCGCTTGCAGTGTATGAGAGCTTCGGTGCATCAACTGCTAGACGACACGCACACACACACACATACGCACTGGCATTCCTCTTCCTTTCTTGTTTCTATAAATATTTGATATGGCGAACTGGGGCTATCAATGAGGCTGGAGGGACAAGAGAGGCTGGAGGGTACCCAGGGACAAGGATTGGGATTGTAGCCGGGGGACAGCAAGGGGGGAGAGGTCCGGGTCCACGACGTCGCATTGTTGTGCGTAGAAATATCTAAGCTATGCGGCGTACCGAACCGGGCATAATCAAAATACAATTGTGCGGGGATGTGCGTGTGCCTCTCTGTGTATGCGCGCGTGTGTGTGTGTGTGTGTGCGACTGTTTGCAAGTGCTTTTTTTTTCTTTTTTTTGCTTGGGAGCAAAAACACAAACTCTACCTGTGCCAGGCTGACGCTCAGAGGCGCTCTCAGCTGAGTTGCCATAAACTGGAAGGCAACGTCCGAGAGAGCGTATAAGAGAGTGGGAGCGTGAAGAGAGCAAAGGACTTACCATGGAGAACAATATTAAATCGCTCCAAGTGAAAGCATAATAAATGAAGTAATTAAATGAGGAGCGTGCAGTCACAAGAGCGAGTGTGTAAGGCAAAACAGAGAGAGCGAGACCGAATGAAAAGAGAAAAGCGAGAGCGCGCGCTGAGAGCAAGCAGCTACTGAGAGTGCCTGGCGAGCCTGGAAGCCGAAGCACGCTCGGCTTGGTTCGGCTCGGTTCGGCTTGCTCGGCTTCCACTGGCTTCGTGGCTCTGGCCCCAGACTCGTGGCGGAGCAGGAGCCAAAACGTTTTCGTACGCTGCGCTGACAACATCCTCGCAGGACCAACACGCGGACGGTGCGTCCTAGCAGTATATGTGTGCATGGCTGTGTGTGTGTGTGTCTGTGCATGTGTGTGCAGAAACTGTGCTCAGTGTGAGGTGTTGAAAATTGATTGCACTTTAAAGCAAAGCCACAAGACGCAGAACGAAATGCCAAAAGGAAACAATAAAACGAAACGAAACGATACGAAAAAGTGTGGCAAGAAATCAGAGCGAAGGCGAACAGAAGCTCAAAGCGAAATTGAAATTCGTGCCACAAATTCGAGTGCAAAGGCAATTTTTATATAATCAAGCGATAAAAATGACAGTGTGTGTGTGTGTGTTTCTGTGTGGGTGTGTGTGTTGGTGTGTGTGTTTGTGGGCTTGCGTGTGCGTGTGTAAGTGCAGAAATGTTAATGCCATTGTATCCAATGTGTACGGCAATGTGTACTGTTGTGTGTGTGTGCATGACTGTGCGTGTGTGTGTGCGTGTTTTCTCATGCCTCCAGGCCTTTCATAAAGAGGTCAAAACGTTGCTTTCGTTTTACCTACACTTTGCACTAGTGTGCAAAGTTTTCCATGTTCTTTACGTTGCTGCTGTTGTTGTTGTTGCTGCTGCTGGCCAAGTTAGAAGATAGAAAATTTAAGCGAAAGAATTTGGCAGCCTGCTTTTCGCCAGGGACTCCGCCCCTCCTATGCAGAGAGAGCGAGAAGGGGAGAGGGAGAGAGGGAGAGACTAAATGATATAATTAAAAATCCACGCTGCAAGAATAACAGTTTATTCGAGCAGCACAAGAAGTTGGCCAAGAAGTTGGCACAAGCGAAAGCTGCAAACTGCTTTTTGTGGCATACTTGCAGGTGCTTCAGTTAAATCTCTGCGTCTCAACGCAAACTTAAATGCGAAAACTTTGCAAAGTTGATATAACGGACAAAAGGACAGAAGCGAATGTGGAGCAAAGCAAAGCGAAAGTGATAAGAAACATGGCGAAAAAGACTTCCAACTTACATTACAAATAATGGAAATTAAAAACAAAAACACGTGGAATTTAATTATTTTACATAAATTAAGTTTTTAAGTATTTTTTAACTCAAATTAGAAAAAAAAAACTAAAATTATTTTTTGTAAAATATTTTTTTGTACTTTTAATAAGTTTTGCTCAAATTACATCTAATAAAAAATTAAATAACGTAAAATTAATTATTTACATTTTTTCAATTTTTTATTTTTAATAAGTTTAATTTTAAAACGTTAAATAACTTATTTGTATTTTTTTTACTTTTAATAAGCTTAACTCAATTATATATAAAACAAAAATTAAAAAACGTAAAATAATTATTTGAAATTAAATTTCTTTGACTATTAATAAGTTTATGGCTTATACGATTTTCAGCTCAAGTAAAGGAGTTTATCATTTCACAAAACAATATTTGTTACAAGAAAAATATAAATAAAATCCTTTTTTCCGTAAATGCTATTTGCGATATACATTTTTCTTACTTTTAATAAGTTGATGGTTTATAAAATTTCAACTTTGGAAATTAAAGAAAAAATACGTAGAATTAATTTATACTTTTTTGTTACATTTCTTTAAATGAAATTTGAGTATAGATATGAATTTTTTCCCAATTGTTATTTATATTTATTAATATTTTAGTTGCATTTAATAATTACATATATGTAATTGCATATACTATATTATTTATATTTATTAAATTTTTGTCTCTGTTTTATTATACGTAATTATCTTTTAATAGAAATAATGCATTTGAACTTTTATTTATAAAAAAAAAACAATGGTCTTATATATATTATATATATATTTCATTTTCAAATTTTTTTTTTAACAACTTTTAAATCTTAGAATATTTTATGTATTATTTTATTTGATAACGTAGTAACATAATTTTAACTGATTTTTTATTTGCTCTGATTTATAAAGTCCAAGTTGAAGTACGTAAAACCAAAACTGTAAAGTAAGTCGTGGCTGGAAATATTTTCCGTTATCATCGCCTAGTGAGGGGGAGGAGGCGGAGAGGGGAACTTTTAATCAATTTAATGCGCAAATTATGTAAAAAGGCGGAATAGAAAATGGGCAGAAATGTTACGCAATTTGCAGCAACATTTCACGCAGCTCGAAGGAATCAAATACCATAATTAATAATAATGCCTCCAGGCCAAACTCGGGCCCATGGCTAAAAATACAAACAAAAAACTCTGGGCAAAAAAGGAAGCAGCAAACACATACAAACACACCCACACAGCGAAACCCGTAGTGCTGGATGGGGAGGGGGTAGGGGGTAGCGGGGGTGGGGGACATTAGCGGCAGCTACTCAAAGCATAACAATGAACGTAACCGCACATAGAGCCCAGAGACAGGCATAGACATGAAAGAGGAGGGGGTGGGGCCGAGAGCCACAGCGAGAGAGGGAGCAAGTGAGCGCACAATCACAAAATGGGAGTGAGAGTGGGAGTGGGATAGGGAGTGTTACCTACTAAACTAAATGAAAGTAAAAATTGTAAGCGTAAGCTAAAACAACAAACACAACAGCAGCAGCAGCAGCAGCGTCGGGCAGCACACGCAGCAGAAAACGAAAGCAATTCGGGAGAGTGAGAGAGCGAGCGTAGGAGTGTGAGAGGCGGGCAGAGCGCAGGCAAACAGCGGGCATAAACAGTTAGACTGATCGAAGCACTTGCGTTTCGTTAACTAATCTGCTAAGCTCGCTCTCTTTTCTCTCTCTTCTCTTTTCTCTCTTCAGATTTTAAGAGCAGCTGGTGCGAATCGAAACGAAGCCGAAGTACGAAAATGTAAACAAAAGCAACGCACGCGCAACAGCAGCAACAAGAGCGAAGCGAAGCGAACAAGCCTCTCTCTCTCTGCCATAAACTGGATGTGACTGCCTTCCAGCTGGGGACTCGTCGCCGTCTGCCTTCCAGTGGGCCTGCAGCTTACGGCGAGCTCTGCTGGCAGCGCGACAACAACGTCAGCAGCAGTGCTGTCCTGCGCGTCGTGCTGTCCTGGCGCCGCTGCTGGTGCTCCTAGTGCTTGGCATCTATCGCGCTACACTGGCAAAACTCAGGGAAATTTTCCACACATACACACGCGCCCCCCAGCGCGCACACTGACACGCGAACACACACACTCACACACACAGGCACACAGGCACAGGGAAAAGCATGTAGAGCGAACGCTGCTTTCCTTTTGCCAAAAAAGAAAAAGAGAGAGAAGCAGCAGCAACGTTTATACCTTCACATGGCCTGGCCAGAAGCCATTACCAATTTAGTGGAAATGCTGCGGCCAGCGACGTCAGCGTCAGCGTCAGCGTCGACAGCAGCAGCAGCAACAACAGCAGCAACAGCAGCAACGCGTTGCGCGTTCAGTGTGGTGTTGTGTTAATTGTTATTTATGTATAATATTTGTGTATATATATAAATTTTGTGTGATATTGCAACAACAATGAGCAAAAGTTGAGCAAGCTATAAAATAAAAAGAGCGCGAGCGAGAGGGAGCGAGAGAGCGAGAGAGAGAAAAAGAGCGCGGGAGCGAAGGCGGACGCGGAGAACTTTAAAGCAAAGCAGCAGAAGCAACGTTGCGGCTACAAACACGAACAACGACAACGACAACAAACGGTTTTGCAACAACAACAACAACAACAACAACAACAGCAGCAATTAACGGGTCCAATGTTGCAGCAGGCAACTTGCAGCAAACAACAATGGCAGCAGCAACTAGAGCAACAACAACAACAGCAGCAACAACAGCAGCGGCAGCAGCAGCAACAACAACAACAACAACAGCTGCAAGCACAAACAGCTAAGGCTCAAAGCAACAGCAACAGCAACAACAACAATTGCAGCAGCAGCAGCAGCAGCATTGGCAACATGCAACTCAACGCGATGTTGTCGACCAAAGGAAATACAACAACAACAACAACAACAGCAGCAACAACAGCAACAACAACGATAGATTTCAACAGTCGCCGGCGGCGCGGACGCCTACGAACCGCAAGCGAATGTTGCCACTTAGTGCCAGCAGCCAAAACCAAAGTTGCTACCACACAACAACAGCAACAACAACAGCAACAGCAACAACAACAACAACAACAACAACAACAACAAACAAGCAAACTCCATGCAACGCTTTTGTTATCAATAATGTGCGCGTGCATTGTCGATTGTGTAAATAGTTTAAAGCGCTTAGTATTATTAACAATAAATGCAACAACAACAGCAACAACAACAACAACAACACGGCAGAAAGGTGGGCGTGGCGCCAGGCTGCTGCTCCTGCTCTGCCTGCTGCCTCTGCTGCTGGGCGCTGTGCACGCGCACAAGCCCAAGACCGCAACGCAGCAAAAGCAACTGCAACAACAACAGCAACAACAACAACAGCTGCAGCAGCCCACGCACAACAACGACGTGAACAACAACAGGAACGAGGGCGGGGCCGGCATGCCGCCCACGTACCAAGTGAAATCGTCGCACGCGGCGAACGATGAGGACGAGGCCGAGCTGCTCTACCCCTACCCGTCCGAGGAGCAGATGTTCGGAGAGGAGGAACAGGAGCTGCTGGAGCGCGAGCGCGAGCAGCAGCAGGAGGAGGAGGAGGATAATGCGGCCAATCAGCATGGAATCAATGGTAAGTGCGAATTTCGACCCGAAACTGACACACACACACACACAGACAGACAGCAACACACAGAAGTTGTGCCTTGTGCTATGACTAATGACACTCGCATTCAAATGAGGCTCGGCACAGTGGTCTGACATGCATGTAGCCCGTGTTCAAAAATTAATTTCACTGCAAGCAAAATCTTATAAGGATAGTATTACAGTCTAAAACAAGAAACATTGAATGAGTATAGCATTGTATTTCTCCTTTTACAAATTCTAAAAGAAACACAAAAATGAAAAAGCGTTGCAAAATCATTATATGTAGCTATGTGTTTTTTCGCAAAGTTCTATAAAAATAGAACAATAGATTAGATTCCGACTATAAATCGCCACTCACAACAAAAAAAACACAGCAACAATTTTTGCAAGTTTTGAAAATGTTGAAGTTTTATATCAAGTTCAACTTAGGTGATTCAATTTCCTTCTGATTTAAGGTATAGATACTTAAACAAATCTATATTTGTTGCTATACAATCAATTTTAAATTTACACAGCAATCGAAGCCTTTTTTAAGTTTTTGTATTTTTAAAAATTAATATGGTACTATTTTCAAAATTAAGGTATCACAGCTTAAGTTATATATGAAAAGTAACACCGAGATTATGTCAAATTACTGTATTGTTTAGTACTGCATAATCTGACAATTTCTGGCAGCTGGAATGTATAACATAAGTAAAATTATAAGTAAAATTAGATTGAAGAACTACGATTTGCTTTCTAAAGTGAAATTTCCGGTCAAAAGTGAAAAAGGACTTAAATAAATACATATTTCACAATATTTTAATAAAGCAAAATTTGAAACCTCACAAACACAAATGACAACACCGTTCTTAACGATTATTTAATTGCTGATCCTGATGTGCTTATACTCGCTCTTATATCCTAATTACAGCCTTCACTTTAAAGTTGTAGACACTAAATGAGTTTTTATACCATTTACCCATTGAAAGTGGGTAAACAATGGCAGATGGAGGCGTGGCAGACCATACAAAGTATTTATATTCTTGATCAGCATCAAAAGCCGAGTCGATTTGGCCATGTCCGTCTGTATGAACGCACAGATCTCAGCTATTAAAAAAGCTAGAGACACCAGACTTGGTGGGAGTGTGCGTGTATTGAATACGCAGATCGAGTTTATTTCAAACTTGATGTGCCATGCCCACCGCCTCCACAAATCGATAAATGCGTTTTTCGATTTTTTGCAAATAATTCAGTAACGAAAATAGATAAACGCACCAAATTTGGTAGGAGGGATTCTTGCAACATTGTGCAGAAGTTGGATTTTAGACTTTTGGATACCACGCCCACCGCCTCCAGAAAACACATTTTTATAGTTTAATAGAACACTAGAAAAGCTGGAAGCGTCACATTTAAAAGTAAGGTCCCTGGTAACGTTACGCAGAATGCAGATTTTCAAATTTTGGATGCCACGCCCAACGCTCCCAAAAATCGATTTTGAAAAATGGTAAATCAAATTATAGGAAAAGTAGGAAAGTTTCAAAATTTTTTTGCGATGCGTTGCTATTAATTCGCCGATTAAAAGTAATTAATATTAAGAATTATTTTTTAACAGCCATAGGTAAATGGTATCTTACTGTCGCGTGCACTCGACTGTAGCTTTCTTAACTTGTTTACTATGAAATTTATATTTTCCATTTTTGACCACTGTGCGCCACTGTGCCAGCAGCCGATGGGAGCAAAAGGGATATGGCATAAGTGATTTATGTGACAGCTCAAGTGCGGATGAATTTGTGTGTGAGAGTCTGTGTGGGAGTACGAGTATAGCTGTGAGTAGGGAAATCGGAGCGTGTTTTCTCAGCATCAAATTCAATCTGCGCGTCCGATGGGGCGTATAAGTGATGCTGTGACAAGAGATGAATTAAATAGAGCGTGGAGAATTGCGAATGAAATATTAAGCTGATAAATATTTTGCAATTGTTCCCACTAAATTGAGGGTACTGAAATTCTATTTTCATGCAAATCAAATAGAAATGCAGAAAATTTCGGCTAGAAATTATTCGGAGTTTTGTACATTACCATTTATTGCAATAGACCATTCTTTTTTATAGCGTTCACACATTATTGAATACTTAATAGCTTTCCACGAATGTATGCAATAGGCAGAAGCACTGATACTTTATAGAATCCTGAGCAACTGAGTCGATTTGGCCATATCAGCCCGTCTGTCTGTCTACAAAAAAACACAAAAGTTGAATTTTGATAGATATAGGGGAGGTTCTTTTCAATTTCTTTTTTAAATATTATATTTAACAAGGGAAGAAAGCTACAGCCGAGTGGACTCGACAGTAAGATACCATTTACCTTTGGCTGTTAAAAAATAATTCTTAATATTAATTACTTATATTCGGCGAACTAATAACAACGCATCGCATATTTTAGAAATCAAATACACATGCATTAACGCTAATGGCACATGCCGACTGCCCGCTGACTACACGACGATTGTGCGTGCGCAGTCGGCGTCGGGTCTCTGCTGCTGTATGGGAAACTTCTCGCGCCTATAAAATCTGACTTTATTGTCCGATCAGATTATTAATTTATATTTTAATTTAATTTATTATATAATTTATATAATAAAATTCTGAAACTTCTTTCACTCTTCCTAAAATCCAACTTCTGCATAATGTTGCAAGACATCCTCCTATCAAGATTGATGCTTTTGTCTTTAATTGTTATTGAATTATTTTCAAAAATTCGAAAAACGCAGGCGATGGGTGTGGAGCCTCTAGCTTTTTTAATAGCTGAGATCTGTGTGTTCATACAGACGGACTGACAGACGGACATGACCAAATAGATTAGTTTAATGAAAATATCATGATGTAAGCTAAAAAACAAAAACCAAAAATCCAAAAACCAATTTGGCAAAAAAAAATATTTTTAATATAGAATGGGATTTTGAATTTTCGATTTAACTTCTTAATGAAAATTAGAAATATTATTTCTGATTGCCACTGAATGCCAACAACAGTTATAATTGATTATACATTTCACACCCTCAAATTTGCCAATGCAAACCGATGGCAAAGGGCCGACTGAAAAAGCGTCTTCTTCTGTGCTTTTCTGTAATTTTTTAAGACTAATTGTGGAAATATTTAACGAGATTTTGGACTTTCATATAATTAATATATTGAAAACAGTTCGAAACGTTTAAGTGGTATAAACTTCGTGCCAAATACATATAACAGACAGAAACATTCCTGCAAACTATTGTGTATATATTCTTAATCAGCATTAATATATAGTCAATTTACCCATATCTACTCAGTTTTCTTAATCTTTAAGCTGAAATTCAGCTTCAGCTAGACTCATATTTTAATGATTCTCAAGAGTTTTTCAGTTTTCTTATTTGGCCAAAAAGCTACAATTATTTCGCTAACAAGTTTCCACATACAAATAGCGTATACGTACACCCACACACATACACACGCTCAAGATGTCAAAGTATCAAATTCTTTGCTATTCAGTTGCATTTGTGCATTTTCCAGCTGTACCAAAGTCAAGTTGGAAAATCTCTTTCACCTTTGTTGGCCTAAGTTCGCATACATATGTATGTATGCATAAATGTATATTAGTGTGTGTGAGGGTTATATTTGTGTGTGCTTTTCTGTGTGCGACCAACAACAATTAAACCCCAACGTGGCACAATGTTTGCCTAGGCGTGCGGACCCTGGAGCCATTTCTCATTTTAATGACTCAACTGAGCTCCCCCACGTGTCCCGTCACATCCATCTGTCTCCCCTGTCTATCAGTCTGCTACTCACACACACACACGCACACATACATTCTAACACACACGCCAAAGTGGCTGACAACAACAGAGACAAAAAACGATGAAAAAATGGGAAAACAAGCAGCAGCTAAATGGAATGGTTGAGGGCTTATGTGACTTTTTGATACGCTCTAGGAATAAAAGAATAAATCCTAAACTTAGTAAAAATTCTCTATTATATATTGTTTTGAAATTCTTAGTAAGCTAGAAAAACCTTGTTGAATCTAAAACATGTATTCTAATCTTTTCAATCGATCGTATTATAGCTAACAAATTATTCCAAAATTTCTGTAAAATTTATTATGAGCTTAAGCGACTTTTCGACTGTCTATTCGAATTAATTCACTCAAGTTAATTCGCAGCAATTAACGAAATATTTAGTAGATAAATATCACTTATTATAGTCAATATACATATTTACATGCACATGATATCTTACCATTAGCTGATGCTCTCTCCGAAAAGTAGGCAACAAAAAGAGGCTAATGCGCCTTTTATAATTAAAAAAAATATCAAAATTACTTTAGGAAATTTTCAGGTTTTTAGAGCTTTCTTTTTTACTTAATAAATATCATAATATTTGACAGATTAATAATAATTAATAAACAAAATATTTACAAGCACTTTCGATTAGATCGGATTTTCTACTCTAAATCTGGAAAATGTTAAGTTAAAAATTTAGCAGATAAATTTACCTCTCGATATAACTTTAGTTAAGTAAAAAATAGCTAAATACTTGCAGGATCAATAAAAATAAAATTGAAATAATAAAAACAATAAAATATTTAGAGCCTTCTTCGATCAGTAAAAGTTTTGAAATATTTTGACTTACAAATAAATAATAGGTAAAATAATAGGTAAAGAAAATATTTATCATCAGATTATATATAGGTTAAGAACTAATTTTAGAAAAATCGTATAGTATTTATTATTATTAATATTGAATAACAAATAAATGAAACTAATTGAGTTATCTGCCTTTCAAATGCAAATCATAATGTTTACCATTTAAATAATAATAAGAAATTAAAAGAGTATTTTCTTTGGATCAGATTATGTACTCTAGGTAAGATCAAAGAACTTAAGTGCAGTTCAATGAAATATTTTAATACCAAAGAAATAAACTATCTTAGTATCCGACAGACAGAATATATTTCCCTAAGATATGCTATATATAGTACGCTGCATATAGTAGTTGCCTTCGCGATTAGCTTTTCCCTTCCGTGACCTCATGCAGGGATGGCAAAGGGAATTGTGTGCTGTGTGTAGTGTGCTTCAGGGCGCAAATTGCAGTTGAGCTGCAACCGCAAGGCAGCAACAACAGCAACGAGAGAAATTGGAACGACAACAACAATTACTAGTTGTAGTTGTAGTTGTAGTTGTAGTCTGTAAATCAAGTTTTAAAATTAACGCAGATTGCCGGAACAAACGACGCTCTGCACAATTAACATGGAACCAGAGCGAAGGCAGCAGCAGAGGTGGAAGGTAGAGGAAGGAGTGGAAGGCGTGGGCGGAAGTAGAGGTGGGAGCAGCAGTTGGAGCAGAAGCAGCGGAAAACAGCTGCAAGAGCAGCAGAAAAGTACTGAAAACGACAGACAAAACGCGCACATAACTCTCAAACACTCACACGCATGCAAACAGACTCACATATATATACATACATGTGTATATATATAAATATATATTTATATGTGTGTGCTTGGCTTGTGGAAATAAATGTGCATTGGTCTGCCTGCTCGCAACGACCTTTGTTGGCCAAGTGTGTTTTGTGTGTTGGTGTGTGTGTGCTAAGTATGCGTGAGTGTGTGCTAAATGCTGTATGTGTATTGTGTTCTGCGTCTGTGTGTGTGTGCGAGTTTGCTTTCGCCTTGCTTTTGGCTTTTCTATTTTACCATCGACCCAAATTGCGCGCGCTCTGCTATAAAAACAACAACAGCAGGCACACACACACACATGCATATACTATGTGTATGTGTGTGCGTGTGTAAGGCGCACGCTAACGTGACTGTTAACGACGTTTGTCGTGGGTGGCAGAAACTGAAGCGAAGCCCAGGCTTTTACCCCAAACCTCACACCTCAGACCCAAACCCAAACCCCGGACACGAACCCGAACTCAAGCCCGAGACCAAAAAGCGAGAAGACCTCGACCCGAACAGCAGGCGGTCAAAATATGAAGAGCAAAGAGAACCGGAGAGAAAGAGAGTGGGCAAGGGAACGGCATTTAAAAAACGAAATCGTAAAAACCTTAAAAATGAAAAAATAATAATGATTGAGCTGCTAATGATGGGGGAGGAGGGGGTGTAGGATTCGAGGCAGGCAGCTGGCAGCAGGCAGGAATTTTAATCAATAAATCAAAATGCCAGGGCACAACACACAATGGCAAACGGCGCGGCAAGGACGTGTGACTTGCATGCTAAAAGCCACGACACGGCAAACTATGTGTGGCACTGTGTTGTGCTTTTTTCTTTTATTTGTGTGGGCGGCTGAAGGGGACTGTGGGCAAATGACAACATTTGGCCGTCTTTTAATTATTGACATTCCCCGTTTCTTTGCTTTCCCTTCTTGCTATCGCTTTGTGGTCAGTCTACTCTGGGTGTTGTTGCTCTTGTTGTTGTTGTTGCCGGAGTGACCATGTGCAGGCTGTCATTAAAGTGCATTTGCTTAGGCATGCGATTTCTGAGTCAGATTTTTGGCGAATCCTACGATGAAAGCGAACGGATAACGGATAAGAAAAGCTTAAATCGATGGGGCTAATTATAAAATACCCTGTGACCACAACGGAAAACAGCATCTTTCCCGCATAAATTGCGTAAATCAGTTATAATAAGCACATGTCGAACCGGTTCTAAGAACTTCTTAGTCAATGCACAAACCACAGGTGAATCAGCCAAAGGGGTTTACCTCCACACGAGCCGTACACCTGCCATGGCTCTGATTCATCCGGAGACAGGTTACTGCATCAGCATCAAACTGAACACATAAGTCAAAAAACTTAATTATTCCGGTAATTCCTACCTAGTACTTTGCATTGGCAGCTTAATTCCCGTGTAGCCTTAGTTACGCGATTCCATAACTAAAAGTATATATATATTTACTTGAAATTGGATTAAATCTCGAATTGAGTGTGCATTGCACACGAGTTTCCATGATTTATGCATAAATCGGAGTAATGCGCTTATGTGAGTGACTGTAACTGATTGAAGACTTGATACCCTGTAAAGTAAATGTAAATGGTAAATTAAATAAGGCTTATATTCAAGTTGTGCAATGCAATGGACAACAGAATATTTTGTATTTATAAACAATTTTATAGGTTTGTAGCAAATTCACGGACAAAACGATAAAATTGAAAAAGTTTTTTCTCTAAGATTATTAAATGAATTTATAACATAAGAAGATGACAACATTATTAATCAATCAATTAATCAATCAATAATCAATAATCAATTGAATTTCAACGAAATAATTTCACGAAATTACGAGTATGCAGGGTACTTTGAGGTCAGTCAACCTTAAAATGGAATTTTTAATGCTGCATCGCAATATGCCATGATGACAGAAACGTACTCGATAGCCTGTAGTATTTTATTCATACCCGGTGGATTTTCAGGTTTATATTTTATTATAAAGAATTGAATGGGTCACTTGCAGCGTTGGGGGAATACGTAAGCTGCTATCAATTGGAGTTACTGAAGCTTTGAAGTTTATCAGTATTCTGCATAATATTGTGACGTGCTTTGGAAAGAGCTGGCAACTCTTTTAAAAGTAGTTGTTGTAGAGAAAAAAGATATTATGCCCATTTTAACTTTAGTTTGTACTAAGTGGAATTTGCATTTTGAAACTTCCAAAAACTTTGAAAGCATAGAAGTTTTTAGGGTTATGCTGCACATGAAATTTGGCATTCATTCCACTTCGGAGACCCCTCAGAAATCCCCTATAGTTGAATGCTCTAATATTTGCGCAGCACTTAACGGGGCAGGCCTGCGGCCGGGCAAAGAACTACGCCTGGGCTTGGCTGGTATGAACCTTCTTCAGAACCCATTGACAGCTGCTCGTAACCAAACTCGTAAACTTTATGTGGCAATCCTTGAGTGGCTCGTTCAACGTTGCCACATTGGCACACGGTCGCATTTGCCACATTTGGCACATTTGCCACAATTCGTTGCATTGATTCAACAGCCACTTGACAACCCTAGTCGGGCCAGGGACAACGATGCCGACGGTACCTCCTCTCCTCTCCTCCTCCTCCTCCTCCTTCTCCGCCGCCCACTTTAACTGTCAATTTGCATGTGCATCGCACGTTTCGCTCTTCATTCCGTTCATTCTGTTTGGTTTCATTCCGCTTTGTTTCGGCTTTCCATTCCGTTTCGATTCGAGCGCTAATCGATTCGCGTTCTACCTTGAAACTCGCGCTGTGCCAAAGCGCGCTGTCGCTCTGATAAATTAGCAGCTGCTTCAAAGCGTCAAACCGCGCGACCACTATCGACACACATACAGACAGACAAACACACACATATATATATATATATATATACATATATATATATATAAATTTAGCCCAACACACACATTCATATGCAGCTGTACACTTACACTTGGTGCTTGCTTAGCTTCCGCTCCGCTACGCCCTGCCCCATAATGAACTTCCGGCCATGGCGAACGACGTGCTCGGTCCGTGTAATTTTCGTGCGTTTGTTCAGCCGTGATTTATGCACATTGATGACGTCGCACAAAAAGCAGCAAGAGTTAACATTTTTTCTCCCTCTTCCCCTTCCCCCCTCTCTCTCACTCTCTCTCTCTCTCTGTCTCTCTCTCTCTCTCTCTCTCTCTCAGTCTTTCTGTCTCACTTCTTTGGGTTGCTTACTTTCGATTTTCTTATCGAGGCACGTTTAATTGCGGCAGAGCTTAACCCGTTCTTATTTTGAAAAGAATTGATATATGAGCAAAGATGCGTATCTTTCTTTGTACACGTCTGCATTTATGTTCAGTCATTTGAGCTTAGTTGAATATTGGAACAAATGTAACAATGTTCCAATATTGTGGTCAAATCTGAAACGAGTACAACATCTATAGAACATCTCTTAGTACTAATTTTAGTAATAGTTTCCCTATTAAAATTTCATTGAATTGCGCAAGAGCTTTACTCACTGCTCTGTCTTTGTGCGGGCACTTATCATATATCTTATTATATTCTGGTTATACATCAAGGTATATATGATATATAAGACTTAATAAAACGCTGGAAATGAATAGCAACAAACGAAGTTCACTTTTGTCTGAGTGTTATTTATATAAAAATTATAAATTTTATTTTTAAAATACTTGTAACTACCGTAAAGCTTAAACAATTCTTCTTTCCTTATGCGGTATATATACCAAATAATTATATATCGGATAGAAATTTTATTATACAGTTATGAAACATGAGACATGAGACAGTATGAATAGCTCGTCTTATTCTGAGCCTGCATCAGTAGCTAAGTCGATTTAGCCCTGTCCGTATTTCTGTCCGTTTGTCCGAACTCAGCTATTACATAAGTTAGAGACACCAAATTTGGCATGTAGATTACGCAGATGAAGTTAATTTCATGCAGCTTCAAAACCCGAGCTAATTTCAGCTATAGCAAAGTATAATAGCTATATCATTGTGTATAAAAATATTTGGCACACAAGCTGCTTTTTATAATTTTGATGTTCTATCATTTTTAACAGCTGCGTAAATGGTATCTGTGTGTGGAGTGGTGCTCTTAACCTTTTAATATCTGCAAAACTATTAATTATAAATATTGTACGCTTTTGTTTGTTATTTATTTTATTATTTAGTTTTCTTATTAATGGCCTTAGCCGTAATTCTCGCTTTGTTTATATTTACATCTTTTTACGTGCGGCTCTTCATCTGTGGTAATGAATACTTCGTCAGAATATGAAAAGTTCAGTTTGTCTGATTCGCTAGATAATTAGAGGCCATACTTTGGAATCTAGTACAGGTGTAAAGTTTCTATAGTTATTTATTTTAGCATTAGTTGTAGTTCGTACAAAAACTTAAAGCTTAACGAAAGTAGGCGACATGCTCTGTATGTATGTATATATATCATTGGCACATAATGGGTTAACTTATAGGGTACACACACGCACATGCATGCCTGTTTATGGGTCTGTATACTATGCGTTAGTTCCGCTTTTCACTCTCATCATCTCACTTAGTCACGCGATTCCAGGCGCTATCGTAGCGCTCCGCCGCGAAGAAGTTGCCCAAAGTTTGTGGCAGATTCTTGCGTTTCGCCTCATTGCCCTGAATGCGTGGGGGTGTGAAGATGGGCGTGGCAGCAGCTACTGTAGCTGTTGCCGCTGCTGCTGCTGCTGCTGCTGCTGCAGTTGTGTTGCCATTCTGCTTGCTGCAAACGATGTGCTCCTCCTCCTGTGGCTCAAATGAGTTCACCTGCGTGCGCCACTCGTAGATCTTTGGTGGCGCGTCCGCCTGTGGTTGCCTCAGCTGAATGGTGGCACGGCTGATGTACAGCTCGGGGCTGTGGTTGGCGGCGACTGCTGCTGCCATCTGAACGAATCGAGTCTCAATTTGCAACTGATTGCGAGTCCGAATGCGACGCCTCATTGTTCTCTACCCAATGTGAGGCCCAACATGACGCATATCACGTCTGAGAGAATGAGGCAGTGTGTGTGCGAGTGTACGAGTGTGTGTGTGCTTCTGCTTCTGCTTCTGCTTGTGCACAAGTATTTGCTCTAGAAGTATACGCTGACTCGCATTGCATGCGGTTTCAGTCAAATTGTTGAGAGCTCTAAACTGGTTTGGCGCCCTGACTGGCTCTCGACTACCTCATCCCGACTGATGGACGGACTGCGGGACAGCGGGACGGCTAGACAGACTGACGGCACGACACGCGCCCACATGGGCCTGTCGCAAATTGTTGCCCAAAAAGAATAAGGAATAAACAACAATAATGACATATGAGAAGTTGAAACTTGAAAAGAAAACAATCGATTGATCAACTAGTCATCGCACTGAACTACCCTCGCTAGGCCATAGCGACTTTGCGACTGCACATGTAACAAGGGCAACATTTGCCATTTCACCTGTAACATAGTATTATACGAGTACTTTATCTTTATACCTTTGCCATTATCTTCAAATAGAGCTCGTGATGTGCAGTCTTCTCTTTTGCCTTATCTCTTTGAATCACCAAAGTCTACAAAAACAATTGTGCAATGTTTATCAAAGTTTCCGTTTGCACTAGAATATCAACAAATAAATAAGCATTTATGGTGATATACAGCTTAGAGATAAGAAGATAGAATAGTTTGAAGTGCAAGCAGCAGATAATTCGAGAGACTTTAAATTTTTCGTGAAAAGTCATAATAAAACAAGTGAAGAAAGCTACAGTCGAGTGCACTCGACAGTAAGATACCATTTACCTTTCGCTGTTAAAAACTAATTCTTAATATTAATTACTTTTATTCGGCGAATAACAACGCATCGCATATTTTCGAGGACAAATTCACATGCATTGACGCTAATGGCACATGCCGACTGCACACTGACTACACGACGACTGTGCGTGCGCAGTCGGCGTGCGCAGTCGGCGTCGGCGTCGGCGTCGGGCCTCTACTGCTGTGAGCGAAACTTCTCGTGCCTATAACTTCTGTGTTTATTGTCCGATCGGATTGAAATTTATAGGGTAGATCTGTACTATGGTAGGCTACAAGAGTGTTAAAAAAAATGTTTTGTTATTTCCCTACTTTTCTTAAAATGCAATAGTGTGGGGGCGGTGGGCGTGGCATCCAAAAGTTGAAAATCAAGCATTCTCCGTAATGTTACCAGGCACCTTACTTTCAAATCTGGCGCTTCTAGCTTTTCTAGTTTTCTTTTAAACTATAAAAATGTGTTTTTTAGAGGCGGTGGGCGTGGCATCCAAAAGTCTAAAATCCAACTTCTGCATAATGTTGCAAGACACCCTCCTACCAAATTTGGTGCGTTTATCTCTTTTCGTTATTGAATTATTTGGAAAAAATCGAAATACGCATTTATCGATTTGCGGAGGCGGTGGGCGTGGCACATCAAGTTTGAAATAAACTTCTTGTGTGTATTGAATACACGCACACTCCCACCAAGTCTGGTGCCTCTAGCTCTTTTAATAGCTGAGATCTGTGTGTTCATACAGACGGACAGACGGACAGACGGACAGACGGACAGACAGACGGACATGACCAAATCGATTCGGCTATTGATGCTGATCAAGAATATATATACTTTGTATGGTCTGCCACGCCTCCTTCTGCCTGTTACATACATTTGCACAAAGTTAATATACCATTTTTTACCCATTTTCAATGGGTAAATGGTATAAAAATAAAACATAATAAACACTAAACTTTAATCGTTCCATGTTTGGAATTGCAATTTAGCCGTAATCTCTAGTCAAATCCCTTAATACGATATCTAATTTTCACACTTTATAAATCAATTAGACCTTATAGTAGGCATTAGTTGTTTACTCGCATCTCGAGTTCCCACATTTAGTTCCATATCGATTACTTCCCCATCGTTAGGCTAGGCCTTCCGTCAGTCCGACTTGCTTTTTGCACTTAGTCATGTACATGCTTCTATAATAAATTCATAATTCAAATACAGACCACAACTATTCAGTGTGGCTTGACCTGGTTTGATATTCAAAGCGTCGCCTGCCTGATAACTGTTCCAAGCTCGGCGTACGCCTACATTCAAACGAATTACAAATTGTCTTGCTAAGCAAATGAAAACAAGTAACAATGTCATAGAAACTGTATATGACGACTCAGAAATACCCTTCCCAGAGTAAGAGAAATACAGAAATTATATTTTATCAGCTAATCGAAATTTATGTTGCAATTAAAATTCAGGTTATTCACATTAATACAACAAAAATACAACAGGATATTTGAAAAAAAGATAAAGCATTTTAAAATCAAAAATTATACTTAAATGAAAACATTACAGTTCTAGGTTAGATCTTAAAGCCACGAAAGCCTGACCAAATAAATAAACTGCGAGGTAGAACCTCTACCACTTGGAAACTCTAGTATGAAATAATTACAGGGTATATTGAACTTAGGCTGCAATCGTCATTCATTAAGCATTTGGCAAGTGATTCATTTGTAACATTGATTTATTGCTCACGTTCCGTGTTGAGTGGCTGTTGTTGTTGTATACCCTCGTTTTTCACCTCTTGCATCTTGGTGGGGAAGGCAGGCTACCTGCAGGTTGTGAAAGGTGGGTTAAAGCGTTGTGTAGGTGCGGAGACTCCGCTGACTGCATGCAAATTCGCAAGTGTATCGCCGTTTCTCCAATTCAAAACCAGTTTTCACATATCACAGTAGCCTGATCGAGTAGCCCGACCACAAGATGTGAGTCAACAGCAAGTCGCACCACAATAGAATCACTTGGCGCAAGTACAATGTACATACAAATATGCACTAATAATACCGCAACATCAACAATACCCCACAATGCGATAAGAAGTTCTTGAGCAAACAATGTAAATATTATTAATAAAAGGCGATTATAACGTAATTAATTTTCGGGTGTCGCAGTTGAAATACCCTGAGAATTGGATGTAGTGAACGGGTTTCATTTACTGTGCAGAGTAGATTCATTTATTATATCTCAATTTAGTCTTAAATCATATAATACCATAATCTTTTCTTTTATAATAATATTTGCATACTCAAACATTGACCAATCGTAGCCCTATAACCATATACTTTGTCTTCTTATAGTAGTCCGATTTCAATCGAACATAGCCAGGAGTATGATGTGCCACGATTCTTTTATCAATTGATAACTTGTGGGAAATTCAAGTCCTGTCAATCCCTTTTTGCCCAGGGTACAACTAGCCCATCCACATTGTTGTGTGACAAATCAGACAATAACGACAACAAGAGGAATAGTCAAACAACAAAAATGACAAGTTAGACAGAATAATGACATGAATCAGTCAAGAGAGTCGAGAGAAGTCAACGATTGCGCCTGAGGCGATTAAAAACGCGTCGATTGTTTGCGCGCCAAAATGATTGCTCATACGTAAATATTGAAAAATTAATGATAAACATTTCCATTTGCCAATTGGAGTTGCTGTTGCAGTGGCAGTTGCGCACACACACCGCCAATTTGTTAATTGTTGCAAAATGTGCTGCATAATTTACGGTTAATTGTCGTACGGCAAATCGCACAAAAGGTGCCGCCTGCCAGGCGTTTTAGTAGCGATTTGCGCGCGTTTCTCTTTTCCTACGGCAAAAAGGTCGCGCTGTTTAATTGAGGATGTGTAATTGGGGAATTGAGAACGCGTATGAGTGAGTGTATGATTTTCTTGTGTGAAGGCATGTGTTTCTCTGCATGTGTAAGCATGAGTATTATCCCACTTATGCCAGTCAAAAGAGCCGCCTCTAAGTGTCAGGGGATCGTTTACCCAGCTAAAGGTCAGGCTTCCTTATTTTCGCAATGACAAAAGTAGCACGCTTCGATAGCGTTTACCCAGCGTTTATCGAGCATTTATCTAGCAGTTATCTAGCATTTATCTAACACTTAAAATGTCTTTCGATTATTTTCGCAGAATTTTAATGGAGAACTGAAAATCTTCTTCTAGAAATAAGGCAAGAAATATTTCGACTGTTAGATACCATTCATCTACTTTGATTCTTAAGTATGCCCTCTAAATATTAAATGCATTATCTCATAACAATACAAAATTTTACTGATTTATCGGCCTCACAAATATATGGCTTGCTCGATAAATTTGTTAGCTAAAGATCGACGTGGCTATTAATATTAGTCCAGAATATATGTAGACCTTTTTTGGTCCACCACAAATTAAATATACCATTTGTATTAACGTTCAATGTGTGATGGGTATAACTACAATTCAATTAGGTTTTAAGCACATGGATATTATCGAATCGTGAGGCGTTTGCAATTATCTTGAATATATTTGAGTTTTAATTTACACAAGTCATAGCAATATTAACAAAATTCTAACTGAAAATTTCTCTGTTCTCCCTTCTCTCATTGCAGAAACACAAGCCGACAATTCAAACGCCACGAAAACGCCATTATTCCCCAAAGATCTATTCACGAAAGAACAGCTCGAAAACGGTGCTGTCATCCTGCACATCATCGGTGTTATATATATGTTCGTGGCGCTGGCAATTGTCTGTGATGAATTCTTCGTGCCTTCCCTTGACGTCATCATCGAAAAGCTCGGCATCACGGACGATGTGGCCGGCGCAACGTTTATGGCAGCGGGTGGCAGTGCTCCAGAGCTCTTCACGAGTGTCATTGGCGTTTTCGTGTCGTTCGACGATGTTGGCATTGGTACGATAGTTGGCTCGGCTGTCTTCAACATACTCTTCGTGATCGGGATGTGTGCGCTGTTCTCGCGCACCGTCCTGTCGCTGACCTGGTGGCCGCTGTTCCGCGATTGCTCCTTCTACAGCATCAGCCTGCTGGTGTTGATCTACTTTTTTCGCGACAATCGCATCTTCTGGTGGGAGGCCCTCATCCTGTTCACCATCTACATAGCCTATGTGACCTTCATGAAGTGGAACGTTCAGGTGGAGCACTGCGTCAAGAAGATGATTACCAAAAACAAGGTGACTCGCGTCAGAAGTACAGATCAACTTATGCCAGCAGTAAGTAGTTGGGAAGTTTTTTTGCAAACAAATCAAAAAAAAAAGAAATTCTTAAATGATTTATCTAAAAAAAAAAAACAAATATAAAAAGTTGAAATTTGCAAATTGTCTGCAAAGAAAAAAGAAACAAAATTTTCAAATCCTTTGCCAGGAAATAGTTTTCATTTAATTTTCGTTGACTTTTTGCTTTTCGTCGAATGCTTCTTCTTCTTCTACTCGCTTTATTTCGTTGACCCAGTTATGTTTCCCATTTCATGAGCACCCGGGACTAACCACTCGACGGCAGGTGTGCTAGTAGTTGCTATGACTAAGGGCCCTCGAAGTTGTTTTTGCTGTTGCAGCAACCTCATACGAAACTCACATGACTAACGCGAAATGCGACTTTGGCATTGAACTCGAGATGATAATGGTGAGAGATGATCATCGTGAGGTGACGACGAGATGACATTACCTGACGCTCGTGAATTTCACCTTTCGGATTGACAGCAGAAACCGGTTCAGGATAAAATGAAATATTGAGTTAGAAAACAATTGCGACTTAATTCGAAACTAATATTATATTCCACATGCATCGATAGAGATTTCGAAATATTCGTTTCAATTTCGTCACGTTATTAAAAATCTTTTCTCAATATAGACATAGTGAGATTTCTAAATTTTATCATATGATTAAAAACTTTTTTTTGGAACGAGTGACATTTCTTAAGAGACTTTTTTCAAATATAAGTACATTCTTCGGATGATTATGCAGTAATTCGAGATCATTCGACTGTGGTCTATTTATGACTCATCATCGAATAGCTTAGTTCGCTCATATCAATGGGGTTTTCCAAGTTAGCTTACAACTTTTCCGACCAACTGTCAGCTGGTTAGTCCCGAGTATCGCCTTAAACTATACGTTGCTTTTTTTGTCTCTACTATCTCTTGAGTTTCTGTTTACGCCTTTCATATGCTAAAGCTCAACTCAACTTAACTCTTAGTCAACTGTTTCTCCGATTCTTTAGAGCTTTCTCATTTGCTATGCGTCTTACGTCTTGTTTACCCATACATACATACATACACCTACACGGAAACACAAGCACGGATACGCATACACGCCCATAGCTATACATGAGCTCACACCCACACCCATGACTACAACAACTTTGCATGCAGCCAATCGAAACTGAGCACAAAGCCTGAACTTGAATTTTGAATGTGAACTTGATTTGGATGCTTGGTCTTCTGTCTCACTCGCACAGATATACACCTGCTTAACACTTTTTTAGAGTTCATTTTCTTAAGTAGTAGCACAATTTCTAAATCCGTATCCAATACTTTATTGAACACATTGGTTAACAACAGACATGGCCTTGGATAAGAAAACTAAGTTTGTCCGATCTTGGGAGCTTTCGGTCCATCTTGCAAATGGTAGTAATATGTACTTGGTGTTGCAGGTCATCCAGCAACAAATGTGTTCTATAAACAGAACTGGCTGAGGTAGATTTATATAGCCAAGTTCTTTGTGTTCATTTAGACTGAATCAAACGATTACAGCCTATTTTTTTTAATAGGGCACATTATCTAATATAACATTGAAATTCCTTAAAAAGTCTTTTTTTCGCCCGAGCGCTCCTATACAAGCTATCGGATATAGTATACCAATTTTATAAAAATTAAAATATGTCAATGAAAACATTAGGTGCCTAATAAATGTATAGATTGCCTAAACTTACATGCCAAATAATTTATGTTGACACACGAAAACTTAATTTTAGACCGATTGTTTCCATGCTTTTTATTATTATTATATATGAGGAATTGGATATATATCTAATTTGAAGCACATTTTAATTCTTTGCGAAAGAAATAGAATGGACAGAGGGATATTGCCCAGATCCTATTATTTGTGTATACAGGGTTGCCCATATTCGACGGACCCATGCAGCATTTTCCATCGTTTTCGCCAACATTTCGGCCGAAATAGCGGCTATTTCTTCACGAATGTTGTCCTTGAGCTCTTCTAGGGTCCTTGGCTTGTTAACGTAAACCTTTGACTTCAAATATCCCCACAAGAAGAAGTCAGGCGGCGTCAAATCGGGCGAACGCGGTGGCCAGTCCAAATCACCATTTTTCGACACCATTTTCGTCCGATCGCCTTGGTCGACTTTTATTTGGCCTCTTCGGATTAGAAAGAGCCTCACCAGTCGTAAATTTTTCGTATAAACGCTTAATGGTGTTCTTAGAAGGCGCACTTTTCACATTTTTTAATTTTTTAAAAGCACGTTGAGTTTTCACAATTGACTTGTTCTGTTGAATGTAAATTTCAACTATTTCAGAGCGCTCGCGTGGCGTGTATTGTTCCATGGTAAAAATCTGCTTGGACTGACGCTTCAAACGCGGTATGTCATTAAGCGATCTGGCATCTCTGTCAAAAGTTATGGCGTCGTCAGATGGGTCCGTCGAATATGGACAGCCCTGTATCTCCTTCTCAACAACAGAAAAAAGCACGTCTTTTTTGTATGCCCGCGGATTTAGCTCTTTGACTTGAGGCTTGATTCATTAGAAGTTTTAATTATATAGAATAACGACCACAAGAAGACTAACCTCTGGGAACAATGGAAGGGAACAAAACAAGTACTATATACGTTCTTTCAGAAAAATAAGAATAAAAGCCACTTAAATAAGTTTTTTATTTTATTTTATATATTTGTCAGCTAATATGTATATTAAAAAATGTTTACGGTGGGTTCAAAGTGGCACATCATAGACTTCTGCAGTGAATTCAAGTTTTTGTTGGGTTGAGGGTGTGGGTGGAGGTATCTTTTTTTTTTGTTTGCGCGTGGAGTATGATAGTGTAGCCGGTGGTCCATCCACAATATCCAAATTCTTGTAGTACGTTTTGGTTTCTTCGAGCTCTAGGTTTAGCTCTGCCTCTTTGTTGGGCAAGTGGCTCCATATTCTCAGGTTGAACAACTTGATTTGCGTATATATTAGCATGACGATACGGTAGATCCCTAAATAGCCCAAAATCAAATAGATAGCGTGATCCGAATGTTGGTAAAAATAATCAAAAGGCTTCTCCTGGATTTTGTCCTTGATATCGAGCCAGGACACAAGAGATGGGACAAAGAGTACCCAGTATGCGGCTATAGTACACACTTCAACAACCTGCTTGCTGAACATTTCGACAGTATAATACAAAAATATGAACTTCCGATCGACGTGACAGCAGCTTCACAACTAGCACGCGCCTCGGGGTTGTATTGTTCTTAAAGGGAATTGTACTTCTGTTGCGGTTTCTTGACTGACGCAGCTTGCTTGGGTCCAATGCTAATATCACCCCAACAATAATGATTAACCATTTCAAATCAGATTGAATGGTTTTGAAATCAATAAATACATTTTTCTTCTACTAATGTATTAAAAATAAAAACCATTTACGAACGTCGTATATACTCCTGCCGTTGTTCGATAGCATTCAAAGATTTAAGTAAATTTGAAAATTTAAGTTAGCATAAGCACGGGATTAATTAAGTATTTTTCTGAATTACAATCAAAATGCGATGTTTTACTCGTTATAAAAGATATATATTATATATAAGATATAGTAGCCAAATACATAATTCGGTTAGGTTCAACATTCTTTTGCTTAATTATGTTAAGTTCAACCGGTTGTTGTTGCTTCGTAAGGTGGTGGTGGTGCAGGAAGACGGGGTAGCTTTCTTTGCTTTTTGTTTTTTCTATGGACTCTTTCGGCTGGAACCCGTCGAACTCGTTTGCGACTATCAACTTCGTCCTCTTCCGTTCCGCTCTCGTCTGAATCGGAGTCTGACTGTTGTCTTTGATTTTGATATAAAGTCTTCTCCCTATTTATCATTTCCACAGTGGCAATTTCGACGTTGTAGATATCATGTATTGCCTTTGTCCTCATTTTCACATAGAGCATCACGGCAATGTAATTGACCACCAAGTAGCCAGCCGCCAGTGCCAGAACTAGTGCGCAGATATTCCTAACGGACGTCACTATTTCTTTTTCATCAAATGTGACCCACTCTTTTACCGCAAGGGTAATGCTGGGTGTGATGATAACCCAGTAAAACAGAAAAACTAAAACATCAAGAATCTTCTTTTGTATCATGTTCACGATTTTCTGTTAGTGGTGTACGTGAATGTTCCACGGGCTTAGGACTCGAACTGAATTGATTATTATTTCATACATGCGTAAAGCACCCTTATGCGGAAGTTATTAAGCTTCGAGTTGTGGTGAATATATGAACATATTATAACTATAATATAAAAGTTCAATCTTTTCTGATTAGCCTTTAATTAACTGACTCAAATGATAAAGAGTGCTAATTTATAAAGTCTTGGTTCTTTACAAATCAGACTTATTTCAAAAAAAACTTTTTACTTTGTGAAAATAAATAACTTTTTACTTTGTACCCATATAAAGCTTTCGACCCTATGTATATACTTGCGAGAACTCACCATGTGTAGAATCAGTTCAAGGAATTTATTCAACCGGAGTGCAGCGATTTCCAAGCTTTTTGCTGAAGATGTTTGAGAAAAAATTCATAGAAATATTAGTGGTGATCGTTTACTGGTGCCAATTCACACCATACATATACAATAGATTAACTAAAGACAATTATCTATATTTGAATTTCGGCAAACTAAGAGCAACGATTTTGCCGGTGCTTATTTTCATTCTAGTAGATATATTGGTTTTCATTACATTCTATCGAATTGTGATGATTGTGCATAAGAAAATCGAAGATTTCGATAAAAACACACTGAAGAAAGCTAAGTTGCAGATAACACAAAATGCCAGACCACTCGACATTGAAAAACAGGCGATAATTCAAAGAGACTTTGATTTTCCCGATGGAACTATACGGAGAAAAACGCGATTCTAATCCCCATCAAATACATTGAAAACCTTTTTAAGTTACGACATTATTTTTATGCAAGCCAAATATAATGTATATAATAAATATGTTAATCTGTATGATTAAATTATCTATAATATTATTGATGAGTGTTTGATAAGTGAACATATGTGCTTTTTATGATATAACTACAACTTTGTAGGAATATATCTTTAAAGCATTCAGATTCGGATTCAGAATTAGGGAACTCAACTAATATTCCATTATAGTCTTTATTTAGTTTTCAAAAAATGACTTTTAGCCAATAACTTATGAGATCCCACTGTAATTTGGTGCTCCTATAACTTCGTGTCGATATATTGGCTTTGAAAACGTTAATATAGAGAAACCTTTTTGTCAAGCTTGAACTTTCTAACTCTTGCAAGAGCTCAAATCTGTATGTTCGCCATGTCCGGCGAAATCGACTCGGCTGTTGATATTTTTCAAGAATATATATACTTTTAATATACCATTTTTACGCAATCTAAATTAGGGAATCTTGATATTGAAAAACAGTTCATAATTTAAAGATATGATGGAGCGACATGATTCCAATCCCTCCGAACCTGTTGAATTCTTCATAGGTCACGACTTTTATTTATAAACAACATATTTATAATAAAAAAGAAAGTTGATATTCCATTTTTTACCCATTTTCAATGGGTAAATGGTATAAATATATACTCTGGAATTTAATGCTGACTGTTTAATAATGTACATACTACATATTGTATGACTGTAAGAAAGCTTTGTACAGCTTTTGGGTAAACTCCAATATTATGAGTGCTAAATGTTTATTTCACTCAGTATAAGCAATAACTCCAACCAGTACATATTAAATTCATCTCATAATATTCTTTTCATTAATATGTTGGAGAAGAAGTTTATAGAACTATTTGTAGTGATCCTGTACTGGTGTCAAATATCACCATATTTGTACGAAAAAAGTAGTAAACAAAACTGGGTCTATTTGGATTTTGGTGATCTAGAATCAACGATATGGACGGTTCTAATATTCGGACTTATTGACGTGTTGATGTTTGTAGTATTTTATCAATTAGTTATACATATGTATACAAAGGTGAACGCCTATGAAGAGAAATATTTCCGTAAAGCCAAAGAGAACATCAAAAAAGAGATCGAAAAACTTGATAAGGAAGTCAAAGCGAAAAGTCAAGAAAACAAGGATATGACGGATGGAAAGAAGAAGATTGCCCTGATTTAGATTTCATATCTTATTTGTACTTAAAACAATAAATACCAAATAACTGCAATAACATTTACAAGTCAATTTATGTACTCATGTTAGTCAACTATTGGATGTAAAAAGACTTTATTTTTAGTTTGTGGGAAAAGCTTCCTCTAACCACACTTTAAAGCTTTGAAGCTTTTACGACTTCTTGAGTCAGAACTCATTGCAAAAAATAAGAACAACCCTTTTACACTGAGATTGTTTACTTGAGTTTATTTTTGAATATCATTTGACCAGATAATACAATTTCAATATTGTAGATACTATGATAACAATAATCGAGCTTACAAATAGACAAATACATAATAAATAATAATAAATATGCCAACTTATTCAAGTCATATATTTGCTACATAAATAGACTCACTAATTGATCTCTTCCTGGTACAAGAAGAGCTGCTTTGTAAGAAACATTCGAAATATTCGATATACTTTTCCAATTTCAGAAGATCTTTGATCAGGCAAACGCGAATCACTTGAAAAACTCAAATCATTTGCGAAATTTGAAATCAATTAAAACTTTAGCAGCATTTAAAGGGCTTACATTATCTCGAAGCACTTGGAAATTTCCTAAAAATTTGTCTAATGTTTGATGATCGGATAAAACTCATCGATCGTTCGTTCTTTGGTCTGTTGCTAATGCTAATACTTGGATGCTAACTAATATCGTTGATCAGCTGCCCGCTCATCATGTCTTAGCCCCACCCGCTCTCAGCTGGTGCTGATGCTGTTGCGACGTGGTGCCCATGAGGACGTCCGGCGACATGATGACTCCATGGCTGAGCTTGCGCGCCAGGCCCGGTGTGCGCGGTGGCGTGGACGGCACAGGTGGAGCCGAGCGCAGACTGGGCGTCGGACTCGAGATGCCATTCGTGGCCAGTCTTTGCTGCTGTTCGCGCGGCAGCGTGGCGCTGTGCAGTGGACGCGTCTCGTGCTTGATGTGGATGCGAGCCAAGTCGCTCTCCACCAGCAGTGGATGACTAATAGTCCGTATCACTTTGGGTGTCGATTCCTTGGCACTTGTTGCTCCATCGACGGTGTCCAGATTTTCGGTTGAAACGGCTTGATAGTGCGATTTGTTGCTCAGCTGAGACTCGGGATCCTCCTGGGTCTTCTTCAGCTTGTGCCACATTTTCACATCGCAAACCTTCAGCTTCATGTAGATGAAGATGACGATGCGATAGAAGGTAACGTAGCCAGCGAGTAGGCAGAGCGCGAATGTCGCGTGGTCCGAAAACGATTGGAACGGTATATTGAGATCCCAGCGTATCCAGTTCTGGGTCTTGCAATATTGATAGATGGCCGGCGTTATGACCATCCAGTAGAACAAGAGCGTGAACAGTTCGATAATCCTTTTCTGAAACATTCTCGTCGTTTTTCCCGCGTTTGTATCGCGCGCCCGATAGACTACTTGGTCGTTGTGTTTTGCTGCAAGATTCGTGACTAAATGATGTGCACAGCGCGCATAACACTGCTATATAATAAGCGCAGCACAGCCGAGACATCGGCATCGGAATCGAAATTGACATCGGCATCGGCAAATCGGCGATCACTGCAGCCACACAGACAGACACAGACAAAGACACACACAGCGCGAGAGCTCAGCGAGCGACTAAAAAATAAAAGAGAAGAAAGAGACGCAAGACGCGAAAAGCGAGAAGCGAGAAGAGAGTCGAGAGACCCGCTACTCAAGACCTACGACTTGGGACTGACTCAAAGCGAAAACGCGCTATCTGTCCGTCAGCGTGTCCGTCTCTTTTGTCATTCCAAGCAGGGGGCAGCCGAGCTTCAGTAGCGTTTTATCGATATCAGAGTTTTGAATACGCGACTATATTATATACTTATATCTGCGTAGTATCTGCTATCGACATCAAATCCCAGGAATATCTGCATTAATTCTTGGAACTGGTTTACTGGCTTGTCTGCCTCAGCGTGACAGGTGGCAAATGCATTCGAAAACAGACTGAATGACAAATTGAGCCGTGTTTGGGGTTACAAAAACCGATCAACGACTCTAGAGGTTTCGCTGAGGCGAGGTTTGTTTTGAATTGCATTGAGTATCTCTATTAGTTCGGTTTTTTCAGCTCTAGGCTTCGCCTTCGTCTTTGCCTTCGCTCTTTTTGTTTGTACGAGCGAAATTTTTGAAATTGAACGCAGATTTTTGAAATTGTATGATGATGATGATGATTCACGCGTGTTTAAATAATTTATTATGTGATTAAGGCACCTGTAGTAACTTGCGTTTATTATAAAATGCTTTTGGCATGATTTCTCGCAGGTGTTTGGACAAAGACGGGGAAGACCTAAATAAAGAAGGGTGCGGCAAGAAGAAGGAGCCAGAGATCGTTCAGATAGTTGCGAGATATGATGAATTGGGCGAATTACAACACTTCCTCTTGCCGTCGCCGTGGAGACATCAGAAGAAATTTACTTCTTTTTCGCAGATCATCTAGGTTTCTGCGTCATTAACAGGTGTGGAAGAAGAGCTTAGATATTTATTTTGGCACAGTTTCATCATATGATGTAGCAGTCACACTGTAATTCAAACTAGTATCTCTCTCTCTCTCTCTTTCTATTTCGCTTTCTTTCATTCTCTATCTCTATCTTTCTCTCTCTCCCTCTTCTGCTGTCAGTCTATTTTTAGCACTTACTTTGTAGATCCTCGGGGCCTTGTAGCTTTGAGTTAGTCTCGTCGAGTTGTTAGCTGCGAGCTGAGTGCGAGCTCCATCGAACTGGCTCAATAACATGAGCCGCTTCGAATTAGCATTATAATGAGCCGCGAGGTAGCTCACCTGGGCACGAGCCACTCGCTAATTGGCCTGGGTTAGCGCATATTTATAGTGGGGCCAACTAATGGAGGCTTGCTTAGGCTTGATCATGACTTACCCTACACCTGCCCTACTTCCAGTTCCAGTTTAAGTTCCACTTCGAATTCTTTATGAATGAACGGCAACTCGTTCAGCGTATAATGTGTTCTCTAATCATGTGCACTCAGAAATTCACATAACTCAGCAATTCGTAGTATCTGCTCTATCTATTACTATCTCCGTATCTTGCGATCTCTCTCTCTCTGTCTCTTAATTTATAAATATATTTATCAATATACTATACAAGTATTTTGAAAGAATTCTCTTAGCTATATTCGTACTTGACATGCATCTACAGTATCTTAACTAATTATCACCTGAAAGCCATACATTAGTCATTATTATCATGTACTACAACTATTCTCATATGTATATCTAGCTAGTAAAAATTTTGTTATCTTCTTTGTCTTGTCGTTATTTCGTCTTGAGTTCTCTCGTTATTCGATTTTTTTTGCGCACTTTTAGAGCTTTCTTTGGCCCGTCATAAGTCGGAGAGTTCTCAGTTCTATTTAATAAGCGAAATAAATATATATTTTCCATTATGTTTTTTTGTGAAGGCAAAATGAAATACAACAAAACTTCCCACTGCGCTTTGACAAAACAAAAAATTTTATACATATATATATATGTATAGTTTTCTTAAGTAAAAACAACAAGAAAATGTCATTGAAAACTGAAGCTTGTATGTATACTTAAAGCATAAAAAACCAGTTGCAAACCAATTAAATTTTAGTCAAAACAACAAATGAAAATTTTTATATATATTTCAATTATTACTCCTGATTTTCAAACATGTACAAAAATTATTATGTACATATTTTTTGTGTTATTTCTTTATATTTTTCTTTTGTCCTCATGAAGACCACGAAACCCAAAAACAACTCAGAAGCCAACGGAATGAATGCATTTCTAGAGCAATGCTGCAACTGTGGCTTGAGCTTAGCGTTTACACCTGACGAATCCAGTTGTATGCACCTACTTTATCCAATTTACCATATATACTAACTCTTGTATATAAGAAACACAACCAAAAACTTTTCCCTAAGAGTGTTTGCTGCACTGTTGAAATTCGTTTGATTTGTTGCACCTCTTTTTGAAACCCTTTGCGCCTATATCGATCAGCAAGCTGACATCTTTGTACCCGAGATCGAGGCATATGCGCTTCTTGAAGCTTGAGAATCCCTGCTGCTAGAGACTTTAAGCTAAGAGATCGACGCCAGAATGCAAGCTTTGTGTAGCATCCCAAAGAGTTGTGGTCCGCTAGCTATTGTACCATAATATTTGTCTGTGTTCTATGTTGTGGTATATATTTTTCGAAAATAACATATGTAATTTTTACTTACTTTACTTTTTAATTTTATTTTTAATTTTCGGAAAATTGGCTACAATTAACTGCACCTAATTCGATTTTTCGATTAGAACCTAAGCGATACAACAGCTGAAACAAAAAGAACAACAACTACAACTACAACAATACATACAACAACTACAAGAACAATGCTCAACTCTACACTCAACTGTAAATTTATACAAATTGCAATAATAAACTTTTCTTCTTCTTCTTTTCACATTTTTCTCAACCAAATGCTTACCATTCAACATATAACTCAAAAAAATTAAAAACAAAAACCAAATACCAAATCTTTTTACACACCTCTAAACTCTGAACATTACCGTTAACCGCTAACCGTAACCGCTAACCGCTAACCGTATCCGTAACCGTACCACACGTCCATCGTTCTTCCTTCACTTCAGGGTAATGCGGCGAATTCATCGGAAACATCAATGGCCACACAGCCGGGCGGCTCGGTGACATCCCGAGCGGCCAGCGAGACCCGTTCGGGTCCGGCCGGCTCGAGCCAAGCGGGCGCTACAGGTAATAGCAGTGGTGGGACCGCTGGTAGTACACAGACCGGTGCAAAATTCCGTCATGGCCTATTACAGCTAATGATACACACGATAGATCCACTACACGATGGTAAGTTCGTTGAGTTGTCACAGTGTGTTTTGCACAAGTCAAGTCAAAAAAGTGAACTATCAAAAAAGAAAATAACTGTTCCCTCCCCATTCCTACCCGATGAATAACCATGCTTAAAGTCCTCCAAGAGTTTGCTTATCCAATCCTAGCAATTATCCTTTTCCAACTCCAAACGCAAAACAAAAGCAAAATAAAACATAATACGATCTACTTACTATACTATACAAAAAGCAAAATTAAAAAAAAAAGAAAGTACGGCATGCCGATACTTGAATACCCTTGTTTTTTATTTTCTTTCAATTATTTTCTGAGATGTTACCATTTATGAATCTCTTGATAAAACTCTTTTTATGTCCGAATATTTTTACTATAAATCATAAAAAAACAGCTTATAAATTTGTTAAATATCTGTCAATATCTGCAGAGTTTATTCTCAAGTTACTACCAAATTTTTAAAAGCCAAAAAATAAATAAGAGTCAATGTTTGTCCGAATATTTTTACTATCAATCTTATTTATCTAAATCTATTAAATATCTGTAAATGTCACAAGCATTATATAATTTCAACACTACATCGAAAGAATACCCAAATGTTCTGAGTTCCGAAATCGCTCAATACCCCGAAAATACTTAGGATGAATAAATTTTCTCATGTCTTTTGTTTATCATGCAAGGGTATTCAAAATACATATCAATATTCCTTATATCTATCTATAAAATTTACGTTTCGTTTCTAAAGTCTGTGTATATTCTGTGTTTCTTCCAATTGGATGTTTGACTTGTTAGCAAGAAAAGTTGCTTACTCTTTACTACTTAAACTTACTTAAACCTACGCTTATACTATATCATTTTATTTGTTCGTTGCTTTGTTGCCGCCATTCTTTCGTTCGATATCCCACTTACTCTCTGTCTGCCCTGCCTCTTTCTCTCTTTGTCCCCACTCGTTTGTTTGTTTGTTTGTTTATTTAGTTGGCCCTTTTTTAATGCCCGACCTTGAGGCCACTTATCTAATTACCAGGGCCAGCAAGACCAGACTGAGCGTCGTCTCGTCGACTCCACGCTTTGCAGGCAATTCCCATTTCCCCGTTTCGCTTTTGCCATTTTGCCGGAGTCCAGTTAACGGTTACCAGTCCTTGTCACAATGTTTGGTTAGGTCGAACCCTAACCCCCGGCGCTCTACTGCCATTTCGGGGTACGTAGACGCCGGCCCGTCTTTCTATCAGAGCACCGGACGTGCTCGCATTGATTTATTATGTATTAGGCACAGAGCTGACTGAGTATGATTAGCCAGAGCCGTGGCCAGCCATAGCTCTGGGTAGGCTGGGGTCTGGGTATTAATATGTATGGGCTGGCAGGCAGGCCGTAGCGTTGCCACGGCAATGGCCCACAGACCAAGACAAAGCTGAACTGAAACTGAAACCGAAACTAAAACAAAAACTAAAACAAAAACTTAAACTCAAACTGAATCAAATGAAACCAGACGGGGCCAAGTCGACATTGGGGCGTTTATCAAGGTTTACGAGTGCAAAGTGTTAGAATTCTTTTAATTTCTCTTGCGCTTTTAATTGCCAGCGGGCAATTGGAGTAGAGAAGCATATAAAAACCGAACTTTGGCAAAAGAATCGTAAAGTTAACCTTTTCGTTGTTGCTGTGTTCAAGTTGCCAGTGAAATGCTTAAAGACTTTCAGGCGCAAATTTAATGTAGGACAATGTAGCTGAAAGTTCTAAGTTAACTACGATACGATGGAGACGAATTTAAAGTTGACCCTTGACGGGAAGCTTAGGTAGAACGTCAAGCTAAGCTTGTTCGTAACTGGGCGATATTGTACTTTGTTCTGTAAATCCACCTAAGCAGTGTTTTTATTTTCTTGCTACAATTTTTATTTAATTACCCGCTTTGGCATTTTTTTTTGTTGAGGCTTGCTACTGCTTCTGCTTATTAAAGAGCATTTTGGGTTTCTATATGTTTAATTGCAATTGAAGTTATACTTTGCGTTAAATGAAAATAAAACAAAAACAAAAACAAAAACAGAACAAAAACCAAGTAACGAAAATATTTTATGTTGTTCAATGTCAGTTTGGAGTTACATTTATATACAATATACATATGCGTTATATATCAAACAAACAGCCAACTACCACCTAGCATACTACTTATATATATGTATGTGCCATATATTATACCTTGGTTATACAACATACTCGTATATAGCGCAGTCATTCATAGAGTGCTGTGCGCAGCTTAGTGGCATTCAATACGATTAGTTATGAGTACACACACGCTTCCATATCTACAAAGTTACTGTATGAATATTCGTATCTATATCTGTATCTGTATCTGTATCTCTAAGATTCATTTTGTTGCTATCGTTCGATTGCTTCGCTCGTGGATTTCGTTTGTCTCTTTTGTTTGTGGCGCGTGTCAGTATGAAAATAGTTAAATACTTAATACTGTACATATCTTACAAAAGGCATATATAGTCTCTGAATACATATAGTATACCAGCACACACGAGTGCGCCCGACGTTGTATGTGTTAATTGTAATTACTTAGCAACTAGTACAATTGGCTTTAAAAATGCTGTTCGAAATTGGCCTAGGCTATACGAGTACGAGACGAGATTCTGAATTGTACTTAATAGCTGCAAGTTATTAGCGAGGTGCTGCATGTATCAAGTTGACGTTGACTAGTCGAGCGGGTTGTCTCTCTCTCTCTCAATCTATCTATTTGTTTCTTTATTTCTTCTCGCTTAGGTCTGAGCGTTTCTATATACACATATTTATTAATATACCTGTAACCTATCGTTGGAATGTTCAATGTACTGCCAATGTTTACATATGTTTGCTGAATGGGATGAGTTAATTGGCGGAGCATTGAAATGCCTGACCGGCCTTATAAACGCTGCATTTGCCGTTATCGACTTTAATATCAGCAGCTATAAGTGCTATAACTGAAATTTCACATTTAGAAGGACAAGAATTTGGCAAGGTTTCGGCATTTCAATGTTCCGCCAGTAGTTGCAATACATAAGAACAAAGAGTTCGTCTAGTTCTTAGGCAAAAATCGACTTCTTAATGATCAACTAAGTATCTACCCTATATAAAGAATATTTAACTGTAAGCTACGTCTGCCATACAACTAAGTATTGTTAGCAAGTAATCTATAATTCAATATGAACACATATGTATATGTATATACGCAATGCTAGTGCCACATGTGGGGTCCAAAAGTAGTCAGTCAGTTGACGCCCGAGACGTACCACTTCATGCCACATTGATAACAACAATTAAATGACAACAAAAATATATTATACAAAATATGAAAAACTACAAAAATACCCGTCCGATCTCCCTCTTGAAACGAAAAACTGAACTCGCATTTGCCTGAATCCAAAATTCGAAATTAACTAAACTCAATTAAAATCAAATCAGCTCCAACCCAGCTCCTAGTGCAAAACACAAGTTCGCTGTCACACTCAAAAAAAAAAAAAAAAAAAAAAAAAACAAAAAAATTAAAAAACAATTTAGACAAATATCCATGAGACTCTGACACGGTAAATATTAGTAGTGTACTAGACTAGTTATTATATCTACTTAGTCCTAGCCGTAGTACTAGCAAAGCCCCGCCCGAGCTTACTCCCCCACCCCTCGAAAACAGAACAAACACTCATGTGCGCCCCCAACTATGCTTCAGTTCTCGTCTGTCTACCTCCTCATCCGCTCTCGTCTATGCCTCTAGTGCCTAGTCTAGTCTCTAACCTTCTCAAGCTAATACTCGTGCTACTACTACTACAACTATTACAACTACTACTGCTAATACTACCACTACTACTACTACTATACTATGATTTCCAATCTCCAAAATGCTATTTCGCAACTGACATCAACATTTTGTATAAAATATTTTCAAAATACTCGTCTAAACTTACCCACAGGGCATTTAGCTGGTATAATTTGCTTGTAAATTAACAAAGTCAATAAGAGCTAAAACTTAAATTGAATTAAAAAAAAAAAGAAATATACAAAAAGAAATCCAAATATATTTAACTGGGTTAATTCGTTTTCTTCTCATTTTTAATCGATGCAATTTTATTCTTTCTTTCTTCTTCTTTTTTTCGTTTATGTTTTCAAAAATAATAAACACTTGGATTTTGCGTTCAAACTCAATTCGTTGTGTGCAAAAATGAAACTGAAAAACACCAACAACAACTACAACTACAACTACAACTACTTCAAAAACACCGCCTACTTGTCCACTCTACTCTACTTCAACATCTACAACTACAACTACAACCACACAAACACACCCAAACGCCACACACACACACACTCTGTGTATGAAATGAAAACACTGCATTTTTATCGAACACCCCCAAAAACCACACACAATTACAATGACAAAGATGATGTTCCAGGCAAAGTGGACGAGAAGGCAACCCAGCTGCATGCCATTGCCTCGCTGAAAGTGTTGCTGGATGCGACGAAGCCGCAACGGGGTGGCGCCACCACCTCGGCGGCCAACCACGTCAAGATCAACCTCAAGGAGACGACCTTGGCCGATCGTCCCAACGGCAACATCGACACGACGCTCGACTCGGTAAGTTGTGCCCTTGTGCCGATTTGATTGCTGTTCGCCATATGCCATATAATGTTATCTCGAAATACTATATATTCGTAAATCTATATGCTATTTCAGTTCGATGATCAAAAATATGCTAATGAAATAATGCTCATCATTTCTAGGCATGATTTGTGTTCATTTCCTTAAGTGGTTTCCTTACCGTAATTCCTTTTATTTCCGTTTCTCTCGTTTCTCGATCAATCCAATCTAACTATGTTTGTCACACATAGTGCGCTGCATTCTTCATACAATAAATCGCAGACGAATGAACCGTCTTATTGCCGTAAATTGTTACATAAGTGTACTGTATTATTCTTTTCCCTAGCCCCTTATAGTTTTTTTTTTTTTTTTTTTTTTTTTGTTCCTGTTGCCGTTTAGAGAACTTGGTTCAAGCGCGTTACGAAAAACGTTTTTAGATTGTTCCCAAATTTTTTAGCTATTGGCATGTTTCCTCCACATTGCTGGTTGATTTATTGATAGATTGGTATACCAATTAATTGGTTGATTGATTGATGCGTTTGGACTGAATCTAAACAACTCGTAACACCTATTTTCAACACGTATGTTTTCAATGTTACCCTCGAGAATTTCTGTGTGTTCCTTTATGTGTTCTCATCATTTTTTTACGGTTTCAAAACTCAACTGCAAATGTGTGTAGAAAGTTGAGGAACTTCTCAAAATAAGAATTTAAAAAGAAAATGAAAGGAAAATCAGCTACAAATGCGGTCTGTGTGTTTATGCAACGTTTCTGTGTGACTTTTTCAATTTCTTTCTTTTTTGTGTTTACTTTTTTACTAAAACAAACAGAACTTTTATGAAAATAACTTTCCATACAACTTTCCACCCCACAAAAATGAACTCGACACTCACTCCTTGAATTGATCTCGCTTTTCCTTTGTTGTGTATGTTTACTTATTACCGTAACTGTAATACTCTATCGCGTGCCACGCCTACCATTCCATTCATCTCTCTGTCTCTCTCGATCTCTCTGTCTGTCTGTGTGTGTGTGTGTCCACGTGTGTGTGTATGTGCCTTGCTCCCACTACCCCACCCCTCCCCCACCACAGCAAACACAACAACAACAACAACAACAATATAAAGAGCTAATTCGGAATTGCGAAATTTGCATAGAACGAAAACATTTGCTTTGTATCTTGAAGGAATGATGACTACTCGCATTTAATAATACCCTATGCTAGATACATATTATCACAATCATCGTACTACTCGCCTATTAAGTCATACTCGTGTTATGTTTTTCCGTTTCGCTTTGTCTCTTCATTTTCGTTTTCGTTTTCATTTCCATTTCCATTTCCATTCATCTTTTTGCCGTCGCCCGATGAAGTCATTTGCAAACTGCAATCGTAGCCGCCACGCGCCGCGCCGTTCAGCCTCTGCTACGCTGTGCAATCGCCAAACCAAACCCATCACGCCCATTACGCCCACTCACCACACCCAGCACACCCAGTACACCCAGTACACCTCATCTCAGCTCGCAGCCCGCAGCCCGCAGCTCTCAGCTCTCTGTGTGTGTAACGTAAAACTTGTTATTGTTGACATTTCCTATGCATAGGCGTAAGCACCCGACGCAGCAGCTGCTCATTTGTTGTTTGTGCTTTTCAGTTTTCAGTCTTCAGTTTTCTGTTTTGTTTTGATATGATTTGTGGAAAAGATGACAAAGCAAAATAGATGAAAAAACCAAACTCAAGCCAGTCCATTCGATTTGAATTCGACACACAATCGACAATCGACACTGAGGCAAACGCACACGTAGTACGTGTTTACTTCCGATTCGGGCCTGAGTCACGGTATTATCTGAATTCGAAAACGATTCAAAACCGAGCGAGGAAAATTCCAAAATCAAAAACCAGAGTAACATCAGCTCCCAGTCTGCTCTACAAAATTCCCACACTCAACAACTGTAACTGTGTTCGATTCCCGTTCTATGTGTTTGTTATGTACTCACCCGAACAAGAAATTCCCACACAACAACGATCTGTATCCCCCAGCTCTATCTGTCTATCTCTCTCTATCTGTATATCTGTCTCTCTCTCTCTCTCTCTATCTGAAGTATGATTTCTTAGTCAAGTTTTATTTCGATATTTGAAACGAAAATCTCTTGAGCAAAATGCCGCAAATGTGTACAATAAATATTTAATCTACTTAAGAACAATGCAAAAATATCAATCTTAACTTAAATTCAATTCTTATCAAAAGCCATCTTTAAGTGGTCGACGTCCTAGCTGGATTGAGCAGAGGGTCAAAATTCAGACACGCAAATTTAGCATCAAAGTTAGTTTCATAAACAATTTTTATTGCTCTCTATCTCTCTCTGTCTCTCTCTCTCTCTCTTTCTATCTCTCTCGCTCTCTCTCTATCTTTTCCTGTCTATATATTGCATACAAATTTTATTATTATCATTTATTTACTATTGAGAATATCGTTAAAATACCTGTATCTTTGCTGTGTACTGCGGGCAGCGTCAGCCCCAACAACAGCATTCAAGCTGCTTCTGACGCTGCTCCGACGCTGCAGCTACGCGCGTTTAACCCGACGACGCTCCTGTGCGGTGGAATGCGAAGGCGATGGCAATGGTAATGGTAGGGCACAGAGGTGTCCCCCCGTTTAGAAATGGGTTTTACGGCATGGAAAATGCCAAATGTCTGAAAGATGAGGCAATCGGCTTTGAAAATTTGCATTGCATTTATTTGAGTTATGCAACTATTGTAGTATTCATGTCCATAGCCAGCAATTTACTGGATGGAGGTCTGAGAGAACTGGGGGTCTGTTTGACATAGTTTGCCTATTGAAATCATGTTCCAGTATTGTTCGAAAGAAAGTGAGAATATACCCCCCTACTGTATATGCTGTAAAGATTTTATAAAGCAAGCTTTATATAATGGTTTTTTCCATAGAGTAATAGATGCAGCTATAATCTCTAAAATAATCAGGCTACTTTAAATGTTATGCAATATTTATATTCAATGCCGTGAAAGTGAAAACGAGAGTATTTTTATGCTCGCTCATAAATTTCATTTTATAGTATAACAAACTTTTCGAAGGAAAATTAAAATTAGTTTTTAAAAATAGTTTTAATAAATAGTTCGTGGGAAATTATTACAATGTAATAAATTGAGCTATAGTTTATATAATAATAATGTCAACATAAATAAATATTGAAGTGAAAACGAGCTTTGATAACTATATTTTTTTTCGTGTCAATCTGTAGAGAAGATTTTGATGATAGTCGACATCTCGGCTTCTTAGTAACTTATCGCTGGGTTATCTTAGCTAAGAAATGCAATACAAATTCCATGAAACTTATGCAGCATGTCGACGGTCATAGTTTCAGCACATTCCAATAGTTTCGAAAAAAAACAATGACTTCTATGAGTCATTGGTAAAAATACGTAATTTAATATTCGGTCAGCTTTCAGTTTTGGACTGACGTCAATGCGATATATGTATGTATTATTATTATTAGGAGACACCCGCACAGGAGCGTAATATAAAACCGCAGCTGGCACTAGCAAGGAAATAGAATATGTACAGAACATGTACTTTGCTCTTTGCAATTCTATAAAAACCGTAGAGAGTACTTACTCGCATTGCTTTAGTGCCGCTTCCCAAAAATGTAATACACATTCTAGCGACGTAGACCTATCGACTCACCCGAGTATCAAGCAACTTTTTAACATATTTTACTTTCTATTTTCGCAACACTCACGATCGAATTTGGTGTATGTGTGTGTGCATATGTAGCCTGCCTGCAAGCACAGAATCAAAATTATGTAATACTCAGAGCATGCCTAAGACTAAGAAGCTGATCTGAAACTGTCTCTACCTCTCTGCACGTTACAAAACTCTCGCATAGCACCCTCAGTAAATGTTCTCTCTTAACTGTAGAAAGTAAGTGCATAATTGTTTCGGTGTTTCCTTTCCGTTATGTTGTAAACTACTCGATACTCGACACTCTCTCTTTACTCTGGTCACACTGTACTCGTACTGCTCGCACCAACAACTAGAGCTCTAACACGCCAGTCCGTGAGTGCGCCTCCGCGAAGTCTGCTTCAAACCCGAACAGAACTCTTGATATCCGATATTATATCCGATATATATCATGGTAGCTCAAACGAGAAAACATTTCATACAACGTTCATAGACTCATCAGACATACTCTTTTACATGTTTTATAAAGCAATATATATATATATATATATATACAAATACGCAAATCTATATGCATATATATATATATATATATATATATTTACATATATATAACGATATTATACATTTCTTATAACCTAAGTTAACATCTACTGTATAAACGAACAAGAGCCCAAATCCAAAACAGAAAAAGCACTGCACAGTTTTTGCCCTTAATGTGATATATAATACATATTACGTATACGTATGCTATGCTCATTCACAAACTAAGGCGCCCGAAATCGAGGACGAGCCGGAGCCCCTCAGCATGGCCTGGCCGGATACGGCGCGCAAGCGACTCACCTACGTCCTGGTCGCCCCCCTGCTGGTGCCCATGTGGCTGACGCTGCCCGACACGCGCACTCCGCGCGGCAAGCGCTTCTTTCCGGTCACCTTTATAGGCTCCATTGTGTGGATAGCTGCCTTCTCCTATCTGATGGTCTGGTGGGCCAACGTAGCCGGTGACACAGCCCGCATACCACCCGAGGTACGTCCGAAATCGGTCACTATGTTGAGGTCTCCTGGGGAGAAGGTTACTCACCATAAATAATAAATATATCATATTATATAAAAAATGTATTATAAATTAAATTAAACATGCATATATAATATATATACAATTTTATATTAGTTTATATGGTATAATATTTTATCAAACATAAATAATAAAATAATAAATATAAATACAATTTCTAAAATAGAATACAGAAGTATAAATTATATAATATTATATATACGAGTATATAATTAAATATATATATATATGGTACAATATAACATTTATGCTATGTATAAATATAATATAAATCGTTTAATATAAATACATATACATAAAATGTATAAGCTAAATTTTGAATAACCTTATGACGCAACTCTCGAAACTCTTCGTAGGTCATGGGTCTTACCTTCCTGGCGGCAGGCACATCCATTCCGGATTTGATTACCTCGGTGATTGTGGCACGCAAGGGCTTCGGCGACATGGCAGTTTCCAGTTCCGTGGGCAGCAACATCTTCGACGTGACCGTGGGGTAAGTTAAGTGCCACAACACATGACACTCGGTGCACTCGGTGCACTCGGTGCACCCTGTGGAAGTTGCATGCTCGAGCATCGAACCGAAAACTAATGCTAACATTGATGTGATTACGCAGCTTGCCGATACCCTGGCTGCTCTACGGGATCATCTACGATGCGCCAGTCGAAGTGAACTCGGTGGGCATGGTCTGTTCCATTACCATTTTGTTTATGATGCTCGTATTTGTGGTGCTGTCAATTGCCTGCTTCCGTTGGCGCATGAACAAGGGTCTGGGCTTTACCATGTTTCTGTTGTACTTTGTCTTTGTTGCTGTGTCGCTGATGTTCGAATATGATTTGATCACTTGCCCGGTGTAAAGGCGTACAGCAGAAAGACAAAGGTTAATACACCAATAGCCGAGTATAGCAAAAGAAAAGAAAAAGTAAAAAAAAAACACACATGCATTCACAATGCTGTGAAATGCGAACGAAACAAAGGAGAAAGCGCAAACCAATTAGCTAAATTTATATACGAACAAATTGATGAATAACAAATGAATATAGAGAGCAACAAAACCAATGGACTAAGCTAACTAATCGAATTGTTAAGCAAATGCATAAATCACAATACGAAACACGAGCAGAGGAAACGCGTACGGTTTCCAGACGAGTTAGTTAGTGCTACGTACAGCGTTTTTCCTTTTACGATTAATTAAAATACGAGAACAAAAACAATGAAGACATTTACTTTAAATGTTTAGCCGCAGCTTCTTAAGCAAGAAAAGTGAAAACTGAAAACCGAAAACCGTACACATTGCAAACACTATGGCAACCTATTGAAAACCAAACACAAGTCTCTATCTTTCTCTACTCGAACTATGAACCTTACTATCTTATGCATTGACTACCTACTTACTAATTAGACAAGCAAACGCGAGGGCAGACTTTAAAAAGGCTTCCCAACCAATTACTTTACCTTACTGTCTTGGGTCTCTTTCAACAATTATTACGAGTACTTGGAACCTAAGTCTATTGCGGAACGAGCACGTTTAACTATGTATTATCTATTGCGAGAGCTAGTTTGGTCCAGTCGTTTTCGAATGCTGAGCAACTCTGAGCACTCGACGCTCTCAAGTCATTTTTATTTCGCCTGCTCTACTAAATTGTTGCAGCAAAAACTCCTGTCGAAAAGCTTTACGCCAGAGCCTAAATCAGTATAGTTTTACGAAAAGTACACGAAATCCCTATATACTATATATAGATCGAAACTTATATATGAAACGCACACACAAACACACAAACACATTTGCATTGCATATATATACTTACTTATACCTATATTGACCTATATTGATTAAGTAATAATTTGCGTAAACCACGAAAAAACCAAATGATAACTTTCAAGTAAGCTACAAAACCAAAACTATACTCAAAATACCATAAAATACCTTGAAAACAAAAAAGAATTGAATTTGAAAAATACTAGGAATACTTTATAAGCGTTTTGCTAAGCATTTGCCGGACATAATAATAATTTAAAAACGACTCGCTCGATCGAACCTTTACTCCCCACTTACTACCATTACATTGTATTATTATGATTACATTATGATTACGATTATCGTTATACCTTATGATTCTTGTTGGCGTGTAAAAGGTGCAGTTATTATTAACTTTGAATCTAAATTTACATATAAACAGCGTTTATGATAGACTAAAGAACTCGAGTAAATCCCAAATACCAAATACCAATTACCAAAAAAACAAAAACCAAAAACCAAATGGATAATTTCATATACTTTTCGCTTAATGAAACCTCTAAGAATATATATAAGCATATAAGCATATTTATATATATAGCACATATGAAAATGATATTTAAACAAGCAAAAAACTAAACAAAACAAAACTTGCTCTTCATTTAGAAGTACGTAACATTTTTCTAAACTAAACTAAACTAAACTAAACTTAACTAAACCTAAAACTTTAAACGAAACTTGAACCGCAAATCATAAACTGGTAGAAGTGACCGCAAGCGATGAAACTTGGCAAAATGCATCACACATATACATAATTATATACAGTATATAACACATATATATTTTATATATAGAAACGACAAAGATTGTAAAACAAATCGTATATATATGTATCTAAGGATATTTCCAGAAACGTTTGCAAACGGCTCGAAGATCGCAAATCGCAAATCGAAGTTGAGAAAGCACGACAGTAGCGAATTCAAACTTGAAGAATTACTAAAGAAAATAATACTCAAGAAACAAAAGAAAGACACACGGATACAGACACACCCACACAGTCGACGAGACACACAGAAACAGAACAGAAAGCAATAATTTTTACAACAAATCTAGAGACGAATACATTTAACGACAACTAGGGCAGTGACATAACCTTATGTTCATATATATATTACTATATACTACATACAGCAGCACACGACTCAAAGCTGTATTTAAAAGCACGGCCAATTCGCAGCAGGAGACGCCAAGAGTCATAGCCCCAGCATAGTTGAAGTCATCAGATAAACTCGAAATCAAGTCTTATATAGTATATTCCGGCAGACACACATAAGGAAAATACCCTTTCTCGTTTATTTATGAGAAGAGAAGGGTGTTGAAGGTATACTCCTACACCCCATGGGTGTATGCAGTGCATGCGAAGTGCACTCATTATTTATATACGATCAGAATAACGAGATAAAACTACGAAAACAACAACAGCTACAACTGCAGAAGAGAACAGAAAACACCAAGTAATAGAATCCAATTTCAGAACAACTAGAAAGCCCCAATACCACACTGTATATTTATACAAACAAGCATGCATTAATTAAGTCACGCTAACTACCGTGTCAGGCAAACGCTCCATAAACCTTCCGCAGCGACAACAGCACTTAAGCAACACAAAAACAGAGACCCATCTCTGGTAAACTTATGGTAACACATATGGCCAAATCGGGAACATGCAGAAAGCCATTAGAGCCAACAAGCGAAACTGAGAGAAAACCCAATTCAACTTATTTGAATCCTCTTTCCTTCCGTTCCAATGAATAACAGATCTACAAAATCTCAAACTGAGTGGGGAAGCTCCATAGGTCAATGCTAAAACATGAGTTTCGTAAAGTAGAAATGACGTGGAAATAAATGTTCCGACTTAAGAAATCTTGTTGAAGCAAGTATTCCAAATTTACTTATCTTTAAAAGTTCAAAGTTTTACTACTAAAATCTTGACACGTTCTGACTTCTTCTGACTTCTCCTGACTTCTCTCACTCTTTCCGTTCCCCTTTTTGGACGAAACTCAGTTGCTCTCCCGACTCGCCGAGGTTCAGCCCTATATATAGCACTGACCACATAGAACTCTTGCTCTCCGAGGCTTTTCAACTCGCTGGCACTGACCCGCACTTAGCAGATGAAGAAGCAGAAAACTGGCTTTGACAGAGATTACTTCCAGTACTAAAGGCGAATTAAAATTAAACATAAACTTTTATACAAGCTGTATATCTAAACAATAATCTTCCAATTAACTTTAAAAACAAAACAAAACAAATGCATACGAAGACATACTTACATAGATAATATATATACAAGCATTAAATATAAATTATACATACATACTAAACGGAAACTAAACTTACTCACTTACTTATTTAGGCAACACGACACCGAGCACACTCTCGCACACACACATTCACAGCTACATACATACTTACACTCACTCACTCACTCAAAACATATCGCGCCCAATATGCTATAAATGAAGTACTACGAGAGAGTACAAACCTTATATGCAACGGAATAGTTCCGGGAATAGGAATCAAGTAACTTATGAAAATTATCAAACTGTTGATCCACTTCTAGTGTTGGTGAACGAGCATACTCAATTGTTTTCAAGCACTTCCTTCTAGATATTGCCCCTGTTCCCCTAGAAATCAACGTAGGGGCTGAACAAACCTCTGTTGACATCTACAATAGTAAATCAAAAGATACTGACAACTATCATACAGATCAGCTTCATGTGTGCATCCATCGATCATCAGACCCCATCCACTTCAGGGAGACTCGATTCCAGGGTTCTCCCAAAGCTCAGTCTCTGTCTCAGTCTCAATTTCCTTATCCTAACTCGAGAAACGCACACTCACTCACACACACACACCCACACACACGACAAGTGGTCGCAGAAGTCTCGCTTTAAAGCAAATTATATAAGATTATATATATATACAAGATTATATATATACTTTATATATATATGAGAAATTGTTATGGTTATAGATTTTTAACAAGTTGAATAATTGCGTAAAAATGAAAACAAAAACATATATCAAAGGAAAAAGCAAAAATAAACGAAAAAAATTGTTGAGAAATTAGTGAAAATGTTCATAACATGCGAATTAAAACGAAAAGCGTGAAGAGCGTTACAGAGCAAGAAGTAATAATATTAATAATAACAGCAGATAAACAACAAATACAATATATACTTTATGAAATATTTAACTTACAAATAAAGTCATTGTTTGAAATTAAAGTAAACAAAAAACAACTGAAAACAAAAAACAAAAAAAAAAACAAAAACACGCATTGAACTGTGTCTGCTAATTTTATTCCCGACCAAAATTCGATGAGTTACAGTCCCGAGAGCCGTAAGTATGATCCAACTATATTCTTTTCGATGTCCTCTATTATTTCAACAATTTGCATAACTATTTGAACGATTGGCAAGTAGATACTACCCAACACTATAGATGATCCTAAATGAAATTAGCAAACACAACTGTACCCACAACTCATCTGCACCGACCACTCGCAGACAATTTCTGGGCGCTACGAAACTACCAAGTCTTCTTGGATTCAAACGAAAAGAAACGAAACGAAGTAAACGAACACCAAAAACGATCACATAATCATTGATTTCAGCTTTAAAGAACGAATACAGTTATCATAGTGAAATATACTAATATACGAGTAAATTGATTTTTATATACATATAAACTATTGCGTATGTACCCACAGAAGAGAACTTCTTTGTTTATTAATCAGTTTTTTAAATACGTAACGCAGTATATGCAATACTTATGGTATATTCGAGAATTGTACTTATATATATACACATATACATATATACATAATTATATATATATATATAAACGTTTCAAGTTGCGTCCGTTGTATGTTAAAAAATACTACAAGCAAAACACAAATGCCGAAAACACGAAACAATAACATTGCAGAGAGGACGTCGGGCAACTGTGCGTTGCATAGCAGCCAGCTTTCCATCAGTGCAACGCAACACAACGATCACATAGCTGTCAGTTGTCGTCTCGAACTTTACTTTGTGTAACCATAACGATAACGATAACGATCACGATAATGATAACGATAAACCGAAAAAGAGTATCCAGTAAATAAAAAGTAATAGTTAACATATTGGTAGACTAATTTAAAGTTTTTTATAGCGTTTTCAAATTTGTAAGTATATAACAACAACAAGAACAAGATCAAGAGCAATGCGTTTATTATTTTTAATAGGCAGGCAGACAACAGAGCAATTACCGATACTTGCAGTTTAGTAATCGAAATCGAAATCGAAGTCGAAATTGAAATCGAAATTGAGGAGAACAACAACTTAACCGTCGTTTGTAATGGACAAAAGCAATTCCTTACCCACCAGTAATTTTTGAGTTCTTGTATTTAAGTCGTTTAAGTCATGCAGGTTTTACATTATATTTACACACACACACCCACACACACACAGGTACAACCACACTCGCACACACATACGTACTTAAGTTCTGTATGCTGAGCATGTGATTGCGGACATAATTCAAAATAGAAAACAAACGAGTATTATAATAGAAGAGATAATTAATTTTAATAACTGATACGCTTTTAGCACATAAGATTGTATAAATGATTTACATGAATAATACCAAAGGAAACCACAAGCAAATAACCAACAAACTCCAAAGCGAGAAATAATTTAGCGATATTTCAGTTGTACAATATGCAGTAAGTTCTCGATAATTGCAACTTCGGAGCACCTAAATATCCGGACTATATCCATTTTCTGTTACTCTCTTCAATCCGGACACGGACACTTTGAAATGCTTGCATACAATAAATATTAAAATGAATATTTATTAATTTAGACATTTCCAAAAGGAGTAGTATATTTTGAAATTGGTGTGATGATATTTCTCTAAACTCTATAAAAATTACAATACAATATTACAATATTATTTTATGTTAAAAAAATATAGTTTTGTTAACTTTTAAATAGTGAATAAATTATTCACATTATTATTTTTATATAAAAAATTATGGTTTGTTAACTTTTAAATAGTGAATAAATTATTTAGATTATTATTTTTATTTAAAAAAATATAGTTTTTTTAACTTTTTAAATATTGAATGAATTATTCAGATATGCTCTGTCCACACTATCGAGAACGCACTGTATATATGTATATAGTGTATGTACCATATGCATGATTTCGAAACGCTTACGTTTTATTTGTAAATTGTACGCCTTACCGAACGGCATGTGGATATGGACGCACGATACTGCTGTTACGTACCGGGAATCCCCGAATTTCACTGAGCCTAGTTTTCGGCTCCATAGAGAAAACAGCGCAATGTTATGCAATAATACCGAATGTTATTTACTTTATAGCGCTACATGTTATATGAGATTTGTAACATATAAATGTATATTAAATGGACATTAAATTTAGATTTTATACAAACAAGAGAAAACTCCTCCATTTCCCACACTCACAGCACACAACTACCCAAACTTCCTCCCCCTACACACCACACTCCTCGTGGCCATGAGATCAGAAATCAGAAATCAGTATCACAATCAGAATCAGAATCAAATATATAGTCAATTTGGAAACACACACATACACACACACACATATTTGGCACACGATATATACATATATGATATACTACGATACGAGCAACAATATTATGACAAATACACGCATAGCATTTGGGCTGAGAACAGCAGGGCGCAAACGGAACGACACTTATGTAAATCAAAACGAAGCTACGACATAGATACAATGTTAACTAGTTATTTAGGTGAAATATACAACAACAACAGCAACAATAACAACAACAGCAAGAACATCTCACAAGTTTCAAACATAAACTACGCTCACACACACACACACACACACACACGCATAGAGACACACATTGCGAATGCGAGCAAATGAAGAAAACAAAACCGTTACATAACCGAGTTATAGAAGAGCCGCAGCAAACGATTATTATAGACGAAAGCAGGCAACTTTTGTTATTGTCAAACGAAATTGCAGTTACGCAAAAAGCAAATGCAACAAACAAACAACAACAACGTATAAAGTTAATGTTCGAAACTAACTAATATATAACGAGTATGATATATAATACAACAAAACTTAGACTGTATGTTATTTTCTCAATACAATACCTACCTATAAAACAATAAAACAGATTCAATAAAATGAGTTATCCAAAGGCAGAGCAAAGTGTTTGAATTTCCAACGCGCGGGCTAAACAGTGCTGCCCCAACGACAGCACTCGCTGTGAATGGCAAGTGTGTATGTTGATTATGTCAATAACGCAAGAAGACATAAAGTTAATGTTAAAAACAAGTCGAATACAACAAAAATGATTTGAAGTGCAACATAATTTAGATTTATGTTATACAAAATAGCTTTAAAACAAAAAAGCGTGCTTGAATTTACAACGAGCAGTGTGGCAAAACAGTCCAAACAGTGCTGCCCATGCGACTGCGCTCGCTGTGATTGGCAAACGTGCGTTGGATTATTTGAGTAGCGCAATACGGGCACACCGTTCCCTTCCCACGCGACCAACAACACAAAAACGTGTGTTTCAGTTGCAGCGCGTGTATTTCTTTTAAATAAAACTATTTGCAACCAAGGCAGCTGCAAAAGCCAGTTGCGTTAGTTTATCCAGTAGTCTCTCCAGTCGACAGTCAACATGAGACGCCCCAAGAAGGTAAGAAGCAACAACACGCAAATCGCGTCTGTTGTGTGAGGTTAATTCTCCGCAATGAATTCAAAATAATATTTATTTTTGTTGCTTTTGCCGTTGCTGTTGCTGTTGCTATCGCCTGCAGTACGAGTCCGGCGAGGCCACACAGTACATAAGCCGCCGCGCCGCGCTGCGCAAGCTGCAGCTGTCGCTGAACGACTTCCGGCGCCTCTGCATCCTGAAGGGGGTGTACCCGCGCGAGCCCAAGCACAGGCGTCGCGCCCAGAAGGGCTCGTCCGAAATCAAGATCTTGTACCACACGAAGGACATACGCTTCCTGCTGCACGAGCCCATCGTATGGACGCTGCGTGACTACAAGGTGAATATGCACGCCATGGCGCTCCTTTCGGGCTCGATCCACTAACCGAATTTCCCCTCAGATCTTCGCCAAGAAGACGGGACGCGATCGTGCGATCAAGGATTTCCGCAATCTGAAGCGTCGCCTGGCCATGTTCCCCGAGATCAAGCTGGACCACATTGTGAAGGAGCGCTATCCGACGTTCATCGACGCCCTCAAGGATCTGGACGATTGCTTGACGCTGCTCTTCCTGTTCAGCACGTTCCCCTCGCTGCACCTGATTCCGCGTGAGCAGTCGAACCTCTGCCGTCGCCTGACCATTGAGTTCCTGCACTACATCATCGCCTCGAAGTCGCTGCGCAAGGTGTTCATATCGATCAAGGGCTACTACTTCCAGGCGGAGATCAAGGGGCAGAAGGTCACGTGGATTGTGCCACACTACTATCCGTTCAAGCCGCAGTCGCGCCAGGAGGTTGACTTCAAGGTGATGTCTATATTCGTCGAGTTCTACACCATCATGATGGGCTTCACCAACTTCCGCCTGTTCCACGGCCTCAACCTGGCCTACCCGCCGCAGTTCCCCAGCAGCATAATGCAGGACAGCGCGGAGACGTTCAAGGACGAGTCCAGCTTCGTGTCGGAGCGCATTGCCGCGCTCAACTTCGAGCTGTTGCGCACTGACAAGCTGCAGGAAGACGAGGAGGAGCCGGACATTGACATGGAGCTGCTGGAGCAGGACGGCGACTCCAAGCGCATCATCAAAATGAAGCAGGAGGCGCAGGAGGTGTCGCGCCTGCGCAACCTCTTCAAGGGCCTAAAGTTCTTCATCAACCGCGAGGTGCCACGCGAGCCTCTGGTCGTCATCATACGCTCCTTTGGCGGCAAGGTCTCCTGGGACTCGTCCATCTTCTCGGGCGCCACGTTCGATGAGAGCGACGAGAGCATCACACACCAGATCGTGGACAGACCCAGCCTGAGCACACAGTACATCTCGAGGGACTACATCCAGCCGCAGTGGCTCTTCGACTGCGTCAATCAGCGCCAGCTGCTGCCCACCAACAAATACTTCCTGGGTGAGAAGCTGCCGCCGCACTTGTCGCCATTCGTCGACGCAAAGCGCGACACCTACATCCCCCCCGAGGAGAAGGCACTGCACGATCCCTCGCTGATCGAAACGCACGGTAAGAACGCCACAAAGACAGTAAATACATTGCTTGGGGCGAGCTTCTAAACACATATGCATCTGCTTGCAGTTCAAAGCGATGAGGAGTCCGAGGACGACGCGGCAGCCGAGCAGGAGGACGAAGTTGACCAGGAACTGCTCGATGAGCAGCTGCAGCGCGCCTACCAGCAGGAGACTGCAGAGTACAAGAAGTACGGCGGACCTGACGGCGTCAACGAGGACGAAGAGGACGGCCTCACCGAAGAAGATGAAGAGGAAGAAAGTGACGAGGAGGAAGAGGAGGAGCTCGACGAAACGACGAAGCGAATGCGCCAAGAGGTGCGTAGAGAGCATTACTCTAAAAACCAATTTTACAACTGTTTATTCTGTTTGCAGAAAGAAAAGATGAGTGTGCAGTCGGGCAAAGTGCACAAGGTGAACAAGCGGCAGATCCACAAGGCAGAGGTCGACGAGCACCGCCTGCAGGCGCGCATGGTGAAGCCACGCCATCGCAATCTCTTCCGCAAACTGATACGCGACAAACAGTCCAAGGAGAAGGAGGAGTGGCTGCTGCGCAAGAAGCGACGCAACATCGATGCCAACGACATGGTGGCCAAGAAGACGGCCAAGCGGGAGGCGCGCAAGGCGGCAGCCACGGCTGCTGCAGCCGCCTCCATGCTGGGCACCAAGTAGTAGGCTCCATCAGGCCGCGGCATTCCACAACCTGCGCCTTGACTCTTAGACTTAGTTTGTACCTAGAAGAAAAGTAAATAAAGCTGCAGTCGAGCGCACTGATCGACTGTAAGATACCATTCAGCCACTTTGGTCGTTTCGAATTAATTCTAAATGTAATAAACTTTCGCTCAACGAATTCAGAAATGCTGCATTGCTGTGTCGCTGCATCTTTTCTATGGGATGTTTCTCCTCCTATAACTTCATTGTTTATTCTTCGATCTGGCTTAAACTTGCAGCGTATGTCAACAATACTGACAACTAGGAGTATTTAAAAGCAGAATGCCATAGATGTCAAACTGCAATTAATATTTAAGTTCAAAATCGAGAGTTTCGATTTTATGATCGATTATGTTTATGGATGAGGGAAGAACACATGTGAAGACGTGTAAAAAAAAGAGAGGGTCGACGAGGTAGAGTGCTACGTAGTGGACCATAGCATAGGCCTGAGGCCTGATCTTGATATAGCAGATAACATAACATACTTTTCGGATAGACTTCGTAAACATGATCGAACATGCCCTTCTCCTATGTCAATGAGATAAAAAAATATAAGTGTTCTTTTCTAGCACCATACATAGTTATTTAATTTTCAGTAGCACCTTTTAATTTGGAATCAGGTCTTGTGCCTCAGTAATGAACAAAATAGTCCAAGATTCAGTAATGATGTGACTATGATAATATTGATAGATAATATTGGAACACAGAGCACATTTCTTGCACAGCTTTTCGTTTTATTTATAAAAAGTTCAAAAACAACTGCTCGAACCATGGGAGCAGGCAATTCAAATTTGATTACAGGTTGTGAGAGAACCACAAGAAATTTGTGTAAAATCATAATATATTAACAACAACAAAAACAGCGCAGTCGAAGTAACTTTAGCTTTCGTAGGGAAACATTATTATAAATATGTAAAATTGGAATAAAAATAAAATATTAGGTAGTTAAGTTATAGATTGCAATCATTGAACACCGACTGTTATATCGTTATAGATCTGTGTGTTGCCTTCGCTTTCTGATTGAGGTTGGGAGGAGGTTGATTGGCTATAGCTACAGTAATTCTTTAATATTGACGACTCAGCTGCTTGGCCATAGCAAACTCTTCGTTTCTTCTTATTCTTTTTTTTAGCTTTTTTTAATTTTTGTATAAATCATTTGAACTAACGCATGTCTCATATATCGTTGAACAAACCTAAATATTGTATAAGTAGTCGTATGTTGTATATGCCCTGACACAGTCCAAGTCTGTCATAGTACCTATTACTCTATATAAACTACTGTTATTCTCTTCATATTCTTGCTTTCTCCAAATCTGCGTTCGTTCTCTTCGCTCTCAAGTCGAATATTTCGTTTATGTAAAAATGCTAAGAGTCCACTCGTGGTTGTTATCGTTATCTTTATCTCCATGGGTTCCCGGACTTAACTTCCTAATCACTGTCGCTGTCGTCGCCGCCCGCAGCACCATCCTCATCGTCATCGTCGTCGCTGTCCTCCAGTTCGGGCATAGGAAAACGCAGAATAGCCGCTACGCCCGTCAACTGAGCGAGTTCTGAAAAGAAAGTTGGGGAATCGAGTGAATGGAATATATATATCGAATGGAATATATACTAAGTTAGAAAGAAATCCTATGCACGGACAAAGTTAAAGCTATCATTCAGTTAAAACTTGGCAAATGTGAATGAGCTTTTCAAACTTTCATTTTTTGAACTCGAACTCAAAATCCACCTTATTATTAAAATGTTTTTGAGCCTAATTATTCGGGGCATCGGCCGTATTGGAGCCATGGGATATGCGGGTACAATTGAATGAAAACTGAGATATGCTAGCACAATCCCCAGTAAAGAGCACTATTTACATACGATGTGGAGATATTTTGAATAACAGCAAAGTACAACCGATAAATAGTATTATAGCTATACAATATATCGCTTCAATCTGGCTCGTTTCGAATCATTTAAAGCGTGCAGAGGAAAGAAGTATAAATGCCAAATTATATCAGTGCAGCTTCAAAACTTAGAGACTAGTCGAACAAACAGACGAACATACGGACAGACACGGACATGGCTAGATCGATTCGGCCTATGATGACATACTGATATATTATAGGGAGAGGTTTCCATCTTATCCAAAACTAATATATACTAACTGTCAGCCAGAGATCAATTCTAATTGCAGTCTCGATATCTTTGATTCGAACTGATAATTAAGAACAAGTTCTTTTAAAGCCTTGAACTAGCTGGATCTAGCTGGAACTTGACCAGCTCGGAAATAGGCAAATCAATTAAGCAAAGTAATTGACATCCGGCCAAGAGCTTGATTGCATCGTGGTATTCTTGAGAAAAAAGCTTTCCCACCGACAACAGGTCCACTCAAGGTCCAGTATGCAGTTCATAAGAACCAGTTTGCACAGTTTTCGCACTGCGCGTAGGAGTGTGCAAGTTTACAACTGACAAGAGGCAGCTCAAGGCCCACAGGTTCTGAGTTCATTTTGAACTTAACATTCAGAAAGGTTTGCTGAGCTGCAATATGCAAATGCTGCAAGCAATTATCATGTACAGCTCAATAATTGATGTTGTAGAACTCAAGTATATAATATTATGCTCACGCGGGAACTAGGCGAAGCGAGGGTACTCTCAATGTATCAGACTTTGGATAGGTTCTGGTTCTGTTTCTGGTTCTGTTTCTCGTTCTTTCCTCTGTTTACACAATGAATTTGCTCTCGGTTATCTAGACAATTTAAATCAAGTGCTCGTCTTTTCTTGTTTACACTCTTCGAGAATGTTTATATAAGGCACTTGGAGCTGATTATGGCGCAGGAAACAAAAAAGCACTTGAGAAGGAAGCGCTACAGCGATAAGGCATGCCAATGTGTGGAAATGTTCAAGTGGCGTTTCCAGATATCTCCAGTATGCAAAATTTTCATATCTAAAACTTTGTTGAAAAAAAGCTTAAGAACAAAGACAGGCTGTATCAACCTTCTACTCAATAATATAAAAGAGCAAAAATGCAATTTAAAATGGATTTTCGATATATTGGGAACATTTTTTTACTTTCACATCTTTCTGCTCCTAAGCTTCTGACCAACAAATTGTTCCTATAATTTTCGTTGTAAATCTCTTCAAAATTTCGAAATTTGCTATCGATTTGCTTAATCAAAAAAAATGTCGTTAAAGAGACTTTACAAGTAAGAGAGGCTTTTATTCAGCCTTTAAACCTTCTACTCATTAATTTTTCTATTAATACAATTTAAAATGGGTTTTTGATATATTTGAAACATTGTTTACACTATTCTATCTTTCTGATAGGATTTGTTGGTCCGAAGTTTAAGGGCCAACAATTTCCTTCTCAAATTTTAGCTGTAAATCTCTACAAAACCTAGATATTAACATCGATTTGTGTATTCAAAACAAACAGACTTTGGAAGAATGACTGGCTACATCAGCTTATATGCCTTCCAGAAAATGAAATAAAAAATACATTTTAATATAATTTGAAATATCTTTCCAATAAACTACTTCCTTACAAATTTATTGAACTTTGTTTAAAAATAATTAAATAAATTAATAAGTGAAGCCATAGGGTAACTTATCGTCCAGCAAACTGTTGCTGCACCTTCCTGTCGCTTAATGTGCATTTACAAAGTGTTTGCGGCTATTTTCGAAGCGCTGCGACCCATTTACGTGTAAAAATTGGCAAAAGCCTCGGCAACTCGCAGACAATTGATAAGAAAAACAAGACGCAAGCCGTGAGTCATTTGCCAAGCAGGCAGCGCGAAAGAATCCAATTTTATGGCTGCGATTCGCGAAACATTCGCAAACATGTCGAATGCAATTTTAATTATCGTCAAGTGAAATTTAATTTGAAAATTGAAAAATGAAAAATACGAATTGAAACTGAAACTGAAAGTGCGCGCTCTGCACACATGATTTACATTTGGGTCTAAAGTCGAACGAGAGGCGCGTCTATATAGCATATAGAATGCATTGCGGGTGATTCCTTTATGAGATATGTATGTACATATGTGATATATATGTGCATGCTGATGTGTGTATTGTATGCAATGCGAGCTATATAAAAATAGAATGCTTAACGAGGTCATTAGACGGGGGGAGGCCTACAAATACAAGCAGAGAGAAGAGACAAGCAGGCAGGAGGAAGACTTGCACGATTTCTGCGTAGAATTGGGGGTTTACAACTTACGTTCGCCCGATATGTGCATGCTGGAGAATATCTTGACTTCGCCGCCAGCATCGCGCACCGATTCAACCAGGTTAACATACTCTTTCCTAAGATTAACGTCTTGGCATCTGGAAGAAAGAAGCGCAGAAGCTCAAAGTTAGGTGAAGATGGTCAAAGGAATAAAAAGAATATACCACATGACAATAACATGATAATGATACGATAGGAACTGAAGTAACAAATATGGTTTAGATTTAAACCATATTATATAGTATTATATTACGAAATAATATATTATATTACATTTTATATACCTATACTTTAATTTTGATCACCCTTTGCACTTTCCACTCATTACATTCATCTTTAAATTTATTTCGATTCACCTTGAATTATCGCTAAACAGAATTTCGCAATGCTCGTTTGAGTCAATGTGTTAATGTTCGGTCTGAAAGCCCTGAAAACGCATCATGCATGCATATGACTAAATTATTATAATATCTATTGCGAATCAAAGCACATGATACTGCACATCCGAAAACGGGCTCAATATACTCTACACTCGGTGATCGATACGAATAGCAGAGTGCTTAGTCACGACACGCCCCTATGCATAATGCAAAAGGTGTCAGGTTTAGTGGGAATGGCAATTACATGTGATCAGAGGTTAGAGACGTGATTATACTTTATATAGGTTGACTGCTGTGATATTCAATAGAAAGTACCAGTACATTCCGCTGCTACAGCAGCAACAACAACGAACAAACTGCCGGCACTCGGAGCAAACAGTTCAAAAACCTTAAGAAATGTTAATGCTTCAGAGATAAAATTCGCAAAGCAAAAAAACATCACAGGTAAAATTTCAATTATCGTTTTTATTGACGGCACCAAAAGCGCTTTCTGCTGCTTTTGTTGTGCTTCCCTCTCGCTCTCTGTCTTTCTCTCTTTGTCTTTCGCTGCAGCTCACGCTCGTTTAAGAGAGCGCGAGCGCCGGCGCAGTGTGACCAGCTCTCAGCAGGCCGATCGTTTTATCAAGCTGCTGCTGCTTGTGGATGCTATGCGCCAGTGAGCGCCAATACGTTCCACAACACGTGCAGTAGCAGTCGCAGCTGCTGAAGACAAACAACAATAATTGAGTGTAATTAAGATTCACATGCTCGACAGGAGTATACCCTATAATAGCTTCCACATATTATACTTGAGTGCACTTAAGACTCACATGCCTACAGTACTTGACCAATTAACGACTGCAGTATACCCTGTATGCAAGAGAACACTTTGTTACTGTCTCAATGCACAACAATAACTGCGAGTATTTAAGATTCAAATGCACTCAAGGCTTTATCGTTCTTATTGTTTTTTCAAGCGCTCTCACTAAACACACTTTTTGGAATAATTGAAATATATTTAAGAAAGTATTAACTTATTAAGCTATACATTTTTTTAACTGATTTAAATGGTATTTTCAGTTTCTTAACCACCTAAAAAAAAGCTTGTGATCATTGAAAACTGCAATAATATATGCACGATTTCAATTTTAACTTATTTCATAATTTTTCTAAATAACCATCTTAACAAGTAATCGAAAAAATAAATAAATAGGAGCATTATTTCAGTTGAGTAGTATTTCAGTATAAATTGCTTATATAATAACTACAATAAGTGGAAAGTTTGTATGTTAAGAATCGGAAGGGATCTCCAGGCCCGAGAGCGGGTCAAGCGCATATACTCCACTCACACAATTAGCATACAGGGTAGCGTAAAGAGAGCACGCGAGAGAGACCTCGACCACTGAGACCGCTACACGTCTCGTCTATTGGTGTAGAATTAGTTGCGAAGCGGCTTTCTTGCGGCGCGGAACACGACGGAAGCGAGCGAAGAACACGCAGAAGAATCGCAAGAAACGGAACGAGGCAAAGCGAAGAAATCGCCAGACTCGACTTTTGCCACGCTAAACAAATTGGTGCTGAGCAACCCCTCCAAAAAAGGTGCACAACAACAACCACAACAACAAAAAGAAAGCAAAAGGTGCGTGCAATTCCAAGTGAAAGTTGTCGCTGTTGTCTTCTGTCTTCTGTCTGTTGTCTGTTGTCGTCTGTCGTTTGTCTCTGTCGTGTCAAGTGCAAATGTTAGAGAGAAAGACGCAGAAATCGAGTTTCAGCCTCTCAGCGAATGCCGTTGACGTCTTTGGAATTTTGCGACTTGAGTCAGCGCTGGGAAATGCAACAGGCAAATCTGCTGGCTCTGCATCTGCATGAGTGTGTGTGTGCTTGTGTGTATCTGTGAGATACCTGTGTGTCTTTTTACTCATCAACCGCAAAATACGAAATTTGCCATGAATTGAATCCATTGTTGTTGTTGCTGCTGCGTGACAATGATTGCACAATGAAATCAATTGTTATAATGGAATTAACGAAACGTAGGTGAAAGAGCCCTGAGAGGCGGGTGGTGGAGGCGGCAGCTAGCTATCTCTTTCTCCCACACACGCATGCACTCTGGCTGACCTCAAGACAAGCCGACAAGCGGACAGGCAGACGTACAGACAGACGCATAATTAAACGTCGTGTCGTTTAGCTCGCAAATTAAAAAAAAAAAAAAAAAAAAAAAAACTTTGTAACACAACAATACGGTGTTGTATGGAAATCATTCTGTATCCCAACGTTCCTGGAAGTTTCGTATAGCCACAGAAACTCAAAACTTGTTCAGTGTCTCTCCTCCTTTTATTGAAACTAATTAAGCTGAAATAAATTTTGGATGCTCCACAAAAAACTCGCGCGACAAGTTTTGCTTTCGAAAATGGTCCAATCTTTAATCAGTTTTCATTGCTTTTTTGTCGGTCATTTCAAGTTGTACGCAATCTAATGCACAGCTTGAGCAATCACCGTTTTCTTTGAACGAACAACCTAAATACAAAATACGATTTAGGGAGATAAAGTGTGTGCGATTCGGCAGATCGCCTTGTAAATACCCTTGGAAATTGCGTATATCTAAGATACTGATATTAAATATTAAGACTTTAATGCAATTCTTCTGATTACCTAACAAAAATATTATTAAGGCAGATGAAGAGTGTGAAATTTGGCAATATATTTTGATACATGTTTTAGAAGAATTTGATGTAAAACATAAAATCCAATAACGTAAATACGTTTGAGGGAGATTATAGTGTTTCAATTCGGGTAGTGAACAAGTTTTTAGCAAATTTTTTATTTTTAACATCGAGCTCAGTTCAAAGAAAAAGAATGTAAAGAAATTAAGGAGTATATTAAACGAGATTGAGTAAGTTTTAACAAGTTAAATACAATACCTAAGTTGAAATTAATTGGTGAAAATAATTATAATTAATTAATCGAAATAAGCTTTATGGGGATTAGAAAGACAATATTGATATCAATTATAGTGTATTCGATTTTGTCTTATCGATCGTACATTAAGAGTAAGTTTAAAGTAAGTACAAATAATATTGAGATATCTAACATTTAGGAAAATTATAGATTTTAAAATGCAGGACTTTCGTACAAGTCAAACATTGAGTTCAATTGATAAAAACTGATAAAAAGTCAGCAAATGTGATTAAGTTGTAAGTAAGTTGATTGGGCAGCTTTAAAAGCGTGAAAAACGAGATTTATATTGTAAGAATGCAATTTGGGGAGATTAAACGCTCTTTAATACGAAGTTGAGTAAATTATGTATCTGTAGTATTGAGACCTCGATGCAAATGTGCGGATCAATTGATAAAGAACAACACTGAGTAACAAAAAACTGCAAAAAAGTTTCTTCAAATTGAAACTTGAAACTGGTTTTGCCCGTGCCGATAACTCCCCTGCGGACCACTTGGTTTCCTCAGGGGAGTTCATGTATCTCTGGTGTACATATCGAATGTTTTTTTTTTTTTTGTAAAATCGAGGAGCTTTCATTCACAGCACAATTACGAAATAAAACCATACAAACTTTCGCAACAGACGCGCGCCGGCACGTGCCCAAAATAGTATCAAAATAAACAATTTCAAGTCAATATTTTGCACACACTCATACACACATACATATACATGCACATGCAGAGAGGAGACAACAAAAACAGACGGACAGCAGCTGCAGCTGCAAATAGGGGCACGTTGCAAGACATAAAACGTGGTCTGAGACGCCCTAAAACATAAGACTAGAAAAACTGGTTGGACCAGACGAATGCAATGCATGGGAAAAACGCCGAGAAAAAATATGAATCCATTCACAGAGCGAAGAAAGACCAAAGAGCAGTGAAAACAAGACGGCATTGGGGCTGAGAAGGGGGTGTGGGGTCAAACGGGATGTGCCACTAAAAAGAGTGCAAAGACTTTGCTATAACTGGACTGAAGTGGATCATATTACATGTGCTATGTGGAATCCAAGTCTTGTCATAGAGCAACAAATATGGTAAATGCGGGAAGACGGGATACCTCTGCTGCGAACCTGCCCCCAAGGCAAGCCATAAACGGTGCGATTTGATTTGATTCAGATTTTTAGTTCTTTTATTGTTGCTGCTTCGCCCACAGCTGAGTGCTAATAATTAGCGTGTTTTGCGTTCTTGCTCAGAGCCTCAAGACAAAGAAATGGCGCACGGGCAGCAGCCATACAGGGGACACTCGCTAAACGCGAACTCTTGTAACACGAAATGGGTCAAAAATGGTTCCTTGTCTCTAATACGATTTCGATAGATAAATTTGTTTTCCAATGCTTTTTTTGTATTTATAAAAATACCGATACGTTGGAATAAATAAAGTGAATATCGAATAAATGTTATGTAATGAAAAATTAGAAATATGAAATCAGTTTTTATAATAAATGATTAATTTATATAAATATGAAAGCTTTTAATTAAATTTTCCTGAAATTTTGGCTTAATTAAAGAACGTAACACATTATTTTGTACTAGACCTATTTTTTTGCTTAACTCGTTCTCCCTTACATGATTTACCGCGTAAGGTAACCCCGTATCAATCTAGGGCTTTGAGTAAATCTCGATTTCTATATACATATATAGCGATCATACTACGTTACAGTTAGTTACTTTACAATCCCCGAACAATAGAACTTAGGCAAATTGAGATGAAGCTGGAAATACCTAATACTCGTGTGAAAACGCTTGAAACAATAAACATTACTCAAGACTGAAACCTAATCTAAGTGGAACAACTAACAACTGTCTTTTGCTTTGTCTGGTAAATGAGAACGATCGTAGAGGAACAGAGAAACAGAAACGCGAATCACAGGCAATTAAAGACTCGAGCAATACGAGTGGGCATGACTAGACTGAGCCTAAGCACTATTATACCATTTACCATATACCACAATACACGACCAGTTGTTAATTATAGAAAGTAAGAACAACTTGGTGCAAATAGAGAGCGTAATTTAGAATTACAAACCTAATTGGTTGGTCAGGACTGTGACAAGCACATTCTCACGTTGACTTTTTGATTATTTGTATAAAGTGTACAATATATACAAAGAATATATTCATTCTAATGAAGTAAAAATATAATAATATAATATTTAAAAGATAAGTTCCTTCATAAACATAACAATAACTTATATTTTGAACTGGAAAAAGATTAAGATTAACATAACCATTAAGCAAAACATAAACATCAACATTAAGCAAATAAACTTCTGGTTAAGTGTTAATGTTCTGACATTTTGTATTCCCCATCTCTTCAGTTCCTAACCGGGTGTGATTGACGCTGAACAAAATGCTCACCAAGCAGCCAGACTACACCATCTCCGAGCTGGGCTACCCGATGCTCTGCGATGAAAAGCCCCATAAGAAGTGCCGCCCACCCGTTGCCAGCAATAACCACAGTAGCTGTTCTAACATTAGTTCCAGCACCAGTTCCAGTTCCAGTTCGAATCGCCTGCTGCCATTGCGTGAGACACTGGACGATTACTACAAGCGCCTGCTGCAGTCTGATCTGGAGAATCGTGTGGCTAGTCGTCGCAGCTCTGTGACTGATGTTGTAGCGCACAAGAAAAGCCAGAAGAATGTCTGGAATTTGCAGCAACAACAGCAGCAGCGGAGTAGCAACAGCACTAAGCGGTAAATAGAAAATTCCTCTCTAATCGTAAACTCTATTTTTATACCGTTAACCAACAAAATGTATATAAGCTTTGTACAAGAACTTGTATATAAAGTATACAAATAGTCAATAGTCGACTCGATTTAGTATTGTTTGATAAGTCTGTGTAAACACACACAAATCTCAGTTTATAAATTACAACATTGTCAGAAATATTTTAAATATTGAATCAAGTTTTGCTGCTTAAATGGGTGAATGGTATCTAACAGTTTGGTGTACTCGCCTGTAGCTTTCTTTACTCATGTCACTTATTCTTTCTCCCCGTTTTTTTTCTTTATCAATCAACAGTAATCAAAAATGTCGAGATAAAGCAACAACTTCAACAACAACAACAACAACCTTGACGCAATGCGATTTTAACAGTTTCTAATTGCGGTGGAAATCCTTCTATACGGCTGAAACTTGTTTATGGGACTGATAAAACGTGCTAAATTTATTAATTACTATTTTATTAGACCTTTAAGCCTTAGTTCTAAGTAAATCAAGAGTAATAACTCTTAATTTGAGTGCATGCCACGCATATTGAAAAAAGAAACAAAAAGAAGAAATAAATTAAAAAGAAAACACGCATTTTATTTAGTGGAATTTCAACGCCTCATTAAAAATGTAAACGGGCTATGCGACAGACAGGCGCACTTTGTCAGTTACGGATTCTCATTCAGATTCAGATTCAGGTCCGACGTCGCATTCAAACGAAACGTAAACAAAGCAGACCAAAAATGGCGAACCATGCGAAACGCTACGCGGCACAACCTTGATCATGAGATCGCAATGCCCGACGTGATAGACGGCGCAGGGGCAGAGGAGTCTACAAATTAGCGTTTTGGACACGCTTTCTTAAAATGGCTAAATTGCTCAAAAGTAACGAAAGAAAATGTGCCACATGATGAGAGTGGGTGAGAGACTAGCGGCAGATGCGCTACGAAAGATCGACAATGGAAATGGGTTAAGCAAACAGCGTACACATCTAAAGCGATTCGAAAATCTTATCTGATTCTATAATGATAGAATATAAAAGGTAAAAAAAAACAAATAATGCTAAAATATATGAATACTATATATAATATTTACACAATGATCTCACAAGATTATATAACAAACGATCTTTAATTTCTTCTGGAAAGTCAACGGTTTTAAAATTTTGAAGTACTTGTAAGAGAATTTTTTTTTAACTAATTTTTTGATTTGTTTTACATACTCTATTGATTGAGTTTTTGCTTTAATATAGAGCTTACTATATAAATACCCAGTAACAAGGTAAATATTCCAAATGCGCCAACGAACTTCGATCCATTCACAATAATAGTCTATGAAATTATGAAAAAATCACGTTCGCGACTGAATTCCTATCATTTTAAAACTAAATTGAATTTTCAAAAGATCTGTCGTAAGAAAGTTTATATCAATTTAATATGAAATTAAAGGCTTTTAAAAATTTTAATACGATTGGCAAATATTTTAAATTTTGTAGATTCATCTGCAAATCACTTTCACTTCGCGTGTTTTCGCAATCGCATGTTTGAAGTACAGAAATGCAATGAAAACATAATAAAACAACAAATAACAACTTTAATTTTCCTCCTTTTCAGAGCTACTTAAGCGTATCACCTCTGGAAACCCCCATATAGTTTTTTCAAAAAAACATAAATATGAAATTAATTTTGTCACAAACTCTTCATTTAGAAACTTTTAAATCGAGCCACTTTTAAAGTGGAATACAATTTAAATTCTCTAAAGAAATACGAAGAAAGTTCTTAATAAACGTATGTGTATATATACATACAAAACACATGTAGCGCGCATCGACGAACGCTCCATATGGCGAATGACAATAAAAACGAAATAAAGTTGACAATTTGTTAAAAGTTGAAGGTTTGGCGTTGTGGGCTTGTCAACGGATCGTGCTCTTGATCTCTCTGCTTGATTGAACTCGGAACTGTCGTGTTCCGCCACAGAATATGCTTGTCTGACTACAGCTGATACGATATCTTGTAAAGCTTACACAAGCTGAGCATACCGTCATACAAAATTTGATAAGATTGCACAAGAGGGCAGCTTGTCGAGCTAATTGCGGAAACTACACACAGTCTCTACAGAGGCTGATAATCGTACTAAAGCACATAAATAAATACTTAAATAACTATAAGTTAATACTATTGCAAAAAGATACACATCTACACTCGGACTTCTGTTGAAGTATTCTCTTAGAAACTCGCTATAAAATCTTCTGAGACAGATAATACCGGAAAGTATGTATAAATAGCATTTACAGAATCGTAAGAAAGCAAATAGGCATTCACTTAAATAATTATAAAATAATATCATTGCATAAAAAAAATATTAACACTCGGAATTCTGATGATATTTTCTATAAAAAAGCAGCTTTAAAATCTACTGAGATAAATAATTGTGGGTAGTTGTGTAGACGAAGATAATTGTAATAAAGCAGATACATTAACACTATTTAAAATTTTTATAAAGATAAAGAAAAATATTTACACTCAAAAGTATGTATAAATCACTATAAAAACTCATCAAATGTTCCGAGATATGTAGATAATTGCGGTTAGGAAGATAATCGAAATAACGGAACTAAATGAGCACTGTTCAAAATATTGGTATCATTTTATAGAGGTACATTTCTACACTCGAAATTCTACTGAAGTATTCACTCGCAATCAAATCTTCTTGATTTATTGCGGATAGTACAGATAGTATGTGCAGAAGATAATCGTAAAAGCTATCTACATAAATTTATTATTAATTCAAAATTTTGATCAAGTAATACTATTGCAAAATGATACTACATTCGGAATTCTGTCAAATTATTCTCTGAAACATACGTAATTTAATCTTTTGCGATAGATAATTGCGGAAACGATAGTAAGTCCGTGCAGAAGAAGATAATTGTTGGGAAGCAGATAAATTAAAATTAAGAGTTTTAAAAATATTTATAAATTAGAACTATTTCATGAGGATACAGATCTACACTCGAAATTCTATTGGAAATTTTTTCTATATTCTATATTATAGATTCTATCTATAGAATCTATAGGATCTACGCTACAAACTGGTAAACGAATTCAATTTCTTGTTGAACTATTTAATCTTCTGACATAGATAATTGGGAAAAATAAGATAGTCACTAGTGATAAATAGTAATAAATCAGATAAATATATATATTATATATAAGATAAATATATAAAATATATATGATAAATATATAAAAAATAATAAATAAATAAATAAATATATTATATATATATGGTAAATATATATAATATAAGTTGTATAAAATAATTATAGATTAATACCCACAATTGTGCTGTATTCTCTGTATTCTCCCGCACTTACCTGAACAGATTATCTGAGATGAGCAAAGTCTCTATAGATTGCGCCTCGGCAGCGCGCAGGACATGTTTCTTGCCATAGAAGGCCTTGGCAGGCTCACATTGCAGCATCATGTAGAATTGCTCCAGCACCTTGACCTCGCCGGCTGCCTTGGTATCCGACATTTTGGCTATAACAGCGGGATCCTGAAGCACCTCTGTATGGTAATGGAAACAGTTAAAGTCTGACCTCATTGAGAGGAGAGCAAGATGATTGCACGCACCTTTGAGCGAATGCTTGAATCCGGAGGAGGCATGCACCAGCATGAATCGGCTCTTGTTGTCCAGCAGTATCTTGTAGTCCATTTTGACGGCCTGCTGGAACATATAGTCGTAGAACTGGTCGCGCACAAAGCCCGGCGAAGCGATCAGCACGCACTTGACTATGTCGAAGTTGACGTGGCGCAATATGCTCTGCATGACCTGCTCATAGAACTTGGCCAGTCCCTTCTCGTGCTGCTGCACGTTGCCGCGGCGCTTGCGCGGTATGGAGACCTCGATTTTGCTGCGCACCAGCGTCATGCTGGCCGTGATGAGGCAGACGTGTGCGAGGCCTTCCTGCATGACGACGGCCGCCACGTCCGCCGACTGCGTGGGGTCGCAGGCCATGTCGATGCGCTCCAGCGCAATGGTGTCCCACTCAGGTTTGCGCAGCTCGAACTTGCGATTGAGCTCCAGGTCGAGCGTGTGGTAGGCGCCCATCTTGACGTACGGATTCTCCTCAATGTTGCGCCCCTTGAGGCGCAGCACACAGGCCTGCGTGTCGAAGTCGATGCTCTCCACGGCGATGGTCAGCGTGGTCCGGACGCGACTGCTCGTCGAGGAGCCGGTGGCCGTCTCGTTCTGCACCTTGCGTATGGTCGTGCTGCGCACGCTGTCGCCCTCGGCAATCAAGTTGTAGGCGTGCCACATGTCCTCCGACTCTTCGGGCATGAGGGTAACATTCCTGCAAAGCGGCACTAGTTACCTCCATCACTGCACACTGCTGGTTCAACTTACCCCTGCATGCCCTTGTCCACGTACTTCCCGAGCAGTTTCATGCTGCGCTTCTAATATTTCTGCAGGAGGAGGAGAAGCAGCAGAAGGAGGAGCCGCCGTCTGCTGCCAGACGTTTGGTTTTGCTGTTGTTATTGTTGTTGCTGGCGCTGGCACTGCGTGCTTTGTGTTTTCTGCTTTTATATGCTTTTTGTCACTTGCATTGAATTAAATGTTTTCTCAAGTCATGCAAATTGTTAGGCATCTTTGTTAGTTTGTTGTGGATTTCCGCAGGTATTTCCCAAACGCCTATTAAAATTGCCAAATTTCACACGGCGAGCGTTTTGACATTTTGAAACAGCTGATGCGACTAGTGTTGCACAGCGCTCGATCAGAAAGCATGCGCTCAACTATCGCACCCAACAGCGACTATCGGCAACACTCCCCAATTTACAAATAAATAAATGCGGCAGCGACTCGGAAATAATAATGTACAATAAAATACACTTTTTAATTAAAGTAAGGTTTACAGATTTGTACGAATTGCGAGAGTTCGCTCTCTTCCTGTCTCAGCTTAAACTAACAGCCTTTCGATCTCCTGCTGAATGGAGGTGATCTGCGATTTCAGCTGACTTCCCTCGTTCGTCGTCACCGAGCACGCGACAATGGGCCTGGACACGCCGCAGGCACGTCCCAGCGCCTGCTTGGAGCGCACGAACACATACGGCACATTCTTGTCCTCGCACAGCAGCGGCAAGTGCAGCAGAATCTCGATGGGCTCCGTGTCGCCGGCGAGCACCACGATGTCGGCCAAACCACGGTTCAGCGTCTTGGTGGCCTCGTTGGCTCCCTTCCGCAGCTGGTTGTAGTTGAGCGCCTGCTGCAGCAGATTCATTATCTTGGCGGTCAGCTGCGCGTCGGCCAGGGGGAATGCTTTCGGGTTCACTTCCTCGGTCTGCAGAGTTCGTGTGAATTAAGTCATTTGCTCTTTTGGATAGCCTGTTTGCACTCACCATTTTAAAGTGTTTTGCTCGTACTCTTGTTTGTTTTTAAAATAAAACTTAAATGCAACCTCTCGGCTTGTGTGCTTCACTGAGGGGCAGAGTTGGAAATGAAACGTTTGGCGAAACACGTGCGTTAGCTGCACATTTCGGCGTTTTACAGCACTGAAACATGCTTGCGTGTTTCTGTGGCAACACTGGTCCAGCTTACAATTCGATAATTGCTCGCAGCACTGCTGCATTTCAGATATCGATAAGCTCGTACGCTGCTCACGAAAAATGCGAAATCAAAATTTAATTTGAAATATATTAGATTTAACTGGAAAGAAACACTAATTTTGCATGGGAGTTGGACAGTAACTGTATAAATACACATTATTTTTTATATATTTAGGCAGTTTCAGTAACTCATTTAATTTCCGGGGACGTTTATGCTTCATTTTGTTTAACCTCACGCAGAGAATCTATTTTATCGGAGAAATGTTTTAATAAATCTATCATATCCAATAACTGAGATCGTTAAAATTCAGTTGTGTTCTGCAAATTCGTGTTCCACTTTTGTAAAAATAAAATAATAATATTTTCATAATGTCCAAGCTCTAATTTATTTGTCTGATTTCAGTCAAACTTACCAAGAAGGGGTTTAGATATAAAACCGCTATTATAGGGTATATAATAGTTGATTTATAAATATTGGCTGGAATATTTAAAATTTAAATTATTTTGTTTGTCAAAGTCTTGAATGTCAATATACTTCAACAAGTAAAAACCGAACAGGAAAAGTTGCCAGTTTAAAAGTGCAAAGAATTCCCTGAAAATGTTTGATTTCATCGATTTAATTCTTCTATTAGCATTATAACTGCGGTTGGCCTACAAGATGAAGCCGACTATGGACATGGTGCAAACCGAATTATTCCAGACTGCTCAGTTGGAATCAGAGCAGATTAAAGAGGATCGCAGCATTGTATCGGAGTATTTAGATCCAAAATTACGCAGTTTTTCGTAAATTTCAATATTCGGACGACACTCAAGAAGCATTCGAAATGCCTCCAATAGCATCACCGCCTACGAATTAAGCCAATGTAAACAAGCTGCCAGCATTTGCACATTAATATACGCAGTCTTACAACAGTTTAGAGCACTCGTTGGTTTCTTTTTAAATAAAACACAGAATGCGTGGGGCTTTACGTTACATAGAAAAGGAATTCACTTTATTACCAACTCTTGCATTGTACACAATTATTTAAAAGTTCCTGCAAAGGGAGAAGAGACGTCGATAGTGAGTGGCTCTGTGGACAGGTGCAGGGCGGCGGGCGTAACTTACTTGGTAATGAGACCATCCTTCTTGGCCAGACGCACAATACAATCGTCGGACTCGCCCATACGACGGATCTCGCCGCAGATGGCGTAGGTCTTGGTGCCGTCGGTTTGGCGGCCGGTCTCGGGGTCCACAACGACGATGCTCAGCTGCACGGAGGCGTGGTCCTTGGCGTGGATGATTCTGTTCGATGCCGAGCTGGAGGAGAAACACACACACAATTAGCACCTGCATTCCAATTGCCCGGGGGAGGCACCAGAAATAGAGATTTGGCAAGGGCCGCCAAACACGTGTTCTACACCTACCATTTGCGGGGCACGTACAAGTCAACGTTCTCACCGGCGTCGTTCTCCATTATGCTGCAAGGCAAAGGGTCGCATTTGATTAGTATTTTGAAAAGGTTGCAAGGTGTTTAACGGCATTTTCACATACATTTTGTAATAATTTACAAATTTGCGACCCAACACTCGTCAATGGAGGCTGAAAAGAGAAAGAGTGAAGTTGGCTGCGCTGCAGAGTTGCACGAAAATATCGATAGCGCTGTAAATACTATTATGCGAGGTCTAATTTTAAAGCATTGGGGGTATTCCATTCTGCCATATTCGTATTTGCCAATTATGCATATTTCAATAAATAATACACTTGCTTAAACTAATTTATTGATGGGAAATTTAGCAATATTAATTTAAGTTCGATCAATATTAAAAAACAAGCGATAACTCAGTGCTTCGACTAGCTTGTTGCTATCTGTCGTTTCGATAGACAGCGCAAATATCGATTGCCTAACAGACGCTCAAAAATGTTATCAGTCTGTTCGGCAATGTGAAGAGCGTAGTGCTGCATTGCATTAAAATTGGCGCCGGAGCTTTCTCGGCCTCAGCGCCCATAGCAAAGTCGGTAGCTCTGCACTCGTAGACCTATATCTGTAGGCTATATATTATCCCCGAGTAGCTGCAATAATACTAAAAGTCGCTGGCAATTATCGGTGCGCCAAATAAATTATTAGTGTGCGAGCCCTGCGGTAGGTCGCGCTGCATGTGAGTATTGATTTTGGACAGAGGCTGCGGCGTCGCCGTCGCCGTCGTCGTTGTTTTGTCCTTGATCCGGTGTCAGCGCCGATTTTCCGTCAATGGGAGCCGCAGGACTTTTTTTTCGCTTCGCCAACTTGGTGTGTGTATTTTTGTGGACCTCGGTGTGTGTGTGTGTGTGTGAGTGTAGGTGTTTGCAGCGTGTGGGTTTGTTTTCATTTCGGATTAACGCGTCTGCTTGGCTTTTCATATTTTTAGTGTGCGCGCAGCAGTATTTGTACCGTTATTAAGTGAAGCAGAAGCGTTGGCGTTAGAGGAGAATGAACCAGAGCCTTCCTTTCGCGTTCACAATACAGGACAATATTAGACTGTTTTGAATAATATAGGGGTAAAAGTAAATTTGCATATTACGTTCTCGGTTATAATTTTTTAAATATTATTTATAAAGTTATTAATAACAGAGCCTTTGCAGTTATATAACATTATAACGTACGGCTACGATCTGCGTTTGTTAACAGTGGCTGTTAAGCTTAACATTGCTTCAAAGTTCCATTTGAATTTTGTTTTTTTTGTTGTTAGTTCTGCAATTATTTTTATTACTCTTATTTTTAATACTGTGTTTTTCTATATTATTTCGAGTTCTACAGCAGCACAAAGTAGATTGGGTACGTTAATAACACTTTTACAGTTCTATAACATTTTAATGCGCTGCCGCGATCAAGTTGCGTTAATAGTGTCTGTTAAGCTTATGTCAACTTGCATTGATAATGACTGTTAAGCCTAACATTGCTGTTATTTTCCATTTGAAATTCGATTTTGGTTTTTATTTATTTAATTTTATTTCATCATAAGCGTTTAAGCCAAATCTTAAAGTCGTTAACTTTGCGTATGCACATTACAGCACTTTAACAGCGCCATAACATTGTAACATTCTTATTATGCTCGATTTGAAATGAGATCGTTTAGTTTTGTTTTTATTTTTGAATTTTATTTAAATATTCTTTATATATGCCTAAGCCTATTTCAATTTAAACCAGTCCAATATTCAGCCGGTTTCCCATATGTGTAGAACGAGTTAACATTCCATTTGATAACATTGCGGCGATTGTGTGGACTCTGCCAGCTTTTGCCTTTGGCTTCTCAGTTGTATTTCAACTTGCATCGCGTGCGGTTCGTCTGCGTCTGTTGCTCGGGCAAACGGCTTGCGGCGTGTTGTCTTCACTTCAGCTCCAGTGCACGGTAGGCTTCTTGAGAGACCCCGCATAGCGGTACGGGTCGGGCCTGTTGCTCGCCCAGCCTCTTGACCTTTATCGCGTATGTGCGAGATTTTTGCATATCGTTTTGTAAATTTATGCGCCTCGAATGAGATCATATCTGCCCCGTTTTGCGATAATGTAAGCTTCTATTTTTAAACGTTCATGCGATACAACAATAACAATAAAGTGTGATCCCGGGCAAAACAAAAAAACGGAAATCGAAAGTGAAACCAATTGCAATTGGAACTGTGCAATTGTGTAATTTGGTAGTAAAGCAAGAGTAGTCAACATATCATAACATACCTTTCATATCTCTAGCGGAATTCACAGCTGGAACCTTGGTCAACTGAAGGCCAATAAAGGTGAAAAGATAAGAACAATAAAGCGCAAACTATAACCAACCTGGCGGTCCAAACAAGTTCAATTGCCGCAGAGGCAAAGGTAAACAAGGAAAATCACACGAACATAATGAAATGTAATTAATGTGGAAATCTAATGCCCAAACTGAAAGGAAAGCCTCGGAAAACTGTGATGTCAGCAGCGGCAATGCGTGCCTGCTGCGTGTAATGTTTCTCGTTGACGTCGGTGGGGGGCGGGAGGCGTAGGGCGGAGAGTGGCACACAGCAAGACGAAGAAAACTTTAAGTAAAGCACTTTCTAGGTCAAAAGTTGAAAGGCAGCTCGGCGGTAGCCCAAGTTGATGATGCTCGTAAAAAATCCTATAAAAAACTGAGAGAAAAAGGGTAGAATGTAACTACATAAAATGCAATTAATATGGCAAGAAAATAAAGCAGATTCAAAAGCAATGTGCCGTCCCGTCCGACCCCCTGCCCGGCCGGACAGTCGGTGCAGTTAACCTCCCTGACCAATCAATAGTCGGGGCGTAACGACGTCAGTAAAGAGATTAGAAAATTAAAAATGCAAAGAAAAAATCAATGGGAAATTGCAAGTCAATAACGAAAGTTCAATTGACAGTCGCAGGTCTCTACATGACTCGATGCGAAAAGTACAACAAAGCGTATACACATCGCCAGCTTATAACGAAAGTCCTAATATAGTACCACGATATCGCTGGTTAATGAACTCCGCGGACTATGCAAAAAGTGTCAAGGCGTTGAAATGTAGAAGATTGGATTAAGTGGCGCTGAGAGCGAATGATAAGATAATGGAGAAAAGACTTATTTATCTGAAAGAGTTTTATTTTTAGATCTAACATAGGACAGTATATAGGTTGGTGTTAATTAGTTAGAGGCTAATGATCCTAAAAAAAAATTGTTTGATTATAACCCAAGGAATCTTTGATAATCCTATATACATACATATGTTGTCGGTCATCTGTCCATTGCCGTAATTTTCGGGAGATCCACTTTAGCTACATAATGTAATTCTTTTCTGGGTTTCTCTAACATCATTGACCCAAAAAAACAGAAATTCAATAATTCAAACACTCGGAAATACAGCCACCCACTTTTTATTTTATAATCCGGATAAAACGATTTTCAGTTCGCCTTTTTCTCTCAGACATTAATTTTATATAATTACATTCATTAAAAGTAGAAAGAAGGTATATTATTCTAGTCAGAGATGGCCTGGCCACTAATTATTCGTAAGATTATTATTTATTATTCACATATATTATAAAAATATTATGAAATATAACCGAGGAACTTTAATCTTCTTAAATCTGAACCTTTCAATTTGTCATACTTGGAATTCCTATTTCAACTTATAAAGTTTTTCTATCCTATTTAAAGCCCTCTTTTCGCTTTTTCTCTTCGCTAAAAACACAGAGTGTAATTCTTTGCTGCTTTCACATTGTTGTTCTAATATTATTTTCTTTATGCTTCCCAATCGGATTTCCCATAATAACCGAGGGTCTTAAATCCTTTAAAGTTATGCATTTGCCATTGGCCCACAGTTGTTGGGGAATTAGATTGCAAGTTTTTCTTTTTGTTCTCCATCTATTTTCTATTTTCTATCATCTCCCCACATTCTAATTGGGGAGTTGCTGGGGAAACCTGTCGGCCGACCTGGCCAACTGCTCGTACAACTTGCAACTTGCAACTTAATTTTGATGTGCCCCCATGACTTGACTTGATTTTTATTTGCAGCACTCGGACTTGGATACTTTTGGAACTGGAACTGGACCGCGAACGGGAACTGGAACGAACTGCGACTGGTCGTTCGGTTGTTGGTTCTCCGTCGATGATGGTTGCATTTGATTGCTGAAACTCTCGTTGTTGTTGTTGTCGTTGTACTGTTACATTTGCTATTGTTGTTGTCGAGACCAGAAGTTCTTCCCCTTGTTGTTGCTGTTGTCACTGTTGTCGCCGGCGAGCCAAAGAGGCTGCGTTACACTTGGAAAATCGGTCAATGGTAACGGGCCTGTAAGCAGGTGCAACTGCCGCGAAAGAGACAACGAGAGCGCGAGCGAGAGGAGGGCGAGGAGAGGCAGATACGAGGCGCAATATGTCGCTAAAGGTGAGTCTGACCCAATTGAACATAAATCGAGCTTAGACTTGGCTTGAAATTTTGTCAGTTTCGGCAGCGCGTCCAAGACGGTGTTAGGCTGGGAAAACAATGCATGGGTTAGATTGATGTCATGGTATCATTTGGTAGTAATATATTTAGTTACAATGCATATATTTTATTTTTTTAATAATGTAAAAACATCAAACTTTCTGCCTGTCTAAGTAGACCAGCCCCGTGCTTATCTCAAATAGATATTTCCGTACATAGTATAGCTACACTTCTCAGCTGAACGTATCGTATATAGCGTCATAGACTCGATGATTATACTACTGAGAACCCCATGCATCATCTGTGCACATTACTTAAGTCATTTATTTAGCTAAACCAATATTTAAGAACCTATTACAGTCGTTTCTCTTTGTTTATCGTGCTTCTGCTTTGAGCTTGGCCTGTGTGGCTCGGATGAGGCGTTATCTCAAGAAAACTTGAGCAAATAGGCATATTCAGTTTGTGTAAATGTAATTAACCGCAAGCTATAAATTATGTAAATTAGGAAAAAAAAGTCTTAAACAAGTTTTCAATATGACAATACGGCAACCATTGTAATTTTGTATCAGGTACGAAAGGGCATATGATTAAAATATATTATTTGTTAAACATTTGCTAAGTAATTCATTCGAATGACTTCTTCAAATGTTGTGCACGGTATTTAATGGTCGAATACAACTATCCGAGTCAAGCGTAGATCTCTTTACCTGTTTATTGATACGATTGCTGCAATAGAGACTCGAAAGGCCACACTTGCCACTTGAGTGTGCCACAAGCATGTTGCAAGCACTTGGCGTCTGGTATCTGCCTGAAGCTTCAAAAGTGCTTCTCACCTGCCTCGACGACTCACCTGCTGACATTTGCAGCCTGCCTATAAATATTTCAATCGTGATCATCGTCATCTCATCCTCATGATGAGCATTATGTCAGCGTTTGAATTGTGTTGCCACACTGCGAGTGACATGTGAAGCCAATTTCGCCATGTTTGTGTGGCTTATACTAATTATGGGGAGGGGGTAGGGTATTATGGGCTTAAGCAAGCGTATATATATTTAGAATCAGCACACTAAAACGAGCCGAGTTAGTTCCTACCTATGAATATCTGAATCCAAAGAACTAAAAGTAACTTTATTTTTCCTCACGCCTTTCACGGTATTCAAAATCGTTTAATTAAGTTAAACTTTTAAAATTTTGCAATTATACGGAACACTTTATTTTATTATTATTTTTATATTATTTATTTGTATTCTGATTTTAATTTTTCTTGAAAAGCTCAAATTTGTTTTTAAACATTTGTAATATTTTATGTACGCTTGCACCTGTACCCAGGGGTCAACCTCACATCTGATGTCAGAGTTGTAACAAAGCATTGTAAAAATGCATCCACATCCGCTCTGCAAGCATTTCCCAGTGTTTTTCCCAGCGTTTTTTCTCGCTTTACGAGTTTTTCCTCCCTCCCTCTCATTCTCTCTCTCTCTCTCTCACACTCTGCCTATTGGCACTAATTACTACAATTTGCTGCGGGGAGCGGGAAAGACTAATTTCCCTCATCAGTGCAGCTCGGGAGTGGCGCCCCAAGATAAATGCTCTCGAGGGGCGCCCACACACACCTTGGGGACGCGGGGCTATCCGTCAAGTGTTCGGGTCTTTTTTGACGGCTGCCAGAGTTACTGTTCGTTAATTGATTTGTTTGTGTTTCGAAACGAACTAAAAAAAGAAAATCTTACACTTTTTCCACTTGCAGAAGGAAACGCCGTCGGATGTGATGCTCCACTTGGCAGCGCTGCGCGGAGATGTTGTCGAGTTGCGCCGCGTGCTGGACACGGGCAAAGTGCATGTGGACTGCAAGGATGAGGTGAGTGAAAGAGGAGGACATTTTTGATGGCTCCTTGCCAAGCTGCGTAAGCAACTGAAACTTTTATAGGAAGGGGCCAACTCTCTATTTCCTTGACTCTATGAAGTTACATAAATCAAGTTTGCCTGGATATGAAACATATTTATCTATTATATAAAAATGAATCGCAAAATGTGTTGGTAAGCGCATAACTCAACAACGCCTGGACCAATTTGGCCAACTTTTTTTTTAAATTGTTCGTTGAAGTTCAAGGTTTGTGTGCACGGCGAGAAAAATTAGAATTATTGCTGGGAAAACCGTTAAAATGGCCATTTTCTTTTTCCCATACAAATTTTCCGGGCCACTTCAAGTAACCTTTCACGAACACGTCAAAGTAAAACACACCTAAACACATTATTTGTAATACATAAACAGTCTACTTTTGCTCACCTAGCAGCAAGGTAGTTTTATTTATTTTAAAAATTTAAAATCCCTCGGCCACTAACCTGCGCGTTTCTTTTGTATTAGTTTCGATGTTGTTATCTACTTTTTATGACTTCAAGTCATATCAAAATAAAAAAAAAAAAATGGCTTTTGTATTAGTTTCGATGTTGATAATCAAAATTAAAAAAAAACAAGTGAAGAAAGCTACAGTCGAGTGCACTCGACAGTAAGATACCATTTACCTTTCGCTGTTAAAAACTAATTCTTAATATTAATTACTTTTATTCGGCGAATAACAACGCATCGCATATTTTCGAGGAAAAATTCACATGCTTTGACGCTAATGGCACATGCCGACTGCACACTGACTACACGACGACTGTGCGTGCGCAGTCGGCGTCGGCGTCGGCGTCGGGCCTCTACTGCTGTGAGCGAAACTTCTCGTGCCTATAACTTCGGTGTTTATTGTCCGATCGGATTTAAATTTATAGGGTTGGTCAATATTATTATTATCTACAATAATACCTAAAAAAAATTTCGGAAACTTTTCTACTTTTCCTATAATTTGATTTACCGATTTACAAAATCGATTTTTGGGGGCGGTAGGCGTGGCATCCAAAAGTTGAAATTCCGCATTCTCCGTAATGTTACCAGGCACCTTACTTTCAAATTTGGCGCTTCTAGCTTTTCTAGTGTTCTTTTAAACTATAAAAATGTGATTTTTAGAGGCGGTGGGCGTGGCATCCAAAAGTCTAAAATCCAACTTCTGCCTAATGTTGCAAGACAACCCCCTACCAAATTTGGTGCGTTTATCTCTTTTAGTTATTGAATTATTTGGAAAAAATCGAAATACGCATTTATCGATTTGCGGAGGCGGTGGGCGTGGCACATCAAGTTTGAAATAAACTTCTTGTGTGTATTGAATACACGCACACTCCCACCAAGTCTGGTGCCTCTAGCTCTTTTAATAGCTGAGATCTGTGTGTTCATACAGACGGACAGACGGACAGACAGACGGACATGACCAAATCGACTCGGCTATTGATGCTGATCAAGAATATATATACTTTGTATGGTCTGCCACGCCTCCTTCTGCCTGTTACATACATTTGCACAAAGTTAATATACCATTTTTTACCCATTTTCAATGGGTAAATGGTATAAAAATGTCTTTTGTATTAGTTTCGATGTTGATATCTACTTTTCATGACTTCAAGTCATATCAAAATTAAAAAAAAAAAATTGTCTGCCACCAAAACAACTGAGTTTGCTTTTGTCATGGATGGTTTTTTTATGGTTTTAAATAAGAATTATTGCTGGATAAACCCTAAATAATGGCGATTTTCTTTTTCCCATACAAATTTTCCCGGCCACTTCAAGGAACCTTCGACGAACACGTCAAAGTAAAACACACCTATACACATTATTTGAAATACATTAATAGTCTACTTTTGTTTGATGGCTGACTTTTTTTTTAAATTAAGATATGACTTGAAATCATAAAAAGTAGATAACATCGAAACTAATACAAAAAAAACGCGCAGGTTAGTGGCCGAGGGATTTTAAAATTTTAAAATAAATAAAACTACCTAGCTGGTCGGTGAACAAAAGTAGACTATTTATGTATTTCAAATAATGTATATAGATTTGTTTTACTTTGACGTGTTCGTCAATGGCAGACACATATTTGAAATACATAAATAGTCTACTTTTGCTCACCTAGCAGCAAGGTACTTTTATTTATTTTAAAATCCCTCGGTCACTAACCAGCGCGTTTCTTTTGTAATAGTTTCGATGTTATCAACTTTTTATGACAAAAGCAAACTCAGTACACATGTCACCTATAAGACGATGTAATTTAGGAAGAAGAACCAGAAATGCTAAAAACCAAGCTAATTACAGATTTAATCGAACTTCGCAAGAGCATGACGACGAAAATGAACGAGAAAGAATTCGGATATCACAAACGCGTGAAGCGCGAGCGCGACATTCAGCTAATAATTCGGAGAGGGATTGGGAGAGGGACTGGGAGAGGGACTGGGAGAGGGACTCGGAGAGGGAGAAGGATTGGAAGAGGGACTGGGAGAGGGACTGGGAGAAGGATTGGGAGAAGGACTGGCAAAGCGACTGGGAGAGGGACTGTGAGAGCAACTGGGAGAGCAACTGGGAAAAGAATTGGGAGAGGGACTGGGAGAGGGACTTGGAGAGGGACTGGGAGAGGGACTGGGAAAGGGACTAGAAGAGGGACTAGAAGAGGGACTGGGAGAACGACTGGAAGAAATATAGCCATCTGGTGGCGAAACGGAGTTCGCCGGGTTTGCTAGTAATAAAATATTTATAATATAAATGAAAACAACTGTCAGTTTTCTGCCAAAAATTGCAAAGCATTTTTTTTATAATTTTTAAGGAAACCTAAAGAAAAAACATAAAATTTAAACTGTCTACCTTCTACATATCGGCATATGTTTTATCCAATTTCTTACGTTATATATCTGGAGTTAAAGCTTAACTAACGTGTAGTAGGTCATTACACTCATATTTTTTGAAATCGTCCGCTATTTCTTCAAGTTTTAATATTCCTTACGAAATCCTAATTTTCGACCGATCGACCCTATGAAATTTATAAGAAATAGTTTTACCAAATTATATAAATTAAATTATGATGTTATAAACATTTCGAAATTATTTTACTTAGACCAATTTTTCTGGGCAGCTATATCTTATAGTCGACCGATTTTTATAAAGTTTAGGGAGTTTCTGTAAGTTTTTCTATTTTCAATATACGACTAGATAAAAACAAGCTACCTAAGCTTATTAGGTATATCCCAATACAGAAACACTTGCAAGCTGTATTTATCCCTTGGTTGCCTTTAAACTAATAAAATTGCCTACAAGCAACTGAACTGAAATTATTTGCCATTGCCTTCATGTGATACCAATCCCCTTTGACTCTTTAATGTGTACAATTAACGATTTGATTTCGATTAACTTAACTGCTTCACATAATGAAACAATGCCAGCTGCTTTAATTGTTTAATTGAGCGTCCAGCGATTTCGACAGTAATTGCGCTAAGTTTTCACCAGCCAGAGGAAAATTGCTGTACCCTGTACAAGTCGGCAATAAAAGTAGGTATATCAACAGGTATAAGCTATTGTTTGGGACTCGGTGTCCATCTTCTGACGGCACGGTATCTCGCAGACGAATCGTGCTCTCACCAGGTGGAAGTAAATTGTTTTAGTCTGTCCAAGGTGAAAATGAATGCAAATATGCATTTTAGCACTGTCCCCTGTTCATATATTGATTGTAGGGTATCTTGCAGCCGACTAGTGCTCTGACTAGTCATAGATAAATATTTGCAAACCGTACAAAGTGGAAATCAAAGCTGCATACAGCTACGATTTGCTTATTTCTTATCTACAGGGTATCTTGAATCAACATTTACAGTAGTCAGAAGAAAACTGTTTCAACTCGCAGAGATTGAAATAAATGCAGAAATACTGTAGTACGTATCGAGCGTATTTCGAATATCCAATTGTTGCCTGCAGGGTATTTTGCAGTCGAATCTGCTTCCGTTGCGTGTTTAATTTGGTTTCGTGTTGATTTGCATGCGTGTTGGGGTTTCCATGAGCGAAATCAAGAGCGAAAATCACAAATCTTTGTCCGATCCAAGCGAGTGCAGCCCCTTCGGGCTGGCTACAGTCACGTTCCACTGGGGAGCAGACGCAGGGGGCGGCGTTACTGCCTGCCCTTGTGTGCCGTTTAGCCGGAGCTGACACACTGGCCCAAACAGCTGGGTACTTCCCTGGCATTGGTACGTAGTGCACATCGTACGCATCGGCATTTGCGGCCAGCTTGCCCGACTCTGAGTGCGCTTCGCTGCGCTTTAAGTGAAATTTCGTTTCTGTTTATTTTTTTCGGCTCTGCAATTTTCGCTTTTGCTGCAGTTGTTTTCGTTCTGAGCTTTTTTTTCTGTTTTGTTGCCTCGTCTTCTTTGCCAATTGGTGCATAGTTCGCTAAGCAAAATGTTAGCTTGTCTTTTGCTTGTAATTCACATTAATTTTCATTTTTCTCATTTAATAAGTTTTAATTTTCCGCTTGCTTTTGGCAAACATTTCGTAACACTTCGCAAATGGCTTACAAACGCTTATGCAATCACAGGAAATCGCATTACCGGCTTATTAAATATTATTAAACATCTGGCAGAGCGCAAAATTTTCAAAATTCGTAGCAAGGCATCGAAATATCCTAATATATTCGCATTTTTTGAGAACTAATTTTTTAAAAGATTTCAATAATAAAGGTTTATTTCATAGTCTTTTATTCGTACATCTAATGGAAATGGATCCGAAAATTAAAAGTAATTTATTTTATTATAATAATTGTCGTAAATTATTCAATATTATTGAATACCAGGCAGAGTGCCGACTTTCCCAGACTTAAAGCAAGATAAAGAAACATTATACTATTATTAGTGAATAATTTAAATATCATTCAAGCAAACAATATAACAATATACTATAGGTAATTTCTGAACGTATACCATAATATAGAAATCCGGGTTTTTGGTAAAAGTCACTATAAATTCAGGACAGAAAAATGTATTACATGTTATTTAATACCAGACCGACGTTTCAAAACTTATAGCAATATACATAAATATCAAATAAACGGGTTTTTGAGTGTTATTTTTAATGTGGATTTTGTGCTTTTAAGCAAAAAGTCCAACCAAGATTTATATTTAGCAAATGTTCATACATTTATCAAAACGAAAACTTGTTAAGGTACAAAAAATGAATAAAAATTCAGAGCAATTAGAGTAAATTCGTTTTGTACAGTATTTACTGAATTTTCTCTTCTTCCCCAGGACGGTACCACGCCCCTTATTCTGGCCGCCGCCGGGGGACACATTCATTGTGTTCTGGAGCTGCTCGAGCAGGGCGCAGAGCTAAATTCGCGCCGCTCGACGGGCACCACAGCGCTCTTCTTCGCCGCCCAAGGCGGGCACTTGGATGTGGTGCGCATTCTGCTCAAGGCACGCGCCAAAGTGGACATCCCGTCGCTGGACGGCGGCACGCCCCTCTTTGTAGCCGCCCAGGGCGGACACGTTAAGATAATCAGAGAGCTGTTGGACTGTGGCGCCGATGTGAATGCCTGCATGAAGGTGTGTAGAGATAATTCGCGAACAAAAGCTTGTTTCGATTTTTAAAATCGAGTCTAACAAATTGAAAATGTAGAAATGGTATATTAAGTTTGTCCGTTTATCCATCCGTTTGTGTTAAAACTGGATCTCAGCTATTTTAAGCGCTAGAGACACAAAATTTTGCTCGAGGGTTTATTTCAAACTTTGTGTATCACGCCCCACGTCTGCGAAAACGAACTATGTATATTGCATGCAGGAATTTATAACAAGCAAATTTTATCTTTTTTTGCTTGGTACTTCTAACTTCTTTCTTTCGATTTTGAAGCTATCTTGAAGAAACTACTACACTTACTTCTTTCTTCTGCATGCTGTAAATGAGCCAGAATAAGCCAGATTAGATCGATGTATCGTGTAGCTGTCATATATCCTATCGAACATTTCCATTTATTTTCAAGATATCTTAACGAAACTTGCGACAAAAATTTGGGGAGAATATTAGCAGCTCTGCGAATTTCAAGCAAATCAAACTACTAAAGCATATAGCTTTATAGGAACAATCGGAACTGAGTACAACTTTTTATGTATAATATTATTCCTATATAATGTTGGCAATCAAACAAAGTTTCAATTTCCATAAATACTGATAACTATATCCTATAGCTTCTATATAAGCGATCAAAGAAAAATAAAACTTGTATAAGGAATTCCATGGATATTGCGTCCAACCAGGGAGTATATAAGTCTGAAAACTACCTCTAAGTTAGATAATAATATTAGATAAACATATGCTGCTACCTGCAAGAGTATTCAACCTTCGGTAGGCCGAAGGTAACATTTCTTTTCATCATTTTTCATCGACTTTTAGAATTCAGTTGAAAATTTAAGTCCCGTTTTGTGTTTGCTCTTTATTATTATTGATCCAATTATTAAATTAAACATATATATATGTTATGTATATATATTCATTGAATCATGTGCATTGCTTGCAGGACCGCGCCTCGGCGGCATTCATAGCAGCCCAGAACGGACACCGAACTGTGCTCTCGCTGCTGATCCTGGCGCACGCGTCGATGGATATAAAGCGCATCGACGGAGCGACCCCGCTGTGGATAGCGGCGCAGATGGGGCACGACCACATCTGCAAGGTGCTGCTGCAAAACGGCGCCAATGTGGACACTGTGCGCTGTGACGGCGCCACGCCGCTGTTCAAGGCCGCCCACAAGGGCCACGCCTCCGTGGTCACTGTATTACTGAAATACCGGCCGAACCTGGGTCTGTTGCCCAACGGCGAGACGGCGCTGCATGCCGCCGCGATGTTCGGCCACATGACCGTCTGCAAGCAGCTGGTGGCTGCCGGCAGCGACATTCTGCTGAAGAACCAGGACGGGCTGACGGCCATGGAGCTGGCGCACCACGAGAACTACACCTCCATTTGTGAATACCTGCGGGACCGCATGCGCGTGCTGATGGAGCGCAATGCCCAGGCTCTGGCCAAGATGCGAATATCGACGTAAAGTCCAGGAGCGAGAGAAACCCCCTATCGAAGTACCTTTCAACCCGTTATTTATTCAGCCAACCCAAAGGAAATGTTTCGAATTTCGCAATCTCTTTAATTTCACGACGGATCGGGCTCGAGCTATTGTGCTATATAGAGATATATCCTCATTCCCACTTGCACTCAGTTAATACGAAGCTGCAGACTTGGACAACTGGGAGCAGTTCGAAGAGTTGATCGAAAGGGAATTACCATATTGCTTAGGCTAGTTCCTAAAAATAAGATTAAGTTGAGTTCTTTGTTTTTGTATCATTTCAATGACCAAATCGTTGTTAGTTTCTGTAAGTTCACCACTGCAACCGATCGAACCGATCAGGAAAATATTGCTGCACTGTACATAGATCGAAATAATGCCAGATATGCGAATAGTCCGGGCTCGGATCGCGTTCGTCTTGTTGCTACACTGCAATCAAAATACTTAGTGGAAAATGCAAACCTAGTGAAAAGTTCAGTCCAATCAAGGCCAGAAGCTGAGCGATGACCACTACTTCCCCGACTATATAGGACTATACTTGGATGTTATATCATTATCATACGTGTATGTATTGTACTTAAACCCCTACAACTTTGAGCTTGTATTTGAATTTACGATTACGATTAACTCTAGCAATAGTTCGCACTTGATATGCAGATACAACTGCAGCAAATGAGACACTGTTAACACGGACCCGACGTTGTCCCTTGTATATAACTTATATATATTAATATATTGTATTTATTATTCACTTAACCCTAAGCAATTGTTACCAAGTGCTTTAAGTTTATCCGCCTTTTATCTTATCCAAATTAGCTATATTCGTCTTAATTAGCAATTAATTGATAACAACATGTTTTTGTGGTTTTCCTTATTGTTTTCGCTCTTGTAAATTAAACGGCAAACTTATCTCACTCTAAATAATCGAGTTTAATTGCGTTTAATTTCAAATGTAACTGGCACTTAACATAACATTTGATGTTGGGCATTGGGAATGTTAGCTTGCTGTTCGTTAACATAGGCTGTGTACAGTTCGTTCAGTTAGAATTCTATGCGAGACACACACCTGCGCTTAGCGGAGACACACACCACAAAAGCACGGTATTTTGCTTTTTGATTAAGCAACAACTGCGATAAATTTAAATAAAATACGTTTTTATGTTTTGTTTCTATTTCATTTAATATTACAATTAATTGCAAGCAGAAACAACAATTACAATAAAAAAACACTACACTGTGCTCGCACACAGTTTTTCTGGTACTGTGCGATCACCTACAGTTTTAGAGGCACTTGCCGAGAGGGCTGTTCGAAAAGTTACCACCGCATGCTACCCACAACTGATTTGTGGCACAAGCAATAAGTCAAGCTGCAACCAGAGTACCAGCAGACGATTGCCACATCATTTGCCCCGCAGATTTCAATTTCTGCAAATGAACATTTGCCCCAACATGTTGCCAGTGCCAAGCAGCTTCAAACGGCTTCGGCTGCCAACGCTTTCGCAGCGCTCAGTCCGTTTTCTCTCTCCGTTGCGCGCGGACGTGAAGAGCCGCCGGCCTCCGTCATTTCCATATTCATTTCGTTTCGTGTGTGAGTGTGCGAGTGTGCGAGCGCGCGCGCCAGTGTGCTTCTGTATGCATGTGCGTGAATGTGTGTGAACGTGTGTAGGTGTAGTCGCGTGTCGTTAAGTTATACAGTAACAGCAACAGCAACAGAAACAGCAGCAAAAACAACAACAACAACAACAACAGCAACAGCAACAACTCTAGCTACACCACCAAACAACAATAGGTAAAACAGCGACCAAACGGTAGCAGCGACCTAAAAAAGAAGAAGAAACAAAATTCGAAAAAAAACAAAAAACAAAAAAATAAATAAAAAACGTTGTGAAACGTTACGTTCTGGTGGCAAGTGTTCTACTGTGTGGCAGGCGGGCGGCGAAAATTCTTAAACAATAAAACAGGTTTGCACTCCGAGCTATGCGAGAGAGCGCCAGCGAGAGAGCCACAGTAAATAATAGAGTGACTGAGAGAGAGAGAGAGAGAGAGGGAGCACGAGAAGTTGTGCAAAATTCAGTGCATTACTTGTGGAGTTATGGTCTTCGGAGTGAGGGGGATAGGCAGTGAGGGGGATGAGGCAGATAGGGAGACGGGGAATGAGTGCTGAGCAAAAATCTGATACTTGCTGTGCGCATCCTTCGCAAGGTCTGCAGTCCTGAAACATTTGTGCAGCTAATAAACCCTTGCGCTCGGTTTCACGCAGCCTTGTCACACTGTGCACACTGTGTCGCCTGTAACCTGTTTGGGCGTCAGTTTCATCGTGTTTCTTTTACGTGCATTCAGTTTTATGAATTTATGTAGATTGCACGCCTCACCCCGCCACCACCTCATGCTAATCAATAGGAAAAACCGTTGGCTTGTCATGTCAAATGGAAATTCTATGCAGACACAAATCCCCCTCTCCCCTGCCCCTGCCTCTGCCCACGTTCACACGTTACTTGCGCGTTCTGCTCCACAGTAAGTCCCACAAAACAGCTGAGCTTTTGCAGTCGGGCCCCTAGCAACAGCGCGTCGGGCAGCGCTCTCAGCTGTGCGGCGGGCAGAGCGCAGACGCACACACACAAGCGGACACATGCACACATAGACAGCCGCCATAGGCTGTTACATTGATTTTGGCCTGTGAATTGCATTGCTGCCATCTCGCTTGCACGCGTGTCCAGCATTTGCAGTAACGCATGCCGGAAAAGAGTTTTGCGCTTGTGTGCGTGTGTTTTTACATTCTGCAGCCGCTGTTGCTGTTACTGCTGCTGCTGCTGCTGCTGTCGCTGCCGCTGCTACTGCTGCCTCTGCTGGCGGCGCTGCTGCCGCTGCTCGGCATGAAGCTTTACATAAGTTGACATGTCATTTAGAGCCCGGCTGCAGGTCCTTTGCTCAAGTTCGCTCCAGTAACGCGCTACGCAATCAGCTGCTGCTGCTGTGGTCGCCGACGCAAACGCAAACGCTAGCGCCAGCGCCAGCGCCGACGTCACTCGCCTGCAACTAGACGCTGCCGTTTCTCGCCACTTTCCGCTTTCCGTGTGCCTTTTTGCAACTTGTTCCGGTCTGTTTCTACGTCTGTTTCAAACCGGCTCCCCAAAGGTTCGGCCAGGTCTGTTGCCGTCTGTTTTTCAGCTGTTTCGTCAAAAAAGCACGAGAAGAAGAAGAAGAAGACGCAGAAGCCAAAGAGACAAAACGACATCACACAAAACAACTACAAAAAGTGGTTAAACTGCTTTTTTTTTACCACACTTTAATTTGTGTTTTTCTATTTGTTTCATTTGTGCGTGGGCCTTTCGAAAAGCATTAAAGAAAACTTGATTTATAACCGTACAATCGGACCCGCACTCAATACCTAGCTAACTCCCCCTCCCCCTCCCCCCTCGCTACATTCACGCAGTATTCGCAAAGAAGTAATTAAAAGAGAACAAGCATGAACTTGCACGCAGGCAGTGCACGTCGAGATGCAGCTAAAGTATTGAGCCACAAAGAGATTAGTTAAACTAAATAAAAACAATAGAATACTACAACAACAACAACAACAACAAGTACAACAACAAACATGTGAAGTTGCAATTGTAGAATTTGATCCCAGCTGCTGTATACATATATGAGCATATGTATGGTATGTACAAAATGGCCGCCAGGATGCACAGCAACAGCAGCAACAGCAACAACAACAGCAGCAGCATCGTCATCATCATCAACAGCAGCAGCAGCAGCTTCGCACATACAAGCACAGCCGTACATAATACATGCACAAGTACTTAAACACACACACACACAGATAGACAGAGGGACGCATTGCAGGCAGCGGCAGCCCAGCTTTTAAAGGTGAGTCTTAACTTTAAGTTCAGCTGCCTGTCAAAAGCTTTAAGCGCCCAGCTCTAGCCTCGTCTCAAAGAGAGAAATAAAATAATAATTTAACTACCGAAACTCGGGCAGACTGCGCAAATTTGAATATTCTAAAATCGAAATCCATGGATTTATTGGGTGAATTAATTTACAGACTGAAACAATAAAGTAACTTCAGCCTATTTCCCTGTAAAGTTTTGACAAGTTTTAAGCGGTTTGAATTTAGAACTGCTAAACATAAATTGACAATCAATAATTAATATTAATAATTAATATTAATTGAATTATTGTGAAATGTTAATACATCTAGGACATTACAAAATCGAATTTTCGTAACAGTCGCCTGAAAATATACAGTAATAAACTGCAATATTGCTTAAAATATTTAACTATAAAGTTACAAACTTTTAACCAAACAATAATTTAATTCTGATTTTAAAACAACAATAAACTACAATATTTTGAATATTTTACTAGAAAGTTAAAAGGTTTGAGCCAAAAAATATTATATATCTAATTTTAAGAAAAAATGATTCTGGGAAGTTGACAATTATTTTTTCCAGAATCATCCACACGATTAAAATTAATTAAATGTTGGAACTATTGCCTATTAAGGCCGAAAAATAGAGTCTTCCCTTTCGTGACACGCTTCCAAATTTTAACCTAAGCCAATACAAGTTATTTTAAGATTAAGTCTTACTTAAAGCAAGAAGCTTGAATACCTTAAAAGCCCAAATAGATAGATCACCACATGCTGTTAGTACTATAAAAATTGAACCCAAATCTACATTTAATACAAGTTATTATAATTCCAGTATTAAATATACCTTAAAATGATGAAAAGTTCAGAGCTCTTCCCAAAATGTTGAATAATACATTTCTTATTTGAAGCTTAAGTGCAACTAGAAGATAAAAAGTTTTGTTTTTCGGCAAAATGAGCATTTTTAAAGCAGCTCATTTTTCCGTGCAGACAATAACTATAAAATTTTATAGCCAAGCATAAAGCATTAATGACGAAATACCACAGCAGGTAGAAGGACCTTTGCTCCTTAAGCCTAATCATTTTAAAGCAAAACTTTTTTGGGGAAAGGAGTCGAACTACACAAGTTTTTAATTGGATTCATGTTTTATGTTGAACTGTCATGCTGCGTGCATGTGGCATGATAAACGACTTGTGGCGTCTTCAATCAATCTCCTCTTCGCACTTTGCCGAGAACTCCCTGGGCAAACCCGAAACTTTATTGGCTTTTGCCAGTTCGCTTATTTCTCTTAGAGCATCTCGGGCTGAGCAAAGTTTAACAATTGTGAGCTGTGCAGTTTGTTTTCTTTTTATCGTTTTGTTTCGCGAAATTTTTACGACTATTTTGGGCTGGGACTGGGATCAGGGCTGGGGCGGAGGCTGAAGCTGACGCTGAGGCTGAAGCTGGGGCTTGTCGGCCACAGAGAGTTCAACTGAAGTGAGGGCAAATTGTGTGGCCGGAGACCGCGGGCCCATTCAAAAAGCCCGTCAAACCAGTCGCCGGCCAGGCATTTCGCTTTTTCGCCTAGCTGCTGCTATATCTGAACCGACTGGCCGACTGGGCCAGTTGATGACTTTTTACATAGTCAAAGAAGCGACGCGACGCGACGCGACGCGACGCGACGACGACTCAAACCTAAACTCAAACTGAACTGCGAGTCCGAGTCCGAGTCTGAGTCCGAGTCAAACGCAAACCCCAAAAGCTACGGACCAGCTCACGTATCTAAACTTGTTTGAAACGTGTTACATTTAAGAACGTTCGCCTCGAGCGGCAAGTGGCAATAATCCTTTCAAACTGACAGCGTTGCCATGTCTCGTAGTGCCAGTGGCAGAGGCAGCGGCAGAGGCTGAGGGGCAAGCAGAAGAGGCAGCAGCAGAAACGGCAAAAGTAGTTGCAAATGCAGTGCTGGCAACGGGAGGGGTGCGAGGCCGACAAGGGCTACCAAGTGGGAGTGGCACATTGACTGAGTTTCGTTTTAGTTCGCACAGCATATGTGCAAAATTACACGAGGGTCACTTTGCAAGTTGTCAATAGTCAGCGCCAATTCCGCACTTGTTTTGGAATTGCTAAACAGATATTTTCAATATGAAGACTAAATTTAATAAAACCAAAGTTAAGTGTTGTTTTTGTCTTATATATGTATTTTTAAATGTTTTATATTAGTTTTATTTATCTAACTTACCCCAATAAAAAAAATTCTCGTACATAAACAAATTATACCATAAACCAATCAACAGAAGAAAAAGAAAATAGATAGAAGATTATATCATATTTACAGTAAAGGAAATTTATTTAGCTTACTATATTTGTCTAGAGCTAATCGTAACACTCCAAGCTTGTTTAATATATACCACTATTTTTTAGGTATAAAAATCACTGTGCTCAAAAAGACAGACAGGCACGTCGAAATAGTCTAGCGATTAAACTATTTATAGGCTATATTTGGTATTTGTCTGTCACCAATTTTCAATTGGTACAGGGTAAAAAGTTGCCCATATACCTACTACTCGGGTTTTTTTCTATCAGCCTTTCCAACATAATTTTCACTTTCCGAGCACCAGTTGAAATTCACTGAACTGCCCTCTCTCCCGTATGTCTATGCCTCCATATGCCGTCTGTCATTCTCCGGCTCGAGTTGTGCCAGACATTTTGATTGCCAGTTGTCTGTTTTTATGTTTATTTTTTGTTATCATTATTTTTTGCCGTACAAGTACACGTACATATCTGCCGCCGCCATTTTGGACTGTGCGATAAATGTACACACATATATATACACATACATTTATATATGCATACGATATAAAAATGAATATGTATACACACATATAGATGTCTCCCGCACGATATACCAAACAGGGGTATTTTTCGTGCATCATTTTGTTTTTTTTTATTTTGGAAATTGCAAACAAAAACTGCAAAAAGTGAAATTGATATTTTCGCACAAAATTGCCGTTAACAAGGTGGGAACCTAGCAACAACAGTTTTTGCTTGTCAAATTTTATTTTTGCTCGCTCCCCACGCCCGCTCGCGGCTCGTCCCAAAAATGAAACGTCTCTACCAGGTGAACGGGAAATTGTTTACCGTGGTTCCAAAATGCTGTAATTTCGCGTGCTCGTGCAATTCAATTTCCTGCCAGCGGAAACGCGCGTCGCTCTGCTCGCCCATTGTAGTCAAACATCGAAAAAGCCATCCCCCCGTCACTATTCCCCGCTGCCCTTTGGCTCGTTGAAACGAACCCCCTTGGACAACTTGAAAGCATTGTCCAAATTGTTTGCCAGTTCGCCTCCTCTTCTTCGCCTCACCCTTAATTGCCCCCTGCACCGTGCAACGCTGCCAAAACTAATTTAAAGCATATGAAAGAAAATAAAAATAATAATAAATAAATAAGAAATCAATTTCGCAAAATTTGCTATCTAAACAGCTTATCCGCTCTGCCCATCTTTCCATCTGCCCCTCGGCCCATCTCTTTGGCGGACTCAATAAAATATGTCACATATCATTTCTGTGTGTGCAGCCGAAGGGTAGTCGAGGTCTCTTAGCTGTTTGTTTTCTTTGGTTAGTATTAAACTAGATATAGACGTTTGATTACACAATTATTCAGTTCTTAAACTTTGATAAACATCTTTATTTTAATAGTTTTTTTCTATGCTAGGGTAAAGTGATCTTCATTCATTGAAATTCTACACTTAAGATTCCCTAAATATCTTGAAAATGTTTTGGCTTATACACAAATTTAAGCTTTGTCCGATTGTTTCTATAGTACAGCTCTTATATATAGTATATTATTGTATATTGTTTCCAGACTATACTTCTATTTTACCCGATATAAGTTAAAGTCTCGCCCTATAACAACTGGGTATAACTAATATAAACCCAACAATTTTGCAATTAAAAAGAACTCGCAAAAAACCCCAAAAAAAATGTAGAAATGTTTGTCAATATTATGTAACACTCTTCCAAAACTCCTCTAAGAAAATATTAAAATCTTAAATAAATACGTTTTCTTGCATATGCAAATAGTTGAGAAGTTCCTTTAGTTAGTGTATATTGCGTCCGTGCTATTTGCTTTTCATTTACAGAGTGTTGAATTTTCAAACTGTTTGACATATTTCGCATAAATAAATTACATTCAGAGCCAAACTCGGCCCCGGTGCTGGTCCGGGTCTGCTCCGGCTCGGTCTCCGGCAGGGTCTCCGGCTCCGGCACCGTTCAGTTGAGTTCAGTTCAGCTCGGGCTATCCGGGCTGTCCGAGCAGCCTATATTAACAATAATTCCTTTGCGCTGGCAAGTCGCCAAAAACTTTCTGGGTCTGTGCCCCAGCCCGATGTCCGCTCCCGCTCCCGCTCTCTACTCTGCTCTGTCTCCTCTGCCTCCGCACTGCTGACTGCCTCGCACAGCAGGCGAGGAACGTTTTGTGGCCAATTTCGGTTGCCCACGTCGAGGTGGCGCACTGGAATGGTCCCCGTTTTGTGACCCATTGTCAGTTGAACATAAATGCGACGCCTGACATAAAAAACAACAAAAAGAGAAAAGAACGCACAACTTACGACGGCCCATGGACAATGGAGGACCACAAAATCGAGGGAGCGAGAGCGAGAGAGACAATCAAAGGAGAGGGAAAGCCCATTTGCAGTGGGAACAAACGTGACATTTGTCTGCAGTTAAATGCAAAATTGTTCCCTTACTTAAACGGCAAACTGTAACAATGTTGCTTGTATCGTCATTACACTCGAGAACAGAAATATTTGTTAGATATACGATAGGGCACACTCAGCATTTCAATTTATACTTGTGACTAGCTCATTAAATGACTCGGGAAACAGTTTGATCGGAATTTAATTGAATTGGATTTATTCAACTCTGTGTTTAGTGTGTATTAATGTGCTTTGATTTAGTTTACCAATACAGTATATAAGACTTGGTTAATCGTATTGCATGATCTTTACTTGCGGCGCAGACTTCCAAAAATTCTTAAACGGATTCCAAGTTGCTGGTTGGGTAAAAATGTTGCATCCGAGATGAATGACATTTCAGGAAAGTAACTTGGGAAGGCACTCGAATTTAGGGTAAAGCCGTGTACATAATATTGCTTGTTCTGCAAATGAATATACTTAGGTTAGCTACAAACAAGAGTAATATATAAAGTGCTTGATATTGTAAATATTATTATTAATAATTTAAATAATATATGTGTGTTTAAAAAGTATATTGATAATATAATGTGACGCGTGAAATGTGCAAAATGTGATATGTTCAAGAAAATATCCATGTCTCGAAAATGGCAAATACTTTACGAAAATAACAATGCCCAATTACAACAAGAAAGCTTAAAAACTGAGGGCCATAAAGCTAAATAAATTTGAATTTTTCTGCGATCTTTATTTTTTAGAAAAGTTGACATTGCTGTAGAGTTATACAAAATTACCTTTTTGAATGGGCAATTAATTGGTATATTGGAAACACGACGAATTTCGACGGCAATCGATTGCAGCATATACATATTCTGAACATCTTGTATTGCCTTACAATAGTCGATATCCATACTAGCGTAGTTGAACACATTATTGCCGTATATAAATGACAGATTGTAGACACCCTTCAATGTAACCACTTCTTCATTTGCCATGAAGTCCACAAATAATGCTGAAATATTACTCGAGCTTCGACCTAGGGTATAGTTCATCTGTACGACATTCGGAGATTTATTCACAATTTCAAGTTTTTTGAAATCCACATTCATTTTATGCTGAGAAACAAATTTCATATTTGTAAATAATTAACAAAATATTAAATATATATATACTAAAATCACCTTTGCTCCAAGTGCGACGAGGATGCAAAAAAGAAGGCCCATTGCCCGAATAATCAAAATACTAACGCTCATGTTGGCTTTTCAACGTAAACTGTTTTTTGTCTCAACAACAGAATCATTAAATGCAAAAAACCAAAAATAAAAACAATATTTGTTAATCGAATTTTAATAAATTGTATGTGAACGTTACGACCGTTAATGACAAAAAGTCGAGTGTATTTTTAACTTACATGTGGCGTTTGCAAGCAATTTGTTTTTCAGGAGAGTTTATTATACAAATAGCACAAAGTAATATGTTCAAGACAACGATCAGTTGAAATAAAATTGATAGCAATTATTAGGCTAGAAGCTAGCGAAACTAACATCATTCAGTAATTTCGCTTTGGAACATATTACATTTTAATTACAGCAATACGAAGTCGTACTCAACCTAATGAGAAATAAATAATAACATAATCATATAATAATATAATATAATAGTATATCATTTTAATCTTCAGTATGATGTCAGTTAGAGCTAAGCTTCAATCTTTTAGCGATTATGCTTCTGTCTTTTTTGTCCTACTTTGCCGTAACTTGTGATACGAACCACATGGCGATGGTTCGAGAATATCTCACTTGATAAAATAAAGGTTGCTTCAGGTACATAACTAGGTATTAGCTTCTGATCTATCGAAACACCATCAACATAGTATTTTTTACGCTGTCGAGAGAAGAGAAAAATGTGCAAGATAAAGCGTATAAGTAATGTTTCTTTCAAAACTAACCATCTTGAATGGACAGCTCATTGGGAAATTGGAAACTCGACGTAGACCGGTGGCTAAAGATTGAACCAGACGTGTTGTGTGAACCAATTGCATTATCTTGCAGAAGTCCAGATCGAAGCTCGTATAGTTGACAACATTTATGCCGTGTTGAAACATTATATTGAATTCTCCACGTAAATCGCAGATGTCTTCGGTAAATGTGAAGTTCATGTTGAAGGCAGTTATATTATTGCTTTGTCTGCTGATTTCACAATTCACTTGAATCCCCTCGGGATAAAAGTTGATGCAATCAACTCTGGTGAATTCCGCTTTGATTTTGGGCTGTCACAGTATTTGAAGAAACACATATTTTATAAATTCATACGTAATATAGGGCTTTTTCCTCATACTTACAATACTAAAGCTCACCCTTGCACTGCGAGTGATCAGTATACCATAGAAAAGTAGAACTAACGCCAGTGAAGCGTTCATGTTGGCGGTTTACCATAAACTGCTCCATTGGTTTGGTTTACTCTGTTCATCAGTTGATATTAACTCAGAATTAATTTGTGTGGAAAAAATTTTAGTGGTTAATGCCCTCTGATAGTAAAAAAATAGCAAAGGCTACAGTTGAGTGCACACGTGTGATCAAAAAAATAAATACCTTATATGTAGGAACAGAAACGCTTCCTTCTGAATGTTACATGCCATACCTATGGTACTAGACTATATCTTATATTTTTTCACATCAATTAAATTTTTATGCTTTATTAATTAAGAACATACCTGTTTTCTTTATAATGAAATGGTCAAAAAATATCAATAATTAATTTATCGTAACATATTTCTAGATATTTTCTTGTCCTATAATCTTTCTTCATTTTTTGCATTATATACAATAATAAGAGTTCGGACTCACACTTAATAATTTATTTCAATATCTTAAGATAGATTTAAACAAAGTGCTGTCGATGACTATTGTAGACATAGTAGTATCCCCCGTTGAAGCGCAGCGTTGCCACATCGCTCGTTTGCGGTACAGCCGTGATCGCAGCATCTATCGGAACTCGCACGGGCGTCGTACTCAGACTGATGGTGCGATAGAAGAAGGCGGTCAGAAAGCTGGCGCTGATCACGAATGCTATAAAGAAGCCCAAGCAGAATATGCAATCCTTGTTGACCTGAAAGCAGAGGCAAAAGGCGGCGGCGAAGTCGCCCAGAGTGTGGCCAACGGTATTCAAGAAGGAACGACGCTCGGCCGGAGGCGCGAACGGCGTGGAGCTGTTTGCGCTGATTGTGATCACGTGATGACGTCGCTCACAGGGCGGACTTGAGTCTGTCGACTGCAGCTGCTGTGCTGACTGTTGGCCTTGCTGTTGCTCCTCCCAAGCGATCCTCCGATTTTTTTTGGGTCGAATGGTGCTCGTTACATTCAAGCATAGAGTATTCAAAGGCAACGTTTGGGTCGCCAGCTCACAGTACTGCGTCACTTGGATTTCTGTCTCGCTCTCCTCCTGCTGTCCAGATAGTTCGCCGGGATCCGTGCTTTGCGGCAGTTCTCGGCTGTTGCCCAGCATGAGCTCCTCGATAGCCTCCAAGTTGCGCGTATAGCGATCGAGCAGTCGCAATATGCGATGCAAGCGTGCGTCTTCGTATGGGGGCTGAGTTGTTGGTCGCCCCGCCTCCGGCTCGTGAGAGACCTCTCCTAACAATGTCGAGATGCTCGCCACCTTTTTGGGTTCAGCTTCGGGCAATATGCTTTCGATCATTTCCGTGACCAGTGCCGTGGCCTCATCGAAATCCGAATGTTCCACTGCAGTCTGTAAGCTGGTGCTGGGCAACTCAAAGCTCACATGCCTCGGCAGCGGATCATCCGTTTCCGTTTCACCCACCTGACCGTCGCTGAGCTGCACCACTATTTCTGGTGTCGGACGCTTCTTGGTTTCGTCATCATCATCCATTGTTAATTTTGGGTTTCCTAGATATTTAATATCTCAAAGTAAAAGTAAATTCATTTTTCAGACATAGTGTTAGGATGACATTTGCGAAATTCGAAAATATGTTTGTTAAACATTATAGTAGACTTTTTTGAAAAACATTTCCAAATTTCTCACCCAATGGCACCCAGAGATGCGCAAACGGCCATCGTCATTGATAGTCTAATCGCCGATTTAGTTCAAGAGGCAATCGTTCAACGACCATCGGTTGAGGAATCCAAGAAGTCGGGACCATGTCAAAGAATCTTCGATATTCTGGGCATTGCCCCGTGCCCTATGTCGGATGATGAGTTGGATATAACTGGCTCACAGTCGACTGTCCAGAATACTAAAATTAGCGGTCCTACGAACGGCGGCCCAGTGAAAGAACTGCGACAACAGTGGCACAGTTGGTTGGCACATGCTTTGACCAATGGTAATTGTAATCTTTATCACTTGGTCTCGAGTATCAGGAGAGGACATCAGCTCTATTAAGCTTCTTTACACAGTGTGACATTTTTTATTTAAGCTCTTAGACTCTTTCTATACTATTTACCTAATGAAGTCCGTCCGTCCATCAGTCTGTTTGCATGGACACACAGAACTCAGCTATTGCCAGAGTTACCATGAATACCATCGATTGATTTTTCAATTTTTAGCTTCTAAAATGAGCAAACTTCAGTCCCATCAGAAGTTTATAGGAATGACCGGCATCTATGCTTGCGTTTGACTGTATCTGCGACATCGGCATGTGCGTGCAGCGTCAATACATGCACTTTTGATTGAATGTGTGAACAAAGTCAATGCGTGAGAGATTGACAGATCAGTAATAAGGTGCGTTGCGCGACGTCGTTAAGAATTCGTAAAATAGAACTATTTAATAATAAGAATTATTTCTTAACGTGAAAACTGGGTAAATGGTATCTTACTTTCTAGTACACTCGACTGTAGTTTCCCTCAATTGTTGGCCACAAACTCGTCTGGGCATTTGTATCCCGTTTTCCGATGCGATGCGATTTGAGGAAATTAACTGTATACACATTCACAGATAGCTCTGAAGATGAATTGGTGCTTTACAGGAGGAAAGGCCTTCTCGATCCGAAGATTTGTAGCGATTGCTCAGTGCAGACGGACCAGCCGCGATTCCGTAAACGCTTTCCGAGCGTGTTTGCGACCGGAGATTGTGCACTTTGTGGCCCGGCACCCTGTGAACTCAATCGTCAAACGATCTTCATTGATGCGGTACCCGTGGCGACGCCCAGTCTCCAGAGTCGACCGCCATTGGCCGATCGATTTTGCTATATGTTGACGGATTTCGCTTCGGCATTGTACTGCAGTCTTGCCATCATGTGTTGTTGTACCCCCAGCATGTTTCGATAAACGACATTCGGCACACCCAATGGTTTTAATATACATATATGAGAGTACGATAAACTACACATCAAATTGTCATGGGCTTCATCTTGGACGCGCACGGCCGGGATTTAGAGAGTGCTTGAGGCCCTGCTGCTGACTGAGGCTCGTGCCCAGAAAGCTGTAGTAGTGGGCGATGATCAGGTACAGGCACCACAGGCACAGCAGTACGAACAGGACATATGTGAAGTTCTCGCCCATCATGTAAAAGCAGGCGACCAGGGACTGCCATGCCTCCACCAGGACTTGCCACATGCGTTGCCGCAGCGGTGCTCGTTGCAGAGCCGATGTCGAGGTCACCGACTCGACCTCAATGAGCAGGGTCTGCTGATCTACGCACGGGGCCGACTTCGCATTCGCCTTGTGCGATTCAGGCTGCGCCAGCTGCGGCTCCTTATTCTTGACGGAGGCGGGCAAAGTCTTCCAAGATGTCTGAATGGCCGCGTCGCAGGTGAGCTTGCTCGAAAATGCCAGAATTGTGGAGTCCGACAGCTGCATGCGATTCAGGCTGATGGAGGCCTTGACCAAGTCGCTGTTCTCGGCTGCGAGGCAGACCAACTCTGGTTAGTACGGCACTCTAGTATGGCACCTGGAGATGTGCACTTACAATCATCCTGGGTGTGTGCCGCCGTGAACTGCTCGGACTGCGTGCGCTTCAGCTTGGACTGCGGATTGTAGTGTGCCTGTTCGCTTTCCATGATGCGGGAGTAGTCCTCGAAGAGATTGAGCAGCTCCACGAAGCGATCAGTGATCTGTTTGTGGCTCACTTGCACTTCGGCCAAGTAGCTGGGCACCGGTATCGCCGGATCGTTCTGCAGGTTCCATCCGATGTTCTTGCGGTCGTTCGCCTCTATGTCCAGCACCACAGCGGGAGAGTCTTTCTCCGGCTTCTCAGTCATCTGCATGGTATCTCACCTGTTGGATGTGTTCAATTTGGTTGATTTCCTTGTTTCTTGATCGTGTTTCTGTGTGGGTGTGGGTGTGTGTGGGTGTGAAAACTGTTCCAATGTGAAAAACGGTAGAAATCTGTCTTAAATCAAGTGTGGTTTTGTTACATTCGGTCGATATATTTTTACTGCCTCTGTCAATTTGAAATGTTCCCTATTTTTGTTGAGTTATTGTGGCTGTTGTTGTCGTTGTCGTTGTTGTAGCTGTTGTTGCTCGCCTGTCAGGCTACTCTGTGCAAACGGGTTGTTCGTCTAGTGGATAATTTTTGCGCTAAATTAAGCAATTTCCCCAAAACTCGTCTGCATTTTGGCCGGAGTTCACTTCCCGCTCTAAGGGCGGGCCACACTGGACACGACTTTGTCCACTCACTTCGCCCTAATGTGACAATTATAACGGTCTGCTGCACTTCTATGATTTTGCATAAATGCATTCTGTGCTTCGGCTTTAAGGAAAACTTGCTCGAAATTTGCATTTTGTCGGGCACAGCCGAAAATTGCATATGCAATTTGATTGAACCATTCCATTGCAAACAACTATGGTATATTTTAAATTTAATTGAATATGGAGTTTCTTGAGATTGCAAATGGAAATGTTATCGAAATGCGAATAAATACAAAGAGCACTTAGGAAGAAAATTTTGCTCGTGTATTCCAATTTATTTCTTGAAAAAATGTAAATAATTTTAATTATTTTACACACGAGCAGAAATATAACTAAATCACTGAATTTCTTATATCTATACCCGGGGCATTCCCATTTCCCATTCTTCTCGCTCTGGCACCTGCCACAAACAGTGACAGCCGCCGGCTACAGCTTTTTCTCCCTTTCTACATACATCCCTTTCTCTATCTCTCTCTAGCTTTGTGCTTCCCTTTCTCTTTGTGTGCTGCTTCGGCCATTGATAATAATATTTAAAGGGCTTAAGTGCGCCGAAGATTTATATTTGTTGGACATTGGCTAAAATCTCCCTGCAGGGCAACAAAACACACGACAATAAAAAACAAGCAAAGAAAGCTACAGTCGGGTGTCTTACACTATCAAGTACCCTGTCCACCTTTAGACTAAAACACATTTAAAATCGGAAACGTCCTCAGATCTTTTCTCTATAGGCAGGGTTGAATACAGTTTATTATTCATTCGGCTTGATATATTATATATTCTGTGTATGCTCTTCCATACATTTGCACAAACGCAAGATACCCGCTACCATCCATTTTCAATGGGTACAGGGTATATAAACAGAATTTATTGATTTTGTCGCACATAGTACATCATGTGTGCGTGTGTGTGTGCATGTGTTCGAGTGTGCAGCGAGGATGCTGTTGCCACCGGACAGTGGACAGCGGACAACGGACAACGGACAGTGGACAGAGTAGAAAACTGGCAGCCAACGCCTGCGCCTGATTCGTCCTGCCAGTTGATTGCTATTCCTGCCTGTGGGTGTGAACCGTGGCGTGTGTGTGTGTGTGTATGTGTCTAAAGGTGCTGAAGCAAAACAGCTTAGCCTGCAGCTTCAGTCTGTAGCATCCTTCTCTCAGCTCCCATCTAGAACTGCGCACTGTTTAAATTTTAAATTGCACTTTTGTAGTATAGAGTGTTTTTATATACTCCCAGATGGCTTTTCTTATATCCTTCCAGGCGATTTATTAGTGTTGCCTAGTAAAGGGTTGACCATAAAAGAAATAAAAGGAATGGTACATATATGTTACATATATTCCTGATCTGCATTAATAGCCGAATTTATCCATTTTTGTATGTCTTTCAGTTGAAGTCAGTCTGTCAGTAATATGAATATATTTTTTATTTTATATATATTTATCCAGTTATTACAAAAGTCATATTATTATATAAACATTTGTCTTAAGTAACGACCCGACCTGATAGTTCTCAAATCAAGTCTCAATAAGAGAGATGTGTGTTTCATATATTCAAGTTCTCCTTCGCTATCTTCTTTATGTGCACGGATAAGTTGTGCTCTATACTTGAATATATTTAATATATTCCGTCTAATATACGCATTCTGTTCGAGATGGCATAAACTTAACTTATTACCGGCTCGAATAAGCTTGGCCACAGCATTTGCCTTGTTAATTTATGAGGTGTTGCTCATTATTCTCTGTCCTGGCCCATAAATAACTGCGCATAACTGGCCTGGTGTGCACCTAACTGGTCTGCAGCGCTGGCTAAGCGTTGCCAAAAAAGAAGCACAGAACGGCTAGGAAAGCTCCTCCTCCTCCTGCACGAAGTTCGCCCGCAGCCGAAGCAGCAGGCTGGCCATAAATATTATTTGTTTAGAGATAGATACAGTATATTTTTTGGCTTAATGCTTGTTTGTTTCCTATTACTCGACTCGCTCGTTTATCATCGCCTGCTGCAGTTCGGCTGGTGTCTTGGCCCAGGCCGCGCCTCGTGGCGCCTCCTCCTGCGAATGCTGCAAAGTTTTGCAAGTTGAACGCGCCCAGCATGCATTCAATTAAGCCATGCCACAATTTCTGATTTCTATCGTGATTATAATTATTATTATTATTGCCATAATTTGGCAAACGCTAGGGCGCATCAGATTGTTCTGGGCAAAACTTTGCGTCTGGCACATGTGCGAGGAAAATTCAATTAAAATATCACTTTGCTTTTTAAATCTAGGTTCTAATAGTTGTTAAAGTCTATTTGCAGTTGCTAAATAAAATTAAAAATGTATATATATACTGCACATACACTAGTAAATATACTATATATACAGTGATACACTTCTAATACAGCTAATATCTAAAAAAAATTATTAAATTAAATTAAATTATTTTAAAATAATTCTTAATTTTTGTCTGATTGCTCCTATGCAAGATATTGGATATAGTAGTCCGATTTTATGGAATATTTGGAATATGCTAGAGAAAACGTTGGTTGGAAAGCTAACTTTTTGACCGATTCTACCTAAGACAGCTATATGTTCTTGTGAACCAATTTTGAAAGAAGCATTAGAATAAAATGTGGCACGTTTGGTTATGATATCTTTAAAGATAAAAAATCAGCCGATAGGTTATGTGGACGATAAATCGGTCCGATATGTTGATACTGATCAGTAATTTATATATTTCATATAGTCGAGGATGTATCCTTCTGGCCAAATTAATTATACCCCCAGCAAGGATAAAAAATAGGAAACTTGCAAAAAAATTAATCTGATATTATAACACGCCCTCTATAGTACCGTGAATTTCGAACCAATATTTCAGAGCTGGCTTTAATTCTGAACACACATTCGCTTTCCCAACTTGCAGGAACGTAATGCTCTGACTTCATACAATAAACACATGCATACGTGGCTGCACTACTCGTATGTGTTGTCTTGGGGTTTTCCGAGTTTAGACGTGGCAAGTCGAGTTTCTTGTGTGCCCTCGACTCATAATATTTGCCCAACTACAGCGAGTCTATTTGGGTAAGATATGTATTTTGTCATGTTGACTTTGCCACACCCATCGCATATTCCATCTAATTTCCTAGTGTGTGCGGGAATGTCTGTGTGTCTGTGTGCCTGCGTTAGTGTCTGTGTACATGTCAGAATCGCTTACACCTGCCAGAGTCGTCAAAACATTGTCAGAGCGTTTTCCACTTGTCTATAGACAGGGGGTAAAGGTAAGTGAAATATCCTTTGTACCCCGCCCCCTCAAGCCTCCGGCCCTAGTACCAGCCCCTGCCTCGCTCCGCCTACTTTATTGGCCCAAGTTATTGGTAGAGTTGCCTGGCAATCAGTAGCTGCCTGTCCCCGGTCCAACCGTCTGGCAGCCTAGCCGGCCACTTGGTTGCCACTTGCTCCTTTCCTGCTGTTAGTTGACATTTAATGGCATTTGACACTCTGCCCGGCGTGTCCGCAAGACAAAGCAAAAACATCAGGTGCAAATAGCGAAAAGAGTAGTCGAGAAAAATAAGATAACAAGCAGCAGCGGCATTACGCGTACACGTGACTTACACATATCCTGTAGGATGCAGAAAGTGAGAGAGAAACAAGAGAGCGAGGGAAAGAGCTTAAGCAATACGTGACACTAGAGGTTTTCCAAGAACCTGGGAATAGCTCACCTGAATTCAATTTTTTTTAAATTAAAATCAAAGCTACTTTTATATAGAATGAGTGTGTAAGGATTTTTTAATACGATGTATATTAATCAAATTAGAGCGCCTAGAACGCAGCAACCTTCTACGGGCTGGGACAATTATACAAGCTTAATGTGCGTTTTTCTTCTAACGTAAAAAATAGGGTTTCTATTGATTTGATTTCCTTACTTCAAAAAATGTTTGGAAGTAAATACTTGGATGACTTATACCTAAAATTGGCATAAGACATTTTTTCTTTATAATTTTTAAACGAGATTAAAGATACAAACAAGGGAAAATACACTTTGTTAACGTTCATAGAATGTTTTTGAGTTTTTAAATAATTTTAAAAACTTGATAATATTTTAAAAAATTAAAATCAAAACTGCAGTTGTTAGGCAATCAGGCAAAAGTCTGATTTTTGAGCGTCTACCTTCTTTCCAAGGCAATCATGCCCGCAATAAGTACAGGATGTTACTTGAATACAGGGTATATATCTAATAGAAATATGCGCCTCGAAAAAAATCAATAGCAGCCCGAGCAGTGGGGCGAGCCGAAGACGTGAGCTATCTGGCTGCGGGACTCGCCTAATGAAGTTGTTGTAGCTCGTAGCTGGTAGCTGCTAGCTGGAGCATCCTTGGAGCCGGCGGAAGAACAACATCCATGCACTTAATGCTCTTGTTTGCTTAACTTTATTTGATGTCCTTGCGTTGATGTTGTTGCTGTAGTTGTTGTTGCTCGCTAGTGCTTGCTATTTGTGTTCAACGACAGCGTTGTTTACAAATGAACACAGTAACCAGAAAGCTGTCGGAGCTGCCAGGAGCTGTAGAGGCTGCCAGAAACTATTGCCGGGAGCTGCACATGTTGACCACTTGCACGCACAGCTCCTGGCAAAGTGCAGCCTCGGGCGGGAGTGGGGTGGTGGTGGTCTGGTTAATGCATTTAGCGGTGCTTGAGCGTACTTCTTCTCGTTCTGGTAGTTACGTGGTCCTGCCCGGTCCGTTATGCCTGCTCCCTGAGTCCTGGCTCCTTGCCGGCACTCTGATGTAAGTCCTCTGGTTACTTTGTGGTCAAATTCATATATTTCCCCTCCGTCTCCCTCTCTATCTGCCACTCTCTGTGTGTGTGCAATGAAATGCCAACAGCAGCACGCAGCAGGCAGCCAGAGGAGTAGAAGAAGAAGGGGAAAAGTGGAAGCCGGGGGTCAAAATGTCTGAGGCCCTTCACATTACATGTATTTTTAATTAATTGCATGCCCGAGTCAAGTCGACGCGCAGCTCGATTTCGCCGGGCCGAGCCGACAAACTGACCCTCATCTTTCTCGCAATAGGGCTTCATATTTTCCGTTGCTTAAATGAAAATGGGGAAAAATATGTTGCGCCCGAGTTGCACTCTCCTTTTGGGCGTACTATAATTAAGTTAAGTCTGATTGAATTATGCTCGTTATTTATTTGTAATTATCTGTAAGTAATTTCACTTCACTCTCCAATTTCTGCAGTGTCAAATATGCATAGGCTTTAAGGAATGTGCGGGAATATTACATTTTATAGGTACATTACTTAGTGCAGTTCGTTTTCAACTATTGCGTAAATCAATCAATCAGTCCTTCATGCATTCACGTTGTCTTTCTCGATTAGCCAGTTGACGTAGAATATAAATGATAAGTTTCAATTAAGTGATTAAGCAATTGTTCCTGATCATTGAGCACACCGAAAATTCCTAGAACTCAACGCTGATCGGGCAGATACTCTATACCATAGAAAGGGCAGGGAAACAGAAATGTTATACAGCCTGAACAATATTTTTGAAAATTCATGAAAATATGCGAAAATAAAATATAAGACTTAAAAAAACTTTTATTTTATAATTTCATAGCATAGCGTAAAATTGAAAAAGCATTGAATAAAGAATATTTATAAAAGTATTTGAAAATATAACATTGAATAACATTTTACTATTTAATCCTATAAATTATTTTGAATAACATAGAAAATTCGTGAAAATAACTGAGAAACTAATATTTTTATAGTATTTAGTAATATACATAATTTTCGAAAACATAATTCCAATATTATAATTTTATTTTTTTCATTATATATTCTACATAGCGTATTCTACTTAGCGTATTCAAGCGTCGTAGACCCATGTTTGTTCATCCATTGTTGTTATTGCCACGAGACCCGACCGCAGGCCCAAATGCCGTTGACGTCACCGCAGTCGCAACATCATTTGCGGTTAATTGTAATTAAAGCTCGGGACGTTGCCTCGATGCTTCGATGCCTCGTTGCACACATGCACCCACACTCAGTCGAGGCCCCTGCCGCCCTCCTCTGCCTTCCCAGCAGGCTCACATAGCAATCGCTTCTGCCGCTGTCATTGGAAAAGCAAACAATTTTGAAATAACACAGCAATTTTGATACTGTGACCAAATTCCTAGTTGAAATAAAGTGCAATTCATTCAAGGTAATGCCCGAGACAATAGAGAAGACGCGTTGTCCCCAAACAAATCCCAATCCCAGTGCCAGACAGCGCCTCTTTGACCAGAGTGGTGCACAGTTGTCGCCCAGTCGAGCCAATCGAGCGCCGCAGCCGACGGATTTCACAAATAACCAGGAGATGAAGCTTCGGGCGGGTGACATGCGAATGGCCCGCCTGCAGATCGGTCTCAGCAAGCTGCGCCTCGAAATGGAACAGTCCAACAAACTGATTGAACAACTCTGTCAGGAGGTGCGTCTGGACATTAAGAGGATCTAGAGTGACATGAGCGAAGGATGTTCTCCCTGTAGTCTCTTCAGTTGGCCTCGAATTACGTTTTGAAACGTTTATTATACAAATTGTTTTACAAATATTTCATCAGAATAAAATTAAATACTTGCGGTAGCACGTGTAAGTGTAGTGCTTCTAGTGAAGGTACCTTTTGGTTTTTACCTTACACTTAGATGCTAGCAGCTACGATCCCATGAAGTATATGGGATTATCTTACAAATATTCAATTAAATTTGCAAAAATTTCACTTCTGAGTATAAAATTTATTGTTTTGTTTATTTATATTTATATTAGAAAATAATTTTCAATCTTACGTTCTCTTACGTTCTCGTAATTTCCTAAAAAACGACAAACCTTTCGGTTAGAAATAAACTAATTTAGAATTGTACAATTTTTACTTTGCTAATATCTAATCTAATATAATATCAATCTATGCCTTACTAGGCAAATTGCGCTTATATCAAACAAACAAAAACACACTGCACCCGGGGGTTGTCACTTCCACGTTTAGTGGCGTGCGTTACAAAAGTGTGTGATCAATTTTTGTTCGCCACAAGTTACTGCTATTGATATATTTTAATGAAAGTCTAGAATACAAATGTTTACATATCACTTAACACAAAAAAAATATTTATTTGCAAAAGTTTGCCCATATATGCCTGTTCATCTACAAGTATTAAACGCACACATTGAATGAAAACTTCGACTACAATCCATTTTTACCTATTTTCCATGGATGAATGGTAAAATAAAATATATATATTACTGATCATCTTTTCTGTTTATCTTTCTGTTACGATATCAACTATGCAATTGATTTTGCACCGTTTTGAGGAGTATCGTTATGAAACTTTTCCACCAGAGAGCTCTTACTTAAAGCTCTACCTGTCCAAACTAGACTAAATAAGTACAACTATATAATTTATTTTGGTATTATAAGCATACTTAGTACGCACCACATTTACCTTTATTCATTATGTAACAGTAGTTCAATAAGAACTGTTACAAAATTAAATTTTTTCAATCTGACGTAATATTCCAAACTCATATATAGATTGAACGTAAAAAATAACCCATACTTACAATCTAATAAGCGTATATAGGATTTCACTCAAGCAATAGAACCGCAATATTGTTATATATTTTTTTTGTCAGCAGATAAAACGTATTATTATTATAGATTTGTTTCAATCTGAGCAAATATTTTATAAGTAGACGACTCAACCTAATGGTAATACCATTTACAGATTACTATACTACTTATGGTGACTAATAAGTTATGCCAACAAGAAAACACAACAACGGTGTGAAGCCGCCGAGTTAGCAGGAAAGCTAAACTAACCTTTTATTTCAGTGGAATCTGTGCAAATCACTGGTCCGCTATGCTCGTATATCTCATCTTTATTTCCATTTCATTTGCATATTCGCATTCATGAACATGTTTATTCCCGTCTTTGTCACTTTGTCACTTGCAGTTGTTCTGACACTTGAATCCTGTGAATGTCGGCGCCATGTCCGGAATCAACCAGTCGGAATAGACGTACGCAGCGTCTCCAGTGGCAAGCAGCAGGTACCAGGTACCAGTAGCAGTAGCAAGTACCAGGTAAGTGTATGACTGTGTGTGTGTGTGCGCGCGCTGCACTCATATGTTAATAAATTTGCATGCCACGGGGCGGGGGTGATGGCTTGATTTAAATTAAAAATTTATTGCATACTTTTTTGCGCGCTGCCATTGCATATAAAATAAATACACTCACACACACACGCACACCGGTGCTCACACCTACACACACACACACACACGTGTATAAATTAAATTGTTGTGCGCCCAGGGGCAAACAACCGGCAACACGGCACGGCATGAACTCCAATTTAAGCCATCAACGGACGCAACGGGTTGAGGGTTTCGCCGTCTGCAACTCGTGGGACCCCCTACATGCACAGCCGGTGGTAGGACAGTGCAGGTGCAGGGCTGGGGCCAGGGGGTGCTGGCACTTCAGCAACCATTTTTGATTACGCGCGTGTTTTTCGCGTGCAACTAAATTAGCGCACGTGTAATCAAGTTTTTCCACAACAAACGTGTAGAAAAAATAACAGCTCTGCCCCGTTGTCCATTACTTAATACCCTATGAGCACGGCTATTATGGCACAAATGGTATAATGATGTGCATTTGAACCAATGTGTATATATTTTCCTAGATTGATGCAAAATATGTGGCAAGAGATCATGCAATTTATTTAATATGCTACTTGATACTTGGATGAACAAGGGTATCATAGACTTTGAGGTATACAAATTCGTTTCAACTAAATATTGATTCCTCTTGGATTGCTATAAAATATAGTAATACCAAGAAGAATCACTAAAATCCAGTTGAATTATTTTATGCCTGGAATTTTCATTTGTTTTTTTTTTTCATTAATGAGATTTAATAGAATTTTTTACTCATGTATACCATAAGTTACATGTCTAATTACAGTTTGTGTCTACTCGCTTGAAGAGCAAGAAAAGTGTTAAGGATCACTAAAATTCAGCTGTATTATGATGTGCTTGGGAAAAGTTGAAATCGTAATTTATTTTTTATTTTATTTTCTTCATTTTGAGACTTAATTTAATACCTTACATACATGTATGCCATTAGTTACATGTCTAATTACATTTTATGTATACTCGCTAGAAGGGCATGAAAAGTGTTAACAGCGATGCGATGCAGTTGCTTTCTTTGAGCCGCAGTAAACAGTTTGAAATGTTAACAGAAAATCGTGAACAATAATGCAGACATGCGATGTTTCCATAAATCATGCATACAAGCGCGCAGTGTGCAAACTTAGTGTTGCATAAGCAATAAATATAAGATATTACGATGTGACAGTCTGGTCTGAAATAGATTTGTCGAAACAAGGCTTAACTACCTTAGCATTCTTAGCCCATTTCGACCAAGAAGAATTTTGTTAACATTTACAGATGATGTAGTTACACAACACTGTCCAATGCAACCAAAATACTGATAATATAACTATTAAAAGAGTTGCTCTCGTTTCGCTTTTCTGCATTGTGTAAATTTCTATATATTTTTAACGCACTTTTTATCATATTACCTAATTTTAAAATATAAAGTACAATTCGCACAACGTATAGTTTAATATATGTTTTTAAAGTACAGTGCAATTTTTATTGGAATAAGTTTTTAGATACATTTTTTGATAAATATTTCTCATTAGACTTAATTATGCCATTCGGTTGTTCCTCTTTGTCGTTCCCCTCATTTATCCTCAACTATGCCAAATACCGTGATTCGAAGTACCTGGCGTTGATTCCAGAGAAATGTGGCATCCGTTTTGAAAATGACTTCTGGTAAATAGGTGGGAATCATTTTTCTTTCAATTGTGAAACCATTTAGATAATATTTGAAATTCTATAAAAAAGAAAGGTTAATTTATTATAGTCAAATCTGTCGTTCTATCAAAAGCCTTGGTTACACTTTACCTTTTTGAACGGACATTGAATGGGCGTATTTGATACACTACGAATATTGTTGACGATTAGCTGAAGCAAAGGATGATTTTGAAGCATATGCAGTGATTCACAGTAGTCCAACTCGACGGCAGTATAGTTGATGAATCTGTTGTCATGCTTAAAAGATATAATATAAATTCCGTTCACACTTTTTACCTCCTCTTCGAGGATGACCTCCACGTAGAGTGCGGAACGGTTGTTGTATTTTTGGGTTCCGATAGTACAGTTAACGCGAATTATCTCAGGGTACTGAGTTATGCATTCAACTTTTGTAAACTCTGCTCTCAACTATTAAGAAATTATTGGGAAAAATTGGGATTGTACTATAAAGCAAGATGTTGAATCTGCATTTTTTTAATTAATCAGCTTACCTTTGCCCCCTGTATGTCTACAATAAGGCAGACAAAAGATATCAGCTTCAAAGCCATCAAAGCGACAGAATGCATGTTGAATGTTTTTAAAACGCAATTGTTCAGCATTGTATTATAAATCCAAGCGAACCGTTATAGTTCCCTTTTTCAAACTCAACGCAACCTTTTACTTTCGACCCAAACACTGTAATAACAAAATATTCCGAAAATCACAATACTTAAACATCGACAAATAATATCAACATTTCGAATTATTTAAAAAAAGCATTCAAGCGAAAAGCATAAAGCATTCCATAATCTAAAATTAACAAATGCGAATTTAATTCGAGTGAGCATTTGCTCCAATAAAATTATATTTTCCTGAGAATCCAACTTCTCTCCATATTTCCGTATTGAAAAACTGTAGATCTTTGAGGATCCTTGTTAGATCCTTGTTATTGAAAATTGGGTTGCATTCATCTAAATTCATGCATACTATTTACGAAAGTTATACTTAATATTAGCATCTGCTAATTGCAAGCTAGACAGAACATGAAATAAACTTCATGTGTGTATTGAATACAACTACTATTAATATTGACCAACCCTATACATTTAAATCCGATCGGAAAATAAACACAGAAGTTATAGGCGCCAGAAGTTTCCCATACAAATGCACATTCCTGTTGACCGGATGTTTTACTTTTCGGAGGGGAGCCTGAGATTGAGGTATACGAAGTCTTCGATTTTTCGGTTAGCATTTTGCAAAATATACGATTGATAAGCAGCTTATCTTAATACAATATTGACCAGGCTCTAAATCATAATCTAATCGGAAAATTTAAAATAAGTTTTTGAAAGTATGGTCGTCAGAAGGTTCTTTGTGTCCTGCTACAGTCTTTCGAATCTTTGAAATGCATGTTACAGTACTAGCCGGCTTTATTAGTTGGTGTCCTCTTCAAGATCGGATAAGCGCAATTTACTCTCTAATTTGAGTAAGCCACGACGGTCACTCATTTAGCAGCAGTTCCTTTACTAACGCAATAGGCTTAGCGAGCTCAACAAACCCATACGAAGAAGCTGGTGCAAAGCTCCAAAGCCTATCTCCATGCAGCCGACTCTATCTCGTACCTATCACTGAAATTGTTGAACTCAACGAAATGCAGCTTGGTACGCGCGACAGAGAGTGCTCAGCTCTCTTTCTCACTTGCTGTCGCTGTCGCTCTCTCAGCTGCTATGCAGATCACGCCGTGCTCTTCATGGCTTACCTCAGTTAGTGTATAAAAGTCAAAGATTGTTGCGTGGCAGGGCTAGTCCTAGTAGTACTCTCTTTCGTGCGCTCTAGTATAACAGTCATCGATTGTTTAGTACTGCCTAGAACTGCTCTCTTACACGGGCTCCTGTATAACAGTCGTATATATATATATATATATATCGTAGTACTTTCCCTTACGCGCTCCTGTATAATAGTCGTAGATTTACGTTTTTACTTGTAGTGCCTTAGCTAGCAATCGAGAGTGTCGGATCTTGAGATTATGCAACGAAGCAAACAGAAATGCAGAAAAAGCTCCCACTCATGCTCTCTGTTTCTCTCTCTTCCTCACGCAAGGCCGGTACGTCGTCACTTCCATCAGACCTGTCAATTCTGCTTTTGAAAGTTTCGCGATTTTATACCGTGTACTTATTCAAAAGAGTTTAAAAAAGGTATATTAACTTTGTGCAAATATTGGTAAAAAAACAAAAAACGGAGTCACATATCAAAGTTTTTTACCAGTATCAATAGCCGAAGTCACGTCTGTTCGGCTGTCTGTACGAAATCACAGTACTCAAGCACGACAAGAGGCATAGACACCAAATTGGGCATGAGCGTTCTTATGTAAATACCTTGAGCAGATAAGTTTATTTTGACGCCCACTGCCTACTGCTTTTTGATGATCTTCAAGATATCACTACTTGTCAGACCCAAAATTTATTTCAAAAACAATTTAATATTCAATAACTTAATTTGAAACGGGTGAACACACGTACGGACTTCTTTTTTTGCAGAAAATAAATGGTAAAAAAGTGATAAGTACCCTCAGGTGTATAGCTCGGAAGAATCTCTTCTTGCATATGCCAATTGTTGATGGTATAGTTATAGTGCTGGAAAAAGAAAACAATGAATAGACTCAAATTGATCGACTCTATATGCTTTGAAAACTCACTGGTTTTAGCGGACAACCCAATTCTCCATTTGTGTGCTTCAAGAAAGCTCGAGACATAAATGCTTGCACAATATTCTTATGAGTTACTTTTGCATAGGAACAACCATCCATTTTAAAGTTAAACATACGCAGTTTTTCTTTGTTAACCCTGTATAACTCAAGCGTGGACTCAAATTCGATTTCATTGAAATAACGCTGAAACATTATATAGCCATTGATATAGCTGCGATTGTTTATCTGCGATACAGAATAGCTTATAGCTTCAAAGATATCTTTAGTCCATGCTTTGATTTCAAACGTTTCGATCACAAAACTAAATTTCCCCTTTTCGGCTGCAAAAACTACCGAAAGGAGGAAAAACCAACGAATCCAATCACTCATAGCTTCAAATAATGACTCAAACTTCGAAATCAATCCGTAACGTTTTAAATAGCCACGACATTGTCAATGATATACCATTTTAATATCGACGATTATGTATACTTTTCGTGATTGTTAAATAATAATAAAGTCTAGTATCGATTGGAAATCTCAAAACCCAAAAATTTCACATAAACAAAGTTGTTCAAATATTTAAAATCAAGAAACCATGACACAATAATCGCAATGAACAGATATTAAAACATAAGGCTGAATGTTTTCATCTATCTTTTTAGAACCAAATTTATTTTATATATTTGTTATACCATTTACCCAATGAAAAAAGAAAAATGTTATATAGTATTAGCTTTATACAAATGTATGAAACAGGGAGAATGAGGCGTGGCAAACTATATAAAGTATATGTATTCAGCATCAGTAGCCGAGACGATTTGACCATGTCCGTCTGTCTGTATGAACATAGAAATTTTAATTTTTACTGTAAGGATTTTAAACTGTAGGATGCCACGCTAACCGCCCCCATATCGAGTTAGAAAAGTTTCAAAACAAAAATGTTTTCAACATTCGTATAGCTAACAATAGTATTGATCTTCGCAGTAAATTACGGACAATCTGATCGGACAATAAACACAGAAGTTCTGGGCGCGTAAAGTTTCCCTTTTTAATTTTAGATTTCAATTAAAATTTTTCCGACACGTACGAAGTTCAGAACTTAATATGAAGCTTTGATCCGGCAAAAACTGGCAAATTCTTTTCTTTTCTGAATAAAAAACTCGTTATAAAATTGATAGGTCCCAACGGGTATATAGTTGGAAAAATCCTGCTCCCTCACGCTCCAGTTGTCAATGGTGTAGTTATAGTGCTATGGCGATCAAAATAAATTCTAACTGAGTATAAGATCAATATTATATAATTACTCACTGCGTGCAAAGGGCAAATCGTCTTTCCATTCCAGTGTTTGATAAAAATTCTCGCAAGTAGCGATAGGAATGGACTCCTTTGTGTTTCTTCCGCATAGCGACACCAATTCATTTTCATCTTGTAAAGCCTCATTTTCTTATTGTTTGCATTGAACAAATCTAACGTGGATTCCAGTTCCACCGCATCGATCTCACGCTGAAGCATCAGATGAACACTGATAAAGCTGCGATTATTTTTGTGGGTCACCGTAAAGTTCAGTGTCTCGAAGAGATCTCTGGTAAATGGCTCAATATAGAATGTTTCGATCCAAAATTGAAATCTGCGCTTTTGGGCAGCAGAAACAATAGTAAAAAAGATTATCAAGCGGATCCACGCATTCATAGCTGAAATCAGATGGAAACTGAATTGCCGCACTTCATAAGCCTCCGCCTAAGACTCTTATGCTCATCGGCTAAAGTTGAACGCAGTCGACTGTGAACTATGTAACCACATAATTCCCGATTGTTGCATACGGTCCAAAAATAATGTGCGTAATTATATAATGTAAATCTATTTATCTAACATCTAAAGCAGAGTCAACGAAAAATTGATTGGCCTGTATTGGCCGTATAGCCAGATTACTGGTTGCCGTGTTCTATATAATCTTATAATCTGAAAATGTTCATGGTCGAAGTGGTTCAACCCAATCTCGATCCATTAAAGAGTCGGTCAGAGTTCGCAATGGCATACAATAATTGTGTCGTTTTTGGTATTTATATTCATAAATCAAATGGAACTAACAATGTTGAATATGTTAGCTTTTCAATTAAGTTGAAGGCAGTTTATTTCTATACTGATCAAAATTTCCATAAAGTTGCATGAAAAGTATGTGTGTTTGTTTCAAAGGTGGTTAGGACATTTTCATTTATCCAATCATCTTTAGAGTTCAATAAACAATTCGTCCACGCGTCAAAATGCGAAAGGCTTTCTTCTTATGTATAAGATATTCAGTTAGGGTCTGAAAAGTACCCTCGGGTAAAAAGTTGGGAAAGTCCTCTTCATCCAGAAACCAATTGTTGAGCGTGTAGTTAAACTTCTGCGAGTTAAGACTTAATGAGATTGGCATATCGCAGTAGTATATCAAAGAAATATTTACCGCCTTCAGGGGACAGGTAAGAATACCATTTGTATGCTTCTTGAAGCTTTTCGAGAATATATTCAACAGGAGATTCTTATGAACCATTGAGAGGAACTGACATGCGTCCATGTACAGATTATAAAGACGGCGCTTTTCGGTACCACCTTTCCAGAAATCCATCGTGGTATTTACGTACAGATTATCAATATTGCGCTTCAATATCAAGTAACCGCTGACATAGCTCCGATTATTGAGCTGCGTTATAGTATGGTTAAGTGCGTCGACTATATCTGGCACCCAGTGATTAATGTTGACTGTATCGAATACAAATCGAAAATTACGTTTCTCTGAAGCTCCAACAGTCTCGGCGATAACGAAGAAAAAAAGAATTCTGCCCCAAGCAGCCATGGCTATGCCCAAGCGAAGACTAACCAGAAGCATTAGCGCTTTGACAAAACAAGCAGCATTTATGTACATATCAATTATATTGTATATTATCAAGATATATCTGGACTGCCGGATAATTGAGCAGTTATGTCGTTATATCGTTGAAAGTTAGAAATCAGACGCGTATTATCTGACCAAAATATTTAATGCTGGCAAATTTCTTTTGCCGCATTTCCAATTCTGCAAATCCTTGAAATGCGCTTTTGGGGAAATAGCCGGGTAGGTCCTTGCCATCTAGGTGCCAGTTTTCCAAGGAGTAGTTAACATTCTACATAAGAGGAATAGAGAATTCAAAGTTCCAGGCAAAGCTTATTTCTACATACCGGTCTAAACGGACAGGTGAGTTCTCCTAAAAAGTGCCTTTTCCACGATTTCAAAATCATTTCGAATAGCTTACTCTTCTGCTGGTTTCTTATAAACGAGCAAACATTCACTTGAATGTCGAAAAGTCGCTGTGTTTTATTATTCTCCTTTCGCAGATCCATTGTCACTTTGGCTCCTATTTTGTCTATAATGCGCTTGAATCTCAGCTGACACGAGACGTAGCTGCGGTTTTTCACTTGAAATATTTCAACGTCCGCCTTTTCGACGACCTCCTTATCCAGTATCTTTATTACGACATTCTCCATTGTAACTTGAGAGCTTTGCTCTGCATTCGCACTAGCAGCAGCAAGCAGAAGCCAAAGGTAAACGTAGCACCTGATCATGGCAAAGGCTCGATCACAAATGGTAGCGATCCATAACAGTAAATGACAATTGCAGGCTAGTTGAGCAATCATTTCGAAACCAATCAAAATTAACAAACTCTATAATAAATGCAGTACATTCGAAGTTTATAGAAATGTATAAGCAGACGAGATAAGAATTAAGTAGCATTTCAGTATTATTACTACTCTCAGCTAAAGTAAGCTTCGTTTAATCATGAAATTATAGTTTGCAGTCGTAGCAATTATGCAGATTTTAATTTATTTCTGAATTTAAATAGATCATTTAAAAGCCTCAGAATATGCCAATTTTTTTACTGTCAGTTTGCTGCACAATTATGTCATTGGAATACGAAAATCAGTTGCGAATTATTTGACCAAAATACTTAACGCTGGCAAATTTCTTTGTCCGCATTTTGAATTCCGCAAAACCCTGAAAGCCGCATGGTGGTATATACCCAGGCAAATCTTTACTATTTATATGCCAGTTATCGAGGCTGTAGGTAACGTTCTGGACAGCAAAATGAAAATGAGAAAAGAGCATTAAAGAGAGTTACTTGCAAAACTTAGCAAAGTTTTATTGCTTCTTACCGGTCGTAGTGGACAGGCGAGTTCTCCCGAAAAGTGTCTTTTGACTGCTTTCACAAACATTTGAAACAACTTACTCTTGTGGACACCCTTTACAAACGAGCAGCCGTTCACTTGAATATCGAAGAGGCGCTGCGTTTTATTATTCTTCATTCGTATATCCAAATTCATTTGTATATCTACATTGTCCACACTGCGCTTGAATCTCAGTTCGCCTGAGACATAGCTGCGATTGTTCACTTGAAATATATGGCCGTTCAGTTTCTCAACTACGTCGGTATCCAGTATTTTCAGCATAAGTCTTTCCACATCAATTTGATAGCTTTGCTCTGCATCCGCGATAGCTACAACAAGCAGAAGCAAAACAAACTGGGAAACGTAGCACCTCATCATGGCAAATGCTCAAACCCAAATGGTAATGGTCTATAGCACAGTAAAAACAATTTCAGACTGTGGCCATAATTTCAGAATCAATCATGGCTTTAGTAAGTGTATTTAATACAGTACTTTGGAATGGATCAGACACGATCATACCAATTGCATTATTATTCCCTCTACAGTATTCTTTATTAACCAAAAACTGGAATTTAAGTACAGAAGATTTATTGATATGTTGTCATCAAAGCTTGTATATATATTCCACATACACATATACAATCTAAATACGTGTCACTCCCCCTTTGAATAGCAAGCGTGCCACAACCTTCTTTTGCCAAAGAAACTCCCAATCGCCCTGAAACTTACACTCAGGCAAAAAGGCAGGAAAGTCCCTTTCATTTAGATATAACTTGTCGATAGTATAGTTTGTGTGCTATAATAAGTCATATATTAGTATTTTGGTATTCAAAATAGCTTGGAACTTACCTCCTCAAGAGGACACTTTACATTTGCCGACGTATGCCTCTGGATAGTTTTAACGATAATATTGAATAGATAAGTCTTTTGACCACCTTTCAAAAATCTACATCCATCTACCCGCACGTCAATGATGCGCTTCTTCTGGTCCTTAGACTTCATCAAATCAATAGATGCCCTCACATCGAACTGCGAAATCAATCGACGCATTATGAACTGACCACTGACAAAACTGCGGTTATCCAGTTGTAGAAGTTGAGTGTCCAAAGACTCGAAAACATCCAAATCAATATTTTTAAATGCGAAACTCTGGATGAAAAATCTATAGTTGCGTTCAGTGTGCACTGTAGTAATGATTGAGAATAACAAAAGATACACCGACTTAGACATCACGGACTACAAACTTCCAATAAAAAGCCCATTGGCAATCGGAATTTGCACATGAGCTGAATGACTGTCATTAATACTGCAGCCAAAATCAACAATACAAATATACAAATGTAGCAAAAATCTATTTTTAATTACAAATGTAGTCAATTCCGAACTTAAAACATTATAATTTACAAACGGATCAACAGTCTATAATAGATAAATGGAAAAACAAGCATATAATGTTAATAACTTAATTTACTTAGACTGGATTATTCTGCCGAGTAGAGTATAGCTCAAAATACACTTATTTTTTGAGAAAAATTTGGTGAAAACCTTAAAACGGCATTCCGGAACATATCTGGGGAAAAAGTTATCCTCCAGGTACCAGTTGGTAAGCGAATAATTAAAATTCTGGAAAAAATAAATAGATATTAATGATAGTTTTTCATTGAAATTTTTGGTATTTACCGATACTATGGGGCATGTAAGATTTCCATTTATTGATTTGGCAATACTTTTAGCAATTACATTGAAAATTCTTGTTTTATGAAAAGTTACCAGAAACTGACAAGCATTGAAACGCACCGAATAGAGTCGTCTTGTCTGTTTATTTGGTTGGATCATGTCCAACGATGAGTCCAATTCGATTTCATAAATATTGCGACTTACTATCATACTACAGCTGAGAAAGCTTCGGTTACGAGTATGCGACACTTTGCAGTTAAAATGATCGAAAAGGTCCCTTGCCACAGGCTTGATTATGAAGTCATCGATAAAAAAGCGAAAATTCCGATCTTCCGGTTTACCAGCAACCAAAAGATACAGGAATCCGAATGAAAAACACAGAGAATACCAACAAGTCATGGCAAAAGTCGAGCACCAAATGGTTGACAATATTACCAAACTAGATTCTCATTACCTCTTTTAAATACTAGCTACATAATGTAGCTATTATACATATCAATTAGATCGACGGGAAGTAATCGAAATAACAACATTTATTTCAAGCATACAATTTTTCCATACGTATACAGTATTTTATTTATTATGAATAACTCTGGCGAATAGAGTATAAGCCACAGTTAATTTTTTTTTGGAATAAAATTTGGAGATTAGCTTGAACTGGCATTCGGGAACATAGCTGGGAAAGAAATTATCCTCTAAGTACCAGTTGGTAAGCGTATAGTTGAAATTCTGAAAAAAAAGAAAGAAGTCAATGATATTGTATCATCTAGAAAATTACACTTACCGCCACTATTGGGCATGTCAAATTTACATTTAATGACCGAGTAATGCTCTTTGCAAATACATTAAAAATTCGCATCTTATGGAAGGTTATGAGGAATTGGCATGCATTAAAATGTAAAGTGTAAAGTCGTCTTGGTGGTTTATTTGGTTGAATCATGTCCAACGATGAGTCCACTTCCATTTCATAAATGTTATGATTAAGTATCATATTGCCGTTGATAACGCTTCGATTGCGCAAATGGGACACTTTAGTGTTAACACTTTTAAAAAGATCTTTGGCCACTATTTTGACTACGAAATCATCGATAAACAAGTAGGGAAAGCTACAGTCGAGCGCGCGCGACTGTAAGATACCATTTACCCTATTCGAAGAAATAATACAAATTAAATCTAGTTAAAAACTTTATAATCAAGCGCTTTGAATGTAAAATACCCTGTATGCCTCAATATATATATAATAATAAATAATATTTTATATATACAGCAATAATTTACGCCGCTCGAATTTGCTCCCGATCCGATGATCGGTACCCAGGGAACACCACGGGGAGGCCATTAATATATTAATGGGGTCAATTCTCCAAAACAGAGATTTGGTGACCTACGAGTCGACTAGAACTGATCAATATCGGTTCCATAGTTCCCCAAGAAAATAATAAATAATAAAATGGTTTAATAAAACTTGCCTTCAATGGCAAAAAAAATTAAAAGTTATAAATTAATATACCCTTTTCGCTCATTTTCAATGGCCGGGTAATTAGCTTACTGTTCATAACTTATTATTTTTTAATTACTTAAAATATTTATATATATTTACATATATACATATAAATACCTATCCACCTACTCAAAAAGCTAATCAAGACCTAATCTTACTAACCTCAACACAACCTACTTAAATGAAAAACCTATCTAGGGCTGCCTAATCTCTGCTCTCCTCAACACTAACAGAGATTCCATTATGATGGCTATGAACTAGCTCAAAAGTTTTAGCACTAATTCTATTAAAATCTATATTTGAGAACGCCCAATCAATATGTGTGTCCATATTGGTAGTGGACGTTTTCAAATCTATCAAGCTTCTATATCCTTTGCTTATCAAGGAATTGTATATCTCCCTACACCTATTAAAACTTTTTAAGCATAAGTTGAAATCTCCTAGAATAATTAAATTCGACCCTAAACATTCATATTGCCCAAGAAGATCCTCAAATTCTGTTTTAAATGTTGTCGAACAATAATTCGGACTTTTATAAATTATAATAAAACTTATGGCATTATACCTAAATATGCCGAACTCAAAAACTACTGAACCAATCATTTTTCTACCACTTGAGCATTGCGAAACTTTACCTACAAGCTCATTTCTAACATAGACTAGTATGCCTGTTAAAGGCCTTATTGCTTCAAGTCGGACAACAATTGTGAACCCTGGAATTTCGACATTTTCACTCGATATGGATGTCTCCACAAAGCATAATACCGATGACTGAAGCATCAGCCTATCTGATTGAACATCGTCAAGATGCATATTCAGGCTCTGAGTATTATGGAAAATAATGTCTAAGGCGGAACTGTCGACTAAATAATCGTAATGAGTTACCAGTAGTTTTTCAGTCCGCAATTTCTCCAATTGGGCTTTCACCTTATCATTACTTAGTGGAGGTCTAGGGGGAACGAAAGTTCCAATAATATAAAGACCTAACGCATTAGTTGCTCTACTACAAGCGACGTATAATGCAGCTCTCTGCATTCTGGAATGAGCATGGACTACCACCTTGCTGTAAGTTGCTCCCTGACTTTTGTGAATAGTGATACCTTCAGCAGGTACAATCGGAAACTGCCTACGGTCAATGCTAACTTGCGCGTTATTACTATATTGAAAATTTCTTACAATTTTCTGAATTGGAGTCCATGAAGTTTCTGTACTATGCATACATTTTGAACGCGCAAGAACTCCTACACTTTCTTCGGAAAATTGCATCCATAGAACATTGGGACTGTTGGATGCATCGAAATCTATCTGCATAAGTATACCTGATGCTCCGTTTACTAAACCATCTCCGGTATCTACATTAACCGTCATCATGTACTTGGCAGTAGTTTTAAGGATCAGGGACATGCAAAGTCCCTGTGTAGCAGACGTTTTAAACCCCTTTACTTCTTCTAAAATCCTTTGCTTTCTAGCCGAATCTAAATGGCCAGCTTTAATAAAATCCTGAGCGGTGGAAAAAAATTGCTCCGTAGAAATTGAGTTAAGTTTCAGTGTGTTGAAAGCGTCTACCTCTTTGTTGCTGCAGAACACATGAATTGCATCATCGGGCACTTCTGATGGTTCGCAAACCCTTGATCGGAAAAGGCTAATATCATCGGCTGTCATGCAACCCGATGCCATATTATTTAAAGCAGATGCAAATAGTTGGTCATCCCGCTGACGCATTATCTCTGTGAGCTCAAAATACTTAAAAAGATCCCAGAGATAACTACCAAATATTTCATGATAGGGATCGCTGAAGTTTGGATCAAAGATCCAACCACCACCTACTGGCTGTAACTGTCTTAGATCACCGAAAACGATGACAGAAACACCACCAAATGGATTAGTATTTTTGAAAATCTGCTTTAATCGGGAGTCTAGATAAGCAAACATAAGAGAACTAACCATTGATATTTCATCAATAATAATAACTTTAAGGTTTATCAACCTTGAATGCAAAGTATTAACTAAGTCATGACTTAAGGCCCTTAAGGGCGATGCACGGGATTGGTTAATAGGAAGTGAAAACATGGAATGCAGAGTTGAACCACTAATTCCAAATGCTGCTTTTCCAGTTGGGGCGCAAAGAAGGATTTTTATACACGTGGGGTCACTTCCTGGCATCATATTATACATAACGGACAACGCCTGAAAGATTGCTGAAATTAGTCGGCTCTTTCCGACTCCCGCACCACCACCCACGAATTCATGATATATTGAATTGTTTTTGGCATTGTGCAAGACATGTGTAAAATACAACTTCTGCTTTAAATTAAGAGATCTAACAATGTTTGCTAAGTCTTCCTGTGAAACTAAGGGGGGAAGCTTAATTAAACGGACATTACTATCTTCTAAGTCATTATTGTCATTATTACCATTCACATTTAAAACATTCAAATTGGGATCTATTTCTGGCAATCCTAAAACTCTAAAACCATCATCTTCAACTTCCTGATTTTCCACGCTATCCTGATTTTGTTCTCTGTCTAAATGGCTCAGAGCATCTTGGAGTTCCCTGTCGTCTAATATATTATATTTCCTGCGATTGTTCTCTACTAACTCCTGATTGTGGCTACAAAACAATTCACAGTCTTTTGTAATTAAATCTAAATGCTCATCTCTCCATGGAGCATATAGCATTACAACTTCCCTAAAATAGTCTTTTCTATCAATATTAATATTAAATCTTCTATATCTTATTATACATGGCGTCAGCCTCTTTTTAACAAAGCCACTACCATTGCGAAGAGCATAAACTATTGATTCAGAAGCTCTGGACACTTCGTCGTCAACGTCATCCAAGTTTTCCTGGCGAATTCCACGTTCCGATTTGCTATAGCTATAAAAAGCAGCAAAATCAGCTAAGCATAAGCTCTCTAAAGCGTCTGGGCGCTGAACATAGTGTTCTATAAGCCCTACGAGAAATATGTCTCTAGAGTCATCGGGCAGATTTTGAAGTTGCTGTTTAGATTTCAGCATTCTGACCCGTTTTTCAGGAACCTCTGTGTTTATATAAACACATGCACTACTGCTGGCAGACAAATGCAAACCTAAACAGCAGTAGACGGCTTCCTGCGCTGAAATCTCAGTGCCAAAGATAAATTTGTTTCCTAAATGTTGTAACTTCTGTTTAATAGTTACATTGCCTCTCCTACTTTCTTCTACTGCTTCACGCATTAGAAGCGAAATGCCTCGCTGAGACTTGTTAATATAATTAACGACATAGCTGCAGCAAGCGTAAGGGTCTAAAATGTATTGAATATCTATATTCGCTCGTTGCAGCAAAAGAAGGTGCTTATTGTAACCGTTAAGTTTGATTGCTGCAAAAGATCGCTTTAAAAACACTTTAGGTTTCTTTAAACTCGATCTTAGAGCATTAACGTAGCACTCATAGCTTAAGTTAAGTTGATCGTGGGACAAAAAACTATTAAAATTACTAAAGCTATCTACGGTCTCACGATCGAAGGAAAAATTTAACAGATTTTGAATTTTATCAAAGTTCCTACGATGCTCTGCTAAGTTTGGAGCATCTTCTCCTAATGGAAATAGAATTTCTGTTTGAGGCATGGGAGGGTATGGAATACCGAATCTACAAATTTGCTTAGACCTAACTTCTCGCCTGCAAGAGTGCCCATGATTGTGAAGTTGATATTCCAAAAATGGAGCAACATCGGGGCAGCTGACATCAGTTGTAATAAACTGATCGATAAAGCTCTTGACAGGCTCAAATGTTGACTCATCTTGTAAATCGAGCTTAGGGGCATCTTTCAACCAAAACATGCCATGGACATGTGGTGAGCCTCTTTGCTGAAACTCTACTCGCCAATAAAACTTGATAACCCTATGACTACCAAAAATACCGCCTTCTTTCTTCATTAGTTTGAGAACTTGTCTGTACCGGTAATCGAAATATCTGGCACAAGTCACAGGATCTGCTCTAATGAGACGAGCTTTTTCATTAAAACTTAATTCTGAAGCTGCTACTTCAGAAATGTCTTGCTTGTCTACATTTTTAGACAATAAGACTAAAAGCTCTGTCCATCGAGTTTCCGCTGCGGAAAATGTTATAAAAAAAGTCGGAAGACCGATTTGCCTAATCATAGCCATAACTTTCTTCTTCTCCTCTTCCCAATGAGCAGGAGAATAGCGAATACCTCTTAAAACCCTATAGCCATCGTCGTGTAGAATTAAATTTCTTAATGTTTCCTGATTTTGCACGTCTGCAGCCGAAATGCCTTGAGTGGCGGAGTGCTTTCTTAAGCAAATTGACGTGTTATTCCTAATGTTAATCATTTCTAACTTTTTAAAGTTATGAAACAATTTATCAGTTCTACAACCTCTTCTATCGAAATTCCTAAGCTCGGACCTTACAATGGTTGTAAAACTCTCCTTACATTTTCTTTTAATGCCCGCAAATATTGTGGGAAAGGCCAACTCCTCTGAATCACAATCTTCAATCATATCCAGAGGTCGCTGGCCTTCTCCAGGAGCTATAGCAATCCTGGTAATGGGGGCAACTGGAACATTTTCCATGAAAGTCTCTTGACCTCCAGGATTTAAATCTTCCTCTTCATCAATTCTATTTTGCTCATTACCTTGAGCAGCTCTTTCTAATAATTGGGAAACAATATCCCTATCATCTGCCGATGCAACAAATGGTACAGTCTCAGAAGAATAGGAAGACAACCACTGTTCATTGATAGTAACTTGGTGTTTCCTATAGAGCTCTGTATTGACTAAATACCTAATTGCATCAGCAATTTTTGAAGGCCTAATGGTTTCAGCCATGAAATCATGGTTATATTCCATCCTACGCTTTAGGTGTATCTGAACTACATCGGCTTCGTTAAATGCCCTGGGAAGGGAAGTTACAACATTTGCAACTGGAATCGGGACATTGACTACTGCTCCTTTAATGGCGCTTTGACGACCATATCCTAAAGACTTAATTATCATGAAAGGAAGGCGTGGGGAAATAAGCCTTTCTTCTAAAGGCGTTAAGCCTTTCAAACATTCGGGAAGCTCTGGGAAATCTAAGCCATTCGTTATGGAAGCCTTAGGTTTTTTACCTGATTTTATGCTGTGGCTGCAAGTTTTACAAAAGCTATACCTATCGTTGTGAGATGGGAATATAGAGGAAAGATATAAAATATCTACACTATCTGCCTCACTGCACTTTTCCTCTATAAACTCACGAGAGATTTTGTCCACTTGATGCGGAAACCACAAACCTTTGCAGCAAATGCAAACCTGATCAGGACCCTGCTTTACTGTCATATTAAATGTGGCTATTAGAGCATCTAAGCTAACGACTCTATTCCGAGACACTCTATCTTCTGGCAAGGTATTCGCTCGTTCTATCCTGTTTCGGGTCGAGTTTCTCCTATTCTCTGCTATTCTATTTATAGAGTTACTTCTATACTGACTAACTCTCTGCGATAAGCTCCTATTTGCATCAAAAGCCTCCTGTCTTGCTCGAATTCGAGCACTTCGTCTTGCACTTGTATTGCGTGCCTGTTCAAGAATTCTACGAATTGGATTATCTCTGACTTGAGACCTTTGACTCCTATCTAAAGCTCTCTCCAAGATTCTCCTCTCTAAGTCTTGTCGTTGGCTAGCTCGTCTAATTGCATCTTGTTCGCGCTCGTCTGCTCGATAAAGAGGGTTTTGTCGGCGCCTCGATCGACCCGATGTATTTGCTAATTGTTCCCTTGCTCTAACTACGGGATTGGTTCGGCGAACTGTTCTACGAACGGAATCCTGACCTCTTTCGATTGCCCGATAAACCGGGTCTTGTCGGCGCCTCGATCGACGCAAAGTGTTGTCTTCCTGCTCTACTGCCCTTACTGAAGGATTCGTTCGACGAATTGTCCTACGAACAGAATCCTGTCCTCTTTCGTCTGCCCGATAAATCGGGTCTTGTCGGCGCCTCGAACGACGCGAAGTATTCTCAACCTGCTCTAGTGCCCTTACTGAAGGATTCATTCGCCGAACTGTCCTACGAACAGAATCCTGTCCTCTTTCGTCTGCCCGATAAATCGGGTCTTGTCGGCGCCTCGATCGACCCAAAGTGTTATCAGCCTGCTCTAGTGTTCTTACTGAAGGATTCGTTCGCCGAATTGTCCTACGAACAGAATCCTGTCCTCTTTCATCTGCCCGATAAATCGGGTCTTGTCGGCGCCTCGATCGACGCAAAGTGTTGTCTTCCTGCTCTACTGTCCTTACTGAAGGATTCGTTCGACGAATTGTCCTACGAACAGAATCCTGTCCTCTTTCGTCTGCCCGATAAATCGGGTCTTGTCGGCGCCTCGAACGACGCGAAGTATTCTCAACCTGCTCTAGTGCCCTTACTGAAGGATTCATTCGCCGAACTGTCCTACGAACAGAATCCTGTCCTCTTTCGTCTGCCCGATAAATCGGGTCTTGTCGGCGCCTCGATCGACCCAAAGTGTTGTCAGCCTGCTCTAGTGCCCTTACTGAAGGATTCGTTCGCAGAATTGTCCTACGAACAGAATCCTGTCCTCTTTCGTCTGCCCGATAAATCGGGTCTTGTCGGCGCCTCGAACGACGCGAAGTATTCTCAACCTGTTCTACTACCCTAACTGAGGAATTCGTTCGACGAATTGTCCTCCGAATTGAATCGATTACCCTATCAGCTTGGCTCAACTCGACATTTTCCCTACGTTCTCGTTGAAACTCTGCATTATGCTGCCTTTCTTGCTGAACATATTCTACAATGGACCTATTAAACTGATTTCTAAGTCTTCGACTTTGAGACCTACTGTCAGCTGTGCTTCTATTAAGCCTAGGCATTATTTATATACGTATGAATTAATAATAAAAAGAAAAATTAATTAATTAATATATATATATAAATAAATATGTATAAATATATATATTTATATGTATATATGATATATATAAATATAGATATAGTAATAATATAATATAGTATTATATTATATAATTATATATAAATAACACTATTAGTATTATATAATTTTGAATGTATTATTAACATTCATCAATATTATTTATATATTTAAATATGAAATAATAATATATAAATATAAATTTGTTACTTGCGATTTCAGCAGCACCAATGAATAATAATTTATTAATCTATTTTAATTCTTATTCGCTTCGCGGCACGAACCGATACCGATATTCACTTTAATCGTACACACTGCAGTCATTTAATTTCACATACAAAGCGCAAGTGCATATGTACTCATACGTCACATGTAACGTATTTTGACAAAACTGCACGCAAAAGAGCGCAATTTCACATACATACATGTATGTATAGATGCGTATACACAAAGTTCCTAAAAAGCACTAACACTATCACACACACACACACGGCCAAAATTATGCGCGGTAAATAATTTTGTCGATAATATAATTTTGTTCACAATTTTAATAAAATCAAAGCGGACAACATTCGCGAATTATTTTCAGAGACAATATTTAAAAGTTAAATAGTGAAAATTAATAAAAATAATTTAATTTAATGAAAATCGAAAATCGGTATCGACGAAATAATCACAACCGCACACGCCAATCGCAAGCTAAAAAGTGATTATATTGAGCAGCCTTAGAGACGTTGTTCGACTTATCGATATGCGCTGATATCGATATATGTTGACATTTAAATATAATCACGAAGATAATAAAATTTAATATTGAATTATACCATAAATGTATATTAATGCAATTAAATATAAATATACATTTATTAACAATATGTTTCCTTAGTGCGCATTGGGTTGCACGTCCCATACATACATATATATTATACATAAATACATACATAACTATACATAAATACATACATTCATATGTATTTACTAGGAACAAACAATGTGCCTCAACTGAGATATTAGGTCGAAATTTGTAACCGGCATTTTGATTGCCGTCGGTGGTGTGGTGTGATAGTTGTCGGCTTGGTAACTTTATGTACCCGGTTCGATTCCCAGCGGGCTAAAGAACAAACAATTATTTTTTTTTTTTTTGCATCATAACTTTAATTTTCAGTTTCGATTCCCAACACAGGCTTCCTTCTGTATTGCTAAGAACAAATTATTGGTTTTTCTTATTTTTTTTGCATCATCTATGTTCGTCAATTTGATTAAAAATATCATACTATATTTTTCGGTACAGTGCAAAATTATTTAAAAATAATAAAAAAAATCGTCCAGCGCGGGATTCGAACCCGCGACCCCCTGCATTTGAAACTTGCAAGCCAACCATCACGACCACACACAGTTACACAGTGCGATCGGCAAATGAGATTTTTATTGATGCCGGCCCTCTGCTGCGTCAGTTCAACATTTTAGTTGAAAATTCTAAGCGCCCACAACTTTAACTTCTTTATTTATTGTCCGAACGGATTGTAATATATACTTTGTCTGGTCTGCCACGCCTTCTTCTGCATGTTACATACATTTTCACAAAGTTAATATACCATTTTTTACCCATTTTCAATGGGTAAATGGTATAAAAATTAAAGAAAACTACAGTCGAGTGCACTCGACAGTAAGTTAAGTTAAGTAAGTTAACAACGCATCGCATATTTCCGAAATTAGATACACATTGACGCTAATAGCACATGCCGACTGCACGGCGACTGTGCGTGCGCGGCGCAAGCATTGACGCCGAGCTTCTACTGTATGAAAAAATTTTCGCGCTTAAAACATGCATACATAAACACAAACATTGTATGTATTTACTAGAAACAGACAATGCGCCTCAACTGAGATATTAGAACGAAATTTGTAACCGGCAATTTGATTGCCGTCGGTAGCTTGGTGTGAGAGTTGTCGGCTCCGTGACATTGAGTCCCAGGTTCGAATGCCAAACACAACTGATTTTTTTTATTTTTTTTGCAACATCCAGTAAGATATATTTTAATATTAATTACTTTTATTCGTCGAACTAAAAACAACGCATCGCATATTTTCTAAGTCAAATAATACACATGCATGGACGCAAATGGCACATGCCGACTGAACGCTGACTACGCGACGACTGTGCCTGCGCAGTCGGCGTCGGCGTCGGCGTCGGGCCTCTGCTGATGTAAGGGAAACTTCTCGCGCCTATAACTTCTTTGTTTATTGTCCGATCGGATTGAAATTTATGGGGTAGATCTGTACTATGGTAAGCTACAAGAGTGGTAAAAAAAATGTTTTGTTATTTCCCTACTTTTCTTAAAATGCAATAGTTTGGGGGCGGTGGGCGTGGCATCCAAAAGTTGAAAATCAAACATTCTTCGTAATGTTAACAGGCACCTTACTTTCAAATTTGGCGCTTCTAGCTTTTCTAGTGTTCTTTTAAACTATAAAAATGTGTTTTTTAGAGGCGGTGGGCGTGGCATCCAAAATTCTAAAATCCAACTTCTGCATAATGTTGCAAGACACCCTCCTACCAAATTTGGTGCGTTTATCTCTTTTCGTTATTGAATTATTTGGAAAAAATCGAAATACGCATTTATCGATTTGCGGAGGCGGTGGGCGTGGCACATCAAGTTTGAAATAAACTTCTTGTGTGTATTGAATACACGCACACTCCCACCAAGTCTGGTGCCTCTAGCTCTTTTAATAGCTGAGATCTGTGTGTTCATACAGACGGACAGACGGACAGACGGACAGACGGACAGACGGACAGACGGACAGACAGACGGACATGACCAAATCGACTCGGCTATTGATGCTGATCAAGAATATATATACTTTGTATGGTCTGCCACGCCTCCTTCTGCCTGTTACATACATTTGCACAAAGTTAATATACCATTTTTTACCCATTTTCAATGGGTAAATGGTATAAAAAACGAAAGTTGCGATCATCCGGCTTAGCGGCTATCAATAGATACAGGAACCCGAGAGAGAACCACAATTGAAGCCAACTACCCATGGCAAAAGACGAACTCCGAATATTTTATATTTTTAGTTTCTATTCGGAAATAAATATAATTAACATAAAGATTTAATCGGCTCTTGTGATTTGTATAATATTTAGTACTCTCGTTGCCAACACTATATACATATTGAAAACGTCGCCAATAAAATGGTTGCAATTTATTTCTTAATTTTTTTACAAATTAAGTAGTTTTGTTATTGAAAATGCAATTTATTTATTAAATACTACGCGACCCTTCAAGGAAAGGGTTAATACCACCTTCTTTTGAATGAAGAACTTAGTTAGCGCTTTGACATTGCATTTGGGCACGTAGCTGGGTAAATTGTTCTCGTCTATGGACCAGTTTGTAAGTGTGTAGTTGTAATTCTGAACATGAAATAAAACAAGGAGTATTATTATTCAGGAGTTCGATCTCCGCATTCATATTTTGACTCACCGTCATTAGTGGACATTTCACACTGTCATTAAATGCAGTTTTGAGACTCTTTGTAAATAGATTGAACAGAACATTCTTGTGGACAGTTGACAGATATTGACAGGCATCGAAGTGCACATTGTAGAGCCGTACTGCTTGTTTATTGGGCCTTAATAAATCCAGACTTGAATCCATTTGAATTTCTTCAACCACACGCTTAAGTCGAAAATTACAGTTGAGATAACTGCGACTGTCAATCTGAGTCAGGTTGCAATATATTTCCTCAAACAGATCCGTACCCACAGGCTTGGGGACGAACTCCTCGATTATAATACGAAAGTTACGTTCCTCCGGCTTGCCAACTGCCAGCAGAAAAAGTAATACCGCTGAGAAACAGAACCAAAAGGAACTAGCCATGGTGAAAGATTAACTCGAAATGTCATTTGTAAAATGTTATAAATATATAATGCCTTATAATTAGTATTTCGATTAGCAAACGCAGAACGAAGAGTATCCCACACTAATGTGATTAAATTTATTGAGATAGCTCAAAAAGTCAATTTAGCTTTATACTACGAAATGACATGTTAGCCAATCGTTGTGTTGTTTACTATAGAATTAGTCGATTGGTCTCTAGATTAGGTTTCGCTTCTATTTTCTTCATTCAAGTCCATAGCTGTGGAGTTGAACTATTCTATAACAAATAATACATGTATGATATAAAACATACTATATTAAGAAAGCTACTGTTTGGTGCACTCAATAGTAAGACACAATGTATATAACGAATTTACAAAAACGCGGCATAGCGCCACGTCGACTGATTTATTGAACACACACGCATTGCCCTTTTTCATACATACAGTCAAACTCATGTATTCACGAAACACACACATGCCGATTTCTGCTACTTTTGTGTGGGCATTCTTTGCGCATATAACTTCTGTGTTAATATTTATCTGACTGAAATGCAATTTTGACACTAATATGCTTATTATTGCAGTTGAAAATAAAAAAAAACGGTTTTGAAATAAACTTAACCTGCAAATGTAACACACGAACATTCATGCAAAATTTTGTGTGTTCATACAGATAGACTGAGTGATAAGCAGACGGAGATGTCCAACTCGACTCGGCAATTGTTGCTGATTAAAATTTATATTTATATTTTATATGGTCTGTCTCGCCATCTTCTGTCTTATTTCTTTTAATTTAAATTGCAATGATAAATTCTGATATTCTTTATTTATTGTTTAAATATCCCACAATCGCTTAAGATTTTAGGCCCAACTTTTGGGGAATGCCCTTTCCTACCAATGGACGAATGTGTCCCGAGAAGAGCATGTGTGCCAAGCGTTTTGATTTGTGCTGAAACTCAACCTTCATTAAGTAACTGCACTCGGGCAGGAAATCAGGTAAAAATCGATCGTCCACAAAGGCGCGATGAAGGGTATAATTGAAGTTCTAATTGGGAAACAGAGGAAATGATCATGTGTGAATCGATAAAATGAGTTCCTTCTATACTTACCGCCTTGAGAGGGCACACTGGCGGAGTGTTGAGAAACGATACGTAGTTATTGTAAAGCTGTCGCATAAATTTACTTCTATACGCGTTGGCTGAGAAGGAGCAGAACTCCAATTTATTTTCAAACAGGCGTATGCGCTGAAACTTTGGTCGCATCATGTCCATCGAGGCAAGCATTGTGATCTCATTGAGGGGCCGACTAACCATCAAATGCCCCGAGAGATAGCTGCGGTTGCCCTCCTGCTCCACAAATGAGCTCTGCGATATAACACAGTCGCGATCGTCGGGTACGAAGCTGAACTGGTCCACTCGAACTAAGTACTCAGCCCGCACCGTATAGCTGACGATCACAAAAGAAAAGCAGATCCGCAACAGATTCATCCCTGAATAGAATCTCTTAGTGTGCGACTGCTACAGTACTTCTGACAATTGAATCTGACAGTACTTCTGATAGCACCAATATTTCTGTGTCTACGGACAACGTATTAATGTTTAATGAGGCGCCCTTACAACCAATAGCTTAATCGATATTTAAATGGGGACACATGAATCTAATTGATGTCATAATTCGATATTATAAATCTAGAATTTCCTAATTACAAGAAAATAAACTGAAATTTTGAAATCATTAGTCGAGTTCAGAATTGCACATTTTGAAATTAAATGTGGAAATTATTTATTGAGTTTCAAAGTTAACATTTTAACCACAATAATATCATGCACCTGTTGAAATTTTAGTGAAAATTATTACTACAGTAATACATAATGATATTATTAATTTTAAAAATCATTTATTCTCCTCCTTGGTTCCTCACTCTTTCCACCTGTATTGCACATGAAAGGTTCTAGGGTTATTGCAATTTAAAACAGCTCCGGCATTGCATTTCAATGCGCTGGGCTGTAACATTAGCTCTATTGTTGGCATTCTCTATGCCGCTTAATTGATCGCCCTATAATTTAACAATATTTAACAAAAGATAAGATCATTTCAATGCAAATGATGTGGGCGTCCCTGTGCGTGCAAGCAAAATAAAAATGTTGCGTACTATATGAGAAACTGTGACCAGAAGGAGGGAAGTACATACATTAGTGGACTAAAAGTAAATGCACTCGCTCTTTGGTCGAAAACTAAACAACTATGGTTACTGAATGCCAAATACCCTTTGCCTAATAATCGCTTATAGAGCAGTCTTACCAATAATTAATGTAATAGTAAAAATAAGATAATATAGGGAAATAATACAATAATAAATTGTTATTATTTAAATGTTTCGATCGATTTATTAAGCCAAGGTATAAGCATTCTATTTTATGTTGTATTGGGGAAGAGTTTAAAATAATGTTAATAAAACAAGAAACAGCATATGAACCTAATTTAAGAGCTATACACATTTACACATACGAATTCGAAGATTCAGACCTAGCGAGCTGGTAATTGAAATGATTATGAAATTAAATTAAACTTTGAAAATATTACGCATAGACACTGAAGACTGAGGTGGAATAAACTATATACATATACGTGTAGTATGTCCTTTGAGGAGGATAAACTTCTGAGCGGAATTAATATACCCTCTGTGGCGTATAAAAATGCAACTTAAAGGATGTCACAGAAATGATAATAACGCCAGAGATGATAATGTTGTTGTTGTTGCTGCTGCTGTTGTTGTCGCTGACGCTTTGTGCCGCGTCTATTTTACACCAAGTGCTGCACTGCCTCCTTCCGCATCCACGTCCACATCCTTCCCCGTAGCGGGGCCCAGGCCCATGCCCAGGCCGTGCTTTATGGCTGAGCCAAGCGAAGCAAAAACATTGGCCATAAAGCAGAAAAGCAAAGCACCAGCATCAGCAGATGAAAGTAAAGTAAAGAGCAGAGAAAGAAACAGGCATGAAGCAGGCAGACGCAAGATGGGAAACAAAGTAAAGCAACGCCAGTCGAGTGTAGTTCAAACATTACACCTACACTCTGCAGACAGTGAGAAGTGCAGGGAGCAGGTGCTGGGTCGGAGTCGGAGGTCGGAGCGGAGTACGGCTACAGCTACTGCTACTGCCACTGCGGTCCATATTATGTAAACATTTGCAGGGTCTTGGGCGTGTGTGTGTCTGTGTGTGTCGAGATTGGGATTGAGTTTGTGGACTGGGATTGGGATTGGGATTGCGACTGCACGAATAGCCAGACGAAGCCGAAACCGCCTCAGCGGCAAATTGAGTGCGAATTTCCCCGACAAACTCTCGTCGTATGAGCAACAAATTTTGATGAGGTTGCCGTTTGAAAGTTATTGAATTTTATACCAAAAAGAATATTATGATTAGAGGCAGCTAAAAAACAAGTAATAATGCTGCAGTCGAGTGCCCTCGACTGGCTGATACCCAGCACCTTGTTTAAAGCGTAACAAATCACGCGTCGTATACTTGTTATTCGATAAGTACTCGTAAATGCCAAGTTGACATCTTTATCTGTTTTTAGTAAACAGATAATAAGCTTGGAACTCATTTAGGGGTTAGAGGCTTGCCATAAATGGGAAACAGCTTCAACTAATTAATTTCTTAAATATATTGTTTACGAATATAGACAGTTTATTGCACATGTTTCAGTTTCTACTACACTCGACTGCCTAAAACCTGTGAATATAGCAAGAATAACACAGAAATAGTTCGCAATTGAAGTTCACTTTCCAAGTATCACTTTGCCTAAGTGCTGCAATGGCACGAGAAATCCCAACGCATTCCGATTTGTATACCAGCATTATTATGCGTAATTTCCCATTGAGTTGTTGCGATATCCATCAGTCCATTATCGCAAATATATAATGAAAATTTGTGCAATTTCCATTGATAATTTGGCGTCAGGCATTCTGAGGAACCAAGGAGGTCGAACGAGGCGAGGTTGCCTTGCTCGCTGGGTGTGTGTCACGGATACAGCCAGAGACTGGTAATTAGGCTTAGGAGCGAGTGTGAGGCTCATTGCATATGCAAATTGCAGCTGATTGGTTTCGCATTACGTAATTAATAATTCAATGCGAATGCATGTCAATCAGACGCATGCAAGAAACCTCTTTGCGTGGGTCGACGGAATTAGATATAAAGTGGATATAGAGGAGTGTTGCTCGACTTTGATGACCTAAGGGTCTTGAGTGTTGTGCACGGGTAACGGATATAATAACATTCGATTTTCCATTTTAAATAACATCGCTGCAGCTATAACTTTAATTCCGGTCACACATAATATCAAAATAAAGAAGTCTATTATGTAACATGGTATGCAACATTGACAGAACTTGCGACTATAGAAGTCTTAACGCGTATAAGTCTGTCGTACCTATAGCTAGTATGCAATATAGCGATTCGATTGTGTTGAAATTCGGTCCGATTTTAGAAAGATATAGTAGCACCAAGATGATTTATGGCAACTGTACGATACACCATTCCAATTTGGCCCGCACCGAACTACTATATATAAAGCTTGCCAGAGAAAAGAATATCTGTGCCAAATTTCAGTCAGCTTTAAAACTGACTGACAGGCCGAGTCGCCTGTTGGTCAAAAATAGGTACATATCTACATACATTGGCGCGCCTTAGCTGGCTTCTTCGAGCTTCTGGCCAAATGTGTACTGTAAACTACATTTTCTGTCACAAAAGAAACTGTTGATTCGGGAACGTTCATACAATCAGCCGTAGCATACTACAGGGTATTTGCCTGTTGAGCGTGCAGCGTCGCACGGTTTATGGACTGCGTGCTCTCTAATTATAGCCACTGAGTTGTTGCTGTTGTAGCTTTTGTAGGAGTCGACGTTCCCGTTCGTGGACGGAACCTATTTGCTCGAATCAATAAATTTTACAGTTGGACGCACAGGTGGTGCTCGCCGCCAGCCGGTGGATGGGGTGCGACGGTGCGGCGGTAGGAGGCAAGGGCTGCAAGAGCAATTTGGCATCTGTAGACTAAATGGGCCTTTTGTTAGTTTTGTTTGCGTGTATGTGTGTGTGTCAACATAAATTCATAAATGTCGCTCTCCTGAGAACCCCTACCCCCTAAATCCTTACTCCTTTTTGCCCCACCTGGCAGCTGCACCTGCAACCCGCGGCCCTTTCCACTGCGAGCAGTTTGTTTATTTAAGCAAAGCAATTTGGCTTTTATTAGAACTCGGCAAGAGCAACAATTGCAGATGCTCCGAAAAGTTCACGCTCAGTGTATCTGCATCTCTCTATCTCTACACAAACAGAACCACAAACACAGATACGTACGCGTATGCGTATACGTATGGGTATATAGTGTGTATGTGCTGTAGGTAGGTGTATGCATATTCTCTGCAGTCTCTTAGCCCACCCTCGCTCGTTAAAAATCACTTAAAATTCCATCATCATAAATTTGTCAAAAATGTTTGTTTGTTTGTTTTGGTCTTGCGCTGCTTCAGCGTGTTTTCAAGCTGCCACGCCCCACGCGCCTATTTTTGGGGGATTAGTATCACATCTGGTCTCATTTGCTTTATGGTCTCTAGCTGTGAAATTAGATTTGCGATGCCCATGAATCCCAATAAACAAAATACCACTACACAGCCGGAATGCCGCGGAATGCGAAATGAGAAACTTTTACGGTTTAAAAAGCGATAGAAAATAAAAGCAAAAACAAAAACAAAAACCGAGAACCGAAAACCAAAAAACATGCAGCGGGTTCTTAGCACAACAAAATCAAGTTTCCGAGGCTCTACAACAAGTGTAACACAATGCACAATTCATTCCCACAAAATGTGCGTTCTCAAAGCCCCAGCCAAAGGTCAAAACGTGTTGTCGTAAAGTCATTAAAAGTCTCGAAATACATCAAAGTTGAGAGCTTGCAATGCGAGCTGGAACTCATAAGTACTTAATTGGTTTAAATGTTTGCTCGAGTGCAAAATCAATTTCAATTTCAAGGAGAATGCTGCGAAAACAATTTCATGACTGTAGAAAAAAGGGAATTGCCATTAGAAATTATTGTTATTTGCTCTGTAAATATGGGAAATATTTCAATATTCTATTCTATATTATATATATAAAACAATACTTTTTGAGGAAAACTCAATGCATAGCTTCGATATTTGTTTTCAATGCTACCAAGTTAAGACTTAACAAGTGGTAAAAAAATTGTAATTTTAAAGTTATTTGTAAAAATACCTTTAATACCTTTAATTATAAATTAATAATTCCTTTAGTAAAATACACAAGTTTAATGCTTCAAACTGTATTTTGACATATTTAAAAATTTAAATAAATAACGGCGGAAGCAAAGTTGTAGACCTAATAATACATGCAATTAATAAATTAAACATAAAAATTAATTGATAGAATAATAATCTCCAGTTAAAATAAAATACAATTATTTTTAAACCCTTTAAATCAGATATAAAATTTTAATTAAAATAAAATTATATATATATTTTTTTTATTAATCAATTAAACTTATATTAAATGTGTAAAAGTTCTTTTTACAATGCAAGGCATTTTGTGACTTTCAATTATTTGTAGAGCTTGCCAAATTTTTAGTTTATTACGCGGGTTTTTGCTTACTTAAGTCCGCCAAATTTTTCGGGTTAACAGCAGGAGACAATTACCAGCTTCTTCCTGCAAGTCTCTCCCTCTTTCGTTCTGGCCTTTTCGGTAGCTGTGGACAAGGTCTAAGGTCATAGCTCCTTGGTGATTTAAAAAGAACGAAAAATTAGGAAACAGAGCGAACGTTTAGCGCAAGCATGGCAAAGCTCAAATACCCTTCCAGCTGCGATATAATATAGTTTCTGGGCTGATCAAATAAGCGTACCCCAACAGAAACTGGTTTTATACTTGCAGTGCTGTGAATATATACTGTAGAATGCTCTACTATATACCGTTCGGTCTACTACGCGGGCATATGCCATATCCCAACTTGTAATACCCTAGGCAAGGGTATGCACATTTTTGGCAGCAAAACGCAGCCAAAACTTGCAACGGCAACAGCAACAGCGAAAACAAGTAAAGAAGAAATCCCATTGCCATTCCCATTCCCATTCCAAGGCAGAAAGCAATAACAAAATATTATTATCAGAATCATTCATCATGTAGCTGCAGGCCATAAATTTTCGGCTAGCTACCAAATGCAACAACAAGTACAACTAAAATAACAACGGCAGCAGCTAACTGTTAATAAATCGCAGCTGCAGATAGCGAGCAGCTGCCGGCGCTACAGACAGCCACGTTTCATGTGTCCCCCCCAGCCACAGCCCCACCCCGGCCCTACGTCCTCCCTTAACCCCCGGCTCGCAGCACCTCAAACCCTATGCCCACTGCCAGTCGCATTCCCAGTTGAACTCCCAACAAAGTTTGGTTTACCAAGTAGCAACTTTTTCAGAGGCGTGGCAGGCGCTATAAAGCATTAACTTAGCCTTCTTTCGCTCTGCTCCCCCTACTCTGCATGCCCTGTTAAAATGCATTTTTCCTTACTCTCATTGAAGTATCATTTGCCTGCAGATTGGTCGAAATCGTCTGTGGATGAATATATATATATATATATATATACAAGTATAGCTTTGAAACATCTAACGTATATTGGACTGAGCAGATGTTTAGTAACATTATACAGGGTGTCGGAAGCTCGGCGCCAAGCGGAAAAATATTTTGAGTATTTTAAACCAAAGCGATTCCCAGAACGTAGGTATCTTAAGGGGTATCTTCGGCATGGTATATACCTTGTACATTATGTATAGAATCGGAATTCCTGTGACTATGAAAATAATTGGACTAACAATCAAATCCTTTCTGGATAAAAAGACTGGGGATGGTTTCCTTTTGAAGACCTTCCGACGGGGTGAGCTACCTTCAATGCAGCTGGAATGATCCTTTCTGTTCATTAGGAGTGGCATCGCGTTGCGATTCATCGAATCGCGATTAGCCTTCATAATCTTCAGATGTATTAAATCCATTGCACTCGGCAAAGCTGTTAGGTCATACTTGTGGCCACGCGACAGTATAACATCCCGAATAGCAACAATCTGTGGCTTGCATTCAGTTTGCTCCTCCAAAAAGACCAAATGTATCTTATCTTCGGGACTGTACACGTACAGGGCCTGCAGTCCCTTCATCAGCATCGTATTCATGTGGTTGAAGAGCAGGCGGCATTGCTTGCGCTTCTCGATAAACTTGGGAGACCTCTGGTATATTGCAGGCATCTCGGTACTATTCTCGGCAAAATCGAGATCGAGAACTCGAATGAATTGAATCATCTGTGGAACGAATCAGTCAGTCAGTCTAGAAAACCTATGCTCTGCCCCCATAACTCACCTGATCGAGAAATTGATTCATATCGTAGATCTGTTGCACATTCTCTTCTTCCACCTCATTCCCCATGTCGCCACATAGAATATTCTTCTGGTTTTCATCAATTATCTCAGTTATTTGAACAGCCCGCTTAAGATTATGATCGCCAAATCCGAGTTTACTTAGCAACTCAAAGTCCAATGCACTGAGCTTCTGAAGAATCTCCATATGCGCCGATTTCTTCACACAAATGCCTATTTCTAACTTCACGTAGTGCTCATCGAACTCATCCAAAGTTGCGCATTCCTCAAGTCGCTCAACGAATGAATTGAGTGTTGGACGATACATTATATCACCTGCTTCCAGCTCCATTTTTATACAGAAATATATATATATTTATACAAAATATAAACGAAAATTGAAATAAACTTTTTTACTAGACGATATTTGTCGCACTGCTAGCTGGATCTATACGTACAGACAGAGTGTTAAAAGTCTCAAAAAGTACTAGCCTATCTGATTGAATTTACACTCCCGTGACAAAACACTATAATACTGTGATACTGTTCACCTTGTGCAGAGTACTCTGATATGCGGGCATCAGGAAACCACCGTGGCAAAGGCTCGTAACAAAATTGTTCACTTTGTTTGTGGTAATTGAACCCTAATTTATATGGTAGAAAAGTTGGGAAAAGTTGACTTCGTTGTTATCAGACGCTCATCATCAGTAATGCTTGTATATGTGTTTCTATCGCATACTCGCACAATTATCGAAAATATCTCATAACCCGCGTATTGATTAATAATCCTAAGTCGAAGCATTCATCATGGCTGTCAAATGAAAAAATCCCACTTCAAGTTCAGCTCACAGCTCACAGCTCAGAGCTCGCAGCTCGCAGCTCGCAATTCGCATTTCCTTTTCGCCCCCATTATCATCCATCATTCATCATCATCCGTTCGCTTGTCATTCTCTTTGCACAACCGCCAACTCGTCGTCCCCTTGTGCAACTCGACGCGGACCCGGCCCCATCTATGTGTGTACCCTATCTTTCTATCCATCTGATATTCTCTCTATTAGTCTCCTTTACATTGCTTGTTTAATAAATAATTGTCCATCGTTTAATGCGTTTAGTACATAAACATGCAAAGTTACGACCATATTGCATATAAGTAAGTACTCGCTCTTCTTCCCATTCCCATTCTCATTCCCATCTCAGTTCCCATTTCCATTTCCATTCCCAGCCCATTTCCCTGTCTATTTACCACCCGATGCCGTGCCAGGTCCAACTATGCGTTCTATATAATCGCTTGCACAGGGCGTGTGTGTGTGTGTGTTTGCAGTCAGGTGACCACATGCTGTTCTCGCGCTGCACAGTGGGACCAATTGATTTTTTGAATATGGAGTTTTTTAGTTTAGTTTTACTGGCTATATCTATAGTGCATTAAAATAGATTCTTCAGGTCTATTGGGTTATTAATATTATCCTTATCGGATTCAGATCTTTCAAGGTTATATGGTATCCAAATAATATAACTTTCTTTTGAAAAAATTAATGTTGAAATGTTTTCTTTAATTATTCATTAAAAATTGCTTTCACTATTCTTTAACGAACTCCGATTATTCGGATTACAGATTTACCAAGTTGAGATTAATAAAAAATTAATAGTTATTAATTTTTATTATGACAAATTTTACTAATTTCGAATAAAAGGTAGAAAAAATTGCATTCCAACGTCTCTATAATAGTGCTATTGTAGCAATTATAATACTTAAGAGTTACCAGATCCCAAATGAGTATTTCTTTGAGTATTTTTTGTACGTTTTTCAGTTAATTAATGTCGGGCCTGTTGAAAATTAATATACACTTTCGAATAGAAGTAGAATTATTCTATTCTAAAATTAATTACAATTTAAATTTGCACTTGCTATGCACACTTTTAACCCACTGTGCTGCGGTCTCCTCTGGCGCTCTAACGGCGCAATTGCAACCGCATGGCCAAGCTGAGGAGACTCTGGCTGCCTGGCTGGCTGGCGGGTTGGCTGGCTGGCGGGTTGGCTGGCTGCCTGGCTGGTTGCCTAGCTGACCACATCATCAAATGCGAAATGCAAAAGCGACGTAATTGCCACCGCACCACGAGCCCCGCTTTCAGCTACCGCACCCCATCGGGCCGGAGCCCGAAACCAATAAACCTGCATGCGTCGATTAGTTGCACATGAATGCAATAACAACACCTCCCTCTCCGCCTCCCGGCAATACCATCTGCATGAGAGAGAGAGAGAGGTGGGCATGATATCGGTTAGGGCAATGCACAGTCGGCCGCAGACGAGCCCATTTAAGCCACGTCTTAAGAAGCTTACGTCTGGGCCCCTTTTAGTCCGGGCATCTGCCACACTCGCTCACCGCACTATAGGAACCGCAATGGACCCAAAGACATTTAATTAGCTGTATTGGTTCGATTGGTAAACAATCACGAATACATACTTACATTGCATACACTACTGGTCACTATAATAGGCACTATGATGGACAGTGTTTTGAAGTACCCAATCTTATAACTAAGTTGGTTTTTCTGCAAAAAACTTTGTGTATTTAAAGTTATAATCAAGACAGTTTCTAGAAGTCTTTCAAAGTTATTGAAAATAAGTTTTAAAGTTCGGTCAAATTTTTAAATTTTTTACATAACCGTGGTATGACTGCACTGCTTATATGTTTAAATTAAAAAAACAAATTAAAGATACAAATATCTAAGGAACGAATTATTAAGTTCCGTTTTAGTTTTCAACTAATTTTCGAAAGATTTTGAATATTGTAGTTTGTAAAGTGAGTAAAAATCTAGTACTTAATGTCTTGCAATTTCATTTGTATTTTCAGCTTTTAATTTTTAACAAATTTTATATTTAATTAAAAATATTTTGCATAAATTGAAATTGAGGTCTCGTTGTAAGTTAGGAAACAATGATTTTGATTTTGTCTTTTTGATTATCTAACGGCTTTTTAGAAATATCCCAAAAATGAATAAAAATAATGAAATATTAAAAAATGAGCTCTTAAAACTTATCGAGCACACCTCGCATATGAGCGCTTGTCTCGCATAGTCGGCTTAATTGCCATAATAAATATGCAGATATTCGAATTAATTTAGTTTTCATTGTTAATTAACGCATGTGTGTGTGCGTGTTAGCGATAATGTCCAACTTAAAGTCAAAATAGTTATTAACGAGCTTTTTATTTAGTTTATAGCGTAATTTGTCTACTTTTATCTGCAGTTATGCAAATTGATAACGGGCAGCTGATAAAACGCTCAGCGCGTTGTTTATATCCGCTTACCAATACACATGCATCTGGCCTGCGTTTTCATACTCTTACAGAAGGCATCTCCGAACTCGAACGTAAATATGTACACACATATAGTATATTGTTGATCAGCATGAATAGCGACAATAGATCTACACATGTCCGTTTGTTTGTCCGCATAAAGCAAACTCTCAGTTTTGTAGCTTGATTGATGGAATTTAATGCTGACACTTTTATCTTCTTAGTAAATAACTTAAAGACAGATCAGACCGATATATTACATAGCTGACCTAGAACCTATCGCCCGATTATCATTAATTTTTTGTCACGTTGCCATAGGAACTATCGGTCAAACTTCAGGTTTTCGATTGAAATTAATTATGAAATTAATAATAATGAAGGATTCCAGATGCAATGCTAGTTTCCATAAAACAGCATCATATATCCCAAAAGTACTTCAAGGAACTGCAATATTAAAGTAAATGATTAGATTGAAGGTCCTAAAATGCCATAATATTGTCTACGTTATAAATGTACAACATGTATCATGTTGCAAAAGGATAATTTTTATGAAAGCAGTCAACTGCAAGGCTATGCAGTTGCTAAACAGTTTCTTGCAGTGTACAAAAGTACCGCCAAGTTTTGCATGGCGAATCCCTTTTGTCTTGGGGCCAATTGGCAAAATGGCCAAACTGTGTCGCCTGCCAAGCTGCCAAGCTGCCACCTGACGCCGTTGCCGCCGCCGTCGCCGTCGCCGCTTGACAAACCGCTAACTGTGCTTCGGCCAGCTTTTTTCTGAGTCACAGACCGCATCGCGTCGTGTCGCCTGGCAACAGATTTCAAATATTTGCGTAACCCAAGCGGCGCTTGAACTATACACAGCTCGCAGCTCGCAACTCGCAGCTCCATGCTCCACGCTCCACGCTTCCCTTCCTCCTCACCTTTTGGTTAGCTCATTTGACAGCGTTTTGTCGCTGCCGCCGTCGCCGCCTTCACCGCATTCCACGTACTGACGGCCCTGAATTTTGCATTTGATCAATGTGTGTGTGTTTGTGTGTGTGTGTATGTGTGTGAGTGCGAATGTGTACCTCAGTATTTTTAGAGCTGTTTGGCCAGGCCTGTGATTCATCAAAAGAGCGGCGACAGCTGACAGCCTGACGGGCCCGACAGCAACAGCTACGCATGGCTACGAATTGAACAGAACTACAACTATAGACAATGGCAATAGAACACCAGAACCAGAACCAGCACCGGCTCCAGCTCCAGCTCTAGCAGCAGCAACACCAAGAGCTTCAACCTAACTCCATTTGGCCCCCGCCCGCCTCAAACCGCGCTCCATGCGTCACACGCCAGGGGAAACACCTGAGGCGCTCGGGAATAGCCGATGCTCATTAGCCTAGCCGAAGCAGTTGACAAAGCGTAGGCAGAAAACAACGACTACACGTTAAGAGAGCCATAGCCGACTATTAGATACCATTCATATATTTTCGCAGCTGAGAAATCATAAAAGATATGAAATGTGTAACGTAGCTCTCACAGTTGCAGACCATACCCATTCCTATAGGATGTAGGTTGCACACAGTCTGCACAGTCCTCTACTGTATATGATAATCACTTTGGTGCTTACTGTCCGATCGGTATATAAATTACAGCGAAGGTAAACAATATAGTTAGCTGCGCGTGTGGCAAAGATAATGGTTATAACTTGTAGAACTTGCTCTATGTTTGAGTTCAAAATAAAAAAATACATCTCAAAAGCGGTGAGCGTATGCTATGTCTATGCTAAGACTAGTTATATGTGATCTAACAGACAGATCGACACGACTATTGCTATTCAAAAAATTATATTGTATGTTTTGCCACGCCTTCCTCCTTCGTTTACAAACATTTTCACAAAGCTGATATACTTTTTTTTTACCATTTTCAATGGGTGAATGGTATTGCAACAACAACTAAAGATAATGGAAGGTGGAGAGCGAGCCGCACACAAAGAAAAACAAGGCGAAGCCCAAATGCTCTGCCGTGCGACGAGATCTCAAGCGTCACAGACAAAAGCTGGCCTCTTCTTAACTCATATCTACATTCTAATTGCAAACGCTACGTAAGCTAAAAGCTTGACGTAAGGGAGGGCTGGTCGCATTAGCAGAACTTCTGAGTACGTAGTAGTTGTAGGTATGTTTTTATATTTATATACAACTGCATGTGTATACATACATATACATTAATGTGAGTGTGTGTTTACGAGCGATTTAACGCCGTTAAAAGCACTGTGGTCTATGGCCAAATATCTTTTTTAATATGTGTACAAATTAATTGCAAATTTGCGTGCGTGTTCACAGCACACTATGGAAACTGTTCATTGAAAAGCACGAAAAGTCAAAAAAGACAAGACGATGTGCCGAAGCGAAAATACCCTTACGCAATTAAACTATATATGTTTACTTCACACCCCTTTCTAATACAAAACAAATAAAATTATTGATAATCAGATGCCACACAAGTTTTTCTGATTTATTTATAGACTGAAAGGGTATGGGAGACCGCAATAACCGTTGATTTCTAGATCAAATTGATTTCCTGAATCGAGCAAACAGCATTTAATTTTATGAATTTCGTCGTCTATGCGGTCGATATCGAACTGTGTATACGCTTTCTCTTAGTGTAAAAAATGAATAATATGGCAAGAACTTTTCAACTGAACCCGAAAAAACAAAAGATAACTCATGCAAGTCGTGCAAATTATTGTCAAGTTATGTACATACAAACGTACATGCATATGTACAAATATATTTATTTTCGATGATATCATATGGCACTGCGTTAGTATGACAGCCTTTGTTGTAACGTCAGGTGGTCGCCTCGTAATAAACAGATGTTTCACTTTAAAAATTAACAGAATAAGGGCAATAAAATATACTATGGAAATTGTAGACTATAATTTTTTATAAATACATACATACATACACACAGATGTAACTATATATAGCTGCTGTCTTCCCGTCTGTTGCTTTGTCAAAAGCTCTGAAGCAACTCTATTAAATGCATCAATTAAGCAGGCATTGCTTCTCTTTCATTAATTTGAGCAGAGGCGTGTGAGTGAGACGAAAATATTTTAAATTTACTGCGCATTATATGTGTGCATCTGTGTTTCCGAGCTTCTGTGTAGAATAACAGCAGCGCTGCCCACTGTATTTATCTCGAACAGCTGTTTGCTCTACATACGCAAGCAAGCCAACACAGATCTAACCACGTATGTATATATGTATGTATGTATGTATGTATTTAGGCGTGTACACCAAATCGAGAAATGCATCGCATGCCCTGCCCAGAAATCGAATTGTATTCAAATTTGCTGCCAAAGTGGATGCTTTAGCTTTAGTATTTAAAGTGTACAATTTTGTTATTTTCGAAATTGCGACAACAAAATTGCAACGTAGAACTAGTGCTGCCAACGATTTGATGGTATAAAATGCCACATCGATAAAAATCTAAAAAGTTGAAAACTTTCAAAATATAAAAAATCAGACCATTTACCATTTGTTCTAAGAGATATTACTTTTATATGTTCTGAAACCTGTAATATGCGAATATTTGAATTTTAAAATTCAATTTTATAGAAAAAAGGTAAAAATATTCTTTTTATGTAGATTTTACTTATGGATATTTATTCAAAACGCAAGTTCTAAAAAAAGTTGAAAAAAGTTTAAGTTACTTAAAAAATCAGATTTCACGATGCTTGCGATTAACTTCAAATATATTTCCGAAATCGAAATTTTAGCTAGCTCTAACGGGAAAAAGCTGATTTGGCAACACAGCCGAGGACTACCGATTCTACAGATTCAAACGATAGATGTTTTTTCGTATGCTATGTACGCTCTCTGCGTGTGGAAAAGTATTCGATAATCCCGACAATTTTAGTATGGCTCTTTTTGCGATACAATCCAATTTAATTGCTCTAATAAAAAGTTCGCCTGGCAACAGACTCTGACGCTGACTGGGTACGACGTATTGGGCATACGAGTCGTCAGATCGCTTAATTCAACACGTCATGCGGAACAAGTACTCTACATTGTATGTATATGTGTAATATATAATGTACATGCACATGTATGTGTGTGTGTGTGTGTGTGTGTTTCTTTTGGCTTTTTGCCGTTTTTCGCTGCTTTGCCAAAATTATGACAAAATTATGAGACCCTTTCTAAGAAAGAATATAAGTAAGAGCAATAACCAAAGCAGTAGCAATAATCTATGTGTGTGTGTGTGTGTGTATATATTCTATGTATGTGCATGTGTCTGTATGTGTGTGTGTGCATACACATTAGTTGGCCGCACGTCAGGCCTGACACAGTCACGCCCGCGCCGCTGCTGCTGCCAGCGCGCACACACACAAACACATTGTCGCATATCGTTTGAAGATGACGCGCGGTCGTTGCGCTGCCAGACGTTCTGGCTCGCCCGAGCGAATTGTTGTGGGAGTGAGGGAGGCAGCGGGCGTAAAGCGAGAGAGAGATAGAGAGAGTGGAAGAGAGAGACGTTAACAATTAAGGTGCGGGTCGACATTGAGCGAGCCAGCGAAGCAGCACGAGACGAGAGCATTTCAATCGCAGCTCGTTGATAACGTCGTCGTCATCGTTGCCAACGTTACGCAGCCAATTTTAATTTATGCACAGCACACACACACACGCAAATACAGCAGCAGCAGCAGCAGCAGCAGCAGCAGCAACAACAACAACAACACAATCACAATCAACTCGTTCACTCACTCATACTCCTTCACGTTCTCTCTCCCTCTCCGAACATCAACACTTGCATATTTCTACATTGTTGTTGCTTTATTTTTGCGCGCTCACTTATGTAAACTTTTCTCTCATTTCTACTCTCAATGGCTCGTTACAGCAGCAGAGCAGCAGCGCAGCAGAGCAGCAGAGCAGCAGCAGAGCAACAGCAGCGACGGCGTCGCAGGCGATCTGTGCTTGGGCTACGCTACGCTACGTTCAGTGTTAGTAAGCTTTTGACAGTTGACAACGCGAGACGCTCAGTGCGCACGGTAGTTAACAGCGACGGCAACGCGTCGCTGCTGTCGACGCAGTCGTCGTGTACGCAGTGAAATCAAAACAGCGAAAAATAAACAAAAAGCTACAAATATTTGCATAGTTAAAAACGAGGAGCGAAACAGCGAAGGAGGGAGAAGGAAGGAGATAAGGAGGCAAAATGCAGCGCACCAACATCGAGTTCGAGCGTCAACGTCATCTGGCCAATTGGCTGGTGAAGAGCAGCCCGCACATGGCCGCTGCAGCGGCGGCGAGTGCAGCGGCAGCGCCGCCACCCACTGGAGCAGCAATCAGCGGCAGCAGCAGCAGCGGAGCAGCGGCGATTGGAGGAGCAGGAGGGGGTGTGGTCGCTGCAGTAGCGCAAGGCGCGCCTGGCAACAGCGCTGCAGCCTGTAACGGTAAGTAGAAGCAACAGGAGGGTGGGAGATGGTTGCAATGTGTGCTGGGAATTAAAAAGATTTACGTATGTATGTATATATGTACATACATGTGTGTGTGTGTTATGTGCAAAAAAGTACATGTGCGTGCGTGTGTGTGTGTGTGTGTGCGAATTCGGTTGTACTGCAAGGCAAAGCCAGGGCACGCGCTAGCATTAGCGAATTGTAAAGAGAGAGAGAGAGAGAGAGCAAGCAAGCGAGCGAGCGTGAGAGCGCAGAAGAAAAAAGTTTGCGTAGATTTGTTTGAGCAAAAGCTCATTACTTGCTCGCGGGGTGGTTGTGTTGTTGTTGTTGTTATATTTGCCGTTGCTGCGCTGCTTTCGATTGCATTCGCACTGCGCCGCTCTCTTGCTCTTGCTGTTGCTCTTGCTCTTCCTCGTAAGCAGCGCGCGCGTCGCTCGCTTCGCGTAATTTCACAAAACGTGACGGCAACGCAGCGCGTCCGTCCCTCTGTCCCTCCGTCCGTCCACGTCCACCACCACCTCGTCGCCCACCCGACTTGGCAATTGTTGTTGCTGTCGTCGTCGTTGTTGTTGTTGTTGCAATTGATATTTCACAAAGATAAGCGCGATTTCAAAACGTTTAGTTTTTTATTTCTGCTGCTTATGCTTCTCTTTTTTCATTTCTGATTTTATTGTACAATAATTTCGCCGTGATTTCGCGCTGCGCCGCGGCGTATGTATTTATTAAGTACTATGTACAAAAAATTAAGCCAAATGTGCGCAATTAAAGTGAGTAATAGCTTGACCGACCCATAAACCTACTATAACAAAAACAACAGCAACAGCAGCAGCAGCAATAACAACAACAACATCGCCAGGCATCGGACAATGGGCCGCAATCGAACAATAAGCAATCAAAATCGCGAGATATTAAACTTTAATTGAGTTTGGGCAGTTGCTAGTCTCTGCCTGCTTGTCTGTCTATATGTACTGTGTTATACAGATACATATGCATATATACTTGTATGCGTGTGTGTATGTGTGAACAATTGCAGTCGTAGTTGAGGCGGTAATAGGGTATAAATAGAACAAGTCGAGTACTTGCTCACCTGAGGAAACAAACGATAAATTCAAAAGAGGAAATAATTTAATGCTTGACAAGGCGAAAGATAAATCCCAAGATAAATACTGCAGTGAATGCGCGCTAAGAGCGATATCGAATGAACAATGAAATATTAGAATAATATTCAATTAAAAGGAATAAGCCAAAAAGCCGTGAAATCTTAAGACAATACAGTATATACTGTAAAATACACGTATTTTTAAACACGCCCATATATTTGTATTGTGCAACAAGAATAAAACAAAAATTGAAAGCGGTATATAGTATATGCTACAGATACTAAAAGCTCTATGTATATGCATTTTATCGATTAAACCTGCTCACCTGAGGAAACACGATAAATAAAGGAGAGGAAATAATTCAATGTTTGACAAGGTGAATTATAAAGCCTAAGATAAGAAGTATTTTGAAATTTCCATAAAATTTAACAATAATATTCACTAAATGAAACAAAAATTCAGAATCTTTAAATACAGTACTGTCAAAGGAATAACTCAATAATTGGAAGCCACATACTATATAAATACTTATAGGAAACTGTATTTCTTGGCGTGGAATTGCCATAGACAACCCATTTAATTAACCGACAATCTCTAATTGCTGCTGAGTGAACTGATTTTTCCAATCGATTTGCACATTATTATAAAACCTATCCCATTTTTTGTGCACACTGAGTGCGTTGTGTTAAATAAAGCCATCAATTATACACACACTAATAGTGTATAACGTGTGCATGTAAATTGATTTTTTGCCCGATCTGCAGCAACTTTCGATTATTTTTGGGTGAATGCTCGAGTAATTATACGAATGCCATCGAAAGATTTTTCAATACTTCACGCTAAGATTTAAGACAAATAATTGAAATGTATTCAATATTTATTGGGAATGCGAAAAGTCACGTACTTTTTTATTACACATGCATATACTGAGCGGCGACACGCACACTCAAGCAAACACGCATTTACATATTCAAATATTTCAATACTTATTTTGTATATATTCTGTCATAGACCGGCATATCAGGCTTCGTAGAAAGTTCGTTCACACTAATTTGAAAACAATGAATGGGCGAACTTTGTTCTGTTTACAGTTGGGTATGATATGCAAATAAATATAACAATAGACAACTACTACCATAACATTTATGTTAAATACGTTTGTACATATCTTGACATGTTATAACCCATTTTACGAACCCGTAATGTATGTAGATCGGCCTAATCCAATTAAGGAAGAACATGAAATCTTATTAATTTATGCAGATTCTCAACATAATCTAACTACCATAAATGAGTATTAATGACAGTATTATGAGCAAGCATTTCCAAAAATTGTGACCTAATTGTGTTAAAAATCTTAATTATAACCCAATTAATTTAGTTGATTAACGGACAGGCGACATTTATTGCTAAATTACGAATCTGTACAAAATTATTAAAATTGTTTTTTAACTGCAAAATGGTACATATGTATACAAATAAGAAACGACAGCACAACGCGACTATCAGATACTCTGCAGACAGTTTCGAAAACCGTTAATGAATGAGCTTTTTAACACTGACTCTTTCTGCGTAATGAACTTTCAATTGAGTCGTACGAAATTCTAAATTATCACGAACTAGAAAAATTCAGCGAAGTTGCATTCACACGAACAAATGCTCGCTCTGTGTGTTAATCGATGAAATATCGGAGTATCGCATATACCCGATAAGCACACTCTGACATTAAGCTCTAATTTGTCCATACCTTACAAGTCAGTTACGCCGCACTGCGCAGATAGTTGAACAGCTTGAAAAATACATATATACGTAAATGTTCCAATACCACTACGCAGTATTTATGTGTGCATGTAAATACATTTTAATTCGCCTTAAAATTGCATTGAAGTGTGCAACTGTTCAGTTAGAATGTTAAATATATTCAGTATATTCTTCGCACAGTTGTCAATTACATTTTGACTGCATGTCGCGCTGCATTAGGACACTGTGCCATCGCGTGGCCTGCGCTGAAAATTGGCCTGCGCTTAGCAACAGTTTGAAATTCAACTGTTTGTCTTTCGCGTTTACTGTGCATTCTCGCTGCGTTTGTGTGTGGGACTCGCCTCAATATCTAAAGCAGCACATACGGCCGTACATATTGCAGTGTGTGTGTGTGTGCATGTGCGTGTGTCTGTTCGTGTGCATGCCATTGTGTGGGGTGTCATTGTATCTGAACGCCTGCCTACCTGTCTTTCTGCAGGTGTCCCACCTGGCGCACATCACCTGGTGGCCGCTGGGGCCGAGGCGCGCAAGCCAAAGCTGCGGCGCTACAACTCCCACGACACCAGCTCCAACATGTTCTCCGTGGCGGACTTTGAGAACGCGCGTCTGATGCGCCGCAACGAGATCGAGCTGAAGCAGCGCCTTGCGCGACGTCAGCGCAACAGTGCCAACGGCAGCTACGGCCTGTGCGGCGGATCCGGCGGAGCAACGAGTGGCGGTCCAGCGGCCAATGCGCGGGAGGCAGGCGGCCTGGCGGGCACGGCCAACGGGCACTGCAGCGGCAGCGGCTACAACGGCTTCTGCGGCGGCCTGATGGGCAGCGGCGATTACTCCACCGGCGACAGCAAGCAGTCCAAGCTGAGCAGCAGCAGCAGTGAGGTGAGTGCAATTGCCTTGGTAAGATTATCTATATATATGTCTGTTATATCTGGTCTTCAATACTTCGCTAGGAACCCCTGCCCGCAGATGTGTTTCTGGAGCGGCATTCGCTGCCCCGCATTGTGCGCATTTTGTACACGAACAAGAGCTCCAATGAGACGCTGCAGTCGAGCTCGTCGCATGGCTCCTCCACCGTCGCCTCGAGCAGCTCCTCGGCCGGCACATCGAAGCAGCAGTTCAACCACAACAACAACAACAACAACAATAGCAGCAGCAGCAACAACAACAACGATGGAGGAATGGGCACTGGCACCACGTCGTCGTCCAGCGGAGGCAGTGGAGGCCATCAGCACCAGCTCCAGCACCACAACAGCATAGCTCCTGGGCACGACGAGCTCTTTCTGCTCTACAGAATGGTGCTGCAGCGTTCCATCTACCATGGCTACAACGCCAAGTCGCAGGCGTCGCAGCGCAAGAAGACGGTGCTCATCCCGCAGGAGTTTCCAGGTGAGGGATCCCGAGTTATGCCCGAAGCAGTAGCTGTTGCCTCAGGTTGAGTCAGTGCATTCTGCTCTTGAGTATTTCGTTATTCGAGAAATAGGAAAAACCTTGTTATATCTATACCCAGGGGGCCACGATTATACGAGTTATACGAGTACAGTCGTAAATATATTCCAGCTGATTCATTCGCATGATTCACAGTCAGTCTGTCGTTGAGTCTTCGGCGTTGCGCAAGAATCGAAAGACAAAGGAGAGATGCGTGATAAGCAGTGAATAGAAAATGAAAATATTATATATGGATGAGTTTAAAAGTAGTTTTTATCACATAAAGAAGAGGCGCGACCACAGACCGGAGTTACGGCTACTGCATGATAATGTTTTTGGTATGGCTATAGCTACTCTATACTGGGGCGTATTATTGAGGCAGTCCAACAGTAGAATAAATACTACTCGCATATCAGTGTTAAGGTCTGATAATGTCTTAGATGAGTGTAGAAAACGCGAATATAGTATATGCAATGAATGAATGGTGTATAAATCGTAGTCTGATAATGATATATGGTATATAGTAGTAGTTATGACGAGTGTTTCAAGTTTTGAGTATTGATATAGATAATTTAGAATTAGTGATCAAGAATAAAAATATATTATATTTATAAGCTCGGACATTGATAATGCCAAGACAAGTGTAGAAAATCAAAATAAACAATGATATATGTAAAATATGTATATATTTATATAAACTATAATTTATGTATACATCGGAATGAGTTAGTATATATTTAGAATAATGTAAAAGCTTTATTAAGCACCGAAAGAAGAGGAAACAGCGTAAGATAGGATTTATGACAACAGTGTGATAATGTTTTGGGTATATAATGATAGTTTGAGACGTACTATTGAGGCAGTCCAGCACAACAGTCATAATCACTAATACACAGATACACACATACACACACAGTTTGTAAAGTCTGCCACGCGCGAGCTCCACTTGATAATATCTTGGTTAAACGTAGGCGCAGCCAACCTAACAAGCCGCCCAGTCTTGCGCAGATCCACAGATAGGGCGACCTTAGTGCGCTATAATAGTACACAAATTATCAGTGTTTCGGGCTACAGCTCTGACCGACCAACCGACCGCCCGTCTGCCCGCCTGCCCGTTTAGCTAGTTAGTCAGTAAGGCAAACAGCAGCAGAACTCGGGCCAATTAGCTAATTGAGGTGCTTAACCAGTTGCATTCGCCCGGCCCGTGCATGGCATGGTGTTTGAGCAGCGCTCAAGTGGGCCACCAAGTGTCGTGCCAGACAGAGAGTCGCATAGTCGAATAGTCGGACAGGCAGACGGGCGGACAGACACAACATCACATTGCTCATCTGGAGTATTGTGTAAGCTTCGCCCATTGTTGGCCTGGTCGCATGTGACTTTTCACAGGCGCGAATGCAATGGGCGAATCTTATGCAATTAGCTGAGGCAATCGAATTTTCTCACTCCGTCCACATCCACTCGCTCTATCTATCGCACTCTCTCACCTTCCCACTCTCTCTCCCTCTCTCCCGCACAGGTTACTTCTCGCTGCTGAACGAGAAGGGCCTGCCGACGGCCACGCAGTACTGCTCGCTGATGCAGTTGGTGCGCGAGCGCGTCTACAAGTTCGCCTCCGTGGACAACATGCCGGCGTTCAGTGAATCGCAGCCCGGAGCCGGAGCCGGCGCCAGCGCCAGCGCCAGCAGCCCCAACAACGAGGGCTGCATGCCGGCCAAGAATCGGCCGCAGTACGTGAAGACGACAGCGCGCGGCGGACAGGTGTTTCGGCTGCTGGCCGTGTTCGAGGACGGCAAGCAGGAGGGCGGCAGCCATGCGAACCAAGCGTCGCAGCAGTCCTGCAAGCAGGCGCACGTGGCGAGCGTCGGCCTGGGGCGCGACAAGGAGAAGGGGCGCTACGCGCAGCTGCTGAATGAGCAGCGGCAGGTGATGTACGTGCCGCTGTCGACGAAGGGCAAGTTCTATGAGATCGAGCCGGGCATACCGCAGCTGCTGCAGAAGCTCGGCGGCGACACGCAGCGCAAGCTGAACGCGGAGTGCGTGCATCGCCTCGGGCCGCTGGTGGCGGCCGCCAAGCAGTTGCCGCTGATGCTGCGCTACATCTCGGGTCCTCCGGGGGTGGAGGTGCCCGAGCAGCTGTGCATTAGTCAGGTCAGCAAGGAGGACGTCATCGTTGGCTGCCCCATCGAGGAGCTGGCGGACGTGCAGGCCAACCCGGCAGCGCCAGTCGGGCAGCTGCGCAAGCTCTATCTCAGCCGGGAGATGCAGCTGAGCAAGTGTCTGCTTGGCTTCGACACGGAGCAGCGCATGTTTGCCAATTCGCACGTGCAGAATATGCTCAAGTTTTGCCAGTTCAACTGCGATCAGTTCCTGAAGCTGGTCGAGATTGAGCTGCTGCAGCGCAGCGAGCGTTCGGGCAGCAAGACACGCGAGGGACTCAAGATACTCAAGCCTCTGCATCTGCCCAAGCTGCTGCGGCGCGAGAAGAGCAGCATGGCAACATCGTCGGCGGTGGCGGCAGCAGCAGCTGCGTCCGCTGCGTCTTCAACAGCGCATGAGAAGGAGGACTCGATCATCTTTCTGAGTAAGTCCGATCTGGAGCAGCTGGAGCAGGCGCAGGCACAGGCACAGGCGCAGGCAAACGATACTTCAGCGTCCTCCTCGACGCCGAGCGGAGGCAATCGCATCACGGAACGCATGAAGGTCTTTCAGTCCACGAAGAAGAAGTGGTTCCGCAAGCAGGCACAGCCCACAGTGGAGCAGCAGGAGCAGCAGCACAAGCCCTCGACAGCCGAGCAGATTCAGGCGAAACGCATGAGCATGGAGCGCTACACGGACATGTCCAAGTTGCTGCAGGAGCGCTTCGGCGGCAATCTCGCGCAGCTGCCCACCCCGCAGGCGGACACGCAGTCGCTGCACAGCGAGACGGAGCAGACGACGTTGAGCACCAGCATGGATCGCAGCTCCATGCCCAAATCGTTGGATACGCTGCTGCAGAAGTCCATGTCGCTGCAGGACATCGAACTCCTCAATGGCCAGCGGCAGCCGCCGGACTTGCTGAGTGCACACCATGCGGCAGCTGGACAGGATTCGGATGCCATCAGCGAGGAGGATGTGGAGAATCAGACGCCGCCGCCGCAATCCTTCATAACCGAGAAGCTCTACAACGAGTTCCACGTGAAGACGCGCCAGTACAGCAAATCCTCGAGTAGCTTGCACCAGCTGCGCCACTTCTCGCTGCCTCAGAAGCTGCAGCTGCACGAGACGGAGCGCGAGAAGCGCTCGCTGGCCCAGTTCAAGGCGCAGCAGCAGCAGCTGATGCTCGGCAAGGAGCCCATCACAGGACGACGGGCTGCGGGCGGGGTCTCCCTGCTGGGAGGCCTGGTCTCGCTTTCGCCGGCTGCGCTGCTCTCGCCGACGTCGCTCGTTGAGGACGATCTGCCGTACTCGAGTGTGCGGGATTCCCTCGTGACGACCAGCCTGGGCAGTGCGCCGCCGCACGAGGCAAAGCACGCCGGGCACGCTGACCCGCTTGTCTCGTGCGACGATTACCCCAAGGAGAACATCTATGCGGAGATCTGCGCGTCGCACACCTGTGACAGCTTCTCGGGCGCCACGCAACTGACACAGTTGCTGTCGACACGGGAGGATCAGCGCGACGATGAGGACGACGATGGGGACTACGCTTCGCTCAAGTATCAGCCGAACGGGCCGCAGTCCGTCAGCCGTGTGGAGATCAGCTGCACGCCCGCCACGAGCGCGATCAGCTATCACACGGTCTACCTGGGTGAGGAGCCCTTGGGGGAGCAGCATGCTGGCAGAGCAGGAGCAGGTGCTCAGCACGTGACCACCGTGGAGCTGGCAGGGGAGACTCACGACAACATATACAATACGCTCAAATGATGATTCATGTGATTTCGGCGTCGCCGTCGCTTGGCCGGCGCCAAGGGTCTATTCTGAATATGCGAATAATATACACACATACACGTATGTCTAGGTCAGATCGTCAGTCTATAGGTCTATAAGTATACTTAAAACACACGTATTTTACCTTTAGCAATACGAAACGCGAACAAAAACGTCTACGAAAATCTCTGAGAAAAAAACTTGAAAGAACCCAAACGAAATGACTGGAAAATGACTTAAGCGCTGAAATAGTAGAAATAACCTGTAGTATATGTAGAGATCGGGAAATGAAGAAATATGTGTTTCGCGAACTTATTCTAAAACCGTATACAACCGGTAGGCAAAGAACTAGAGATTGACCTTACTAGCACTCTACGATTTCGGTTTGATGTTAGCATTTCGTTGACGATCTGAATTTCTTTGTAATACCTAAAAACTATAGTATTTATGACCTTGAGGAATACTTGGCCAGTGACAATGAGGAGATATCAGTAATGGAACTATTTTCAAACGAAGTATTAGTAAGGAAAGAATTAAAGAATTACTTTCATTTCATTTAAGTTCTGTAACTTCAGAACTCAGTTTTTTCGATAAACAAAACCCAAGTAATATCTCAGATCTTGTGGAATACTTGACAACTGAAAATGGAAAATTATGTTTTTGAAATTATCTTAAATATGATATAGTAGGATTTTTGGAAAAACAAAAATCAATGTAATCTCAAAAAAACTTCAATATTTAATTATCTTGTGGCAACTTCGACAGTTGAATGTTAAGGAATTTCTGTTTTATGAACCCACTCTCAAACGATTGTACGGAAAGAATTAAGAAATTACCTTAAATGTATTTTCAATTTAATTTTGTGATTGTCTTAAGCATCTGAATTTAAATTATCCAAAAGCAAAGTCAAGTGATGCCCAAAAAATACAATATTATAAACAATATTGTAAGCGAAAGTTAAGAAATATGATTTGCAGCAAGACATGTACTAACGAATTATCGAGAACTTCTGTTAAATTAGGTAGTTTTCTAAAGCATCTGACCTTAAATTTTCGAAATTTATTTGAAAGCAAAAGTTCAAGAAATCCCAAAAAAAAACTTTATTAGTTACGAACTTGTAGGGAATTTGACAAGTGAAATTTAGGAAAATTATATTTTATTTTAAAATTCAGTCAAATTCTGTAAATTATCGCAACTTGATTTATCCCAGAGCAGGAGTCAAAGTAATCCCCAAGAGAGTCTGTAATATCGCTGAACATCTGAGATACTTGATAGCATTATACCTGTTATTGTTATCAGCTGTTACGAACTTGTCGAGTTGCCCAACGATTAGTTATCATCTGAGAAGATTCATTTGTTTATTGCTTTCACTTAATTCATTTTTTATTCGTTTGGGTTGAAACGTAACCGTATACTAATTTGATAGACTGTAGCTCGTAGCATGTGAATGCAACTTTGTAGGCGAGGCGTTCTTGTGGGCGACGCGAAATCTCTACACTCACATCTACACTAGGTACCTCCCCCCCCCCCCCCTTACTTCCCCATCTACAGCAGCCCTGCACCCACTCTCAGAGAGAAATGACAACTCAAATTGTAATATTATATGATAAAACAAAGGAAAAGTGAAGACAAGCAATTTGTATTGTAAATAGGATTAGGCAACACTCACAAACACACAAAGAAACACACACAAACACACAAAGAAACACACACAAACACACACACACAACCTATGCATACAATTATGAATCGAAATAATTGAAATTTGCAATATTATACAACTGTATACACGACTTACAAACATATGCATATACACATATATATCTATATATACACACAAGTAATTTAATAGACATGTAATACAAGAATACGTATAGTATATAACGTGTAGAAATCTTAGCGCAAACCTAAGGTATTACTAGCTTGTAGGCAATCAACAAGTCAAATCAAATCTTAATTGATAAATACATAAATACGAACACACATATGCACATATACGTATACACATGCGAATATGTATGCTATGGTGTATCATTCTGTACCATAGCTTGAAATTTTAGGGCCATCCACAGCAATGGTCCACTTTTACACGATCTCTCGTATTTGTCGCTCTGTTTAATACATACATATTATATACATAATATACATGAACATATATATATATATATACATTTAGTTTTTTTCGCAAAAGTCTGGCATGTCTCTGATCGTTTTTCGCTTTAACAGTTAGATAAGTCTGCTTGTCCGCTCTTCGTATTCCCACTGTGTCCGTCCCCCGATATCTCAGTCACAAGCTAGAGCCATATATAAATATAGTTGGCGCAGTCTCAAATGCATTATGTAGGTAATATGTTCTAGTCCTTAGAATGCTTTGCTTTGCTCTCGTCTGACATGCCGAACTTTGCTGGCATCCGGCCTGGCCGGATTCTCGAGTACTTTACGTAAATATTTAGCAAAGAATTTATTAATTTTTTAAAATACCAGCTTATTTCTTACATATATATTTTGATTTAAGATCTGTTACAAACACCCAATACAATATTTTGATTTAAAAACGAACCCCACATTTGTTTTGTATTCATTTGCTTCTTCGTCTCTTATACATACTATATATAGATATATGCATATACTAGTATACATATATAGGCAAGTGCAGCTACAATCAAGTTGAGGCAAACATATAGTATTCGTATCGGTATATATTCTAAAGAAGTAGACTTACGAACGGAAGGGAACCCTGTAAAAACTAAAGCAATACTCACAAAAAAGCTATGATACTAGTTGTAATACTTTTTTCGATGATCTGCGTTTATCGGGCATTTCGTAGTGGAGTGTGATAGAAGAGAGAGAGAAGCTAAGCGGCAGTGAGAAGCAGGGAGGAGAGCGACCAACTTCCAGCCGCTCTCGCTAGGCCTAACAATATACCATACTATTTAATAACCATACAATACAATAACAATACTAAGTGTATAACTGTATAGCTGTATGGCTGTATGGCTGTTAGCTGTATGGCTGTGTGGCTGTACGGCTGTATGGCTGTACGGCTGTACGAATGTGTGCGTGCGTGTACTAAGAGTACTTATACTTTGTAGAGTTTACCATTGCATTTCATCGTTCTGTAGACTCATAAGTCAGGCTTCACTGTAGCGCAAGGGTGATACAAAGTGTGTGGTTAGAGTTGATAAACATAAGATTTGTATCTATAAAAGCAACTACCCGCCAGCATATAAAATTGGTGTGATAACTAAATGTCTAACAAACAGAAAACCAACAAACAAACAAACAAGCAACAAATTATAAACGTAGTTAAAAAACAAACGCAGTTTTGAATTTGCTTTTAGAGCACAATATACGATATATACCTACATATTTATATATATATACATACACACATATAAAGTACGGATATACACAAAGATAGACATATACATGAATATAGTATATATATAGTATATATATATACCATACATATAAATAAATATATATACATGAACTATGCGCATAGAGCATTTAAAAAATGAATCAACAACTTTGCTTTAATGTGAAAAATACAATACATATTGAGTGTCATCAAAGATCTAACAGTAAGCAGTAAGCAGTAAGCAGTAAGCATAAGCATTAAGCATTAAGCATTAAACATTACAAATTAACATTAAACATTTACATTAGCTAAACAACAATTTTGGAAAAGTCGTAAGCAGCGCTAAGCAATTTTCAGGGATTTTTAAAGTGGAAAGGCACAAAAGAATACCGAAACGAAGCAATTGGTATTTTCGAAACTAGCGCCCTAAATGCCGCCCGTAGGCCTTCTGAAGCAGTTAAGAGATATGATTTAATGCGAAATACGAGCTGAGATCGGATCAGATCGGATGGGAAAGCTGCGAAAGCGATAAGTTGGGATAGCAAATGCGATGCAGCACTCTAAGCAATACTGCATTTCTACATGCATAGTGACAACTAATGACAGATTTACATACACACACACACACACACACACACAGGCATACTCACGTATTAAGACAATTAAGTATTCATGTTTTTGGTGTCTATGTTAATCCCTAGAAATGGCAATTAATCAATTTAGAATTAAACAATTCAAGCATTAGTAGAACTTCAGAACTTCAAATGTCATGCCCACGAAAGCAACAAAAATATACTTATATATCAAAACACTATATACAATACAATATATGCATACGTACATGCATGCATGCAGGGGTGTCTGTATGTGTGCAGGTACTAATAACCCCCTCGAGCACTTTCCGAACCCAAAATTTAGGTATTCACAGACTTTTGAACTGATTAAGCGACGTTTGAACCCGACTATGATAATCCTTCTGGAGGATTACGACAACGATGTTGATAGTGTTGACGATGATGACGATGATGCCATGTGCAGGCGACCATGGCAAGACTGAATTGATAAAACCAAAACGAAAAAAGAAAAGAAAAAAAAAAATGCGAGTCGAATGTTTGGTAATGGGTACACACAAGAAATACTGATACTGATACTGATACTGATACTGATATTATTGTTGTAGTAGCTCTTTTTATAAACAAACACACACGTGCATCAATCCCGCACGGAGGTATACCCTTTTTAGCAGCTTGACTGAGCCCCACCCCTACCACCAGCCCCCACTATCACCTTTTCGAACAGTAGAGCGTAAACTCGACCGACAACCGAAGCCTCCAATCAAGTCTAGCATACAAATTTCTATTCTACGTTATACTTATATGATAAATAGATAATGCAAGTGAAAGCAACCTTTTGGCAGGCAAAATTTCAACAAATAAATGAATATGATAATAAAAGTTGCGAGTGATTTTCCATTGGGTCTGCAAGCGGGTTTCCCCGGAAACATTTCTCTGTTTGAATTTTCATTAGGGTGACCAGTTAAGGCAAGAGCGCGCGCAATGCGCACGCGCGTTAAAATGAGTCGACGTGAAGTTGGCTGCGCGCAAAAACGAGACGCGTGAAGTTGGCTGTGCTGCACGAGGCACATGAAGAGAGTTGGGCGCGTCTTTTGAAACATGAAATGGAGAAATTGAAAGATGTTGGTCGATTTTTCATCATATATATATTTGTTTTATTCTGCACATACATTTACTGGCATACATACTAATTCATATATCTTGTTTAGATAGTTCTCTATTAGTTGCAGCTGGTTAGCTTCTGTTAAATGTTTTTCTTCGTTTAATTAGTTTCTATTATTTGCCCAAATGTTACTTTAGCTTTAGTATTCTGCACGTTTCTGCGATTTCTTCGCTCGTCTGTCTGGGTTATCGCAAGTTGAAAGAGCCAGCGCTTATTGTTCGGATTTGATTTGAAATTTGCAGTAGCTTAAAAAGTGCTTTAACAAGTGAAAAAAACTTGCGGAATCGAATAATTCGTTAACAAAAGTGTGTCAAGTGAAAGAAATTGAATCGTTCATCTTATACTGTATACGGGTACTTAGTTCGCAAGCTCTTTCAAACTTTTTCGGGCTGGGGTCTTGGGCTGTCCCAAGTTTGCCAATGTCTCTGTTTGTATTTTTCTTCAGCTGGGATTCTCGGTTTCTATGCTTATTGTTAGACTTTGGGCCATTGCGGTTGTTATTTGTTACATTTGTTACACTCAACTACATACATCGACACTCAATTTCGGAATACATATCTAGTTAGTTATATATCGTATGCTTCATTGCTTTCTCACGCTCTGCCCATGCGCAAGTCGTTATATTGAACTCTAGCTTGGAGTTGAGTCGACTGACCAACTGGACGACAGTGATACCTCGCTACCTCATCAAAGTTCTGTTATTGTTATAAGTACTCTATTATCTCTTGTATATTTATGTAACGATATGTTGGTATATCAACTTTATAATACCCTGGCTAATTGAGGGATAGCTTTAGACAGCGCAGAGTGGCAATCCTTCGTGCTGCCGTTGCCTTTGTTCATCCATTTCACTGAGCACGTGGCCGATCGACTTGTTGCAGAATTGGAAAACTTAGTGGGAATACACAGGTAGGTCGATGCTAACAGTTGAAGAAGTTGCTGAAGATGAAGCTAAAGGAGTAAGATCTGGCGAATTGATAGACACTGAAAGCTTTCTTGAGGTTCAACAGTTGATGGTAGTTTTTGAAGTCATGTTCTGGATGTCACTACAGTAGCTATTAATTTTCGATAATTAAAAAATTATAAATGCCAATTCCCTTTGAAGTAATACATAATTTAAAAACTTACTCGTTTTTGATTTCTAGAAAATTATAGTCTCTGCAATTGATTGCAGCAGTGAAAGACTTTTTCTTCTTCTCTAGAACATTTTGAATTTCAACTATTTAAAGGCTTAAAATTATATTAGTAGCTAAATTTGCTTGTAGATTTGGAAAAAAGTTTGTTTTTGAATTTTAGAAAATTATAGACTTTTAAATTTAAATTGGATAGCTTTTGGTTTTGGTATTCTAAAAAAACTATAAACTCCAAACATTTATATATATAAAATGATATTTGAAACTTCAATCAATTGGTAAACTTTTTGAAATTTAAAAAATTATTTATTGCAATTCTCTTTTGGTTTAAAATAAAATATAAGATTAATTAATAATTAAGGTTTAAAAAAATGTACTTTTTAATTCTATCTTTGAAATAAACTGCTGCATTATAAGTTTAAAAGTTTTTCCTTTTTAAATTCTGGAAGTTTAAGTTTAAAATTATAAAGAAACTTACTTGTGGATTTGGAAAATAGTTTCTTTTTGATTTTTGAAATTTAAATTGGAAAACATTTTTTTGTATTCCAGAAAATTAAAAATTCCAATTATTCGTAATATAGTTTTTAGATTGAAAATGAATAAACTTATTTCAACTAAAAAAATTATGAGCGTTGAGATTTCGAATTGGAAAACAGTTATATTTTGCATTTTAGAAAATTATAATTTTCAATTTTTTATAAGTTTTAAAAGATGATTGGAGTTTTTTTTAATTGTTTTAATTCCCGAAAGTTAATTGTAAAATTATATAGAAGATTAGTTGTGCATTCAGAAATGGTTTCTTTTTGATTTTTTAAATTTAGACTTGAAGAACTGTTTTTTTTTTTTGCATTCTAGAAAATTATAATTTTCAATTATTTTTAAAAAGTAATTAAATTAAAAATTAACATAAACTTATTTTAACTAAAAAAAGTTTGAGCTTTGAGATTTCGAATTGGTAATTATACTGAAGCTAAATAAAAAATAAAAAATTTAGATTGAGAATTCGAAAACTGATTCGTTATTCATTCCAGAGAAGTATGAAAATAATCATAAACTTATTGGAATATTATAATTGAACTCAATAAAAACTTATTACTAGAGCTTTCTGCAATTTAATATGTATTTCTGGCATTTTATTGGAGATTTGAGAGGGATTTGCGAACTCAGAACATGACCGTGGGGCGTTTTACAGAATTGTTTTGCTTTTCTCTGTCTAGCTTCTCCTTGTGGCACATTCAAAAGAGAGTGTTGTAGTACACACACACACGCACAGACACGCACACACAAACACACACATGGCAATACATACATCTACACATACACCCACACATACTCATACCCTTGCACACACACGCACACAATGGAACCTAGGCGGTGGCTGCATGCAATCCTAACTAAACCGTAACTAACGGCCGCATCTACTGGCCGAGCTTGGCCGGGCTGAGCACCAGCTCCGGCTCGAACTTGCTTGGAGGCGGCGGTGGCGCCAGCAGTGAGCTGCCACGCCCCATCGCCGTTGCGCCGGCGGATGACGGCTGTGATTTGTGCTCGATGCCAAAGACGGAGGACGCCGAAGCCGTAGCCGTCGCCGTGGCTGGCCGCTGCGACACGGACGCCAGCAGAGACGCCGGCTGCAATATGCTCAGACTTGTGGTGGCCATGCTGGAGGAGGGGCAGGAGGAGGAGGAGTACGAGGAGTACGCGGTTGCGGACTCGAGCACCTGACCAGGTATGCTAGCCGAGGCAGTGGCTGTCGGGGCTGTCCTCATGGTTGACGCCGTCGGCGGCGCTGGTAGCGGCAGCAGGCTGATCGTCGTTGTGCTGGGCGTGGCAGCGGCGCGACTGGCAGGCATGGCGTACACCGAGCTGGAGCCTGTCAGCGTCATGCCCAGCGGACCACGCACCGTCGCCGCGGCGGAGTACGTGTGCGGCTGCGCGGGCGGCAGATCGTAGCTCGTTGGATGCGACTGCGAGCTTGTCAGACGTGCACTCGGCCCGCTGCCCGTGCTCGAGCTCGTCGTGGTGGGCGTTGTCTTGGGCGTGGCACCTGTCGAGATGCCTGGCCGTTGCGGGGGCATGCTTTTGAGTCTTGGTATGGCGCCGGTGCTGCAGCTGCTCGGCAGCGGCAGAGGCTGTGGCTGAGGCTGAGGCGCCGCCGGCTCCGTGTCCATCAGTGAAGTCTCCTCGACGACGCCCTCGAGGGATTCTCGCACTGTCGAGGAGGAGGACAACGACTGCGATTGCTCCGGCTGCTGCTGCTGCTGTTGTTGTTGTTGTTGTTGTTGTTGCTGCTGCTGTCGCTGCTGCTGCAGTGCGACGCGTTGGCGCTGCAGTTTGCTGTTGGGTTTCTCATCTACTGTGCTCAGGGTTGTTGTTGCTGTTGTTGTTGGTGTTGTAGTTGTTGTTGTTGTGGCTTTGGTGGTACTACTCGTAACGGCAGTTGTAGTTGTTGTTGTTGTACGTTTGGCTAGCTGCAGCGGCTGCTGGACAGCGACGCCCTCGTCCTGCTCCTCGTCGCTCATCTCGCAGAGATTCAGTGCCGTCTGCAGCTTCCTCATCTCGAGCGGCGCATCTGCTGCGCAGCAAAAGGAATAAATAGTATGAGTATTTTTAGTTGAATAAGGGAGAATCTCTCACCGCCCATATGATCCATGTTCTCGGGCTCGTTGATGATCGGCACAACCCGATTGATGGCGGTCTTCTGCTCGTTCTGCATGAACAGCGACGTGGTCGCGATCTGGCGAAGCGCCTCCATTCCCTCGTTGAGCATCTTGCTCTGGCTGCGCTTGTGGGCGATCGGGTACTTTGGCTGTCGGGAGGGAGAACAAATGTGAAATAAAGATAATATATCAGTTTGACAAAATAAGAAATTAATATAATATGTGGATATATATAGATACTAGTTTCAATCGAAAATATAGTTTTTTAAACGTATTCGCCTCTTCATATCATATAACAGATTAACATAGAGACGCGTATATAGATGGACAAACTGACGGACAGATACACATACAGACAAACGGACAGGCAGATGGACAGATAGACGGACACGTAGACGGAGAAAGAGATGAGCATACAGTCGCACAAAACACAGCCGGACAGATGAACAGACAGACAGAGAGACGGACAGATAGACAGACTGAGAGAGAGACAGATAGACAGATGGACAGACAGACGGATAGACAGACGGAAAGACTGGTAGATGAATACGCGGACACACAGATAGATAGACAGACAGAGAGACGGGTATACAGATAGACAGACGGACAGATAGAAAGGCAAAGGAAAACCTTAGGTGGATGAAAAGCTGGCATGGGCAGACAGATGGACAAACAGACGGAGAGATAGGCGGACAGACAGGCGGATAGACAGGCGGACAGACAGGCGGACAGTCGACAAAGCAGCCGAACAGACAGAATAGACAGACAGACACAGAGACGGATATATAGTAAGGCAGACGGACAGATAGAAAGACAAACGGAAGGACATACAGTTAGATGGAAGACGAAGCATGCGTATGTACTGTATACAGACAGACCAACGGAAATGGCCAAATCAGTTTGCCTATTGATACGGATCAACGGTTTTGTCTATAAATAAAATTTGCCACCTCCTTCTGCCTCTGTCCATGTATCCATGTTCAAAGGGTAAACATGTTATTTGAAAATAGCTGAATAGTTTTTATATAGTCCGACGGAATCAATAAATTATTCGTAAATTAAGTTGTTTATTTAGTAAAACTTGATAAAATAAATTTGTATTAATTAATTAATTAATATTAATTAATATTTCGGTAGTAGTAATAATAATAATAATTTAGAAGAACGTGTGAATGGAATTCACTTGAATTTAGTTTTCATTACTCATTTTCGATGCTAATACAGTTTCGAAATCAATTTGAGGTTGAGTCTTCTCTCACCTGCATTGCGGGTCCACGCGCTATTGAGACTCGCTTGCTCTCATTGCGCAGCAGCGACGTTGTGTGATCCGCATCGATCTTGTTGCCGTTTTTCTTGCGCGTCTTCTTGTTGGATGAGATGCAGTGGGATGGGCAAATGCAGAAGAGAATGCGTAAAATGCAGCAAATGAGGCCCAGTCCTGTGGGGATAGAGAAGAGATGGAAGTGAATGACACGTTGGAGGAGTGCTAAACTCAGCAAGGGCATTGCCTATGAGAGAGGGCCCTATAAGTCTTAGCTCCACAGTTTTAAAACCCTTCTCGCCGGTGCCGACAAACGCGATGACCAGGCCCAGCGCCACGGTGCCCAGACCCACGTAGAGGAAGGCGTTCGCAAAGGTGCTCGGTCCACGGAGGACGCCCAGGAAGTCCTCGTCGTCTGATGAGCCGCCCAAAGAGGCATCTTGTATCTGGCAGGAAGATCACAAGGGTTTCATTAGAATACCAAGAATAAAGCGAGAGGGCGGTTCCAATGGTTGGCTGAACTAACTGAGATGTTACGGAAATTGATCAGGACTTTCGCTCGCATTTTTCAATTGATCTCAGTTATTTTTGCCCGCGGAGGTTTGGAGCCGCCCTCGAGGGGTCTTCAAAAGCTTCAGTCTTATTTTTTTTCTGATGTTTGAAAAGGGCATGGAAATCGCAGTTAAAATGAAAAGAATGTTTGGCTTTGGGGGTTTCTTTTTGGTTGATAATAATATATAATTAGAGCAAGAGTATATGGCTTCTATGGGTATTTCTGCGCCACCTAGCGTCGAATGCGCTGAACACTGCTTGCAGCGAGGTGTGAGCGAAAAGAAAAGAAAAGACAATTAGAAGAACGGTGCAGGAGAGAGAGTGGAAGAGAGTTAAAAGAAAATGGGGAGATTGCAGGAGACTTTGTTGTAGGTTGCGGATTCTGAAGCGTTATTGGTGGCGGTGCTGTGGTGGTCGTGGTTGCAATTCGTTAGGTTCTTGTGGATGTTGCAGATGCGACGATGGAACGATGTAACGATGTAACAATGCAACGATTTGAGGCAGAGAAAGCCTTATTGGTCTATGTATGTAGCACGCACACAGCGCTAGGTGAGGCTCGCTACGTGGTGGCACTTACTCGATTACGCTTCACCCAGCGTCGGTGGCAGGTGGCCTGTTGCTGCTGTTGCTCCTGTACGCTGCAGCGGCGGCCGCGCTCCAGCCAAGCGGCCCGTCCCTGAGCGCACTACGGATCGAATCGGATCGGAGCGGTTCGGTTCGGATCAGATCGTATCGGATCGTGTGCACAGTGAGGAGCGGGCAGGAGCACATTTGATATCGATAATTGACAACGAATGGGCACGAACATCAAAGGCGATATCGATATCGATTACAGCGATTACAGCGACGACGACGAGTACAACACGAGCACACGCACACACACAAGCGCACGCACGCACACACGTGTACACGTGGTGGTTGCGGGTTGTGGTGGTGGGCAGTGGGTGTCGGTGTCGGTGGTTGGTTGTGGTGGTTGTGGGGCAAATGCAGAGAAAATATATACAGTTACTGTGATTAGTTTGGCGTAGTGAGAGCATCGCTCGGTGTTATTATTATTTTTTTTTGTTTTTTTGTTTTTGGTTTTGATACTATTTTTTAAAATACTTAGAGATAGAAGCATACAACGGAAAAGAAAACACAACTCATGTCACAAGAGCAACGACTAATGCAAAAGCAATCAAATTTTGACTTCAGTTTCAATTGGCAAATCTCATTCAATTCAATTCAATTCAAATCAATTCAACAAACTCAATTTCATAAAGTTGTTTGCGGTTTCGGGTTTCACTTTCGGTTAGTCCATCGGGTACAACAACAATTTTAAATACTGCACAGGCCAATTGTAAAAGGTTTATATTTTTCAATTTTTTTTTTTTTTTTTTTTTGGTAACACAAGAGGCAGAAACACTTAGAAACATTTAGTTAAGTTGGAGTAAACAGTTAACAGTTAGGGAATGAAAACGGAATACGAAAACACCGAGTAAATGGAGAGAGAGAGAGAGAGTAGGATAGTAAGATAGTCAGGTTAGTTGGAAAGAGTAAAATGTGAAAATATTAAATAAAAAGAAATTAATCGGAAATGCCAACAAAAGGAGGAGGCCAACACACGGCAAGACACAACTCGAACTGCGTATGCAAAACTGTAGGGTATTCGTCATTCCATATGCACATAAATGCACTTACAAACACGCCCAAGCAGTATGATATCTATACCATTCAGCAGAACAGATCAGATTAGCATGCAGTAATATCGTAAGGAAATTAAAAAAAAACGCAGATCCCAGCAGAATCGTGCAATAATACGCAAATTCTTCGAAAATGAAATAAGTACAACAAAAACAAGACCCTTCCAAATAGAACCTCCTCGAGGAGCATCGGGACAAATGGGTGAATTATTTATCAGTTTACTTTTTAAAGTCAACCCGCCGCAAATCGGACAAACAGAAGTCAATGCCATTGCGAGCTGCACACACACCGAACACACCCACAGACAGACATTCTAATAGAGCTGCGCGACGACCCCCATGCCGGACCCTAATGCCTCGGGTATATATGGCATACCGTGTTATGGCACACTATACTCTATACACGTCTGTGTAGTACGAACAAGGCGAATGCCGCTAAGCCAACTACTAAATATGCTGCGTGTTGGTAATAAGGCAAATAAAGTGACACAAACACACGGCGTGTCCTATATACAGGACAGATATATAGATATACGTAGGTGTATCTATATAAGCCACTATATATTTATACACACATAGTTATACAGATATTATACGTATATGTATCTGGTATTCGGTATATGCGAAAGCCTCAGGTCGCACGCTCGCCGGAGTTGGGTTTCGTTTTGGTTTTCGGTTCTGTTTCTGTTTCAGGTTCTGGTTCTGTTTCTGTTTCTGTTTCTGGTTCTGTTGCTGTTTCTGGTTTCGTTTGCTTTTCGTGTGCGAAATCGCAGCCACATGGAGGCTATCGATCGCTACCGAGTGCTCCACATAACTGTAACTGTTGTATGTTGCCCTTGACTTGCTGTAGCTGTTGCCACTGCTGTTGCCCCTGCTGTTGCCCCTGCTGTTGTAGTAGGTGTAATCAACAATTTGCGACGCTGATTGACGAATGACGAAGGCGCCGCTGTAGCCCCAACAAAGTTACACGCATTCACGCAGCCAACGGGGGGCAGAAGGGGCACTTGGGTGAGCGCACACCTAGGTGTGTGGTGTGGTGCTTGTAAACAAAATGTTGCTTAGCCCTAAACCCGACCCTGAGGAGCAGGCAGGTGTGCTTGTCGGTTAGCTCAGGGCCTGAGCAATTTGCAAATGCGAAACTTAACCTGGAATTAGGCTGTAATTTGCCACAAAAATATCCAAATGTATACAAAAAGAACTTAATGCTTGCTTCCAATTCTTTGTCTCTTAGTTCGATCACGCCAGTTCGGCATTAGCTTTTCACCTTTCGTAATACAATAGACTCGCTATTTATAAGCCATATATAGCGTCCAGCTAATACAAATGAGACTTAGTTCCCTCCTGCCCCTTCTGCCATCCCGGCACTTTTCCAATTTTAAGCGCACGCAACTCTGTTCAAAATGTTGCAGATATACGTTAACTGGGAAAGAAGCGAGCTCTGAATTCGCGCTCTCTTTTTTATTTGGCTTTAGCTTGATTTTGTTGCCAACTGCGGTTCTTCCTCTTCTACTCCGCAGTGTTGTTGTTCTTGTTGGTCTTGTTCGCGTGGGCGGGTGACAAAACGCTAATGAACAGCGCACACGGAAGCCTTCGGCAGCCAATCTGATGCCAAAATGTGCTTGCCCCAAAAAGTGCGCTACAAAATTTTATGCTATGTATTTAACGCTTTAATGGCAAATCGAAACATGGCTGCGGCTTGGATATACGTTAGAAAATAGCATGGCACTGTTGGAATTAGAAAGGTATATGCACGTTGTGCATAGATCACATTATATGGATGTCTGGCTGCCTTTCTGTTTGTCAGTTTACCTACAAAAACGCACAGGACTGAAGAGCTCGAGTCTGTTTGGAATAAAGGAAAACCATATCATAAAAGATAACCAAGCCTTGATTATTTTAAGGCGCCCTAAATTTCTTCTCAACGAAAGTATTGTAAAAACAAGTAGAGAAAGCTACAGTCAAGTGCACTCGACAGTAACATACCATTTACCTTTGGCTGCTCATAAAGAATTCCTAATATTAATTATTTTTTTCGGCAAACTAACTACGTGCATGTTTTCATAGCCCAGATTCATGTACTGATGCTTTACGCACACGCTGCACGCTGAGTGTGACAGCAATAAAAATGTCGAAACGAAAGTGTTGTACCTTTTTTACTTTTCCCATAATTTCATTAATCAATTTTCTAGTGGCACTGGGCGTGGCATCCAAAAATTGAAAACTCACATTCTGAGTAATGTTATCAGCGACCTTCCTACTAATTTTGGGGATTCTAGCTTATTTAGTTATCTTATAATTCAAAATATTTGCTTTTTTGTGGCGGTGAGCGCAGCATTAAAAAAATTTAAAATCCAACGTTTGCATTAGGTTGCAAGAAACCTTCCAACCAAATTTGATGCTTTTAGCTTTTATAATGATTGAATTTGCAATAAATCGCATAACGCCTTTTTTGATTTGGGGAGGCATAAGGTTTCTTATTTGTATGGTATATAGTATATGAACTCTCCTACTTAGTTTGCTCTTTGTAGCTCTAGTAATAACTGAAATCTGTGTGTTCATACAGACAGACAGGTCTTGATGAATCTCTTAAAGAATTGTACAAATAATGAAATTATTATTTTTTTGGTGGAGTAATTAATTTTATACTTTTAAGTTATTGTTATATTAATTCAGCATAAAAAGTTCGATGCAGAAATGGCAATATCGTCCGACTCTAAACTTTAAGATATTAAACCTAAAATTTAAAATAGAGGTCAAATTTAAGTATTTAGCTAAAAAATTTCAGTATGAATCTCATACTGCAAACATTTTATTACAGCTTCATTTATTACAGCTTGTCTTTAAAAAATCCAACTTGTTGAATTGGTCGATTGTATCTAACACTAAATAAACGTAATATCAATTTTATTGATAAATAATAATAATTTTTATATGATAACACCTATGAAATATTCACAAATCTACAAGAATTAGCTTTAATTGAATAATGAGAGTTATTTGGCAAACTTACAACTTGAAATAGCTATACAACTGATTCACGATCAAATCTTTCAGTGTACAGTTAACTTGGCTGTACTGTGCGCCCTGTAGGCCTCACAGTATCTGCACCTGTAGCAGGTGTAATTTAATAGTCCCCAAGGTTGTATTTTTCGGAGCAAAGTCGAAGTTAATTGCGGTCGAATTTTAATAAATATAATTAGCTTGCCTCTGGGGATGAGGTCGACTTGGAGGTGTTCGATTGTTACACAATAATAAATCGCTGTGGCGCCGCCGAGAAATTAACATGTAGTTGCGCATTTAACATGTCGTTGGCGGTGGTGCAGGAAGTGGAAACAACACGTTAATGACGGCAATTTATTGCGGCCCATTGATTGTTGCGATTGCTGTTTGATTGCTGATTTCGGCCTTTGTTTGCCGCTAACTTGTGCTAAGTACTTGGTTGGCTGACTCCATTAGAGCACTATCATAAATAATTAATACTCCAGTCGACAGGTGGAAGTCAGATTCCATAATTTGTGTGCCGAGCTGACAAGAGTAGAAGTGAAGTACAGCGAACTTACATTAACATAAGTCAAAATTATGCTTTTCGAACAGTCAGTCAGACAATATTCATACATGATATATAGATAAATATATACTTATAAATACCGACATTTAAATTCATAATTTCAATATAATAATAAAAAAGTTTAAAAGTTAATTATGTCGGCTTTCTTAACTTCTCCTTTTTTAAAGTACAAATATACTTGCCACAGTTGGGTCTTATTATCATGTCTGAACTGTTGTGCGGACAGCGATAAGCGTTTAAAATCTACTGGGTTATTCGGATCAATTCGGATTGAACCTGATTAGCTTCTTCCCTGCCAGACAACTGGCATGCAAGTCATGTGCGAGCTGCCCAGACTCGGCCCATAGCAAAGTCCACGTTAGCGTCGACAGCTCCTAACTGTAACTTGGCATATGTACGGTCTGCATTCCATTATGCAGCTTGAGGCTCGAGACGAGCAGGAGCTGAGCAGAATCAAGTGCAAAATGCACTTGAAAATCAACAATCAAATGCCGACGGAGACCGAGCGGCCAGGGGGAAGGTGAGTGGGCTGTACGCTGCCGCGTACAGGTGGGCTGGCAGCCAAGCCCCAGTCTCAAGCCCCTGAAGCCCGAGCTCGAGTCCCGGGCATAGTATAAAAAGTGCGCTGGCTAATGAAAAATTCAGTCGCAGTCGGCGTCGCCGTTGACGTCGCTGCCGCAGCTGGCACTGACACACGAAGAGGCGCATAAAGCAGGAGAAACCTATTGCCAGCACGGCGCTTAGACAATGCACCAGTTGCCAGAAAGAAGGAAAGTGACAGAAGGAGAGAGAGAGAGTAGAAGCAAGTGGATGCGGAAGATGCAGGTAGATGAACAGCTAGAGGCAGAGGTGGGGATAGAGTAGAAAGAGTAGATGCTGCCATTCAGGGACAGGCACAGAGAGAGAGAGAGGAAGAGAGAGAGAGAGAGCGAGAGAGAAAGAGACATTACAGGCAATTTCACTAAATGACACTGAACGTGTTGCCCCACAGTCTCTCGTCTACGCTTCTGTCTGTTGTTCCCTGTTCCTCGTGCCCCTTCTGCCGTGTGTTGATGCTTCTTTTGTTTCGCTGTCGCAGCCCTGAGGCAAAAAAGCCTCAAGGTGTTCGCATGGTTCTACTTAGAGAGACCCATAACTGGCACAGGGCCAGGGACGATGGCGAGGACGAGGGCGCAGGCGAGGCAACATTGTCTAGAGGCTTTGCAGAAAATTTGCCACACAAATCAGCATTAAATAGACCCAGTTTCTAGTCAGAAGTCGAAGCCGTAGTCCCAGGCTCAGCTCATTAGGGCCAATAATGCCATTGGCCACTGGGCATCGGGCACTGGTCACAGGCCACTGGCCACTTCAAAGGCAACCGCAAGGTGGCCCAGTCAAGGGTTCTTCGGGTCAAAGATGCTGCAGCACCTCAAACCAATAGAAATGTTTTTTTTTTTTTTTTTTACAATTTGCATTGAAAACATATTTTGAGCATACAACAATTTTTGTTAGCTTTTTTTGTCTCATTGTGCCAGGCTATGCCTTATTATTAAAATAGATGTAATAGCAAGTCCATTGCAGTACTTGTTATAACTGTTGCCCTTGATTCAAGTTTTATTATTTTCGAACGCCTTTGGATCACAAATTCGCAAAGCAAAAGCAATTCACACTCTTGTAGATACTCATTTCGTTCAGATTTGAGCAATGCATAGGTAAAAAGTATATCCGAACCTTAAAAATATATATTATATATATAAAAAATGACAAACATCTGGTATAAGATTAACATAATATTTAGTATAGCTTTAATACTTTAAAACCTTTTGTTGGTGGAAATGAGGTAGCAGATTGTTTTTGGATTTGGCCGATAGTCTTACCCCGTAAGGCACATAACTTTTATGAACTTAAAGATATATCAATATATGATAGTCATAAAACAGTTTTTTTGAAGACAGGAGGAAAAGTTCTGAGCACAAAATTATGCACACTGCATTTTTGAAGTCTAATACAAATTTCATATTATTTTTCAATATTAATGTATTAATCAATTTTTTTTTATTTGAAAAGTGAAATTTGTATATTAATGTTGGTCATTTATTTCGAAAAGATAATATTGGTGGAAGGAGACAGCAATAACAGCCTATTCTCATATTCATCTTTATTTCACCTGCACGCTGTATTAAAGTCGGAAGCAGTCACATCAGAGAGATATATCGTATAGTCTAGTTTCCATAAAAACTATCTGCCAATTTCAGTTTGTTTTGAAAATACATACAGTTATCCCACTACATCTCATGTTTACCATGTTTCCAATACTGTGTCTAAATATTAGTTTGATTAATTAAGAAATCGGTATGTCATTATCAAGCAACCGAATATTATTATATTAAGATTGCAATACTTTTCGAAGATTATTAAAAACAATCGTTCACAATAGGTACGTCACAGTGTATATATTGTAACGATGAGGTATGACCCCGTTAAATCTGTTTCCGAATATAATTAAATCAGGGTTAACCTGTTGCAGTATATACCATATTATGAGATATTACCCCTTTAAATATAACTCGGAAAATTGTGAGAAATTCAATAAGAATATTATACAATTAAATCAGGCTTAACATGTTCCCCGATAATTAAATAAACATATTGTGCTTGCAAATAAATTGAGTTTTTCCGTTAATAGCGAGCTTTTAAAACGATTTGATAGTTTCCTTTGGCTAGCCGAGTAAAATTGAATTGGAATTCCGCTTGCAGCGCGGAAAACTTTAAAATCACATGCAACACATGAGGCCGCTCACACATACACACCCACACACGCACACACACACACACACACTCAGAGAGCGATTTCAAGGCTGCGCTTAGTGCAGAGTAAAAGGCGGAACCAGAGAAAAACTTGCTACAAGAATTGCAACAAAACAATTTAGAGGAAAAACCAAAGAAAAACTCGCAGCGCAGCGGGCACCACAGGGGAAAGTGGCCAAAGTTCTGCTGCGGAACCCGGAAGCAGCGGCCAAAGCGTAGATTGTATAATGAAATCGGAATCGTCATTGGACCAAGCGGCGCATGGCCTGAAGATATGGCACAGACTTATGGCTGGATCTGCTCCGTGGGCACCGCAAATTAAAGTCGTTTTGCGGCTAAATATGAGACAGAGAGAGAAGACGGAGAGGGGAAGTCGGAGGGAGATGTGGAGCAAGAGAAACCAAATATGCGTATGTGTGTGCGATGCAGCGGAAGTAAGCGTTTCCTTTGGTTTTTCTTTTCTTTTGCGGCACTTCCGGCCATGAAATGTAAACGTCGCTTTTCTTTTACTTTTCAGTTTCTTTTGTTCTTCCGCTGCAAATGAAAATGTCAAACGGTCGAGCGAGTCAGCAGAAAGATGAGGGAATGTGCTGCTAATTGAACGCATGTCGCAGGTTGATTCAAGTCCCGACTGGACTCCCGCCCGAATCATACGTCAAAGTTCGACGAAGAAATATGCTGTATAATTTGTTCGCAATAAAATTTTGAAAATTGCTGCCAAGCACCAAAACTTAACTCGCCAGGCAGGGGTAAGAGTTGCATTCGATTGCAGTTGCGTTCAGTTGTTGCATAAAACTTTTCGATGTCAGCTGTAGCCCAGTTGAAGAGGCACTTTCCACACTGATTTCGAAATACGTCTGCATTATTTACTTACTTGACAGAATTTTGCGTTTTTAAAAGCGCAGCTTACCACAATGAGCAGACACAAATATTTACAGGCGCGAGTGAGAAGATCACATCGAAAACTTGAGACTTGAGAATTTGAGTTCGAATTGCTGGGTAACTAATCTGAATTTGGATGGAAGACTGGACTAGACTAGTGGGTGAGCTGTGAGTCCTAGGCTAAGCTGAGTCTGAGCCCTACTCATGGTATACCCTGTAATATTTCAAGCAAACGTTGCCAAAACCATTGAAAAGCGTTTTATTTATTTCGTCAGTTTTGCTGAGGGTGCTGAGAGAGTATTGCAGGACTGTAGCTGCTTGTTGGCTGAAAGTGTGTTGCTTGTTCAGCAGCAAGTCGGCAGCTCCAATGGGCGCTGCCATGCAATTACGGGCCAAGTCGTACACACTTGTCAAACAGAAAATAAACAGAAGGAAACTGGGCGAAATGAAAATTACAATGAAATGAAATATTTTTTCGCAATTAAGCGCATGCGAGCAACGCACAAATAGTTAGCAAAAGAGCAAGAGAGACAAAGAGAGCAAGAAAAAGAGAGAGATAGAGAGAGAGAGAGTAAGAGCAAGGCAAGAGCAAGAGTGAGAGAGCAACAACAAATGTTAGCTTATTATAATATACTTTTAATTTTCAATGCAAGCCAAGGCAAACATGCAAGAGACTGATTTTTTCTTTTTTTTTTGTTTAGAAAATTATATGATATTCGCTGGCCCTACGATACTTTGGATATGCCACGCAGACACACGCGCACAGACACACACGCATACAGACACACGCACACCCAGACACATAAGCTATGTACTAAGCCTAACACGCTAGTAAGTTCTTAGCACAGCACGGGCCACAGCACAGAGAGAGTGAGTGAGACAGAAAAAGAGAGAGAGAGGTACACGACATAATTATAGATATTTATTTATATTTGAGAGAGACAGAGAGAGAGAGAGAGCATTGCGATTAGACGGTTAGACGGTTAGACGTTTAGACACCAATAGTAATAGTAACTGTTAATTGTATTAATTTTGGCTGAGAAACGTTTAATTTGACCAACTGTACCTAAGATTTCTTGCAATTTCTATTGGCGCGCGCGTTGCATACTTTAAGGCGTTTTTGCTTTGCTTTTGCTTTTGGTTTTTTGGTTTTCGTTTGTCGAGTGAGTTAAGGAGCGAGCGAGCGAGCGAGACAAAGAGGGAGACAGAGAACGAGAACGAGAACGAGAACGAGAACGAGAACGAGAACGAGAAAGAGAGAGAGAGAGAGAGCGCATGATAAATTGTAATTTGATGTCGCGAACCTGCGTTGAGAAAAATTAACAGTAAGGTGTGAACTGTGTGTGTGTGTGCGTGTGTACGAGTGTGTGTGAGAGTTTTCTTTAAAAAATTGTGGTGCGTGCCTCGAATGGTCGAAAAAGAGAGCAAGCGAGTTAGAAAGAGAGAGAGAGAGATAGAGAAAATAGAAGAAACGATAAGCGATTTGTGGTTTGTACGTGTGTGTCTGAGTAGTTGTGTATGTGTGGTTCCGTGTCAGTGTGTGTGTGTGTGTGTGTGTGTATGTTAAAAAGAAAAGCTTAAAGATGAGCGGCTCAAAATGTTGGCGTTTCGTTCATCAAGCGCATGTTTAGGTGTAAGAAACAAAAACAAAGTTCATAATACAAAATACGTAACAAATCTTTGGTGAATGTGATGCTTTAACGGTCTTGTTCTTAGGTTCTTAGGTTCTTAGGTTCTAGAATAAGGTATGCATACGATCGGGAGCTTGAGACTTAGTTTGGAGTCGGTTTCCATGAGAATATTGGTTTTGTTTTTTGTTTTTGTATTTAAAATAAGATAAATAAAATAGAACTCAGAGTTCCGCAACGGGGATTCAATTGTATAAATGGATCGATCACTTAAGTTATTTGTACATATGGATTTGGGCCGGCAAAGCTCAAGTTAAAGGCTTGCTAAACTACAGTAACACATTATGGTAAGTAGTAACGATTGAGAATTGTTAGTATTTAGTTGGTAGTTGGTAACACGCCAGCTGCGACTTACCCAGTGTGCTGCAAATGGACTTTTTCTGGACTTACAGAACACGAACGAACGAACAAACATAAAAACAATCGAAAATACCCCAAAAGCCTTTGTGTTCTCTTCGTTATTTTACCTTATGCAATGCGTACACGTTGCGGTGTTCTTAGTAATTGGTTTTGGTATTTTTCTTCTCTTTTGTATTTATTTAGTTTCAGCGCTTGCTTCAACGTGTGAATGTTCCACAAAAAAAATAAATAATTATCGTAATTATAGCCGAAACTTGAAATCTGCATTTCAATTTGGGGCCGAAAATTGATTTCGTTTCGACAATCGAATTCGCATTCGGTTGCCAGAGCGAAAGTCATAGCTTTATACTTTTTGTAAAACATTCAGATTTCCTAGGTTTACCACCGGTTAGCCGAGCGCTCTCGGTTTATCGGTTTTTGGTATACGGTTTTTGGTATTCGGTTTTTGGTTTTCGGTTTTCGGTTTTTCTGGCTTTGTGGAACAATTTTCGCAATTGAATCAAGTTGAGCTCCTAGATCGAAAACGGGAATGAGAGGCAAGTAAGCTTTACAGAATCTTTTTGGGAAAACTTGATACCATTTTGATAGTTATAGATTTAAATGCATTTTTGCTTGGATCTCGAGTGTTGGGTTTCAGTGTATTTTGTGTGTTCTTGTTGTTGTTGGTGGTTTGTTCTGGTTGTTAGTAAATGTGGCATACTTTCTTTTGCTTTATTGTTGATTTCTTGATTGGTTTTGTATGGTTTTGTGTGGTTGTTGTTCTCGTATGGCTACAAATCAAAGTAAAGCTTGAGGATGAGCCGGGATAAACTAAATGTCCGCTAAATCAAAGACTAAAACTGATTCGAGTGCTAGTCGAAGTGCGCACACAAAACATACACATATGTCGTACATACTATATGCTTGGACCTATTCGCGTGTTCCCATCAGACGCGGGCGAGGAGAAGCCTCCTCCCACTTGTTGATGTGGCAAATTGATTTATGCTAATCGCCGGCCTGATGTTATGTTAATTAAGCCAGCCAAATTCGCATTACCGAAATTTAAGCGTTAATTTATGACAAGTTTTCGGAACAGGAGCGGATCAGCGTTACGCGGGGAGCAAGGCCCAGAAAATGACACTTGAAATAATAAAGAGCAAATGTGCTTAGCTTTTAGGGAAGTTTTTTTTGGAGTCCAGACTTATAATAGAAAGAGGATTTTTGGTTGGTTTCAGCTTGTGTTGAAATTAAGACTTCTTGACTTTTTCCTAGTACTAGTCAAATATTTTGTGTGCGCTTAGCTTACTAATATTCGTTATGTATAAATAAATACAGATATTTTTAACAATGTAACAATGTGTATGTATTGCAGGTATATGTATGTATGCAAATGGCATGAGTTGGCAGCCCGAGACCGTGCGTTGGGCTGGGTTGGCAGCGCTCTTGCAGTACATTCGCTCGCTCTCTACTAGGCCTGGGGCGAACGGGAGCGAGCGAGAGATACGCATGGAGAGAGGGTACTACGGAGGTCGTTCAAATCAAAGCAATGAAAATGCTTGTAAATATTCAATGCAATTTCTGTTTTGTTTTCGTACTCATAAGGCGGCTGTCCCGCCGGCTACGGCCCTGCTTGCAGTTTGTAAAATATTTAAAATATTATATTGGTTTCGGCATAATCAGCTGGGCGAGTAGGAACGCAACGAGAGACCAACAAAATATTTTAAATATTTCATATGCAGATGCGTAGCAGGAAATGAAAAAATACACTGAAAACAATTACGATTATAGTTGCAGATACAGTTACGGTTAGGTACAGATACATATAGATAGAGATACAGAAAGAGATAGTTTGTGGAGAAGGCAAAAGCAATGGATTTATTTACAGGCATTTTCATTGTACTTTCAAGTCACAACCAACTGCAAGAAGGCAACGTGAACGGCACAACGTTGTTGCGTTTGCGGCAATCACGTAAGTGTGCGTTACGTTACACATACACAGAACGAAAATGAGACGTGAAACGACAAAAGGAGTTGATGGTTTTTCTTATTTCGGGTTTCTTTGGATGCGAAATGGATTTACTTTTCGTTTTTGTCACTTACTTCCGGCGGTGGCGGCGGCGGCTCCGGCTGTGGCGCCGGTGGTGTTGTTACGTATGTGTTTTTCTAGTTACAAAGAGAGTTACGTCAACGTAAGCGTAAGCGCCAACGTGCTCGTCACGATTGGTTTACGTTGCAACGCAACGGGAATACGTAAAAACAATCACGTTTGGTTTGTTGTTGTTTTTGTTGTTGTTTCGAGTTTTCATGTGGAGATGTGGTGTAACACACGTTACGTAAGTGTGGCGGCATGTTACGTAATTGGCAGCAAGCGACAGTGAGAGCAAAGATATGTACATATGTATTTGTGTGTGTGTGTGTGGCACGATGGATGTGTGAGCAAGTAGAGACACTTGAGTTATTCTAATGTGACTTAAAGAACAACTTGCAGCACGGCTCCAACTCGGGATCCATGCGGCAAGTTTATCTAGGACTACAACTGAAAGGTGTTAATTTGTGTGTGTGTGTGTATGCGAGAGAGGGAAAAAGAAGTGTATGTGTGTGTGTGTGTGAGGGTGTGTGTGTGAGGGTGTGTGTGTGAGTGAGTGTGGATCGCAAATTGATGTGCTTTATATTTGTTATGTAGGTAATTTGTATTTGATATTTCATAGCTCGTTTTACTAGTTTATTTTAGGTTTGCTTGAGTTTATGTGGAAGGAAGTTAGAAGCGATTGCTTTAGCTCTACGGTACTAGTTATTCATAGGTTTGAGGTGCAACGTGTGTGTGGGAAAGAGAGCGCACTAGATGCCTGGTTGGAGCAAGTGAGGAGCTACACACGTTGTTTGAGTTGAGTTTCGGTTTTGGTTTTGGTTTTGGTTTTAATTGAGGTACTTTTGAAGCGAGTGCAAAGTGGGCGGTGGGTGTGGAGTGGGCTGGAAAGTGGGGGAAGGTAGTACAGCTACATTTAAAGCTAGGTGTGTCGAAGTGAGACAGACATACAGAGAGAGAGTTATAGGTTAGAGCATTTTTAGAGTTAGTTAGAGAGAGAGAGAGGAAGAGAGATAGAGAGACAGAGACAGAGTAAGCCGTTAGGAGACAGAGTAGAGGGTGGGTAGGTGTGTCTTAGAAGTAGAGCAAAAGCGCTAGGATTACATTTTGTACTTTATATATATATATATATATAGGTATATACTGTAAATAGGTTGGAAAACAGGTGGATTGTTGTAAGCTAATTGTACAGCGCATTAATCAGTTGGCTGGCAGAGCGCTCAAGACTTGAAATATTGTCGTATATCTAAACTTTCCAAATCGAATGTTAATATTATATAATCACTACTTAGATAGGCTAAGTGTTAGAGAGAGAGAGAGAGAGAGAGAGAGAGAGAGAGACAGAGAGCATTCGTTCCAAAGCAGTTTAGAAAAAGTTCTAAGTGTGGGATTCGTTGTGGGCACACGCTAAAGTTCAAGATCAAGGAAGGCTATAGGCTATGGGGTATACGTAATAATCGAGAAAATGTTCGGTATGTTGGCATATAAAACCTAGCGTAGAACTTGTGCTTAACCTCCAGGCACACTACGAAAGAAAAAGGCAAATGCTCTGTGGACTTAATTCTCGGATTTGACAAAATCATAATTGGAGTGTGTCTTGGAATCAGAGTTGGATAGAAATAGACAGAGATACAGAGAGAGAGAGACAGAGATAGAGGGATAGATGGTATCATTGAGAGATATAGTCAAAAGAGGGAGATAGAGAGAGGGAGAGATAGAGAGGAAAGACAGATACTGGGTTTTAACAGGAGTTTAGTTTTAGCTTGGACTCGGGAAAAGGGCATTAGAATTTCATTTTAGCTGATGATTTTCATTTGACGGCTTTAGGATTGAGACTTTGCGCTCGTTTTACTTTTCTTTGCATGTTTAGGTTTCTTTTAGCTTTTCAAGTAGTTGGAGAGCGGGAAAGAGAGACAGAGAGAGAGAGAGAGAGCGAGAGCAATTGATGGGATTTAGAACTTAGCCTTTCTGTTATTTAGAGAGCATGTGGTTCAAATTAATTATAAGGTATTTTGTTGTTGTTGTTGGTATTTTATATTATTACCCATGACTCAGGTGGATAACGAGGAAATGGAGCTATTTCTTTAGTTGCTACATTACTAGGCAACTCAAGTCTTCCACCTAATTTTCGTAGCTTTCTTCTTCTCGCCACCCGAGATTTCGATCTTAGCATCAATGCGGCCTGCATCTTGTTTGTTGTTGTTTTCTGGTTACGGTCTAAGTTGAAAGGTCAGTCGAGTGGTCGAGCGGTTACGTCGGGTCCAAACAAATAGAATCGGCGTCCGTTACGTTGTTTCGCTTTGTCTGGTGTCTTGTGTCTTTTGCGTTTCGATTGTTTTCACGTTAACGTAACGTTACAGTATGAAATCAATGGGATGATACAGGTTACGTTTAGGAGCTTAATTACGTCAAAACTAAATGTCACGTTAGGGAATTCAGTGAGTTAGTCAATCGATTTCTTGCATGCATCGGCTATTGCTGGCATCCAATTGACGTAACAGAGTGTTACGTGAGACGACGTTTCAGAACAAGGAATACGTATCTTATAAGCGCTCGTTCGATTAGGCACAAGGAGGAGGATTATAGAAATATATATATATATTTATGTATATATAGAAGCAAAGAGAGTATTTTTCGAGTGTTGTGCTGTTATTGTTGTTGTTGTAGCTGTTGTTGTTCTTGCTGTAGTTGTTGTTGTTGTTGTTGTTGCTGTTGCCGTTGCTGAGAAACTGCGTCAGGGTCTTGGCCCTGGCGCAGCTGAGTGGCGGGCTGAGGATGGGCTGCGTTGATCGCCAGTGGTCGGCTCTGCGCGTTAGCTCCGTTACGTCGTTGTTGCCGTTGACGCGTTACGTGTCCAGCGAAGCGTTGCACCTGCTGCCGCTGTTGCTGCTGCTGCTGCTATTGCTGCTGCTGCTGCTACTGGAATGTTACCCAAGGTGTGCGCCCCGAACTGTTGACTGATGTGACGTGTTAGTTGATTGTTATGCGATTTCCTCGATTTGCGTGTACTGTATATAATTTTGTGGTGACGTTACGGTACGTGGTGCAACGTAACGCGTGGTAGCCACGTTTGCTACGTTGCTTTGGGATCATGCGGCATCGTGTTTGTTGGCGATTTCATTTTCGTTTGTATTTTGGCATTGAAAGCTATAAACATTTAATGATATCTCTGTCTTGCCCGCTGCCCGCTTTGACGTAGCGTCAACGTAAGTACACTATCACGTAATCTTAGTTGATTGCCCGACTTAGTCTAAGACCACGCATGGTCCTGTTAAAACTACAGCTATTGCGTACGTAGAAAAGTTCTCACTAGTCTAATGCGTTACACAAACCTTTCGAACTATCACGTAACGTAACGTATCGGAACGCAACGTAAGGTAAGTTAGCTTGCTTGCTTTCTCGTTATGTGTAATTTAAATTAAGGTCTAGGCTACGATTTCGATTTACGTTTTGCGTGTAAATGAAAGAAGGCAATGACGTTGTCTTTAAATTATTGTTCAATTAACTTCTATAATCGATATTCAATCGTGTTCGATCACATTTGGTTTGTCTTTATTAATTTATTGTTAACGCTTGTTTCATTGCAGTAGAAAATATATTTAAAGCTTCACTCGATGCCCCAGAGGTCAACTACATTCCTTGTTGGTATTGCTGCTGGTTTCGATTCGCCTTGATTTGTTCTCTTCGCTGCGACTTGCTGTCATGTTTATTTAGAATATGCGTACTGTAATTTCATTGGATTTGTTGATTTATTTTGTTTTTTTATATCACAATTGTTGCAGTTTGTTTTCCTTTATTTTCCTTCCATTTTGCATTTCTCGGTTTCGTTTTTAGTAACTTTTTGTCTTTTAAAACTTGCTATGCGTTGGTATTATTAAATATATATTGTATATATGTAAGTAGTTGTATTTAGATTGTATTTGTGTTTGTCCATTTTATATCAGCGAAAATATGAAAAATGAATTTTCCAGATTTATACTAATTGCCAAAAATAAATTAATTTTAATTGGCAATCAGGCGTATACGCAATAAATAAAATAAAAAACTCTGTGAACACGTTGTAAGCTTAAATGTCAACGTTCGTGTCAGGATTTCTACTTTCAGATGCGACAGAATCTACATTGAGGGAATCTGATTACTGCAATGTTTTTCCTATATATTAAATGTATTTGTAAATTTATTTATTATTATTTCTTTTTAATATTAATCAAATTTAGATATGACGTTTAATTATAAAATTATGTAATTTATTTTTAAGTTTATACCATTTGACTTAACATATTTTTTAATTTGGCTTATATATTATTTGTTTGAATATTTAAATTGATATAAAAAAGTATTACTTTATGTACTTCATTTTTTGTTTTTAATACTCTTTAACTTTATAATAGTTTTATTTATACTTTTTTTTATTAGTTATAGATTGCTATTTTATTCCCACTTAAAATTGCTTTAATGTTTTCATTCGCTTTAAGTTCATACTCAATTAATTTGGTTGTATATTTGTTTATTGGTATTTATGTAATAAGTTCAATATACATGTTTGTTATGTCTATTGAAAGTTGAATATGAATTTTCAGCTCATTTTGCAGCACTTCAATTGAATCGCAATTCCATTCATATGAAGTTTGACAGGTTATTGATTTATCTATTTCAGCCATGATTACATGCACAATTTACAGCCACAGCCACAACAGCCTTCATACAGATTGCATTTGCAGCTCGGGGAGTGTTATAGTATATGTTATGCCCATATTCTTATGTGTCGCATCAATATGCACACGTATTCCGCACAGACGACTAAGCATTTTATGTGCAAAATTATTCATTTATTTAGCAAATTTCCAGGTCATTGCCGAAGAGATAGTGACAAGGAGAATTGGAGGGGAGAGGGGAAGAGGGAGACGCATTGATATTAATTTGATATTCGAGTCGAATCAATTTGCAGCACATTCTCGTTGTCGGGGGCTCAAAGTCAAGTCGAGTGCAAAGTTTTCCAGGCCTCAGGCAAATCTCTGGCAAAAGTCTTGCTAGAAATGCAAACATAACAAATATTTATGGCGTAGACTCGCATAAGCCATGTTACAGCACTGCTAAGCCATAATTCAAATGCCAGTCAGAGATGCGAGTGACTGTGTGTGGGTGGATAGCTGTGTGTTTTGGTGTGAATGTGCTATGTATGGGTGCAGTGTGTTGGAGAGCATTTCGCGGCCCTAGCAAAAATCAGAAAAGTCAGAGAAAACTACTGCAGCTGTTGGAATTCATATGCAAATACAGAAGCCGAAATCTTGCCTTCGCTTTGTTGCTCTTTTTTTTTTTGTCCGCAGCTTTGCAGCAAGCCCGACATGCCCCGGCAAGCGTTGCAAGCACTGAGCAGAACTGGCAACTGCGAACCCAAAAAATTTCAATAATTCAACAGCGCAAAGCGGAAAAAGTCACTCGTTGAACGATGCAGATGAAATTTTAATGAAATACAGATTCATGCAAGAGCCATACACAGACACACACACACATACTCACATAGCGCTGCAGTCAGGGCCGTTAATAGACAATAACATGCCGCACAGAGACCCTCATGCGAGCACACACACACACACACACACACACATACACGTACGAGCAGCAGCTGACATAACAAAAGCGACGCCTAAAAGATTGCTACATTTTTGCAATTAAACACAGGCACAAACACACACATAGCAGCACGCCCAGTCTGCATTTTGGCACAGTCTGTGTGTGTGTGTGTGTGTGTGTGTGTGTGTGTGTGTGTGTGTAACACATGTTGCCGTTGCTCTTGTTGCTGTTGTGCGACAATGTCACGCCGACAACATAAGCGCTTCAAAGTGCGCTATGGAAATTCATTCGCAGCAGGATTTGTACGGAGAGACTCGTTGTTCCACTCGTTGTTGTGATATACGACATTGGCTTGAATAAATTGCATTAACTCGAAATTGTCATTGCAACGCGCCATCGAGTCGAGTGCATTAAAAGCAACAACTTTCGGAATATATTAAAAACAGTCCAAACAATCGACCAACTGAATGGACGAAGGCAATAATCAGAGTTGGCAAAGCGTAATAAAATAAATTAATTTTTATTTTAAGAACGGAATCGTTGTGAGAAGAGAATGCACGGTAGAGAGTAGTTGGTCTCTAGTATTTTTATTGCCCTTAAAGAGCACAGAGAGTGTAGTTTGTTTATAATAATATATATATTTACGAATTACCTATGTTTTTTAATATATAATAATTTAATTTTCCAATAAAAATCTCTTCATTTTTCATTTTTTTCTCTCTTCCTCTATAGTATTTTTCACAGTTCTTCAGGTATTTTCATTATCCATGCTTAAAAATAATAATGTGAATATAGTTTAAACTGTCATATAGATTATTTTTGTCTTAATTTTTCTGGTATACTTTTCCTTACTTATGAAAGAAAAGTCTCTCTCTCTTCCTCTGCAATATTCCTATACAAAATTAAAATACACTTCTAGATTATGTATACATACAATTTCCCAATAAAAATTCCAATTATTTTTTTGATTTTCGACAGAAAAGTAGTTTTTCGTCTGTATCAGTTGAGACAACTTTATCATCGCTAGGGCTCTTTATAGCCTTAACTTTAACCTTTTGCGGCCGACCGCAGTCCATTATAGAAATATCTCGAAGCTTAATGTTTTCTTTATTATGAACTTTTGCATTAAAATAGTATCGCATTCGCTGAGGGGAATCAATAACAGCTCAAAGGTTGTGTTTGCATATGCGAAAGTTTCCGAAGAGCACGAGTGGCAGGTGTCCGCCCCCCGATCCCGCCCACTCGAAGACTTCGGGCTGAGCAAACAGTCTACAAAGTTGCAGGGCTCTGGCTAATTAATGCAAGTACTCGCACACGATAGTCAGTATTCAGTGCAGAGTACCCCCATTCAGTATTCAGTACTCGGTACTCAGTACTCAGTACTCAGTGTTCGGTACTCAGTAGGCAGTCGGTATTCAGTTCGGAATTCAGTACTCAGTATTCGCTGTTCGCTGTTCGTTATTCGCTATTTGCATTCGTCTTGATACTGGCAATTTTGGCACAGCGCCCGCTGGCTTGTTCACATGTCAACTGGGGTTACCGCTGCATGGGCGTGGCTGTGGGAGGGGTTGGTATGGGCAGTGTTATGACTGCCTTGTCTACAGGTAATTAAAGCCAGTGAATCGCCTCGAAAAATTTGCATATGCCACATGCCGTGAGAAATGGCAACTGTCCTCGTCGAAAGCCATGTTATTTGATTGTCGAAAGCAATCGTATATCTTGCAGCCTGTCTGTGCGTGTCAGTGTGTGTGTATGTGTTTGTGAGTGAGTGTGTGTTTACTGTTGTTTATTTAGCCGTAAAAGCCAAGATTGGCACGGCTAACCAACGTTAATTGAGCTCAAGTTATTGAACCATTTGAGGTCGTCCGTACAGGCGTCCGATTTGCGGCCAATTAATTGGAATACTTAATAATATTGAGTATACGCACAGAGCTTTCTCGAGACTGTGTGAGAGAGAGAGCGAGAGAGTGAATAGGTGACTCAAAATGATTGATTGTGAATTGGAAATAAAACTGCGACTAACTCTGACTTCTCTAAGTTCATTCCGAATTCTGAGTTTAGATTGCAGCTGATTGATCGTCAATCGAGATCTACGAGCTGTGAGCTGAAACGCGAATGATTAACGAACACTCTTTTTTTTTCCTTAACGGTATTGTTAATTCGTCGGAATTGCGGCAAAAAGCAAAGCCAGGCATCATTTTGACGACTTCCTTTTTTATTTAGTGCAAAACATTCCATTGCATTTATTATTTATGGTACATTACACAAAGCAGTCGGATCGATTGTAGAGTCTGTAGAAGTCTGAAGTTGATTCAAGGGGAATTGTTAAGGTCTTCACATTTTCCACAAGACAGAACCTTGGCATTGTAGATTTTTGTTTAATAATTTTCTCATGATTATCATAGTCTTGTTAATAGACGTAAGACACATGTAAATATTTGAGCGCAAAAACGATATAATAAATGTGCTTATTTAACTATTAATGTATTATTCCAAAAGCAAATAATAGTATAAGTACATGAAAATAACACTGTAAGATATGCGTAAGTAAAAGTCGATAAGCAATGCTTAAAGCAGTCACAGTAAAATCCAAGCGAATCAGACGAACTTCAAGGAACTTTAAGCCCATAAAAATGGCAAATGCAATTGAGTTCTGCGGGCAGCGCTTTATAATTTGTGACTTTTTAAATGCGCTTTATTGTCGATGGCGGCGACAACAAGCAGCACACAAGAAAGAAATAAAATAAACCCAAGCTGGGGACAAATGTTTGGCGGGGAAGCGTTGAGCGAGACGACGAAACACAGCGCTGTGCTTGGCCAAGAATCGAAAATGAATTTAAATATGGCTTATAACAAACGAGATGCGTTTATCTTGTCTCAACTGCCACAAAGCCTGAAATGGTGGCACTCTCTGTGTATGTGTATCTGGTGTGTGTGTGTGTGTGAGTCAATGAATTATGCAACTGAAATTCAATTTGCCGCAAAAAGCAGAAAAAGCAAGTCAACTGTCGCTTAGCGCCTGCCCCCAGCCTGATTGTCACTTAATTGTGACTTGTCATTGAATTGCCGGGCAGGCAGTCGAACTGATGCTCGGGAGGAGGGAGGTACAGGCACTGGCAGAGGGCTTTAAAAAATGGCGAGTTTTGTAACTGGGACATCAATTTGTCACTTGCAATTACGGCAACAACAATGAAAGGCAACTGCCCGAGCCTGACAAACAATTACGAGAAAAAAACACACAACGAACCTCGAACGAGTCTCCTGTGGGCCTTGGTCGGCAGCCAGAGAAGAGTATCGATAGAATGGGCGGAGAGAGATGTATGGAATGGGAGGGGGGTTTAGTGTGCCACAGGCGACAGTTTGAGTAATTATTGAGACTGCAATTTTGGACTGGCCATTGCCAACTGTCGCATCTTTTGGCAGCCAACGCGTAATTGAAAATTAAATTGCCGCTCGATGACAATGTCCAAAATGAGCGCAGCTGGGCAAGAGAAGCGGAGCAGGGGAGCAGGGGAGCAGCGGCTTGGAGCTGGGGTAGTGTAGGGTCTGCGTTGGCAAGCGACGGTAATTGGTATGTCTAAAGGAGGCTGTGCACTTAAGCGTTAACGATTTGATTCACTCGCAATTGCACTGCGGGCTCGGGCCTCACGCTGCATTGTTCCGTGGTCAGCAAATTGCGGTCGAAACTGCAGTGAAATCGCGCGGAAAAGATTTTTAATCAAGCAGTACAAAGCTTTGTCAATAGACCGTTCTGTTTAATGGTTGTTAATTAAAAATATTGCAACTGTCTTAGGCATAATACAAGCTTAAACTAGAAAGAGATTAAATATGTATAAAGTTTCTTCTTTTAACAGGTTCATTCTGTCTGAAACTTTGGGCCAATGAAATGAAGCGTGTTGGAATCAAAATTGTGATCGGTTTATAATACAATTTTTTTGATAATTTTTTTAAATATTTATATCTGACTTCGACCAGTAATCTTTAAGAATATATAACTATTATTATTATAATTATAGACCTTCAGTCTTAAGTAGTCTAGCCAACAAATAAGGATCTATTACACGTAGATCTCAAAGCAAACACAGATTTTTGTATCCAACGCTAATGCAGTTGCTTATACTAATCTTATATTGCTTATGGCTTTCAGTCCCCCAAGGCTGCTTACCCAAGCACCTGTCTACCTGGTCCACACAAATACTTTTACGCCTTTCGCCCTTTAGCTTTTGGCATTTTCGGAACGTTCTATTTGCTGTTGTTGCTGTTTCCCTCTGCTTTTCACATTTTTGGCGTCCGACATTTTGCCGCACACTTTTTCCACTATTTTCCAGCTAATTTACTAGCCCTTGTTTTTGTGTAAACGCTGTACATATACGAGAGGGTAGGCTGATTTGTTTCGCAGAGTCCTAAGGTGATTAATGTAACAAAATAGTTATCATTTACCAGCCGAAAATGCAATAAGAAAACAAATTAAACATTTTAAGAATTTATCAATTAGAATATATAAATCTTAGTCGCATATATAAGGAAACGCATCAAACTACCCTCGCACAAGCTAAGTATATAAGCAGTTATAACTATGTCTCTTTTAGAGACTTGAGTGGTTACTCAGCAAGAGCGAAGCAAAAAGATTGATAGAAGGAGGAACGAGAGAAAAGGTCACAGAGAAAGAGAGTGAAAGAGAGAGAGAGAGAATAGGTAAAAGAGACTGCGGGAAGTGCAGAATATAATAAATTTTAGACGCCATTTGCTATTTGTTTTTTGCAACAATTTTCCCCGATGTGCTACAGAGATTTTCTTTTGTTGGATTTGTGCAATTTTCTTCTCATTTTTGTTGTATTTGCGTTTGATACCCTGCCCCATTTATACCCTGCAACATTTCAAATGTTTGAAGAGAATATGTTTAGCTTGTTTAAATGCGACATTAATGAAATATATGTATTATGACATTGAGCAGCATTTTAAAATCATGAGAAAGCTCGTTTTTCTAGTTTTTGCAAATTTGTGTTTTATTAGAAAAATATATACGTTGATTTTTGGAACTACTGTATATTTTTAAGTTTCGTTGCTTGCTACAGGGTATTCAGCAGTCCAGCACCACTGTGTATTTCTTACATGCTTCGTTTATTCCGCGTGCTGCTTATGCAAGTCAAATAATTGCGCGGCGTTAAGTTTTTTAATTCGTTTCGGGTGCTCGTTAAGTGAAAATGAGCGAAACTTTGAAGTCCACGCCCAGGCCCAACTCGCTCACGCCCCACGGACTCAACCTTCCGACTTCCGCTCCACCTTGAGCCGAGGGGATGTTGCACTTTTATGACACACATTTCTGGGGCTGCTCTCGCCTTTTACACAACATTTGGCAAGCGGTGCCAAGTCGAGCGGGACCAGAAGAGAAGCGAAGAGCCGAAGCGGAGTGTGGGCGTCGCCGCTGCCAAAGCCTTTTCGGGGCGTCGCATTATCAGGCCGATACAAAGGCACATTATGCGCTTCCGATTCGTTGTTGTTGCTGTTGTTGTTTTTGTTGTCAGTTATGGCATCGCAACAAAACGAGGTTAGCAGAGCTGGCGAAATGCTAGAGGAATCCGGCAGAGGCATGTGCCACATTTGAGCACCGAAAGGAGAAATTATTGTGACGAGAGAGAAGAGTCTCATGGCGTGCAGAGAGAGCTCAAAGAAACCCGTTATCAGTGGAAGTGAAAGCCAAACTGCCTGTACCCAAAGTGTCATGGTAAACAGTAGTATAGCTCCATGAGTTATGCATGATATCCAAAATACTAATAGTTCAAAAAGGAAAAGAGAATACCAAACTTCTAATACCCAAGCCGATAGCAGTTAGAACTATTTGCAAGTGTATAAAGTATCACATTAAACACTACACTTCTACCTATAAAATATACACTGATTATATTTAAAGTGCAATATGTGAAATATTATATGGTATTTAACCTTTGACCCAGAACACTAGTAGCTCAGAGTACAGTTGCAGAGCAGCTTAAATTGCATAAGCCCAAAGAAAGAGATATATAAGTATAACAAACATATATAATAATATATGTATGGTATATTTTATAAAGTTTTATTTTTAAAATATGACCTACGCGTATATATCATATATTAGATGTCTTAAGAGTGAATTATGACTCGAAGAATTATTCACATCATTCAGAACATAGAAATACGAGTTATAACTTCGGTTAAAGAAAAACTCCAGCCCATATACCCAAAGGTTATTGAAGTATAATAGTTCGAAATAATAGTGTATATTCTTATATATGGCTTAAATTATTATTATTATAATATTACTAAGCACGACTGAAAAAATTCACAGCATTAAAAAAATTGATTGTTTTTCTTAATAAAGCATATATATGTATATATTGTAAATACCATCGGTCATCAGAGTAATATTCACAACATCTAGAACACATATAATACCTATAAATATTTTCAAAATCTGTTGCCTACTTATCGGGGCAGGGAGCAAACGAAAACACATACAGCTTACACGGGGAAGGGCATGCAAGGGTTAATTTACACTCACACACATACACACGGAGAAAGAGATACAAGCACACGCATAGACACAGAGAAAGAGGCAGTCAGTCGGAGGGACTGGAGAGACTGCCGGAATTACCTCGAGGTGCTCGCAGACGCAGATGCCCTCCTCGCAGTAGGCGCACAGCTGCCACTTGCGCCCCGTGCCGAGGCCCTTGAAGAGCAGCTGCGGCTCGTCGCTGACCAGCGGCTCGTACTGGGTCTGCGTCTGGAACTGCAGTTCGCGCAGCTGGCGCTTCAGCACGCCGCCGGAAGGCTGCTCGAATCCATCGCTGCGGCGCATGCGGTAGACGCTGCACTTGCGCTCCAGAGGACCAGCAGGCGGTTGCATGGCCTCGTCCTCGTCGACGTCGGCGTAGGCGGTGAGTGGCTGCCGCTCGGCGGCCTCCAGGAGCTCGTCGTCGTCGTCCTCGTCGGCGGGCAGGCCACGTCGCAGCTTGATGGCCGCTGCTGCTCCGGCTGCTGCACTGGCTGCTGCTGCATGTCCCGGCGAGGCCATGGGCGTGGCCGGCGTTACAATGATCGCATCATGGTGGGGGGCTGCAAACATGGCCGCGGCGCCGGCCAGCTGCAGCTCAGCCTCGGCGGCGGCCGCTGCGGCTGCTGCAGCGGCGGCCGATGTGCTGGCTTGGGCTGTCTCCAACGACGTCGCTGTCGTTTTAACGCCGACCGCAGCCGATGGCAACGCGGCGGGTGTGGGTGCTGCTGCGGATGCGGGCGTTGTCGGCGGCGTCGGCTCCATCTGCGACACGAGCGGCAGCGTGGCCGTCGCCGATTTGTGCAGCTGTGTGCCGGGTGAGACTGCCGGCTGGAAGCCGGCGCTGCTGCTGCCGCTGTGGCGGTGCACGAGCTTCGGTGAGACGCGTCCGTGTGACGAGGCGAACTGCTGATAGGGCGTCTGCATGGGCGCCCCGTGCATGTGGCTGTGGTGCAAATGGCTGTGGCCGTGCCCGTGCCCGCCGGCTGCAGTATGGCCATGGGCGTGGCCGTGGGCGTGCGAGTGCATGCGCAGCTGCAGCACGGACTGCGTATCGCTGCCGGCGGAGCCGCCGGCCTCCTCGATGGGCAGCAGCGAGCGCGACTGCGTGTAGGTGGCGCTCAGCTTGCGGCCCTGGGGCTGCGGAGCTCGCAGGTAGCTCGTCGGCAGTTGGTGGAACTGGCGCGACTGGCTGCGCGTCGGCGTCGAGGCGCCGCCATGATCGGCGGCGCCGAGTCCGGGAATGCCTGCGCCAGCCGCTTTCGGTGGATGTAGTTTCGCTTGTAGTTGTTGGTTTTTCTTCTGCTGGCGCTGGCGTTGGCGCGCCTGGCGCGAGGCCAGCGAGGCGCCGCCAGCGGCTGCATACATTGTGCTTGCTTCGCTTAAGTCTAGCTTTAGTTACAGACTAAGAAACTAGGCTATGCTGGGGCTTGCTTAATTAACATTCGGTTTTAACCTCACTTCAATTAGTTCACATTCGGTTTTAACCTCACTTGTTCGCTGTGCACCTAACCTCACTTTTGGTTTTGTTTTTGCTGTCTGCTCACTTCTTGCAGTTTCAATCAAACCTGCACTTCTTGCACTTCTTTGCACTTCTTTTTCGTGAGACCTAACCTCACTTTGATTTACCCAACTATCATTAAATCCAGTAAGTGAAGCATTTGTTTCTCTATCATTAGCTTAAAAACTTTTCAAGCAAAGCTTAAATAGCTTGGCGCAGCTCTAACCTCACTTTTAGCAATTCTAACCTCACTTTTAGCAATGCTAACCTCAATTTGCTGCACTTTTGAGTAGCTCATAAAAAGCGTGTGTAAAACAAATTTAAAAATTCTTAGCAAAAGTTTTGTTTTCTTTTTGTTTTCGTATTCGCTTTCGATTCTGTTTCTGTCTGTCCCTGTAAATATATGCCTAACTGCGTCTGTTCTTTAAATGTTGTGCAATTCTTCTGCCTCGCCTTCTTGCTGTGACTCTCTTGTTGTTGTTGTTGTTGTTTTGTTCTGGTGTCTGTTTGACATAAATGATTGTACTTTGGATTTCCTGCATAAGCATCAACCGAGAGGCATAAAAAACGTTCGAAATGAAACTCGTGAAACCATCGAAAGTAAAAGGTTGCTCAACAGTTTGTCTCAATGTAACGTAAACTATGCTTCAACCAAAAGACTCGTCGCTTAACTTAGGCTAGGGTATACTTTTAAATACATTTTGTGCATTGTTATGTTGCTCTTGTTGTTGTTCTTGTTTCGTTGCGGGTTTCTTTGGCTTATCAAAAAATATAATATATATGTCAAAAAATTTGTTATCGCCTTCTGTGTCTATTAAAATATGTTTGCTCTTTGGGCTTTTGTTTCGTTTCGTTTCGTTTGGTTTTTACAAATACTCTGTCTCCTTGTCTGTAAACATTTCTCATAAAAATATGCTCTGTTCACAATCGAATTGCATATTTCGAGGCGTATTGTCTGTGTGTATCTTTGTCGGAGCTGCAGTTCACTCGGGCCACATGTAACAAAATAAGTGAATCAATATTTCAATATTTCAATATTCAAATTTTTTATAAATATTTTTCTTCTCTTCTTCTGTTTCTTTCAATTTGGTTTGCTTTCGGTTCTGGTTTTGCTAAAAGCTGCCTGGATTACTTATAAAATGTACTCTGCGTTTAAGTATATTTTCTTGGTAGTTGTCTAACTAGTGTTAATTAGAGTAAAAAAGCACCTAAGCACACGCACGCACACACACAGCAACGTAGTCTGATATCTGAAGAGTATTTTCCTCTATGCTCTCCTTATAGCCGTGCTCTCTTCTAGCTTAGGTCTAACATGGAAGCGTCCTAAAGCCCGTCACGATTATCAGTATATGGTGAGCTTGTATTATCGTTTAGCACACACAGCTGCGCAGCTTTGGCCAGTAGAAGTACACACATTCGCACACACACAGTCGGTCGATAGTCCGTTCGACACATCAGCTGGACTACATTTTCAGCTCTAGCACGGATCTCTTAATTAAAATAAATTGCTGCAACTGGTGTTTCTTCCTCGTGCTGCTGTTCCTCTTTGATAGCTGGCATTGCACAACATTTCTCATAGATTTTCCTAGGCTCTGTATTTATCTAAGCTTATACATAAAGACGGATTTGCTGCAAGGAACACGACGATCTGTAGTTAAAGTACTTAAGAGCTTATGCGTAATATGGTAGACACATATCTAGAATACATAACAATACATAGACGCGGCTGTAAGGTGGAAAACATGGAAAATTGAAGAGTAGGAAAAAATATATTTAGTATTAATATCAGTGGGTACATCGCGATTGCAAAGTTCTTGTGGCACGCCCAAGCTTAAGTGAAATTGTATTCAGTTGGCAGAATGTTAGTATGGAATGCCTTTAAGTACCTGTAGAAATTCAAAAAAATGCTTCGAGTTTTTCAATTAGTTGAGCACAACGTGAATCAGTAATGGGAAAGCTTTCAATAATCAATTTTCAGTTGAGGAATCATTTTTATTTTCCACGCTTTCGATTGCATCAATTCCCGACTCATCCATCATTAATCAATTTCACAACTCGTTATGGATGATTTGTTGAATAAAATGGACCAAAAAAACGCCATTGAAAACAATCTTCACGCCTTGCCCGCCCGCCGCCGTTTCAGGGCCCCGTCAAACAATCAAAATGTGCAAAGTTTTCGTTTTGACTTTCACTTTGAGTCTCTCGCGATGTCTAAAAAAGTTTCAGACCCTTGCGAGCATAAAAATGAAAGGAAAATTTAACCTGAAGTGGGCGAAAAATAAGAAAAACTTTTCGACCACACAGAGCAAATGTTCATGCCGTAAAGCTTCGAGTCCGGTGTAAAATCAGCCATAACAACAAAAATTTAACGACGCGTCAAGCGTTGACTAAGAGTCGCCGTCGAGGAAGTTGGGGAATTATGGATGGCCCGATATCATGTTGCAGGTGGAGAGTAAATGCCGAGTATATTGTTTGTTTGCTGCTGTGTTTGTTTTTAACTGATTGAACAGCTTTTTGCTGTGCGACGTTGTTTTTCCTAGCCTGATTTCGAAAATATTTCCATTTCACTGGTCTCGTTTTTGCTCTCCCTTTGTGCATGTTCGCATTTTGTTGCCGTTTGTTGTTGCTCGCTGTTTTTTGTTGTATTGCTAGCACATGCAATTTCGTCGTAAACACGCAAATTAAAAACGCTTCATTTTTTCGGATTGCTGTAACCTTAACATTTGCCATGGCGACTGACCCCAGGCAGAGGCCCGCTCAACATTCAGCAACATTCAACAACATTCAGGGTCGACATAAGCGCCTACATATGCCTTCAAGACGAAGGCGACTCCACCCTCTTTCGGCTAATTCCATTTCCTCAAATGTGGCTAATTTCTGCTGGAAATACTCGTAAGTGGCGACAATGTTCGGGCCCTTAAAACACTTTGTTGTTGGGCGTGTGTTTTTATATAACAATTTGTTGATGCCTTTTGGCCCGCCCCACGGCGCACGCTCTCAAGGCTAATTAAAGCTCACACCCCGACAACGCCCCTAAAAAAAATAGTCGGCTATACGTACGGACTGTAGGCCGCTCTATATATGTTTATATATACATATATCGCACTCGCAATAATGCCAGCTGCTATGGTAGATGCGAGAGTTGATTGCCGGCCCAAATGCGACAGTGCTGACGTGTTGCCAGTTCCTCTTTCACTCTTTATCCGGAACGAGCGGAAAGGAGAGGAAAGTAGCAAAGGTTAAAAGAGCTCAACCATTTCATTTTGGTCTGCACAATTCTCTAAAATAATTAAAAAAAACTGCTAAAAAATACAAAATACAAATTTAAGCAGCTTACGACAGATCAAACTGTACCTGCATTCAAATTGTTTGACATTTTAATGAGACCTAAATATTTGTATACCATTTACCCAGTGGGAATGGGGGTGGTAGTTTTGTGAAAATGTATGTAACTTATCAACATCAAGAGCCAAATCAATTTGTCTGTATGTCTTTCTGTATCTCTGTCTGCCTGCGTTGATCTTAGCAACTATAAGAGATTAAGACACCAACTAAAATTTGGAAAGTTTTTTTATAACAAACGCATATTATATATCATTTTTCATTACGATCTTCCATATTAAGCAAACTATAAGGCATTAAGTTTTCCCATTTGGCAAGCAGATATCCAACTTTATTGATGTCCTTCGCTACAAACTTCAGCAATATCAAACAATAAATACCTTTGTTATACAGGAAACAATACCACAATTGTGATCACTAGATCACTGAATGGCATCTGACAGTCGAGTGCGCTTTAATTATTTCTTCTACTTATTGAATGTAATATGAATAAGCGCACATTTCGGCCCTTAATTATTTGCTCGCAAAGGGTTTACAACAAGTTGGTGGGGCACATTTTGCGTGTTGGCCACAAATTAAAGGGCCTTCCGAAATGTCCGGGCAGGTAATACGCATTTAGATGACAGCAATTAATGCTTCCAAATGGCATTCAACACGCTGCGAGCTGAGAGGCAGGGGAGGCGAGGTCACAGCAGGTCTAGCGAAAATCAATACTATTGCAAACTAATTACAATTTGCGACCCGCAAGGCGTTGGCCAACAACTGTTGGGAGTCACTGTGGAAGCGAAGCGTGCCAAAAAACACACGGCCCTTAATTATGCAAGTTAGCTAATTACAGCTACAGCTACGGCTACAGCTACAGTCTGATACCGTTGGTCAGACGTGTGCCATTATGGTTAAAAAGCCCCCACAATTGTTTTGCGGTTACAACGCACCCGCATACTCCAGCACACACACCCCCGCATACAGCCACACACAGAAAAGGGCACACACATGCTGACAGTGAGAGAAAGGGGAAGAGGTGTGTGAGTCAACTTGTGCATAGTTACGCAAATCGAGCGAGCCGACCGGCCGCAGGAGACATTATATCAAGCGTCTGCTACTCCGAGTAGTCAGACAACGCGGCGTATACGTCATGGGGCAGCTAAAGGAGCAGCACCACGAAAAGCAACGGCAGGCAGGAAAAGGTAGCAGGCCGACCAAGCGATTCGCTTTATTCATTCATGGCGCATGAATATCTAACAACCACACAACCAAACAAACTACCCCTTCGCCCCCCACCACGACCACAATAAGCAACCCACACGACACAACGCTCAACATGTCAGAGCGCATTCCAGAAAACACTTGGCTCTTTCTGCATTAAGTTTGCACAAAAAATGTTAGAAATTAAAACCTATGCATTAAATTATACTGAAATATTGTCGAATTTAATAAACAAGTAATTTTATGAATTTAATACAATTTATATAATGCACTTTTTTGTTTAATTCGTTCATAAGATATTTAAGTGTAAATATATGAATTTAATAAAAACTTCAAGGTATTAAGGTATCAAAATGTAATTACAAAATTTTAATACATATTCAATTTTGTTTGTATTAAAAGTATTTATATGATTTTATATTTATTGGAATGTATATATAAATATATATATATATATATTAGAAAAGCTACCATCTACCATCTTTTGAATGAATTAGAAAAGCTACAATTTTTTTTTCTATTTCATTCATAAGATGGTAGAAAATGCATATACACAATTTTTATTATTTATTTTTTTATATCAAAGATATTTTTTCAAACTCTTCCATATTGAAAAAAATGTATTCAAGTTGTAGCTATTAATTTATTTTTTTAAGTTATTAAATTAATTATTTATTAAAACGTATTTTAATGACATAAAATATTAAGTTCCTCTTTACAATATAATTTTATAATTATTAATAATTTTTAAGGTAATTTATACAACTTGATAGACATTTTATCAAGTGCGCCTCTGTTTCTACAGTTTTGCTAATTTCAAGGAGTTTGCACATTGCAGAACACGTGCGATTAAGTCATTTATGCGCCCGTTTACCCGTGTGTGCAATATGTATACACACATGAACGCACACTGACTCACCGACATGCACACGCACACACATGCACAGCGTGTAAGGCATGCAAACAGGCGGCACCCGAGTAGAGACCTGCCAATGGCTGCCGTCAGACCTCATACACAGACACACGCACATGCACACACATGCACGCACAGGCTCGCACACGCCAGCCAACCGAGGCACACATACATACACACACCCGTGCACAGCTGTAGTGGCAGCTGCGGTACCTAAAGTTGCCTACGCAGCAGCAGCGCCGTCGACGTCAGCGTCGGCTTTCGCTTTGGCGTTGGCTTTCAACTCGCATTCGCATTCACATTTGGCTTTGGCCTTTGTGTGCGCTTGTTGAGATTGAAATTAAAATTTAAATTTATTTTAAGTTGACTTTTGTGGCGGTTTGCCCAGCGTTTTATTTGCAGCTTGAAACACGCTCTTTGTGTGTGAGTGTGTGTGTGTGTGTGTGTGTGTGCCTGCGTGTGTGTTAATTTAGCATGAGCTTAGCTATTGTTATTTGTTTTAGCTAATAAATAGCGCGCTTTAGGTTAAATGAGATTTGTGTGGACAACTCGGGCTCAAAAAGAGACAAAGTGCCCGCTTAGCCAGGGAAATGTCTGTTTGGTTTCACTCTAATTCGGATGTTATAATTTAACTTGTAGTTAAGAGATTATAGGAGAAAGAAATGGTGAATGAGCGTTATAAGGATTTATAATAATAAGTTTCTGATTACATACTTTAATTAGTTGAAAACCAATCCAAGAGTATGAAAATAATATACGATATTTTCAGATATAAATTTACAGATAAAAATTTAAAATAATCAATTAATTACAATAAAATTAATAATTAATTAAAATTAATTTATTTAAGAAAGGTAGCTTAATTTAAAAATTAAAATTTCGATAATATTATATTAAGTTTCAATTAATGTGAATAATAATAATATAATGTATATAAAAATAAAAAATGAAAAAAAAGATTTATGAGTCGGCAAATTTAATACATTTCAAATCAAATTCCGGAGTCTCTTTTATAGTCATTTTGCAACATAAAGTGGAATTGTAAAATTGTTTTCAATATAAAGACTTGAAAAAAAATGTAATTTTTTACCATCTATTTTGAACAAATTCCAATTGCAGATAAAATAATTTATATTATATTCAGCTGAGTTTTTAAAATATATTTAGGCTGATAAGGAGACCCAAAAAAAATCAGTAAACAAATTTGTCATTGCATTATTGGTCACTATGGTCGCCAATGCCATACTTCAATACATTCAAGCAAACAAGCAGAGTACTGCAATCTAATTACCATACATTTTCGGCATTTAAGCTCTACTTCGATTCAATATCCAACAATTTCCTGGCCAGACAACAATTTGCAATGTGATTTATTGAATGATTGAATAATAAGCAGAGCGCCAGTATTGAGCATCAAATCTACAGGTTATTGACTTCCCCTCGAATACGTTTTTATTATTATTATATTGTTTTGCTTGTCCTCTAACTATATTATTTGGGAGCTCACACACCGCACACACACATACACGCACAGACACCGACACGCTGGGTACTCATTGACAGCACTCGAGGGCGGCAAATTTTGTTGAATTTACTACAAACAATTTCAGCGCCATCGCCATGCAAATTTGTCAATAAAATTGGCACACAAACAGGCAAACACACACGCACACATACAAGGCGGGCCCTCACACACGCGCATGTAGTTGAGCAGGAAAAGTCTTTGGAAATTGAAGGCCCGACAGGCATATGCACACGTCCCTGCCGAATATTGGAGTGGTGTGTGTAGGGAATGCTTGCGAGCAGCCAGAGCCGGAAATATTATTGATTATCGCAACGTTTAATATTTGTTCGGCTTCTTCATTTATTCTATTACATTATATCATTTCCATTTATTGCCGTATTTTCGTTGGCAGTTCGCGTGGCACGCGCTACATGTGCAAGAAAACATATCAATTTGATAGCAACTATTTGGCGGTCCCTTGCGTTTCTGCTTTCTGCTTTCCGCCGGAGCCATTTGGTATTTTTGGCAAGAAGCCCCATGGTTTCTTATGTAAGTGGAGCAAATGCCAGAACGCAACTTGCGCGATGCCCTAATAAGCTACACCCCTTACCTCAACCCACCACCACCCCTACCCCTGCAGCTATTCGCCTGTTGACTTCCGCTTCCGTTCGCGTATATTGTCGACACTTAAGGCAGATACAGCTACAAAGTTGGAGCAGGTCAGCAGCGACTTGCTGCCATTCACAAGTTCAGGCACATTTCTAATCAAACAGCAAGCCAAGCCAAGCAGAGACGAACTAACTAGCTGCCCCACTAGGTAAGTGACTAGCTGAGTGGCATGGTAGGGTCGAGTTGTTGGCACCTCAAAGTGAATCGATGCGAGTGTTTTCCAGGGGGCTCGAGCACTTGCAGCACGAAAACATATCGAAAAAGCAGCCGAAAGTGAGTCCAACTTGGTTCATTCTCGATGGATCAATAGTATACGTATACGTAATCTGCGTATGCCGTATACGTAATATGCGTTGCCATCACTTCTGCTTAATTGAAGCCGTTAAGAGTCCATCGGGAGAGCACAATGGGCCCCAGATTAAGACAAAGCACCATGGGCCTGGGCAACAGGCGGCCAGTCGGCTCGTTAGGCCCATAACAAAGCAGAAAAGTAACGGCTGGAACAGGGGCACATGCACTGCAGGCACGGCCCGGGAGGTGAAAAGCGAGAAGATGCTTAGCCATTTGGCCAGCTTAAAGCGCGGCAATGTGTGCGCCCTGCAAATTGCATAAACTACACGGTGAAGCGACTGTGTTTATTGCCTTCTGTGTGCAGGCAGCAACAACTACATTCGAGGCGCCACCGATTGGGGCAGTTGCAGTAGCCGAGTGAGCACACAGTTAAGGCCAGTGGGGCAGCAGTTACTCTGTGTGCAGACAGTTACATTTGCATTCGCTTCGCTCCACTCTCGACACTTTGGTTGACAATAAGCAACAGTTTCGAAGTGTTGCCTACTTATGCGGGCACCCAACGAAATGAGAATTGCATGGCACTAAGCCTCTGCAACATGAAAATCCGGCTAAGCCGCACTTGATTTGCATTCGCAGTAGTTATCTCTAGGTCTGTCTCTAGGTCTGTCCAAATAAAACTATCTTTTTCGCCTGGAAAGTTTTCAGCAACAACCAAGAAAAGTTGGGCTCAGTTTTGCTAATGGAAATGTGCGATCTGAAACTCTCCAGATATACGTAGCACTTTAAATTCAGTACTTCTTTCGCTGTCCTAGCAAAATATCTGCCCATTCGCAGCGCAAGCCATCGATTATCGTCCCAAATGACATTGAATTATTATGGAATAGTTTTTATTTGCACAAATTGCTGCCCAGAGTCAATAAAGCACGCTCTGGCCCGGTCGATTTGTTTGCACAGGTCGCTCCAGTTGCACTCGACTCTCGCTAAGCTGCTCCACTTGAGCTCCAAGCTCCCATTCCCTTTCGTGTCTCGCAATTTTGCTGACCTTTCTCTAGCTCTGCTCCAGGCTGTTGTTATTGTCCCTGTTGTTGCCGCTGTGCGGGGGCGTCGAAGTCTGCCAGAATTTATTTTGCATCCCCTGCATTGAGAACATTTCGCAATTTATTCTGCTTTGTGTATTGAGGTCAGTCTCGGCCGGAGCTTCCTTTGTTGACCAATAAAAAATGAGGTTAGTTCTGTTTAGACAGCATGGCCCGAAGGCAGCGCACAAAAAAGAGAAAAATATTAAGCATAACCTTTTCGGTCACAGCTAAACAAAGGGACACAACAGCAAACACAGCAGAGGCAGCCCCTGGGTCAGGTCAGCCCGAAATGCTTGACATATTGACACACTTGGCGTATGATTGATTTTCGAAGATCAACCCCCATCATCGGGTCTCTCCCCGTTGGGCCCTTGGCAGAGGCTTGGTAATTAATAGAGGCCTGGCGCCACGGCGCACTTGTTGAATCGAAGGCAATATTTGCTCAAATCGGGCACACTCAGGGCCTGCCCCAATGGGGCGTGCAACATGGCCGCAGTTGCGATTGACAGCACGAGGAATGCTGACCGAAATAAACCGAAATAGGCAAACAAACAAATTGTCATGTAAATACCAGGTACAACAATGACAAGTGAACCTGAAAACGCTCGTCATTGTCGCTGTTATCTATACTACAGCACGGCGTATCCTGCCCCTCCACACTCACACACAGACACACACACACACACACACACACTCGCCGATTGACAATGTTTCTGCCAGTCAAAGTCAGCAAGGCAGCCAGGTGAAAGTCGGAAAAGCAGCGCGTTATGCAAATGTTGAATGGAAAATGGAAAATGCTATATTGTTGGCGCTTTGTTGTGCATTCAACATAGAAACGCTGTGTTGACTCGCCTCGCTGGTAAAACAAAACCCCGATCAAACATGACACCGGTATTTGCACAGTTTATATAGATGTACATATATATACGATACATCAATCTGTGGCAGCCCGAATCTGCTGGAAATTATTCGATGCCAGCGTTTTGTTGGGTGGAGGACACAAAAACATACATTGACGCTGAGGAGACTTCAGCTGCTAGGGAAACGGAGCATTCCCTGCATAAAGTTAGATTCTAGATGAAAAGTAGATGACCTATGACTACTTGAACTATGAATAACTTGCCACTATATGACTATAGAGATTTCAGCTTCTTAGAATAGTAAAGAATTGCTTTATAGAGGTAATATTGCAGAAATAAAGAAGAAGAATGAATTAACATGTAAACATCTTGCCCTCATAGATTAAGTCCTCCTTGGAGGCCGAAGATTCTTTTTACAGAAGCGAGATTGTTGGAAGGAAAATCAAGAAGATACAAGTATATACAACTGAAATGAAATCCTTGACTTCATAGAAGAAAAAGTCTCCGGCTGCTTGGCAACCAGAAAACTCTCTTTATAGCGATAAAGTTAGTCTGACTAAACGTTCAAATATCGTGACATCATAGTCTAAATTCTGTTATGCTGGATGGATGTATCAGTTTTATTTCATAAGCAATGAAATCTTTATAAATAGGTATCTTTGTAGGACTGAGAAGAGAGAACGGTAATCTGCTCATATGTGCAGACTTCATTGAGTCAGTTCAGTTCCCAATAGGGAAGCAATATACTCATTCGCATGACGACTGGAGTTGTAACGTGTAACGAAAGGAAAGCACTAAGGCTAGGGGACTGTTGCATTTGCGGGGCACGCTATAGAATCCGGCTCTAGCTCGTCGGCTTTGGGGGTGGTAGTCTTGCTTGTGCAACGTCCTTTTTCGAAACATATTATTATTAATAAGTCTAGAATTGAGCGTGCTGCGACGAAAGAAATAGAAGCTAATAGCTTGTACCGGAAGAGAGATAATTTCAGACAAAGAAAAGAAGAGAAAGAAAGTCAGACAGAAAACGAAAGTGAGAGATGGTTGACCGTTTTCCACAGCTGTTGAGTGGATGCTAAGCCCTCCCATCCTGATCACACCTCAGAAATGATTCTGGTGATCCCTTTAGGCCACCCTACGACAGTGGAGTCACGGCATGATTCGACAATAATGAGATATAATTATTCCATAATTATTAGTTATTTAATTTTCTTGTAGACATTCTTCATTATCATTACTGGATAGTACAAATTTTAAACAAATAAAATTAATTTAAATTATACCATAAGAGTTAAGTAAGAATATTTTTTTTATATTTAAAACCATGCATATAACTTTTGTTTCGCTTGTTTTGGTTTGTTGGACTTTTTTTTTTTTTTCTTTTTGGATTTTTGTAGTTATAAATGTGACCTTTGCGATCGATGTAAGCGCACAAAAAAAATATAGTGTGCAAAAATAGTGGAAAAAAAAAATGATAAAAATAATATAAAGATAAAAAAATAATAAACTCACACTCTCTCCAAGCGGCGGTAGATCGATCTTCCGTGATGCTCGCTGTGTGTAAAATGTTGCGTAAATAAAAAGTAAGAAAAAAAATATTTAATCGATTAAGCACGTCATCATTCCTCACCACAAAAACCACTAATTATCGTTTTTATTTCGTTCACCAAATCAATCAACACCAAAACCAAATGCGATGGAATTTTAACCTACTAAATATGTATGTAAACTATAAAGACTATTTGTTTTCCATTTTTCATTTCTTTCCTTTTTTTTTTTTTTTTTTTTTTTTTTTTTTTTAACAATTGCTGCGTTTCATATGAACTTATTTATTCGTTATTTACTTATTTATTTATTTTATTTATTTATTTATTTATTTCTGTTATTTTTATGTACTTATTTATCTTTATTTTTTTTTTATAGCACCTCGTGGTTTTTTATCTAACTTGATATTTCCCCTTTTGTTTTGTTGTTATTATTGTACATGCGTACGTATGTCCACTTCACTGTTTTACTTTTGTCTTTGCATTGGTTCACTTGTACACATTTTCTTGTTTTATAAACTTCAAATTTTCCTTTAATTTAAACCATCTGAGTTTTTTTTTTTTTTTTTTTTTTTCACTCCAATTTTTGATTGTTTTGGCCTATTGGCCCACTAGTGAAACTATTGAACTTATGGGCATAGCTGGTCAGCCGTGCCGCTGGCCAAGGAGGGGGCTCCGCTGGCCGTGGAGGGGTGCTCCGCTGCCCAAGGGGGTGCTCCGCTGGCCGTGGAGGGGTGCTCCGCTGGCCAAGGAGGGGTGCTCCGCTGGTCAAGGAGGGCGCTCCGCTGCCCAAGAGGGGTGCTCCACTGCCCAAGGGGGTGCTCCGCTGGCCAAGGAGGGGTGCTCCGCTGGTCAAGGAGGGGCGCTCTGCTGCCCAAGAGGGTGCTCCGCTGGCCAAGGAGGGGTGCTCCGCTGGTCAAGGAGGGGCGCTCTGCTGCCCAAGGGGGTGCTCCGCTGGCCAAGGAGGGGTGCTCCGCTGGTCAAGGAGGGGCGCTCTGCTGTTCAAGGAGGGGTGCTCCGCTGCCCAAGAGGGGTGCTCCGCTGGCCAAATGGGCCCACAAGGGGACAGGTCAAATACGCCAGTCTGCTAAGAAGCAGGCTGGGCGGCGCTTTGGTGGCCTCCGTTAGCGCCAAAGCAGGCGCTACGGCAACCTAATAAGGAGCAGCTTAAGCGACAAAGGCACACAGCAAAGGATTAGGAAAAGCGACCTGTGACAAAAAAATAGTTTTTATTTTTTTTGTTTTTTTATAAAAATTACTTTGATTCCAAAGAAATTTTAGTTTTGGCTCACCGATTGTGGAAAAGACAAGGAGATATTGCACTCCGTATGGTGGATGCGAAGAGATTATTTTTCCAGGGTCTGACTGCTTGCTCGGCCGGTCTCAGGGAAAAAGAACGAGACCGGAACCGGGACAAATTAAGTTGGCTGCGCATGCGCCTTTTGCAGCTGGTGTCCACTGCACTTACAAAAGCGCAGCTTTTAATAGCACCTCTGTGTCAGCTGACCCCCCGTAAATCGCCTAGGTGGCAACGATGTTGAGCCACGTTTTAGGGCAGCATACTTTCGAGGGAAACTGCAAGCCTAGTTGGGTCCCTAGTCTATAGCAGACTTATAGGCGGGGAAAATTGCAATGGGCTATTTGCTTCAGGCGCCGTTACAGAGTCAGTCAAGCGTTGAGGAGCTTCTGAGGGAGATAGGATTTCTTTCACACATACACATACTGCACTTGTCCCTTGTATTTCCCGCTAGTTTTCAAGCTAGACGTGAGCTTGGAGACAAGAGCTATAAACTATGCGGGAACTCATCAATTCAGCCTGCAAGCTTGCATTGCATGCTTTCAATCTATCAACTTTGCGCTCGGAGCTTGAATAATTCAGGCGAAGCGTCCAGACAGATTGCCAGACGAACGAGCTGAGCCTGTGTGCAGCGCGACCTCCAAAGTGTATCTGCAGCTCTGTGATTTGTATCTACAAGTCTTGTTGTTGTTTGTGCTGAATTCGAGATTTGTGTAGGTGTCTTTGTGGGGGTGTGCCTGTGTGTGTGTGAGTGGAAATGAAGTGCGCTTTAAGTGCCATCAACGTCATTGCCGATGGGTGGGCGGATAAGTATGTGTACCCATAACGTGTCCGACTACGTGCCACATGCCTCATGCTAGTGTCGCATGCCCCACGTGTGTCGGGGGAGAACATAACCCAATTAGTTGAGACCGGCCACGACATATGCCAATTCATTTTTGGCATTAGCCAGCCTCAAGGCTCGTGTTCCTCCTTTGGGCTGACCACAGATTGCGACAAGAATGGAGCGAATGGGGAGCATGGCGACCATGTTCGAGGCAGCCTCATTTCAATTTGCATTTGCGTCACGTGCAACGCTTTTTAATTATTTCTATAACAGAATTTACCTATTTGAAATGCAGGCGCCATTGGGAAAGGCGAAGTGCAAAACGCAAAATGCAAAATGCAAAAGACAAAAGTCTTGGCAATGCAAATGAACAAATGAAATGACCCTGGCAGCATTGGAGGGCAGGACACACACTTGAGCTCGAGGCGATGCAGCTGCGTGTCGGCTTAAAGAGAACTAGAGAACAGCTCGCAGGCAATGTCGGACTAGGGGATACCCTAAACTATCACAGAGGTACTATAATGTGAAATAAGAAATTTGTTAACTGTTTCTATTATTATCGTAAATCTAGAAATATTTATATATTTATTATTTAATTTGAAAACAGAAACAATTAAATTTGTTTCTATAATCTACAATTAATTAATTAAATTGAAACTTACTTTTTTATAGATTGCGAAATATTTCAAATTTCAGATTTCTTATAACATTCGCTGTAAATTAATATTTCTCTTCTATTCTAAAACTTAAGCGTGATTGATTCTTCCCTCTTTTTTCTATGAAAAGTATTTCTAGTTAAAGAAAGATAAAATCAACACATTAAATTATGAGTATAGAAATAAAACAATACTTTTACACGTATTTATCTATCTAATTTCTATAGTCATAATTTGGTGTGTTGATTTTATTTTTCTTTAATTAGAAATTCAAACATGCACGACTTTGTTATACCTTTCCCCTGTGCTAACAAGGTATGCCTCCAAGTAGGCGCAGAGTGTTTGCTTCCTGGCACACGACAACAGCATCTACACACAAACACAGACACAGGCAGGCACACACACAAAGAGCAATGTCAACAGCTTGTAAGTGTGTTTGTGTGTGTGAACTGCGCGCATAAGTAGGCTACGAAGTGGTGCGAGGGGGCGTGGTCGTGCAAAGCAATGAAAACAAAGCAACACTTGAAAGTTAAAGCAAACGGAAAGCGACTTGCAAAAAGATGTGGAACGAGCAAGGAAAGGGGCGGAGACGGCGGGCAGTCTTGGCTTGTCGGGTCCTATATTGACTGAAACGATGCTTAGCGAGAGCCCAGACTCAACGCTCTGTAAATTAGGTGCTTAGTCATTATGGCTTGTTGGCCATTTTCAACAGAACCCGAGAGACAAATTTCTTGGGGGTGCTCACAACTAAAGGTAAACCCCTGACAGTGCGACAATTGGGGAAAGTACTAGAATCGTCTATCGCACTTAGTGAAAAAGAATAACTACAGACTATGGCATAATACATAAATTGAAAGTATTTTTGGAATTTTGTCGCTGAGTCAAAATGGTGTGTCTTCTTAATTAAAACTTATAATTAATAATTTTAAAGTCTCGTCTAATGGAATAAAACAAATTTTGGAAAGAAGATACAAATATATATATATATGTATATAAATAAAAATTATATTATATTATAATATTACATTTTTTGATTTTTGCCCTATATAGGGAATTAAATTAATATAAGACTATAGAACGAATATTAAAATGTAATATATATTTTACGAGAGTGTATTCTCCGTAAACATTTAATTTACTCGTATATTTAATTTAGTTTGCCCTTAGTTAAAGACTTGCACAGTTTGTTGCAGCAAGACTTCACTGTTTTAATTACAATTCTAGTGCTGCATATGACTGCCCTGTTTCATGTCTTGGTAGCCAGTGGCAAGAAATGCCCGAACAGTGTTGTCTTAGGCCACACTCCCTCTATCCTGGGCGAGGGGCTTAAATGCAAATTCAAGTTAATAAATGACAGGCCTATCTCCATATCTCCACACAAACAGGGGCCATAAACAACCCAGCAGGAAACAGCGGGTTGAGCTGATTCATTAAAAAACATTTGCTCCGCCCCGCCCACACCACGCCCAAGCTTCTGGCCGATAAGCGTAAATTTGCCAAACACAAATAATCTTTCTACTTGGGCTCCCTAAGCCTAAGCCTAGCCCCGGTTAAATCTCAGCAAACAACTGAGAAACCTGATGGATACGCCAGATTCATTCGTGCTGAGTTGCTGGTGCTCATAGCGAGTGCTGACTGTTGTCTGTCTGCCAAGTTGCTACGGCGCATAGATTTTTATGACCCCTCGCCAGGGTCTTAGCACTCATCCGACTGCCGAGGGAGCGGGCTGCAGTGCATCTCGAGTTGTGGAAAGTTTTTAAGTGCAGCACATTGCCTGATTGGCTGCCAGTGCTTGTGATTTAAGCTAATTGCTTTCCAACCGAGGGAGAGAGAGAAACAGGCACAATAAGAATAAGAGTGAGAGGGAGAGGCAGACTCTTGCATTTGCAACCATTCGCTTTGGAGGAAAATATTTTATTTCAGGCACAATAAGAATAAGAGTGAGAGGGAGAGGCAGACTCTTGCATTTGCAACCATTCGCTTTGGAGGAAAATATTTTATTTCACTTTTTAAAAGTTTCTTACACTCGATTTCAGGGAAAATTTATTAAATAAAGCCCAAAGCCCCTCGCTATTCAACGCAGCTCACCTAGCTATAAGTTTTTTTTATATTTTTGCTTTTAGCTTGCAAATATTTTTAAGCTCCCATTAGATTGCCGGAGCTGTAGTTGCTATGGTTCGATAAGCTTGCCGTATTCCTGCAGTTTCAATAAATTGCATATTCTTTTAATTTTTCATTCTCTTGCATTTTGCTTAAATTCTATAAAAACAACCAATAGCTGCCAAAGGAATGACCTTTGAAAGATGGTCATGGAAATATCGTTAAATTATTGAATTTAGACTTGATAAAATATTTATAAAATCTGAACTATATCCAACAGCTGTCTGAGAGGCGTTGAGCTGTTCAAGTCGGATAAATTCTGACAACCTTCGATAACTCTCGATAGGTATCAGATGCAAACTATGCAGTTACAACAGTAGCAATACAAGGCTATTGAAAATGATTGAAAGTTTAGGTATATCGAAAGAGATTTGTTTTTCGGCCTGCGAAGCAATGCTCTTGTATAATTGCCATGGCACCGAGCGCAAAAACCAACTGTCAACCCAATAGAATAAATAGCCCCGAGAGCAGAGCAAAGAGGCAAAGAGGCAAAAAGGAAACGGAAACGGCTAAATCTAATAAGTAAGCTGGCAGAAGGAACGCAAAGCGCAAACAAACTGCGCCGCATTTATCTCAACCGCAAAAATGTCTGCCATATTTCATTTTAAATGCAGCACCTGCAGCTCGGAGACAGCCTCTGGCCTGGGACCAGGCTCCGAAAGAGGCAGGAATATAAAAAAGGAGGGGATACACAGGTAGACAGACTTAGAGAGCGAATGTTGAAAACAAAATGTCATCGGTGGAAAGTTGGGCTCACTGATACGACTGTAGACTTTTCTACTCTGTTTGCTCTATGAGTCTGACTTGTTCTTCCTTTTGAGTTTTTGCTTTAAATATTGTCAAGTATCCATATTTCTTTTAAAGATTATTAAAAAATTAAGTTTTTTTGTTGGTGTAGGGTGTTCACTAGTCATTACCCCATTTCTATAGCTAAGCTATTAATACGAATTTATTTTGATGACGAATTTATTGAGAAAATGTAATAAGTAAAATAACACTACAAATTCTAAAGTATTAACAAGTCAGTACGAGGTGTGTTCAAAAAGTAAGGTGACTTTTCAAATTTCGCGGGCAACATATTTTCGATTATCGATTTTTTTTGGTTTTGTTATATTGGTACACTCTTCCCTAACATCTGTACCAAGTTTCAATGGAACATCCTCTTTTGTTTGGTTGTGAGAGGCGTAAAGTTACAAGTTATTTTGCGAGCTCGGCGATTTTTTGCTATCGAAAAATATGGATCAAAGGATTTGCATCAAATTTTGTGTAAAAAATAAAATTAAGTGCTCTGAAACACTTGAAATGTTGACAGTGGCATACGGTGAAACTGTTCTGAGTAAAAAAAATGTGTACAAGTGGTACAAACTCTTCCAAGATGGCCGGGAAGATGCCAATGACCAGCCTCGCTCTGGACGCCCAAGCACGTCAACAACTGATGAAAACGTTCAAGCAGTGACGAAAATTGTTTTGGAAAATCATCAGGAGTTCTTACCATATGGTCGTACGGTCAATAAACAGTATTATCTGGAAGTTATGCGCCGTTTGCGAGAAGCAATACGAAAGAAACGTCCAGAATTGTGGAAAAACAATTCATGGCTTTTGCATCACGATAATGCCCCTGCTCACTCATCTTTGCTTGTGAGAGATTTTTTGGCCAAAAACAACACCACAATAATGCCTCAGCCACCATATTCACCGGATTTGGCCCCATGTGACTTTTTCTTGTTCCCAAAACTGAAGAGATCTATGAAAGGACGGAGATGTGCAACGATTGAAGAGATAAAGACTGCATCGCTGCAAGAGCTCAAGGCTATACCGAAAAGTGCTTATGGGAAGTGCTTTGAGGATTGGAAAAACCGTTGGCATAAGTGTATTGTATCTGAGGGGGATTACTTTGAAGGGGACAACATAAATATTGATAAATAAATTAATAGTTTTTCTTGAAAATACAAAGTCACCTTACTTTTTGAACACACCTCGTATATTAAAAGTTGTTGTCCACAGAACTGAGCTATTAGTGGCAATTTGGCTTTCAGATTTATTTTTTATATAGTAAAAAATCAGTGAGACTACTTATTTAGAAATATAGCGCTCATACTTCCAGGGTATTCACTACTCAACATACATATTTAGAGAAGAGTCTTACGCATAGCTATTAACAATAACCGTAAGCTCGAGCGGGATATTACAGAAATAAATGAGAAAAGCAAGAAAATCTGTTATGAAAAACAGGATGCGCAACTAGAACTCAACCATAGCCGTCCCCGCTTCGACTACCCAAGCGGGGAAAGGGCGTGGCGCGAAGACATGCCTAATAACATTAAGTAGTTAGTTGGCGCATCGTTTGAATTATGACCACGTTCGCCGACGCAGCTTGCGCTGCCGCCCACGCCGAAGGCGTGTTCTGGCCATCATACACACATATACACACACACTCACAAACACATGCGTTTAATTCCTGTGTGCCGTCTTGTTATTGTTGCCTACTTTGCACTGTTTTGGCTGCTCGACCATGTGGCTAAAATTGAATTTTGAAATATGGTTTGCCTGCACGAAACGACTGAAAAGAAACGAGCGTATCCTTGCAGGAATGACTGGTCAAAAGCAACGGCTGCGTAGTCCCCAGAGGTTTGCTCTCAAGGTCACAAGAGCCTCAAGACGAGTTCAGTTGAATATTACTATATATGCCAAAGAAAAATACGTTCCTTTGGGCTTAAAAAAGTGAATGAGAAGCAAAAAGGGAGAAGAATTAATTAACAAATGTTTGTTAAATTTAAATAAATATTTATTAGTCCTAAATAAGTTAATTTCAAGGAAATTATTATGTTTCAGACTTTTTGAAAAATAAGTGTTAGATAAAAGAGTTACGAGAGTCAAAAAGATACAGATACATGAAAATGAATAAGAATTATTTATAAAATATTTTTAACCAAAGAAAGTATACATTTTGTTTAAATTAATAGTAAATTAAAATAAGAAATAATTACAACAGAAATGTTTAGTAATGTCGTTTTAATTATTTTAAATTGAAAATTATATTAATTCTCTGTTAGATGTTATAGATGTTAAAATTGAATGAGAATCGGGAATGAGCGATAATTGATTAATGAGTATTGGTAGTGTCTAAATATATATTTTATAAAACAATGTTGGTTTTATTTAAGAAAATATTTATTAATTAGACAGTAACAAGTGTTTGAAAGGAGTAAAGCAACCGTTCTTAGACAACTTAACTTCAGCTGTAAACAAATTTAGCAAATGAGTTTACCAGTTTGAAGGATTCTTCCAATTTTCAGCACTTGCGAAAATAATTATACTTATATACGACATCATCGAAGCCAACGTCGCTGCACGCTGCCAAAAAGGCCAAAGGTAAGTCAAGGTGGTGTCACCTCTGCACTCTCCTTCCCTCCCATCTTCTCCACCATCTGCTCTGCGTTCCAGACCCGAGGCATGGCTCAACACTTCAAGAACAGACGCCAGAACAGAGGAACAAAGTTACAGGGAAGCAAGTGCTGACATGCGAGTCAAGAACCCGAGTACCTGAGCTAAAGTTGACTCAACTAAGCGAAACTGAGACCGAGAACTGAAAACTGAAAGTGATATACGACAAGAGTAGGAATGGATGTTATTACGACGAATGGCAGCAAATCCTCATGCATTCCTATCTCTCATTCTCATGTTCGTTTGTATTTCCATTTGCACTTCTCTTTCTGCGGACAGGACTAATTAAGTGGCAGATATTAGCGTAATTGCTTGCAAATGGGCCTGGCTCTGTTTTGCGGTGGCGCATTAATGTCGCATTACGTATACGCGCCGTGGTACAAGGGGCTGCAGCTGACTTTCATTTGAATGCATATCAAAAGGGATAATGGCAATAATCGAAATCCCCGATTGAAAATAGCGTGGAGGAAGTAGCGGTCAACGGGCAGGGGAGACGAAAACAGTGGTCCGGCGGGTCAGGGGGCACAGAGTAGGGGGCTGGGACATTTATGTAAATATCGCAAAATCGATGCACGCGTTTGTCAAACAGCGTCGCGCCGTTCTTTGTGTGGGTAATTAACTTATTTACAATCGCACACCACCCACCGCCTCCACCTGCTGCCAGAGTAGACAAATACTGATTATCTATATAGTAAATATAATCACTTTTCACATTCGTCGCGCTTGTCATTATCATTTTTCACGCTGTCTTGTTGCGCACATTGTTGTAGTTGTTGTTGGCGCCGTTGTGGTAATTGTTGTTGCTGTTAATGTTGCTTTTGTTGGCGTGTGGTAAAGTCAGCAGACGACACACACACACACGCAAGCTATTATCGTACTCATTCTAAAGACATTTTGGTTGTGTGCTGACAGTCATTTCTGAAGTGGTTAATTTATTTAATAGTTACTTTGTATGTTATGTTAAATTGTTATTATTATTATAAAGTTATATGTTATAGTATTATTATATATATTTATTTATATTAATAATAATATTTTATTTTATATAATTTTCATATCTACAGTAATAATGCTTTTAATAGTTACTTTGTTATATTTAATTTGTATTACTACCATTATATGTTATAGTATATTATTATATCATTTATTTATATAAATCATAATCATATATTTTATATGACTGCCATTTCTGAAGTGGTTAATTTAATAAAAAGTCACTTCGTTATATTGTATTATTATATTTAAATGTTATTGAATATTGTTTTATATACCAGTATATATATTCATTAGATAATATTAGTTAAATATTGTATATACGTGTATTTACAATATGTTTTAATTGTTTTTATTTATTTATATTTTACTATTTTTATTTATTAATTTGTATAAGAATTAATTTATTTATTTGGTCTATTCATAACAAAATATTAAAAATAGAATAGTCATTATTCTCTGAATATGAATAACAAACATTTTCCCAGTAAATTAAACAAATACATATATTTTTATTTTGATGGTAATTGGTGTAGATATGATTTATGTATATATATTTTATATTTCATATGATTTATTTTTCTTATTTATATATGCATATTATTGCACTTAGATTTGTTTTTAAATTATTTCTTATTGTTATCATTATTATATGAAAGAATATATTATTCGTTATGGTCATAATGAATTTATCTTATATACTCATTAATATCAATTCTTTTTATTTTATTTATAATATTTTACTCATATTAAATTTTTAAAATACATATATCAAGTTAATTATGTTATTTAATAAGCTGTGCAATTATTTCATTGCATTTTTCAAAATCCTCTTCGCTCTGTGGAAACTCTTCTTTGAAAGTAAACCTTATTTAAATATAAAATAAATTTTTTTATTCTCCGATTCGATGCGCTGATATAAAATGGACACAGAACAATCATAATTGGCGAGTTTCAATCGCATTTTATTTGATTTTTTATTGATTGAAATTGACCATTGTTGTCCTCCTGCTGCATATTGGCAGTTGTCACTCAAATGAGCGAATGGGCGAGGGGTCGATGAGTCAAGGGGGGAGGGGACGATGTGGTTGACACTTACTGCCAGTGCAGGCAAAGTTGTTGCAGTTGCTGCTGTTGTTGTTCTTCTTGTTGCAGCTGTTGTAGCAGCAAATTTTTAATTCGCGTATTACACTGTAATTGAAGCCTTCAACCTGCCAGGCAGAGCCATTTGCCTGCTTTAATTATTAACTCGATTTGTCGTAAGGCGATTCCATACACAAAACTATTGCTAAGGCATTCAACTGAGCTCAATGGCGAATTGCACTAGTTTCCCGTTGCTTTTGTATTTCTGATTATTTTTGTTATTTTCTTATTTTGTTTTAGTAGAAAAAGTGTAGAAATATTTGTTTTTCCTAGCGTTAAGGCTAACGCGACGCGGCGAGAAACACGGGCTCATCCTGGGCGCAACGCTCCTGGTGTCAACTGCTGCTGCTGACGCCGCGGCGACGGCGACGACGACGACGGCGGCGGCGAGGACGACGACGACAGCGGACACGCGCTACTCGAAGTACAACAAAAACACGACTGAGCCTGCTAACGGCCAGCGATGGATTACGAATGCGAAATTGAAAGCGAACCCGACGACGACGCCGACGCCGATGTCTCAGGTTGAACGAAATTGAAAGCCGTCGTCGCACGAAGTGGGTCGAGTCTTCGCTCATTCGTTCTGCATTGCAGCAGCAGCAGAAGCAGCGGTAGTGGCAGCGCAGAAGAGCGCGCCTTTTTGTTTACATGTCAGAGGCAGCCGAAGCCACTGCAGGTAGGCAAGAACAAGCGCGCTCTTCGAAAAAGCTCACAGCTCTCTGGCTCTATCGCTCTCTCTCTCTCTCTCTTGTCCTCTCGCTGCTCTCAGTCAGCTGTGCGTGGGCGTTGCTCGCGTGCTCTCTTCCACGCTGGCAAACATGCAAGCACACACACACAAACAGTCGCGCTTTATTGCACGCTCTTTTCCGCGCTCCTGCAAACAGCTGTTTGCACCGCACATGGCTTTGCCCCAATTTGCTGACATTGCTAAGGCTGCCGCGCGAAAGCTCCCGCCTGCAATGAGCGCGACTCGCGTGTGTGTGTGTGTGTGTGTCTGTGTGCGTGTATGCGTGTGCCTGCATGTTATCCTAGCTGACATTGTAAACATGACCAAAATGCATGTTTCCCAAAGGTGTGTGTGCGTGTGCGCAAGGATGCGAAGGTGTGTGTGAGACTTTCTCCTGTATGTGTGAGAGCATTTGTGTGGGTGTAAAGCCGCATTTTGACGTGCCAGTGCCACATTCATTTGCATATTTGAGCGCATTTTACGAGAGCGAGCGAGGGGCACCGCGAGCTGCAGAGCGGCAGATACTTTGAGTCTCATGTGTAAGGCAAAGATAAGTTGGGCTTAATTAAAGTTTCAGAAAGGGACAAATCGCAGGCAAGACTTGGCTTGCATAAATCATGACTATTGGCCAGGCCCTGGACCGGGAAGACACGCGCAGCGCCTTAGCTCTTTGCTTATTCATTCATCCTTGTAATCATCTCTGTTTAATTTCCACTAATAATACTTTCATGCGTCTGGGACACTCGCCTAATACGCTTTACCCTTAAGAGATTCTAGGCAAGATGTTTTGTAACATAATATGGGCATTTCAACATAAGGGAAACAGTTAAGAGTTAAAATTAAAATACTAAAAAGCTAAATTATAAAAAATAAAAACAATATTGAATATTGTGTATACTTAAATACTATAGAAAGCTTAACCAATTTGCCATACTTTTGATAACTCCAAAGGAAAATTAAAATTAATTAATTAAATTAAAACAAGTGAAGAAAGCTACAGTCGAGTGCACTCGACAGTAAGATACCATTTACCTTTCGCTGTTAAAAACTAATTCTTAATATTAATTACTTTTATTCGGCGAATAACAACGCATCGCATATTTTCGAGGACAAATTCACATGCATTGATGCTAATGGCACATGCCGACTGCACACTGACTACACGACGACTGTGCGTGCGCAGTCGGCGTGCGCAGTCGGCGTCGGCGTCGGCGTCGGGCCTCTACTGCTGTGAGCGAAACTTCTCGTGCCTATAACTTCTGTGTTTATTGTCCGATCGGATTGAAATTTATAGGGTAGATCTGCACTATGGTAAGCTACAAGAGTGTTAAAAAAATGTTTTGTTATTTCCCTACTTTTCTTAAAATGCAATAGTGTGAGGGCGGTGGGCGTGGCATCCAAAAGTTGAAAATCAAACATTCTCCGTAATGTTACCAGGCACCTTACTTTCAAATTTGGTGCTTCTAGCTTTTCTAGTTTTCTTTTAAACTATAAAAATGTGTTTTTTAGAGGCGGTGGGCGTGGCATCCAAAATTCTAAAATCCAACTTCTGCATAATGTTGCAAGACACCCTCCTACCAAATTTGGTGCGTTTATCTCTTTTCGTTATTGAATTATTTGGAAAAAATCGAAATACGCATTTATCGATTTGCGGAGGCGGTGGGCGTGGCACATCAAGTTTGAAATAAACTTCTTGTGTGTATTGAATACATGCACACTCCCACCAATGCTGGTGCCTCTAGCTCTTTTAATAGCTGAGATCTGTGTGTTCATACAGACGGACAGACGGACAGACAGACGGACATGACCAAATCGACTCGGCTATTGATGCTGATCAAGAATATATATACTTTGTATGGTCTGCCACGCCTCCTTCTGCCTGTTACATACATTTGCACAAAGTTAATATACCATTTTTTACCCATTTTCAATGGGTAAATGGTATAAAAACACTGTAGTCTTCCATTAATTATTGAAAAATAAACAAAATTAAAACTTATAATTCCTTTGATCCCTAAAAAAATGCCCATATATTTATATATTATATATATATATTATATATATAATATATATATATTAAATATATATTTGTTTATTTAAAAAAAAAAGATTTTTTCTTGTAAATTATTTGAGAATTATTCAAGCCTTAAGAAATCCCTTGCGCTACAAAGACTCCCCAGAGTTGTTTCATTGCTTATATCGACTCTTTCCCACTTTGATATATCGCTTGAGCTGCAGTTAGTAGGAGAACTCGTCCAGCCAGTCAAGGTCCTCGTCCGGCAGCAACTGCTTGAGGTAACGCACCTCCTCCTCGTATTCGGCCTGCAGCGTTTTAATGTTACTCGTGTAGGGCGGCAGAGTCTTCGCAATGATGGTCTCGCGCCGGGCCAGCTCCGCCATTCCCCGCTCGTAGACCAGGACCTCGTGCTCCTCGTAGGCCACTTGGATGATGCGGTCGACCTCGAGGCCCGCCCGCTCCTGTTCGCTCAGCTCACGATCCTGGTCGATCGCGACGCGCCCATCCACCTCCAGATAGGCCGCTGTTTCCAGCAGATTCGACATTGACATGTTTTTGGACATGACGTTGGCAGTTTGCGACTGCTTCGATTGACAATTGGACCAGGCAAGTGAAAACTCAACGCATGCTCAGTTGTTGGTATTACTTTACTAATGGCTAACTTAAGGGTGCTCATGTGCTAAGTACAGTTGTGCATGCTGCCTCCAGTTTCGTGCTGCAACCGGGCAGATCCTGCCTCTCCTGTGCCGCGAGAAACCATTGAAGCTTCTTGGTCTCGTGCTCCAAGGCAGCTTGCCTTATGATCTCGCTAACTTCCTGGTCCGCCGATTCGTGATCTCGTTCCATGCTGAATATCGGTATGGGCACCACCTCCACATAGGCGGCGGGCTCGAGGCAATTCCACGAGTTCGCCAGTGTGACGGGGCAAACTGACGTGCCTCAGCGCCGACTTCGAACTGGAAGCGAGGCATTCGATCAAATCACACTCAAGTCAAGTCTCAAGACCCGCAAATGCAGCTGCGCGCGGTTTACGCGAAAATAAACAATTGATTCGATTTGTGTTTATATGCGATATGCATATAGTATTGCTTTCTCGACAACCCCAGGCTAAGTTGCGACATCAACAAGTCGATGCCGATTCGTTGCCAGAGCCCCGCCTCCGACGCGGCCCGTTCGTTTCAATTTGTGTCAGTTTACAATAAGCGATATATTACGACTAGGAACCATTCCATTTGGCTCTGGCCCGGCTCGGGCAGGGCGCCGCATAAATCTCAGGCAGTTCATTAAGGGCTTAAGGGGCTAATTGGACACCGCTTCGCGTGCTTTCAGCGAGAGCTTTTCCATCCCCCAAGAAGCTCTCGAAAGCTATGCTAAGCTTCAGACTGAAGCTTGCGGGTTGTTGTCCTGGCTAGCAGCAGAAGAGAGAGAGAGAGAGAGAAAAAGTGCTACAGAAAAAGCGTGAGAGAGACGCACTCTACTCGCTTTATGTTGCGGCAGGTTCTGAAGCTGTAGGTCAGTTCAAAATGGAGCCAAAGTTTCAAAAGACAAGAATAACGTTAGCCTCGACCTACCGAATTTCGCATACCCTTGCAGATAATTGCATATTTTCCATTATATTGCTACATAAGAAATGCAGGACTTCCGACTTCTGCCATGGCGACTATATGTTTCAAAAGATGAAAATTTGATATGGAAATAATATAAGAATTCTTATGGCTTAGTAACTTTGTGGAATAATATTGTATGTGTATTGAATGTCCGTCTGGCCACATAAGCATACATTTAGCAGGTACTAAAAGAGCTAGAGACACAAAGTTTGGTATGTAGGTTCCTATGAAATTATATAAGAATTCTAATAGCGTATACCCATGGCTGTGAAAAATGTATAGTGTGTAAAAGGCATAAAGATGTGTGGACTGCCATTCAAAGTCGATTTAGACATGTTCGTTTGACTGTCCGTCTGTACGCATGAGCATACATTTAGCAACTATTAAAAGAGCTAAAAACACAAAATTTGGTACTTAGGTTCGCGTGTAAAATACGAAGAGGAGGTTTTGTTGACCGCCCACTGCCTTAAAGAATATTTATTTTTTATACCATTTACCCATTGAAAATGGGTAAAAAATGGTATATTAACTTTGTGAAACTGTATGTAACAGGCAGAAGGAGGCGTGGCAGACCATACAAAGTATATATATTCTTGGTCAGCATCAAAAGCCGAGTCGATTTGGACATGTCCGTCTGTATGAACGCACAGATCTCAGCTATTAAATAAGCTAGAGACACCAGACTTGGTGGGAGTGTGCGTGTATTGAATACGCAGATCGAGTTTATTTCAAACTTGATTTGCCACACCCACCGTCTCCGTAAATCGATAAATTCGTTTTTCGCTTTTTTGCAAATAATTCAATAACGAAAAGAGATAAATGCACCAAATTTGGTAGGAGGGTGTCTTGCAACATTATCCAGAAGTTAGATTTTAGACTTTTGGATGCCACGCCTACCGCCTCCAGAAAACATATATTTCTAGTTTTAAAGAATAGTAGAAAAGCTAGAAGCACCAAATTTGGTAGTAAGGTGCCTGGTAACATTACGCAGAATGCGGATTTTCAAATTTTGGATACCACGCCCACCGCCCCCAAAAATCGATTTTGTAAAACGGTAAATCAAATTATAGGAAAAGTAGAAAAGTTTCCGTATTGTTTAGGTATAATTATAGATAATAATATTATCGACCAACCCTATAAATTTAAATCCGATCGGACCATCGTGTAGTTAGCGTGCAGTCGGCATGTGCCATTAGCGTCAATGCATGTGTATTTGTCTTCGAAAATATTGCGATGCGTTGCTATTAGTTCGCCGAATAAAAATAATTAACATTAAGATTTATTATACCATTTACCCATTGAAAATGGGTAAAAAATGGTATATTAACTTTGTGCAAATGTATGTAACAGGCAGAAGGAGGCGTGGCAGACCATACAAAGTATATATATTCTTGATCAGCATCAATAGCCGAGTCGATTTGGTCATGTCCGTCTGTCTGTCCGTCTGTCCGTCTGTCCGTCTGTATGAACACACAGATCTCAGCTATTAAAAGAGCTAGAGGCACCAGACTTGGTGGGAGTGTGCGTGTATTCAATACACACAAGAAGTTTATTTCAAACTTGATGTGCCACGCCCACCGCCTCTAAAAAACACATTTTTATAGTTTAAAAGAAAACTAGAAAAGCTAGAAGCGCCAAATTTGAAAGTAAGGTGCCTGGTAATATTACGAAGAATGTTTGATTTTCAACTTTTGGATGCCACGCCCACCGCCCCCAAACTATTGAATTTTAAGAAAAGTAGGGAAATAACAAAACATTTTTTTTAACACTCTTGTAGCTTACCATAGTACAGATCTACCCTATAAATTTCAATCCGATCGGACAATAAACAAAGAAGTTATAGGAGTTTGAATCTTCCATATAAAGTTGTGGGCGCTTAGAATTCCAACTAGAATATTGAACTGACGCAGCAGAAGGCCGGCATCAATAAAAGTCTCATTTGCCGATCGCTCCGCGTAACTGTGTGTGGTCTAGATGGTTGCATGCAAGATTCTGGTGCGTGTGGTCGCGGGTTCGAATCCAGCAACGGGCATTTTTTTTTTTTTTTTTGCCGATCGCACTGCGTAACTGTGTGTGGTCTTGATGGTTGGCTCGCAAGTTTCTGATGCGTGAGGTCGCGGGTTCGAATCCTGCGCTGGGCAATTTTTTTTTTTTTTTAATAATTTTGCGCTATATGAAAAGTATATTATGCAAAAAAAAAAAAAAAAATAAAAACAAAAACTTCTTCTAAGCAATACAAAAAAAAGAAGACTGCGCTGGGATTCGAACCGGGGACATTTAGTTATAGAGCTGACAACTCTCACAACAAATCACTGAAGCACATGGTCTTTTCCTAGGCGCGAGAAGTTTTGCATACAGCAGCAGAGACGGAGCAGAGGCTCGGCTTCAATGCTTGCGCCGACTGCGCACGCACAATCGGCGTGCAGTCGGCATGTGCCATTAGCGTCAATGCATGTGTATTTAATTTCGGAAATATGCGATGCGTTGTTATTAATTCGAATAAAAGTAATTAATATTAAGAATTATTTTTAGCAGCCAAAGGTAAATTATAACTTACTGTCGAGTGCACTCGACTGTAGCTTTCTTCAATTTTTATTTTTTAATAACAAAGAAGTTATAGGAGTTCGAATTCCCCATACAAAGTTATGGGCGCTAGCGATTCCTAACCAAAACGTTAAATCGACGCAGTAGAGGGTCCGCGTCAATAAAAGCCTAATTTGCCGATCGCATGGCGTAAGCTTGTGTGGTCTAGTGGTTAGAGGTCCGACTCGTAAGTTACAAAGTTCGTGAGAGTTCTTGGGTTCGAATCTGGCGCGGGGCGATTTTTTTTTCTTAATGTAAATTGCTTTTTTTTTATTTTTATACCATTTATTTTATTTTGTATTATTTCTTCGAATAGGGTAAATGGTATCTTACAGTCGCGCGCGCTCGACTGTAGCTTTCCTTACTTGTTTTTTAACAGCCATTGTTGTTAACATTGTTATTAAGTATTCAAGTAGCAAATTTATATTTAACAATAAATATAGAATATATAGGTGCGAGATGTTTCCCGCACAAAACTAACAGCAACATGGCAGAGGGCCGGCGCCAATGTTTGACTGTATGCGTGCGATCGGCATGTACGTGTTGCATCAATAAAGAAGCGACTGCAAGTTTATGTGAAAAAGTGTCGAGTGCACTCGACTGTAACTTGTTTTACATAACAATAAAAAATTTGAGGAGATATCTTTACAAAATACAAAAAAATGTAGGCCCGATTGGCTCGTTCCGACTTAATTACAGCATGCAAAAAAAAATGAATATGTGTAGCAAGTTTCATCAACATAACTTAGCGTCAAGCTGATAAGTTTGCGTTGCAATAGACAGTACGACGCACATGGCTTGTTCGAATCGGCTGTTGATACTTATCAATAATACAATTGATATACCATTTACAGGGTCGGAGGTGTTTTGCTTAGTGTGTGGCAAACATCTGATCACAATTATTATACACAATTATACCATTAAGCCAATAGATAAAACGATAATTGTCTTTGTACAGATGTATGTTACAAACAGAGTGGGGCATGAGAATGAGATATTAATCAGGCACAATGCTATTATATCGATATGTTCAGTTTTATATGTTTTTATGATTAATTTGTTATTTTAAATTTGGTGAACAGTATTTTACAGTCAATTTCTTTAATTTTTGATTTTGAGAAGTTCTCAAATTGATGGAATATTATAAAAACTTGATAAGTATTTCAAGCTCGACTAGCGCAAAAATAACAACTATAACTATATAACTATAACTATACATACTATATTAGATGTAGGCTATAATAGTCTAGAAAGCACGCCTTTGTCACCTACTTTCCACCTTCGAACAAAAATCATCACTTCCCGACATAAACAAAACCAGTCGAGCACTGATTAATGTTATACTTCGATTGTTTAACAAGAATCTAAAAAAAGAACCCAACGACTCGTAAGGACTATATATAACATATGTATGTATGTTTATGTATGTAAGGTATATTGCGTGTCAAGGCTGCGGCTTCAATCTTATTGATTACTCTACTTGGGCTCGGTTCGTCAGTTTGTCATTTAGTCAGTGCGTCAGTCGGTGAAAGACTTTAATTTCTTTTGTTCTTGCTCTTAAATAAATTATTATTTGTTTTCACAGTCTCGAAGTGTAATTGAGTAGCGGGGAGCGGGTAGGGTATTCGGTTTCAGCGAAGACACAACAAAAGTCGACACCTATTCAATTACGCAGGCGAGCAGGGTTATTAAAAATTCCATTTATCCGAAGGCGGAGGCAGCCGGGGGAGTTTCACTCAGCCCACTTGAAGGTACTTACTGGTGGCAGGTGTAATAAACATTATACGCGCTTTCTCAGCTACAACAAAACGATGCACGACAGTTAATCGAACGACACATTAAATGGCCATAAAAATAATCAAAAGCAAATCACGAACACAGTTAATCAATTATTTAGTCGGACAGGACAGTTTTGGGGTACGAAAACTGTTTACAGCCTGATTAATAAGCTGAAACCGCCTTTAAGTCTTTCTACATAGTCTATTAGCTAATAAATAATTCTTCTTTTTGAAGGGAGCAGCAAAAAATGTTTTTGAAATTTTTTTTTTATTATTTAAATATTAAATTGTAAGACTGAATAAATTCGTGTTCGTATGATAAAGCTACTAAACTTAATTTTTTTTTATTTAATATGGTTTTTAAAAGTACTATGCTCAGACTATGCTCAACATATAAAGACAAACATTCTTTATCAGTCTGTCTAAATATTCTTATGTTTAATCATTTGTCTGTATGTCTGTCCGTACTTAAACATAAATAGAAAACGCTATGGGCAGTAAATTTGGGATTTGGGCTATAAACGTTAAATTTTTTTTGTTTCTATCAATTTTATTGGTAGCTACGTAGATCACATTAAAACGAATCTATTGTATAACAAATGTTATGTTGTATAAAAAAATGTTATTTAAAAAACAATTTTTTTTTTTATTTACGAAATGGTAACAATAGTCTATTTACATGTTCTGTTCTATAAAATGGTAATATATTTTAACGTAATTTTTTAATTGACTGACAGGTATTCATAGTGGAGTATTTAATCATTCAAATCTATAAATCTCTAATACAATAATAACTACATATATCTTTATTTTATATTTTAGACTTTTTAGATATAATTTGCATTGTATAATACAAATAGAATTATTAAAAGAAAAAATTCGTTATACAATGGAAATAAATTTGTATTGGTTTTTTTTTTTCAATTTACTGAATAGTATCTACGGCCGGTCATAGCGTCTCTGCTCTCACTGCTTTTCCCGAATTTTTTGATATTTCCATATTTTACGAATATTTTCCTACAGTTAATATATTTAATCCTTGAATCTCTTGAATTGTAACGCAGTTACCCAAGCTGAAACTACATGTATTTTCTGCTCTCATTGTGTGGGGAACCACGCGCTAAGCGAAGAGAAACCCGAAAGCCGAAAGCCCTGACCAGCGCCAATAATAAAGTAAATAAAAGAAAAAGAAGCAGGGAAAACAAAGGGAATGTGGGAATAGACAACATCCTAAGGACGTCTGCGCCCAATGAGACGCATAAAGTTGGCGCCAGTGAAAGCAAAGCAAGACGCGACAGGGAATCAGCGTAGAAAGTGTAGAAAGTGGAGGAAGCGTGCTCCTTACTGGTGAACTCATACTTTGGCATGCACGTGGCAGAGTGTTGGCCCAAGAGGCGCAAACGATTCCATGCAACGTGCAGCGTGTCTCTCGCAGGTTGCACTGCAACTTGTTGCACTTACTTTGGCTTCGCTGCCGGCGGCCGCCTGCAGCTCCAGCTGCGACGTGGCCGGCATGACCTGCTGCTGCAGTTGCAGTTGCAGCTGCTGTTGTTGCTGCGCGTCCGCCTCGCGGTTGTAGTAGTCCGCCAGGCTGGGCACCAGCAGCACGCCCACCTTGTTGCGGGCCACCTGCTGCTGCGTGCGCCGATGCCGCGCCGGCAGCATCATGCGATGCGCTACCAAAGCCATGCTTCACACACACACACACAGACACGCACGGAAACACACGCGTGGATGCACGGAGAAGGGTCAATAGTTAACGGCAAGCGGTTAACGGGAAACGGTTAACGGTTAACGCTCAAATCACGCCCGATTCGCTTTGATCGAAGAATGCGCTCGCCCGCAACTGAGAAGCGCCGCGTCGCGTCGCGTCGCCTCGAAAAGGAAAACGAAAATGAAAGCGTAAACGAAAGCGACAACGCACCGGAAAAGCCAAAAAGGAATTGTCTGAATGCTGCATCTCGCTCGCGCACATACTCGCAAAAGGACAACAAGCCTGCTCTCTCACTCGCCCCTTCTTGCTCTCTCTCGCGCTGGCTCGCTCTGGCGCTCTCTTTCGCTCCATTGTTTGCTCACTAAACGCTGCATGTTTGATGAGAGTTCTGCTGCCTGTTGTTGTTGCTGTTGTTGTTGTTGCTTTTGTTGTTGTTATCGTCGTTGTTGTTGCTGCTGCTTTAACGTTAATATTAATGTCCGACGCGACTGTCTGCCAGCTGTGTCTGTGTGTATGTGAGCCTGTGTGCTTGTCCCTCACTCAGCGAGTGTGTGTGCGTGAGTGCTGTTGGGGCCGTTTTGTCTGTTGTGAGTGTGTGCGTTTGTGTGTGTGCGCTACGTTAGTTTACCAACACGTGCACAGCACATTTAATAAAACGAACACCGAAAAAACACAACTCTCACACACACACACACACACACACACAGACAGGCGGAAACATGGCGCAAATATAATATTTGTTGTTAAAATAAAATTACGAAACGCAAAAACACACACAAGTTGGAACATTATAAAAACACACGCGAGAGGCTATGCGACTTGCGAATACCCTAAAAATATATTTTTTGCAGTGTCTATCAAAGTCCGATTCAATATAAACTAAAGTTAGTTTAATATTTCTATATTTATTATTCTTATAATTTTGTGTCTATATTTTTGTAGGTAATCATTAATCATAGTTTATATTATTTATATTAATAAATAAATAATAATTATATATGTATAATATATATATATTTTATATTACAATTAATTATATATGTATTTTAATTATAATTAATTATAAATATAATTGTATATTATATGTTATACTTAATTCACTATAAAATTCCGCTGACTTATGGTTGGAGGAGTCGCAATTTTAATTACTCCATGGTATAAATATTTAGCACTATATAAAAATAAAAAATTTAGCTATTAAAAAAAACGTGTATTTCGTTTTGTTACTTCACAAGAAGTTCTAAGATGTTACTATATTTTCGACCGAATTTGAAAGAGCCTCCTCCATAATCGAAATGGCTGCCTCTGCTTCAAAAGCAGCTCTACTTATTCTCAGATATTTGCTTTATTTGTATTTCTTAAAGTCAAGTGTTTTGTTTCTTAATAAAAGACAAATCGAACATAACAAACTGAGGTCAATCGCCATGCATCGCCGCGGGTGAGTGGACTTTTTATATAAACTCGTATGCCTATATGTTCAGTATAGAAAGTCTTATCAAGACAAGAGCTTTATACTGCAGCCCGAGTCGCATTCAGTTTAGTCCGTATTTACTTTCTAAGTGCAAAGACGTCTTGGGCGCGAAGTACTGCAGAAAACTCATTAGCAAAATGAACACAGTCCTCAGTGTTTTCTCGATATTATCGGTTACTTTAAGGCTGAGCTGTGCTAGCGGACAGCAAGTTTCGGTTAGTAGGTCTATAAATTTCCCATTTTTAGTTTGAAGTGAAAACTAAGTATGTTTTACGTGCTGTGAATTTCAGTTGAATGAATCCGAGAGTTGTAGAGTTTGTCTGGACCGAGCAGCGATGCTGCAGCAAGAAATGGGGAAGATCTTGGTGAGCACGCAGGAGGTAGCAAGTCTTCAGGGTGAGATTGAGAGACTGAAGTCTTCCGTCAAGCATGGGGAGGACCAACTCGTGCAGCTGGGCGAAAGGAACAACTCGAGTCAGAGGATGCTGCTACTGATGGATGTGATAGTCGGGGAGAAGGACAAACGCCTGGCAGAAAAGGATTTGCGGATAGCACAGTTGGAATCCCAGCAGTGCCAACTGGATAACTCGACTCAAAACATATTAAGCGAGAAGGAGAGGCGTATAACAGAATTGGAGAGTCGGTATATAACAGATCTAGCAAAGATTACAGACCTAGAGGGGAAGCTGGCGGCAAATAATAGTCATATGACAGCTAGCAACACGCGTATAACAGAACTGGAGGCTCAGTCCGCTACAGATGCTGCAAAGATCAAATCGCTAGGCGATCAGTTGTCAGAGAGAAACACGCGTATAACAGAATTGGAATCGAAGTCAAAGGCAGACGAAGAGAGTCTCAAAGAACTCGGCGACATGGTTACCGAGAAGGACGATCGTATAACAGAGCAGGAGGCCCAATGTAGCACAGACGCTGGCAAGGTCAAAGCACTGGAGGCGAGTCTCTTGGAAAAGAACAGGCAAATAACAGAATTGGAAACGAAAATTACAAATGTGAATGTGACCAGCATGAAAGTAGAAGCAGCACCAAGCCCTGCAGGGAAAAGCGATGGCATGTCTACAAGCTGTTTGGGTCGCTTGACGGGAGTCTACAACATAGAACTTCCTGGCGTAAGCCCGTTTCCGGTCTACTGCGACTCCATACTGGCCGGATCTGGCTGGACAGTTATCCAGCGTCGTGAGGATGGCACTGAGAACTTCAATCGCAATTGGGCAGACTACAAAGCCGGCTTCGGCGATTTAGAGGGCGAGTTCTTTATAGGCCTGGAGAAGCTTCATCTGATTACCAACTCGCGGCGTTACGAGCTCTACATACATCTGAAGAACTTCAAGCACCAGGAGCGCTATGCACGATATACGAGATTCATAGTTGGCAGCGAGGCCGAAGCGTACGCACTGAAATCGGTGGGCGACTTCAAGGGCAACGCGGGCAATGCCCTGAAACCCCACGAAAGAGCGAAGTTCTCGACGCCCGATCGAGAGAACGAACTGGCGGGCAGATCTTGTGCTGCGCGCCTCGAGTCTGGCTGGTGGTTTATCGCGGGGTGCTACAAATGGTAAGTCTGCGAGGAGTCTAGGTTCCAGCGACACCACTTGACAATTACCTCTCTCTCTCTCTCACGCTCTATCTCTCTCTTTTTGCAGCAATCTGAACGGAGTCTACGACATGAACGGCACCACCAAGAGAATCGAGTGGAAACGTTGGCAGTTCAAGCCCCTGAAATACGTGCAGATGATGATTAGACCCATGCTTGACTAGCACTCTAAATGTATACGGAACTCTGGAAGCTTTCGAATGGATTGTGATGGCTAAATGCTTGGATGAACGTACCCTGCGCTACTGCAGGGTATTTCCCTCTTTATTTACTCCTTGCCATACTCAGGCCGCACTATTATAATTTGACTCATGTGAGCACGCAGACATTCAGACAGCGGAATGTACAGTTATACACACTGCCGACTCCTGCCTCCCCCCACCCTCTATCGCTCAGTTGGTTAACCAACTTGTTTACTTGACCTCAACCAATGCCAGTTGGCAGCAACAACAACTGGAAAAGAAAGCCACAGTGGAGCACACACGACTCTTAGATACCATTCACCCAAATGGAAACCATTAGAAACTCATGCTACACACAATTTCCATATATACTTTGTATTTTTCATTAAGAACTTCTGTTTACAGTTTCATTGGATTGCTTTTACAGCTTAGCTCAACATTTCATTAAGTTAGTTGGAGATATTTAAAATAAATTGTTTTATTATTATTATGATTATTATTATAAAACCTAAATGCATATTCTGATGTGGTATGTGCTTATGTCAGAGTTTGAAAATAGCTTAACCTGCGTATGTCATATATCTAGGTCCATACCAAATTTGGTCTCCCTAGCTCTGGGAACAACTGAGATCTACGTGTTTATATTATGCAATCGAACGGACACAGAGGCGGACACACCATTAATGCTTTAAAGCTTAGTAAATCTATTTATGTAATACGAGGGTCGCTCAATAAGTCCTTAGAAAATCCGAGTGAAGAAATCCGAAATCCTATTTTTTGGACGGGATAAAAATGTTGGAAAAACGATTGGCAAAGTGTGTGCTATGCATCCTGCTGTCAATTAAACACATTTTCAGAAGCCCAATATACCCATTTCAATTGTTTTAGTGGTAAAACAAAGTAAAGTAGATCAAAAGCGAAAATAGCCATGCTTTCATTTTGCACACCTTTGAGTTGAGAAGCTGAAACAGTGAGCGTAGTGCTAGTACTTGTACTAGTATCCATCAGTTGTGCCCCCTGACGTCATTAACTTTGATCAGGGACAATTGAAATAACAACAACCACATGGTGTTGGGGCCAAAACACGTGTACGCCGTGGGGCCATTCGACTGGCGGTTCCAGCTTGAGGTCAAATAATTATTATTTTTCGAAACGGACTGCAACATCTGGCACACCCCACAACCGTACACCAACACACACACACGCCAAAACATTTATTGGGTCACTTTTCAGGTTTTTGCTTTCAAAATTGCGTTCTGAATAATGCAGGGGCATTACCACATTATCAGCTCTGTTCCCATATTCTGAATCGCGAATAGAGATAAACATATAAAAGCGCAATATCGATTAAATGGAATATAACTAAAACCATGGCAGAAAAACATCAGAAACGTAGTTCATACAGCACGGAAAATAGTCAATAGTATTTAGGTTAGTATTTAATTTTCAAACTGAAGAATTCACTTTCAGCTTGGGGTTGGGGCCTTTCGAGAACTTTGCAACTGCGAAACACTTAGGGATAGAAGGACTTATAGCACTTACCTTTCATGTGACATGTGACACGTGAGACAGCATGACGTCATTACAGCAAGCACACATACACATATATAAATAAATATGCATATATATATATTTATATATATATATATAGGTAGGTAAATAGATAGACAGATTGGTTTGACAGCTTGAGCGTCGTGCGGTACTTGGGCCGTTCTTAACGGTTCTTGAGAAATCGCAGCATTTTGCTGTTGTTGTTGACTTTCTTCTCGCTGCTGTTGTTCTTGTTGTTGTGCCTGTGTGTGTGCAAAATGATAGGGAAAATCTGTGTGTTGTTCTGGCTGCGAAAGTAGAAGCACATGCAGAGGAGGAGAGAAAGAGATGTAGAGTGAAATTAGCATAGACAAAAATGGTTCTTAAGCTTAAGGTCTGATATCACGTATGCTCCATTGTTTGCGGGCTGAAGAAAGATAATTTCTAAAAAAAAAAAACATTTCCCAACATGTTGTTGCTAGCCTTTGCGGAAGCAAGCGAACGACGGAAGGATATCGAAAGCAGAAACAAAAAACACAACCAAACCAACCACAAAATTCACTCCCACACGAGCCCAAAGGGGGGGAACCCTCTGCACCTAGTCTCCCCCTGCTGCCCAGTCATTTTGTCCGGCTTGTACCGGCTTCCGACTTGCGCTGGCAGCCCATAAATCAAAATGACCCAAAGCCACACTTACACATGCACGCACACACGGATAGACCATAGAAATAAATATAAATGAATATTAAAGAACACTCCTTCCGATTCTAACATCTGCAAAAACTATGAGTGCTTTAATACCTTCAACTATGGTATTGACGTACAAGTATTGGCCAATTTGCTATTAATTAGTTGCATTAAAACTGAATAAATTGTATAGCGAATTGGTTTCAGTTAATGTTGTCTAATTTGTGTAAATAAAACCATTTTGTATGCTCTCAAATTGGGATAAAACAATTGTAGTATTTAAAAAAATATGTAATACAAAAATATTATTGTTTTTCAAATTTGGCGCGCTACCGCAAGATGGCTGATTGCTACGCAGCTGCTTGTCATAGCAGTCAGCTTGCGAGTGGCTGCACAGTCAGTTATCGATATACCACTTTACTATCGTTGGGGCTACCAACTGCTTTGCGGCTGCTTTATCAATTTGGTATCAACTCAATGGTTGAACGCGAGCAAACAAATTAAGATAATTTTCAGAAGCTGATTAAAAACATTGTTGCATACTTTGCTTGCACTGAACAAGCAATGCAAGTGCTTTGAATTCATGCTATGTGTTGCACTGCCAGCTGAAAGCAGAAACCCGCAGACTCTCCCGCTGCCCAACTTCGCTCTGCGACAATCGAAGGAAGTGCGAAAATGTCGCCGATGTCCAATGCGAGTCCGCTGGAGGCAGCCGAACCGCTGAGCCCCTTTGTCTACTGGTCGCAGACGAAGCACACGCTGCTGCTCAAGGTGGACCTGAAGGACGCAAAGGTGAGTGCCCGCTGCCGCTGCCTCTGGCGCTGGCGAAAAATCAATAACCTCCGACCGCCCGTCCGCCTCGCAGAGTGTCATCGCCGACTTCACGCCGACGACGCTGTCGTTCAGCGCGATTGGCCACGGGGCGAGGGGCAGGAACGCGTACAAGTTCCAGCTGCGCTTCTACGAGTTCATCGACGACGAGACGGCGGTGTTCACCGTGACGGACCACAAGATTGAGCTGCTTATACAGAAGGCGGAGCCCGCCTGGTGGGTGCGGCTGGTCGCAACGCCGCAGAAGCCTCACTGGCTGCGCATCGACTTCGATCGCTGGTGCACGGAGGACGATGGTGAGCCGAACGATCCGCCGCGAGATGTTCGCGAGGATTATGTGGAGGAGTACAAAAATCTGCAGAAGCAGGAAATTGGTTACGTTCGGGGTAAGTGGGGGAGGGAACCTTCTCGCATTCGCTTGAGTCTCTTCTCTTCTAGAACTCTGATTTCTTGCAGAGAATGCAAAGAAGGTCTACCTGGTCATCTACAACCTGGCCATGTTCGTAGGCTACCTGCACATCCTGGCCATCATGGGAGTGCTCTATCTGCGCGACGGAGCGGCGAGCGTAAGGCGCACGTACGAGTACGTGGGCACCTCGTTCAAGTTCGTGCAGCTGATGCAGTACCTGGAGGTGCTGCATCCCATTTTCGGCTACTCTAAGGGAAGTCCCCTGGTGCCGTTCTTCCAGATCTCCGGACGCAACTTTGTGCTCTTCCTGATGATCGAAATGGAGCCTCGCATGCACGACAAGCCGGTCGTCTGCTACGTGTTCGTCATCTGGTCCCTGGTGGAGCTGGTGCGGTGAGTAGTAGACTGTGGGATCTTCCGCATTGGACACTTGGTGCTACATCTGCTTTTGCCCTGCAGCTATCCCTACTATGTCAGCCAGCTGCTGAAGCGGGAGAGCGCCCTGCTGACCTGGCTACGGTACACCATCTGGATACCGCTCTACCCGCTCGGCATTGTCTGCGAAGGCGTCATACTGCTGCGCAGCATACCCTACATCGAGGAGACGAAACGCTTCTGCGTCGAGCTTCCCAACCAGTGGAACTCGAGCTTTGACATGGTGCTCTTCCTGAAGGTCTACCTGCTGCTCCTGGCGCTGCCGGGCAGCTATCTGGTCATGTCGCACATGTCCAAGCTGCGCGCCAAGAAACTGGGTCGAGGTCGAGCCAAGCCAAAAGTTAACTGAACAATTTGAGTGTTTATTTTGTAGTCGTAATTCCATGTCGAATCAATTTATGTTGAACCTTCGCTCAACTACTCTAGTTTCGTAAAAAAGGATCGAAAGTATTTTTCGATCTGTATACCCGAATAGTAGATTCTAATTGCACAGTCCCAAAGATTTTATACGCATCTAACGAATATCAATTAGACTAATTCACTGCAATGATATCAATAAAAATCTATTGACTATCAGAGGAAATAATGAAAGCATGCACTATTTGAAACTTCATACACAACGTGAATTGTGGTAAGGATTGATAATATATACGTATATATACGCATATCTTAAATGGAGCATACTTGGAGCTTGGAAGAGTAATATTCTCGTAACAAACTCATTGCTGTCAAGCTGCTCAATCTAGATATACCTATGGGCTTATCAATTAATTCGATGAAAAATTTAAAAAAAAACTTCTCTTACGTAGCAAATTTGTGTTCTACAAACTGTAAATACCCCCCGTTGGATCATGCAAATGCAAGTTCGTAACCCGGAAGCTTCACTGGCATTTAAAACAAATTCCTCTCGCAGCATATTGGAGTGCAACAAAATAAAGATACGAGGGTCGTTCAATAAGTCCTTAGAAAATCCGAGTGAAGAAATCTGAAATCCTATTTTTTGGACGGGATAAAAATGTTGGAAAAACGATTGGCAAAGTGTGTATAGCTAAAAGGGGACTATGTTGAAAAATAAAAAAAAATTTCTGCAAAAAACAGTGTTTTTATATTTATTATTATTATTTATTTTTTCTAAAGACATTGAACGACCCACGTACCTTCCGTTAAAGTATGAAACTTAAAGGTCTAAGCTTTCAACTTTTACTTCATTCTAAAAGTACAATAGATATTTTAAATTATATGGTTTATAGAAAAGAGGTATATAAAAATAAAATTCACTGTGTAGCACATCTGTGTGCTGCAAAATGAAGAAACCCTCAGTTATTAGCTTAGTTAGATCAAAGATACAGAATCTTATAAAGAATACTTAAATACCTAATGATAAAATTTTAAAGCTATACTTTCAAAGAGTTAAAAAATAAACTTTCGATTTGTAGTATATCAAAGCGCTACAAAAAGAGGACTTTCCGTTAGAATATCATAGATACGGAATATGGTATACTTAAAGAGCTTATAGTTAAACTTAATGGTATTGTTGGTTTGCTACAAAATGAAGATACCAACCATTAGAATATGCATTGAAAGCTCTTAGGGAAAGCTCTTAGCTCTCAGGCTTCACTTGCATCTCAGGCTACTTGAGCAGTGTATTGTTCTTCTACGTATATATATGTAGCATGTATATGTATGGGCACATACCAGCAGATCGTGTGCATTGAGCCTCAGCATCCTCTCAAGCATTGTTATTGCCCGATTGCCAATTTGCACTCGAGAGCGAACGAGCTTGATGCGGGACTGGCTTCGCCGGGTGCTCGCCGAGCTCCTTTTGTGCCTTCTGCTGCAGGTTCAATTAGTCTTCTTGGGCGCGAGGATATCGCTCAATAATGGATATGTGTGTGTGCTTTCAATAAATTGCTTTTTGCTTCATTTCTTTTGTTGCGCCGAGACGTCAATCAACTCGGCGCGTGTGACGCAAGTGCAGCAATTTTCGGCTGTCGGCAGAGATAAATGCCCCACACGCGCCGCATACACTCACTCGCACTCGCACACTCGCACTCGCACTCTCTCACAGTACTCAGTCCCAGCACCAGCACACACGGTGCTAATTGCCCGAGTGTTGCAGCCACACTTGCCGGTTGCCGTTGCCAGTTTCCACTTGCCACTTGCCACATAAATCCCCAGCGTATATTTATCTGCAGGCGCGAGAGAAAAGGGCGTTTCCACAGCACTCGCCAAAAGTGAATGAATGAATACTGAATTATTCAATGCAATTTGCAATTGGCCCAAGCGCAGCAGCAGCAATCCGCGCCGAGCCCAACCGAACTGACCCGCAGCGGGGTTAACGCACAACTAATCACCTACAATTGGGCCTAGGGCTTCGGGCCTCCGACTGGTCGTCCTTGGCCCCCCGAAATGAGTTTTTGATTAATGCCCTACGCTGCGACCAAGACTCAGGCTGATCGAAGCAGGCAGGGGTGTCGTATTCCAATTGATTTTTTTCCGGATTTATGCCGAGCATTTAGTCCTGGGCGAATGCAGCTGTCGACAGATATTTCAAATTTTGATTTACTCTGCGCTGTGGTCGTCCATATCCATGCCACTTCACCACTCTAGCACCTCCCTCAACTTCATTTATCAACACTGGCCAGCTGCCGGGTGGCTGAGTGTGCCTCGTTGCCTCGTTGCCTCGTCGCAGCCAGCCAGTAATCCTGATGTATGGCCAGTTGCCATGCGCTGAGCTGAATTGCACATAATCAAGGCAAAGCACTGCGCGCTGCCAGCATTTAAGCGCTATGACCACACGCGTCCCAAATCGGTTCAACCGGGAAGGTCAGTTTGACTAATAGACGCAATTCAAAATCGACTGGAATCATTTAACGCTTTCTATACCATTCACACATTGACTGAGGAAAATTGTTTATTAGGTTTGGGCAAATGTATATAGCGGGCATAAGAAGCCGTAACTAAATATATATATTCTTGATCAGTATCAATAATCGAATCGTTTCGGCAATAACCGACTACGTCTTCGCCTGTCCGTATGCCTGTTCTTCTATATGTCTGTACGACTGTACATGTGTCAGTCTATCCGTCTATTTACGTCTCAGCTGTTAAATAATAAGATCTTATTGTTCACATTTTGAATTTTTTACGTTTTATGAATGGTATCATCCTACAATCGAGTGCACTCGACTGTGGTTTCCTTACTGAACTTTTACACTTCTCCAAATTGCGAATAGTTTTCAGTGAACGTATTCTATCAGTGAGATACTGGCCTGATCATCATTTGAACAAATTTGAGGGGCTGAAAGATCCAAGTTCTCCACTCGATGGACGGTTTATCCCGGTGATTCTTGTCGAAATACGGCCCATTCAGATTACTATGTAAAAGGAAATTTAGACATAAAATTCAAGTTTGATTGGAGTAAATTGCTTTTGTCGCTTTACCAGTTGTAGCAACCCGAATTGAACCACCAACCCGATTTATATATCTCCGCACAGTATAAAGGCGAATCGCCAATTCTATCTGGTGTGGTGAAATCATATCCCTTGTGATTCCCCAAAGCGTCATCGGCGTCTCCAGAATACTCTTCAAGTGTTTTGATTTTATATGATTCTGCTTCGTTGCCTACGAGGAAACGACTATAACGAGCATATCGAACCTCGTTTCGAAAGTCTTCGAGATGAATGAAAAGTTCGTGGGGGCGCGATGCTGTCAATAGGAAAAGTTTCTCCAGGCCAATGAAGAACTCTCCCCGGAAGTCTCCGAACCCCATTTTGTAGTCTGTCCAGTTGCGATTGAAGTTCTCGCTGCCGTCCTGACGACGTTGTACAACTGTCCAACCGGATCCGGCGATGTTCGAATCACAGGGAACCTCAAACATGTGCGCATCTGCAGCATCGCTCTGACAATTGTTGTTCAAGTGCTTTTCGATTATCAATTCTCGATGTGGCGGAGTCTCCTCAGCTTTCAATACTTTGGCAGGCATATACAGGGCGGACCCCTGAGGGCTTCGTTCATTATTCCGAGTATCAAGCGCATGGTGCCGAATCTCTGTTGCTTCATTGTCAAGTTTTTCATTTTTTTGCACTTTGTTGAGATTTATTACAGACTCCTCGCAAACGTTTAGTCGCGCCTTTAGTTTTTCAACTTCTTGATTAATTTCTCGTTTAATTTCTTTTGAGTTTGTCAACTCAATCGGGCTTTGGCTTAGCTTCAGTTGTTGTTGAAGTTCATCGATTTGTTTATTCTTCTCCTTGAGCAATTCTTCGTTGATTAAAATCTGCTTCATGTAGACATTTTGCAGTTCGACTTGCAGCTCCAGCTGCTTTTCCTTATCCCGCAGGGTTTCTCCCATGTGATTTATGGTAATCTCAAGCTCTCGAACTTTCCCCTGCAACTCATCGAACTGTTTTTCCTTGAGGTGCGCCGAAGCATAGTTTTGCAGAAGGGGCTTCACTACTCCATAGCAATAGGAACCACACAGTTGATCTTCCCGCTGGTGCCCTCTGCAAGGCTTAGGAATGTATGTGTTTCTTTTAGATTTATTTGCGTTATTTTTCAGAAGTAACTTACAATATGTTCTGCTTCAGGCGTCTGTACTTTCAACGAAATTGACACGTATAGTATCAATAATAATGGTAATACTTTATTAGAATTTAGGTTCATTTTTGATATGCTTGGCTCATTCAATTGGCGCACACTGCGCTACAGAACAATGCTCAATTAAATTTCATTTATATTTTGTTATCAAATTGTGTGTCGAGCGTTGTTTGAGTCATTTAAATTGGCGGTTATCAGTTGCGCTCTCGCCAGAACAAAGGCAAATACTTATACTGTAAAGTATATATACACATATATATGTATAAGCTTTCAGGGGGTTTTTAATAGTTTTTTCAAAAATATATTTGTCTTTATGCATTTATTTTTGAAAAATTGCATTGAAATAAGGTATAATAAACTTATAGTTTAAATAACTTATATGCAGCTATTCAACTTTGCTACGAGAGTCTCTTTATTTTCTGTTGATAAACAAAAAATAAAATGTCAAAAACAGAAGTTCGCAACTCTTTTAGTTGTCATTTAAAAATTCCCAAATTTTGCAACATTTTTGGTGGAACACAGAAGAACCTTCCCTTGAGAAAAAGATGACTCATAGGAATGATATTAAACATTAACTAACATTAGCTTAAAAACAAGTAACAATCGATGCGATATGAAAGTTACTTTATAGTGGTAAATGGATATAGAAAGAAGAATTCTCTCTGTCGCCGCAGTTACCTATCACAAGTAGCATATCACACTATTAACTATATTACATTTTAAAGAAAATCAAATCCTGAGTTGCTCAGGAATTCCGGTACTCTCGGGGATGGTAAATGCATTTGTATTTCCCAATATGTAACTGAAACTTGCAGTAGTGTTGCGTTGGTCAGTAAATAAAATGGAATGAACTAGAGCGTAACTTAGTGCTAACTTATTGTGTGTTTTCCTGCTTGGTCTACGGCTCAAATGAGGTGCTGTGGACTCCCCTACAAGGGATGCCAGTCCAACACCCACTTGCTTGGGCAAGGGCTTAAGAAAGGACATTTTAATCCCATGCATACGCACACACACGCACATACACGAATTCGCTCAATATTCGGCTCGAATAGTTACTCGAGGTCGGTTTGTTTATTGGCAGCTATTGGAGCCACAGTCCGACCAACAGTTCCCACCCGGCCTGGTCACGTACAATATGGGGATAAGTCCCGGGCTCGAGCACAAGCAAAGCATATTTTTATAGTTTCTCTCGAAGGCTATGATAAATGAAGAGCAGCTGCAAACAGATGTTTGTGATAACTGTCTTCTCCCTGCTGTCCGAGGGGTGGACAGACAGCAGCAAACCGGAATCGGGCTTATGAAAAATGAGCTGAAATTATTGTCTGCGGCAGCTGTAAAGTGCGAGTGGTGCAATCAATTTCCATTAGCTGGCAGCATTCATTGAGCAACTGTGCTCCAAGTGCAGCGACTGTGTATTATTTTCGTACTACGAAAATATATTAAAACGTGGTCCAATTTCAATAGCATTGAGTGCATATTGTTAAGTTAATTAAAGCGCAAAGAGCTTAATTGGTCTCCATATCTTATGCTTCTCGCAGTCCAATTAATTGTTATTTACCTCAAGAGGGCTTTAAATAAGCTTTGGTTATTGATTTATCATGAGTAGCTCGAATTCATTAACTCCTTCAATTTACACACTTTTGTAAGCTGTAAATTAAATTCAAAATTCAAGGCGAATTGTTTCATTGAATGATAGACTGATTCCGTGCTACATAGCTTGGTTCACACATCGCTAGAATACCCTTTCTAGGCAAGGGGAATTAAGTGAACCAAAATCAGAGCAATAAGAACTTAGCTCTTAATGTTATATAATGGCGATTTTTGTTTTGCAAAACAAATATGAGTGAAAATAAGTGAAGAAAGCTACAGTCGAGTGCACTCGACAGTAAGATACCATTTACCTTTCGCTGTTAAAAACTAATTCTTAATATTAGTTACTTTTATTCGGCGAATAACAACGCATCGCATATTTTCGAGGACAAATTCACATGCATTGACGCTAATGGCACATGCCGACTGCACACTGACTACACGACGACTGTGCGAGCGCAGTCGGCGTGCGTAGTCGGCGTCGGCGTCGGCGTTGGGCCTCTACTGCTGTGAGCGAAACTTCTCGTGCCTATAACTTCTGTGTTTATTGTCCGATCGGATTTAAATTTATAGGGTTGGTCAATATTATTATTATCTACAATAATATCTAAAAAAAATTTCGGAAACTTTTCTACTTTTCCTATAATTTGATTTACCGATTTACAAAATCGATTTTTGGGGGCGGTAGGCGTGGCATCCAAAAGTTGAAATTCCGCATTCTCCGTAATGTTACCAGGCACCTTACTACCAAATTTGGTGCTTCTAGCTTTTCTAGTGTTCTTTTAAACTATAAAAATGTGTTTTTTAGAGGCGGTGGGCGTGGCATCCAAAAGTCTAAAATCCAACTTTTGCATAATGTTGCAAGACAACCCCCTACCAAATTTGGTGCGTTTATCTCTTTTCGTTATTGAATTATTTGGAAAAAATCGAAATACGCATTTATCGATTTGCGGAGGCGGTGGGCGTGGCACATCAAGTTTGAAATAAACTTCTTGTGTGTATTGAATACACGCACACTCCCACCAAGTCTGGTGCCTCTAGCTCTTTTAATAGCTGAGATCTGTGTGTTCATACAGACGGACAGACAGACGGACATGACCAAATCGACTCGGCTATTGATGCTGATCAAGAATATATATACTTTGTATGGTCTGCCACGCCTCCTTCTGCCTGTTACATACATTTGCACAAAGTTAATATACCATTTTTTACCCATTTTCAATGGGTAAATGGTATAAAAATATGAGTGAAAGAATTTACATTAAAACATTGCGAGATTAGCTTGAAATTTATATAGAAAAATAAATTTCATTTTCATTTTTAATTTTGACTATTTAAAGCGAAAGCTTGCCTGTGCTTCGCTGGGTTAGAATTCCATTTGCCTTATGACAGTTTCAAACACCCACAAAACGAGAGCCAACGGGCGGGCAATGAATCTTCAAGACCCACATATAAACATACATAGACAGAGGCACTCACACAAACACACACACACACACACACACACAATGACAGTTCTTACCCAAAAGGCCAAGCAATTGTGGCCAAAAGGGCTGGCAGCGTAAGAGCGCAACTTGGCGAAATGTTTTTTTCACATCTTTGCAGACATATGAATCGGGTATATTAGGTTTGTGTAAGTGAGTGGATATCGTTTCCAATCGCGTGAATCAAATTTATTTTAAATTCTTACTCTAAAATCGATAAATATAGATCGAAATTTCTGTGTACAAAAAACTTAATGACTGAACTTTTTAAAAAGTTAAACATATACCCTACTATTGCGGAAGCTTTTAACAAAACAAATTCTTATTTTCGTGACAAAGAGACTTATGGTTAGCCGATAATCGGCTCTTTATTGGTTCTTTATTGAGTATATTGTAAATCGTTGTAAATCGCATGCAGGGTATTTAACAGGCCCTCAGATGCTCAACTATATTTTCTTATTTTTTTCATACAGCCAAAATTGGCCGCCATTTGCCACTGGACTGTAAGCGGAGTCCTCGCTTGGACGCCGCACTCGGGCGTTGAAGGTCGCCACAATTACTGAAGTGGATAATTAGAGTCTAGGCTCGTTGCGGGCCATGTGAATGAATACATGTAAATATTTAAGTTATGTATTTAAGTTTATTGAACGGAAGGCAATAGACCTAAAAGTAATATGGGCGACGATTGCTTGAAGAGGCATCTGTTTAGTCCCATCCAGCTTGTCGCCCTGTATATAAGCAATGGAACTTGTTGCAGCTTCCATTAAATGGGGGACCCAGCAGCCAAAGACACGACAGAAGCATAATAACGTTACTCCTAATATTTATGTTCCCTGCTTGATAGGTTGCCTTATTAAATCATTTATATGAGTTTTTATCTATTTTCCGAGAAAATATGTCTGAGAAGAATTTATAGCTGAAAGGTGGAACTGACATTCTGAAAACAAAAACATAATTTTCCAGGGAAAAGACAATGGAGAGCTTGCCAGGCAGTAAGAATATGTATGTAGATATCGAAAAAATGCTTTCGTAGGCAATTTTAAGAAAATTGTCAGGCGAAACAATTTAAAAACTTTACAGTATCCGAAAATATTTTATGGCTAGCATAGAAATTGTTATTCTTTATAGAAACATATTTTTATAAGCCGAACAGATATCAAGATAGATTTACAATTTATGTACTCGTTTTGAGTTATCTTTGCAATAGGCAAACATACGATATATACGATATATCTATATACATAAGCCCACATATATATGGAAACCACGAGAGCCATTTACTGTAAGATAAACATTAACCCTAACAAATTAGTTACAAATTTGAAGAACATATTTTTATCGAATACCTCGTCAACTTAGAGATATTACAATATATATTACAATAAATAGAGTGATGTGATTTTCACAGATCTGAACGATTTATTTTAGTATAATATAATACTTAATAATAGTAACTTATTAAATTACAAGGCTTTTTATGTTGTAACTTACATCTTTAAAAGTTCTTTACTCATCAGTATTTAATCTATTTCTTTATCAAACATATTTACATATATTACCATTCAGCAGACATTTAATAAGCAAGAGCGCTCTTGACTCTGCGATACTCAATCTAAGCCTGTTAAGTTTTCAGACTGTGTAAAGAAATTTGTTACATCTGAAAAAGATGTGATTATACAGACGGACAGGCAGATATGGCAATACTTTGTAGACTTTACTCTTACTCTCTTTTCCAATTGGTGCAAGATACATCAAAATAAACTAAACATTTTCAAGGATTCTTCACTTTGCCCGTGCACCGTTCGCTCGATTCAATAACTCCGACTAAAATATTTATATTACTTAAGTTTATTGTAGTCGCAAAGAAAGAAACTTCTTTTAAATTCGAAAAACTTACAAATGTTTGAGCTACCGAGCGAGCACTGTACTAAACATGTTCATAATACCAATGTGACGCTTTGACGCTATGTTTCGAAGTACCGCAAGTTGCATGTTTGATACTGCTAGGGCTAATGCAAACCTATTATACCTTTAGGCAAACGGTACTTGCTGGATGACTCAATCGCGCCTCTAAGCATGCTCATTCTCGTTGCACGCGACAACAGAGGAACTGGCAATTCTACTTTTACTACACTCCGCCTCCGGGTCGCGGTTTTCGGGCGAGTCTCAGATGAGCGGCCCTGCATGCTTCTTCTGCCCCTTCAAGACGCGCCGATTGTGGGGCATGGCGTAGCGTAGTTTGCTCCAGAAGAGCGGGTCGCCCCACTTGAGGTATGTGTTGAGTCTAAGGTAGGCGCGCAGCTCGCTGTCGATGCCCTCGAAGTGCTCCAGCTCCTTGTAGAGGATAATGATGATGCGCTTGCGCTTGTCCTGCAGCGTGGCCTGGTACGCGATGCGGAACTCCATGCGCGCCCACACGGAGTCGATGAAGTGCTGCGAGAGCACGATGATTACGCGCTTCGAGTCGTTGACCGTGCGCACGATCTGCTCGGGAATGCAGTCGCCTACGAGCCAATCGCGTCCATGCAGACAGACGCGGAAGGCGTGCAGGCCGCTCTCGAGCTTCGGCAGCAGCTCGGCGATCAGCTGCTCGTCCTTGTGCGAGTACGAGATGAAGGCATCGTAGGTCTTGTCCTTGTCCAGCTCCTCCTCGGAGACCCACCACAAGCAGAGGTTGTGATTGTACAGCCAGATCTTGACCTCCTGCTGATAGATCAGGTAGACCACGCTGATCAGGCAGGCCACAATCACCAGGCCGCCCAGAATGCAGCCAATGAGCAGGGTATAGGAGGGGCACAGCTCCCAGACCTCCCACTGCTGGAAGGGCTTGCTGGAGTCCGAGTTTACCGAGCAGAAGACGTCGCCAATGTCCGGGATGCGCTGTGGCTGCGCTCGCACAAAGCTCAGCAGTGGCAGGGCGCCGCAGTCGCAGCTCAGCGGGTTGCCGGCCAGTGAGAGCGTCACCGTATTGTTCTCCTTCCGCAGATAATTGATGAAGTTCTGATCGAGCACGCTGATCTGATTGTTCCGCAGGTCCAGGGTGTTCAGATTGCGCGGCAGCTGGCGGTGGTACACGCTGCTCAGCTGATTATCTGCCAGGCTCAGCAGGCTGACATTGGCCCAGCCGGCGATGTCGCCGGCATCCGGCAGCTCGCTGATGCTGTTGTTCCTCAGCTTAAGCACGGTCCGCACGAGCCTCGTCTGTGGCAAGGGAGGCAGCTGCTGCATGTCGACGCCTCGGCAGTCCACATAGAGCATCAGCGTGTACCGCTGCACCCAGCACAAGCACTGCGGATCGCATTCCCAGTGCTCAGACTTGTACTGGCAAATGTCCTCGTTGGTGCAGACGAGCGCCTCGAAGGGCATCTGCAGCTTGACGCCGTAGAACTGTGTGCCAAGCATGTCGATGAACTGGAGGCTGCGCACTTCGCTGAAAGTCGCCGGATCCAGTGCTGTCAGCGAGTTGCCATTGAGCACTAGCTTTTCCAGGGATGTGAGCGGCGTAAACAGTTCTCTGTGAATCGACGAGGGGTTAGTAAGGGGCTTGCATTGCGAGATCACAGAGCTAAAGTTGCCGAAGAGTTTAAAAAACTAATTATAATGTGTAACTACTTTTTAATTACTCAGGTAATTACTAAGAAATAGTACGGATATATGATGAGTTGTCGGTTTAAATCTTTACATATTTACTAATGTAATAAATTGATTTCATAAATTGGAAATCCGAAAACTTACAGAAAAATACTTTAATTATCAGAAATTACTTTTGTAATACTTAAATTTGCTTTTATTTATTTCAAAACAATTACCATTTGAACTATCTCTTTATATGTCGCATAAATGGAGTTTACTAGCATAAGTTAGATATTTTAGTATTTTACAAATTTATAAATCGAAAATAATAGAAAAATACATAACTTAAATTAGCTGTAATTACTTGTCACATAATTCGAATTTGTTTTTAATTATTTAAATGAAAGTACTATTACAGCTATTTTTTTGTTAAGTAAAAAAATTAATTTGATTAGAGCAAGTATGTGTTTTATACATTTTTCTATAGTTTCTGGAGCAACTATTACTTGTATTAAAATATAATCTAAATGAAAATAATATTTTATTTTTCATTATTTAACTACTAAGTTTTGTTTTAGATTTTTTAAAGAAAATAGTATGTGTATATATACTCAGAAAGCCTGCAACTACGCTTCCAATATTTAGATTTATTTTATATTTATTAAAACGGAAATACTAAAATCTACGAACAACTGAACTTTGCCGAGATTCGGCCCATAACTTCAACGCACTACTGTAAACACGCGACAGATGGCAGAAGGCAGGAGGCAACTGATAAGAGATAACTCGAGATAGCTCGCAGCAATAGGAGGAAACTTAGAAGCGAATCGGAGCTACAGGGCGCACACTCTGATTTATTAGGTTAGTCGAGGCGCTTAGAGTGCGACTATCGTCGTTTGTGCCATCTTCTAATCGGCCTGAGGCAAATGACGCAGACACAACTAGTACGAACCTTGATAAGCTGGCAAGTCGGTTGTTGGCTAGATCGAGCAGGCGCAGATTGCCCTGGCTGCTGAAGAGATCCACGGGCAGCTTCGACAGGGCATTGCAGGACAGATCGAGCAGGCTGAGATTGGTCTGATCCTCGAACAGTTGACTGGGCAGTTCGACCAGCTCATTGTTCTTATGTATGCTAATGAAGCGCAGGTTCTTGCTGCCCTTGAACATAGTAGGGTCTATATAGTTGCTGGCACGCGACAGGCGCAGCTCCTCCAGCTGCAGCATCGAGGTGAACAGATGTCGCCTCAGTCGACTGGGCACGCCCGGAGGCTGCGACAGCTTCAGGCTGAGATTTCGCAACTGCTGCAGGCCGTGCAGCAGCTCGGGCTGGAAGTGGAACATGTGTGGATTGACAATTGAGAGATTTGTCAGGCTGTGCGTAACGCTCGAGAAGAGTCCATTAGGCAGACTGCGCACAGCCAAGCGCAACTCCAGTGTGGTCAGGCTATCGAATGCCTGGAAAATGGTCTCGGGCAGCACCCGCTGGCTGCTCTCGTACTTGAAGTACTGCAGCGCAGGCACATGGCTGAAGACCCAAGTGCTCACATTGCTGGTGGGCAACATCTCCGCCAGATCGTCGGTCTCGTCGTCGCTCTTGCTGCCCATAGGCTCCAGCTCGAGACTGCGATCGCGGAACTGCACACTGAGCACCTCCTGCACGCCCAGTGCGTCGAGCAGCTCGCGGAAGAACGTGTCCGACCAGTAGTTGTACGCGTCGAACTCGAACTTGGCCACCTGACTGATGTTGAAGCGCGGCAGCCAGGCCACCCCGCCGGCGGAGTAGTAGCTCATGGCGATGTTGGTGCCCGTGTCCGTGATCTGCATGATCATCGCGTACTCAGCGGGACAGTGGATGCGTACCAGATTGGACTGGGGCTCGCAGGTGCACAGGTCGTTTATCTGATGGCAGTAGCTCGCCAGCGGAATGATCTGTGCACTGCCATCGCCGCGCACGATCGCGACCGCGAGCCCGAGCGCCACTGCGAGTGTGAACGCGAGTGCGGACATATACCGATAACAGAACATGTTGTGCATGCACAATTCTCACTCGCCAAGTGCGACAATAAACATTTAACTCGTTTGGTTTCGCCTAGTTTCGCTTTTCAATGGCCAACGCCTCGACTGTGACTGACTGCCAACCCGTTGGGACCGGGTTGTGCCTGCTTTATCATCGTTCCAGCCATATCAGGCCCTAGCGTCTGCTCCTCATTGATATCGCCGGCAAAGCTATGAGTACCTGGCCGTATATATGCTAAGGCACGAGCAGGTCTTAGATAAACAGAAATAAACAACAAGTAAAGAAAACTTAAGACCACCGCACTCGACTACTAGATACCTTTCACCTGTTTTACCCGATAAAAAAGATTTATTTTGTTAATCAGAAATAAACTACAAATAAATAAAACTTAAGTCGACCGCACTCGACTACTAGATACCGTTCACCCATTTTCTTCGATATAAACTGATTTATTATTGCTAAAATGTAGTAAGGCCTAAAACTCTGTAATTAAATAAATCTAATCAATATATGGATATACCTATCGATACCTGAAGTTAGCTCAAATTATTTCAAATATGAATATATAGAATATAGAATGTAAAAAATGAAAATGAAGCACAAACCGACTCAATCGAAAGCTATTGCTTGTAATCACGTATAACTATAATTTTTTGAAAGGTTTCCTCTGCCAGTTACATGCATTTTCACAAAGTTAATACACCACCTATTTTAATTTTCAATGGATGATGGCAATTAACTTATGAGTCGACATGATCGATTCAGATTACCCAGAAAACAGTTAGGTAGCCAGCACTACGATCAATGCTAAAGAACATTCAACTTTGATCATGGAATAAAATTCTTAATTCACACGCTAATTATTCTTAAACTTGAGAGCCGTCAGTTTTTAAATTTACCTACTTCCTGTGGGTTTCTCATCCCGTTGCTCTCAGCGTCTGATAAAGCCCCGAATAAATTCACCTGCACCTTGGCTGGGGCTCACAGTCGATAATCTTATATAATTTACGACTTCGTCTGCTCAGACTAAAAGTTGCGTTTTGGAATAAGCGAAGTCTCCCCCGCACTTCCCCTCTCTCTCACGGCAAGTTTCACTCAATTTTTCATAATATTTTGTTTACATTCCTCGACTGCCTTTGGGCGTTTATCTGTGAGCACAGCACAGCTGAGTCAGCAGTTCAAAAATAGAGTAGAGCATATAAGGCAATAGGAAAACGTTGCCTACTTTAAAGAACGGCGAGTAACTGATAAGCACATTATGTACAGCGATTGATAAGCGTCGCGCTATCTCCAAGCAGGCGTCGTTCAATATTGCAAATGAGAAATCACAATACACACTTAGAGTAGCGATCGTTATCAGCTGGAAGTACATCGGGTTCTTAAACAATTTACGATTTTGGAATACAATCGATTGTCGAAGAACGAAAATAGTATCAATCAACTATTGACGCATAGCTTGACTGCAGCCACATTATTATTTAATAGACCCGACTTTCTAGTCGCCTTTACGGGGGACTTACAGAAGTGAATTTCCTACATAGTTGGCGTTTAAGTTTTCCCTTCACGAAGAAGGAAGCAGGCTCTTCCGCTTGGCTGTGCCAACTGAAGCTTTGGCTTCTATTTAGGCAAGTCTGGGAATCATACCTAAAATCAATAAGGCTACAGTAATATTTAGTCTCAGGCCACACCCGCAATGCTCACGCATACTAGCCGGACCCATGACCCGAAAATGTTGTTTAAAATAAGCCCAGATGGTTCGATAGCTGGAACTAAACAGAGAATCGCCTCATAATGTCAGGGCAATCGTATGAATCAGAAAGGGCTCAAACATATCAAACTGCTGCTCCATGTGGCCTCGACCCTCGGTCCGTCCAAGGTCGAGGGGCTCTCGCTGCGAAACTTTGGCAAATTGTGGAGCCTGTCACGTAAAAGTTGAGCCTGCCGAGCAACTTTTTCATAATTCATTTCGCGTTGAGGGCTGCAACTCAATTAACGGCCTTCCTCTCGACTGACACATTGCAAACTCTTTAGCCAGGCCCCACTCGCTTGACCGAGAGCCAAAACAAAGTTAGACAACTTATTAGAGGCATTTGAAGCACTACGAGGTACAAAACGCACTCGAAAGTGGAGATGTTGTTAAGCTTTCGCTTAAAATTGCGGAGGGAGTCGAAAAATATTTGTAATGCTTTAAAGATGCTTTATTTTTGGTTTATTTTGGGATATAAGAAAACTGAAAATTATATTAAAATATAGAGATATGTTGGGTACATTGTGGTAAGTTTCTGTACGATTTCTTCGGACAGATCTGGCTCTAATTTAATGCGTTCAGAAGAAAGCTTAAAAACTGTCAGAATTATTATATTTGTGTGGAACAGGCGGATAGATAGAGAGACAGACACGCCTAAATCGACACTGTTGTTGTTGCTGATCAAGAATTTATATGCTAACATACCATTTCAACCCTTTCCCTTGGGTATTTGCTACACCAACAAGTGACAGCCCAAACATCTATGGGGAATATTTGAGGTAACAATTACTCGGGCTCTGCGTTGTCTGAATTGCTGTAGGACAAACGGTTACAACCTCCCACGCTGATGATTAACTACTCCTCGTAAATAATTAAGAGCTTTTGGCCATTTGGTTGAATGTTCCTCGAAGATTTCGTTATGCAAATGGACCCGGAGATGGAATGAATCGCTTGAGAGCCACATCAATCAGGCAGCGCTTGGACCACTTAAAAGGGCATTTCGCATAAATGTCAACACGCAATTGGCACACACACACATGCACAGCTTAACTTGGCTAATTTATGTCAGAGCTTGGACCAGTGGCACGTGGCAACTGGCAACGGGCGGTGGGCAATGGGTAACGGGTAACTGGCAACTTGCAACTTGCAACTTGCAGCCGGCTATCAGGCAACCCGCAACCGGCAGCTGGCAACTGTCAGCTAATGCAATTGTTATGGCAGCTTGAGCCAACAGCTCTCCCCTCTGTGCTCTGCCGCAGTGACAGTCCCATTCAATTCGGAATCTCGTACTCGAGCTCGACATTTGGCAAATTGCATGCAGAGGGCTACACAGGCAAGCGCTGCCTGCCTGCCGCCTGCCGCCTGCCGCCTGCCTGCATCCAAATTAAATCAAAATATGCACAAAGCAGACGACAAGAGCTAAACCCTTTGGATAAATAAGCAGGCCAACAACAAGAGCAGCAACTACAACAGCAATGAAAAATACAGATTGTTGCTGCTGTGTTGCAGTTGAAACCACAAATGAAATGCATTTTCATTTTCGTCCTTTTTCTTCTCTGAAAACACATTTTTGCCTGACTGCATTTCGCTTTCTCTCTTACGTAAATGTATGTGCGCACATGTGTGTGTGCGTGTATGTGCTTCTGGCATTCGAAAAATCAAATTAAATCTGCTTGCAGTGAACACAAGATCAACTTTTAGATAAAAATCAATAAACTTTTGTGTTTTCCGAAGTTCTACAGAATGTGCATCGTTGCGTATACGCAGTGTGGCAATTTGTTAGCTCTTGTGTTGGAGTGCGGTTGTGTGTGTGCTAGTTTGTATACCTATGTGCCTGAGTATGTTTCCAAGAGACTCACAAACATTTATAAATTGTGCAACAATTGCTTTTCTAGTCGAGCTTTCCGGGATAAATTGCTTGGACCAAATTGCGAATTTCTCTTTGTATTTAGAGGAAAAATCACGTGTATGTCTGGAAAAGTCTGCTTTAATTAAATTCTTATATTTTTTATTTTTTTTTATTATATTTACTATTAAAATTTTTGTTGTATGAATTTGAACAAGTATGGACTTTCATATATTTTAAAATATTTTATTTTCTACTCTGTTATTGCATATTTGTTATATGAAATGTTGAATAGAATGGAAAAATACCATAAATCTATAGTAAATTTTCAATCTGTATTTCAGGAAATATATCTTGTTAATATTCAAATATTTTATTTTTTACTCTGTTATTGCATATTTGTTATATAAAATGTTGAATAGAATATTTAAGTTAAAACTGGAAAAATACTATAAATCTATTGAAATTTTCAATCTGTATTTCAGGTAATATTTTTGTTAATATTTAAAATCTTCACCATACTTCGGCCTCGCATTTCTTAGACCACAGCACAAGTGTCCAATTTCCCGACCATAATCATTTCTCACGGCAATTTGTTGTTGTTGGCTGGTGCAAATATTAAGTATACGCCGCGTGTATCAGACTCGCGTTTAAGCACTGAACTTTGTGCGCTCTGCTGCCCTGGCCAAATTGTCAAAATACCACAACAAATGGCGGCCGTGGCACGTCCGTCTTTCCTGCTTGCCCCACCCCCTCCCCAGCTTTGCCTTGGATGGGAGTGTAGGTGCCGCTGCTGTGTGAAAGTGTGTGTGCGCGTATATGTCTGTTGCGAATATACATTTGTGTGTATTTCTCTTCTTGTGCTCAGTTTCTCATCAACATTGTCAGCGTCCGATTGTCGTCCTATTTTCTTGTTGTCTCCATTGTGTGCAACAGCAGAAAAGTTGTCAACATTTCATGTGTGCGTTCTCCACACTCACACATGCACACACACACACACACACACACACACACAAGCCCCGGGCCGTTTTCTTATGTGCTTTGCAAGAAAGATTGCATTTGGCAATTTGTGCGCTACATTGAGCATGCTTCGCTCTTTGCCTCTCTGATCGGAGAATATCAAGATTCATACTTGAAATATAGTATGGCATCTAAAGGGGCGTAAAATAATATATAAGTAACACGACGTATAATATATATAAAATTGTATATACACGGCTTCGTTCTGTTCCCCCTATTTTTAACCTGGGCGATATATTTTTAATTCACAGCCAACCGACGTCATTAAATTTAACGCTCAGCTGCAGCTCAAAGCGGACTAAGTAGACGTATTTCTGTGCTCTTCTTCCTGTAGTTGTTGCGGCTTCTGGGTTATATTTTTTCCATTTTTTTTTTTTTGGTTTGTTGTGCCAGACCGCAGCGAAAAAATGGCGAAAAATGCCGCGTGGGGGCGTACGAACTGCGGGCGTGACTTGCAGCTGCCAGTGCACACGCCAAGGACACGCACAGTGAGCCACACACACATACAAATGGCCAGTGAAAAACTCGTATAACTTGCCTTTAAGAAGACCCCAGTGGACTATGTGACTTGTAGATAGCCCATGCTTGACTGTTGACGAGGCGAAGGAAGTATTAGGAAGTATGTTTGTTTGAGGTTTTTAATTGAATACATACCAAACTATTGTAAACTGTTTTCAGACCAAGAGACTTAAGCAAGCTTGCTCTGTGCTTATAATTAATAGTGGTAAAATGCTAAAATGCTAAAATTTACTCTTATTCAATGTAAATCCGTTGGACCTAAGCAATTAAATATTAGAGCTTTGGGAGCAGAAATAATATTTTTATTCATTTTTATGTTGTAAGACAAATAAGAACAACGTTCTGTAGTATCAGTTCACTCGAACCTTTCTGCCTGATAGTTGCAGCTCATTTAAATGATTTTAATTACAGAGTATTGCAAAAACTCCCAAAAAGGTGGCGCCCCATCTGCAAAGGGCCAGCAGAGAAATTTAACAGCTGGCGCACATGCTGCCACTGCAGCAGCCTCTGCTGCTGGTCCCTTCCTTTCCCTTCATTCTGTCTCCGGATTTCTGTCAACTTTGGATATGGATGCAGTCGACATCGCAAGTGTTCGAATGCAACCGCGCATGAAGAGACTGCAACAAATTCGAGGGAAAAAGTTTTGAAAACAGAGCAGAGTGAACAGCCGCGAAATACCCTAAGATAGTTACATATATATAGTGGCTTTCTGTTGGTACTTTTGAGCTTTTCGCCGTATATACCCATTTGACCAGTCTTTTCTATAGGGTACTACTACAAATTCCAAAAAACGAGTGCAACTGCCACAAAGTTTCGCATAGCGAGTGCAAAGGCCGAAACACAGCTTGCATCTTTATAAAGTAAGTACTCGCTGTGTATATACAGAGCTCCATAGCCCTAGTCTGTAGCGCAGTGTAGATGTACCTGCGCGAAGGCTGTTGCCCTGTAGTTGCTGGAGAACAACAAAACGAAGGGGAGGAGGAGCAGCCACTTGAAGCCACTTTTCCATGGGGCAAGTTGAGGTATAACTATCCGCGCGTTTCTTGTGATCCTTGTGCTTCGAGGTCCAGCGGATGCAAAGAATAAACTTGCAACTTAAGATTCGGTAAACAGCAACTAATAATAACAATATTAAGCACCAAACGCACTCCTCGCAACCAGAAAAGTCCATGAAAAGTAAGATGAAAACTTTTGCAACTAGACAATGGGATAAATGAGACGATTAAGTGGTGCAGGCCCAAGGAAACTTACCGAGCTAAAGAGCACACTCGACTATTAAATACCATTCACGCAGATTGGAAGTTATAAATAAATTTAAATACATTCATTTAAATAAATAAAAATAATTGGGTCATTTTAATGGGTATTAATGTAAGATTAATATAACAAGTTTGTAATCGAGCTTCAATTTTGATTGGTAAATATTAGAAAATTCAAGCAATATTCAGATATTTTCAAAACTCAATTTAATTGAGGGGTAACTATGAATTTTACTATTAAATATTCTTTAATTCCTCAAAAAATACATCCAGAGTAGCACACACTGGATTGTTAAATACGAATCATTTTATTTGGTACCTAAAAATATATTCCAAATATTAAAAACTTATACATATAAAAAATTTACATATGTTTACACAATTTTAATTTAAAATTCTTCAACAAAATTTATAGATAGGCTTAAGTTCCGTAACAATAAGACATTCCTCGATCGCTTACTTATTCCAAAAGTTTGTAAACCATTAGCCTCATCTACTGTCATGTTTAGAATTTAAATAAATAATTAATATTCTTTTGCCAGTCATTTGAAATTCTGCGCGCTACTTTAGCTAGCGCCCCACTGTGCGGCCCGCCAAGGACTGTTGGCCAAAACAACTGCAGCGAATAAATTATGCAAGCTCGACCAAGAGCAGAGCACACACACGCTCGTACGTGTGCATAGACACACACACATATGCAAAGTGTCTGTCGCACACACGCACACACACACATGCATGCAGCTGTGTACCTTTCAGTCATCTTTTGCCACTTTTATTTGCATAAGTTGCAGCAAAGTTGCAGGGGAAATTGTTGCATCCGCAGGCTGCGTTTATCGTGCGGCAGGCCGAACGCTGGCTGCGGCGCCGAAATATGCAAATGCCGCATAAGTGCAACAGAAGCGCATCGCCAAATACCAGTGCAGTGCCACGCCCCCACAGCCGCCCGTTCACTCCCATTTAGCAAGCGCTCGAGTGTAAAGCAAACATACAATAAATTATAAGAACTTGAGCATCCCACTCCCCGCAGCAGCACACAGTCCCACGCACACACACATACACCCGCATATATCACATATTTGCCCCTTCCTGAATTCTATGCCTGGGAAAATTAATGAGACGTGAAAAGGTGCTGCAAGTGGAAAGCATCGAAGTTTGCAGCTTGCCTCGGGGTCTGTTGCATCATTCGCATCAGCGAGCTGCAAAATTTCATTTTCATTTTCTTCAGTTTCCCACACGAATTGCAGGAGCAGCAGTCTCTAATTGCAGCTAATTCGGAAGGGATTCCAGAGATAAATACAGTGGCAGGGATCTTGAAGCATTTGCCATAGTGCGACTGTTCAGTTATCGGTCGAAAAGGCTGTCGATTTGAGCAGCCTTTCCGTACAAACTCATACCCACGAGCGCCTAAGTCTAAGCTGTTGCAAAAGTTAACCAAAGGGGCATAAGCATCATTATCGCATTTGATTATCTGCCATTCGTCTCGACCCTTAAGCACTTCAACAAACTTTCAGCTAATAAATAACAAAAAAAAAAAGAACAGAGAAGGGAAAGTACGCCTCAACTTTGCCACAGCCTCGGCCGAAAGCTAATCAACGTCTGATTAATCAGCATAATTATCATTATGGCATTAGCAGCACAGAGGCAGCAGTAGGAGCAGCGGCAGCAGCAGCAGCAGCAGCAGCAGCAGCAGCAACCCGCATTAGCTTCAAGTTCCAATGCAATTAGCTGCGCCAACGAAACTTTAAAGCAATTTTCCTTCGTATTTTCTCTTTTTGCTAGCCTCCCGCCTAATTAGGAACTTTTCAACGAGAAAAACTGACATATATTAACACACATGTATGTACGTGTATACGTGTGTGTGTGGGTGTGGGTTATATAATGGCAGCTGGGCCCGTGTCATCGTGACATTCTCATCTCGGAACAGGAAGCAGCAGGAAGCAGTTGCGCTCTCCCTCGCACTCCCACTCGCCCTCTCTGCTTCCCTATCTGTCCCTCTCCTTGCCCCTCACTGTGTGAGGCAAGCGGATTCTGCAGCGCTCGATTATGTCATTCGAGAGGCGCCCCCAAACTCGCACAAATTTGTTATATCGCCATAATGCATGTCATATCTGCCGCATCAGCGGAGCCAGCACTACAGCGACAACAACAACAACAACGACAAGCGGCAACAACTTAATGCGTGTGTTTGCCTTGAGGACATGAGATAATTTTGATTACATGAGAGTAAAGCGAGCTCTTGTTTCCCAAACTGCAACTCTTCAACGGTTTTATTACTTCGGGCAAATAATTAAAGCATGCATTTTGCAGCGAATTTAAGCTTCTACTGCAAATAAACTAAATAAACATAAATACCGCAAATAGATCTGATATACCGCTGGTAATTTATGAAACTGTTTGCCATGACAATAATATTTTTCCAAGAAGAACACGATCAGTTTTCGGGGAATCAGTATTATTTTATTGTTTTTCCCATTTTTTTCAGCGACTCTTGAAATATTGTCAATCAGTTACATACTGATACTACCAATGCATGAATGCACATAAATTAGAAAACTTATGGAGGTTATAAATAATTCCTATTTAGACAAATGCAATGTTGCTTACAAAAAAGGTAAAATATTTTAAAAATATTTGTTTACAATAAGGTACTACAACAATCCAATAGGTAAATAATATTTTGATCACAAAAATATCCTAAAGCTTTAATTGTACATATCGGATTAATAAGCTGTAGCGAATGTACACGGAAATTAACCAATAAATAAATGAATAAACAACAAAAAATTAAAATAAACTAAAATTAAATATTTGTGCTATGACGAATGAACTTAATGTATGTTTAAAAAAAAAAATTATTTTCATGGAAACACTCAGCTCGGTCGAACAAAAAAAAAAAAAAAATAATAAAAAAAGTGTCTGCTGTAGCGCTCGAACCCACGCCCCAGCGATTTGGAAACGTGCGCACTAACCACTAGCCCATGCAGCAAGCGCCGCGTCGACTGAAAAATGTGTACTTAATTCCCACTGCGGCAGCACTGGTGCACAGCAACAACCCTCGTATAAGATTTTCTCTTATCATTGTGGTATTATAATTCCCAAACGGTTCTAGTATTGAGTGAGTCTACAATGAGTTGTTTGGCATCGAAAAGTTAAGACTATACTTCACAGGATCATTTCTGTAGTCAGTCTTCACTTACTTTCACACAAAGTGGAAGCACCTAACACCAACGTTGATGAGGTGAATCGGTTTGTTCGGCAGCGTGAGGTTTTGTGCCGTGCCCTTAGTTGGCGCAGCACTTCGATGATCGCTCGGTAACACGGACAGATCGAATTCTGAGTGGGTGTTAATATTTTATTGAATACATTTGAATTGAAAGTGTTGGTGGAATGGGTTTGTCGAATATAATGCCGAAGTTCTTTGTATCGCAGAAGTGTGTGTGCAAATGTTAGAAACAGGTGTTATTATACTATTTACGACTGCAGATGCTTTTTGCTGTCGAACAAAATAAAATCACTTAAAATATTATTTCTCAGCGTAAGAGAATCGAATCTCAACACTAGAGTGTTAAATTTTACTTAGAAAAATTCATTAATGACAATGGGCGAGAAGAATGAAATAAAGCGTCAGTAAATTTAGTAAAAAAAAAAAAATTAGCATCTTATATATTTTAATTTTAATTGTGTAGAAGTATATGCTATTTTTAAAAAAAGTTTAGCAACCCTGCATAGCTCTTGTAATAATAGGTAAAAGTTGTGCTTTGGTTGATAATCAGGAAAAAACACACTTAGAAGAACACTGCTAAACGTTTGTATGACAGATTCAAAACTGGAGTTTCGAAAGACTATTAAAAAGGCGACAAATACGATCGGATGAAAATATTGCCAGAGTTGAGACCACGCCAGAAAAATCGTTAACTCGCCGTTCTGGCGAGTTGTGCAATACTTGACAACTTTATGTGTTGATTTGGCATCATTGCCGTACCAAATCCAGTTGACATAAAAATTAATGCCTACGGATCAGCCACGTTGATTTCAATGGGCCCGAAGAATCATAGAAATTAGCGAGCAAACACGTGAAAAAACATGTGCCATATTTATGCCACTGATTTTCAGTGATTTTTTCTTCATGATGAAAAAGTTAAAATGGTTGTTAGACCCTTTTTTCTTGGTGAAAATGGCCGAACAATTACCGTCGATTAGAAGCGTTATCTCGATATGTTAACTCATTTTTTAATGCCAATTGTTCGTAGAAAGCATATGCAGAACTACTACCATTGGTTCCTTACATATGCTGAGCTGCTATGGACTTATTGAGGTTTTTCTTTCAAGAAACGGTGATTTGGACTGTATTTGACCCTCTAGAACCTAACCTAACTCTAACCTATTCAAAAAATAGTGCAAACATACATATTTACTTGGTCCAAATAATTTGGTTTTTATAAAAAGCAGAAAGCAAAAAGATTGCTCTTTGATTAATTTGAAAAAACACGAAGATGGCGCACCCTGTACATTTTTAATTGGTAAGTAATGATTATAAAAAAGAATTTCACAAACAAAATATTTAAACTTATTTTTTTTTTTAATATAAATTGATATAAATGTATGCATAAATGTGCAATTTTTTTTGTTAAGTCTAACACTTTCATTATGAATCCAATTTTGGTGGACTGTTTCTGGGAATACTACTGTGAGCAAAAAGTAAGGTGAATTTTCAATTTAAAATTCGCGGGCTTAAGATGGCGAACTAGTTCTTTTTTTCTCGAGTTGGCAGGACTGTTGATGACATTTGGCGGAAATTTCATGTCAATGTCAGTATGAGTTCCATATTTACGCTTTTGTGTACCAAACGATCAAGAGTGCAATTGTCGATTTTTACAATGTCTGATTTAATTGAGCAGAGAAGTGCCATCATATTTTGTTTCCGGAATGAAATTTCGGCTGAGGAAGTTTGGGAATGGCCTTTGGTGATGTTGTGTATAAGTGTCACAAAGACTTCAAAGAGGGTCGGGAACGTGTTGATGACTTAGAGCGCTCCGGACGACCATCGACGTCAACAGATGACCAACATGTCAATGAAGTGAAGGAATTAGTGCTCAAAAATCGTCGGTTGACTATTAGAGACCTCACTGATATTATCTGAATATCATAAGGATCTGTGAAAACCATTTTGAAAGACCGTTTGGGCCTAAGAAAAGTCAAATCTCGTTTGGTACCGAAAACGTCGCACACTGCACTCGTTCTTCGTGACCATTTCGCCAAGAATTCGACGCATATCATTCCGCAACCACCGTATTCTCCTGATTTGGCTCCGTGTGACTTCTGGCTATTCCCAGAACTCAAGAGACCACTCCGGGGAACGCGTTCAAGAGATAAAAGAAAAATCGACGAGGGCGCTCATGGCTTTACCGGAAAGAGACTATTTGGCCTAATTCGGGGATTTAAAAAAACGTTGGCATAAGTGTATTTTATCGGGAGGGGATTACTTTGAAGGGGATGAAATTGATTTAGGAGAATAAATTAAGAATTTTGACTTTACAAAAATATTCACCTTACTTTTTGACCATAGTAGTAGTCCTTATACCAAAATATCAATATATCGACAATTTAAATTAAATATGATATATTTATATCAAAACATGTTAGCATGAATATCGAAGATATTTTTTATTTAATGATATTTTTGCGTTGCTCTTTTTCTAACAACATCGATATATCGGTTAGAACATTTTTATTAAATTTGCTAAACACAATGGCCAAACAAAAATATATTGTTTCTAATATTTAGAAAAAAAAAAACAATATCCGATATAAACATATAATTTGTATATAACAAAATCACTATGCATACATACGTGCATATATATTTCGATATATTATCGACAACACTTCTGAAAACCCATTGATGCCGGTTATAATTTCATTAACTAGAACAATAATGTTCTAAGACGAAATGAATAGGTATTCGGAGAATTACGGGCTCGTTTCCTGTCTATCTATTTCTCTCGGCTTTCATTGATCAAGCTTACATACTACCATATATACATATGTATATAATGTATTTAAGCCAACTGGTCAGTTGCTTGTCGTATTAGCAATAATTTATGGTCGCCCTTCGGAGCATTTCGAAGGAATATAAAAGCTGCCAAGTCGTAAATATAAACAAATAGCCCATTGGCACTGAGCTCATAATTAATATTGATATGGCGCAATATATGCACATGCTATATGTGGCGTGGCGCTGTATGCGGATGAAGGATGGAAAAGGCAAATATCAATTAAATTTGAATAAAAATGCGCTCAAATAAACTCGGCCAGAGGACCAAGCTGAATGCGAAATAAAAGATGCATCCGACTGCTAAATGAGGCACAACCACTTATGGCTTTTGGTTCAGTTATGGTAACACGCACACACACACATGCATATCCCGTCATGCTTTATGAGTTTATTATGTGCTTTTCTGGCGTCCAACTCGCTGGCATGGGTCTGGTTCCGGCTCCCTCTGCGGCTCCGGTTCCCCAGCTGCGGGTCCGGTTTTGGTCGCTACATTTTTACGACCCTGTGAAAATGAATGTGCATCATTTGTCAGCACAAATCACAGGCAAGTGTCGTTCCATACTGCTCGGACTCTGCGCCCGGACAAGAGTGCTGCAGATCGAGTAGGGGTAACAGTACGCTGTTAATTTTCCCACTAACAACAGGTTGTTCGCAATGGTCAGACGAGTTGACTACGGCGAACTACATCCCTTGTAGGGTATAACCATCTCGCAGTGAACGGAAACATGTCTATCAAGCTGACAGCACTGTCAGTACTGACCTTGGCAGAAACTGTTGAAATGCCAACGTGAAACGTGAAAACAAAACAAAAACGCAACTAATTCCATATGCAACAGTTCAAACAAGCTAAAATGAAAACTTCTGTTTTGTTGCTTTTGTTTGCCAGCTAATGCAGGGGTAAACACGCACGCCGTGCACTCACAAACGACACCTACTCTCACACACACACACACATACACACACACTCCCAGCATATGGCATGAAGCATAGCATTTCGTAATTGAGGCTGCCTCAAGTTCTGATGCCGTGATAAGTTCAAATGCAACCGAGTTGCAGTGGCAGGTTGCATGACTCGACCGGCTGCCAGCGACAATGCCACACTCATGGGAGACCCTTCGGGGTCACCCACACCACGCCACACCACGCCATTCCACGCTACTCGCACCCGCCCGAGCCACCCTCACGCGCAAACGCCCCTAAGACGGCAAGCGCGTCCTTGAGCGCACTTTTCTGCCACTTGCCTTCTATTTGTAATTTTAACGAGCTTCAGCTTGTTGTTGTTTCTTTTATACCATTCACCAATTGAACATGCTTAAAAATGGTATAGTCGCCTTGTGAAAATGTATGTAGCGAGCAAGAGGAGGCGTGGCAGACCATATAAATTACAATTCTTCATAAGAAGATGTGGCCATGTCTGTCTGGTAAACATACACATACAGATCTAAGCCATTAAATGATCTGCAGTCGCCAACTGATCAAGTTAATTTTAAACTTTAAATGCTACACCAATTTAAAATCGTTAATTAATTATTTAATTAATTAATTTAATTATTTAGTTAATTATTAATTAATTAATTGGTTTTTAAGTTACAATATTATCATTTGGCACTCATGTAGTGAACCATAATGTCCTTTCAGAAAATAATCAAGAAAATAAAGAAATTTATAGTTAAGAAAATTGTCTAACGGCAACAAGATTTAAATGTATGTGTTGGAACGCACTGTGTGTGTGAAACAGTTATATTATAATTATTAAATATCTAAACGTTTAAAGTGGATGCACGGTATCTAACAGTTGAGTATGCTCGACTGCCGCCTTTTTTGCTGCAACTGCTGTTGTTGCTGCTGTTTTGCCTACTGTTTGCGCAGCTCAACGAGTGTAGAGCACTTGTGCATCATTTTTCCCAACTGCTGCAGTTGTTGTTATTGCTGTTGCCATTTTCTTTTCAACTTTTTCCTTGTTTTTTTCTCAAAAGAAAATGAATTTCCTTTGGCATTTCCTTGTCTGAGCTGTGCATTTCGCAAGATTTGATATGAGCCATCCCAGGCAAACTGTCTTTCTCTACCTCTCTCTCTCTCTCTCTCTACCTCTCTATCTTTCTCTGTCCCTCTGCCCCCTCTCTCTGTGTCGTGCATGTACAGCAATTTCCGGCGGAAGCGCGCAAAACTTTTGCAGGTATTTAAGTGGCCCGCTACGCGTTGCCAGTTGCAACTCGCAAGTTTTGCAAGTTATTTAAGCCGCGCCAAGCTACTTGCAACTTGGCGACTTGACTTTGACTAGCGCCGTTTCTCAATGTGCACACTTCCGTTTCCGGCTCGCGGCGCTGTACCACCAACCACAACTGGCCGCCCGTGCTGCTCGAGCGCAAGCTTAAGCTGGAACTGCAACTGAAACTGGGTGAAACTGCATGTAAAGTAATCAATTCAGTTACTCCAACAGTGTACAGCTCAATGCTACGTTCTAGATGTACTCGAATGTTACAGCTCAGTTAGATACCCTGCCTAAGCACCTCGAAATAGCGCAGCTCTGAATGTATCAGATACGAAATTATCTAAACATGATTAATTTCATGCATTACTTTTACTAATAAACGGGGATCAAGGGTAGGACCTTTAATTTGAACTTCACTTGAAAGATGGCTTCTGCAATAGCAGCTTCCCTGATAAAATAAAAAAATTAAAAGTATCGTATTGCAAAAGCACCAAGACATCAACATAAATAAACGCCGAAAACTATGAAATATCTGATGATAAATATACTACATATATTACCTGCCTCACATGATTTTGTCAACTTCATATTACTACAATTACTATTCATATTAGTCACACTGTTACCATTACTAAAATTACTATTCCTAATACTCTTATTAGTATTAGTATTAATATTTTCGGTACACCCGAATGATTTGCCGAGCCTCATTCAAGCCAAAACTGAGCTTCTTCGGCGCAATTTTTTTCAGATTTACATATGCCACCCGGTGTTGTGTATGACATGAAATACGGGCTGGTGTTTACTTTTACAGCAAATTACTTTTAGTAGCAGATCCCGAGACGGGCTTCACAAATTATGCAGGTATTCCACTCGACTGATTTATGACGACAAGCGACAGCTCGGAATAGTTTCTAAAGGCTAAGTGGCATATCACCTTTACACCCAAAGAGGTAATTTTAATTAAAGGAAAATATTTCAGTCCTATTAAATGCCTCAATGTGACTGCTTTTGCAGGCAATTTTAAATACAATTTGCTTAACATGCTTCCTCTCATCAGTAATTTAAATTTCAAAATTATTTTAAAGAATGGAATTAATAGTTTCTGTTGTGTTGCATCAATAAATGCGTGTAAGACTGTACGTGTGACAAAAATCTATTGAATGTGAGATCAACAAATCAAAGAACCGAAATATTTCTGGTTTGTTATGAATTTGTTATATAGAACTTCTATCTCACCTACTGCTATGAATTAATTTAATCTTAAACGACCAAAAGTTCTGAAAAATCAATTAATTGTTATACATAAGCGCATCCCATTTGCATGCGGTATTAAGATTTCATTTTTGTATAACACAAGTAATTTGGCAAGCTACCCGTATTTTCGCAGTCGACACTTTTAATTTCCATAAAATAGGATTACTTTATCCTATAGCTTTAAGGGAGCGATCGAAAGAAATTGAAGATTTTTTAAAGAATTTCAAAATTACATTCGATATTACGACCGAGCTTGAAATACTATATATACGTCTATAAATCTTTTACGTATTAGCTGCGCTATAATTGGATAATTTTATAGATAGTAGCATAACTTTATAGTAGTATTTATATATATATATGGTAGTACATATCTATATGCATACCGAAAGAATATAATACAAATACACAAAATATACAAAAACCTAAAAGAGCATGAAACTTTCGGTACGCCGAAGGTAAATTTATTTGGCTAGTTTTTTTTAGGCCAAGTAGGCCTTGAATAATCGAGCTTAGCATCCTATCCACTGTCTAACTGATTTCAAGTGTATTAAGCCTTTGGTTTTAGTCAAATTTTTTTTTTACCAAATTCTTATAGTTTTTAAATTATTAGTAATATGGAAGACGAAAGGCCAAAATGGGCTCAAGGCTGTGCTTGGCGTAAGTGTTAAGCCGCCCAGCAGTTTGAGCAGTAGTTGATCGCCCCTTTTACAGTCTGCGTATTACCGATACGAGGCATTGTCACAATTATGGCATTCCTTGGATTAGCTTCAGCTTATACAAACCGAGTGTCCATTTCCCACGTTATCACTATGCTTGTGGTCCCGAAAAATCGCACAGATGATCGTGATCATGATGAAGTGTGCCCAAAAGAGGAGGACGAAGCTACATCACATGGATATCAGGCAAGCTACACAGCTAAAGTCTTAAGATTCAGGTAACATGTCTATTCCTTCCTAAGAATGAGCGCATATACGACTGGTCAGAACTGGTGCAGGGTGTCGTACTGTGCAGTTTTTATATTGGATACCTTGTAGCTCATTTGCCAGGCGGAGTTCTGGCCGACAAGTATGGTGCCAAATGGGTTTTGGCCGTTTGCTTGGGTTTATCAGGATTGTGTACGATATGCTCGCCTTTGGCAATTAAATATGGCGGAGACATTGGTCTGATCTTTATTCGTATAATAATGGGCGCGGCGCAGGGCCCATTGTTCCCAGCCATTACGGCCCTCCTCTCTGCCTGGGTACCTAAGAAGGAGCGTGGAACATTGGGAGCATTTACCTTTAGTGGAGTTACTGCAGGTACTGTTCTCAGCAATTTAGGGTCGGGTTTTATGTTATATCACTTCGAATGGCCGGTAACGCTGATTGTTTTTGGGGCAGTAACTCTGGTATGGTGTATACTCTTTGTAAGTGTCTTACTGTATATTGATTATCATATCATCACATTAGTCGTTCATTGCAGGTTTGTCTGACTACCAGCAAACCCGATGCACATCCATGTATACAACCTGAAGAAGTTAGCTACCTGAAGACTGAGATCGGAGCAACTGACATTAGTAAGGCATCAGTTCCCTGGAAGCAAATGATGCTGAGCAAGGTTATGTTTTCTGTGATTGTCAGTCAAATAGGTCATGACTGGGGCTACTTTGTAATGATCACTTGCCTGCCCAAGTATATGGCTGATGTTCTTCAGTTCTCCATAAAATCTAATGGATTTGTAACATCTCTTCCATTTCTGGCGATGTTTATTTGCACGAATTTGAGTGGCCTACTTGCTGATTATATTATTCAAAATGAAAAATTGACAATTTCTCATCAGCGCAAACTTTTTACATTTATTGGTAAAGTATCTTGAAATTTTTTATGAGTAATATTCTTTTATCAAAATTTTCCAACAGGTGCACTTGGCCCAGGTTCCCTTACAGTAGCTGCCTCGTATGCGGGATGTGAAACCGTTCTGACTGTGGCATTGTTCACCCTTGCAATGTTCACCATGGGATTTTACTATGCCGGTCAAAAACTGTCGCCCATGGACATGTCGCCGAGCTATGCGGGTACCATAATGGCCGTGACCAATGGACTTGGCTCCTTGGCCGGCATTTTTTCGCCAGTTGTGGTTGGTGCTTTGACTCCCAACGTAAGTACAAATCTTCTACTCTTATGTCAAAGGTTACTATTCAAAGTCGCAAAACTCCTCGGATAACATACGTATTAGATCAACCTATATTCTGAATTTTAACAGATTTTAGTTATGGTCGCATTTCTATAAACTCCTCTAATCCCTTCGTTTTTTACATCAGTTGGAATTATTAAAAGGTTGCTGTGGTGGCATTTCTTTAATTGCTTGAACTTATTGATTTGCGAATATGATAAAGAATTACTAAAGGTTTTTGCCGACTTAATTAAAATTCATTAAAATATTTTTATTATATTATTATGGCATACGAATCTAAAGTGGTCATTGTTTTTTGTTCTCAATTTCAGGCCAACTTGCAAGAATGGCGAATGGTGTTCTGGCTGGGCCTAATCATTTTAGTAATTTCAGCCATTGTATTTTGTATATGGGGCTCAGCAGATGTTGAACCTTATGACCCAAAGTATACAGGCGAGAAGGCCTAACAATTTTAAAATATTTTTGATAGTTTTGATATACTACTTTTCTATAAAGCTGTAAATTTTTATACTCTACATGTTATCCTTTTTGTAGATACCTTTTGTAAAAAATAACAAATAGCAATTCAAATATTAATAAAATAAATTTAAACTGCAAACAAAATTTTATCATCAAACGATAATTTATTCCTATTCACAAAGTGAATAAAAACTTTAAGTATCGATACTTTAGGCGTACCGGAGATTGCATACGCCTGCCCTCCGTTTAATTTGTCTTTAATACATCTATCAATGGGTCAAAACAATAGAAATAAACACAAATAATTTCAACAATAAACAGCTATCCATATATCCGGCAACCACAATGTGTTCAATAACATATTCCAATTTCCATAAAAAGTTCCTTGTATAGAAGCGATCGATTAAACTTTATTAAAAAATTTTAATATTAAATTATATATTCCGTCCGAGCACGAATGATATTGTTCTGAAAAGTTTACACATAAGCTTTTATTATATTGAATAACCAGTAGTATATAAAGATAATACACAAATATAGTTCATACAACAGTTCCGCAAGAGTATGCATCTTTCTGTAGGTTCGAAATAAATACAAACTTCGAAGACCTTTTACATTGACAATAAATAAACATGGTATATAATTTGTATATGAATTACCCATTGAAAATGAATAAATATTGATATATTAGCGTTGTGCAATTGTATGTAACAGGCAGAAGGAAGCGTAGCATACAAAGTATATATTCTTGATCAGTATCAATAGCCGAGTCCGTCTGTCTAGCTGTCTACATGAACACACACAGGTATTACAAGAGCTAGAGACACCAAATTTGGTAGGATCATACACAGATTAAATCGAAAACTTTTCTCAAATTTTTTGTAAATGCAACTATAACAGCCAGAAGTATCAAATTTCATAGGAATGCACAAGGTAGCATTAGGCTGAACTCGGATTTTCATATACGTATATATTTTTTTTCCACTTGCCCTAGAATAAATATGAAATTTTCTAGATGCGAGCAACGTCGTTGGTAAAGGGCTGGCATATGTTTACAATTCGTTTTTTATTAGTATTCAGAGTTTGCGATAGTTTCTATAGAGATATTTTCCTGTTTGTGCAACGCGCAAGAAATAACATGGGCTAACACTTGTAGTAACAGCGCAAACAGCCCTCTACTGTATTCACTCAGTTTTTGATTCTGATCGCGTATATTCGCAATATTTTAAAGAGTCTCCTACTATCCCTGCCTTATATCTGTGATATAAATTTGCACTACTATTTCTACTAAGAGTCAAAAAAGGACTCTTAACAAAACTACTACCAATACTCACTTTTCAGTTCGTTCATATTAAGGGAAGTTACCTAAGACCTTCTATTCAATGCATGTTTTTTATGATCAAATAATCTTTTCGTTGTTTGTCCTTAAATAAAATCAAACTATTTCATGAAGTTTTATTTTTTGAGTTCCTGATAAATACAAATTATATAATTTCAATAAATTTCAGTTCTAGAAGTATTATGCAGGATAATAGGCCAGAATGGGGTCGTGGCTGCAGCAAGGGTAAATACTGACCCATCTAACTTTTGGAAAAGTATGATGTCGAAAACGCCCATTAACAGCTTGCTTCATCCCTATAAGGGGTATTGTAGCAATAATGGGCTTCCTTGCGTTAATTACTGCCTATACAAACCGAGTATCAATTTCCCACGTTATCACTATGCTTGTTGTTCCGCAAAACCGTACAGGAAATACAGAAGAGGTTTGCCCCAAAGAAGAGGTGGAGGAATCTAAGGAGGGATACAATGTGGGTTTCACCTGAAAAGCTTACCATCTAAGCATCTCGTAATGTCTTCCACTCGCCCTTCAGAAACCAGGCCAATTCAAGTGGTCTGAACAGTTGCAGGGTTTCGTACTGTCCAGTTTTTATATTGGATACATCATAACTCACCTACCAGGCGGAATTCTGGCCGACAAGTATGGCGCCAAATGGGTTTTGGGCATATGCTTGGGTATATCAGCATTGTGTACCATGTTCTCACCGCTTGCCATTGAACATGGCCAAGAGATAGGCCTCATCTGCATCCGAATAATCATGGGTGCAGCACAGGGCCCACTGTTTCCGGCCCTAACGGCTCTACTCTCTGCTTGGGTGCCTAAGAGTGAGCGCGGAACTTTGGGAGCTTTCGTCTACAGTGGAGTTACCGCAGGTACCGTACTCAGCAATTTGGGTTCCGGTTTTATGCTCCACGAGTGGCATTGGTCAATAACACTTCTGGTTTTTGGTGGTGTAGCATTTATGTGGTTTATACTGTTTGTATGTGCTTTATTGTATAGTGGCCAACATATGGTATCATCAGTCATAGCTTGCAGATTTTACTGTGTACCAGTAAGCCTGATAATCATCCTTGTATTATGCCCAAAGAATTGGGCTACCTGAAGGACGAGATAGGAACAGAAGACGTAAGCAAAGCGAAGATACCATGGAAGGACATGATGTGCAGCAGGGTAATGTGGGCAGTAGTTGCCAGTCAGTTAGGTCATGACTGGGGCTACTTTGTGATGATCACCTGCCTGCCCAAGTATATGGCCGATGTTCTTCAATTTTCTATACGATCTAATGGATTTGTTACGGCTCTTCCTTTTGTGGCGATGTTTATTTGCACGAATTTGAGTGGCTTGTTAGCCGACTATCTTATAAGAACCGAGAAACTATCAGTTGACCTTCAGCGCAAAATATTTACATTTATTGGCAAGTATCATCTGCTGAATCAGTTAGCAATTACTTTACTTTTGCCCATAGGTGCGGCTGGCCCGGGAATCTTTACAGTGGCTGCCTCATACGCAGGATGCGAAAAGATTCTGGTGGTGGCATTGTTCACCATTGCAATGTTTACCATGGGATTTTACTATGCTGGTCAAAAACTGTCGCCCATGGACATGTCGCCGAGCTATGCGGGTACCATCATGGCCGTGACCAATGGTCTTGGTGCCTTGGCAGGCGTTTTTTCGCCAATTGTGGTTGGCGCCTTGACTCCCAACGTAAGTAGAAAGCATTTACTTTTCGCAAGACTCGTTCTGTGGGTTATGCCAATTCAAAATTCTATATTACGTATAGTATAGTATAGTATTTTAATTAAAAGTTTGTTTCGGATCAAGCTTTCTTAGAACGCAGAAGATCTTGCAGCAATACAAAAGTAAACTTAAACCTGTTTTATAAATATTTTCGTTTTCGATTTCAGGCAACTATGCAAGAATGGAGAGTAGTATTTTGGTTAGGCCTTATTATTTTAGTACTTTCGGCAGTTTGGTTCTGGATTTGGGGCTCTGCGGAAGTACAGCCGTACGATCCTAAGTATACAGGCGAAAAATAAGAACCGTAATAGAAATTATATTTACATACTATGTAAGCTTTTATGCTTACATACGTATTCCGTAAGCACCACTTGCTTATATTATATATAAATATGTTTCTGTTCAGGAGAATAAGAATATTCGGTAGATAATTTGAATTATTATTGTAAGTGAGTGTAAATTTCATATGGCTGCCATTGCGGTGGCCATTGACTGAATAATTAAAGTGTTGAAATTTTTGTATACCATTTACTCATTGACAATAGGTAAAAATAGTCTATAAGCTTTGTGCAAATGTATGTAACAGGCAAAAAGAGGCGTGGCAGACCATACAAACTAAATATTGCCAATCAGCATCAATTGCCTAGTCGATTTGATCATGTCCGCCTGCCTGTTCGGCTGTCTGTGTGAACACAAAGATTTCAGCTATTACAAGAGCTGGCGACGTTAAATGTGATATGAGGGTTTTGTATACCATACACAGATGAAGTTAATTTGAAAATTTATGTGCAACGCCCATCGCCCTCCTTACATCGGAAAAAGTCTTCTGCCACTTATTACAAATAATGCAATATAGTAAAAGCTAGAAGTAGCAAATTTAGTAGGAAGGTCCCATTTGCAGAATGTGGATTTAATTTAATTAATCTTTTGAACGACACGCCCATCGCCCCGTAAATCAAAATTGTTCGAATTAAAAGAAAATTTACATTCTCTTAGCTAACAATAAAATAGATCAATGCTAAACATTACAACCGGATCGGACAATAAGCACAGATGTTATAGGCGCGAAAAGTGTGTCATACAAAGTTGCACCGACGCATCAATACTTGTGTTTGGACTGTATGTGTTTTCAAGAAATCATTAAAAATAATTATTTGAACGGCCAAAGTGGGTTAATGGTATCATAATGTTAAATGCACTCAACTAGCTACCTAATAATAATTTATTGCTATATCTTAAAGCAATATTACTAACACAAAGGTGTATATATATAGGCACGATTTTATAAAATGCAATGTTTTACTTTAATGGGATCTGTAAATATACTTATCGGATTGAAACTTCAAAGGGATATTCATTTATTTTGAAAAGTTATAAAGCTTGTCGAACAATAACTTTGTTATATTCTATAGTGCAGTTATATCAAATATACAAATCATAATAGATGTGGCGACTTTAGAACAATCTTTTGAGTAAAACTTAAGAAAAGCAGTCGAACAGAGGGACAGAGCCAACTTAAGTCTGTTGGTCTTTTTAGATATATATATACTCTTTATGCTGTTCAGCATTAACCTCTTTTAATACATTTACAAAGTGATCCAATAATAATAATAATAAGCAATGGATGTGTTAATAGGTAAGCCAAACTTTAAACACTTGTTTATTTACAATAAACACAAAATTCAAGATTCCATTACAGCAATAAGTTCAACAAGAATCCATTGATTTCGATTTCAACTGAATATTAACCTTTCGTGTTCCCTTTTCAGGTTTTGTCTGATAGCTTTTACGAGACGTGCTGAAAATCGATTTTTTCCCATTTGAGAAGGGTGTGGATACCCGAGTGAATGTATGTGTTTCGAATGTAAAAGAAAGGTAGCGTGACCAGGATGGCTGGCCAAAATTGAATGACGCGATGTGGAGCGGCTTGAGAATGTCCTTGTAGTTTTACAGGTCTAGACTTCTCTCTCTGAAGCAGCTCAATGAGTTAAATAGCCAGATAAACTAATTCAATAGCGCCCATGTACAGGTATACTTGTGAAGGTTAGGAGAAAATGGGTATTTCCTAGTCGGGAATCAACGTACAAATAATTCGAACAGTTGATTTAGCAAATGCCAATCGATTTTAATCACATCCCGTCAGCACCAGACCAGACTGACAAGTCTGTCTGTCAAGTAACCTTCCTCGAAGAACACTCAAGCACTGACATATAGTCCGATAATAAAATATCTTTAGGTTCGTTAAATATGCAGACTTGCCAATTAGATCGTCTCTTTTTTTTCCCTTTTCTACTCATTCATTTAATGTATCGTTTCACTTTAGTAATAAATAAGTACGCCAAGCTAGATTAAAGCGCATCAAACATGATATTTTAAATTATTCGGCATAGCAGCATCTTATTTATTCTAAACTTTTTACAATAGCTAAATATTATTGGTATTATTAAATAATAAATATTTTCATTTCTACTATATTACTTAACCAATCTATTATTATTTTCACTAATATAATAACAATTTTTAAAAAATAAATCCAGAAATGCTCGGCGATATACAATTTTTGATTATATTTTCAAAGTTTATAACCGAGAATTTTGTCGAACCTACACATACAGATATAATGCTTTTAAAGGTTTTCGTAAAGCTATCGTAGTTTTGCAAAAGACTTTGTTTCATTGTTGTTTACATTCATGTTTCCAACTGCTGGACTTGTTCAATAATCTCAAGTGACCACCGGACGCGTTCCCATTCGTGTTGTTTTCATTTCAACTAAGGTTAGGGCAACGAACACTTGCTCGTAAATCTTAAAACTAATGTTCGCACTGACATCTGCTTTGTTTTTGGCTTTGTGTTATGTGCCCATGGCTTTGATTCGTTGTGTGTGTCCTGAGAGTGCCAAAAAACAATTACCCAGCATGCCTTGGAAGTTGTAAACGCCTCAGTTTCTGTCAAAGGTCGCACACACAGAGGACAACACACGCTCGTTAGTGTGGCGCGGGAGAAATAATCTGGGCCGTATTTTCAGGGGCATTTAGTATAGGTTGTAAGAAGAATACAATTGTACCCCGATATCATTAAACCTAGATGACAGGAAATGGTAGAACGGCAAATGAACAAAAACACAGACCAATTTTTTGTAGTTTCACTCAAGCTTCAGTGCAAAATCCACTGTAAAAAAGCACTGTGAGTACGGACACATCCGGAACTAACTAGCTGTCAACGATTCGAGTTTTTCGCAGTATTTCCATCAATATTTGACAAATATTGTTATTTAGTAAACAACTTTGCAGTTCAGATAAAAAAGAAAGATAAATATTACGTATACGCAACCCCCTTCTATTTCTAAAAACTAGACTAGGAAAAAGTCTTCTTTTAAGGATAAAAAATACTAAATGTACAATGGAGCATACGTGATTCATGTTCTAAGGCACACTAAAGATCTATATAAATATATATATTTATACATAAAAGAAAAATTACTAGGGTAATATTTCGGCAAAAAAAGTTGCCAGTTCGATTAAAAAGTGTAGCATTAGCTGCACACTATGTCAATATCAGCCTGAATTTGGATTGTAAAGAACAAAAAAATTAACAAAAAGCGAAGTAGGTTAGTACTCACATTAACGGCGTATTCTGTTCATTTCCGTTGTTATTTTCCATTCAAGAAGCTGACGACATTTAGATTTTTAAATATTATTACTTCACTTTGCACATACTTCCAGATTCGACTTCACATTTCATTTGCATATGGCTTAAGGTGACTTTTATAAACGACATAAAGCTAAGCACGACATAGATATATGCATATAATTTATAGACACCGACGTAATTTGATAACTTTGAGTCGACTTGAACTAGGTAAATTATATTCCTCGGCAGCTGAAAGTAGAAATGGATATTACTATAGAATGTGTTAATCACGAACTCATTAGTATGTAACAGTAGCCTTATCTAATTCCCGCGTGTGGCACTAGCGAATGGAATACCCAATCTATATATTGTCCTTTCTCTGTCCTTGCCACAGCAGAATAGTCCTAGGTCCATGTAATTTACTGTAAATGCATGCATAAGCGGCGCTAGCCCAAAAACCAACAGCCAGCGATTTGTCAGACAGCAATAGCAACAACAATAATAACGTGCAATAACAATAGCAAATTCAACCACAACAACAACATCGAAAAGGTAATAAAGGGTTTAGCTGCGCACACAACTACGAAGTAATACCGAGATAAATGCTTTTCCTGCCTGTCACTCGCGTGCACAGTAGGTCAATGTTAGCACAACCAGCTGTGTGTAGTGTAGATTGAAAAAAGGCCTCGTACTCGACTCACTCCTGATTCGAGTAGAAGTTTAATGCTGTACGAGTGCATGTCAAGGGCAAGGTATCAACTTATCAAGTAAAACATATTGATATACAATATTTTCATACCACGTTCCTTCGTATGCTTTATAAATATAGTAACTAAAACCTTGTAGAACTTCAACCAATACAGTTTGACAATATTTGTATATGAAGTCCTTATTTTTCTGCAGAGGGCATATTAAATAAGCCGGATCTGTTCCATTTATCACTTAGATATTTTCTTGAATTTTATTTTCGCAGCTAGGATGCTATGTTTATTTATTTAATGTGTTAATGAAATTCTTTTAGTGTATAAAATGTTAGATCAATTTTTTTAATGTAAATTTGGAAAAATACAAAATTTTGCTAATTGGTTCTATGACAGCTATGCGATATATGGTTCCTATCTCGCAAAATATTTATTTACAATGTACATAAGTAAGATCTGTATTATATGTCTCAAGTGTAAGAAAGCTGCTAAGCTGATGGACATTTGCTTTGCAACAGACATCCGGGGTAGGGTTGCCAACCATACTATTAAAAACAGTATTATACTGTTTTCGACTGCATTATACTTTTTACTGTTGAACAAAAAAAATACTGCTTTCCGCGTAAGAATTCTTAACACTATAAGTAGGTATATATTTTTACTTTAGAAGGTTCATTAATGACAGTGTTGTAAGCAACTCACAAGAATTCATAAATATTACTAAAATTGTAGCTTAACTACTCCCTGTTTCCGCGATTTCTGCATTTATTGAATGAGTTTTTCAGTGCTAAATACAAATGATTTGAACCAGTGTGCGGAGTATCTTCTAGTTTTGGTTGTTGGGCTTTTGTGTTTTGTTTCGGCACTTATTGCACGTTTCTCACATATTTAATAAATTTATAGCGCGTCGCGTTGGCTCTTTGTCCGCGCATTGTGATAGATGTGGGACTGTGGGGCGGCGCATTCGATTTGCATAAGTATCTCCATCTGCACGTCATATAAATATTCATATAAATGTTTAATGCAGATTAGACATGTGCCACGGATTTAAAGACTTTGACTGACTCCGAGTTGCTCGAGAAGACCTTTGGAAAAGGGATATTTACTGCTGCCATAAAATGAGATAATGTAAAATAAATTCGCGTTGAAATCGATGGCGGAGGATACTGCATTTACGAGCCATATATTCCCACACACCGACTCTATGGACTATGTACACATTGCATTTATGGCCACATAAAAAGGAGCGCAAATATTCTCATTTGTTATCGAGTTCTCAAACCGAAATTCGCTTCGTCGCACGGCAAAACTTTGCGTAATTGAATTCACGAGAAAGAAAAACAGAGACTAACGGTATTTCTAGTAGGAAGTGCAAACTGAGGCCGAAAGTAGGCAAGTTAAATAACAAGAAATAAATTGAGTTAATATTGGAAACATTTTTTAACCACACCCAATTTACGAAAAATACTTATAATACACTATTAGAAACTGTAAGTGCGATATTAAATAATATTCATGTTCATAGTGAATGCATTCGTCGATACTCAAGCAACTACAGGGTATACAGCCGGTGGGCGCATGCAAATTGAATTGTAAGCTGAATCATTTAAGATTTGCCGCCTTTCGCATTAATTAATTCGCTGGCAAACATTTACGGTCAGGATGGTTTATGGCGAGTGTCATATGCATATTTCACAATCCGACAAAAAGAAACGAAAAGAAGGCAAGAACTGGACGAACGCCCTCGAAAAAAAAAACTGGAAATGTAGGTCAGCTATATGAATTGAAAACCGGCAACAACAACAACAACAACAACAACAACAGAGAATTAACACACATATGCATAGGTGTTGGGAATGTACTTATATGTGTGCGGGCGGATATGTGTGTGGGTATGCGAGGTGTGTGTGTTCATTTTGTGCTTTGTTTGTCACACTGTAAAATCAATTTACATTAAACTGTGCCACGCGGCGTATGAGTAATCGGCGGGCAAACAAACAAAGGACAAATCCCAGCGCTGCGTGTGTGCGTGTATGCGTATTTGTGTGCCTGTGTGTATGCAAGTGCGCGTGTGTGTAGGTCTTATTTTTCGTGCGGCGTTAACATATTGTGGCATAAATCAATTTAACGCTAACTTCAATGAAACTAAATGCCGCATTCAATAAAGACCGAGTTTAATTATGAGCTAATAAAAACAAGCGAAACGACAACTAGTGCTCTGCTGGCAAATACCCTGCAGGTTTCCATTCCGACAAGTCACCAACATATACAGGAAAATCAATCGATTTAGAACCTTGTTCCGACTGCGTTTTGAATATCCCTTAAATTTACCAGGTAGGCTCGCATTTGTAAAACAGACGACAATAAACTATGATTTAAATTTAATTACTTATACATAATAAATAAATTTCAATATTTTTTGGAATAATAAATTTCTAAAAAATGTTAAAACTTGTTCCAACTGCTCTTAAAATACCTTCAGCCACTGAAATACCTACTGGGGGTATAAGCTCAACTAACATATACCTAGTAGACTTTTTTTATGATACTTCAATCAGTAGCTATAGATAGACAATTCAATCGATTCCGAACTGTGTTCCAATAACATATGTACAGAGTATTCGCTGGACTAACTTATGTATAGTGCGTGGTTAAGAACTTAAAATTACAGTATTTAAATATAGAGCCGGTTGAGCTATGATTGCATTGATTGGCAAGTTTAACTGAAAACGCATTGCCATAGAGGCTCTTCGACCAGGGAACACGCCCCGAAAAGTAGGCAAGAATAATTTACCTGCAAATGCGATTTGGTGTGGCCTAGGATTAATTGCGCCTAATCGCACGTTGTCAGCTAGACTATTATTACGCGTGTATATCTCTCTTTTCAGATCAACATGAGTATGATGATGAAATAGCAACAACACATGAGAATTTTAAAGCTCGATAACTTGGCGCCTCTGGCTGATTTCCGTGGCAAGTGCAGCTGCAATTCGAACGCGGTGACGTTCTCTTTTTCTGTCGCGTTGTTGTTGTTATTGTTGTTATTCTCGTTGTCTTCGTCGTTGCTGTTGCTGTTGTTGTTTTGGTTGTTGCTGCCCCCGAACTGAATGTTGGCAAATTTTGTAATGCACATTTTCCCTGCCTGACCTTGTGCGTTCGCCGCGTTTATGGTGTGTCAGCCGAAAATTTATTTGATTACACTTTCCACAGTTTTCGAATTGCCGTTATTTTGGTTTTGTTATCAAAGTCGTTGGTTTGATGGCAGCTAAAGTTTCCTCGTGTCTTTCTTTTGCGTATTACTCACAGCTCAGCACTGCACTGCGCTGTATTTGCATAATATGCACGTAAAAGCTGCCCTGGAACATGAGAAACCCCATGAAAGTTAAACTTCCTTACGCTCGCGAGATATGCCAAGAAAAAGTAATAAAAGCAACCTTTAATCCAGAAAATAAATCCAATATAAAGTAGGCGAACTTACAATAGAGGAATGGTTGTTTCACGACTAGAAAATGCTTCATTTGAAGCTGAAATACCCTTCACTCCGAATTACTTGGACTATTTTCACTTGATTATAATTCGACTGCAAAACTAAGCCAAACGATATTGTTTTTATTTTTTCACAAAACAGACAATCTAATTCTCTATTCAGGCCATTGAAAACAAGCGACAACAATAGAAAACTGATTGAATTTACACAATGGGAAAGTTGAACCATCGTCACAGATACATCAACGAAGAAATTCGTTTATTTGACTGTTAAATACCCTGCACTCAATTTTTTTAAAAGGTTACCATAAGTTAACGTTTTAAAATAAGTGAAATTATTTTAATAAGCTAAAGTAATGTTCTCAGCGTTGTCGAGAAATTCACAAATGTAAAACGTAAAATATTCTTACATTTTTATGCGGAAATCTACTGGTCAAATAAAGTGTCTCTAGCACTTATGCTACAGAAAAATGGATGATATGGGCAGGCTATTGATTTGATAATGATTTAATGTAAATTTATAAAATTGTACACAAAACAACAAAACTAATGTTTTCACAACAATTAGCTATTTTCGTACTACTTTTCGGAAGCTTTCTCCCCTATCCTGAAAATACCTAGTATTCTCAATCGTCAAGAGTATTGATCACGTCTAAGTATCTCCATAATATTGTTCTTCCTTTTTTGTTTATGTGCACATCTTCACAAACTTAGTAGATCCGTTCTCACCCTTTCTATATGAATTTCATTATCAGTATTAGGGAAAATATACTGAAATCGTATTCATTGTCGACTTCGGCTAGCGTAACAGGTATTTTAGAGAATGTATGACTAAAAGTTACACAGTACAATTCAGTTCTGAGCAGTTTTAATAGCAAAAATACCTCAACAACGAAAAAGAGTGATGAAATTGAATGAAATTTTAAATTGCAAATCGAGCACTTTTAAAATGGCGTAGGCCCATTCCCACCTTGAGGAAAACTCGCTAAAACTTTCACTTTTCACACTGACTTGACGCACACTCTAGGTGTTATTGTTGTTTTCATCGTTATTGTTGTTGTTGTTGTTGTTGCTGCATTTGTTGCTGCCCGCTCAGCTGGTGCTGCCTGAGGCACGCGACGCGCTCGCTGCCGTTTGGAGTACTAAGCAGGAGCATGCGAAGCAGCTGCGACGCAGGCTCCTGTGGGAAGAGTTTCCCGCATGCATGTGTGATTGTCTCTCTGTGTGTGTGCGTGCGTGCTCTCTGTGCGCGCGCAACACGGCGCCCGAAGGAGGGAGAGCCAGCACTCGGCTCCCGACAACAGGACTCTCTGCAGCAGCAGAGTCTATGCAGGCAGTTGTTGTTAGTTGTTGTTAGTTGCGCTGCTGCTGCTGCTGCTGCTGCTGCACTTGACTTGAACTTTGCGAAAGTTGGCAAGACGCACTCGGCGCCTTTTCCTAACTGATTTCAAGGAATTTACTTAGCATTTTCTCTTGCATTTCCCTCTATTTTGTTATGCTTATTTCAGACATTCTGGCGTTGGCCTAGGCCAGGCCTTGCCAATGCTTTCCAAGCGGTTCGTGGAGCTCCTATTGAATGGGCGCAGAAGGTGGCAGGGAGTAGGGAGTGGGACCGACACCCACGCGTTGACGACTTTGAAACAAAAACACGCATTTGGCCTTTCACTCTGGCTTCGACTTCGCCTTAGGCTATGGCTGTGGCTGTGGCATTGAGCAGGCATATTAGAGCCTCAATTTATTACCATGATTTGGGCATTTGCTTTGGCCATAATCGACTCAATCAGTGTATGAACCCAACCATGAGGTCTGCGATCCATCAGTTTATGAATCTGACAAATCGAGGGTTAATTGCCGAAAAGAGACTACCAAACTCTAGAGAGTTGTAATACTTCAACTCTTATGCAGTAGTACAGCAAAAATTAACCGTTTCTGCTTTCTACTCTACTGCATCAAAATGCTGGGAAGAACTCTCTGGCTCATAAGCCGAAATGCAATCCAGTTTGTCTTGCAAAGTCGAAGCTCTAATCTGTTTTGCATAGCAGCTCGACACTTAACACTCGCCAGCTGTCATCTCAGTCGACCACGTTGCACCCCCTCTGCACCAGCCCCTGCCGCTGCCCCTGCCCTCGCCTGCACATCGTCGGGGCCAACTACGTTATATATTCGAGTCTGCTTTGTATATATTCAACGAAATTATCATCTAGCCTCGTACGTGCCGCCTGGCCGGGCCTGGCCTTGCCTTGGTATTGCCACAAGCTTCTCTTCCCCCGAAGCCTTCATCCCCCGCTGGACTCGACAAGCTGCTTATCTCGCAGGAAACACTGGTTGCTTTGCGAGAACGTAATTCGCAGTTGGTTGCAGGAAAAAATAAAAAATAAAAATGAAAAAGGGAAAAAGCGAAAAACGAAAGTTGCCAACTGGAATTGGAGCAAGAAATTGTAAGTGAAATGTCGAAATGTTTTTTTTAATCTTTATGGGTTTTTTTTTGCCCGCATCCTGCAGGGCTCAGAGAAAGTGCTTAAGAATCGCTGGAACACTTGTTTGTGGCATGCCAAAAAACTCGAATAATTCTCGATTTCTTTCGTGATTTCTCTGTGTGCTTGTTTCTTTTCTTTTTTGTTTGCAGTTCCCTTTTGTTTGCTTGTTGCCTAAATTTGGCGAATGCCTCAACAAGTTTCTTCTTGTGTGAAAAGCTTGGTCAGCCTTTAAAGCTTCAATTGAATAGGGGGAAATACACATTGTGTGTGTGTGTGGGTGTGTTGAGTGTGTGCTATCCCACACAAAATGCACCCAAGAACACAAGTAAAGAAGGCTACAGTCGAGCGCAGGCGACTGTTAGATACCATTCACCCTGTTTGCCAGATAGAGACTTGAGCTGAATGGTTTTTGAGGGCGGTGAGCGCAACACTTTTTGAATTCAATTTTGTCCTTCTTGACAATTGTGGTGTAAATACCTTCTAAAATAACTGAGATTTGAATGCAGACGTATAATAATAAAATCTACTCCATTATTAACGCTGATTTCAAAACTGTATACTTTTTAAAGCATAGTGTACATTTGCACAAACCTAATACACCATTTTAACCACTTTCAATGGGTGAATGGTATAAACACAGGCAGTTAAAAGCCAGTTTTATATTCATTACAACGAGTCAAGCTCCACGATAACAACAACCACAACAACAACAGCAACAATTTACGACTCCAAGCGAGTAGGTCCAGTTTTTTTATGGCTCAGACAGGCTCACCTTATAGAAAACGAGCTCCCACCAATACACCAATACCAGCTCGCACACATAGCCCAGGACACCCACGCAAACTCACTTTCGCCAGTAAGACAAACGTTATTGGGGGTGGTAAATACGAGTAAATAATAAAAGGAATTAAAATAGCAGCTAGACCCGAAAAATAGAAAGGGAAATATATTGGAAAAATCAAGACGTATCATTGAAGCCACATAGAAGACAGATATACCCTTCCTGCACGATGCAATGGGAATCGTGCAAAGTTCTGTTCAATTTCCCAAGTAAAACTACATAACTGTCACTGAATATATAATGAAATAATAGAGTTACTTTTATTTATGGAACTATAAAGTCTGTTTTAAAAAGAGATTCGTTTAGAAGGAATATTTAAACAAAATTATGCTTTACAGATTTAAAAACTATTGTGTACGTATTGTCTAGGAGATAAGACTACTCCACACCCACTGGATTAGAGCTAGAAGGAAATACTTTAAGAATTTACTTGAGTTATGGCTCTCACGTTAGATCTACACTCGGCCAAGGGACACAGATGGGACTCGTCCGTGTGGTTGCTTCTTTAGCAAATTCATGCATGTATGATAAATGAGCACAGCGGGGGTGCAATAAATCTTACAGGTCACAGTACACTTTTTGCACAATAATAACAATGACCTTTTCAAAATTCCGCCAATTATTTAGCCACATTTTCATGAATAATTTATAGGCAATTTATAGCAAAGACCATACATAAAAATCTGAGCGTGAATAGTTGTTCACTTCCCCTTCCCCCTATATATATATATAATATATAAATCGCAGCTCTGTGAGCGGAATACGAAGGCGGACGCACACACACTTTTAAACAATAGACACACCTGGGGGTGCCATATGTACATATGTAAATGCTTTGGTATGGCAAAAAGCGAAGGCAAGGCCTCGATTTCCCATTTTCTGTGTATTTTTCTTACTTAAGTAACTCGAGCGAAACTGAGCTCAACTCGACTCGAACTCAACTCAACTTGGCCCATTTCGAAGGACTTTTCGGCATTTGTTCTCCCCCCTGTGCGATTGTTTATTTACTTTGCGCTAAAAATTAAACGCCCAGCGAAACTTCTGCCTCTGGTTCTGCTACTGCTACTGCTTCTTCTTGTTCTTCTAGCTGGACTGCTAAATTACTTTACACGCTACTTGAACACGCAGGCAACGTAAATTTTCCGACTCGACACGAACTGAGCACATTTCATTTAATTTAATTAAAAATAACATGTGAGCAGCAAAACCGAGGAAAAGAACGCCATGCCAAAAGCCAAAAACCAAATGCCAAAACCACAAAAATTCCCAAGGCAAGCGATTGAAGCGAAATCTAGTCTCGCCTTCAATAAAGTTAAGCGAAGCATTCTACTGGGAGTCCAGCGAGCAGTTTGGTATCGAAATTCTTAGCACACTTAGTTGATTCCAAATATGCACAGATCTAGACTTAAGGCTTTTTTGGTGCATCTAGTATTCCATATTATTCTCTAGGTCAAAACACTCGAAATGTCAGCAATTTTTTTGTGAACTTGACTCAAAAAGAGCAGAAATTTAAGCTTAAAGCTTAGTAGAATACATCCAGTAGAGTCAGACGTTCAATTCAATATAGTCTCAGTGTTTTCTGTGCTTAAATACCAACTGTACTTGGGAATATTCAAGACCTTAAGCTCAGTCAAATTGAAATAATAAAGCTCATGCTATGCGGTCTCAGTATGTGGCGTACTTTAATATCTTCCACTTAGTTTCCAAAGAATTGCTACGAAAAATCCTTGAACTCAATTTCCATTTTCCACTCAGTTTCAAATTCAGCTCCAACGCGGTGAAAGTTTTAATAGTGCAATAAAAATGTTACTCCTTAGTTTTCTTATGATTTCCTTGGATTTAAAGCTAGTTCGGAAAATAGAAATAAATCAGATATAAAAACAAAATTCAATACGATTTTACGACGCACGAGATATAAATTGAAGCGCGTACTGTAAATAATCCACGTAGTGCTTATAAAAATTCGGGGTGCCTTTTTTTCTTGTATCTTCATTGTTCTATTTCGAATCGACATAGTAGTGTTTGGGGGCTAGGCTGACGACCCTTGTCAATTATAATATCATTATTAGCTAAGCGGGAGACTAAGAAACGAGCAGACTAATACTCGGCTAATCGCTACGATAACTAAATAAACAGGCACAAGCAAATAGAGAATGGAGTCGAGTACGCAGTATGTGCACACATATACACATGTACATATGTGCGTATGTATGTACTCGATCCTTATCCGCATTGGAATAACGCAGCCCAAGATGCAAAGTGAAACTGGTTTACAGCATGCAACTGGAGGCGCCTTCAATTGAATCCAGAGAGCCAGAGGCAAAAGCCTTTTATCAGCCGACCAGGCCGCCGAGCAGTCGAGCAGTCGAGGCTGTTTAGGCCATTACGGCGCTACGCCTAACTGGCCTGATAAGAGATACATTTTTTCTACTTTTTACGTACTTTTCGGGGTTTCGGGCTACAACACGAATTCAACGCACTCGACGCGCACCAGCAGGGAGCCTTTGGCAAGGGCGACGCGAACAGATTCAGGGCGATTCAGTTTTTGCGCTTTCAATAGTTAAGCTATTTAATTGGATATCTGCGGATTTGCGATAGATTGTGTTTACTTGCAATACACGCACACACGTACACACACACACACACGACCGCGGGACAGATGCGCAGTAAGCTCTTGAAGCAGAAGTTGAAGTTAATGCGGAGTATTTGCGAGAATCGCGCGATTAATCAGATCCGGTTGGGGGTTTATTTGCTGCCAACTGCATGGCGTTATTCCTATTATTATTGTTTTTATCAGTATAGTGTACTGTTGCTCGAGGTTGGAGCCAGCTCGGAGCGGTGCTGCGTGTCTGTGTGTGTTAACGAAATGAGGAAAGATTGTCTACTGAGTGTTTGCAAAAGCCCCTCGCAGCGAGGCGACTCGAATCGAGGCAGAGGCAGAGCCCGAGCCAAAGCTTCTGCTTCGCTACTGCTGCTGCTGCTGCGGCGTTGCTGCTCTGCCAGCACCTCATGCGTGTGGGCCTCTGTATGGCTGTGTGTGTGTGTGTCTGTATGCGTGTGTCCGTCTCGAGCAGTGTTGGGCAATGCGCGCGCAAATCGCCTTCACTTGCACACAACAGGCAAATGGCAATGTCTTCCACAACAGCTGAGCCACAGCGACGGCCACAGCTGCGGGAGCGAGAGCGACAGCGAGCGCCACAGAGAGCCAGAGCGAGAGTGAGAGCAGCGCGAGAGCGAGCGTGCGTGAGAGAGCACGCGCACCACGGACCTGGCAGTTAAAGTGAAAGTATTCCGTGTTGATTAACAGCCCATTGCGACCCACCCCACCGCCCACAACCGTCAGAAAGGTCGCCAATTTCACTGATAATAGTTTATCTTCTATGTTGGCAATGCCAGCGCGGGCAGTTCGAGACGTGTGTGCGAGTGAGACAGCAACAATCGGTCCGTATTTCCCCTTTGTATCTGTAGCACAGTCTTCCTGCTTCCCTCTGCACACTGCACACTGCCCGCTGCGCGCTTTGGAATCGAACGCCGACCGGAAGTGGCCTTTGGTAAGTGGCATTTCCTCGAGCAAACAATTGCCAGCGGGTTTCCCCCGAAAATGCAATGAAGAGAGACGTAAAAATTCAACAGCCGAGAGTTTGCTACAAATAAATTTGATTTTATTGGGGCCTACAGCATCTGAAGATTTTCAAATATTTCCAGTAATATAAATTTGCAATATATTGTAACATATAATACTCTTGCAGCGGATACACTGCTTTTGGTCAGTCTTTTGAAACACACAGAGGGAGGCATCTCCGACCACTGTGAACAGGCGAATTCATATAGCCATGCATGCCGGTCTTACCAATAGAACCTATCGGCTGCATTTTATAAATTTTAATATATTGCAAACAACTCATCAAGTCTTAATTTTACTTTTACTGGTTAATAAATTCTAACTACTAACACATACAGTTGCAATCATAAATTCGAATAATATTTGAAATAAAATCATAGAAATTTTATGTCATAAAAATGTTTATACCATGTTTCAGTTTCAATGACGCGAAAACATTTTTTCTTTGAAAGTTTCTTACATTAAGTTTTTAGTATTTAAAATATAAGTTTCAGCACATTCTTTACGAGGAGATATGTTTTTTGAGACATAAGAAAATTTTATAATAAGGGAGTTTTATAACGAGGTCAAAGCTGCACATAGTTATGAAGCTATGAATTCGACGAATATGTAAAAGTGGAGTTACGAATTTAAAAATTATGATCGGAGGAACTTAAATTGTACTTAAATAAATTGTGCTGCGTACTTTATGAACGATTTATAGTCAAATTTTAAGAGCTCTTGTACACAAAAAATTTACAGAGACCCTCGAATACAGGAAACTGTCCGCGATATGAGTCCTAAGACAACTGAAAGACGAAGACAAATTGAAACCTGTGGAAACCCCTTCTTTAAATAGGATGTCCTTAACCAATTCGTTAATTTCCCTGATCCTTAGCTTACTTCTTTATTCTTTCCTTGTTAATTAATTACTACGTAGTTATTTTGTAATATTTGTAATATTTTATTTGGAATGCAAAACCATAAATAATGTACACTTTCTGGATATACTTTGTATATTGTAAATCTTGGTATACCAAATCTACAGTTTGGGAAATTTTAAGACTAACGCTGGCGCCGAAAAATAATTGCAGGTCGGATACTTCTATAAATATATCTTATATAATCAACGGTGAGAGTATGCAACGTTCTTTGCACTTATATTTAGTTATTGCAGAGAATATATTAATTTCTGAGCTTTACAAAATTTCGATGAAGCTTTCTAAAGACAGACGAGCAAATTCTTCAAGCCGATGAACAATTATAGTGAAAACGTGACCGCCATTCAGTCTATCGCTTAGGAAGCCCACAGCGGGCAATCTGAGAAGTTCCGCTGTGGAATCAAAGTTTCGCTGTAGTCGAAGCTTCATTTACATGGTGATTTGCACGCCGAACTCGAGGCCAAGCGATGCAATTCGATATCGAAGCCAACGACAACTGCTGGGCGTGTGGCGTCTGCTTCGGACGACTTTAAAACCAAAGTCAAAGTCACAAATGGCCCACAGTCAGCGCAGTTTGCAAATATGTCGAAGCAGCAGTTTCTCGGCGTCAGCATCTTCTTATTGATGACCATCATCGTCTGGGGCCTGCCCATTGATGTACCACGCTATAACCAATTGGGGTAAGTGGAAAGAGACGCTAGAAGCTTTGCATCCGCTCAAGCATTACTCCCGCTTCCAGTCACAACCTGCCCCAAAATGGCAACTACAGCGGTCAACGGCGCAATAACAGCTACATTCAGACCACAGATCGCTTGGGCGGACAGCCGACGACCACGCCCACACCGGCGCCCCAGTTCGAGTACGCACTGCTGGGCCAAGACCCCGAGGATCAGCACTGGTATCGCGTCAGCTTGACGCCAACGGGCGGCAAGGCCGGCTACCGCGCACAGTTTGCCACGCGCAAGTCTCCGCCCTTCGACGCGCAGTTGGCCCACAAGCACGACAAGACCATCAAGGAGCTGCTCGACTTCCTCGAGCGATCCGAGGAGCACAATCTGCTCAAGGTCTACGGCCAGCTGCTGGGCAGCGAAGATGAGGACTCAAAGATCAAACGCGCTGTGGACAACGAACTTGAAAGGCAGCCCGAGGTACAAGCCAAGGATCTGCTCCGCACCGATGGCGGGCGGCCACTGCTGCTGGTGGGCGAACTGTCTCCAACTGCCAACTCAGATTCCCCCCAGAATGGCACTACTACCTCAATGGTAAAGAATTTCGTTTACTTTCTAAAGGGCTTGAAGTGAGCGCCTTATTTGACTACGAAAGGTGCATATTTTTCTATCTCAATTTTTTTCTGCGTTTTGATAACTTTTCTACCGAAACTAGAGAATAAAAACTCTTATTGTTTTATAACTAAAAAGAAAACAAATATATCTCGTGTGACTAAAGAAACGAGCTATAGTAAGACTAAGACAGGGAAGAGCAGCAGTTCATAGTAAGCGAAGAGAGCGGGAGAGTGAAGGTGAAGGGTATGCCATAAGCTCAGTCCAAGCTGTAGTGAAAAGAGTAGTAAAATGGGAACAAAAACAAAGCTGTGACTCCCAATACAAAAGTATCTATATATCAACAAGCTTCTTAGGAAAACGAAAGTATCTAATAGATACAAAACTTTCTTGTAGATACAAAACTATCTTGTAGATACAAAATCGGATAAAGAGCACCTTGTAGATATCAATAGATTTTGAGCATACATAAACTATCTTGCAAATACTAAAGAGTCTTGTCGCTTCAAATAGTTCTTCCATAAAAAGTATCTTGTAGGTACAAAAAACTATATGATTGGCTATCTCCCACGCATAGTATGCGAAATGAGTAACACACAAGGTTAAAAAAAATTTTACGTATGATTTGCAGGGCTCTTCTTGCCAAGTTTCGTGCCTCTAGCTGCTGTAAAAACCAAAATCCATCTGTTTACGCAGAAAAGCAACAGTTTATTGAACGCTAATATAAAAATTCGTTTCTATTTAAATGGCGAATCGTTATTTACTGAATAAATTTGTAGACTTTTTGTATAAAAGCAAAATTATAATGCAATTGTAATTCGATTTCTTTTAACATGAAGAGTTTTCAATGAAATTACTAGAAAGGGAACTACTCAAAATAAGTAAATTTAACACAGCTATTTTTATCAAAGCTATAAAAAAGTTCAATATTATTCGTAATTTTTCAACATGCACATTAAAACATTTTAGACCAAATATTTTACCAAATTTAACATTTTGCACCAAATACACTTTACTCTAGAAAACTCCGCCTTTAGCCTCGCCACGAATGCACTTAGGACTCTTATACTAGTAGTTCTCTCCGAAAAAGTGTAGGTCTTATATTTTGATGGCCAATTTAGCTCTGTGTGTATATTTGTGTGTGACATACTTACTCTGACACTTGCTGCTCCAATTGCAAAACGAAAGTCAAACTTTGAATGCCAACAAAATAAGAGACGAAGGCAAAGGCGTATCTGCACTTGACGGACTTTTATTATAGACGAAGCTCTGTGCTCTAGGAACTCTGGCGCGGATAGGGCAGCCTCCTGCAGACAGGGGCATCCTCGCGGTTGGCGCGCTCCAGCTTGACGTTCTGCAGGTCGTAGGCCGGCCGATAGACCAGCTTGTCCAGCTGCTCGTCGTGTACGAGAAGACTGGGGTTGGCCGTTGTGCTACTGCGGTCGCCCAGCGAGGTGTAGCCTTGGTCGTAGAGACAGCAGTAGGGCAAGCAGCGGCTGCGCAAATAGTTCCAGATGTCGTGGTAGCTCCAGTCAATCAGCGGAAAGATTCGCATCACCGGCGGCCAACCCTTATCGCAGGGCTCCATCTCGGAGAGGGTTCTGCAGCCGGGATCTGTGCGCCGACAGCCCAGGAACATGGCTCTCACCTGGGGATTCTCCATCAGCGCTTGTTCGATGGCGAACTTGAGAGCGCCACTGTAACGCTGCACCACCAGCGGATAGCGCTCCATGCTTCTGTTGATGAACTGTTCCACCTCCTCGAAGGGATCGTGCGACCGGACACACATGGCACGCAACGGAGTCGACGCAGTCTGTTCCTTGATCAGCACATCCAGCAGCACGGTGCAGTCCTTGCCCCCATTGAAGCACAGCATCAGCTCCTCCGGCTTGTACAGCTTGCCCGCATGCCGAATCACCTTTATTGTGGCCATCAGCTTTGCATTCATCTCCGCCTCGCTGCTTTGCCCTAAGATCTCAGGGGCTGGCGAATGCGAATGACAATCGCGCTGCAATCTCAACAAATTCAGACAAATTCGAGAGCAGCTCCTCACTAGGAACACCATTGTACCTATGATTTCATGCGATTTGAATTGTTGTATTGTAGTTTTCTAAGACTTCAACTAGAAACTGAAGGGGAAGTATGCTACAATGTTGTGATTAGTTAGAAGAGTTTTCCGGGCCTTACATTTGAAAACAAATGAGAAATTAAGGAATAAAGATTAAAGCTCAAGTTTGAGTGAAAAATACTTTCCTGATTTCATTTCTGGAATTGTAAAACAAATTTAATTTCTTGATTATTTGCACTATATTAAGGCCCATTATGTCTTCTTCTATTCATCTATTTCGTAGCTGTATTATAATTATATGGGACATTTTAAGTTAACTAGAAAAGGTCCAGTAAATTAAATTTTAAAACATTGGACAAGCTAGGAGAGTTTTCTGGGCATTAAATTTTGAAAGAATTGAGAAATAAAAAAAAAATGATTAAAATTTGAAGTGAGTGTTAAAAATATATATATCTTTATTAATATCACTTTTTAGATATTTATTCATATAGATTTTTATAGATATTTATAATAATATCATATTATTATCATTATAATATCATATTATACCAGTTATATGATAACTTCGTTGTGCTAAAAGTTGTATAAGACTTTTTGGAGGTAACTAGTACTAGTTTGGTTGCTCTAAATGAGTGAAAGTTACATTTCGAAACAATACAAACGAATTGCACAAGTAAAGATAAAATATAGAAACAAACACAAAAGTTCTTTCTCGAATAAATTTTTAACTCGTAAAAAAACAGTTTTATTGATTAGTTTCACTTTTGAGAACTTTTTTGTATTGTTAAACACATCTCACATTACTTGGTTATCAATTTACACGCCGGAAAGAAATTGAAATGAATATAGGTTCAGTACGAGTGTGAGAATTGGATTGGCGACACTGCAGAAAGCCAAGCTGGCCGAGAATTGCGGCCAGAAACTCGGTCAATGCTTGGCACAGCAGTTTCCATCAGTCCACGTTAATCGCTGGCGCTATATAAAGACCCCCGTTGGTGTGACTCAATATCGCAGTTCGCTCCAAGTTGTGTTCAGCTTCAATCACCAATTCCCAACCAGACATGAAGTTCTTTGCAATTTTCGTCGCTTGCCTGTTGGCCACAGCCTCCGCCGCAGAAAAGGAGGACAAGATTGTGGGTTCATCCTATGGAGGCGGCTACGCCCAGCCCGCTGCTCCTGCACCGGTTGCTCCCGTCTATGCCGCACCAGCTCCAGCTCCCGCTGCTCCCGTTTATGCCGCACCGGCTGCGGCTGCTCCTGCCTATGCTGCACCAGCACCAATCTCCATTCCGGCCCCGCCGTGCCCCAAGAACTACCTCTTCAGCTGCCAGCCTAACTTGGCTCCGGTGCCCTGCAGCGCTCCAGCCGCCAACTATGGATCCTCGGGCGCCTACTCCCAGTACGCTCCCGTCTACGCTCAGCGCCCGCTGCAATGGTAAAGCTCGCACTGACTGGAAAATGAACTATTTGAAAAATAAAGCAAAAAGATTTGATTCAAATTGATTAACTGCGAGATTTTGTATCATTGGGTGCACTACGACTGTACGAGCCGAAAGTACATATGAGATAGGGATGCAGTGCATCTGCAAGCCAACTCAATTTGCAAACTACATAGACATACCAAATTTCTAAGTTGATTCGCCTTAAGATATAGTCCGGCTTTAAAAATAAGTATTATATTAAGCTTCTAGCAACTATTTACAAATACTATGCTGACTTTGTAAGATCAACTCATGATAGATAATGCTTCAAAAATCATATGATATAAAGCAAGCTGCAGGGGAGTGTATTCAACTTTCAATACTATTTTAATTTGGAAGAAGTTTTCCAAAACATTCTCTTTGTTTTTTTTGAAATAGAGTATTCTCTGTTGACTGCGATAGATTACGTTTTCATACGGAAAGTCACACTGATAAATGTACCCATCTATAAACTAAAATTGTATAATATAACTACATACAAATATAAAACACATAGTATCTTACTATAAATCATTCAACTTAACATTCAACATTTTTTATAAAAGTCAAATAAACCAGTCTACAAAAACTTAGTTTAACTTTCTGCCTCATGCTTTCTGGTTAAACATTATTATTATTAGGTGGCACTACAACCCATTTCGGGTTTTGGCCGCCCTCAGCGTCTCCCTCCAGGCGCCTCTGCTCTTCGCGCGTCTCCTCCAATTGGAAATACCCAGTAGAGTAAGGTCCTTCTCTACTTGGTCCTTCCATCGAAGATTTGGTCGTCCCCTTCGTCGTCGCCCATAGTCGACCCTCGCTTCGAATACCTTCTGAGCTGGAGCTTCTTCTTCTTCCGTTTAAACATACCTATAAATTATATACTTTTCCACAAAGTTTCTATGCAAAGACTCGCAAAATAATTCACTCCAACATTAGTTAATATTTCATTATTTATTGTCATGCCTATACCAATTTAAACTCTTCAATTAAGACGGATTATTTTCCCCTTGCACGTGGAGCTAACATGTTCATGTTTATAGTATCAATATATGCACTTCCGTAAAAACATTAACAAACTTTTTGACTTAGGTGTAAAATTTGATGCTGCGCGAGACAGCAGAAGCACTTGGTAATGTGTAAATATTTTGATGAATCTATGATAAATATCTCAGGGGTTAGAGTTTTCGAGGGGTCTAATGTGCAGGAGCAATGGAAACCGAGAAACTAAACTCAAGAATCTGTTTCAAGCGATGAAAGAGACTGTTAGCTTTCGGTCAGTAGTCGGCGTCAGCGTCAGCGTCGTCAGGCCTGTCTGGGGCATCGTCGAAGAAGCGCGCAGCCTGCAGTTGCTTGCGTATGGCGCCCACCTGCGTGAGTATTTTGGGCGACGAAGTGGACACTCTGAACTTCTGCACGGCAGGAACCTAACGCAGAATTAATGGTTAATGATTAATTAATGTCTGAACGATCTGAAATGTCTTACGGCTTATACCATACCTCCCAGCGCTTTTTAAGGTTATCAATTTTCCGCTGTCCAGTTTCTGTAGTCTCCTTGCGCGTCATTTTCGGCATTTCACGAAGTAGAGGCATCGAGAGATTCTGCGCAGGTGCCTCGTGCAGCACCACGTCCCGTCGCCGTAAAGATAACGGGGTCGTTTGTGTGCCGCGATGACGCGATTCACTTTTACTGCGCGCCAGCTGCTGCTGCTCCTGCTGTTGGTGCTTCGCGGCCAAATCTCCGTAGTTCTTGAGATAACGCGAGAGCCGCTTGTCCGTCTGCCGACGCACGCGCTCCATAGCTTGTTCATCGGCGCTGTCCAGCTCAAAACTATTGTTGGCACTGGATGAGGCGATGGGCATTTGATCCACCTGCAATGGCTTCACCGGCGTGGGCTTGTAGTCCCCATGGAACACAGAGTTGGGCGATATATTGAAGGAGTAGGGCGGTGAGCCAGCTGCATCAGTCGTTTCCGGTGCAGGCGATGGCACAGCAAAGTTCAGTTCCAGCACACGGAAAGCGTCTTCAGTGCGATCCGTCTGCTGGGGATCCTGACGCTCTTCCTCCCGTTCATTGACGTGCGTGCGCTCGGTATCCCGTCCGCAGGCGATCTCCTCCAAGCAGAACGAGCACAGATTCCTCCGGCAATTCATGCAAACATTCCGCTCACGCTGACAGGCGCGACAAATGTCGCTCTTGGCCAGACACTGCCTGCACATGGCATAGAGACGCTCACACTTCAGGCAGACGAGCGCATAGCTACTCTGGCACTCATGATCCGCTCCATCAGCGTCGGTAGCATCACTCGGCCGATCCACTCCGCCCGCTTGGCCTTCTTCGGAACTGTTTGATTGGGGCTTCTTCATTTTGAGCGCCAGCTTGCGCTGGCAGCGCAGGCAGCAGCTTTCGTAGCTCTTCAACGGCTCGTCGCACAGCGGGCAGATCTTCTCGCTGAGATGGAAGCACTCGCGCTCGATTTTTGCCAGCTCCGGTAGCTCAAAGTCGAGCTCCACTCCCTCTGGCAGCGGCTCTCCACGTCGGTATTCGTGTCGCGCCGAGTTACTGAAGTATTTGTACACCTTGTTCGAGTTAGACTTGCTGCTGCTGAAATTGTTGTGGTTGCTGGCGTTGCCATTGATGTCCTTGCGACTCGAAGCGGCTAGGTTGTTGTGCTCATTGGCGTGCAGCAGCTGCGCATCCTGCTCCAGCTTGGCCAGCAACTGCTCGCGCATCAGACGATTGTGCTCCGAGTCCATGCGAGCCTGTGAAATCGGCATAATTACTGAACAGCCAAAGAAACTCCAAGGGGGGTGCACCTACCTTCTCGGCACGTTGCCGCTGCTTCTCCAGCTGCTCCTCCAGCTGTATGGTCTTGAGCTGTGCCTCTAGGCGTCTGCAAAGGAATTGAGAGTTGAGCAACAATTCGAAATTGGCAGCAGCTCGCGCGCACCTGGTCAGCGCCTCCTCCTGTCGGCGTTCCTTTTCGCGCAACACTTCGATGGAGCGACGCTTCTCCTCAATCTGCAGCATTAAATCCCGCTGATAGTCCTTCTTGCGTGCCGTCTCCAGTTCGGAGCTGCGCAAATTACGCTCCATAATGCCATCGCCGGTGACAATGTTGGCGAGCTCCACATGGCCCAGATCCTGCAGCAGCTGATGCCGCGTGGTGCCCGGGCGCGTCTTGGGCGCAATGTAATTCGGATTGCTATTTACAATTAATTCTATGTCAGTCTTATCCGTTCGGCTGTTCGACGTGCTCGTGCTGGATTGGTTCGAGCGCGCCGTCTGCAACTCCTCCTGCGATGGCTTCGACGTCGTTGGCGTCGTCGCTGGTTGCGACACTTTCAGCTGGCGACGGTGCTTCGCTGCCGGCGGATGTAGCATCTGTTGGAACAAAAGCCAGAAAAAAGTAATTATGATTTCGGTAGCAGGTCATAAATCTCACACGAATTGCCATAACAAATGTTGACGCCTGGGTTATGGCTCTGGTGTGCTTACCTGGTGCTTGAGAAAGTTCTGCTGATTCTCGCGCTGTCGCTCACGCAAATAATTTTGGCGTTTCTGATTCTCATTGTTAAAGCCGGGAAAGTACGAGTAAAATGTGTCCGTAACCCATTGCTCCATATCATCCTGCGAGTGAAAGAGAGAAGCAGAACGTAGGCACTTATTGCGCTCTATATCGCCTTATATAGTATATAGCTATAGCTCGCAGTTTGGCGACACTAACCACCAGCAGGTAGCTCGTGTACATTCTGGAGGGGGCTGCAAATTACGACTCTAATGGCGTTTTCTTCCTCCGCCGTTTTGGGGTCAGTCGCGGCTCCAGGCCTTACACTCGCAACGCTAGCACCAGGAGAGCTGCTCCATCTAGAGCTCCACACTGCCTACTGCCATTTTCGCCACATAATTTTTATGCCGGCGCAGCGCTGACGCCGACGTCGCAAATCGCGTGCGACGTCGGCATCAGAATTGTTATATAGAAGCAGCACAGCCAAGCAATGTAACATTAAGCTGGGTGAACTCTCAAAATATCCTAGAACCATTTTACATATGCAATCAATGGAAAATAAATATCAAGAGCAAAATTTGAAAAAAAAAAATTATTCTATATACCATTTTCAAAAAAGAGTGAATCGATTAGAAAAGATGGAAGAAATGCGATCAGTTATTATCCTTGCAAGATCTTTCTTTTTGTTAATGAGCGGAGTCATTTTAAAAATGTTTTTTAAATCAAATCAAATTCAAATTTATTAGAAGAGAAAGTAGTTGGAGCATTTTACTATTTAGATGTCCTTTTAACAGAGCAACTTTTAGACAATTGACAAGTGGTGCTATATCAATAGAGAAATATCTACTAAAGAGTTTACTTTGAGTAAATTATTATAGTAGTAATCAATAAATCAATTCATCTTCTTTAAAACGGCTTGCAGGACGTATTAGATAGGAAAGAACTTATCTACAAAGTTAACCAGTTGCGTAAACACTTAGGCCAAAAATATATTTTTCCACTAAATAAAGCATAATCCTTTATTATTTTTATTAGGTAAGAACTCAGAAACATCACAAAACTTTTACTCACTTGCGTGAGTATTCTCCCCACGCTTACCCACAGGGTATCGTCACGAGGCGCGGCAAGAACTGCGTCATCAATACAAGAGAAAGACGTTCGCCCTGGCAGTTTATCAACAAGGCCCAGCTGTTTCGACCTGTTCGCGCCCCAAGGCTTCTCCATAGAAGCAGAGAGCGAGAGCGACGCAGTGAAAAGGGGTAAGGGACAGGGAGCGGAGCATTGAAGGTGCTCCAATTTATTAGCTGCATGCACTCATCGCGCGAATTAGCGCTGATGTGCGCTGCTTAATTAAACTTCGCTTTAACAATTTCATCGCCCAAAGGCAGCCCTACTTTTGCTACTTTACTTAAATGCCCTGCCCCTTAGCATAATTAATGCCAGTTTGCAGTTAAGAACGGCAGTTAATCCTGCAATATAATATATGTGCAACTAATTCGGGCTGCCATCAGATGTTATTAGCGAGGAATTCAAGCGTTCCGTCAACAGTTCACAAATAATTTGCATACACTGGCACATTTCTATCGGGGCCAAGGAAACTATCAACTGGCAAAACTTGTGTAGCAGAACCAAGGAAGAATCAGGAACGGGAAAAGAGAGCAAATAAATAATCTACACTTCCTTCTCTAGGTGCGTACCACAGTGGGTTAATGTGAATGCAGAAACAGTGGTAAGAAAATGGAAAAAAAAGTTCATTTTTGTTGCTTAATAAATATCATATTAAATTAGTATAATAACTTGTTTACATTAAAAAAAATAGTTATTTCATTGATTTTTGAATTTCTTAATTAATATAAATTTGATAGATTATATAATTCCTTTAAGCCAGGATGCTTCAAATTTGTCCTCAATCTCGCACTATTATAGCACGAAATGCTTAAGTCTTTTAAAACATTTCCATCTTTACTTTCAATGTTTCCCTTTTTTTTGGACTAGGTCATTTATTTTCCTAATCCAGAACTAGTTAAAATTACTTTCTTCATCTTTTTAAAAATTAAGAAATAATTCAGACCTTTCACAGTCTTGAATTCATTTAAATGTTTTACCTACTTCCATTTTTGTACAAATGAAAAACAATCGTCAATATTTCTCTTGATCTAGAATGCTTCAGACCTTACTCAACCAGTTAAAATTTGGAACTCTTTTACAATTCTTGAACTAGTAAAATTAAGAATCATTTCACAGTTCCCAATTTACCCTGATGGTCTTACCGTACTCGAAAAATTTGTACAATCGCCTGCAGAAATTTCGTCCATTGTGTAGACTTTATCAGAGTTTTACTACGTCCATTCATTAGGGACTTCTGTTGCGTGCCACCTTCGAATTAGGTTAACTAAGTGGTAAACTCGTTTTGCGAGCGCGAAAAGTGCGAAAGCTAATGAAAATGCGTGTAAGAGCGCAGTGGGCGATGAGGCCGACAGGCGGCACTGATGGGTCTAAGGGCTGCAGCTGGGAGCCATTTATGCTAAGCGCTTTAGGCGCCATAAGTTCAAGGCCGTGCGAGGGAATTTAAAGCATGTCCGTCGCCCTCGGCATAATGGAAACCCTTTCAGCGGTAAAAGCTTTTGGTGTCACGCTTTTCAAATTATTTTTAACGGTTCATTAAGCTGGTCGTGCGACAAAAATCTAAATCGAAATAATACTAATAATACACATCGGAAAGGAGCACACCGCGAGCCAATTAATTAGAGACTTTGATACACGTGACCTTGTTTAGGTCGTGTTGCCTCTCCTTCTGCACCTGCCTTCTAATTACTCGAGCGCCTCCAGAGTTCACGTAAAACTATCGACAGGCCTTGGTGAACTCATCAATCAAGCATGTACAAAACTGTCATTACTTTCATTGGGTAAGAAAACCGTTGTGGAAATGACCAAGCAACCTAACACTTAGGACCCCGGAGCTCACGACTCAAATGGCACATTGCACTTTGCTGACGGAAATTGCATGACCAACGCTTTCAGTTTCCATGCCCTGCCCATAAAAAACGAAAGCAGAGTCAATGGAGAAAATGCAAGCATGTCGAAAGAAATATCGTAGTCTTCAGAAAAAAGTTTAAACAAATATTTTTTTGAAAGAATTTTGGGATAGGTGCTATGGCAAGATTATCTACTATATGTCGTTTTTGCTGGTTGATTTAGATTTAGATTTAAATTATAAACCCGACAATGGAATTTTATAATAATAAAAAAAATGTTTTTAATAATTGATTATTAAATTATATATATACGTTACCCGTTTCATTATTTTATATTTTTTATACATTTTAATTGATAAATATATAGGAAAATATAATAAATATAAATATTAATGAAAATATACTTGTTCATGAATAATGATAGGGAAACAAATCTTAAATCTAAACAATTTACTATTTTTAATTGATTTAAGATCAGAGCACATTCAACTGTGCAACTCCTTCTTTGAAGGGTATTCAATAGCATTCTATGCAAATAACTTTGGAAATGAGGCAATTTTCCTTGTCATGTGTTAACTTTTTTCGATTTGTTTGCTTGCATTTTGCACAAATTTTCCATGCATTTTTCTTTATTTTCCCCACCACTATGGCATTTAGCATATTTTGCGCCGAGTGAAACTTATACAAACGCGACGACGACGGAATACACCAGAGCTAGGGTAATTTCAGGTGCAGGAATTATACGGCGTGTGCGTTACTTTAATTATATTGCAATTAGTTTTAATTGTTGGAAATTTGTCGGCAACTCCCGGCGTTGAATAGTGGGCAAACATACATAGACAATAAGTCGACTATATAACAGTTTTGTTCTCTGTCCAACTTCAAGTTCAGGCCAAACAGACGTGAACGCGCACAGCAAACGAGCTTCAAATTACAACTGAGCCCCGACGCAAGCCAAATTCATTAAGCGAATGGTCGGACAGGCGGACAGACGGACTGGTCGAACAGTGTGAGCGAGCAGCCGAGAAGTAGAAAGAGAGCGAGAGAGGGGGCTAGAGCTAGAGTGCCAACTGGAGCACGAACAACACCAACGGCAACATCAACAAAAACAAAGTGTAAAAAACAAATAGGTATAGTATAACAGTGGCAGGCAGGAGGGCATTAAAGATTCAGCTGGTCGAACGAATCTGGGCCAAAAGCAATGTGCCCAATGCAAACTGTTAAATGCACAAAAGAATTATTTAATAATGAAAACCCGCCGCCCTTGATACGTGCTGTTTTGTGTCATGTCATAGCCATCAACCATTGTTGTCCAACATGCCTGTTGAGTGCACTAACAACTACAGGCGGTAACATGAGAAGAATTAAAACACTGCATACCCTGCAAGATGCTGAACAGGACTAATACAATACCCTGCAGTAATAAGGCTAATAAGGCTCCAAAGAAGTCTCCCTCTTCACCGAAGGCCCCTAAACAGGTCTTAGAGCAAACTTTTTATGGGTTTATGTTTTTCTTACTTAAGGCCTGAAAACGTTTCTAAAAGGGCTTATACTAAAAACTATAGTAGATAATAAAAGATAAATATTATAAAAGATAATAAGTATAAAAGATAATAATTAAATTGATTAAAATCTTACGAACTTTCTAAAGCCCTAGTTCTAGCCTGTGTGCATACTACTGTGAGCAAAAAGTAAGGTGAATTTGCAATTTAAAATTCGCGGGCTTAAGATGGCGAACTAGTTCTTTTTTTCTCGAGTTGGCAGGACTGTTGATGACATTTGGCGGGAATTTCATGTCATGAGTACTATATTTACGCTTTTGTTTACCAAACGATCAGATCAAGAGTGCATTTAGCGATTTTTACAATGTCTGATTTAATTGAGCGGAGAAGTGCCATCATATTTTGTTTGCGGAATGAAATTTCGGCTGCGGAAACGTTGAGGAAGTTTGGGGATGACCTTTGGCGATTCTACCATGTCCCGGATAAATGTTTATAAGTGTTACAAAGACTTCAAAGAGGGTCGGCAACGTGTTGATGACTTGGAGCGCTCCGGACGACCATCGACGTCAACAGATGACCAACACGTCAATGAAGTGAAGGAATTAGTGCTCAAAATCGTCGGTTGACTATTAGAGACTGATATGATCGGAATATCAGAAGGATCTGTGAAAACCATTTTGAAAGACCGTTTGGGCCTACGAAAAGTCAAATCTCGTTTGGTACCGAAAACGTCGCACACTGCACTCGTTCTTCGTGACCATTTTGCCAAGAATTCGACGCATATTGTTCCGCAACCACCGTATTCTCCTGATTTGGCTCCGTGTGACTTCTGGCTATTCCCAAAACTCAAGAGACCACTCCAGGGAACGCGTTTCGAGTTGATTGAAGAAATAAAAGAAAAATCGACAAGGGCGCTCATGGCTATACCGGAAAGGGACTATTTGGCCTGTTGCGAGGATTTGAAAAAACGTTGGCATAAGTGTATTTTATCGGGAGGTGAAATTGATTTAGGAGAATAAATGAAGAATTAAGACTTTACAAAAATATTCACCTTACTTTTTGCCCACAGTAGTAAATGCAAAAAGAAAAAAAATTTTAAAAATCTGACTATAGATTTTATGCTAGCTATAAGATATTCGGCTTATATCAACATTTTAAATAAAAAAAAATGGCAGGAGAAAAAAGTCTGTGCCAAGTTTCGTGCGATAGATCACGAAACTATGTGCTTTATAGGGTACCCTCAATACCCTCAATATACCCTCTGCAATGGTATAAAACAAGCTCGGCGCGTGCATTGAAAATTGAAATAAAATTTTGCGAGTTTTCAAATTTTCTATTAACTACACAAGCCCGAGCAGAACTCACCACTCGGCGGGAAAACGACGCACAGACACCACGGAAAACTTTTGCCAACTGAAGCTGAGATTTTGGCAGCTTCGCTCGGCCGAGAAACTCAAGCCGTGTGGATCAACGAGGCGTAAAGAATTCCACGCAGTTATGGAGAAACCAAAACGAAAAAATAAGAATAATAAGCGAGCAATTTTTGGCGTTCCGCCAATCGAGCGTGAACAGCGCGAAATTGCCAAGCATTTGCCCCACCCACCTTTGGTGGCTCCCAACTTACCGCCTGCCTGTGCCGCCCAATTGGCAAGCGATTCTCGCTCTGCGGTCGCTCCGCCTGCCGCAACGAGGCATTTGGCGATTTGTATTGTCGCGCACTGCCCACGAGCAGCTCGCGCTGATTCACAAATTCCTTGGCCGATTTTATCAGCGAAGTGCTGGCCTCCGTCGCCGTCTCCCTCTCCTCCAGCACCGTCTCCTTCTGCCCCTCCGGCTCGCTCAGCTCCAGCTCCAGTTGCAGCTCCAAGTTTTGGTTGGCCGTTGCCAAGGCAGAGGTCGAGGCGTTGTGGGGTTCATTGCACTGGTCGCCGTTGCCATTGCCTTTGCCATTGCCGTTGCCGTTGCCGTTGGCCATGCGCTGACATTGCCCCGGCACAAAGTTCTCCGTCTGCATCAATAAGGCGGCCGGACAAGGCGACGCTGCCTGCGCGCTGCTCCTCAGGCTACTGCAGGCCGCGCTCAGCCGCTGGCGATCCTGTTCCAGTTGCTTGCGTTCCAGCGACAAAAACTCTTGCAGGTCCATTCTGCAAATGTTTTCTTGAGAGACAGACACAAGGAATTGTTGTTAGCTAAGCAAATTCCCATCTAACTGCACGACTGCAGGCTGCAACTGCGCTGCGCTGCGCTTCGCTTTCAGCAACATTAAACACGGGCTTGGAGCAGCGCGTCGCAGCTGGCAATTATCACATGTGAGAGCACAACCCACCATTTTTCACACTGTGGCAGAGAGTTCTTGTTGGGTTGTTAACTTGTTGCACTAACGCCAGCAACTTCGGGCCATTGTTTAACACGCACTAACACTTATTTTCGAAATTTTACGACGTTCTGCGCGCTTGCTTGTGGTGGTGGTGGTATGCGGCGAAATGGGGGCCTCGCAACGGGTTGCCACACTTTGCGTTTGTCAACAGTACTTTTCTTTTATTTCACATATAAATTAAATTAAATAATTAATTTAAAGTTGGATTTGTTTTAGTAAGTCTTGAATTTACGTTTTCTTAATATACATTGCTAATATTTTACATACATAGTGCGTTGCTAATCAAGTGGCAACTTTGTTTGGCGTTGCCAAGCCTAGCAGTGCTGTAAAACGCATAAAGTACAACTTCTGCACTAGAGCCGGCCAGTATGCAGCCCTGGCCGAACATTTAAACATTCAAATTTACAGTCTAGCAGGCCGAATTATTTGGCATTAAATTTACAATTTCCTCTGGAAACAAACCAAATATTTTTTCAATAAAAAACAGGTATTTTGCACAGGTGAGCAGGACCAAAAAATGCGTTGTTGGTAATTATCCGTTATCCGTCAGCCAGAGAATGTCTGAAAAACATGGGCAGGGGAAAGCAGTTGAGGAAAAGTTACCCTGGTACTATAATTTATACAACACAATAAAGGAAACCCCCATAAACCTGACGCTGCTTATTGTCTCAGCATTTGTTTGCTATAAAGTGGTGACCATAACGCGCCGACGACATAAAGAGAATCGATTACGGGGAGGTCGAGCGGTGTTCGCCAACACCGCTTCACGCCGCTTGTTTCTGCCTTCACTGCATCGCGACTTTACCGTAAAAGAATTGCGAGAATATAACGGGACTCGGACCGACGGTCGGATCCTAGTGGCCGTTAACTTCAACGTATACGACGTGTCGGGCTCCAAGCACTTTTACGGCCTTAATGGGTCCTACCCGCAGTACGCAGGCTGTGACATATCCCGCAGTTTGATCAACTTTTCGGCCGAAAAGAACGAAATGGAAGACTTTGACGAGCTCGCCGATCTAACCGAGTCCCAGTATAGCACTTTGGTGGAATGGGATCAACAGTATGCCGAGAAATATCCATTTGTGGGACACTTGGTGCCCGACTGCGAAAAAGAACCCATAATCCTAGCAGGTGAAGAAAAAACTGTCGAAAATTCAAGGGAGCAATTTATGATGTAACTGACAATGCGAGTTTGCAATGCCTACACACAAAAATTTGTTGTTTTCTTAATACAAACAGTAGATGAATAATGATATTGTTTGTGTTCTTTTCTTGGCTGGATAAATTATTAGATCGTAATTTCTGAAATGGAAAATTGGGAAATGGAAACCGTGTAAACTTTGTAAATAATATCCACAGCTAAAGCCGCTAAATTTGTTTCCCTTGGGTAGTTTGAAGTATAAGTCCACCAAACTCTTAGGTAAAAAAAATATTAACTATTATATAAAATTAATTACAATTGAGAATTTAAATATTTGCGTTTGAAAAATACATTAATTATTTTTGTATATATGTTTCGGGCACTTCACAGCACTATGTTTGCAGCCGTACCAAGAAGCGACTTACAACACTGAAAATCAGCTGTTCTTATTTGACAGCGCCTGTCAAACACCGCGTCTACTTCCGTTTCTTTTCACTTTTGACCAGCAAGATGAAGTACGTAAAATTTAATGAATTTGTTAAAATCCCAAACATCAGTGGACTAATGGACGCCAATCGCTTGTTTCGATAAAACCGACATTGTCCGCTGCTGTTGTGCCGTGATATTTGCTATGCCTATGCTCAACCAATACGTGTTTTTATTGCAGAATCGGTTTGTGTGCATTCAGTGGGTACAAAATTTACCCCGGCCATGGCAAGACCATGGTCAAAGTTGACGGCAAGGTAACGTAAACAATTGCAGAACCGAAGATTGTCAAGCAAGCTAATCGGACCGCTTTTTGTTTTTAGACCTTCACCTTCCTGGACAAGAAGTGCGAGCGCTCCTACCTGATGAAGCGCAATCCCCGTAAGGTGACCTGGACGGTCCTGTACCGTCGCAAGCACCGCAAGGGTATCGAGGAGGAGGCCTCCAAGAAGCGCACCCGCCGCACACAGAAATTCCAGCGCGCCATCGTTGGCGCTTCGCTGGCCGAGATCATGGCCAAGCGCAACATGAAGCCCGAGGTGCGCAAGGCTCAGCGCGACCAGGCCATCAAGGTCGCCAAGGAACAGAAGCGCGCCGCCAAGGCTGCCAAGAAGGCCGCTGCTCCCGCTCCCGCCAAGAAGACCGCGCCCAAACAGAAGGCCACCAAGGTGACGCAGAAGTCCGCTCCCCGCGTCGGTGGCAAGCGGTAAACAACAACTGCGGTTGCTGCGACGGAAGTGAAGTGCTACGGTTTTACAACAGAAATCAATAAGAAACAAAAAAAATCATAGTGAAAACTAATTAAAAACAAAAGCTACAAATGGAAATTTGTAGCGGTTAAAAAAAAAAACACACGCGTCTCATATTTATTTGCTGCTTATTTGTTCAAGTGTTGTGCTAATCCTAGAGTCTCCCCCAGGGAGCTGCTGAGGTGCGGGCCGAGTGTTTTTTCCGATTTAAGTAAAAGCATATTCGAGGAACTCGGCTTCTGGAATGTCTTGCTATTGCCGGTACAATCAAAAGCATAGTAAAGTTTTCAGAGCGACTTCATGCCTTTGTTTGCTAAGGGTATATTCATTTTGGCAGAGTGTTTGACACCTTGCACGCATATTTATTTATTTATCGATCTTGTCATGTCCGTCTGTCCATAGTTTCTCTCCACTGCTATATCGTGCTGCTTACATAGAATCTTTTGCTAAATTTCTCAAGATATTCCAACCGAACTTGCCATAAGTCTGTATATAGCTGACATATCAAAAATCGGTCTAGCTTGATTTTCCGTATGATATAAATCTACATCGTATCCAACAGCGGCTTACAAATTATAACGTAGGTCCACAATTTAGCCAGATCGTTCCTATAGAGCTATGAGAATTCGATGTTATACATGTCAATGCGCCATTGAGAACGTTGGCTGCCTAAGTTATTTTTATAATTATTTGCGTTTTCATATTTGCAGAGAACATTGGTAGTACTACTGTGAGCAAAAAGTAAGGTGAATATTTTTGTAAAATCAAAATTCTTTATTTATTCTCCTGAATCAATTTCATTCCCTTCAAAGTAATCCCCTCCCGATAAAATACACTTATGCCAACGTTTTTTCAAATCCTTGAAACAGGCCAAATAGTCCCTTTCTGGTATAGCCATGAGCGATTTTTCTTTTATCTCTTCAATCGACTCGAAACGCGTTCACCGGAGTGGTCTCTGGAGTTTTGGGAATAGCCAGAAGTCATACGGAGCCAAATCAGGAGAATACGGTGGTTGCGGAACGATATGCGTCAAATTTTTCGGCAAAATGGTCACGAAAAACGAGTGCAAAACCATCAGACTTAGTAAAAATCGAAAGTCTACACTCTTCATCTTTGGTAAACGCATGCGTAAATATAGTACTAATACTGATATTGACATGAAATTACCGCCAGATCTTAAGCCCCCGAATTTTAAATTGAAACTTCACATTACTTTTTGCTTACAGTAGTACTAGTAGTTATGTTACCTTGTAAAATAGCAGCAATCGGCCGATAGGTGCTTTGGCAGCTATACGATATAAATGTTCGATCTGACACGTTCCGACATATGTACAACGTACAGATGAAAGAAATGAAAGAAATCTATCATTGAGAATGGTATGAAACAGAGACTAGTTTAGGTTCAAACAGACGTTATAACGGACGGACACGGACTCGGTAAGATCGGCTCGCCTGTTGAAGCTGATCAATTTTACATGTATATACTTTAGGGAGTCACAGATTTTTTCTTCTGTCGGTGGCAAAAACGAGAGCAAAGGTATAACTTTGGGTACCAAAAACCCAGAATATGTTCTCTCTCTAGCTGCTAGTTTTGAAGTAGACTGTAAATACATACTATAAGTTTAAGTTTAAAGTTTGAAATTTATTTTATTTGAATCTCTTATTTACTGCACATATTTATGCGAATCAAGTTTATATAGAATCAAGTAAGTGTACTCTGAGGTTTTCCTTTACTTTTAAGGATAGTTTTTAGCACTTAGAACAATAGCAGAAAAGTCATGAGGTGCTTAAGCGTGGCACTTTTATAGAAAATAACGATCATTCCAGACGCTCTTTGTTAATCATCATAAAAGTGTCAAAACACGCAAATATTATCGACTGGGTAAAGACACTCAGATAAACAGATACTAGTTTAGGTTCAAACAGACGTTATAACGGACGGACACGGACTCGGTAAGATCGGCTCGCCTGTTGAAGCTGATCAATTTTACATGTATATACTTTAGGGAGTCACAGATTTTTTCTTCTGTCGGTGGCAAAAACGAGAGCAAAGGTATAACTTTGGGTACCAAAAACCCAGAATATGTTCTCTCTCTAGCTGCTAGTTTTGAAGTAGACTGTAAATACATACTATAAGTTTAAGTTTAAAGTTTGAAATTTATTTTATTTGAATCTCTTATTTACTGCACATATTTATGCGAATCAAGTTTATATAGAATCAAGTGTACTCTGAGGTTTTCCTTTACTTTTAAGGATAGTTTTTAGCACTTAGAACAATAGCAGAAAAGTCATGAGGTGCTTAAGCGTGGCACTTTTATAGAAAATAACGATCATTCCAGACGCTCTTTGTTAATCATCATAAAAGTGTCAAAACACGCAAATATTATCGACTGGGTAAATACACTCTAGTGGCACCTGTAACTGAGGTACTGCAGTTCAGCTGTGGTACAGTTTCGCGCCTAAATAAACTCCGAGTTGTACTTTTTGAGGCCAATGAAGGCGGTGAGGCGGCCGATGGCATCGCTGTGGGCCACCACGTAGGTGTGCTGGGGCTCGTACAGTTCTGTGGCCTGCTGCTCCTCGAGGTGCTCCTCGTAGCTGCTTTCCAGGCTGAACGCTTGCGGCTGCATTTCCATCAGATGGATGCAACCCAGTTCGCAGAGCAGCTCCAGCAACAACATCGTGTCCACGGGCAGCAGGTGGGGGAAGCGTAAAAAGAGATTGTGCACGGTGCAGCCGATGCGACAGATGCACTCGCTGAGGATGGCGCCCAGCCAGCGATCGAGGACGCGACGGTTGAGCGAGGCGTTCAGACGTATCCACGGCTGGGGCCGCATCACGATCACCTCGCGGCCCTCGTCGTCGCAAATGGAGGTCACCGCGGCAGGAGGCTTCATCTCGGCGGCGTCTGAGCGCAGCTTCACGCGCTTTGAGCGGCGGCTGGAGCTCTGCAGGGTCTCATCGCTGTCGGTATCCTCGCTGGCAGTGGGAGGCTGTGGCTGCAGTACGGGCTCGGCCAGCTTTGCCTGCTTGCTTGTGCTGGGCTGATCCGCATCATCGAGCGCTGCGGACGCCTTACGCTTCTGGCCGAGCACCGCTTGGGGCGTTGCGGGTGAAGCCGCTACCAGCGTCTGCACGCGCTCCCGCTCCAGCCGCTTGATGTGGAACGTGTGCACCACCCAGTTGCGCATGTGGTTCTTGTGCACGTACATGTGGCTGGCCACGCCTACCCGCTTGAGCAGATAGTGCTGCTCGAGCTCATGCAGTGCTTCGAACAGGAACTTGCCGAAGGGGAAAAGGCGTCGCAGCTCTGTACCCTCTACGCCCAACGGCTGCTTCTCGACGTGCGCGAGGATCTCCTCCATGTGCTGAATGGCGCTGGCGTCCAAATTCTTCGCCTGCAGCGCGGGACGCAGCGTCTCGAAGCTGTTCTCGGTGTAGCGCCAGTAGCTGGCCCTACGGAGGAAAGCCCAAGTTGAGTATGACACTAGCAGATGCAGAGATTCGCTCTGCTCCACTTACCTTGTGACCTTCTCGAGCAGCTCCTTGCGCAGCTCCGCCTGCTTGGCCTGCTCCTGTTGCAGCTCCTGGCACTCGACATGCTCCATGCGTATACAGGGCAGATGCACCACGAAGACATCCTGCGCCCTGGCGCGCTCCTCCTTGTTTAGCGCCGGCTCGTATTCCTGCGCTTGTTCCGCCTCCTGCTTGCCATCCTCGCAGTCCAGCAGACCCGTGCACAGACTCCGCCAGTCGGTGAGCTTGTGCAGCGTGCGCTCCGCCAACGCCTTGCCCACGTCCTTGCACTCGTCCGCGTGCTGCTGCTGCCGCCAGTGCTGCTCCAGCTGCTGCACGATCGACAGCAGATTCGAGGGCGACACGCAGAAGGTGCTGCTGCTGCTGTCCGGCTGCAGCGGCAGCTGCACCTGCGTCTGCGTGATGGAGTCCGCTACCAGTTGGCGCAGCACCACGCGATGCTCGTACATGATGCGCTCCACGGCGTTCAGATAGTTTCCGCTGCGCATGATGCAGCCGAAGGGACACTCGCCGGGATCCAGCCGGCCGCCAGAGATGCTCACCGACTGGCCGAGCGCGTCGAGCGCACAGAAGAAGTGCATGGCGCGCAGCGGCAGCTTGGACAGTTGGTTGTAGGGGCTGCAGTGCAGCCGGTAGCTGAGATTCGCCGGGTGGAAGCGCACACGCGACGACTGCCGCCCAGAGCACTCGCTCTCCAGCCGCTTGGCGTACTCCGTCTGCGGCGCGTTATCGAAGATGCTGCTGTAGTGGTCGAGTATGCGGTCCGTGGCCGAGCCGCTCGAGCGCGACATGCTCGACGTGTCCACGGTTAGGATGTTGCTGGGTAGCTGCAGCGCCAGGCGCAGCCTGCTGTTCGCCAGCCACTCGCCCATCAATAGCACCTGCGCGAAGTTGGGCGAGTACAGCTGCACGCTGGCGGTGCCCTGCTGTTGCCGGAAGCGCTGCTCGAACGCGTAGAACGCGTCGTAAAGCACGTGGCCCATTTTCTGGCAGCTAAGTCGCGACTTGTACTTCGAGCTGAGCAGGTGGGCGGGGCCAGAGATCTGCCGGCTGATGGACTGAATGTTGCGGCGCTTCACGGCGACCAGCAGCGAGTTGACGCGCGCCCGATTGAAGGCCTCGTTCAGCACGCCCTCGGAGAAGTGTTTATAGATCTCGAAGGCCTGCAGGTTGAACAGGGTCTTGTCCTTGGCGCAGCACAGAATGCTGTGCAGCACGCCCATGGCGATGGTCACCTGCAGCTCCGTTTCTGTGCTCGGATTCGCATATAGCATTTGATCCGCGTCGTCGTTCAGGGGCAGGCACTCCCTGAACCGGCGCTGATAGTCCTCCAAGTTGTCAGGCAGGATGAACTGACGGCGCACAGTGTTCTAGGCAGATGGGAACGAGCATTAGTACAGCGTGAAACTAGGACGCAACGTACCTAAATTGGCATACCCTTTCTCTATCGTTCCTTCCGCTACTTTATGATTAAACACAAAGTTACCAAGTTGTAATAAAGCTAATTTATAGGAAGTTTTCGACAGACTTGAAAGACTTTTTACAGTGCAACATACGGACAGACAGACGGCCATATGTAGCTGGATCAATCAATAATGTATTTACTTTATAGGGTCGCCGATATTTCCTTCTGCGCCTTGCAAACATCTGACCTGACCGTTATGTCTTTTTGCTACATATATCAAGCAAAGAATGCAAAAAGCGAACGTACTCGACTGTTTACCATACACCCACTTAACCACCCATTCGATGTCCTAAATATGTAACTTCAATTTAACTAGCTCACAAGATACAGTCCACTCTCTTACGTACGCGCCGTTCTTACACATACAACCAGCACGAAGTAGGAAGAAGTCTGTCGCTCCCCCTGTCTACAGTTTTATTGTATTTTGCTTGATTGGATTGCAATTCGCAGCGAAGTTAATCGTAGTTAGCTGCGGAGAATGTGGGCGTGGCACACAAAGTTTTAAATAAGCTTCATCTGTGTATGGAATACAGGGACCTTCATAAAAAAACCTCGCGTCTTTTGCGCTTGTAATAGCTGAGATCAATATGTTTATGCAGATTAACGGACAGACTGATTAATAAGCGGAGACAGCAGTCATATGGATGGACAAACAAACGGACAAACATAGCCAAACTTGGCTATTGATGCTAATCGAGAATATATATACATATATATGTATACTTGCACAAAACTATTATTGCATGTTGAGGAATTCCCAGTGGGTGGACAGTCTGATTGGAATGGAGCACTCACCGCACTGCTGACCAATCGATGCAGCTTGGTCAGGACTAGCACAAAGTGCACGAGAAGCGCCTCGTTGTGTTCGCTGCGCGAGGGATAGGCCTGCTTGAGCTTTGCGATAAACCGATCGTTGTAGACGGCGTTGAACTGCGGCTGCGTCTGCATCGCGTATATCCAGTTGGGCACTTCGGGCAGGTCGCGCTTCATGCGGATGAGGAACTGCATGCGCCGCACGCAAGCGTGAGTCGTCTTGTGGCAGATGCCCAGGTGATGGCGGATCACGTCGCGGCAGACGGTGCCCACATTGAAGAGCGCCAGCGCGGACAGCGGCGCATCGAGGAACAGATAGACGGCGCGCGCCAGCTTTAGCAATAGATCCTCGGCCGGCGTCCAGCTGACGCGCAGCGTTCGCATGTTGCGCAGCGCATCGCGGTCTATGTCATCCCTGGGGCCGCTCTTGCTCTTGCGCACATCCCCGTGCGTCCGGCGATGCTGCAGCTTAGGCGTCGGCTTCAGGCGCATCAGCTTGATCCGCCTTCGTACCGGCAGAGCCGTCTTCGTGGATGTCTTCAAGCTATTGCCGGTGAAAGGCGACGCCTTGACGGTGCCCTTGACCCACGACCAGTGCCGGAACTGATGCGCGTAAAGCGAGGAGCTGAGCCCCGCTGCGCCCAGCCGATCGCCCGGTACGCTGCCCGTGTCCTGCTGCAGCGCCTCCTCGAAGCTCGCGCAGGTGTTCACGAATTTGAGCGGCGGAAGGCGCAGCTCCTTGCTGGTACCCACGCGGCGCTCCTTGTGCTTGAGGAAGCCCAGCTTGGTGTAGATGCAGACGTGCTGTAGCTTGGCCCAGTAGCCGGTGATCTGTTCGCGCGTCTCGAACTCGAAGCGCAGCTCCTCGTAGCTGCGGTCCGTGCTGATGAGGTTGTAGTTGTGCCCGGTGCTCGTCGTGGTATCCAGCAGGCAGCTGCGTCGGTTGAGGTAGACCCAGCGCTGCAGCGCGTCGCGTCCCAGCTTTATCTCGCCGACCTGCACCAAACCCATGTTGTTCAGCAGGCGCAGCGTGTTGAGGTAGAGCTGCTGCAGCCGTACCCGGGGTATCAGATTCTGGAGCTGAAGCTGTTGCAGCAGGTAGTGCTGACGTACCGGATGCTGCAGCTGCGGCCGCAATTGCTCCATTTCGTCGGGCTCGATGCTAAACATACGCATGATCAGGGAAAGGGGCATGCGCTCCACGGCGTCCATGAAGTAGAGCCAGCCCGCGGGCTTGTTCTCGTACAGCGGCAGGGGCGGCACGAAGGTGCGCCAGCTGATCTCCTCCGTGTAGGGCAGCGCCGGCAACTCCTCCGCTTGCCATTCCGTGAGGAACTCTCGCACCTGCAGCGACGGCTCGGTGCGCTGCCATTGCTGTAGGCGCTCCGCATTCATGGGCAGCGGCTTCTGATCCCGCTGTTGCTCCACGAGCAGGTAGAACAGGAACTCGTGCAGCGTGCAGGCCAGCAGAAGCTTGGGAGCCAATGGCTTGGATTTCGATCCAGGTTTCTGGTCGTGCCGCTGCTGCTTCTTGCGATCCGCCAGCAGCTCCTTGCGCTTCTTGGTCTTGAGCTGCTGCAGCGACATGGCCGGTCGCTCCTCGACGACCAGATGGAAGTTGCTCTTCAGCCGAAGGACCTCGTGCTGCAGAAGCTCGTGCTGCGTGTCGATCTTGGGATGCGTGACCAGGCGGTACAGGCGCAGACGCTGGCTGTACTGCAACGTCACCTCGTAGACATTGATGATGTCCGCCTCCTGCATTCTGCGCAGCAGACGGAACAGAGACTTGCGGCAGATCTTCTCCCGACATCCGATGTCCTGCTCGGCCTGGGTAATGACCCGTGTCAAGTCCATGCTGTGCAGTATGCACTTTTTGTCCACCGCCTTCACAATCAGCAGCTTGCGCTCCAGCTGGCGCTGCGTCTCCTTCTCCTCGCCACTGCGCTGCTTCTGCGGGAAGACCATGCGTCGGACAGAGGCGCTTATTTCCGGCAGATCCTTCGGCTTAAAGTCTACCCTTTGCGGCAGGTTCTGGCGGGGATTACAGGTCAGTTAGAACATAATATAGGGTATAAAGTTGTCGGCTTACCAGTTCCGGCTGACACTGCAGCCGCTGCATGCTCTGCTTCAGACCCACCGCGGACGCGGCCTGCGAGGCCGCCACAAAGCGGGACATTCGCGTCTTGCCCACGTGCTCCGTGAAGTCCTTGACCAACTTCTCGTGCACCAGGTACTTGATGCAGCTCCGCACAATCTGTATGTTGACGGCGACATAGCTGGCCAGCTCAGCGGTGCTCATGCCGCGTGCGCCGAAGCGCATGATGGCGCGTAGGCATTCCTGCTCCAGGGGCATGTCCAGGTAGGTGTGGCTCTCGTTGAAAAACTCCGGCGCAACCTTGTCCTCGTTGCCGGCGTCCCATTGGGTGAGCTCTTCGAGCTTCAACTGGGGATTACGCAGCCGGGTGACCGTCACCTTGCGCCCCTTCTGCTGATCCTTGCCTGAGCCGTTGTCAGGCGGCAGCACCTGCACTGTTTCGTAGACCTTGCGGAAGCTGTGCGAGAGCATCATCTTCTTCACCTGCGCTTGCGAGAGGTCCTCCAGATAATCGCATATCTCCCCGGTTGCCAGCTGCTTGTCGGGACTCGCTTGGATCGCCACGTATAGCTTCTCGATCACGCGCTGCAGGTTGCTCTTGTAGACACGAAAGAAGCGCGGCAGCATCACGAGCATCGAGCAAATCGCCCGAGTCTCCGAGCGCTCCGTGTAAGACTGCACGGTCACTAGGTTAAGGCGCTTCAGCTTGTTTCTGCCGGCGGCAAAGAGTATTTATTATTATTACGATATTATTGGATAGAGACTCGCTTTCCGCCGCGTACTTCATGTAGAATATGAAACTGGAGTCCTTGAAGTAGTTGGTCAGCGACCAGGGTCCCGCCATGGTCTCGCCGTTGAAGCGCGAGCGGCCCACGCATTCCAACAGGATGTACTGCTGTAAGGACTGCATGTCGGGCACGAGCGCGTTGGGCGGCTTGAGGGCAATGATACGCTGCTCCTGGCTGGCTACCACGACCATTGTCTGGTGCCATCGCTCGGTGGCCTCCACAGCCGTCAGTTGCTGCAGCTCCTGCACGTCGATGGGTTTGCGGGTCCAGTAGTCGGCGCAGCTGCCCATGATGCTGCCATCCTGTATGGGAGCATAGGGCAAGCGGACGAACGGACAGGTCTTTGCCATTACGGGCAGGCCTACTTCCGTGTCCAGGTCCTTGCTGCGATCATACGGTGGCAGAATTGGGCGTGCCTCGGGCAGCTCGAAGAACTGCACCTTGGTGGGCGAGCGCAGAAGCAGTGTCCACACCTGTTCCTTCAGCTTCTCTGGCAACTCTGACCCTAAGTCAAGCCGCTTGCTCAGCAGTATCCAGAGCCCTGTGGATTACCCGGCGCTATAAGCTGCTCTAATATGGCAATCACTTGAATCAACTCACATGGCAGTGTGGTCCCCTCTAAGCCTTCGAGCGCAATCTCATCGAAGACTGCGCTGATCCAAGAGCCGCCGGACGAAGCTACAAACATTTTGTTTAATTATTCCGCTTGCAAACTCGAGCTGCAAACCAATAATTGATCCTAATACGGTTCCATAAGTTGTTATGCTATATTTAAGCATTTATTGAATTATTTTATTGTTTTAATTTCAAGTTATTTGTTCAGTACTTCAGTTTGTTAGAACAGTGTTGCGCAGTAGCGCATCGGAGCTATCGATGTGAATATCGATACATCGATAGCTTCGCAATAAAATCCAATAGCGATGGTATTTTTCTGTCTATGTTTTTGAAACGTTTTACTAGATCGACATTACTTTGCGGAAGCGTGGCCATTATATCAATTAAGTTGCAAGATCAAGCAATTTTGGAAATGTCTATGGAAATGTTGTATTGAAAATGGCATTCGGGAAAGGTCCCGAATGTCTCTGGCTAATATAACAATTCGGTGAAATCAGTCGCGAATCTTATTTAGATACAATTTCTGATTCTCATTTGCATTGTAAAGTTTTAAAATACCAAGAAAAGTCAGTACAAATGATGCATAGGTCTCAAGGGATTTGAACATAAAATATACAATTTTTATTTATTTAAGGCTACAGCAATTTAAGTAATATGTATTTCCTAAGCTAGCTGTTTTTACTGCCAATATTCTGGCAGCATATTTTTGGTAAGGTACTTAAACGAATGTTATAAAAATCAGGATTACCTATAGTTGATAGATTTATAGTAATAGATAGATTGATAGATTTATAGTAATTTAAACATAATAACAATAATTTTTTAATAAGTAGACCAAATTGTTAATAAAAACCTTCTCAAAATTGCTAGTTCTAGCAAGAAAATGTCAATCACTAAATGCCAGCACTGCCGGTGCGGTGTGCCGCAAGCAGTGTTGCAAATTGTTTGTGCAACAGCTGGCAGTGTTGCGAAATGTGCCAGTGCAAAATCGTCTAGTTTTGGCAAGGCGCTAGAGTGAGATAGCAATACAATTTCAGCAGCTGTCAAAATGCAGCTGCCCCAAACAAACGCCGCATTCAGCTGTCACTTCTAGCGCTCTTTTACGAGGTTAAAAACTTTTGCAAGCGAAGTACAGTGCGCGCCCGATCTTCTGATCCCTTGATCCTCCAAACTGCCTCACTCATTTTATTTTTGTTTTGGAAAAAATACTACTTAAGTGATGACGTCAAACTACAGCTTTGCCGCTATGGCCGCGCAGTCCGTTGAGGAGCAGGGTCTGTCGTTCCAGGACCAGGCTAAAACCTGGGACAACGCCGAAGACGGTAGGCGCAGTTCCTGAAATTTCGAGCATATCTTACAATCACACAACTAATCGTTGATTCGCAGTCAAGGATGTCGTGGATGGACTGAACAAGATGCCCACGGTGCATTTCCTGAACCTCGACGGCAATACGCTCGGCGTGAAGGCGGCTGAGGCCATTGGGAAAGCCCTGGAGAAGCATCCGGAATTTCGCAAGGCCCTGTGGAAGAACCTGTTCACAAGGCGTCTGAAGACAGAGATACCATTGGCGCTGAAGCACCTCGGCGCCGGCCTAATCGAGGCGCGTGCCCAGTTGACTGTGCTCGATTTGAGCGACAATGCCCTCGGCCCCAACGGCATGATCGGTCTCGAGGAGTTCCTCCGCTCGCCCGTCTGCTACAGCCTGCAGGAGCTGTACCTGAACAACTGCGGCTTGGGACCGGAGGGTGGGCGCATGCTCTCGGCGGCCCTGCTCGATCTGCACGACAATGCGAGGAAGGCGGGATCGCCGCTGCAGTTGCGCATCTTTGTTGCCGGCCGCAATCGCTTGGAGAATGCCGGCGCCAAAGCGCTCTCGAAGGCATTCCAAACGCTGAAGACTTTCGAGGAGATCAGTATCCCGCAGAACTCAATTTACCATGGCGGCGCCACGCACCTCGCCAAGGGCTTCAAGGCAAATCCCCATCTGCGCCTGCTTAACCTGAACGACAACACGCTGACCGTCAAGGGCTCGGTGAAAATAGCAGAGGTCTTCAAGCACACCCCGCAGTGAGTAGAGCAAGCATTTGAGCATATATGTATAAATATTTATATGGTATATACCATATACCATACCCATATCATCACAACTCGATTTCTTTTGCAGCCTGCGCGAACTCAACTTTGGCGACTGCCTGATCAAAACCTACGGAGCTTATCTGTTCGCCGAGGCGCTGGAGGAGAATCACTTCAACCTGGAGGTACTCGATTTGGGCTTCAACGAAATCAACTATGATGGTGGCCTGGCGCTGATCGGGGCCATCAAGAACAAACCCAAGCTAAAGGTGTTCAACTTGGATGGTAACTGCTTCGGTCGTGTGGGTACCAAGCAAATCCTGGAGTACATGTCCAAGTGCCCGAATGCTGCAGCACTGCAGAGCCTGAATGAAGTCATTTCCGAGGATGAAGACGAAGACAATGGCGAGCAAGATGCCATACAGGACCCCGAAGAAATAGATGAAGACGACGACACGGTCGAGTATGCTGAAGATGATGAGGAATACAGCGACGATGGCGAGGACGAGGACGGCGACAACGAGGGTGACTACGATCCCAATGATACCACCGAGGAGGTGGATGAAGACGACGAGGAATATGCCAACGAGAACTCCGCCGAGGAAACCGCATACGTCACCACAAACACCTTTTCCAATCAGGCAAGAAGCTAGTGTTTCCCCTGATAGATCAACCTATCAACTAATTGAAATCCACTGCCGCAGCTCTTCAACAACACCATCAGCTCCAACACGTTTGCCATTGGGGGCAATAACAACAACACCACAACCGTTAAGACCAGCTGCAGCCCCGAGAAGTTTTGCCTCAGCCAGACGCCGTGCACCGTACAGCAGTTCGACTCCCTGGAAGCCGAGAACAAGCTGCAGGCTCTGAAGGACATCATCGATGTAAAATTGGCAGTGTTCCTCTTTAACTTCTATACTAATTGCAATTATTCTGCAGCAATTCGACGAGGACAACCACTTGCTGCTGCTGGTCTTCACCACGCTGAAGTGTGCACATCTGTCGCAGACGTCGAAGCCCGCCCTGGAGCTAGCCATTTCTCTATTTGAGGCCTCCTTCGAGTACGCCATCCGCACGAAGCAAGAGTCGCGCGTGGTCGACTACTACCTCAAGCAGCTAGGACTGCTGCGCAGCGAGGAGAGATTCAAGTCCGACTACGATGTCAAGAGCTGTCGCTTCGCTCTGCGCGAGGCCCTGCTAAAGCCGCAGTTCGCCAATGACAACATTAAGAATACATTCAAAGTCTTTCTCGATAAGCTCGACGTCTAGCCTGTACATTCTCCAATAAATCGTGAATAGTTATCGCAAAATTAAACATCAAATAAACTCGCAACTCTCTAAATAGATTTTTCGCAATTCAACTATATTTACTTTTCTGAGGGACAGACTCTGGCAGAACTTCGATGGAAAAATAGATATTTTCTTTAAGGGATCTTGATATAATTAAAATTTATTGCACTATGTCAAGATCCCTTCGTAATGCTAACCGATTACACACTATTTCGAAAGTCAAATTGCCAAGTGAGCGTAAAGTACATTTATTTACATGAAAATTGATGGATGGGACTACAGACTATGTTTACAAAACATGATTATGATATATAGATCGGTATTGTATGTTTTATAAAATGTTATTTCTGTGTTCTTCATGGTGGATTATCGCTTTGTTCGTTAAAACTACAATTGAAGAATGTCGCGAAGTTATTGTTATGTGAGTAGAAAACTGTAGAACATGTTAAAACATCCTCGATTTGTGAATACAATATGCGCTGGCTTAACACCCTAACTACTGCCATATATGCCGATACCCATCGGTATACTGGAAATACATTTTACTTATATAATCAAGTATATATGGACTAAAAAGAACGCACTGCTTGTATTTCTTCCGTGGTTTCTTCCGTTGCATCCTTGTTTTGGTAAAGTATTTGAAATAATATACCACTAGAGGCGTAGCGCTTATGCCTCGAAATCGGAATCATCATCATCATCATCCACAGAGTCGGCATTTTCCTCGCTGTCACTCATAATAGCGCGAGCTTTCTTTGGCGCTGCCTTCTTCTTAGCTCCACCGCTGCTATCTTCGTCGCGCTGGCGCTTCGCGGGACGCTTAATCGGTGAGTCGTCGATCCTATCGTCGTCATCAGCACTATTGTTGCCGCCGGATGCTACTCCTCCTTCATTGTCATCATCCGAAATGAGGACTGAGTAATCGATATTTTTGCTGGCTGCACGACGACCGGGCCGATCTGCGCGAGGCTCAATTTCCGTCGACATATTGAGCTCCTCGTCGGACACATCAAATGACCCCTTGCGCTTCTTGCTCTGCAAAAAGGCGAGTGTAAAGTGTTATATTATATACGCATAATAGGTATAAATCAGCTGCTTACCTTGTTAAAGTCCAGCTTAGCCTGCTTGAGGCCATCCGCAGCCTTCTCCTTCTTTTGACGAGGTTTCTTCTCGGCAGGCTCCTTCTTGACAGCAGGCGCTTTCTTCGCCTTGGGTGACGTCTTTGCGGCGCCTCCTTCCACTAGCGCATCGAAGTCATCAACCTCGGCGCCGGGCTCTTTCTTTTCAACTTTAACCTTCGTATTTCGCTCCTTGGCCTTTATGGCAACCGACGTCGCTGTCTGCACCTTCTTGATCATTTCTTCGGTTACCTTGAATAACACCCGTTCACCTTCCGGATCGGGGAAGACATCTGCGTTGCCTTCGGAGGCCTTAGCCTTCTTGGCTCTACCACTGGTTGCTGCCTTCTGTCCCTTGAGAGCCTTGGCTTGCTTCAGGTTGATGCCGCGTTCTTCGAGGCGCTCCTTCTCTTCCACCTCGTCGAGTTTGGCTTCAAGAACATCTAGATCGTCCATCCACAGGTGCTGTGGCGTCTTCTTCTTCAAGTTATCTAGTTCAGTCAGCTTCGCATCTCTTTGCTTGAGCAACTCATTCTTGCGCTCCTCCGTCAACATCCACATTGACATACCCAAGAGGTAATCGAACTTTTTCACGTCTGTCAGCTTTTGGAATGCCTTCTCTGGGTCCACCTCTTTCTTGACCTTGCCACTGGGCGCTGCCTGTTGCGTTTCCTCTTCCTCCTCCTCGTCATCGTTGGCATCGGCTTCCTCCATCTTGATGCGTCGCTGCCATTCCTTGACAGGATCTGGTCGATAGCCACGCTTAACTAATTCATCAATCATATTCTTGCGTTGCTTATTCTCGATGACCAACGTCTTCTCGCACTTTTCAAGAATGAACCGAGCCTGGTCGCTCAATCGGTCCGCCTGAGCCGTCAACTGACCAACAAGGAAATCCTTGCGACGATGGTAGTATTCGAGACGCAACTCGTAGAACTCAACAAGCACTTCTTGAGGATTGGCATAGCGACGCAAGCAGTTGTTCTTGTCGAAGGCATGCATCTGATTCAATGACATTGACGAGCTTAGCTTAAGGACTCGATGGAAGCCGCCATCCTCGCGAACCAATCGCTCGAATTCGCCAGGAGCGAAGCTTATCACGAAGCGAACTGTTGTATCCGTATGGTATTCCCGATAATCTGAAATGATTGCCTTGACCTTATCGGTGCCATTGGACAGCGCTTCCAAGACGTTCTCCTTGTAATTTTGAGTCCACACACCGATGGGCAGTTCGGTGATTTCAATACGGTTATCGGGCAGTATCTGTACGTTGCCAGAGTGGAAATAGCGCCCGTCCGACACGTAATCCATGGTGCCGTTGAAGTTCTTATACCAAGGATGCATTGGGACCGGCTCCTCGCCATTGATCATGCGACGGAGATTGCTAATAAGTTCGCGGGGATTATGGTTGGCGATTTTGGTTGACCAACCGGTGCCGATACCTTCGGCTCCATTCACTAATACCATGGGGATAATCGGAATATACCATAGCGGTTCAATTTTCTGCCCATCGTCCACCTGATACTGCAGCAGTGGATCATCCAATGGATGGAAAATAAGTCGTGTCAATGGCGACATCAAGGTGAAAATGTAACGAGCACTCGCACAATCCTTGCCGCCCGTAAGACGCGTGCCAAACTGACCACGCGGCTCCAGCAAATTTATATTGTTGGATCCCACATAGTTCTGGGCCAAGTTGACAATAGTCATCTGCAGGGATACCTCGCCGTGATGATAGGCCGACATCTCGGCCACAGATCCCGACAGTTGGGCCACCTTCACTTCGCGCTTGTCGTTACGCTTGAAGCACGTGAACATGACCTTTCGCTGGCCAGGCTTGAGGCCATCAACCATACTGGGAATGGAGCGTTCGTTGTCGGCGTTCGAGAACAGCACAAGTTCCAAATTAATGAAATCCGAATATGTGACATGCTTGGTGCCCTTCGTGTACAGATAACGTTCCGGCAATCCCAACTCCTTGCGCCGCTTGACTTCATCCATGTGATTGGTCAGCCAGGTTTTACGCGAATCCACGTGCTTCTTGGCGAAGGCCATCACAATGTTATCATCGTCAACCTGACCATCGTACTTGAATAGAATCCTGTGGCGTTCCATATCCTGGAAGCGAGACAAATAGGACACGAGATGTAAAATTAGTTTGCCTTAGTTAATACGCTCAGCCTACCTGGAAGTATTCCTTGGCTTCCTTTGAAGTCGAAGTACCGAGACCCTTATAGTACTTTATATTGTATGTATGATGATTGGCGGTATCCATCTTCCATTCCTCGAACTCGGGCAGCGAGTAGAACGATAGCTCCTCGTTCTTTTTCGTTGCCTTCACGAGGGGAGTAATGAACTCCTCGAGGAAAGGCAGACGCAGCAGCTCCGGCCAGTTGGTGTGTATGAAGTTAATGAGGAGTCCCTTGATGTGGGAGCCATCCTGATCCTGATCGGTCATGATCATTACCTTGCCATAGCGCAGAGTCTTCAGATCATCCATGGTCAGATACTTCTTCTTGTACTGCAAACCGATAATCTTGCACAAGTTGTTGATTTCAGCGTTCTCCGTAAGCTGCTTGAAGCTGGCCTCTCGCACGTTGAGTAGCTTACCGCGAAGCGGAAAGACCCCGTAATAGTTGCGGCCAATCACGCCCAGACCAGAGACAGCCAGAGACTTGGCTGAGTCTCCCTCGGTGAGGATGAGGGTGCACTGAATAGAGTTCTTGGTGCCCGCCTCGTTGGCATCTTCCAGCTTGGGTATGCCTTTTATTTTGGTCGCCTTCCTGCCGCCCGTCTTGGCAATATCGTTCTGCGCCTTGAACTTAGCCCACGCTAATACAGACTCCACAATGCCTGACTTGGAGACATTTCCAATGAACTTTTCTGATAGCACGCATTTGGAGCCGAAACTCTTCGCCTGCAGCGTCATGTTCTCTTTGGTCTGCGAATCGAATGTGGGATTCTCGATCAAACAATTGACAAAGATCCACAAGTGATTGCGCACTTGAAAAGGCTTGATATTGATGCCGTTTTTGTTCTTCTTCTTGAGCACATCGATTAGCTGCTTGATGACACTGTCCACCACATGATCGACGTGGCGACCACCCTTTGTCGTTGCTATCGAATTGACAAACGAGACCTGCTGGAAGCCACGGTCCGAGGGACAACAGGCGACCTCCCAGCGCTCGCCACAGGTCTCGTAAACGACTTTCAGTGGCTGGCCAACAGCGTCATCTGTATTCTTGATGAACAGATCGATGTATTCCCTGAAGTTCTTGACCGTCACTTTATTGCCATTCAGGAAGACAGACACTCCCTTTGTGGAGGCAGCCACGTCGTAGGCGCGGCGGGACATGAGCGCCACAATGTCTTCGTCGAGCCTATCCATTTTGAATTTGGCCAAATCCGGACTAAATGTTATACGGGTGAAGTCGGTTCCGTTGAAGTCTTTGACCTAAAATTAGGGATCGGTTAGTGTGCGATGTAAATTGAAATTGGACAAGGCACTCATACCGTGGGATCTGCCGTTTTGGACATGTTATTGCCCCAGGTTTGCTTGAAGGCCTTCTTGTACTGCCTGGTGGCCGTTTCCACGGTGAAGCTGGTTGAGAATATGTTGCACAGCTTTGCACCGTAGCCATTGCGACCGCCCGTGACCTTCTTCTCATCGTCGTTGTAGTTGGAGGAGGTCAACAAGTGACCGAATATCATCGTGGGCACATACATCTTCTGTTCCTTGTGCATGGTAACGGGTATGCCCTGTCCATTGTTCCAAATGGATATGGTATTCTTCTCGGCGTCGATGTCTACTTTGATGGTATTCATCGTCTTATCGCGCTGCTTGTTGTCGGCTGCATTAACCAGGATTTCATCGAATATCTTGTAGAGACCCGGCACAAACGATATCTCCCGCTGCACCATGCTACTAGTCTCTGGATTGTAGACCCACATCAGCTCCTTTGTGAACTCAACGGAGCCGATGTACGAGTCGGGACGCAGCAGGATGTGCTCCAGCTGCGACTTCTTCTGGTACATCTGCTCGATGGACATGGCTTTGTTACCGTTCTCCATGTTCTTGCTGTTTCTTCCGATCTGCTGCACACGCTGAAAGTAAATAAAATGTGTTAAAAACAATAATACTCCGTACAACTGTACTCACAATGCGACTTGTGCGTTTTATTAGTGCTCCTGTGGATTTCCTTACGAACAGAAAATTTAAGTGCAATTTGCGATTAAACATGAGTGCATGATGCACTCGCACTATTTTTGAATTGATGCACAAAAGGAATATTATGCGTATTTTCCTAGTTCCTTTTTAAAGTTATTTTATTTTGTTTGGAGCAATGAGCAATCAAACTGCTGGCGTGTGTTATTAAAACTCTCACACGATCAGCGTACCAGCCTAAAGCCAAAATAAGCGCGGGCACAGCGAGCGCATAACAACCCTGTACTGCTGAACCGGCAGCGTATTTCGTAAGGAAAAACTGCGAGCTCAGAGAGCGAAGCGTGATGGATGGCCACAAATACTTTCTGTACTTTTTATGGCACATGCCTTAGGTAACGCTCATTAGTAGTAGCTACTACCTACCTAAATACAGAAAGCAAACAGCACCCTGCCACAATACTTTCTACAGTAAAATCTGTATCTACATGCTGCGTGCATAGGTCTGCGTGTATCTGTGTGAAGCGAAGCGGCATTGCCGGCTCCCACTGCAATGTGCAATGCGATTCGAGTTGTATAATATTCGGCACATTGCTGAATCCAAATCAAAGGAAAACTGCGCTGTTTCCGATATTTACCTATACAAAGAAATTTCCCGTATACTAATGCATCAAAATTCTATCTACACAGCAGCGCCATTTTTAATTTGCAAATGCGACGCCGCTGGCTGCGAAACGTATTTTTCGTCGTTTGCTTCACACTGCGCTTCTCTCCACTTTTAATTGTAGCGCCGCCAGCTACTTTCTTTGTTAGGCCACTTTTTGTTCTACATTTTCTTACCTTTTAACTGGATTGGTCTAGAATTGATTGGATTGTTTAATGGCCGAAACGCGCGGCAGACACCGCAAAATTGCACACACGCAGTAGACGCCGCCGCACTTCGTTTTGCGATTGGTGCGTGCGCCGTCGGCCTCGTGTGTTACTGCACTTTCTTTTAGTTAGGCGGTATCCTTAATATTTCATGTAGCATATGCGAACCGAGGCTATGTGTAACACTTAATACAACAAACCACACAATAAAGCCAAGCTGGCGAAGCGAGAAAACTGCTGGCTGTACAAACTGCGGCGGCCAAGCAAACAGTGTAGTTAATAGTTGTACATTTGCACTTATCGATAGTTTTTGGCGGGGCTGCCAGATTGCAGTAATACGAGCAAAGTGGCAGCACCAAAATTTGAATTTTATGGGAAAATAACGCATTTCATCGATAAGCGAGAAATGCATTAATACGACTAATTGCAGGACTCCTGGGGAAAAAAGAATTATGTGGTTCGATTAATTACAAGAAATATTGAGAATAATTAAATTGAAATTTAGCTCGAGTCGAGTCAAAACTACATTGCTTGTAATCGATGTTAACGCCTATCGTTATCACAAGGTTAAATGCGTACACTGGCAACACCAAAATTTGAATTTTATGGGAAAATAACGCATGTCATTGATAAGCAAGAAATTATATATACGAATCTTTTCAGTACTCTTGGGAAAAATGTATTTTATGGTTTTCGGTTAATTACAAGAAATATATGAAAATAATCAAATGCTTTTTATCGACGTTATCGCCTATCGTTAATTTACCCGCCACAATCTAAAATTTAAATTATACATTTGGGTGATAAGAACGTTGGCTTCAGCTATTATTTTTATTACAGTGGAATGTGGTAATTGCGAAGTCCAAATTAATGTCGCGGCTTTAATCGCCATTGTTATGGATAAAGAAACATTAAAAACTGCATGCAATATTGATGCTAATTAAAGGAACGACTCGGTGCGCCCAGTCAAACAAGTTCTGCCCGCCATGCGGCACACCTGACCTTGACCAACGGCAACGCGAGGTTTGTTGCACTTGCTGCTGTTGCAACTGAGCCAAATAAAAGCAAAAACTAGTTTTGTTTGTAAAGAGCGAATGTTCTGGATTGTCAGTTATACCTAGCTCTATGAGCAGATGTACGAGAATAGTGCAAGTAACGATTTAAAATGCTATGCGGTGCTTAGGGCGCTTGCCCTTTATGCGCACATTGAACTTGTGCTTTGTACGTATGTATGTACACATGTATCTGCATTATAGACCTGTGGAAATGTTAATTACGTGTAATGGATATGCACACATACACGTGCATACTTATGTTTGTATGCAGGTAAAGTTCGCGCTGGCATAAAAGTCTTCATTATCAAGTTCTGGCCTCCATTTGCAGCCTTCCGATTGGCGTCCAGTTCCCAACTACGTTTCGCCACGTTTTGACGACATATGACACGCGCGAATACCCTAACCACAAGCTAACTAGATAAGCTCCTAAATAATTACCCAAAGTTCAAACTGAACAGAATTTATTGACTTTGTTAAATTAATAAATGAAATGCAGTAGAAAAATACTGAAATCATTTTAAAATTTATATCTCAAACTTTCGAAAGTGTATGCGAAAATTGACTTTGTAATTCTCTTTTGCCAGCACTCCGTAGAACATGATGCTTTTAATTTATCTCGTTACTCGACTCGGATACGGGTTTTGAAGTGAGTGTTGAGCACTTTTCGACGTGGGGGCATAAAAAGTTTTGTTCTAGACGATCTCTGGCTCAGTCTTGATGCGAACCTGTGCGCGGCGCTGGTGATGCGGTGTTCCCAGCTATCACTCGAAGCAAATAAAATCGGTTATACTTTCAAGTATCTCTAGGTAAAATCAGCAAGTGTGTATTATACATTAAGTAGTATAAAAAATGTTTTGTTTTGAAACCAAGTCTACGTAAATCGAATCGAAAACAAAGTGATTCGAATACTATATAAACAGCAATCTATATATATAACATTAAACCGGAATAGAACATAAATGAAAAAAAAAAAAACAAAAACAATGTGATGAAAGTGAGCGATTTTCTTTTTCTCGAAGCGAGATCTCGGATCGAGTGCGACAGTAATTAAGATTTCTTAACCGGATTAACTGCTTGTTAACACTAGAACTGCACTTCTAGATGCAAAGCTTGGCGCGTACGTGTGCTTGTGTGCATGTAAGGGACGTATAACCCCAGCAGTCAATATTTGCCAGGTGCTACTTGATCTGTTGACTTGGAACTTAGAATTTGTAATATCGGAAAGATTTCCAGTTAATTAGCGGGGACTTAGGGTGAGTGCTGTGAAGTGTTGAGTGGGATGCCCTGATGCAATATACCGTCAATGAATAACATCCAATTTGCATTTGGATTTGCTGAGATATGCCATTAGATCGTATTTAAACTAAGCCCAGTTCGTTAAGGTACAGGGAAGGTCAATTAATGATAATGTCGTAACTGTTAGACATTGCTTAAAGCTAGTGACCAAACTTAAAATAAATTAAAGAAGAATTAACTAAAACTACTTATGGTATCAGGTCAACTTTATCTGAAACTTGTAGCTGCGGAGAAAGACGTGTTCATATGGACAGATGGACAATCAAACGGACATGGCAAAATCGCCTCGGCTATTGATGCTGATCAAGAATATATACAAGAACATATACTCTGCATAGTTTTTCACACTTCATTCAGTCCGACCGTTGCATTTATACATTCGCACAGAGCTAATATACCATTTTTGGCATCGAAAAGGTCTTCAAGCTAATCGATAAGCAAAATTCTGCTGCGCTGCTGCTGTTGCAAGATTTTGAGACGAGAAATAAGCACGATTCATAGCAACGAGCTCGAAGTCTATCTGAGAAACATAAGCATTCCCAAACTCAATAGATTAGGGAGAAAGCAAGGGAGAGATAGAGAGGCAGACAGAGAGGAAGGGCGGTTGGGGACCTTATCAGGTGCAGTTCAGTTTGAGTTCAGGGAGAGGATTGGGACTGGGGCACGGCCATAATCGGGTGGCTTGACGTGTGTCGTCGCCTACTTTCTGCTATCGCAATTGCCTTTGTTTTGTTGTTCTGTTTTGTTTTGATTATCGTACTCATACTCGACACTATACACACTCTATGTCATATATACACACATGTGCTATGTGTGGTACCGAATTGCATGGGATTAAAAGCATTTGGTCTGATTTCGATAGCTCAGTTTCGGACTTGAAGTCGAACGCTACGAACTGGGAGCTGGGAATTGGGAAGTGACGAGTCTTTATTATGGTAAACAATTTCAAGTTCAGGCCGAAAATGTTGCCAACAATGGGGAGTGAGAGGTTATACCTAATGCGCTGAAATATCATTATCGTCAGTTACTGTCGCCAAAGCTGTGTGAGTTCACGTTTTGCTAGAGATGATCGCGTGACAGCATATCGTGACTCTGACCGTTTATAATTGTGCTTTGGCGCAATTAACACCGTTTCCCATAAAATCAGCTAAAATGGGTTATACGCACGTAAGACTAACTAATTGGCATGTGTGTGTTTGATAGAGTGTTATTTACACATTATTTGCTAAAGAAGTATTCCAAAGTAATAAGTTTTCCCTATGGCATAAGCTATAAATAACAAATAAACGAATAACGAAAAGTAAACAATGTCAGGAAAGGAAGGGTTTTTTGAAATGTGTAATATATAAGGCATACAGATTATTGTAGTACCAAGTACACATACACATACAAATTTTTTTGTAAATTCGGCATTAGGACGCGCACACAAGTATCTCGCCTTTACACGCAGGCTTAATTTATCAAAATAATAAACCTGTAAACTTAAGTAAGTTACAGCGTGACATCGTGAGTTTGTCTATCGTGATTGCCTTTCGTAGCCACACGTAGCACTCCAAAACCCTGACTATCTGCTCTCTCCATGCACAGGCAACCGCTCCAGCTGCACTCAGTCCCTTCGGCCGAAAAATGCCCGCGATCGAGCACAAACTGAATGTGACCGAGGAGGAGATTCCCGAGGATATAAGACTCGTGGCGGAGAGCCAGGGAGAATGTCCGCAAACCAAAAATGAGACAATTGCACAGTTTCGCGATTATATTGCAGGTTTGCTTAAAAGTACACCGCTATGGTATATTACGTGAGTCAACTATTTTTCTATTCCAAATTTCGCACATAGAGCACAAGAAGTGCCAGCCACATCGCACAGATGACAGATATCTGGAGAAGTTTCTGCGGGCGCGCTTTTGGAATATTGAAAAGAGCTATAAACTGGTATGGTATATACACACTACGCATATATGGTATATTTCATAATGTATACTGCATAATATCAAACTATTCAAGCTATAACTTCTCCATTTCTCTTTTAGATCTGCAGTTACTACAAGTTCCGGGAAGATAACAAAAAGTTCTATGAGAAGGTGCGTCTCATGGATCTCAGGCATTTGGGCGATGAGAATATATTGACTGTGACGCCATATCGGGACCAGCACGGACGCCGCATAATCATTTACCGCTATGGGCTCTGGCGACCGAATCGGGTCACAATAGATGATATTTTCCGGGCGACTATTGTGTTGCAAGAGCTCGGCTCGCTGGAGCCTATCTCACAGATTGCAGGCGGCGTAGCGATATTCGATCTGAAGAATTTGAGCTTGGAGCACCTGATACATCTCAGTCCGAGTGTGGCGCAAAAAATGATCGCACTGCTGGTGGTATGTACAGAGTAGACAACATTGCATAGGAATCTGAACTAAACTCGGCTTTCATTCGACTTACAGACCTCGATGCCCATTCGCACAGAGGCGTTGCATATCGTCAACCAGAATATGGTCTTCAGCGCGGCCTTCAAGATATTCAAGCCCTTCCTCAGCACCTACATGCGGGAGCACCTCTTTATACACGGCAGCGACATGAGCTCCTTGCACAAGCACATCTATCCCGAGCATCTGCCCAAGCGGTGAGTTGGCTTCAGTGTTGCATAGTTCTGGTTATACATAGTTCCACTTTGGATTATTCTCTGGCTTTGTCCGACAGTTATGGCGGCCTCAATGACGACTATTCATATACGCTGTGGCTGGATATGCTCGACAAGCAGTGCGCGGGCACCGGCATTCAGGATGACATGGAACAACTGGGCTTTATATTCAACTAAGATACTCTTACTACTTCATACTCTACTCTATCCCTTTTTTGTACAATATGCTACTACACCATGCCTTAATATTATAAACTAATTTTGGGGGTAATGTCCATGAAATATATAAATCCAACTTCTTTTGGAAAATTTAAGAAGAGGCTATCTTTCATTTTGTATATTATTTACTTATTGAAAATGTGGAAAATATGGTATGTATAGTAGTACAAATGTATGCAACAGGCAGAAGGGGGCGTTTGAGACCATATAAAGTGTATGAACTCTTGATCAGTATCATTATCTATTCAGCATTTCTAGCTCTTTTGTCCGTTATTCTTTTTGAATACACTGATCACGGTTATTTTAAGAACAAAAGACACTACATTTCTAATGTACGTGTGTACCATACACAGTTTATTTTAAACTTTGAGTGCCATCCCCACCAGAGAACTGCAACGAGTATGATCGAGTATGAACGAACTTTCGTTAGGAAATGTTAATCAAATCGAGTATAAGTACGCTACCTTGATTTGAGTTTACTCGAACCGATTTTCGCTCGGCAATCAAAATCGAGTGAAGTATTGGGAGCTTCGGCTAGCATACTTATACTTATACTCGAAGCAAACGGAACACATCAAACAGAGTATAGAATCAGTACTCGAGTATGAACAAAAATTCAATACTCGTTGCAGTTCTCTGATCCCCACTAATTTCAATAATAGTTATGTTTTATTTGTAGCTTAAATATTTTTTATATATTTGTATATATTATATATTTTTAATATATAGAAGCTATAACATAGTTTTACACAAGCAGCTAAAAATAAGTAAAATAAGTATATAGAAGCTATAACGTAGTTTTACACAAGCAGCTAAAAATAAGTACAAAAGTAACAGGCGCGAGAAGTTTCCCATACATTAGTAGCAGCAACGCAGCCGGCGCCAATGTTTGCGTTTGATTGTCTCATGAGATCTGTATGTGTGTGTGTAGCGTCATTATATCTAAAGTATGCATTTGAATGTATGTGTGAACAAAGTTAATGCGTGTAAAATCAATGAATCATTAAAAATGTGCGATGCAGCTCGTTATTGTGAATACGTTACACAAAACTTTCTTGCTTCATTTGCTTGTTATAAGACTCTATGATAATCACACAATTTCTCATCACTTAAAAATGCCAAATCTTTCAATTAGTTGCACTCCAGCTTGAAACATATTATAATACATTTTTGAATTTGCAGAAACAAGAACTAAAAGTTCCTATTCGCACTGAACGTGCTCGGTTATGTTTCGAATTCACCGTAAGCAAGAAAACATTTTTACACAAGAGATTCCGGTTTAAGTGTATACCATATATCACCAAACTCACGCGATCTTCTAGCCAGATGACAAGCATCAATCAAAACGCATATGGGCATTTCGAGGCTAGTATATGGTACATTTTGAGGTTAGATTCAGGGCATTTTGAGGTTTGTGTTATAAAATTTAATGCGCCACACATTTGTTGGCCATGATGACAACTGCCTCTAGGCAATAACACCAACAACGAAGGAAATCGAATGAGGAAACGAGCCCATATGGAAATTGGTTCCGGTCAAGGATCTCAGCGAGAAGGAGGCGAGGAGGGGAGTGAACATGTTCGTTTTATGTGTTTTATATGCAAAATGTGCGTGTGAGTGCGTGAGCGAGTGAGTGTGTTTGGTGCCAGAACGGGATGGACACTTTTGTGATTTTCCGTTATGGTAATTGAGTGTTGGACAACGCATTAAATGCAGCCCAAGCTCTCAGTACATAAATATACTTGGTCCTGCTCTCGCTCTCCCTCTCTCAGTCTCACTCGCAGACGCGCTCTGTCCCGCTTGACCGTTACGAATATGTTTGATATTTTTTATTGAATTCGCTAGCAGAGGAAGCTGCTGTCGCCCGACAAACAAACAATAAAAAAAGCACAGCTCAGTTCCCCCACCCGCTAACACCCTGCACCCTGCCCCCTCGGTCAAACGATAGTGAAATTGAATTCAGTGCCATGGGGTCTCTCGCACAATCGCACGCATGTGTGTGTGTGCGCGTATAAAAGACAGCGTCATTTGTGCGATTAAAGCGACAAGATTAAAAAATTTATTGCGCAAATATTTATGGGGACAGTAGCGCCCGAACAAAATGAACCATACAAAAAAAACAAGTAGAGACTGCTACAGACGAAAGCACTCGACCGTGAAATACCATTCACTCAGTTTTCCCGTTGCAAATTTATTCAAAACATTGAATACTTGTATGTACTAATGATGTATAGGCAAGTACGCAAGGTTAGTTAGATACCTACATTACGTCTGTACCTATTACCCGATCTACCTACATGTGTGCTTTACAACAATTATGTAGCTTATTAATTGTTTTCAATATTTGACTTCAAAATCAAACATATCGATATTGGATGGTGGTGATGACGTCACGAAAAATTTAATATAAACTTGATTTGTATATGCTATACAGTAACCTTCCTGCCAAATATTGAATATTAAACAGACTTGCAAACTGGCGGATATGAGTAAAAGGCTCGCATCTTAATGTTTATCGAAAGTAAAACACGCCTTCTGAATTCTACATATATATGTACATCAATCTAATATACCATTTTTACTCACTGCCAAAGTTTGAACGGTATAACAAAGATGCCGAGATGAAAAAAAAAACATAAATATAGCCTACATCTGGGGGACATGGACAGTGAGTGCAGTGTCCCGTTATTAGCTCTGCTTCGGGTAACACGTGTGCGGACCAAAGGCCGAACTATATGTAATTTATGTCATGCCTGCCAAATTTATTTCTATCTCCGGCGAAAGGGTGTCTGGCTGTCCGAATAGCGAAACATATTTCCCAATGCATATGTCGCAGAGGGAAGAAGAAGTAATGGCGAGCATAAATTCGCGCAGCTATCCGCAAGAAGTAGGGGAAAATATTGACAAAAGAAAGAATCACGCTTTGCGAAAATACTAACAATATATTGTACATATACTTATATTTTATAAACATTTCGGTTTAACAAAAACTTGGCATACTCACAAGACTAACAAAAATCCATGTTCTTTTTCTTTCAAACAATAAAAATAGATTTTATTACTTAAACAATTTTGTGACTGGTCAAGATTTTTGGAATGTGTGAATAGAAGAATTTTATAAACTTGTAGGACTAACATAATTGCACACTCCAGTACTGGAAATCTCGAAATGCTAGTGCACTCGTCTAAACCCTTTCCTATGTGATACATACTATTGAGAAGAAACCCCTTTCGGAAAACGCAACAGGTTTTCTTATTTCTTGGCGTTAGGACAATTTATGCCCCGCCCTTTTATCACACTCGAAAATTAACCATATTATACGAGGGCCACATTTGTGGGCGTCGCCCGGCTGTCAACTGTCAGTCAACTCTCGGCATTTGACACGCCGTACCTGACCTTTCTGGCAGCGAAGGGTGACATGCGACGCCGCCGTCAACCCCGAGAGCGTGTCTGCTGTTGTAATTGTTTCCTAATGAGCTCGACGAGCACGCCACATCCCTCAGTCCGCTCGCAGTGCCGTCTGTTATCAGTGCAAGCAGTTTATCATTCACTCATTGGAGGCAGAAGGACAATAAATAATGGCGAGCGATTTGTAAACAACACAAAGCTCGCCCAACCGGAGCGAACCATGTCGAGGAGGTCAGCGGAGGGTCCTCAAACTCTGCAGCAGGGCCATAAATAAAGTCATGGCTAAAATAATTGAAATATTTGCTGTCAATGTGTTGACTTCCGTTGGCGTCTCGACCCTGTCGCAGTCCCCGTCCCGGTCCCTGTCGACCGGCCCCGGCACCGGACTCCTTCTGGCCGGAGGCGAAGGTGTAAACTGTATAAATGGTGGCTCGTTATGACCTGCTCGCCAGACGCCAGACGCCGGCCAGACACTGGATCGGGGCATGTTTGAAAAATGATACCAAAATAGATATTTCACTCGCTCCGTCGGACGGACAGGGCGCCGAAGAAATCATTACGGATTAAGATGAAATTAAGCCATAAACTGTGCGAAATAAAAGTAGTAGAAGTATTCATAAGAATTAAAATGGAATGAGCTCCACATGCTATAGTTACATTTTAACGTTTTCTCTTCTAATATATTGTTCAGGCATATGTTTAATATTCTAATTCTCACTTGGCAAATTTAGAAACTATAAAAATATATCAACCACGAAACTGTGTCGGTAATCTCTTGGCCTATATGAGAGTTACTGATATTAAAGTAAAGGCTTCTTGTCTTCCATGGAAATAAAGAATGTATATTTTAAAAAGAGTTTATAATTTTTTTTGGATAACAGTTTTAAAATAGATATTTGTAGTAAATAAAGAAAGACAAAAATAATTAAATAAATTGATAAGTTGATTAATAGACAGAAAAAAGACCTAGTCTGATATAAAGACAGATGATAGACAAATAAATAGTGAGATAAATAAACTGATAGATAGAAATATAGACAGATAGATATAAACATAAATATAAAACTAGATAGACAAATATGCAGATAAATATACAGATACATAGCTAGTCTGATAAAAAGGCTTATAGATAAATGGACATACAAATATAAAGATAGATCAGATAGATAGGCAGACAAATAGACATATACGTACATACATATTCTAGGCGTATAAATAAATAGAAATACAAATATAGATATATAGAAAAATAGATAGATAAATGAATAAATATTATATATAAATATATATGCAGATAAATAGTGAGAGACATAGATAAATAGACTGATAGATAGAAATATATAGGCAGGTAGATGGGCTTATAAATATTAAGATAGCCAGATCAATAGAAAGACAGAAATAGACAGATAGATATGCATATAAGCTGTCAGATACATAGATAGGCAGACAGATAGGGAGATAAATGGACAGATAAATATATATATTTGAAAACAAACTGGCAGATAGACATTCGAATAATAGAAAAATTTCTGGCAGATATAGAAAGACTGCTGGACTGTACGACGGAGCGACAGACAGAATAATCCTGAATAATGTATACACTTTCCCTTGCCTGGAGAGCTATCACGACTATTAATCCATGTACCCTAGAGCCTGTGTATACAAATAGCTGCAGCACAGTTTACAACTGCATTGTTGTGCTCACATGTGTATACAGTTCTAAATCAAACAGGCACTGCGTTGGCATCGATTCCCTACATCCCTCGCACATCATTAAGCCCGCCCGTCGAGTGCGCAATTTCATGGCCTGGAACACAGACGCGCCGCCCGCTGGCTGCGCACACGAGGAGTGGGCAGACGGAGTTGGCAATGTAAAGTTTTTAAGAGGATGTCAACGCTGGCATCGATTTCTCGATTTCTCAATTCCTCGATACACTGTTGATTTACCAGGAATTATTCGCGATAAAACACGGATATGCTGCGTGCTTAAAGTGGGCTTAAAGTGGAGAGCAGAAGCAGGAACAGGAGCTGAGCGGGAGCAGGGTTCCCGGGGGAACACCCCGGTGCTGTGACAATCAATCAGATCACACAGCAGACTGAAGACGACGGCGGCCACGTCGACAACGACACGCGAGGACAGCGATGCGCTTTTAATGCTGCCTAATCCGGCGTAATAAACATTCATGTAATATGCGGGAACCAATTGAAATGCAATTGAAAGGGACTCGTCATGCAAATATTTGACTCGATTCAGCGAAGGACTCAGACAATGCTGGAGGAGGCACGCACACACACACTCACACACATACACGCACATACGCGACAAGTCAGTTAACAAACAAAAGTCGGGGAATTAGTTTTTTATACCATTCATTGGAAATGGTTATATGTGGTGTATTGCCTTTGTGTGTAGCAGAATATACAAATTATATACATTCTTGATGGTTCAGTTGATTTAACCAAGTCCGTCTGTCTGTCGCAAATACTCGATTATTGACAGAGCTACTAAGTTTATTTACTTATTTGAAGTACCATGCCCACAACTTCTGCAAATTGATATTTTTTATTTTGACCTCAAATATTAAGCAGTCTTTTTATATATAATTGTTATTTGGCACATAAGTAGGTATCTATTATTCTGTAGCCCAGAGTACACACAAATAAAATTTATTTTTATTATTTTGTTTTATTTTTTGGACGGGATAAAAGTGTTGGAAAAACGATTGGCAAAGTGTGTACAGCTAAAAGGGGACTATGTTGAAAAAAAAAAAAAAAATGTCTGCAAAAAAAGTGTTTTTATATTTATTATTATTATTTATTTTTTCTAAAGACATATTGAACGACCCACGTATCTACATTTTATCAATTCTCAACTTTACTTTGTTTTTCGGAAAGAGAGCAGAAACCATTGCATACTTTCAGGCACGAGGGCCAAACAAATAATTGGCGAGCAGCGTTTACTTCGAATTGCTGCGCTACTGCCCATCCTCCTTCCGCCTCCTTTAGCACGTGCCCCCTTCTCCGATGCCGGCGATTCCGCGTTGATTATTACAGTACGAATGTTTATATTAATTGGCTGCGGGCAAATATTTGCACACCTTTAACCCTTTTTAATATGCCTAAGTGCTCGAGTTGTCTGTCTGCGGCGAGTGTTGACTCTCGTCCAGCCACATGGAATCCCAAACGGTGCCGACGAAATGAATGAAAAGAAGAGTGCGAAACTCTTGTTTGAGGTAACTACTCACTGCTACCCTGTAGACAATTAATAAAATGAAATTGTATGGGGTATGAAATCGTATTGTGCTGCAATAATAAAAACATTATTATATAGCATTAATTCTTGGAAAAGTTGTACAACTTTAGTATTCTAGCTGAAAACTGATTAAATACTTCTTCAAGCAAATACATAATTATGCTATAGTAAAACCTATGCATATAACAAATTGCCTGAAAATTATTATTATTATTTTTTTTTTTTTGAGTATTTTTACTTATGAAAAAAGGTGTATTGTATAATATTAATATTATATATGAACTACTGTAATATTTGCAGGTTTTCTTTAAAAGACTTTACAATTTTTGATCTTATGATATATTTAATTTGTAAAACAGGTTTTAAATATTAAATTATATATTTAAAGTCTGTTAATTGTCAAAAGTAACCTTATAATTTTTTCTAAACATCAGTATTCAAAATTACCACTCATTTTTAAATAGTTTTACAGGGTGTTAAACAACCAAAACAAAGACCAAACAGAAAACCAAAGAAAAAACCAAATCGAGCATGCACAGGAGAATAATTCGATTGTGTTCAATTTAATTTTGACAAGCTTCAATGGCACAGCAATCCCCTGCAATCCGTGTCGCAAGGAGCTTTGTCCCATTTGGGGTGTGGAACGGAGCGGAATTGGGCGAGGCGGCGGTTGATTTGATTTTGTTTTATGTTTCTTTCTGCTGCTGGCGGAATCTAGTCCGTCGCCAACCCATCCCCCTTCGAGCACGAGGTGGGGTTGTCGGCACTGGAGTGAGTTTATGTCTAGGGGTACGCCTAAGCCGCATACAGATTTTGTGGTCAGTAACTGTGGCTCAGCTCAGATAGATAAGAACTTCGAATTGATAGTGACACGAAGTAAGAAAGTCATACAACGAACGAGCTGAACTTTTAGATATTTCGATATAATGCATAAATTAACTGATATGTAGCATTTTCACATAGGTAGTTCTTTTAAATTTATTTCGATAGAGCTTAACAGTGTAGAAATTTAATCGAGTATGTTTTAAGCATAGCAATTGTATAAGCTGAAATTTTACCTATTTTAACATATTTTGATATATTTCTGATCTTTAGATAAAGCCCGAAATTATTACGACACAATTTAATTTAATACTTGTTCAAATTTTTTTCGTGGTATATACTTTATTATTGCTCAATTTACTATATATAAATATCTCATATTTTAACAATTTTGAGTTTTACTTTATGTAACGCGTTTTTATCCCTTTAAATATCCCTTTAGTCAAAGAGATTGAAATTGAATTTGAAGAAAATAACAAATTGTTCGAAAAAGCATGTCAAGAAAATACTAAATAAAAAAAAATTATAACAATTTAATTTAATTTTTTTAATATTTATTTGTTTATTTAGTGAAGAATCTGTACAGTAGAGAGGTACTATTTAATTTAATGTACATAATACTTGTTCAAAATTTTTTCGTGGTATATATTTTTTATTGCTCAATTTACTATATATAAATAACTCATATCTCACATTTTAACAATTTTGAGTTTTACTTTATGTGACGCGTTTTTATATATTAGTCAAAAAGATTTAAATTGAGTTTGAAGAAAATAACAATTTTTTCGAAAAATGGGAGAAATTCTTCACAAAGCATGTTAAGAAAATACTATATAAAAGTATTATGCGTTATATAAAGCATCAAGAAAACTCTTTTCGGAAAGAGCTTAAGCTGTGGACTATGCAAATGCTGCGTCTGCCTTCAGCTCAACTTTCCTTTTATCAATTTCGTTATTTTTCGATTGTAGCCCACATTCGGGACTGTCCCTCTGGCACCCTCGCCTTCAAGCCATTAAAAAGGAAAAAAAAACACAAAAGAAAACAAAACTTGTTGCGCAAAAGTTGGGGCAATAAAGTAGAGATTTCACAACAAAATTACATAACAGAATGAGGAAATCTGGTGCTGGTCTCTGCGCAGCCAAAACATTTGCACAGAAAAGAAAATATCAAATTAAAATAAAACAAGGAGAACTCCCGACAGGCGAGTCCAGCTCCAGGGAGGGGCCCAGTATCTGCTGGCTCAGCAGCATGCACCTGTGCAGTCCACTCTGGAATCCTTTACACGAGCCCTGTCAAAGCAAACACACACACACACATACACACAAGCTCAGTTAGAGGCGGGGTGGGGTGGCCTGTCTATATACATAGAAGCAAAACAAATCGAGCGACTTATCAGCACTAAAGCATCTCCCATTGACTTATGCACTGGAAAATGGAACATTGGATGGGCCACAGGATGCTCCGCACTCCCGCTCCATCTCGCTTCCAATGCAAGCGCCAACCAAACGTGTGCCCGCCACTGGAAAGCTTATGTGAATCTGCGTACTATGTAGGAATTTCCGTGGTAGTTTCTCATAAATATGCACTCTCGCAAGCACACACACACACACACACACACACAGGCATGGTACATAAACACACAAACAGACATACAGACAGTGGCATACTCCATGGTCAGCAGCAAGTGGGCGGAGCCGTGACAGCGTAAGGTATGCTCAGTGTGTGTGTGTGTATGCATGTTCGTGTGTCTGTGTGTGTCATTTTTTATGCGCTTCATGGCAATTCAAAAACGCCTACTTCAAGCACAGCGGCAGTAGCAACAACAACAAAAGCCACTACTGCCACCACCACCAAAGCCGAACACCCGACAACAACGAAAGCAACACGACGAAGTCAAATTCAAAGCGAGCAAACATTGCCGAAGCTGCAGGGAGAGCGAAGCGAAGCTTTTACTTGTGCTCGTGCTCATGCTCGCGTGTTCCTGCACAGTGTGACGAAGTTAAAGATGCGAAACCAAGTAGAAATATGTACGTGGGTCGTTCAATATGTCTTTAGAAAAAAAAATAATAATAATAAATATAATAACACTGTTTTTTGCAGAAATTTTTTTTTTATTTTTCAACATAACTCTACACACTTTGCCAATCGTTTTTCCAACATTTTAATCCCGTCCAAAAAATAGGATTTCGGATTACTTCACTCGGATTTTCTAAGGACCTATTGAACGACCCTCGTATATACAGGGAGAAAGTTTCGACAAACATCGATCAGTTATAAGTAAATAATAATATTAAGACATATTTGATATAAATATAAAAACATACATTATAATCCATTTGTGTGTATTCATTCTTGGATCTAGTATAAATTATTTATTTATTTATTTTATTCACGTGATTGTATTAAGGCATTAAATTCTATAGTACAGCATGAACATGATAGGGCAATAGTTTCATTTATTTATTATTTGCATACACATACACGCATTTAATTTGGGGTTTCACTATAAGCCCGAGCTTTGCGTGCCACTGTGCGCCAGATGAGCGCGACTTTCTCATTCGCTTTGCTCATTGAGAGCGACAACAACAACCACAAGGGCTCAACGCTTGAAAGGGTGCCGAATGCTCTCACCATGTGCTTGCTGTTCTTCTTGTTGTTGTGGAAGAGCCAAGCTTTTGGCATTCCAGCAGGAGCTCAACAGCGAATGGCGTGCAAGCTGCCAGCCAGTGGGCTCACGTGTGTGTGTGTGTGGAGCTGCTGCTAGCTACTAGCATTTGCTCTTTGCCTGCACACACACACACACACAGGTACTTGATTGTATGTACTACGCTCTGCGTGTCTGTGCATGCGCGCGTCGCGGCCATTCTGCCGCCAGGGCCACCCTGCAGTCATCCAGTCGGCCAGAGCCAGACTCAGTTGGCACCGTTAACTCTTTGAAACTGGACGCAGCGAGCGGCTCACACGACGCGGCCGCGCCAAATTCAACAGAGATTTGAGAAAAAAAAACAAAAAAAATATATTTTGCAAATTTTGAAACTCAAATACAAATTGAAATTCCGACAAGAATTGCAAGCGAACGTAAAAAATACAAAACAAAAATAAAAATACGAAATAATATACAAATACAACAAATTATTGTTGCAACAAAGTGTAGTGCAGCGAAAGCTGGTGATAGTTAGTGCGTGACACACACACACACATACATAGACAAATTGTTCCTACTCCCTGGTCGCGATCACTGCTTGCCCCTACGCCCCACTACACACACACACACACACACACACATACACTTTGAGCCACTGCATTCCCCGCTCTGCCCGCACGTCGCCACGATCTGGAGTGGACCCGAGTTGCATGTGAACCGGCGATCCAATGAAAATGGAAGATCCCACCATTGCCGACACATATGTGCAGGAATTCAACTTGGATCACTTGGGCGTCGGAGTGCAGCATGGCAGCACGGTGACGACCCTGACGCCGGTCGCCGTTGCAGCCGCCGCCATTGGCCACGTCAAGCGCGAGGATCACAGTCCGCCGCAGCCGGTCAAGTGGAGTACAGTGCACGGCGGCGCCGATGCCGCAGCGGACGACGAGGCGGAGGCTATGCCGCTGCCCATGCCGATGCCTCTGCCGCTGCCACTGCCCATTGCCGTGGCGCCGGAGGCGGCAGGCGGCGAGAGTGACGTCTCGCAGTTGGCCTCCGTATCGCACATCAAGCTGCGCTCCTTCTCGGGCCACCAGTGGCACATGGACGAGCGGCGTCTGCAGCCGCTGAGCCCGCCACCCGAGGGCTATGTGGGCGGTCCGCTTGGCGGACAAGCCGTGCTAGTCAACACATCCTCCTCCTCTTCCACCTCGTCGTCGGCGTCGGCGTCCGCAGCTGCAGCGGCAGCGGCGGCGGCAGCAGCGGCTGCGGCCGTGCCCGGTGGTGTGCCCTCGACACCGCCGGAAACGCCGCCAGTTGTGGGATCACCCACGGGCAGCAGCAGCTGCCCCAGCCAGGCCTATGCGCATCATTATCACACCGCACGCGCGCCCAACTCCTCGTCGTCCGCCTCCGCCTCCGCCTCCGTCTCAGCCAACGTCGCTGCCGTCGGCCTCAGCCAGGAGATGATGTGGCTACCCAACTCGATGCGCGCCGAACAGCAGCCGCTCGATCTGCGCCCGCTCGCCTGCCCCGGCTCGCAGGAGGAGGCCGAGGAGTGGGAGCGCCAGCGGGAATACGCGATGCACGCCGCCGCTGCGGCGGCCCATCACCATGGACATCCGTTGATGCAGAGCCACCACCACCACCACCATCATCATCCGCATGCCCAGATGCGACCGTTCACACAGGCGCAGCAGCCGCCGCATCATGGCCCCCACTTCCACAGCCTCGAGCACGCGCTGCCCATCAACATGCACTCGAACTCCGCCAACTCGTACGCGGGCAGTCCCGGACCAGGCTCAGTGGCCGGCGGCGGCGGCGGTCCCGGCGGGGGCTCCTCCATGTTCGTGGGCATAACCAGTTGCGGACAGCAGCCGTCCGCTGGCAGCAGCAGTGGCGCCAGCAGCGGCTCCAATTCGCGCGGCTGCGTGCGCTCCATACTGCAGCCGTGCCGCCCGCTCTCGGCCAGCTCGACGCGCAGCTCGAACAACTCGCCACGCACGTGCTCCGGCGCGTACAGCACCGCGACGCTGGAGGATTGCATCAACGACGACATGCTGACCACGCTGACGGTGCGCGAGCTGAACAAGCGCCTGCACGGCTGCCCGCGCGAGGAGGTCGTCCGGCTGAAGCAGAAGCGCCGCACGCTGAAGAACCGCGGCTACGCGCAGAACTGCCGCTCCAAGCGGCTGCATCAGCGCCACGAACTGGAGAAGGCCAATCGCCAGCTCAACCAGGATCTGCACCGGCTGAAGCTGGAGTACTCGCGCGTCTGCCAGGAGCGCGACGCGCTCATGCAGCGCCTGCAGCAGCAGCGGTCGAGTGTCGGTGCCGGTGCCGGCGCTGGCGCCGGCGGTGCAGCGGACAGCCAAAGCTCGCCGGAGTTCTATCTATGACGCCAGCTGGCGGCGGCCTCATCAGCTTCCACCTCAAGTAACTCGCATCAGCTGGCGCAGCATCAGCAACAGCAGCATCGTGCCTCGCATTCGCATCCGCATTCGCATTCGCATCCGCAGTGGCCACCACAGCAGGTGGTCAACTAAGTAAACTCTGTCTGAGCAGGAGTCCCGAGGCAATGCTCAAGCTCAGAGAGAGAGAGAGAGAGAAAGATGGATAGCATTACAATAGGTTTAGCTCTGGAATAATTTCGAAGCTTTCGGCTTTTCTTCTCTTTTTGAAATGTTACTGGAAATAGATCCGAAAATACCGGCAGAGATATCTCATAGCATAGAGCATACTAAGTAGTTTAGCCAAGTAAAATATCTCAACAAATAGAGATCGAAATCAAAATCGAAATCGACATTGAAATCGAGATCGAACTCTCCGAACTGCTGCCATTCCGAGCTTGAGCATTGTCCGGGGACTTCCACAAAAAGGTATTTCCCCCACACGAACACACTTCATTTAGGATTCGCTTTGGATTTGTGACAATAAATTTTCTCAGCTTATTTTGTAAGTTCTTGTTAAGTTATCGATCGATTCGAATCGCACTTCTGCTGATAATCACCTCGTCTACAGATCGCACACTCCCAACACTTAGGGCAAGCTATTGATTATGATTGTACAAGTAGAGGAAGAGCAGAGGAAACAGAACCACAACAAACATTTCGTTGCAGCTACTGATTAACGATGATGATCGACCGATCGAGCGAGCGATCGCAACTTTGTATTACAAATTACGAGTTAGTAACACACGCTTATTTGTTGATTAGTTCTAGCTTTAGTTTTCTAGTGTTAAGCAAGAATATCATTGAACTAGCAACCTGCGCTGTACCTAGGGTTGCTAGGGTTAGACAAGAATAACTGCAGAACTCATTTCCACACTTGGTTTCTTCTCTCACATTCCCGCGTCCTTTGAATCCACTCAAGAGACAAAGGAAATTTCGAAAGTAACGAACTAAACAAAGGTTGTATTATGTTCTAAACACGACACACTCGACTCACTCAACACTCGAAACTGCAACTAACTGAACAAAGTCCTATACATGTAATAAACTCAATGAGATCAGCTACAGCAACAACGACAACGACAACAGCAGAGAAATTATTGTAAATACAAAGTATAAATTGTATAAAGTATAAGCTAATCATTCGCTGTCAGTCTTACAATAAACGTTTAAAGAATACGATACGAAAACAATTGTGAATAGTTCATAAGTGTGCATAATGAAACTAGAAATAAACACGAAAAGATTACAAAATAAAACTACTGCGAATGGGTTCTTGAGTGGGGCATTTCGAAGTATACCTCAGTGATCTACCAAGATCTTTGAGTTATTTCAATCAAAATTGATAAACTAACTGATATACGCATATGTTGTTTAGATTTGTAAGACTTTTTAACAAAAAATCGATCAGTACTTTTCCACTTCCTGCACCCAATTTCTATATATGATTTATACAGATATTGCGGCTCTTTGAATTAAATTTACCGAGCTTCTTTTCCTTCACACTATTTCTATCATATATACTCGTTATCTCTAATTCTAAAATTCACTGAGCTTTGCTACCCTTCTTCACTCGTAATCTCGTAAGGTATTGCTGTTCTTGCGGCTTCTCTCTTCAATTCACGGAGCTTCCATGGAAGTGTTTTTTGTGTGGTCTGTCGGCATGCATAAAGCCGACCACCAGCAACAGTTGCAGAATCCGAGAATTTGAAAATAAACAAATGTGGCGACATCTAGAGACCTCAATAGCTTTCGGTCCCGAATCCAAGTCCAAGTGCAAGGGTCCGAAATTGTGTCAACAAACAAGTCGCAGCGGCAATTGCCACTTGCCAATTGCCAGAGGACCAGAGGAGCAGAGAACCATCAGAGATGGCGCATCGAATTACAGAAGACCCGCTGGTTTCTCCGGTTTATAAACAATTCCCCATCGGGGGCGTAATTCGGTGAAGCGAACCTCGAACTGAAGTCCGGCAACGATGCGCCCTGAGTTTATTAAGGGAAAACACATTTGGTGCAAATATGTGAGGCCGAATTCCAAAGTTGTTTATTTTCCTATTGATCGGAATGTATGACTTGGTTTTGCTCTTTAAAATTGCTTTATCTTGAGGATATTTTGGCTGTGAGACTGATTAAAGCTCGAATGCTAAGGATCGAAATTTGAAACACATAATCTTATTATTATATATCTGTATTTATTTCAAACAAATATGCAGGGTATCGCTTTATCGTTATAGCCTCTTTAGCTTGACTGTGCATGCAGTGTGTTTCCTGCCTTCCAGCGAACACGAAATCAACGTTTTCCAGCTTTTCTTTATGTAATGGAGAGGAAAGAACGAAGAGCGACGACTGAACACCCGCCAATATCGCGATAACGTTGCGCAAGAGCGTTTTTTGTCGACTTGGATTTATTTATGTATATATTTAAACTTAAGAACGATTGCCCTACCAACTGTTCCAGTCAAGTAGCCATTTTCAATTGATGTCTTTTCTTTTTTCATTTTATTTATTTATTCGTCGTCCGTCGTGCTTTGGATGTGTTCTGCGGATTTATGGCCAACAGGAAGTGTCAAATTTCACTTTTCGGCATGAAAGCGCCGCATGCAATGATCAACAATTGAGAAACAGAACGATCGCCGATATTTACCCGAATAAAAAACAACAAACAGTCGATTTACTAGGCTAAACAATTCAGCAGATTTGGGATTGAAGTTAGACAGAAGCGTCGTCTGAAGCTGAAGAGCATTGAATCATACAAGCATCAAATGCTTCAAAATATACGTATATACATACTCATTTTTTCCAAGACTTTTTTTTAAATTTTACTACTATTTTATTTTAAAAAAATTATAAACTTTCAGTCTGTTTCAGTGAATCGGATTTTGGAGATATTAGAAACATATTCAGAATTATAAATTAAAAAAAAAAAAATAAAAAAAATATTTAAAAAAATTTAGATATTTGGGTTTGTATTATTAATTATAATTGCTGTAGTAGTAGTAGATATAGTAAAATTTAAGTAAATCACATTATATTACTAAAATCGCAGGTTAATTTAGTTCTGGCAAGCCTTACATTTTATTTCATATAGGTCCCAATTGTAGATTTTGCGGCTTTTGGCCGGGTTCAAGTGCACATTAAACAATAATTATTGCATTCCAATGCAAATCGCAAAGGTCTGCCCGCGGGGCGACTGGCAGACCGGGGAGTACGGACTCAAGTGGTTGCCTAGGGCTGGCGCTGGGGATGGGGCAACTCGTCAAAACGGAAAGTGCCAATGACAATTGGCAGGAGCTCAGGGTCCAGTTGTTGGCATAATCAGTGCCAGCGGGCACGGTGAGACAGGAGTTGGGGGTGGGTGGGCATATCGACGGGCAAGTTGTCAACGTTTATTATCACACACACATCCACACGTACTCCCACATCACACACGCACACACTCACACACACCGACTGGCTTGATTATGCTGCGTACTGTTTTTATGCCTGCACTGCGACGTGTTGACGGCGCCGTCGATGACTTTGATGAGGTTCGGGCACGAGGGTTGCTCTGTGCTCCAGCGTCTTCTTTTTTATGCCTCAAGTGGACGGCGACAGGCGACGCGCTTAAGTGGCTGCTACACACGGTAACACCACACACACACACACCCCCACCCCCCTCTCTCTCTCTCTATTCTTCGGCGTGGCACTCCCCCCGCACAGTGAGTACGTTTTGTCTTAATTCAATCGATAGTTCACACATGTAATCGCATGATTGGGAGCTTCCTCTCCGGTTTCTATCTTTTCTATGCCGCACACGTAGAATACCACATTGTCGCAGGGCAGGAGAAATCTCTCTCCCCCTCTGTGTGGATGGGGGAGGGAAGCGGTTAGTCCAATTTGATGCACTCCACTTTAAGCTGAGGCCGTAAATCGCTGCCAACTCATTTGCCTCGTCATCCGCGCTCAACTTTAACTCGATTCCCGGACCGCTACTCATTAGGCTAATGCAGACCCATTGAAGGTCTACCCCCCGCCAAAGGAGGTAGAGGCGACGCTTCAAAAGCTCATTAGTTTCATTAGCCGTCGCCTTGTTCAGCTCCAGCCCGTCCAGTCGGAGCAGTCAGAGCGGGAAAAAGTTTTCTGCAAAATATGCTCGTAAATCTCGTTTTGGCAGCATGAAAAAGCGAAATTTATCGCGCTTAAGGACAAGTGCCAAAAACTTTTGCCATCGCTTATCAATCATTGACGTATGTGACGGGATATTCTATGGGCATGTGATATCAGGGGGCGTGGGGATGGACTATGCGATGTTAGTTCTCGTTGAAACTGCGATAGCCCAAGCTGTAAAGTTTGCACGTCCTTGGCAGCCTTCAAGCTTGTAGAACAGTTGTCATTCAATTGATTGGAATGCTGTGTTTACAGATTGCCACAACTCTGGTTGTATAACAGTTATATAACCTCCATTCTGCAGTCTACATGCTCAACACGTTTTACTTCTTGAGTGACGAGTAGAGTAGAGTCGTGCGTTTCTCTGATGTCAAGCAGTATCAAGTTGTAGAATAATTACATATAGTATATAAAGTTTTTATGTTTATTAATCGAGTATGAAACATTCGTATAACAGTTGAAAGAATATAGGTTTATATTTTGTATGGTCTACCAGACTTCTTCTGAATACCATATGCTGAAGTACAGATGTGATCTTTTTATTGTAAATACCAAAGTATGTTGTAGTAACAAGAGTATCTTGTGGATCGTACAGCGACTCAACTGTCTTGTAAATATGAAGAATATTGTTTATATACAACAAGTATCTTGGCTGCAAAAATGGTTGTATGTACAAAAGTATACTGTTCATCCAAAGTATCTTGTCTCTACTCTAAGTATCTTACAAAAGCAAATAATATCTTGTGATATTAATATCGAAAGTATCTGGAAGATGCCAAAAGTATTTCTTGTAGCTATCAAAACTCTCTTGTTGATATTAAAAAATCTTAAAGAAACAGAAAATGTATTACACACAAAAAATATTATATATATTGTAATACCAAAGCTAAAAGTTTGTGCAGAATAATCAAATACTAATGTATTTTTGAGACACTAAAAGTACCTATAAAATTTTTAATTGACGTATGAGTACATTTTGTTTCATTCGCCTACACACATACCTACGGCACAGCTACTTTGCTGTTTTATACAGTAGTTGTATAACACTTGTATAACAGTTCAATTTAAATTTCAAATTGCAAATAACAGATACCAGCCTGATAATCTCGAGCCACTTTTGCCAGCGCTTATCTCCGCGCCGGTATCTGGTAGGCGCAACCGGAGCGAACCATAAAACGATTCCAAAAAAAAAACCCACTTGTGCCCGATTTGTTCGTGTCCATGCCCGACACGCTTTCCAGCCCCCTCCAGCTGCACGGCTATTGTCTTGCATTTTTATTGATGGCCTGCTGTCCTGTTTTTTACGACATCCCCCGGACCAGCCGAAGTCCAACCGGTCCCAAGGACTAAGCAACTGGACGAGAGGAAGAGTGAGCCCTAAGCTAGCGCGTGACACCAGCTCCCCTTTCCGCCCGGCACTTGCTTTGTGCAGTGCAGTTGTCGCTCCCGAGGCGATTTTCCATACCATATCCATTTCCGCTCGCCATGTATCTTTATCGCTTTATACCGCTTCCGTGCGCCTTCCTTCTTCGGCGCTGTCCGTGCCTTCGTCCGGGGCTCGCATAATTTCCGTAATGACCAATGATACAAATGGAACTCATTTGCCAGTCCCTTATTGATGCGCCGCCGTAAATCGAACCAGTCTCGCTCGGACTCGGACTCGGACTCGGACTCGGACTCGGACTCAGAGTCGGAATCGGAGTCGGGGGCTCCCGTTAGCGATTGTAATAATAAATTAAATCACATTTCGGCTTTTCTATCTTCTTTTTTTTCGAATGTAGTCTACTTCTGCGGGTCGTCCACGGTTCATTGGCTTGGCTGTGCATACGAGGATTGACCGGCTCTCCCTTCCCCGGTGCCAACTGGGCAACTATCGGAGCGGATTGCATGATTTGATTTTACCCCAGAAAGAAAAGGTTTTGGCTCACTTTAAGCAGCGGTTTTGGGTCAACCTTCGATGTGCGCAGCAGAACTGCAGAAGGTTGGACACAACATTGTGGGCAATGCATACGCTTCGCGCCGCAACCAGGTAGTAGCAGGTGCAACCTGCACTATTGTTGTTTTTGGCTGTTCAACACTTCACATGTGTGCACTTATATATAAGATTACTTATATATATATACATATATATTTATATATCATGTTGATTCTCTTTTTGCTTCATTTTCCTCTGCTCGGTGTCCATTTTCCGCCGATTCTGCATTTTTCAGTCGTTGTTTTGGGACTTATATAAATGCCAAGAAAAAAGAACTGCCCAAAAAGTAGATGAGTAATGAGCACATTTAGATATATCCACATATATATATAGATATTCATATATACATATATGAAGTATACGTAGCAAAGCTCGAGAGATTTGCATGACAATTTTCTTAGAAAATCCGACTGGAATGTAGCTGCAAATAGTTTGAAGATAAACGAAAGTTTCCCGAGAAAATTTTAATAGGATCTCCGAGTTTCTATGTACTGTAGAGCATTTGAAAACACGGCGATAATATAAGACTATTAATGGACATAATATTTAAAGCAGGAAACAGAAATATCGATTGTCTTCTATCAGATTTATCGGTAGGGTTCCATACAGAAATATCCATGGTCTTCCATCAGACTTGTCGTTGATCATTAGTGTCGTATTGCGCTTTTCACAAGCTCGATCAATTGTCAGCCCCGAAAATGTAGAACCAGCGTGGGAACATAAACAGTCACCGAAAGACTTGTAAACAATTAGACCTCAACTGAAACCTGAAATACTATATATACATATAGTATTTGCAGTATATATATAAACATTGTTCGGTGCTCACTGTTCGAATAGCATAGCCCGGAATAGATCTGGCTGCGAGATTCGCTGCAAGTGAATCGAATCTCCGTGCTTGCATCTGGGCAGACTGTCTCGTGGGGCGAGGTGAGACCTGCGGAAAAGCTGTCGATTGTGCTGATTAGAAGAAAGACGCGGTACGATTGCGAAATGAGATTGCGGGCAGGGAGCGGAGAGAGCGCGTTGCGAAGTGCTCGTGTCAGCGATTTAGGGTCGTCTGTGGTCGGTCAATGAACCGCGGGCGGAAAACTAAAAACCGAACAAAAAGGTGTAAAATAAAAAAGGCAAAAACAAAAATAAAACAGAAAATAATAAATTAAATTAAAACTGATTGCGATGGCAGTTTTAGCACTCATGTTGGGGCTTCGTTCTGGATGATCATTTTTTCTATGAGCACTACGGGGAAATGCACGCGCCATGAAGACGTCGAGCTGTGCGCTTAATGAGGTTACAATTAGCTGTGGTACTTGATTTTTTTGAAGAGAAATAAATAAATAAGTATATAAATGTTTATAATAAATTGCAATTCAATTTGCAATTTCAACAGCATTATATTAACAGACCAAGGAAACAACAAAAAAGGCGAAAAAGTGTGTACAAATTGTTTTTGGCGCTGAGTTTGCAATAATCGAAAGGTAGGCAGTTAAAATAAAGGAGGAACCAAACGAAGGGTCGACTAGGGTATACCTCGACCTGAAGCAAATGTATAATTTGTGCGCAAGTAGACAGAATTATTGAAAGTTATTATTTTTTCATTAATATCTCTATATGTTATAAATACTTTATTAAAATAAACATATATGTATGAATCTAAGATTATTCACAAAATTCATGAGAAAATCATGGTTAGTTTTATTTCAATTTACGATATGAAAGAATAGTCTAAACAATATATCTAATATTAAATAACTTTATATTTTCACAACTATATAGATTGTTACACAATTATATAATATTTGTGAGTATACACCCGATGGAAATCCACTGCAGATATACCACATAAATCGATTGTTGAGATCAGCATTAACTGGTTGCGTCTTGTCCGTCCTTTAATTGCACAAACTGCAATTTGATGATTTAATTAATATTGAATTACAGCTAAAGGCCTGGTCTCTCGGCTCGAGCCACAGGGGCAATTATACAATCATCGACAATTCAATTGCAGTGTACATATCCATGCGTGTGTGGCAACTGTACCTGCCTCTGTGCGGGCACTCCTAATTTATGCCTGGCAAATATTTAGCATACTCACAACTTGCCGAGCTTATTAATTAAGTGACCTCTGACTCCCTTCTCTCCTTGCTCTCACTCTCACTTTACCTCCCTCGCTCCCGTCTCTCCAGCTTTTGTCTGTACCAAAAAGTCGAGAAATCATAAAAGCGTAAAATCGAAATGCCGCCATTTCGTGGTGGCTTTTGCCAAGCTTCCAGACTGGCTGTCTGTCTGTTTGGAATGCTTCCCCTGACTTCCCCCCTCTTTCTCCGTTCGCCGACTTTATTAACACGCATATCAATTCATTTTGATTGTAATTTATGCCGTAACCAATGGCTGCATATCGCTCACATCTCCCCCTCCGCAGGGCAATAAAATTATTGTTTATAGATATGTTGCGGCTGCAGTTAAAGATACACAGACAGGATACGACCAGGATACAGACGGCAAACAACCGGGATACATGTCATATGTGGCTGGCTAATTGGGGCTACTTTCTTGCGCTGCTGTGCACTGGAGCGTGATTCTGAAATCGACTGCCAGACTCACAGTATGGGTGCCAAGCGAAAGCCTCCGATTCAATTATGAGAAAATTTTCCTAGAGGAAGCTTTAATTAAAGCATTCAATGTTTGTACAGGGAAATACAATTTTCAAAAAACATTCTGAAATTAAAAAATTTCTTTGTGAAAGTATTTAAGTATTTGAAAAACTCTACATATTTTCGAGTGTTTAATTTATTTTAGAAAAATAGACAAAGAGTCGATGTTGAAGAATTTTTATTTAAAAGCTTGGGAAAAAAAATTATTTTTTATACTTACAATAATAATATTTATTGCATGCCAGAACAAAATAAATAGCTTACTAAGAACAAAATGATTCTTCAAAGAAGAACTAGCTTCTTAAAGATACCTGACATTTGATAGTCACTTATCAAATATTCGCTTAAAATTTGCAATCCCAATACATAGGTTTTTTTAAAAATGCATTTAACTGATTTGCCATTTTTTTTAAACCTTAAACTTTTAAGTAATTTATGGAATTATTCCTAACTACATTATGCTTCTTCACACTCATATTTTGGAGTCTTTCACTTTAGCCCTTAGACCATCAGCCTGACACTGACCATGCCCCAATCAGCCTAATTGGGCCGACTATTGGCCCATTTCGCAAGCGGGGTACAACTATGGCCCGATGCTACGCCCCGCCCACTCCCGTTTAGCCCCACCAGCCGGGCAGGCAAGTCAAAAGACAAACGTCGACAAATGACCCAGCAATGAGCTGGGTAAATGAATCAATGAATGGTAATGCGAATGCGAATGCGAATGCGAATACGGGAACGAGAATGGAAATGAATGTATTCGGTAACAATTCATTAAGCAAATAGAAATGTGCGCTAAACGCATTAAGAGATTAGCACACAAAACACAAGAACAACGGGAGCAGCTCGCATCGATAAACTGTCGAACTGGGCAACTTAATGACCCTCATTTCATGCGCACACTGCCGAGGGTATTCCGGCGGGCGACTCGAGGGTCGTCGGCGGTGTTGGCCGACATTTAATTGCGAGCCCAAGCACAGAGGCAGGGGGGGGAGGAGCGCCTTGCATGTGTGGTCAACTGGCTGCCATGTGTGAATAGGTGGAAGTCATTTACATGGCATTCGGTTGTTAAGTGCGCATTGTTCCGCCAACAATGTGACCAGATTTACGCACAACCCACTCCGGAAATTGCCAGTTAAAAGTCACTTAAGTACAATTTGCAAAGCGCCCTGTGAGGAAGGCTTAAAGGTAAGAGGTTTGCCCGCCTATCAAATTTAAACTTGACTGGATAAAGATGAAAACTGCAATTTAAAGGTACGTGGGTCGTTCAATGTCTTTGGAAAAAATAAATAATAATAATAAATATAAAAACACTTTTTTTTGCAGAAATTTTTATTTTTCAACATAGTCCCCTTTTAGCTCTACACACTTTGCCAATCGTTTTTCCAACATTTTTATCCCGTCCAAAAAAAAAGGATTTCGGATTTCTTCACTCGGATTTTCTAAGGACTTATTGAAAGACCCTCGTAAATAAAATTTTTTCTAGAGAATTTCTAAATATAATATTACTTTGGATTCAAATTGTTTTTAATGCTCAATTGTTACCATAAATGTTAGCTTATAATCTACACTACCTTCAAAATTTTAAATTAACAAACACTTCCTTAATTATTTTCTATATTTTTTCCATTCTGTTTTCCTTATTACTACGTTGCAAATCGTTGTAGGTTGTTTAAACTATAATCTTTAAAATCAGTTTGGGCATATCCTTAACATATGAAAGCATCACGTTCCTCTCCAAGACTAAAAATAATATAACCTTGGGTTATCTGGGTATGCTCTTTACCTGCTTCTTTTGAAGCTTGCATTTCCGTTAGCTCCGATATCAATTTACATTCAGACACTTCTGACAGTTCTTCCCACTATTCATTATATTTCCTTGATGTTTTCGCTTTTCATATCGACGGTCTACACTGACCCACAAAGCAAGCGGTTTCCCTGCCAATGTCACGTTTTGCAGCAGAAGTGAAATTTACGTTATCCTTTTCAACAAATTCGTATCTCTTCCTCCCCAAACATTTATCTCTGTCTCACTGTCTCTCTACTGTGTCTGCTCCCGTTCCATGCGATAAATGTTTATGATTATTTTTATGAGCGTCCGCTGAAGTTTCGACTGGGCTGCCAATTTGACGCTGATATCTCGGAACTTGATTTGCTTTAAATAGCACAAAGGCAGCACTACCTTGTATCCTTCCCTCTATATCATGTGCCCTTCCTGCGGGGGCAAATGCAATTTATGTGTGGCAAGACCAATAGAAAACAAGTAAAGAAAGCAGCAGTCGAGCGCCCTCGAAACTTAGATACCGTGCACTCAATCTATCTTTAAGAATTTCTCTCTAGATACACTGCTTGGTCAATCTCACATGTTCAGGCCCTTCTGACACATAGAAACAAGCAGTATATGATGCGCGTGGCTGTTACTTTTCTTTTGAGAATTCTTAAAAAATAACTGTGTTTATAGTTCGATCGGGTTAAAATTCGAAACAAATGTCAAGATTATAATAAGCCAAGTATATGCCAATTTTAAATGTTGTAACTTAAAAACTCTGATTAATATTTCAGTATGAAAGCGAAATTGTCAGCTTTCAAGGGAATTAGCCTAGTTTTAAACCAACTTCAGCTGCGTTAGCTATGCAGAAACCTTCACGCCACAGTTGGTGTCACTAGCTACTTCAATAGTTGAGATCCAACAGATTAGCAAACCGAGTATAAGCAAATTGACTCGACTGACGCTGATCAAGAGTATATACACATTGTATGCCCATACATACATTCGCACAAAGCTAATACACCATTGCTACCCGTTTTCGATGAGTGTATGGTAGAAAAAAGAAAAAACTTTACACGTGACTGCAGCGTCGCCGGCTTTGGTCAGTCAACACAAAAGTCATGGTCGTTACGGGAGAGGGAGTACCCGCGGGAAGGGCAGCTCTACTCAGAGCATACTTCATTCATGCATTCTGCCCACATGTGTGAACAAATATTTTTTAGAGGGTGTCGTCCACTTTATGCGGGTTCGGGCCTTTGTCCGGCTCGGGCTACGTGTCATTTGGCCTATCTGCCAGTGCGAATCTCGGGGGTCTTGCTCCGCGTCTCCCGCTGGCCCCTGGTCCTACTCCCACTCTCTATCAATTTCCATAATCGCTGGTTAAACAAGGCCACACACACGCCTGGTCAAGCATTGCACGGCGAACGGGCCTGGGGCAGGGGGTTGGGGGGTGGGTCAAGTCGCAACCCGTTTATGATGCGCACACATTCGGCTTTATGTCCATAAGCCTTTTTTGCTGGGGCGTCCATTTCGCTTGCATTGTTTGAATTATGCTTTACATATTTTTATTCACTTAACACATTCTCGCTTCCGGGAGGTCGGCAGAGGCCTAATCAAATTATGGCTTATCTCGACTTGGCGGAGGTCAAAACGCAAATAGCCATAAACATGTAGATTATGTGACACATGGCAGCTCCATGGACGAACAAGCAAATGGGCCAACTTGTGGCTTGTACTCTCGCTCGGTATCGTTTTGACCTTGTTTTTTCGGGCTAGGTCTTTTATTACCAACATCTTTAACGGGGTTCTGCAAAATGTAATTAATGCAACAGTTTTACGAGTTTGCTCGGCAAAAGTTAAACAATATTTTGATTTAACATTAAATAACTTTCGGTTTGACAAGCAAGGCCTGAGAGATATAAATGAATCTCTTATCTTTATTTGAAATCGTCGAGTCAGTTATACCGTTTACATTACGTCCGCTGCAGCCAATTTAAAAAGCCTGCTAGGAATTAATTACCAAACACTGGTTATCAACAAGTAGCGCTCTTACTGGTCTCTCAGAAGCTTCTTTTAATTGTTATAGATAATATTGGCTCGTTCACTAAGTAATTCCGTTTGATGCCAACGCCTGATCTTACTGAGTTTTTTCGCAGACAACTTTACACTTAACCGCTTTACCATTGTATAGTTCAACAGCTGATAAAGTATGACAATTTTGGAAAAACGTATGTAAAATTTCTTGGAATAGACTTTCGCGCTTTGTCGAAGATGGAAGATCGAAAACAGCATTTCCGGGATATTCTTTTGCTAACGAAATGCTAAAAATGCAGTTCAAGCAAGACGAAAATAATGTGATGTATACAGAGAAGATGTGTTGACCGAAGGGCAATGTCAAAATTGGTTTCCAAAATTGTGTTCCGCAAAATTCGACCTTGAGGGTGCAACACGTCCACGAAGGCCCCCTTGAAGCCGTTGTGGATAAAATAAAATCGTTGGTCGATGCAAATCGTCGAATAACAACTCGAGAGATTGCTGAAAGATTAAATACATAATTAGTGAACGACCTAATAGTTTCTTATAAATAACTTTTGTCAGCGTTGTCCAAACGAATTCAAGATTTAATTTAGTAGTATAGCTGTATACCTGCATTCCAAATTACCTATGTCTTACTCTTCAGTTCAGAGTCTTACCTCAACTTATTTTTTGCGCTGATGCCGTTAGACGCTTCAACCGGGTACCATAGGTAGCATACTTTTATGGGTAACGAATGTTAAGAAATAAACAGAAAAAATAAAAAAAAATTATCTATTCACATTGAACATCACATACATTTAAGCTTATATAGGTTTCATTTTCATAGCTTATAAATCCCTGAGTTGTTAAGGTGCAATTCCTGTTGCACAGTTACAATAATAATATACTAATAAATAAATAAAAAATACTACATCTATAGTTCTTAAAATTTGTATTGGCGGATTCATCTTCCCGTTCTTTTTGTCTGCATTTCAACTGCGTTTTAAAACAAAGTTAGTTATTAAGTGAGCCCACATGCAGTCAGCTCGCGGCTTCAACCAAAAATCTATAAATATTGGGAACGTCAAGCAGAGAAAAGGATGATTGTCATGGAATTCCCGAAGCAAACCATGTCAGAAGCGACATCATTTCAAGCTCAATTCAAATGTTGCTCAATCTCATTCAAACAATTTGTACTGTAGTTTTATTGCCACAATAAAACGGATTAAGCAGCCCGGATACATGGGGGATACAATGAACCCTGCTGGCAAAGTGGGCGTGCCACAAGGCGTCGCCCTCGTTTTCGTTCCTCGTTCTCATTCTCGACCGCGTCCGTGTCCGTGTCCGTGTGTGTAGCTGCGTTTAAATTGACTGAATTTCCGCACGAATTAAATTTTCCTACAGAAGGAAAAGAACGGAAGCAAAAAAAAGAAAAAATATTTCACGCATCAACTGGCAGACAAGACGCTCGAAGATGGGCGTGTTGGCCATATTATAGAGTCCTTGAGGCCCATTGCCGGCATTTTTCACACTTTGCTGCCGACGTTGTTGTTACTGGTGCTGTTGTTGTTGTTGGTACTGCACAATCACCGACACGTGGCAAGTGCCATATAATTTATATCGGCGCAACTGAGCAGTAAAAAATCAGCGACTTCCCCTCATATTTTTGCTGTATTATTTTTCAGTCTCTGCGAGTGTCAAATTTGATACGCTCAATCTGAGTGAAAATGGAAAATTCTCATAAATATCCGAAAAAGTTTAAAGCCAAATTGAATCAAACTCGTTGACAAGCTCAAAGGAATCTTGAGGAACTCATTTGGCTTAAGTCTTTCTGATTTTAATGAAAAGAAAATTCATTTTCTTTTCCAGCATTTTCATCTTTTCCAACAATTCTTTCTTAAGCCCCTTTGAGAATTTTCAAAAGTTATCATTTTTATCAATTTGTTAGATTTCACGGTGCGGCTATTCCTTTCACTGTCAAAGTCGTCCGCTTGCCGCTCTGATCCCAATCTTAGTCCATTACAATTCATACTCATATGTCGCATACGCACACACACACACACACACGCACACACACCCGGGTGAAATCAAGTGTTAAAGAGTTTTGAAGTCGGAAAGTTCGGCGGAAAATCTTCCGCCCCCAACAATGTCGCATTTCTTTTCTTTTATACATTTTTTGTTCGCTCTGTACAGCCCTTTGCGAGCATTTCCTTTTGCTGCTTAGCCTAATATCGAAATAAACATACTTTATCCGTTATTGCCGTAAAATTTATGGTTTCTTAAATGCCGCCCCTCGCCCTCCCCCTCCACCATCCTATTCGAAATATGAGACGCACCAGGCCAGGCAAATTGGACGGATGCTGAAAAGGGTCCAGTCCTCCATGATGCGACCGAGGACTCTATGGGCTCCAATACTTCGACAGGCGGGCGAGTTTATTAGAAGATGCCAGCGGGCGATAGGAAAGTTTTGCTATAAATTGAGGCATATGCTGCTTGAGAGCTGCCATTGCTGGAGCTTCAAACGTAGCGCCACGAGATATACCCAAATGCATTCACAATCGCAATTAAATCCAAGCTACAAGGTCACAGTTTTTTGCACAGACAAGGGAAAAATGCTAAAAGTGACGACGCCGACGCCGACGCTGACGTTGACGCCGACGCTAACAAAATTGCAATTTTGCACATGAGAAACAAATGTAAAAGACATGCATGTGTGCCTGCCTGTATATGCATGTGTGTGTGTGTGTGTGTGCCGCCTTTCCGTGGAATGCAATTGAAATCCGTGACAACATAATGCCATTCAACGGGGAGAGGCAGGCGAAGCAGAAGAGGAGGGATAGACGTTGAGAGGGAGGAGGAGACTGGGAGTGAGACCGAGACCGAGACACCACCTACCCCAATGTGGCCGACAACAACAATTTTCCCAGCCCTGCTTTTGCGCAAGTCCGAGACTGGAAAATGAATTACAAGTGCTGCGAAGTAGGGGCATGACGGATGGCTGGAGAAGAGCAACAGCAGACAACTCCCTACAACAACAACAACAACACCAGCAGCAGCAGCACGAACAAGAGCAACGCTTAATCATGGCGGCCAGGGATGCTGCTGTGGTATCCACGCACAGGGTTGCAGTACAAATTAACGCAAAGGTGTGGGGCAAAGAGGAGCAAAAAAAGACAACAACAAATAGAGTTGAGCAAGCGCATAATTCATATTTAACATAAACCGGTACGCCCTCTCTCAGCATGTATATACATGCATACATGCATTCGTATGTATATACGCAAATTTGTATATACATAAGTACAAACGTATGTGTATATGTGCAAGAGTGTTGACATGTGAGAGCTTTTTGTTAATGATGCTTGGCAATGGACTAACAAAATGCATACAAATAAACAAAAGCAATTTTCTAAAAAATGTATCTATGCATATCTTTCATATCTAACATGACATATGTATCTGTCATTACATAGAGTCCAAGCAAGTGCACTAAAATGCATTTAAACATACATCCAAATACATGTGTGCATGAGTATGTATGTACATAAGTAAATATATATTTAGGTACATACACCTGCGACACCTGGAAATGGATTTTACCTTTTCTATTTGCTGTTATTATACCATTTACCCATTGAAAATGGGTAAAAAATGGTATATTAACCTTGTGAAAATGTATGTAACAGGCAGAAGGAGGCGTGGCAGACCATACAAAGTATATATTCTTGATCAGCATCAATAGCCGAGTCGATTTGGTCATGTCCGTCTGTCTGTCCTTTTGGATGCCACGCCCGAAACAAATTTTTTGAATTATAAAAACACTAGAAAAGCTAGAAGCACCAAATTTGGATGTAAGGTTCCTAGTAACATTACGCAGAATGTGGATTTTCAAAATTTGGATGCCACGCCCACTGCCCCCAAAAATCGATTTTGTAAATCAAATTACACGAAAAGTAGAAAAGCTTCCGAATTTTTTAGATAATAATAATATCGACCAATCCTATAAATTTAAATCCGATTGGACATTAAACACAGGAGTTAAAAGCACGAGAAGTTTCCCTTACAGCAGCAGAGGCCCGACGCCGACGGCGCACGCACAGTCGTCTTGTAGTCGTGCAGTTGGCATGTGCCATTAGCGGCAATGCATGTGTATTTGACTTGATTTGAAAATATGGGATGCGTTGTTATTAGTTCGAATAAAAGTAATTAATATTAAGAATTATTTTTTAACAGCCAAAGGTAAATAGTATCTTACTGTCAAGTGCACTCGACTGTAGCTTTGTTCACTTTTTTCTTGTATATTTTAAGTATATCTCTTTTTTTACATTGTTCATAAAAAAACATTAAAACGTAATATAATAAGAATTCAGAAAAATGTTAAGCATCAAACAGTACTAAACTTACCAGTGTTGTCAAACGATCTTTTTAAAGAATCCTATCAGTTTTGCCCCCAATTGAAATCAGAAAGCTATATTGCACCAGAAAAAATTCTAAAACAAAGATTAAAGAAGAGGTTTTATTATATTATGTGCAATAATTGGACTGCACTTTAAAAAAAACGCATAGAAAGTAGAATAAATGTATCCCTTACACATATTGATAATGATAAGAATAATAGCGCTAAATAAAACGATATTTTATTTACAAAACACCTGCAAGGCACTTGCTCCAGACTGGAAGAAGTAAATAAAAGCCACAAAATAAAGAAATCATTAGAAAATCGTGTAGCACATTAGTCCAACTGTCAGCACCACCCACAATTTGCCATTATGTTGAACACGCAAGTCAATTGATGCAATTTGTTCGACAGCAATGTACAAGCTGCCGGCAATTGGGTCGCTAGCTGTGTGGCTCGGCTCAGGTCCTTAGTCTTGCTGCCTTGGCTCTTGGTCCCCAGTGGCAATTTGACATGAGAGTTGAGAATGCCGTAACAGGTTCACGGTCTGTGGATCGCTGCGGGGGAGAGCCCTTGTGCGTGTGTGTGCTCATCAACAGTTTGCAGCTGCTTTGGTGCTGATTTAAGGGTTGGCCGCTGCTGCCCTTAAATGAATTGCGGCGATTTATTGCGGTAATACTCGGTAATACTCACCCGAAAACAGTGGGAGTTGTGCCCCCTGCTCGAGTCGAGTCGAGTGCAAACAATGCACACAATAAAAATAAATCTCCAAGCGGGTAAGAACAGATGCAGGCGGGGGGCGTCTCTTTGGCAGTGTTGCCAGGTCAGCTTTTTTGCGTCAGAAATAGCTTTTTTCAAAGTGCAACAAAGCTCTGAAAATAGCGAAAATATCGACAGCTGGAAAGCATTAATTTTTCTAAATTTGTATACCATTACCCATTGAAAATGGGTAAAAAATGGTATATTAACTTTGTGAAAATGTATATAACAGGCAGAAGGAGGCGTGACAGATCATACAAAATATATATTCTGGATCAGCATCAATAGCCGAGTCGATCCGTCTGTCTGTCCGTCTGTATGAACACACTGATCTCAGCTATTAAAGGAGCTAAAGACACCAGACTTAGTGGGAGTGTTCATGTATACAATACACATAAGAGATTTTTTCAAACTTGATGCGTCACGCCCTCCGCCCTTGCAAATCTATATATATAAATGCGTTTTTCGATTTTTTGCAGATCATTCAATAACAATAAGAAATTAATATTAAGAAATATTTTTTAACAGCCAAAGATAAATGGCATATTACTGTCGAGAGCACTCGACTGTAGCGCTCTTCACTCCCTTAAATTTCGCTGTCCGATTATTGGTAGAACAAGAAAATAGACTGTCCAGTTATCCGGTATTTAGAACATTATAAGTTTTAAGACATATAATTGAGATTGTGATTTAGCTTTTTTCTCATTACATGTTTGGCAACACTGCTCTTTAGCTACAGAGCATCATCTGCAGCCGCACAAGTTACAAGTGTGTTTGGGTTATACCCGTGGGAAGTCGTCTGCGGTGACGACGTTTTTAATGGTTGTCACTGCCCGCCGAGTTGCCAATTACTTCGTGGTTCGAACTCGATGTCCTATCGATTATTATGAGCTCACCGATTGGTATTCATGTCACTTGCAGCACTAGTCCTGGCTAGTTATCTGGCTCTAGTTCTGGCTCTGGCTGAGACTGAGGCTCTCCGTTTAGCCAGTCCATTATAATAATCACTATAATTGGGCCTTGGCTTGACAAAGGCCGAGAGAAATACGTGCTATGCATTGCAGTTTGCCCGTTCCCTGACAATTAATAAGCCAATTTCTCTGCTCCACACTTATCAGTGGTCCACGTAAATCAGCATTATGTTGAAAACGGAAATGAAAATGAGCTCAAAATTCAATTACCAGGTGCAGGAGCCTGCGTGTGGGTCGTAGAGGCGGGGGTGGGGCAGGCGTAAAGCCGCCTTGTCTTTCAAGGTGCATGGTACATAAATCAAGGCGCCCCGCTTCAAGCGAGGGAAATTATGCCAAGCGAGGCGAACGTCTTATTACATTTTAAGCGGCTTTAGAGCAGCTCATAACTCATTGCCTGAGAGATGTTTGTCGCCTATTTTAATTTATTTTCTAATTTATGGGCAGCTTTGCTGCTCGCAGGTGCCCGCCTTGCCAACTAATCGGAATAGTGTTGTGTAACGTTAATTGCTTGATAATGGCCGCATCCTGGCAGCGTAATAGCATAATTAATCGATATTAAATGAACAGGCCATGGGACAATGCGAAGCGCCGGAAAACCACAAAAGGTTAAATTAAACGAAGTAATTGTTACCGAGCGCCAGACAACAGGCCACCCCCAGTGCAAGGGGAGGGTCCGCCTTGGCGCAACAATGAACAACAAACAGTTGCCCAGACACGCACCAGTCCTCGGCGCGGCACGAGGAAAGCTCGTTGAGTTTTTGATTTTTAAGTGTGTGGCGCACGAGGGGGATGGGCAGAGATTCCTGCGAGGCAAACGGCAGCAGATTGCTGACAGTAAAGCGCACAAAGTCACACGGCAGGTGGCGGCATTGCCGGGGGTAGACCGCAAAGTGATTTAAATGCACTCCTAATGGGATGAAAATTATGTGCCCTTGAGCCCAGCAGAGCCGCCGGCCCCGCCCCCTTACCGTAACGCTCCTTGGGCTGCGAATTTGCATAGATTTGCGCTTTTGATGTGCAGACCCGTGCCACTACTAGCCCCTGGCCAACTTCGGTTTGAAGCTTGAACTTATGTCAATCCTAGACCAGATTTTTTCTAATTAAAAACCTCGTCTATAAACTCATAATTAAAGTTAATTCTTAATTTGACGAGCACTGCGCGACGCCCGCAAATCCGCTTAACACAATTTCAAGCAGCAATTTGTAGCTCTTTTCTGTTTTCGGGGTCAACTTAAGTATCTTATCTAAGCTCAGCAGAGGACACAGTCGCTGGACGCCAATGACCCCGCGATGGCGTCTGCGTTATTGGTGGACCCTCCAGCTGCGAGGGATACATAGAGATAGGTAAGCTTGGAGCTAAAAAATTTTAGATATTAAATAATTTATTTTTATCAAATTAGGCTTTTTTTCAATAGCCACCCGAAACTTTCTATTCCCTTATAGAAGGTATACAACTTTTGGCTAGATGTTTGCAACGCACAGATGGAAGCATTTCCGACCATATAAAGTGGATAAAAAAAGTCAATCTAACTTGTCTCTCAGACTTGAAAAAACTTTGTAAGCATATACGTGGGTCGTTCAATATGTCTTTAGAAAAAAATTAATAATAATAATAAATATAAAAACACTGTTTTTTGCAGACATTTTTTTTATTTTCCAACATAGTCCCCTTTTAGCTCTACACACTTTGCCAATCGTTTTTCCAACATTTTTATCCCATCCAAAAAATAGGATTTCGGATTTTTTCACTCGGATTTTCTAAGGACTTATTGAACGACCCTCGTACCATGTATTTTTTGCACGCTCTAAATAAGTCGGAGCGAACCAGATCGAATCGGTATATCGTACAGCTGCCCTTGATTCTTCAGACTGGCCAAATTTTGTGATTATTCAAAATATCATATCCAAACTCGCCACACCTATTTTGTTATTAGTAGTAGTATGCTTCTCTAAATGAAGCAGGCAGCTATATGCAGCCAAAGGAATTATCGGTGAAATTATGAATTTATGAAAAAATAACAAATATTGTTGTCATGTTTCTAGTTAAATAATGTTTTCAAGAACATGTTCTATTTTCCAAAAATTAACTGAACGGATGAAACATAAACTTTTTTAAAGAATTTAAATTTAAATTGGATATTGTGCCCCTGCTTGAAAAATATACATCAAATATTATGAATAATATATAGTAACTAAAGGACCATAAAACTACAGAAAAAAATATGCAAGTTCATTTAGGTTTTTACAAAATTATATAAAATATTAATTTCAAAAGATTACATTTGATATCTAAAAACTGAACAAAATATATACATTTATACAAATTTGCTATTTTAAAGTAAAAATAAGAAATTTACTAGCACAAATATATAACTTAAAATTGAAAGTTAATACAACATGTACAAAGTTCTAATTTAAAATATTGCACAATTTAATTACTTTAAACATTTTGACGAAGTTTTAGCATTAAGATGAGATATTATATTACAATTTATTAAAAATTAAATTAGCCCTTTTCAAATCATAAAGTATGTAAGTACATATATAAAATGTCAAAACTGTACAATTGATCTAAGTAATATGAATCAACACCAATTAAATATCAAGCAATCTTCGGCATTAAGTTAATACCTACATATTTAATACCAGCTCAAAGCTTGTGCAGTTGAAAACGTTGAGTTGAAGGATTTGCACTAGCACCAGGCAAATATAATTTCGTACTGAATTCGTTCTCATAACGATGTAGATGTTTGGAGCGGTTCCGCAGCTCCTGTATGGTGCCAGGAAACATAATCGGTTCGCTGACCAAGTGAGGCTCGGGCACGTACAAATCATCACCTGCATTCGTAATAAGATGAAGATTAAGAATGCATTGAGGAAAAAGCAATTGCTCACCTGGCAGCACATACACCGTGCCGTCGTCACACATGTAGGCAACGGGTAGAAGCAAGGATGCGCCCTGCTTGCTGTGCAGCACTGCAGCAGTCTTCAGCTGGTTGTACCCCTTGATTTGCATCAATCGCGTCAGCTCGTAGATTTGTGGGGGCAGGAACCAAAGCTCAGCGCGTTCATATAATTGCAAAAGTTCACGGGGACTGCGCCACTAGAAAGGTAGAAATATTGTAATATATACTCGTATCATATAAAACTTAAATATATTTCCCAGATTCGAATTACCAGGCACTCCTTGACTTCACTCGGCTCCAGCACCAGATTGGGCTGCTCATCCAGAAAGGCCACGAAAAAGACTGTCTCATAGCTGCAGGCAGAGTGTTAGTTATATTTGACAATACATAAGGTAAGCTCTTTACCGTTTTTCGATGATCGCAGGACTCGCCCACGCGGCCCACTCGTGCAGTGCCCACAGATCCGGCACGACCTTCAACTCGCGGCACAGACTCAAGAACTCTCTGGGATTGCCATGCACTCGATGCTGCCAGGCCTGTCGATCGAAGTTCTGCTCGCGGAAGTGCGTGGCCGGTGCATTCGCATCCAGCTGGGCAAGCTGCTCTCGGCTGCGACAGAGCAGAACGCCAACTTCCTCGAAGCACTCGCGCAACGCAGTCAGGCGCAGCGTTATCTCTCTGCGTGGGAAAGAGGAAGTAGAATGAGATTAGGCTAATCTGCGTTGCTGCTGTACCTTGAACTGACCGCGCCCAAATTTTGGATCGCTTAAAGAAGCGATCGTAGCAACCTGTTCCCTGCGGCGCCAAGATGGCGGGCCTGTGCTCGCCGATGACCACCAGGCGGCGCAGCGCCTGCTCCGGCACGCCAAACTCCTCAAAGTAGTTCAGCCACGCAACGCTCTCGTCTCCGTCTGCGTCCAGCAGACCACCAGGAAAAACACACTGGTTCGGCATGATCGAAGTGGCATCGCTGCGCTTCAGTACGAGTAGCTGAAGAGCAAATGCACAGAGTTACAAAGATCAAACGGGCACTCGCACCTGCTGCGTGCATCCACTTTTCCACTTACATTGTAATCCTCACCGGCAGCCACTGGCGGTGTCGTCAATATGATGCTCGCTGAAATCCGCCATTTTATTGGTTTGCTCGACATTTGTTACAAAATTAATTTTTTGTTGTTTTTCCGCACTTTGTGCTTTACAATTAGTAGTTGCTATTTGCAGTAGCTCAATTGTTTATGGCTTCAAAACCATTTGGCGTTTTTATAAGTTATCGATCATTTGGCGATTACTCCCGTTCCGATACACTGATCTTTCATCGATATGAGGCAGTGCTGCCAACTCCTGTCAGTAAAACAGAAACTACCATTTGAATAGCAAGTTTAGTACTGAAATCAAAGCTCATAAAACAGCTTTTGTTTTGTTCAACAAGAAATACGAATACATTACTCATATTTATATTACTTATCAAACCGATCTTGTGAACAAAGTTAAGAATGCAACACTTGACTTTAGTCGGCTTTTAGATACCCATCACTATCGGCGAATAAATGATTATAATAAATTTAAATAATAAATATTACAGATTTGCGAATATATATTTTCTTAATCAGCATCAATACCTGAGTCGATTCGAGCATGTCCGGTTGCTGTTAAGATTTGGGTTGAGACGGTATCTTACTGTTGGATACACTTGACTGTTGCTTTCTTGCTTGCTTTAACTTACAGAAAAATGGTATTTATTGAACACACAGTATCTAAATCGCAGCGTTTACCTATGTTCTGAGTATTTTGTAACAAATTCGTAAATAGCTGCAATCAGCTTTACCAGCGCTTTTAGAGATCAGGGGCACGATAGGTTTTCACTAGTTACTCCTCCTCTCTTCCAAAGTATCCCAGCAATACTCCTTACTTAGGAGTCCTAAGGCATTTAAGACATCTAAGTAATATTTATTTATCTATTTCTATTTATATTCAATGTAGAAGATTTTTTGCAATCTCATTTTATACACAGATATACATATAACAACTTCAGAAGACTAATGGAAATTAACTAATTTATTAATTATATATTTTATTTTGACTTAAACATTTTCTTAGTCTGAAAACGGTAGAGACTTAAACATTAACATTGTTGTGGTTGTCGCTCTCCCACCATACACGTATCAATACATTCTACCGACAGCGCTGTTCCCTCCAGTGTTTAATGAAATTGAGTGTAGTCGGTAAAATTATTGAGCAGAAAGGCAATCGGCTCAGAATATGCAACAGTATTATTAATGTGATTAAGCAGCATTAAATTCGTTCGAAAATTCATCAAAGTTAGATAATTTCTTGTTGCACTTTCAGTTTTAATTGATGGAATCTTTCATTATTCTAAATTGCGCAAAAATGTTAAAATATTTTGTTGAACTTCAAAATTGCGGTCTATATCAACGTATGCTCCTCAAAATATCGTCTCTTGCAGACTTTGCAAGTGAACGAAAATGATCAAATTTTTTTATCATTAAAATAAATGATATTTCCTAAAAATACCAATTAACTTTATATCTTAATAATATTCCACTATATATGCTTAAAGTTTTGATGATAAACGAGGATTTACAAAAATAAAAAAATTATCTGGCGGTATCAGCACATGCATTTCAGTTATTACGAAAACCAGAGACACTAAATTTGAAATCGAGATGAGTAAACTCATATTAAGCAAAGTACGACATCTACAATATACTGCACACGTGTGCCAAACTATAGTATAAGGCTGATATATACGACAACTTAATCGGATAGTAAGCACAGAATTTATCTAACTATAACTTTTCATACAAAACTTTCAGAAGAGTGGCGCATGTACGCAAATTTTGTCACGCATAATTCTACGTGTATGAACGGCCGTGCGTGTGCAATGGACTGTGCGTTGCTCTGAGTTCATTGAACAATACCTACAATGAATTTATAACAGACAAACTGAGAGAATGGTATCTTACTGCTGAATGTGTCGACTTTAGGGTTCTTTGCTTGTTTTGCATATAGTATGCATAAGTAGTGATTTTACATTTGGTGTATTAACCTTTAGCGTACGCGACAGCAAGATAACATAAGCTGCATAGGCCGATCTCACACGCAAAGTCTGTTCTCGCACGTCAGCCACAAGCACGCATTGACGCGACATTCACGAAAATCACTGCTAAATTAATTATGTACCCATTAAAAATGGGTAAAATGGTATATAAGGTTTGAACAGAAGTACGTTACAGGCAGAGGGAGAGACCATATGAATACCTTAAGTATTGGCTAGAAGACTGGTTTAGCTCCAAGGAAAAGGAATTCTTCTGGCGAGGAATTCATAAATTGCCCGAAAGATGGTCAAAATGTGTGGCATACTTTGAAGATTGAAATGGTCACAATTTTTTTTAAATAAATCTCCAAAATTGTAAAAAAAGTTGCATATGCATAGACCTAGTACAAGGAACTCAGCTATTTTAAAAGCTGGACTTTATTGCAAACTCTAAGTACTACGCCCATTTCAGATATTCAATAAAAAGCGAAGAGGTACCACATTTTGGAAAACATTTCGTACACAATTAGATAACTAAAATGTGTAACATTTGCTTTGCTGCAGAATATAGCCCGATCGATGACAACAAAAGTAGCAGCGCCACAGCAGCGAGTCGTCGTCAATAATTACGCTTGACTGTATAAAACATATAAATGTATCTGAGATCGCCATGAGTGCGTGAGATCGGCAAATCAGTCAATACGCGCAATGCAACGCGCTGTTGTGAAATTATTATACGAAAGAATTTGACAGTCAGAATAGATTTGTAACGTCCAAACAGGGTCAATGGTGTGTGCCTATGAAAGCAATCCACTGAAGTTTTTATACCATTTAGCCGATCATAGCCGATGTGGTCATGCCCGCCTGTTTCTCCGTCCATCAGTGTGAAGACACAAATTTTAGCTATTACAAAAGCTTGGGACATCAAACTTGGTAGAAGAAGTCGTGAATACTATAGACATAGGAAGTTTATTTCAAACTTTATTTGGCATGCCCACCGTTTCCGCAAATCGAAAGAGGTACTTTTCGATCAACTGCAAATAATGCAATTATTATAAGAGCTAGAAGTAATAATTTGGTAGGAAGGTCTTATGCAACATTACACCGAATGCGATAATGATGTCACGTCTACACCTCTCTAAAACGAAATTTTCGATTGTTAAGAAAAGCAGAAAGACTTAAAGCACAAAATTTGGTAAGAATCTCCCTGGTAGTATTACGTGGAAAAAATGTGGATTTTCAACTTTTGGATACCACGCATACCGCCCCCATAAATAGATTTTTTTGAATCATAAGAAACTGATCTTCCCTATAAATTACAATCCGATCGGACGATAAATTTAGAAACATAGACAATAAGCTAGAAGTTCTAGTACAAAGTTATACACGCTTGTAGTTTCCAATATAGAGAAAGAGTTTAATTTTCCCCACGCGCCATGTTCCCCTGTATGATCTAGCAGCTCAAATCCTATAGGATTTGAGTACTTTTATCATTTTAGTTTCTTTATATAAGCCCCTTTTTTATTTCATTAAAAAGAGTTTCGAATGGGGAGAATGGTAACTTACAGTCGCGAGCGCTCGACTGATGCTTGCTTACTTGTTTTCTTTGTTTCATAAATCTTTTGTACCTCAATTGAGTGTATTATAAATACTATTGTGAGCTGTTTATGTAGGCCGTCTTCTGCCTGTAACATACCATTTTCCCCAATAATATTATATATATTATACGTATATAAAATAACAATTAATAAATATTATTTTGTTGTTGAATTATTTTTTTTTCTGAAATATCATTAACAATAATAAGTCTTGGTTAATCTTTCATGTCCGCTACAATTTAAAATACGGAAACATGTATTTTAATGCATATTATTAAACAATATGGTTTTGTTAAAAGAGCATCTTCGATGATATGCCTTTTCCCAGCATTTCCGCGACACTAATATACCCCACTCGATCGTTTTCAATGGGCGAAAGCTATCAAAAAGAGTGCAAATAAACCCGTTTCCTGCACCGATGCTTATCTGCCCACAATACATAGTAAACAACGCGACGACACAAGCTTGCCGATTTGTACGTACATATATTTTTCCTCAATTAACATTTTAGCAAACAAGTGTTTCTGGCTTCGTTGCGGGTCCGTTTGCAGAGCAGGCGAGGAAAGATCGTGCCGGTGGACACTGTTGCCGCTGTCGCGTAGATTGGGCCGTACACATAGGACGCTGTTGGGTTTTACTGGTGCACAGTTGAAATTTGATACCAACTTTGGTTTTCCGTTTTTTGAAACATACATATAAATCTTAGTACATAGTTCTCGACTAAATTCTAAATGTTTTTACAGGTTGCCTGTGCCTTCGTGGGTGAGTGGGAGCGTGAGTGGTTGTGTGTGTGTGTGTGTGAAATGTGGAATGCAACTAGGTCTCAAAGCTGTTCCATATGTATGTATGTATGCGTGCATGCATGTGTGTGTTTGTGTGTGTGTGTGTGTTGCGTGTGTACGCATGATGAACGTGTCTCATGTTATCGCTTTGTGCTAGTCATCGTTACAGAATGAATGTCTTCCACTGCTTTAATCGCTTTTCTTGTCGGCGCCAGTGTTTTCATCATCCTCGTCTTCGTTATCGTAGATGGTGTGCTGCTCACCATTACGCAGCAGTTTGCCCACGCAGTCGTACTTCTCCTTGAACTGCATATCCCAGTCGCGCACCGAGTCCATTTCCATGGCGCCGAGATCGCTCAGATCATCGTACTCCTCGCTGTCGTTGGGAATCACACTGAATGTGGCCAGATTGCGCGAGGCATCGCGTCCGGCGAACGAGGCATATGGTCCGCCCGGTCCGTAGAAGCGTTTCCCCTTGGTGACGTCATACACATTGCCATTGACCGCTACCAGAACACGACCATCCGGCTGCGTGCCGTCGAAGGGACGCAGTTCTTTGATTGTGAAATCACAGCGCAACTTCGGCAACTCCGGTTCCGGCGGCGGCCCAGAGTCACGGCCGCCGGGGCCCTCGGTGCGGTCACGTACTATTTTGTAGACCAGAAAGCAAATGATCGAGAGCAGCGCCAGGTTCATGGGACTGCAGAAGATCTCGCGGAAAGTGGCCATCAGATAGGACGACTCGACGGCGGCTTCGGTGTCGATTGTATTCTGGGCCTCCATCGTAGCGATGTTCCGATGTTCCGATGTTCTCACTTAAAAGTTCACTTTAAAAATAGAAAGAAATTGATTATTGATGAACTTTGCACGCGTTTTTTCGTTCGTTTCTTCTTTTTGTGTGTGTGCTTCACTCTGTGTGCCTCTGTGTGCGTGTGCATGGGCTGTGTGTAATGTAAATTGCAAAACAGTCACACTATGTACAAGCGCACGAATCTTGCATTTATTTATTCCCAATATGTTAGGCTTATTTTTTCTAGAACAAAGGGAGTCCACCCTGTGTACCTGTGCGTTGCCCGAACAGCTGAAAATAAACTAGTGACAACTGACAGAGAGCCCCCAGTGAAGAAAACAGATATCGATTATCGGCACTAGAGACGTGTTATCGGGACTTGTTGCTCCTGAGTGTAGCGGACTTCGTCGCATTTATCAACACTGACGCTTCAAATTCGTGCCCGAAAGCTGCAACGGCGGCAGCCAAAAGACAATCCAAAATGCATAACAATAACAACCATTTGGAGCAGACCAAGCAAAGAACAAAAAAAAAAAAAACACAGTTTGCAGATTACTCTCGATGCGCACAAACACGTGCAACAGACGCTGCACTGAACACAGAGCACAGCGCTGACCTATTTAAGGGCCAACAGGTAAGAGCTTGAGTCACTTGAGCTTGCAGTCTCGAAACCGAAGCAATTATCGTAACATGAAATTTCTAATAATAATAAGTGCCTTGAGTGTGGCATGCATCTGCAGCTGCACGGCCACTAGTGAAGAGCAGAAGATCGAGCAGCTGCTGAAAGACAACGCCAAGGAGTTGACCGACATCAGAGTGCTGCTCAATCACATCGACGCGACGGACGGCAAGATTAAGGATCAATTGGAACAGCAGCGCGTCTGGCTGCCAGCCATTAACAGAATCGATGAGCTGATTGGGAAACTCAATCAGTTCCTGGAGGCGCAGTCTATAGTCGTGCTCGAGGCACTCACTAACGTGACACTCAAGGCTGGCCAGAACTCCGAGCGGCTGTCCAAGGAACTGGCAGCTCTTGCGCACCTGCAGTACGCCACGAAACAAAATGTCAACGGGCTTGAGGTGCAGCTTGAGATCTACCAGAAGCAGATGATCGGAAATGCACGTATCATCGAGAACAACATACTGGACCTGACCAAGCTGGTGACGCGTGCCGTGCTGCCCAAACTGAACGGCCTGCAGTGCTCCTATGACAGTCTGGAGACTTCGCAAATCAACATCGAGGTCGAGCTCAAAAGCCTGGCACGCCTCAAGGACATCAACGACGACTCCAACGGCAAGCTGTATCTCTTGGGCGAACAGCTGAGCAGCCTCAATCGCAGCCAGGAGGCACGACTCTCAGCCCTGACTGCCGACATCGAGAAGCTGAATCCCCTCAACTCCTGGCAGATTGAGAATTCGCTGCGCGAGTTGATTATCTCTCAGAAACGCATTGAGTACGATATAGATGCCTGCTCGCAGAGCGCTTTGCCCGTCTACCCCGTCCCCGAATATCCCCAGTCCTACGAGCTGAACCCGCCCACATCACAGCCTCGTATACAGGAAGTGCAGCTGGCGCCCGTCTGGAGCGTAAAGGAACCCAAACAGCCGGGTATGTTACGAGCAACATGCTCTCAACTTCTGCTAACAATAATTCCATTCTCATTTGTGATTTACCTTGCAGGCGAGCAATCTGGACCCTACTACGCAAGTGCCTATGCCAAGGCACCGCAGACCAAGCCCAAGGCTAGTTACAGCTCCCGCTCCAACTCTGCAAAATCTGTTTCCTGGCAGCAGCCTCTACCGTGGGAGGCAGCAACGAGCTATCGATCTGCACCAGCACCATCCAAGCCACATGATTCCGCTTCGAAGCGCAAGAAGCCTGCATCCAGCCCAACACCGTGTCCTCAGGCTCAGTACGCACCCAAATCCAGCCGTCATTCAGCTCCGCCTGCCTACGGACCGCCACCGTCTCCACCCCAATCTTATGCCAATCAGTATCAGCAGCAGAACAGCCAGGCAGGGCAGCCTATTTCCTGGTACAGCGTGAACTCCCCCTCGGGAAGCTACTAAAGAATATTTTCTTGAGCGCATATTTTTTTTAGTGAATAACGTAATTATGATGTTTTAGCACAATTTTAAATCACACAATAAATTATATATTTATTCATTGTATAATTAATATAGTTTTATTCGCATAGATTTTATATATAATGCGAAAAAAAAAACGTTAGCTTTATCTGATTCTGGCTTCCGGTACTATAGTTATCGAGTCTTAGCGCAGCTTATGTTTTAAAAATTTCGTTTTCTCAGCTGGTACCCAATATGCAATTTAATATTAAAATGTATTAAACATATTTTACATTTTTTTCCGATCGGTCCTATGGAAACTATATAACTGTATAATTTTAGCCAAAAATTATACAATTTAATGGAATTTAAATGCTATTGAAAACGATGCTGGTTTGATTGCCTTTACATGAGAAATTTTTGTTTCAATGTTATTGTGATTGGATTTTAATAATTACATTTTAATTAAGCTTTGAATTGGGAGAGAATGCATTGAGAAGAGTTATAAAACGTAAGGTACGATGTTCTGCACAAAGATGTCCTATCGCAAAATCCTATGGAATAACTTTGCCCCTTCGCAACTTTTAGAATATATTTCTAATTTGTTTGTAAATAGACATTCGTATAAATAAATGTAAAAAAATGAATAAATATGAATTTTAACTTGAAATAATAAAACAAATAATAAATAAAAAATTATCTATTATTACTGATTTCCATGAATTTTCTTTAAAATTTTTCGCTTGTATATGATTATATTTTATAATATTTAAAATCAATAAGAGATCACCTTGCTTAATAATTTTTCTCTGTAATATATTTGAAATAAGTACCGATTTCATTGAAGTTTATTTTTAAATCAAATTGTAACCTCTTAATTTCTAATTATATTACGCAAATGACATATGAACTGAAAAAAAAGATTAACCATTTACTTTTTTTATAAATAAATTATCAAATGATTTATATTTTGTTAATATAGAAAATTATTAAAATATTATCCATTCTTAACTTAAATGAATAATATCAATGTGTTTCGTATGCTGTCAAATTATCTGTATGATTTCGAAGTTGGACAAACCAAAATAATTATCATACGATAGAAATTACTATAATATTTAATTATCCTAAGAATTTAAGCGATATTTAGTAGACATACAATTTAAGGCTTAAATTACTTGTGAAATAAAGGCGATATACTACTGTGTGCAAAAAGTAAGGTGAATATTTTTGTAAAGTCAAAATTCTTTATCTCCTAAATCAATTTCATCCCCTTCAAAGTAATCCCCTCCCGATAAAATACAATTATGCCAACGTTTTTTCAAATCCTCGAAACAGGCCAAATAGTCCCTTTCCGGTATAGCCATGAGCGCTTTCGTCGATTTTTCTTTTATCTCTTCAATCAACTCGAAACGCGTTCCCCGGAGTGGTCTCTGGAGTTTTGGGAATAGCCAGAAGTCACACGGAGCCAAATCAGGAAAATACGGTGGTTGCGGATCGATATGCGTCAAATTCTTGGCGAAATGGTCACGAAATATGAAGGCACTTCTCTGCTCAGTAAATCAGACATTGTAAAAATTGCCAAATGCACTCTTGATCGTTTGGTAAACAAAAGCGTAAATATAGTACTCATGACATGAAATTCCCGCCAAATGTCATCAACAGTCCAGCCAACTCGAGAAAAAAAGAAATAGTTCGCCATCTTAAGCCCGCGAATTTTAAATTGAAAATTCACCTTACTTTTTGCTCACAGTAGTATATGTTATATATATAAACAAACATCATATAAGTATACAAATTGAATGTGTAAATTAAAGTCTCATCACTCAATCTGTTTTATTCTACCTCTGATTAACAATTAAAACTTTAATATGACATTTTCGTATTTTAACCAAATATAAATCTTGCTAACAAAATCGGTCAGACGGAAGTAACCCAGTTTTAAAGACATCTGGCACGTGCCTCTCTTGGTAAATCAAATAAATTAGTATTGCTTGTTTTCTATGTAGTTATACCTGATCGTTTATGAATGAATTCGTCTACGCGTCGTTGATAAGTCTGCTCGACTTTGGGGCCAGCTGCAACTTCCGAAACTTATAGAATTCAGCACGTCTATTGAGCCGAGAACCTATATTTGGCTATCGAAGCCAGAAGAATTCTGAGACGTGACCTAAAACGGCTGTTGTAATGTCGTTGAACCACTCTTGGCCGATAGCGAGGGGTCGTCTCCGGGTTTGGCGCTACGTCGAACGACACGATATGGGAGATACGATTGTTTGGTCAAACAGATGACACGAGCGTTTGAGATCTTGGCGGGTCGAGATTGTTCATTTCTCGGCAAGCACCTCCTAACAATCAAGTGTGCGCACTCTGCCAAAAAACGCAGCAGATTAAGCCCCTGGGAGACAGACACGTGCCGTTGGGCCGGAGTGCCAACTATTTAAGCTGTAACATATGCCAGGCAGAGGTCAGTCTCAAGTCACTATTCCCCACTCGATACAATGGAGAAGCAACTGTTCGTGCTAATCATCTGCCTGGGCGCTGTAATTGCCAGCGGCGGCGAGGAGAAGTACGGCAGCGACTCGCTGTCGGCTAAGCTGGAGGAGATCAACCAAGCGCTGCATGGGTTGGACGTGACGGCGTACAGCATTAGCAACGTGCAGAAGGGCATCGAGGGAAAACTGAAGCACATTGGCCAGGAGGTCCAAGTGATCGGGCAATTGGAGGATGTACTCAGCCAACTTGACGCGCAGACTGCCAACAACTTCCAATTGATTGCCCGCGGCATTGGAAACCTCACGGCCAGCATTAAAGCCGGCGAGAACCGTACAGAGGGTGCCATTCGCGGCGTGGGCTACGTGCAGGAACAGATCAAGCAGGTGCTCATACAGGTGGACGCGAAGCAGGGCAAGTACGAGGCTAATCTCAACGAAGTGTCCCACGCGGTGCAGAGAAACCTCGCCGGCCTGGATAATCTGCTCAAGCAGTCGGTGCTCAGGCAGCTGCTGCTGCTGGAACAAAACTCCAAGTCAATGGAGCAGACGCAGCGCCGCATTGAGCACAAGATCGGCTACCTGGACGAGCTGGCCGCCTTGAGCGGCATCACGGCCAACAAGGTGCAGCTGCTGGAGCAGGGCGTGCAGTCCCTGAATGCCACACAACAGCGAGAGCTCGCCAGCATTGGCCAGGCGGTGCATGAGGTCGGAGCCACCACCTGGCAGATCGACAGCAAGCTGGGCGCACTCCTCAGTGCGCAGAAGAACATCGAGCGTGCCCTGGACGAGTGCAAGAAGAGCCAGCCACAGCACAAGAATGCCTATGAGACAGTGCAGCACAAAGACAACTATGCGCCCCCACAGCCCTACTCGGACTCCAGCTACATAGCCGACTACGAGTAGGTACTGCCTCAATATAACAATCTCTATAACATATGCACATGGTACTTATTCCTGTTCCCATGCAGGCAGAAGGACGCTGTGGAATCGTCTGACAATGCCGATGGCGATTCCACCTACCTCCACCAACTCTGGTACGGCAAGAATCCGAAATAAGCGAATTCACAAGTTCTCGTAACGCCGACACTGTTTATTTTAAAATATTACACTATTCTCTATGTATTGCACATTTCCGATGAACAATTTGTTTTTTAACTAATAAATGCACTCTTAGTGGCACTTTCTCATGTAACACTTCGAAAAACTGGAACGTTTTTATTGGCTTTATTGTTAGCCAAGTCATGGAATTTTGTCATATTTAAAACAAAAAATAAAAAAAAATAAATGTTAATTTCGTTGTAATAAACGGACACACAGACGGACAGGGCTTGGTAGACTCGACTGTTAATGCTAATTAATCATGTATATACATTTTAGCTGCTTCCTCTGTGCACTGCCAGCAACTGGTCAAAACTAATAAGCCGGATAAAAAAACGTTCGATTTCTGCCAAGTGCCACATGAGAAGGCCCCTTATCCAGTTGAGCCTCTGTTACACAATTATTTACAAATAGTTTTGTTGCCTAACAAAGGCAAGTTGAATTATTGACACGTACCCTTTGACATTGGTATTTACTTATTGCGTAAGCCGCGATCAAAGCGTACGCGGGTCAATGGGATTCACCTGGCCATCGGCTGGCTTGAAATTGATAAGCAGCTGCGATTCGTGCTGGTTCTTGTGCTCAGAGCGATGCAGCTGGTGCTTGGCCAGATCGCGGAAATCCTTTGTGGAGAGGCCCGTCTCTATCTTGTCGGCGCTGGCGTCGGGATTATCGGGATAGAGATCGTCGCCGGGCAGCAGATGCACCAGTCCATCCGTGCACTTGTACATGACCGGATGGGTGAGCACGTGACCCAGCGCGGAGCGCTTCTGGGCGAACTGGCGCAGTTCCTCCAGAGACTGGAAGTTGAGGCATCGCGACAGCTCGTAGAACTGCGGTGGTGGCAGCCAGAGCCGCTTCTCCAGCGCGTCGTGCAAATACGCCAAGGGCGACCGCCACTGTATGCAGTGGAAACGTTATATACATTAATTAGATTCGATCCGGCACACCGCAGCGTAGACTCACCGCACTGTCTTTGACCTCGTTGGATTCGCGCAGCACACTGGGCTGCTCCTTGAGCGCCGCGAGGAAGAAGGCGGTCTGGAAGCGAGTCTTGAATGTAGACGGCGTGCGCCAGGCGGACCAGTCGTACAATGACCACAGATCGGGCACCACGTCCAGTTGCTCACAGAGCGTCAGGAACTTGCTAGCATCATTGTGCACCTCATGCTGCCAGTGGTGGCGGTCGAATTGCTCATGGAACTGCGCATAGCCCTCGGTGCTGGTCAATGTCCTGCGGTCCCGGCACAGCAAGATGCCCATCTCCTCGAACGTCTCCCGCAAGGCGGTCAGGCGCAGCGCCAGCGCTCTGTGTAGGAGTCAGAGTTAAAATAACCATTCCAATCTATTAACCATTTGTACTCTACGGATCGAGCTGCTTGTCCTCTTTGCTGGCAGAGGGCGGCGGCTGCGCCACCTGGCAGAGCTCGCGCAACTTGGCGGCGCTTAGGTCGTAGCGTTGGAAGTGGCTCAGCCAGGCCGGCGAGTGGTCCGTCGCCTCGCAAACGCCTCCCGGGAAGACCGACGACTCCGGCATGAAGCTGGACTTGGACGGGCGTGTGAGCAGCAGCGCCTGCAAAGAGCAAATGTAAATAAATAAATGGGAACCAGAACAAATTATTGCACAATGCACACATACATTGTAGTCGAAGACTGATGCAGCTGACGCGCATTTGTCTTTGGCCAAGAGTATTAGGCTCGCCGATTGACGCAACTTGGTTGTCACTTGCTTGGCCATGTTCAGGTTACAGAACAACACCGACTGCAGTTGGGCACATTTATCGATCTCGCTGATTGTAATCTTTCAATTGGAATTGTTATTGTTTTTAATCGTACAGGCGTTGCCAATCGAATGTTTAAATTCGACTTTACCTAATTTATGGGAATATACATCTTAGTTAATTGTATTAGTTCTTTTTAGCTGTACTATTGACAATCAAAAGAAAATGAAAACCAATTTTGAAATCATCTTTTTTTAAATATTCGATCGAAAAGCTGCTCTGCTGCTAATCGATTTGAACTCAATATTTACTATCGACTGCAAACGTACCCCACTAATTTATCAGAATCTTTTTCAAAATAATCGATCGCATTGCTGTTCCGCTTTGCTCTCATATGTAATCGCTTGTGCAACACTGCAACTATGGATAATTGAGCCCAGTATTGGATAACAATCTTCCTCGAAATCATCGATCGCACTGCTTCCATTGGTCTTGGCCTCGATATGAACTATCGATTGCACAGATATTGTTTGCACTTATCTTAGCCTGCTATCGAACTTTTAAGTTGCGGTGCAAAGGTGGAAGAATGTTCGGAAATAATTTATTGCTTGAAATGGCCTAGTTCCCCGGCCTAATTTCTAATATGTCAGCCTCTAACAAACTCCACAAAGGATATAGACCTTCGGCCAGCCTAATTCTGGCGGGCAAAGTCGCGTCGAATGCCAAACAACAGTTCGATTACAATGTAAAAGCCGAGAGTGATAAAATAATTATCCAATAACACAACATATATTTCCATAGGTTTTGCTGATCAAGCGCACGGAGCGCACGTCGTACGCCCTCAACCACTGCGTCTTTCCCGGAGGTGTCTTCGACGGCAATGCAGACGAGTCCCCCGATTGGTTGACATATTTCCACAGCTGCGGCGTCACTGCGTCGCAGCTGGAGCTCCTGAGGTGTCGCCAAACCCGGGGCAGGCCGGAGCTATTGAGCCAGGGTCAGCATTTCTCAAGGGACATATCACTCCGTCTGACAGCGCTGCGCGAAGCCTTCGAGGAAGTCGGTCTGCTGCTGTGCCGCCCCCTGGACAGTCTCGAGGAATTGGCAACTGGCCAGCTGTCGGCAGTGGCGCAGTTGGCGCCACGGCAATTCGATCGCGAGGAGTGGCAGCAGCGCGTCCACAACGATGCCAGACAATTCTTGGAGCTCTGCCGTCAACTGCGAGTGCTGCCTGATCTGTGGGCGCTGAGCGAGTGGTCCGTGTGGCGCACTCCGGCATCCGCCAGCCGCAGATACGACACAGTCTATTACTTCGCCGCCTTGGAGACGTGGCAGGTACCGCTGCTGCTCGAGCCCAGCGAGGTAGCATCCGCTCACTGGCTGCATCCGGCCGATTGCTGGCGGCACTCGCAGAGCAGCGTCATTTGGCTTCCGTTCATGTTGCTCTATGAGACGGCACGATTGATGAACCTGCGCAGCTGGCAGCAGCTGCTTCAGTTCGCCCGCCAGCGGAGTGCCAAGGGGTCCACGCTGCTGCAGCCGATCTACTATCGCTCCAGCGACTGCCTGTTCGGCGTGCTGCCTGGCGACGAGCTCTACTTGGACGATCCGGGCAGCTGCACGGATTCCATTGTGCTAAGCGAGTCCATGGAGAGCATTAATCGACGGGCCAAGCGCTACAATCGCTACATGATCTACGGCTTTCACAGCGTCGACTTGGCCAGCAACCAGCCGCCCCTCGACGGACACCTGCAACTGGACAGTCTGGTCAATACGCGCCTCTCCAAATTATAGAAACCTCGACTGGATTTACGTGTTTATATTTTATCGCATTGCACTAGATTAACTCCGCTTGTATGTTGCGGCAAGCGTGGCACAGGTCCGCCGAGGCACTCAGTCCTTGTCGCGCGCGTTGCTCCAGCGCGTCGACATCCGCACTCTGCTGCAGAGCCACGCCCAGCTCGGAGACGGCGCGGGAGTACTCGATGGCGAGCAGCGTGTCCGAGAGTTCGTTGCTCAGTGGAGAATTGCACGAGGCACATGACGCTGCCTCTGCCTGTTGGTTAGCTGCAATCTTGTCGCCTGTTCGGAAGACTGTCGACACCGTGGAGGCGTAGTTCTCTTGCAGATTCGCCACGAAGGCGTTGGTCAGGCTCTGCAGGCTGGCATCGGCCGACGGCAGTCCCTGCTCCTGCAACGGAAAGGGCTGCAGTTGCCGAGCACGCACATAGAACTGAACCTCCTGCTCGTTGAGATCCTTCAGTGGGCGCAATAGCTTCACGCCGTTGTCCAGGCGATTGTCCAGCAGTGCCACATCCAGGGCAACGCTGCCGCCACGCCCCAGCGCAACGGATGCCAGCAACTGCGCTGCCAGCGTGCTGCTTATGCGCGGCTCGAAGATGTGGGTGCATTGCAGGTGTGCGGCCGCGGCGCCAAGTAGACGCTTGCGCTGCTGCTGCCGGTAATCCTGGCGAGCTGTCAGGCTGCGCAGCTTTAACTCATCGCCACTTGCCACGGGCTCCGATAAGCCACTGTAGTCCTTGAGCAGCTGCAAGCTCTTTGCCTCCGCCCCAAGAGGTACAATATAAAATTCGAACGGAGCGTAGCGTTTCTGGAGTTCTCTGAGTGCTGGCAAGGGATCCAAAGCAGTCGAAGCGGTTCGCTCGTCCACGTAGAGCACGCGCGCATTGCAGTGCAGACGTTTGAAAGTGTTTTGCGTCTGGGCGAAGTGCAGCATGTCCAGCAGCACCAGGGACTCCGGGGTACCGTCAATCAGCATTAGAACCTCTGCGCTCCGCGGAAGCGCCTTGGCTGCACCGAGTGCTGCTCGGAATTTGTGGCGGGCGTAGCTGAGGAAGCATTCAACGCACTCGGCGGCGCGAAAGCTGAGTTTGTATAGCTCGGTGGAGCTAAGCCCACACTTGCTGCAGCTGGCGCCGGCGTCGATGACAGTGCCAGTGGTTGATGAGCCCGGCAGCATTGCATGCGTGGCACCCTCATCGCCGAAATCGTCTTCTCCGATGCTGCACATCTATGTTCGTAGCTATTTCAACAGAAAACGCAACTTATTGCTTTCGATACTGGACTGTGCGCGTGTTCACATTAGGGATGGAATTGTTGTTTGCTCTCGAGCAGGGTTGCAACGGATATCGATAACCCTGTGTATCGGAATCAGTTTGCGATATGCAGCCAACTCGTCTAGCAAGCAACCTTGCGCGAAGCAAATAAGTGCAGTGAAAAATATAAAAATAACTATTTAAAACTGATATTTGCCGTAAAAGATTATTGCATAAGTTTAATTTAGTGCATAAGGTATGTGTGAAATGTGTTTTCAAGTAGAAAAGACTTGGCTCAATGTGCGAAAATTGAGCGCAAAAATTTAGCTGCTCCGTTTCTATGTGTGCGTGTGTGAAATGCCAATGTGTGTGTGTGTTAATACTTGCTCGCCACCTCCCGTACGCAAGCCAAAGTATCGGGTAGCAAAATCGAGAAACTTTCTTATTGGAATGTATATATATATATGCATATATATACGTGTGTGTATGTGTGTGCGTTTAAAAGCAAGTAACGAGTGGGCATGTGTGTGCGTTTGAAGCCAGCTGTCAGTCAATAAATGTACAATAATAGTCCGAGGAATCGAGATAAAAATAAAAATTGACGATTGTTACAAGTGCCCAGCCTGCTTAATGCACAGCAGACCAGCCTTGTCTTCCGATTCTAGCACAACAGCAACAACTGCAGAGCGGAGGTACCACAGGGTGTCGTGGTCGTGTGTGATAAGCGCTGCAAAAGAAGAAGCAGCACACGTTCGCTCGTTGCCTTTCGTTTGCCAAGGCCTACAAGAGGCATGAAAAGCGTTGCAAGTGCTAATTATTTTGTGTTCTTGCAGCATTCTAGTAAATATTGTACATATAGTTTGTAGAGGAGCAGACTCGAAGCCAACAACCAAGCGCAGACCCCGTGCTGGGTAGACAACATCGGAGCCAGCGCCAGAGGTCACATTAAAAATAAGCACATACATTGGCCCCCCACATTACAACTACAACCAGAGAGAGTGCAACAACAATAACAACAAGCACAGCAACAAGACGCAGCAGACCAACGCAAACGAGGAAACTCAGTACACCATTTGGGGCCATCATCCGACAAAATGATACTGGAAAACTCGGATAAGCTCAAGGATTGGCTGAGCGTTGTGCTCGAGCCTCTGTAAGTATTAGTAGAAACAAAGCACAAGCATAAAAAAAAGAAAAAAAAAAGAGCAGAGCGAACTATCGATACTTGCATCTAATTATTCGTCAAAGCAGAGGTGCTAAGTACTCGCTGGATTGGCTTATGATATCGATTCAACTATCGATTGTTGGATTTCGCTTTGAATCTGAGTTTGATGTTTCTAATTGTGTCCCTTATTGTCATTGTATAGCTGCGATGCCGACTCCTCCGCCTTGGCGCGATACGTGATTGCGCTGCTGAAAAAAGACAAATCGGATAAGGATCTCAAGCGCATTATGATTGAGCAATTGGATGTTTTTCTCTCAGAAGCCACGACGCGTTTCGTCGATCGTCTATTCGATGCCATTGCCAGCGAGGAGTATCTGACGATGCCCGCCCCGCTGGCGGCAGCAGCGTCAGTTGCCGAACTGGAGCTGGATCACGACCTGGATGGCGTGACCGATATTGAAGCTGTATTGGCTGCCGCAGTATCACCGCCGCCGCCGCCGCCCCCGCCAAAAGATATTGTGATAAAGCCCGATGGAAGCCAGCACCAGCAACAACAAACAAACAACAACGAGAGCAGTAGGGAACCCACGGCAGATCCGGCCGGACCACAGCAGTCTTCGAGCAATAGTGCCTCCATTGCCACAGATGCCAATACGACAGGGACACAGCACAGCACCAAACCAGCCTTCGATGTGAGTAGTTGCCTATCCCATTTTGCAGTCCTCGTTTCCAAAACTAATCGACCTTCAATCGTTTCAGCACAAAACCAAAGACTCCCACAGCAGCAGCACTCAGCTGACACACCATCATCACAGCAGCGGCAGCAGCAGCGGGGGAGGATCTGGCTTCGTACGCAGCGCAAGTCCGCCAACGCGCAGCTCCGGCAGTAGTGCTGCTCCTGCTGGTGGAGCTTATGCCGCCGATAAGGAAAATCAACCTCGTGATAGTCGCCGCCGTCGTGCTTCGCTACGTTCCCGCTCGCGTTCCCGTTCCAGGTCCAATGACCGTTCGTTTCGACGCTCCCGTTCCCGAGATCGCCGCGTCAACGAGCGCGAAAAGAGCCAGCGCCAGTTCCGCAACAAATCGCCACCAGGGGGAGGAGCTGGTGAGCAACGACATCGCCGCAACAACAACAACAACAGCAGCAATTTCGACAGGCGGCGCATCGGCAACAGCAACAGCAGCAACAACAACAACGTGGATGAGCGGAGCCAGCGCTTTGGCAGCGGCAACAAGAGCGGTCGTCACTCACCCCGCAGTCGCTCCAATTCACCAGAGTCGCGCAACGCCCGACGCGGCGGCAATCAGGTGGACCCGGCCGCCAGTTCCTCTGGCTCGGCTGCAACAGCAGCGCCAGTGCCACCGCCCATGGTGCATCCCGTGTCGGCGATGCAGCGCCAACGTTGTCGCGACTTTGATGAGAAGGGATACTGCGTACGCGGCGAAACATGCCCCTGGGACCATGGCATTAACCCGGTCGTCTTCGAGGGTATTAACAATTCGACTTTAATGATGTCCATGCGTGAGTACAATCCCGATGCGCCTGAGATTTGGGCACGTGGTGGTCCGCCGGCTGGTGTGCCAGCGGGTGTCGGTGCCCCCGGCGCCGGGAATTCACAGCAGGCACTTCCAGTGCCGCCCCAGCCTGGTCAGACGAGCATCAATCCGTTCAGTGGCAATGTGCGTGCCTGTGCGCCCATTGGAGTGCCGAATCCGGCCGACTATGCAAGGAATCCGGGTGCAGGACAGCCACCAGTACCTGGCCCGCCGCCAATGATGCCATTCCCATTCAATCCCACAGCTGTGACAACGCCCCTGCAGCGTCAACTCATACCCATTCCCGTGATGGATGGCGGCGCTGGAATCGGAGCCGGCGGTGGCGGCATTGCGGCGGATGTGGGCAAGCGTCGCTTCGAGCTAGAGGACAGTGTGGCCATTGCCGATGTGCCCTGCAAGATGCGCAAGGTGCCCATCAACAGTCGCCTGGGACCGCGAGTCAATCCCAATATGCAGCAGCACAACAGCTCGCTGGAACTGCGCAAGGTGCCGCGAGGCCTGAACACCATTGCGCATCTGAACAATCACTTCGCGAAGTTCGGCAAAATCGTCAATATCCAAGTGTCATACGAGGGCGATCCGGAGGCGGCAATTGTCACCTTCTCCACGCATGCCGAGGCGAATGTTGCCTATCGCAGCACCGAGGCGGTGCTCAACAACCGCTTCATCAAGGTCTTCTGGCACAACGACAACAGCGGCGGCAGCGGCAATAACCCCAACAACAACAACAACGAAGCCGGGAACATGAACGTGAACCGCAAGAGTCAGTACCACCTGCATAATGTTCCGGCGATGCCCACTCCGAGCGCGGACAGCGCTAAGATTAGCAACAATCAGACCGCGCCCCTCAGCGAGGGCAGCGTCAACAGCAACAACAACAACACACTGAGCGCATCCAACGCCACTGACCAAGCGCTGGCAAGCACTGCCGCTCCTGCCTCCATGCGCCTGAAGCTGAACACAAATGCACCGCCGAATGGTGGCTCTGCGGCTGCAGCTGGTGCTGGAGCCGGAGCCGGCAGGGGTGCGCTGACGCCCGCCGCGAATGCTGCGAGCATACGCAAGAAGCAGGAGGAGCAGCAGAAGGCGATGCACCAGCTGGCCAATGGGCTGCGCAAACGCAAGCAGGAGCTGCTCCAGAGCTATGTGAAGCAGATGAAGACGGCGCTGGAGCTGGTCGAACGCATGGACCAACACGATGCGCAGCGTGCGCCGACGCTGGAAACGATCAAGGTGCTGCAGGCGACCATTGACAAGCTGCGCAAGGACGTGCATGCCGATCAGGATCAGCTGCAGGCGCAGATCCAACAACAGCAGCAACAACAACAGCAGCCCCTGCTGCCGGTCATGAAGAAAACCAAAGAGCAACAGAAGAAGGAACTGCTCGACATGGAGCTGGAGCTGATTGCCCAGCAGCAGGAAGGCAACGACACGACGGCGATACAGAGGCGTCTCGAGGAGCTGCAGCGCACCCTCTCCGCCAGCGGAGGTGGTGGCGGCAGTGGTGGTAGCCTCTCTGGTGGCGGTGGTGCAAAGTTGCCGGGTGGCGGTGCCCGTAAGCGAGCCACATTTCCCGAGGGCTCCACGCGTGTTGATCGACGACCGAAGGCCATTGTTGTTACCGGATTCGCTGCCGAGGAGGCTGATTTTGTGCTGGGTCACTTTAAGGTATGTTTGGCTATATAGATATAGGAACAATATTGAATTAACGACTCCTACTGTGAGAGCAATTCTTTTCATACTCTTCACCAATTGAAGATGTGCGAAAATTGTATATTAACTTTGTGCGAAAGGATGTAAAAGGTCATATAACATATATTTAGGTGGTTTTTCAAATTAATTTAACTGACCTTATGCACATTATTTAAGAAGAACTCGCATTAAAAATACTTAAATATCAGTTACCTGTGACTAAAGAATTGGTGTTCAGTTCAAAGTCACAGTAACCTTGGAGGTTGTTCATATCAGAGAATTTATCCTAGTCAGGTTCTAAAGATCTATTGGTTTACATGAAGATGAATATTGTTCAACAGTTCTAAAGCAGCTTATATGACACCGAGAAGACGTGTCCTTTTGTAGAAAAAGACTAACCTAATGTGACGTACGATACATATGGTATTTGGAATCCCACACAAATTTGTCGATTTTTGTGCTCTAAATTTACAGTTGAGTTTGGATAAGTCTGCCGGTATTGCAGTTAAGCTAACATTTTCATCAACAAAAGTTGGTTTACTGTTTCTGGGACGAGCCCATACATACATATTTATTTTATCAGCATTAATCTGTACGTCTGTAAGATCGCGCAGATCTAAAATTTGCTAGAACTAATAAAATGGTATATTATATTTCTAGAAAGCTATTTAACAGACAATAGAAGATATGACAGACTGTACAAGGAATATGTATTATTGATCAGCATACATAAGATCAATTTAGCCTTGTTTGTCTGTATTTAACCCTGTTTGTTTGTCCGTCGGCATGCTTGACTGTATAATCACTTTAATCTCAGCTCTTGTCAGTGTCAGTAAAATGGTATATTAACTTTGTGAAAATGTATGTAACAGGCAGAAGGAGGCGTGGCAGACCATACAAAGTATATATATTCTTGATCAGCATCAATAGCCGAGTCGATTTGGAACACACAAAATTCCAAATTTATTTATATTAAGAATTATTTTTTTAACAGCTAAAGGTAAATGGTATCTTACTGTCGAGTGCACTCGACTGTAGCTTTCTTCACTTGTTTAACTTATTAACTCTCTCGCAATCTGAATCTTAAGCGGTGTAGATCCGTGCAACTTGTATATTGAACCACTCTGACATAATTATCACTGATATTTGCAGAATTTCGGCGAGATATCCAAACACGACGTTGACCGTGAGATTCCACAGCTGATACTCTCGTATGCCACGCGCATCAATGCCGAGCAGGCCGTGCTACGCGGAAAGATGTACAAAGACAAGCGCCTGCAGGTAAACTCGAGCAGCATTTGTGAGATTTATGCGCCTGTATTAATAATGTTGATCCGTAATACACGCAGATATCGTGGGCCCCCGTTGTGACGACAACTCCTGCAGCAGTTCCTATGGGCGCTCCGGCCGACAAGTTGGCGCCAACTTCAGTGGTTCCGCCCATTGGTGATAAGTCGGACAATCCCAAGCAGCTGATGCAATCGGTCAGCGAGAGCGAGTCGCTGTTGGGTAGCGACACCCTGCCCGAGCTGCGCCTGGAGGATGAGGAGGAGGACGAGGAGTCCGAGGATCGCTCGTGGCGCCGTTGATGTAACGCCCCGCGCTCCTCCTAGTGGGTGGCTAGCTCCGAGTCGCTGATATTCGTTAGGGAAGCATTACTGTATTTCTATCTGTTGTTATTCTATATCTCAAACTGCACGCAATATGTTGAGCAATGCAAGAGAGCAGGCAGGGTATGCAGCGTCGTCGTTAATTGTATACACAGAAGCAAAACAAATGTACATGTACAATATTTTTAACGCCTGGTAGTCTCACTGATACACACACACACACACCCGGAAACAAACACACTAAAAACAACAATACCAATTCAACACACTGGACTTTGAAAACTGTTGGTAGCTTTAAAGCTAATCCTAGAGAAAATAATCGATAAACGTCTTAAATTATAAACAGCTCTTAATATTACTAATATTTACCGAATATAAATTCTATATATATGTGTGTATATATATATATATATATATATATATGTGTATTGTGCATATATATATATATATATATATATATATATGCACAATATATATGTAACAGTATATATGTAGCAGTGGAACAGAAGCAGCAAACAACTACAAAGTGCGATAGAAATGCAGCAAAAATGCATTAATTAAGCATGTTATATTAGGTACTCCTTTGTATTTACATACTTTTCCCGCTATCCTAATGTTCAGTTAAAAAAACAAACAAAACAAAAACAAACAAAGCAAAATGAAAACAAGCAAAAAATTTCTAAACAAAAAAATGGTAAAACAAATCAAGCTAAAACACAACAAAAACATAGAAACATGAATGCAAAAAGCAAGTTAGAGAGAGAGAGAGAGAGAGAGTATAATAAAGTAAATAGTTTCGTATTTGCTAATAATTTCACATAAAAACTTTCAACTGTTTTATTACTCTTTTTTCGGAAATGGGCAAATTTTTCATATTGATGAAATCGTTTTAATGGAACGAAGTGCAGCGTACCCGCCACATTGAGTACATAAACAATGCTACTCGACGAGCTCCAGTTATCGATTATATGTCTCCGATATCACCAGCAGAAAGCGATTGGGAATGAAAGGGAATAGTGCTCATAAAATGCGGACTGGCAACTCTGTCTCTCCAGTCGTGGCCTCAAAAAATGATGGTTATCGGAAAGAGGCAGAACTCATTAAAATGTTAAACTGGCAGCTTGACGTAATTGCTAAACAGCTTCGATATATATCGATAGCAATCGATGCTATCCAAATCGCTCATCGCTATCATAAGCAACGTTTGTGGCGGGAATGAAATCTATTTGGTCTGATTAGTAATTGATGTGTTGTTTTTTAAGATGTTTTCGACTGTCCCACTATGCACGCTACAGCCACAGCGCTAGCAGGTCACCAGAAATGAAATTTCTCAATGTGGCCGAGAAGAACGATGCGGCCAAAACTATTGCAGGCCTGTTGTCCAATGGAGCGGCGCATCGGGTGAGCAGCAAGTTCTTCTTATGCGTTGTAGTGAATCTTTCCAGTAATATGCATCGCTTCGATTGCAGCGCGAAGGCTACTCAGTGTATAACAAGATCTACGAGTTCGAGGCGCCGGTGCGGGGTCGCAATGCCAAAATGGTGATGACCTCCGTGTCCGGGCATCTTATGCAGCTGGAGTTCCTCACCTCGTACCGCAACTGGCAGAACGTGGATCCGCGCTCGCTGTTCGAGGCGCCCATACGGAAGAGAGTCGGGGAGAACTTCGAGCCGATCAAGCGGACGCTGGAGCGCGAGATTCGCGGCTGCCAAGGCCTGATCATTTGGACGGATTGCGATCGCGAGGGCGAGAACATTGGATACGAGATAATCGACGTGTGCTGTGCGGTCAAGCCCAATCTGACGGTCTATAGGGCCAGTTTCTCCGAGATCACAACGGCGGCAGTGCGTCGAGCGCTGCAGCAGCTCGGTCAGCCGGACAAGCGCCAGAGCGACGCAGTCGATGTGCGCACGGAGCTGGATCTGCGCACGGGAGCAGCCATCACGCGCTTTCAGACGCTGCGCCTGCAGCGTCTGTTCCCCGAGAAGATTGCCAACAAGCTCATCTCCTATGGCAGCTGTCAGATTCCGACGCTGGGCTTCGTTGCCGAGCGGTATAAGGAGATCGAAGCCTTCGTCTCGGAGCCCTTCTGGAAGATCAAAGGTAACTACTCGCTGGATCTGGTCTGCCCGTATGATTTCCCACGTTATTCCACTTACCAGTGCTGCACACCATCGACGAGCTGACCGTGGAGTTCAGCTGGGCGCGCAATCGCCTGTTCGACAAGGAGGCCTGCGAGAACTACCTGCTGCTGTGCCTCTCCGAGCCAGAGCCGCGCGCCAAAGTGGAGAGCGTGACAGTGAAGCCGAAGCACAAGTGGCGTCCCACGCCGCTGGACACCGTGGAAATGGAGAAGCTCGGCTCGCGCAAGCTGAAGCTCTCGGCCAAGGAGACCATGACCATTGCCGAGAAGCTCTACACGAAGGGTCTGATCAGCTACCCGCGCACAGAGACGAACCAGTTCTCCAAGGAGTTCGACCTCAAGCCGCTCGTCGAGCAGCACACAGAGCACGACCAGTGGGGCGCCTTCGCGCAGCGCGTGCTCGCGTGGGGTCCCAGTCCGCGCAATGGTAACAAGTCCGATCAGGCGCATCCGCCCATACACCCCACCAAGATGGTCACAAGTGAGTAGGCGCAATGATTCACTGAAAGATTCATCCAAATGTGAACCTCGAGCAGATTTGCAGGGCAATGAGGCGCGCGTGTACGAGCTCGTAGTGCGGCACTTCCTGGCCTGCATTAGCCGCGATGCGGTCGGATCGGAGACGATAGTCACCATTGACATTGCCGGCGAGAAGTTCAGTGCCAACGGCCTGGTTATACACGAGCGCAACTACCTGGACGTGTACGTGTACGACAAGTGGAGCGCCAAGCAGATCCACCACTACGAGCAGGATCAGCGCTTTGAGCCCACGGAGATAACGCTGCACGAGGGCGCAACGACGGCGCCGCCGCTGCTCACCGAGGCGGACCTGATAGCGCTGATGGAGAAGCATGGCATCGGCACAGATGCCACGCACGCGGAGCACATAAACACGATCAAGGAGCGCGGCTACATAGGCGTCGTCGACAAGGGCGCCCTGGTGCCCGGTGTCATCGGCATGGGCCTGTACGAGGGCTACGATGCCATGGAGCTGGCGCTGGCCAAACCGATGCTGCGCGCCGAGTTCGAGGCAGATCTCAAGCGCATCTGCCTGGGCGAAAAGGATCCAAAGCTGGTGCTGCGCGAGCAGATCGCCAAGTACAAGCAAGCCTATCAGCAGATCATGGAGAAGATCACAGCGATGGATGCCAAAATTTCGCAGCGCCTTAACGAAACACCCGCTGCGGCGGCGGCAGCTTCAGAAACAGACTCGTCCGCCACCTTCAAAGAGCTCTTCCGGTGTCCCAAGTGCGACCAGGCGCCGCTTACGCTCAAGCCGAGGAAGAACTCGCCGAGCAGCTTCTTCATTAGGTGCCTCAACTTTCCGGACTGCAGGAATGTGATCTGGTTGCCGGAGGAGTGCAGGCAGATCAGCGTTCTGGACGAGTGCTGTCCCGCCTGTGGCGAGGGCTACCCCCTGCTCAAGTTCCGCCTGAGCAGTGCCTACTATCGCGGCCTCTTTAACACGCCCACTGGCTGGTACAAGAACTGCCTGCGATGCGACGAGCTCTTCCGCAGCACCTTCAACATCAATCTGGACCAGGTGAAGCGCGTCGGCCACATTGTGGGCCAGGCGTCCAGCTCGGGAGGAGCTCCAGGTCCAGGCGGTGGCGGAGGTGGAGCTGGCGGCGGTGGCGGAGGTGTAGCTGGCGGCGGTGGCGGATGGGGTACGACTGGAAATGGAACAGGCGGCAGTGGAGGAGCTGCAGGTGGCGGTTGGGGTTCGGGTGGAGGTGCAGGCGGACGCGGTGCAGCTGCCGGAGGACCTGTTGGTTCAAGAGGAAGTGGAGGCGTTTCCAGAGGCACGAGTGGTGGTGCTCCTGCAGCTGGAGGCACCACTCAAAAGGAAACAAAGCCAAAGCGAAACAAGGCGGCAGCAGGCGATGGAAAGGCAACAAAAACGAAGCGCCAAAACAGCACACCATCAACATCTGCGGGCGGCATAAGGAGCTACTTCAGCAGCACCAAGGAGCGAGCCAACAGCCTCGACGGCTTCTTTGACAGCAACGATGGCTTCGACGAGCAGTTGCTGGCCGCAGCAACCGCTGCGGAGGATGACATTGCGGCTGCCTTCGCTGCCGACGACGACGCGGATTTCGAGGCGTTGCTGAATGCAGGCGGCAGCAGCAGCAGCAGCAGCAATCCAGCTGCAAAGGTGGACACGAGCAGCACAAGAGCAGCGGCTGACCTCGACACCAGCCTTACGCAGTGGATACGGGAGGAGTACGAGTCCACGGAGCAGCCCATGCTCTGGGGCAGGCAGGCACGTGCCGCTGCAGGTGAGCCAAAGCCCACGCTGAAACGGCGTCGTCTGAGTGAAGATGCAGCTACTGCTGCTCCTCCTTCCACTCCTGCTCCTGCTGCTCAGGTACTGTGCGCAGGCTGCCAGCAGCCAGCGCGTCAGCAGACAGTGCGTCGCGATGGGCCCAATCAGGGACGAGTGTTCTACAAGTGCGCCCAGGCCAATGAATGCAGGTTCTTCCAGTGGGCGGACGAACAGCCGCCAGCAAGAGCCGAAAACCGAGAGGAAAGCGCCTCCAACTGGGCACAGCCGAGTAGAAGCAGGCAGGCAGCAGATGCGTCCTGGCGCAGCAGCTCGCAGCAGAACAGTTCGAGCAGTTCCAGCTCCGCCGGCTGGGGCAGCGGCGCGTCCGTTAGATCCTTCACTGGCAGCAACAGTACTGCGTCCAGCAGCTACATGCGCTCCAACTCCGGCAGCAGCACCATGACCATCACCCAAACGAGCAGCGCGGCGGCCAGCTCCAACGATGTGCAGCAGTGCAACTGTGGCAAGCCTGCGAGCAGCTTCATAGTGCGCAAGGAAGGACCCAACCAGGGACGCCCGTTCTTCTCCTGCGCCACGCGCGAGAATGGCTGCAAGTTCTTCCAGTGGGCCGACGAGAACGGGCAACAAGGTGGAGCAGGTGGAGCCACAAACCAGATGAAGTTCCTGTAATTCCCTTTAACTCATAATTTCCTTTCAATTTCAGCGAGTGGCGCTGGCTCAGGCGGTGCCTCGACCTCATCCTCATCTTCATCCTGGGGCTCTGGAGCTTCGGCCAATAAAACTGCTGCAGGTGGCAGTCGCACGCGACGCTGCGGACTCTGCCGCGAGGAGGGACACACGCGCAACAAGTGTCCGCGCAAGGAAGACTACGACTACTGAGAGAGCTGAGGGAGAGCTGAATAAAGCCGGGAACTGAGACACATTTGCCTTTGGGACGTCATAAAATTGAACATTTATTGGAGCGAGCTGCGGATTTTGGAATATACAGATCATATGGAGCATATATGCCATGGAAATACAGACACGATTTATCAGCTAAAACAAACAATGTTAGAGTATAGCGAGATAAGCTACAGACTCGCCGTATATCCCCCACTACTTCCTAGGGACATGTCATTCAATTAATGCAAAAATATTTTCAAAAGTATTTCGAAAACTGAACTATCTGAGAATGTCAGCCCACACTTATTTGTTATCGATTTATGTATAATATAATAATATAATATAATATATAATGTAGGTTATGTAATATATAGTTAGGTATATATTGGGCTTATCTAGTTTTCTGTGGAGATGCGACTCAAACACTCTCGAGTTATTTTTCGATGCATCTGGAGAGTTCCGTTTAAAGCTACGAAATACACGCACACAATAATAAATACGTCGTGGAAATAAATTAGTTTGGGCCTTAGGTTTAAGCTACACACAGTTGATTACCGTAACTATATATATATATATAGTAGATCGAGTCTGACAGAGTTTGAAAGCAACTGGAACACAGGCAGAAGTTGTGAACTGTTTACAATACTTGAGTTACCTGACTGAGAGTGGGGCGTGTTAAGTACATATGGGGTACAGGTATATATATATATATATATATATATATATTGGATAAACACAGACTTGGAATTACTTAAGTTAATGGACTGCACGCGCGTCGAGATACTTGGGGGAACAGCACACCGTGCTTAGTCAAAGCCACTAAATCTTAAGTCTTGAGTCGAAAGTATGAATACAAATATTTTGTGGCTCGAATAGTCTAGCTTAGGGTTAGAGCATGACTTGCCTACTTAATGCAACTAAATGTTAGTCTTCAATCGATGGAAAGTATAGGAAAGAGTACAGCGAATTGCAGATACTCTTCATTTGGCGTACAGCACAACTTGCCTAGTCGAAGCAGCTGAATCTCAAGTCTTGAATCGATTGAAAGCACACAAAACAAAGTTTGTCATAGCGAATTTCGAATACTCTTCGTTAGTCTTTCAGTTTTTAATGTAATACCATTTTGCTGGTATGCACGATCGTTGTCATATGTTGAATAGAATAGTACTATATATAATTATATATATGCTTGGACGATGAACTCGAGTAATACTTTGCGAAACTAGCGGGACAAAATATACCCTAGGCAAACTGTGCCGCTCGCTTGAGCTGCACGGGAATGTTGCGTTCTCTTCTTTTCTTTTTGTTTCTTTTGTTTCAGCTTTAGATTTCCACCTCCGGCGAGAACTGGCGTCAGAAGTAGATCTCCTCCTCCTCGGGCTTGGCACGCGGCGCTGGTCCTGCTGCTGTGCGTCCCACCCCCGCCCTGCTGCTGGTGGGCGTGTGGTGATTGAGCCGTTGCTGTTGCTGCTGCTGCTGCTGGTAGCCTGCGTAGGGCGTCTGCGGGTCCGCACGTGGAGGAACTGCAGTTGCCGTTTGTTGGATAATCGCCGGCGAGCTGCCCGTGCGGGCGTGCTGTGGTGTGGGTGTGGGCGTGGCCGTCTGACGCTGCTTGTCGGCCAATTTGAGGGGAAAGATTTGCTGAATGCCAGCGCCTGCAGCTGCGGCCGAAGCCGAAGCCGAAGCTGGCGAAGCCGCACTGTGCGAGCTGCTGTTGAAGCTGGCGGACTTGTCGACGCGCGCTCCGGAGGAGAGCGAGGAGAGCTTCATGGGCAGCTTCTGCTTGACCAGCGTGGCGTTCGCCTTGGGCGCGTTGTTGGCGCTAAGCAAATGGACGGGCGGCGTCTTGCAGCTGGAGCTGCCACTGAGCCACTTCTCCTTGCGCCGATCTATGGTGGACGCTGTGGAGGCTGTGCTGCTGCTGCTAGGCGTGTCCAGTTCGTGTGCGTCCTCGGGCAGTGCGACGGGCGCCAGCGTGGGCAGCGGTGTGCTAGGCGACAGCAGCAGGCCCTGGCTGGAAAGCAGCTCCATCTTGCGGTAGAGCTTCTCGCGCTGCTGGCGCACATCCTCCTGCTCGGCCTTGATCTGCTGCTGCAGCTGCAGTTGCTGCGTCCGCTGCTCGGACAGCTCGTCCAGCTGCTGCTGCTTCTGCCGCAGCCAGGCCGTCTTCTCCTCCTGCAGCTTGTCTTGCAGGTTGCGCAGCTCCTCCAGCTGATCCTTGTGCGTGTAGCCAGCCGCCGCACCACTGCCTCCGCCGCCGCCTGTACCGACGCCACCTCCGCCGCCGCCGCCGCTTCCCCCGCTACTGCTGTTGCGCGGACTCTCGCGGTACAGCGCCAGCTGCAGCTGCAGGCTCTGGATGCAGGTCATCTGCTGCGAGATGATGCAGAGCAGCGTGTGCAGATGGTGCGACACCTGCAGCACAGCGTAGTGCTGCTCCTTGCTGTTCCCAGGCAACGTGCTGGCGTGCAGTTGTGCCTGCAGTTGCGCCTGCAGCTGCGACTCGCTGGCGACGGGCGGCGTCGTCTTCAGCTCGCGCTTCTCCTCCAGCTCCTGCAGCCGCGGTGAGAGCACCTGCAGCGTGTTTAGTTTGCCGCCGGCAGCCTCGCAGCGGCCCAGCTTGCCGCGCTTCTCGTCGAAGCCCGCGAAGGTCTCGGCCCGCTTGGGCAGCGTGGGCGAGGCGTACTGCCCGCTCTGCTTCTCCCCGACGCTGCTGACGGTGCGCGAGACGGGCAGCCCGGTGGAGGCCGTGTAGATGCTAGACGCCAGCTGGCTGATGTCCTGCACAGTGTTAAGCACGCGTCGCCACAGCTCCGCCGTGTCGCAGTCCGTGCTCACCAGCTCCTTGTACGAGCCGAACGCGGCCAGAAAGTTGGCTGCGCTGCCGTTGGCGTTGCCTCCGCTGCTGCTAGCGCCGGTTGTGGCTGAGGTATCGCCACCGCCGAAGGGCTGCTGCTGCTTGAGCAGATTGAACTGCAGCATGAGCTTCTCCTCGAGCAGCAGGGCCTGCTCGATGTCCTTTTGGCGCATCTTCTCGATCGTCTCGCGGCGATTGACGCCGATGCGCAGCTTCTCCTCGGCCGTGAGGGCCTCCGCCTCGATGACGTCCGTGGCGGGGCAGTCGAGTACCGCCTGCCGGATGCTCTGTATCCAGGTCTGCTTGTCCTTCGGCGTCTGCACTTTCAGCTCATACATTTCCGGGAAGTCTGGGTTCGAGCTGATGATGTAGATGCCGCGCGACTCCGTGCCGGCCTTCTCGCGTATCAGCAGCTTCTGGAGCGGCACCACGCCAGCCTTGTGCTCGGGCGTGAAAAACGCGTACTTGTTGTGCGCCGAGTTCTCGCTGAGGAAGCACAGGCAGTCGGTGAGGACCACGACGAGCACGAGCTGCGTCTTGGCGCGTCCCTGCATGAGCGTCGCGAGGCCGTCGAACTTGAGGCGGCGACGCGACTCCACGCCCAGCTCGGGCTTGCGGAAGGGCTTGTTCTTGTATATGGCGAAGGACTTGGCGTCGACGCGCGCATAGATCTCTAGCTGGCGCTCGCGCAGCTCTTTCTCGGCCACGCAGGCGTCCACGTCGACCAGCAGCGACTTGACCAGGTTCAGCGCGTGCTGCAGCTTGTCCGTCTCCAGCCTGTTGTCCCGGGCGCTCTTCAGCAACGGCTCGATAAGCAGCGGATACTTGGTGAGGCGCTGCGTCACGAACAGTATGCACTCGGGGATGCCCTTTTTCTTGAGCAGCGGGTTCTGCAGGCAGTGCTTATACCACTCGGCAAAGCTGGGCTCCGCCAGGCACTGCTTGAACTGCTCGAGGGCGCTGCGGTGGTTCGCGCAGAACTCGCCGTAGGCCAGGCGCAGGCACTGCGCCTGCTCCAGCGAGAAGAACTCGAGCAGGATGTCCGCGATGCTGTCGACGACAAGGTTTTCGCGCTGCTTCTGGCGCAGCTGGCGCAGGAAGCACGTGTGCAGCTCTGTCAGCTGCTGCAGGCGCGGGAACATGCTGTGGATATTGAGCGCGGGGAAGTGCCGCTCCAGACTCTCGACGAAGACCTTGCGCATGACTATGAGCGTCTGGCAATGGTGCTTCTCGGTCATGATGAACTCGTAGATGTGCTCCTGCCGCTTGATCTGCAGCTCCTTCAGTGACTTCAGCAGCTCCTTGGGCACGTTCGGGGTCCACGAGTCGGGCTCGAGCAGCACAATGCCTAGCGCGGGGTCCGCGCCCAAGTCCTGCGCCTCGATCGGCGGCTCGCTGAGGAACTGCAGCTCGGCGGCGCGTATCAGAGGCTGCTGCTCCTCCTGCTGATTGCTGAGCTGCTGCTGTAGCTGAAGCTGTTGCAGCACATCGGCCCCGTCGCAGTAGTCCTGCTGTCCGGCTGCGGGTTTCTTGTTATGCAAGTGGGACTCCATATCGCCGGCGTTCAGCTGCACGCCCCCCACTAGGGACTTCGTCTTCGCCTTGGGCTTCTTCTTGCGGAAGAAGAGCGAGCCGCGCTTGGGTCGCTTCTCTACGTGGTCGTACACCTCGATCTTGGCGTGCGATCGCAGCAGACTCTGGTTCTCATCCTCGCTGTCGGTGAGGTGGCGGGCAATCGCCTTGATGTCCTCCTTGGCGATGATCGACGACGTCGAGATGCTCTTCTGCAGCGGTATCCGACTGATTATCTCCGTCGCCAGGCTCCGTTTCGCCGCTATCCGCTCGAAGTCCCTCGCCAGCTCCGCCTCGTTCAGCGAGTGCGTCGAAATGCCTGCAAGAAGCCAAAGCAACAGCCAAGGCGAGAGAGAAATCGAGTCAGCGCTTGCCAATGTCAACTTATGATAACACCGCGATCGGCCGGCGACTCGCTTGTGGAATTTCTTATCGTAATCGACACTAACTACGGCGTAGCCCCTACTCGCTCCGGCAGGCCTAACTCTAGTGCGGCATATTAGTGCAACTACTGCACCTGGATTCCCCGCAGAAATTGCCTGTTCTACTTCACAATGGGTCTAGTCTCTCCTCTAATGTCTATATAGTTCGACTAGAGCTTTATCTATTTTCTATGGAACCATTGTTACCTCTTTACCTCCCGTTCGCTTATTTAATATATTTATCTATATAAAATGGTTATATATCTCTATATATATATCCATATATAAAAACATATTTTTTAAATATATAAAATCGAACTGTAATCCTTCTTTTTCTAGAGAACCAAGAAAGTTCTTTAACTTGCACTTCCTGTTCCAAATTTTAGATCGAAGTATTGGTTATGGATTTTCCCCGCCTTTTTCGGCTCGTCTACAGTTAGTCTATATATAATTTAACTACGAGGGTCGTTCAATAAGTCCTTAGAAAATCCGAGTGAAGAAATCCGAAATCCTATTTTTTGGACGGGATAAAAATGTTGGAAAAACGATTGGCAAAGTGTGTAGAGCTAAAAGGGGACTATGTTGAAAAATAAAAAAAAATTTCTGCAAAAAACAGTGTTTTTATATTTATTATTTATTTATTTTTTCTAAAGACATATTGAACGACCCTCGTATATATTTATCTATTTTCTCCATAACCATTGCAACGTTTTGATCTCTACAGTGAGTTTATAACTATCATTACCTTGGACAGACCTTGACAGGCATGGAAGAATGTTTCATCGGACTCTTCCTATCATTTATATAAGAAAATGGTTATACAGTTATAATGTGGATAATGAGCTTGAAATCTGTTAAGCTCATTCAAGCTCACAATGTACAATTCAAACTGTTTGAATAAGCATTATTTTCTTTCGACTGTTCCTATAAAAGCGATAAGATATAGTGATCTGATTTTATTCAAATAGAATAGAATATTGATAGTTTTGGCTGACTAAAATAATATTAGAGATAATTTTTATTTTCATAAAAAAATTAATACTTAAACCGATTGTTTTTATATCAGCTAAATAATATAGCAGAACGATTTAACGATTTAGAGGGAATAGTGGAGTTAGTAGATTTGGCGATACCGTTTGCCATATCTCGTAATAACAAAATCGGCTTTAAGGTTCTCTGCTAGCTATACGGTTAGATAGGTCTAATCTGGCTGGTTCGGATATACTTAAAGCGTATATGCAACAAGTTTAATCAAGATAGCTTCGAAACTGAGAGACTAGTTTGCTTTGCAACGGACTGACGGACAAGCGGACAGATATATGGCTAGATCGATCTACTGTTGATGTTGATCAATATATATAGTTTTACTATTAGATAATAGGAGAAAAGAAGATTCTATGACTTTATAGTCTTTTTAAAACGATGCTGACTATATACTCGAATAATCTGTTTTCATCTATTTTCTAGAGTCCAGTAACTTCATAGGAACTCTCTACCGACTATTTAAAGTTACACTATATACTTAAGTATTTTTATATTTTTACTAATTAGCTCATATCATATTCCCCTATATAGTCGAACTACATCTACACCTAATTTCGATTACCATAGTAACTTATCTTTTTTTTTGTTCCAAATATCAGATGAGAGTAACAATGACCACCGACTAATCCGACCATATGCACCTGTAGCGCATTCAGCTGCAGCTCAGTCTGTCGAGCACTCGTCGCTCGTCGCAACTGCGCTCGGTTAATGGCGCCATAAAAAACGCACCCCCTTCCCCGATCCGACCACATACAATTATAATTATAGTGCCTGGCAGTCGCCAAGACGCACTCGACATTACGTACCGCCTGTGCTGTTGCGCGCGGAACGCCGCCGCTGCTCGGTGACGCGGATGGTCTCCTGCTCCTCGCTGTCGAGGCTGGAGAGACTGACGCTCTTGTTGGTGCAGTCGCCGGTGGCGTTTGCGTCGTCCACCGCCGTCCAGGACTTGCGTCGATCCGTGTGCAGCAGCAGGCACTGCTGCGGCGCCGTCGCCGACCACACGACGCCGACGTTGGCGCCGCCGTTGGCCGCAGCGTTGCTGAGGTCGGGCAGCGAGGCGCTAAGGATCGCAGCGCTGAGCAGGCCGTAGTTGTTGGCCAGGCTGTCCTGGTGCTGCTGGCTGGAGGAGGAGGAGTTCTTCATTTGCTGCACGGTCTCGCGTATGTTCTGCAGCTGGTTGAGCGTGTCCTCGAAGATGTTGTTGTACTTGGACGCCGCGGCGGGACTGTGCGGCGTCACATTGATCGTGGGTATCATGTTGTTCATGTTGCTCGTGTTGTTGTTATTGCAGCTGTTGCTGTGCACACTATTGTTGCCGGCACTGTTGTTTTTATTGCTAGTGTTGTTGTTGCCGACAGGTGGCGCCTTGATAACAGGTATGCAATAGTTCTGGCTCTCCACTGTCGCTCGCGCCGCTGGGCCAACAATTTTTGCCGCCACTGTGCCATTGGTTGTGCCCGGAGCTGGAAGCGGAATCGCAGCTGACACGTCGCCGACGACGACGACGCCAGCGTTGCTGCTGCTGCTGTTGCAATTGGAGTTCAGAAAATCGGTGACCACATCGTTGTCGCTGTCGTTCTCATCGGCAGAGGTGGCGGCGGCGGCGGCGGCGACGGTTGCGTTGGCGTCGTCTGCCATACTACGTTTTGGTATTTATTTTGGTATTTTCTTGGTTGGTTTTGGTTTCGGTCGCGCTGCTCTGTGAGTCGTAGAAAAAGAAAGTTTAGTACTAAACACCTACACCTTGCACACATGCACACATGCACACGCACAGGTACACGACACGCACACGCACGCACGCTCACAAATTCCCATGCACAACAGAGAAACACAACACACACGCACACGCACACGCATACGCATACAATAGACGCTGCACTTTTTTGACTATTATTGATTTTCCCACACACGCACACACACACATACACTCACCCGCCTTGTTGCGCGTTCTAATTGTTGCGCCTACGAGGACGAGCACAACTACAGCAACAACAATAACAACAGCGTCCCACTGAACGTCCTTGCAGAGATGTGAAAACAGGCGGATGAACACAGCAACAATGAGGCTGGCGGAGTGAAGTGCAAGTGCTCAAACACGATGCGCACAGCAGAATGCGAAAGTTATTTGTTGATTTTAACAATATTGAAAACTAGCAGACGCCTAAGCTAATGAGATTGCAGCAATTAAGCACTTCTTGAGACACACATTTTGAACGAGTGCTATCCGCGAGAGTGCAAACTCTGCTAACAGCAGAACGCGACTTGCTGCTGTTACGCTCCCACGCTTCTTCTTCTTCTCCATCGATGTTCGTTAGCAGTAACAGGTGCTGTTAACGTTCATTTCAACTGAGCGGTTGAGCCTCTTTGTTTTCTATGGAATAAAATATTTATAAAAAAAGTATTAAACAGATGATTCTTTTATTACATCAAATATATTTATTTTTCTGTAGCTTAGACTTTATATAAAAAAGAAATTAAATGGTGATGTTATTTGCATGAATTCCCACAGAAGAAATGAGTCACTTAACTTAATGGTAAAATTGCAATGATTCATTTTTTTCTGAAGATATGCAAATCGCAGCTTATTGACGCTTCACGTTTACAAAATTTAAATGCTCATGGCCAAGAATAGGTCAAAAGAGGCAACAGCTTAACATTAACAGCTGCCAATGAGTGATAACATAGAAACAATAACAGCTGTTTTGTTGTTATTGGATTTAGCACTCCGAATGCGTACAAAATACTTGTCAATAGATTTTATTGAAACGCCTCGATACTAGTCACATTACAGTACAACAAACGTAAGAAAACCTAAATGTTAACAGCGTACCAGCCGTAGAGCTAACACAACAATCATCGCGATTGAACTTTTCGATGTTTTCTAATGACAGAACACACGAATGTTTGACGTTGCACAACACTGAGCGAGGGACGAGTGCAAGTGAGAGCAAGCGTAAAAGAATTTTAGCTAGTTTATAATTGGCAAATTTTTAGTTTAAATACATACATACATTTAGTGCATATCATTTAGGCTTCTAGTCCGCGTCCAACCATGCAGGTAAGTTGGTTTGGTGTGCGCACTGCGCTGCTGCCACGGTGCCAACTGCTGGACAACGCACTGCAAACGCAAACGCAAACGCAAAAGCAAACGCAGACTGCCGACAGCGAAACGTAGGCAGAGACACGCAGTCAAATTACAATCGATGTAGCTCAGTTGCTCTTGTTGTTGTTGTTGTTGCTCATTTGTTTATTTTGTCTTTGTCGTCACCGTCGCCGTCGTCGTCGTGTCGCAGTGGCTGCTGTTGCTGCTCTGCAGCAGCGCACTCCTCGTCGACGGCTTCTACGTGCCCGGCGTGGCGCCCGTCGAGTTCGTGCGCGGCCAAAAAATCGATGTGAAGGCGGTGAAGATGACGAGCAGCCGCACACAGCTGCCGTACCAGTATTACTCCTTGCGGTTCTGCTACCCGAAGAACGGCACGCTGATCTTCAAGTCCGAGAACCTGGGCGAGGTGCTGCGCGGCGATCGGATCGTGAACACGCCCTATGAGGTCCAAATGGCTGAGGACATCAACTGCAAGCTGCTGTGCAACCAGAAGGACGTGCCCATCACCTGGACCAAGGAGGACTCTGCCACGGTGGCGGAGCGCATACAGCACGAGTACTTCGTCCATCTGCTTGTCGACAATCTGCCTGTGGCGACGCGCATTGTCAGCGCCAGCAATCCCAGTGACGTCACCTACGAGCACGGCTACCGGCTGGGCCAAGTGGACGACGACAAGATCTACATCAACAACCATTTGAAGTTCATACTGTCGTATCACATGTACACCAAGGACAAGTATCGTGTGGTCGGCTTTGAAGTCCTCACCGGTTCGGTGAACCACAAGGAGCTCAAGTTCGAGGGCGACAGCTGCAACTTTCCGGACAACCCGAGGCCGCAGGTCGTCAATCCTACGGGCGAAACGAAGCTCTACTTCACCTACTCGGTGGTCTGGAAGGAGTCCAAAGTGAGCTGGGCCTCGCGCTGGGACATCTACCTGGGCATGCGAGACGTGCAGATCCATTGGTTCAGCATCATCAACTCCCTGGTTGTGGTGTTCTTCCTCTCGGGCATACTGACCATGATCATGATACGCACGCTGAGGCGCGACATTGCGCGCTACAACACGGACGACAACATCGAGGACACGCTCGAGGAGACCGGCTGGAAGCTGGTGCACGGCGACGTCTTTCGTCCGCCGAAGAATACACGCCTCTTCTCCGCCGTCATTGGCAGCGGCATCCAGATATTCTTCATGGCAATGATCACCATATTCTTCGCCATGCTGGGCATGCTGTCGCCGTCGTCGCGCGGTGCCCTCATGACCTCCGGCATCTTTATGTACGTGTTCATGGGCACCATTGCCGGCTACTACGCGGCGCGGCTCTACAAGACGATGAAGGGACGCGAGTGGAAGCGCGCTGCCTTCCTCACGGCCACACTCTATCCGGGCATAGTCTTTGGGTGGGTTCAGAGGTCGAAAAACTGAATTGCGATTTGCATTTATCAGTGTAACTCTCCATCTCACTATAGCACGGGATTCATCCTGAACTTCTTCATCTGGGACAAGTCGTCGAGCGGCGCCGTGCCCTTCACCACAATGATTTCGCTGCTGTTGCTCTGGTTCGGCATCTCGGTGCCGCTGGTCTACCTGGGCTTCTATCTGGGCTATCGCAACCAGCCTTATCAGCATCCCGTGCGCACCAACATGATACCGCGCCAGGTGCCAACGCAGCATTGGTACATGAATGCCGCCCTCAGGTGAGTTTCTCCTTCTTATCTGTCGAACTCGTTCCAATTCTGGTCTTTATTATTATCTGTGGTCTCCGCACAGCACCCTGATGGCCGGCATATTGCCTTTCGGTGCCGTCTTCATCGAGCTTTTCTTCGTTTTCACTGCGATTTGGCAAAATCAGTTTTACTACTTGTTCGGATTCCTCTTCTTGGTCTTTTGCATTCTCGTTGTCAGCTGCGCACAAATCTCCATCGTCATGACATACTTTCAGCTGTGCGGCGAGGTAGGATCGCATACTGCTCAATAGTTCTATATACTATATTTAATTCTGATTCAATTCAACGATCTTGCAGGACTATCGCTGGTGGTGGCGCAGCTTTATCGTCTCCGGTGGCTCGGCTGTGTATGTGCTCTTCTACAGCATATTTTACTTTTTCACCAAGCTGGAAATTACCGAGTTTATACCCACTTTGCTTTACTTGAGCTATACTGGTAGGCTTCAGGCTTCACTATACACACAGGCTTCGGGCTTGAATCTTTTATTATTTATTTATTTATTGAATAGGTCTCATGGTGCTTACCTTCTGGCTGTTGACCGGCTCCATTGGATTCTTTGCTGCCTACGTTTTCATACTGAAGATCTATGGTGCTGTCAAAATCGACTAGAGAGAGGATACGATCAGGAAGAGGAAGAGTCAGAGAAAGAGGGAGCCTTCTCATTTACAACTCACAACGCTGTACACCAAACTATCCCTGCAATATATCATTTGATCATTATACTTATTGCCTATGTTATAAATATTTATATATATACATATATGAGAAACCCTAGCATTATTGACTAGCAACTGAACCAAGCCCCCACTTAGAGCGACAATGTGCTCTAAGTTGCCCTTTCCCGCTGTCTGCTGTAAGCCGTCTACGCTCATCACACGATACCCCGACAACCGATCGAGAGAAACTCAAACTTAACTATGTTTATGCGATAATAGTATGTCCTATGTGCAAGCGGGGCGCTCAGTTCTCGAGTGCATTGCGTTAGGTTAATTTCTAGAAACGCCTAATTTATACATGTATGTAAAGAATCTAATATAAGCTAATACAAACGCGAGAAATTTAATAAAGTAAGCTAAGTATATATATATAAATATTGATCAACACATTTTAATCAAACAGAGTAAACTCTCAGAGTTGGAGAGGGCTATCAATATTTACGCGCTGTTACCGTCACAGAAATAACAGTTTGTTCCTAACAGAGCGTTAACATGCCGAAATAATGTTACGACGCAGCAGAGAGCAAGTGCCTTTCTGCATTCTCTGTAGTCACATCAGTGGCGTTTTTTCCGCAAAAGCGTACAGCAAATTTTTGAAAATGTTTCAGTTAGTGCCGCAAATATTTCTGGTATTAATCTGTGCGAGTTTTAAAACTGTATTTTCTGTGTTTTGGACAGGCTTTTACAAGGTGAGTATTAGCAGTGTGAACGAAGCAAGCTTTTACAGACTCCTTCTCATAGGGAAGTGCTCCGACTGACAAGCAGCATTTCATAGGGAATATCAGCTTTGCACTTTTCCGTATTGCCGATACAGTTCTGCCTTCAAAGATTGTGCCCCAAGAAGATCTACATCCGAGTCGCTTCTAGACCCGATCTCCAAAATAATGTAGCGTATTTTTAACGTTAAAAATGCAACAAAAAATATAAAAATACAAAATGTTTGTTAATTTCATTTATTTTCATTTAAATTGTATATTAGTTTTTCACAGAGACGTTTTAAGCTAATTGTAAAATATCTATTAATTAAATCGTATACACAACTGCTGTCTAAACATTAATTCTATTCATTTAGAGTAGTTAATGCACATTCAATAAGTATTTCAAGTGTTTATTTATAGTACTATATCATTTGTTTAGTTAAACACGACACTAACCCAAACGGAATGAGCAATTTTTTTTTGAATATCAGATATCGCAATAGGTTTACAAACCGTTACAGCGCTTAAACTCAGCACTGCCAATTGGAAGGAGAGTGAAACTTAAGCTACGCTAAATTAATTACTAAATCCGGAAACAGCTCGTTTTAAGTGCCTTGCGAATCGGTTCACCTCAAGGGGTTCCGACTCTTTAAACGCTAGCGATTCCTTTTGGTTTTGCGACTCACGTTTCCCTCGATGATAATCTATTGGAATAACAAGTTGAAACACAATAAGCTACAATTAGGTTTAATCAAACACAATCTGACAATTTGGCAATTTGGAGCGAAACAAAATAATATTCAAAGATTTCTTTTACTAATTTTTACATTTTTGCATTCACTTTTCGACGGTTTATTAGTTTCCCCACCACATCCGACAGGCCGACTAACAAAGACTTTACCGAACTTGTCCGTGTGGAGTCTTGTGTAGCTTTACCGGGAGCAACAAAGTTACTATAGGGACACTTCTTTTGCTGTGGTCGGGCGTGTTTATATAAATCGAATGCAGTGAGAATTAAAGTCGCATATACCTGAAGGATCTGACTGGCCTCGAATGCGGTCCCGGGCAGCAGTATAACCGGGGAGCTCACATTGCCAGCCTCTACGCACAGCATGTTGGGGAACTCGTCGTCGCCAAAGTCGCTCATTTCGCGCGAACGATCAATCCAGGGATTCCAAATTACTGCAGAAAGGGGAAAACAAGTTGTCAATTTTTCCATAATTCATAGGATATGGAAGAGGTTAGGCTGACTCCACAGTATCAAAGTATTAATATTATTATTTATTTCACTAAAAGATTCAATCGATTTTCACTTTATAGAAAAACAAAAATCCATTTTAAATATTATATAAATAGGCTATAGTTTTCCAAACTCATTGAAATGTTCAAATTAAATTGAAACCCTTGTGGCAGCTTAGTTGTAGTGCCTTGGCTATTATTAAAGGCCAATAAGTTATATATACCTTGACCTATTGTTAAAAGTAATTAGTTCTTGATCAAATTTGGATAGCATGGTAACCATTATAGAAGTGGAATATCTTTAAAACTAATAAGAATCGACAGATTGTAAAGCAACATGTTGAATTACCCGTATCTGGAAAATTGTATTTGTGAAGCCTCATCTTGCGACCGGATACGACATTGGTGATAACGTGCTCCTGCGGTGTATGTTGATAGATGCGATCGGTCCACTCGTTGACAGTGACCACCTCGCGACCCTCCTGTTCAAAGACATGGAATTACAGTCGAAGGAACTCAATCGAGTATTTCAACAGCTCTCTCACCTGGTACATGGCACCCTCTCGCGTCTTGTCTATGAAGTGACAGCCCTGCAGTCCCGTTATCTGGCATCGCCGCACATCGGGGACCTTTAGATAGGTATGGAGCAGCAAGTTGAATGTGAAGCTTAGATCCTTGCTGGGATTGTAGACGCCGATGTGGAAGTGCAGCTCCTTCTCGCGAAGTATCAGGCGATAGGTGATGCGAAATCTGTAAAATCGCATGTATATTCAACTCTCACAGTAACTAGATAAGTCTGATTGGACCCACTGATAATTCCATATCGAGCGCGTGAACTCGTTGTCCATCAGTGAGAAAATGGCCTCCACATCGCCGTTGTGCAGTCGCTCGGGCGCCCGATCCAAGTGCCAGCGAGTTATTCTCGCAAAGCCGTGCTGTGGACCGAAAGACCAAGCACCGAATTGAGCTGCAATCGAAGAAAATAAATATATATGAATATAGGGGCATAGCTTTGGCTGGAGTCCAGAGCTTACGAAAGACGAAGGGTATGCCGCCGCGTATCGCCTTCTTGCCATCAAATGAAGCTAGCTTGCTGCAGGGTCGACAAGATAGAATTAATTATAACATAAATAATATATAATTGTATAGTATATTAGGGGTGAAAGGGTTTATTTTATGAATTTATAAAGAATTCTAAGTTTTTCTCTGGTTTCTTCCCTTCTTTCTCTCTAAGAAGCCCTCGACAGGCAGCCAAAGCTTTTGACAAAATATTTTTCATTTCAATTTCAAGCATGGGCAGAAAAACACATGCAGACATTCAGATATTTCCGAATGTTCTTTCGAGTTGGCGACGCACAAAAAAGTGTCTGGCAATTGTCCACTTTTTGCCCGACGAGTCGTCGGTTCGACTTTGGCTTTTTTGCGTGCGCTAATTTGTCGACGCATCCATCAAGTGGCTCCACTGGCACTACCTCTCCACTATCTTTGGCCCCTGCCGCCCCTGCTTCTGCAATGGACAATTGTGTCATTAATATTGTTAGGTTGTATTCGAGAGAGCTTCGAACTCCGCCGCTGAGCGAGTGTTGCACGTTGCACGTTGCACGGATCTGCTAGGAGAGTTCTGCGGAATCCCTGCGCATGTGGCATTCATTGTGGCACCATCTTAAAGTCTTAAAGCATTACCTCGAATTGACTCTGATTCGGTTTGCGCCACAGTAGCAGCACACGTAGCGTCGCACTTCTTTCGGCTGCACAAAAAGTGCTCCACGTTTTTGCCACAGCGCTTTTTGTGCAGCATTTCAAAGTTGCTCGATGCTGCTGCTGCCGTTGCTGGGTTTCCAAATGCCAATGAGACGGCAACTGGCAACTGGCAACGGGCAACCGACAAATGGAAACAACCACACAAGCAACATGCAACGCCAGGAACACCTTTGAGAGAACGAGCGTCGCAAAATGTAACGAACATTCGGACAAACAGTCGAAAAGTTGGGAAAAACTCACAGCAAGCCAAAGAAAATTGGTGAAGAAAAAACGAAGTGGCGCGTCTGCTAGACTCAGCGATACCCTGTCAACTTTTTGCACGCCCGCAGTGTTCTCAAAGCTTTTACAGTGGGGAGCATTTGCAGTTTCCGTTTCTCTCAATTACAATGGTACATTTTGTAATTAGCTTGGAAATTATTGAGTAAAATTTGTATGTTTAAAATATTATATACAGGGTTTCAAGCAAAAGAGTGGGGTAAATCGAACGCCTTTTCAACGACCCGACATGTTAGCTATATTGCGAGATCCAGCAACTTTTTGCAAAATCCATGACACATTTCCTTTTTAAAATTAAATTTGGTACAACTAAATGAATATAAAATGCATCCAAGAAAAATTCTAAAATTATAACAATATGAAAACTCACAAAAAGATATATTGGCTACCCTTACAAGGTTTATGTACTGCTTTATGTTTATGTACTTATGAAACATTTTTTTAATCAATGGTTTAAAAATGCCTTTTAGGAGACACGGATTCATGATGCATTTTAGTGGAATCGGAAGAAATAATTTAGTGTTGCAACCATACATACGCACTATGTTTACTATAATAATATCAGCAACTTTATCCGAATTTTTAACAATTTTATAGCTCTTTTTGCTCTAACAAGCAAAATTGAAGCCTTAAAGCATCGACTTTGTGTCACGGTGTGCAGAACGGACAACGGACTCGTCTTACATGACACATCATGTAGTCGTAGTCGGGATTTATCGATCTAGATGCCGCGCCAAAAACTCCATTCATAAAAACCAGCACATTGTTCGACATGTTGTTGTTGTTGTTGTTGTAGAGGAGGACAACGTAGGCAGCAGAACAGTGAAAAACAACGGCCCTCAATGGAGGAGCTCAGCCCAAGGGCCGCCTGCCTGTTTGTGCATGTGCAGTAAGCTCTCTCCACGCGCTCGCTCGCTTGCTCTCTCTCTCTCTCTCTTTCGCTCCCTCTCTTTCTGCCTTCCGTTCTCTCCATTCCTCTCTCATACTCTCTGAGCGCGTTTTTTGTGCTCTTGTGCGCTTCGCTGGTTCGTTTCTTGTTGCTGTTGTTGTTGTTGTTGCTAGTGTTGTTGTTTTAGCTGGCGCATCACATAAAAACATTTTGCCGCCAAACAGAATGGCTAAGGCTGCCCCCCTGCGCTCGCCGGGCATCCTTTGTGGCCAGGCCAGTGTGCGTTTGTCTGTCTGTCCGTGTGTCCGTTTGGCCGTCGAAAACTTTTAGAAAACACTTTTTTGGTTGCATGCCGTTAGTTACCATGGACTTGCGTAAGTTGCTTGCAGCTGCAGCACCAGCACCAGCACCAGCTCCGGCTCCAGCTCCAGCCTCGAGCGGGCAGAGCAAGGAACAAGTCTGCTTGGAGCTTAAAGCGCGCGCGGCCACGCTGCGTATGCGTAATACTTAAAGTTATACTTTATCGGTGCTCACCTGACAAACAACTGCTCCTGATTATTCACGCGCCAGGACACAACTGTCGCACCTGTAAAAGATGATTGCATCATTTTTAATTAAGTACGTATTAATTAATTTAATTTTATTTAATTAATTTTATTTAATTATGTATGTATTATATTTATTTTATGTATTAAACATTCGAACATTAGTTCGAGAGAAGTTCAAGTGTTTTCCCACCCATAAAAAAACGAAAAGAAAACCGTTTTAACTTCTGTAAATTCGAATGAATTAAGATTAATTCGAGCTACAGTTTTGTTGCAGAGTACAAATACATTGCTTGAAATGCAAATCAAACCATGTTTCTGATCTTTCCATCAATGACGCACACACAAACACACGCACACTCATCTAACCCACATAGTACCCGTAGACATGTATGTAAGCCTGGCCCGCAAGTGAACTGGCTGACAGACGAGAGACTAAGCGACTCTAGGCGACTCTACACTGCAAAAATTAAAAAACGATAGTTATTTTTTAAATATTGAAACTTGTGTGGCATAATTAACAATTATAGAACGGAGTTGACATATTTTCGTAATAGAACTTTTCTATCGCAATGAACTTTAAATGGACTCTGCCCAGAACGAGACATTTCACATTTTCTCGCAGTGTACGGTCATTGACTATTGGGTGGGTGCACCGCTCCCGCGTGGGCGTGTGACGGGGACTGTTCGAGCACCAAGCCTAGTGACGTCTAAGCAGAGTTCACAATTTCGATTTAGAGTTTTTGCAAAATTTCCGTTTTGAATATTTAGTAAAATTTGCGAAAAAAGAGAGGAAAATAGCAAAGGCAGAGGCAAAGGCACAGGCACAGGCCAAACCATGGGCAAAGCACACCGAAAACTTGTCGGAGTCGCGTTCGCGTCTCTTTCTGGTGGCAAATGTGTCTCTGACTGTTGCTCAAACGACGTCGAAAAGCAACGTGTGGGCAGGCCGAACGAGTCGTAATTGTTGAAAGTGCGCTCCGTACATAAAGATACACATGTATGTACGTGTACGTACGTACGTATACCTATGCATGTACGTATATAACGCCTAATCGAAATGTGGTGCGAGTAGGAGCCGCAGCAGACTTGACGATCTCCGAAGCGCTGTGGCTAGTTGCGCATATCCCAGGGAGATCATTGGGACAATGCTGATAAGATATGGCTGAAAGTGTTACGTGGCTACCACTTAAGCGGAGCTACCCGACTCGATTGCAAGCGCGGACAGTGAACGCCCAATACAAATGCTATAGTTCGATTTCGCGTAAAGTGTCGCACTTTTCCAAGAAGGAGTACAGTACGTTCTCGATAATTTGACCACTCAGTTGTTCGGACAGTAAAATCCTTTAAAGGGTAATCCTTATAATTTGGACAAACCGATTTTCTATCGATCTGTCTTATTCGGGCATTTACTTTTTATACCATTTAATTATTAAAAATGAGGTGGAAAATTGTATGTTGACTTTGACAGATCATTGAAAGTATATACATTTCTGAACAGCGGCGACACCTAAGCCCATTTCTTCATATCTACCTATCTATCTGTCTGTATATATAAACACACCAATCACAGCTATCAAAAGATCGAAATTTGGTACAAGGTGCTCGAATAGCATATGAAGATCAAGTTTAAAATGAATGCTTAACGGCCAAAGTGGGTAAATGGTAGCACTCGACTGTAGCTTTCTTTACTTGTTATTCCTGATTTAATAAAAACAATTCGATTGGGTTGTTAGTTTTTAATCTTTCACATTGTTGAGGGAAAAATGAAGAAATTGACGACCACCGGAAAAACTATTTTCTAAAGCAAGAATATAATATTTTTGGAAGCAAAATTTTAAGTTTTTCAATAAACAAATTATGTCTTTGATGTGTTAGTCTTGCTTTATAATCCGGACACCCCCAATTGCCTGGAACATTGAGAACGTACTGTATTAGCTTAGATAATAGCACATTTGACAGACTTTGGGAACAGAAGTGCGCTCTAGGCAGCGAGCACTGTACTAACAAGGTTAACCAGGTTGTTTATACTCGCAGCACAAATGATAACCTCTAGAGGTCGGGCAAATTGTCGAACGTCAGCAGAGAGCGAAGCTCAAGTTGGCACTTCGGCGGTTCGCGGCAATAAAACGAAAGTCCATAAAATGCTTAAATAATTTTTACTAGTTTTGAAGCGGGCGAAAACAGAAACGAAAAAACATTGCTAATCATGGGCTAAAAATAACGCCAACAACTTTTCAAATAAAGCTCAAAAGCAACACCAAACTCGAAGATACGTATTTACTGCAAAATTGTTATTGCCTTTCTTATTGTATGCCGTTTTATCGTTTTTTTCGGTTAATTATGATTAATTATTATTTTTGTAGCACACACACACACACGCACACGCACACACACACTCGATCACTTACCATGCAAGTTGATTGTGCATGTCGTGTTATTGCCACGATCCAATACCACCACACTGGTAGCTGCCACCGCAGCCGCTGTGGTGGCCATTTTGTTTCGAGCAACGGTTTTTTAAGCTCGCTTGCTCGCTCTCTCGTTGCTCCTGCTGCTGCTCCTCCTGCGCCTCCTTCTCAGCTGCAGCAAAGCTCGGATTGGACTCGCGAAGAGAGTCCTGAATGGCAGCGGCTTGTATGATTCTTGTGATTGTGTATTGCTTGCTTCAGTAGTATTTGTAACTGAACACAGAATGCAAGAAGAATGTCAAATTTTTGAATTTTCCTCCAATTACTACTTGAGTTTGCATTGATTTATTAACTATTTTTTTAAATCTGTACTCTGTTTTTAGCAAAAAGTTATTCTGCATACAAATCAGCTCAGAGCCGGGGCTGTACACACGCACATACACTTGCACGCACACACGCAGCCACTGTTCATGCAAAGGCGGCCTCACAAACGCGCCAACTTACACACACACACACACCCGAAGCGCAGCTTGAGTTTTTGTCAATGAATAAATACGTAAGGAAAAAACTCGTGCAAAAAACGTTTGGAGTTCAAGTGGCGCGGCCAGCGCTTACGTTGTTGCGTTCACAAACGACCGATTGAAACTGAGAGCTTCATGGCATACAGCTGATGTGAGCTGGCGCAAAGTTTACAAATCCACACGAAAGCTCAAGCCCAACAGCTGTTAATGTGCTGGCAGTCAGTATGGAAATAACATCGATCACAATTTCCGATTACACTAGAACAAATACCTAGCGATGTTTGATGTATCGATATTTTCAGCTGTTTTACATCACTAGAAGAAGAAGCACTCCTCCGCGAAGTTTGGACAATAAAAACGAAAATAATCCATAAACTCGTCGCGCACCGAGACAATCACAAAGAAAATGCCGAAGTTCTACAAGCTTGACATTAACCGCACCGAGTGGGAGATACCCGAGACGTACCAAAACCTGCAGACAGTCGGACAGGGCGCGTACGGCCAGGTGTGCAAGGCCCTAGTGCGGGGCACCAACACAAAGGTGGCGATTAAAAAGTTAGCCCGCCCCTTCCAGTCGGCGGTGCACGCGAAGCGCACGTACCGCGAGCTGCGACTGCTGAAGCACATGGATCACGAGAACGTCATTGGTTTGTTGGACGTTTTCCATCCCGGGCAGCCAGCCGACTCGCTAGAGCACTTCGAACAGGTCTACATGGTTACGCACCTGATGGACGCCGACCTGAATAACATAATACGCACGCAGAAGCTCTCCGATGAGCACGTCCAGTTCCTGGTCTATCAGGTACTGCGCGGCCTGAAATACATACACAGCGCCGGAGTGATTCATCGCGATCTGAAACCCTCCAACCTGGCCGTCAACGAGGACTGCGAGCTGCGCATCTTGGATTTCGGACTGGCCAGGCCCACGGAGAGCGAGATGACGGGCTATGTAGCCACGCGTTGGTACCGTGCCCCGGAAATCATGCTCAACTGGATGCACTACAATCAAACGGTGGACATTTGGTCCGTCGGCTGCATCATGGCCGAGCTGCTGACCGGACGCACTCTCTTCCCGGGCACCGACCATATACATCAGCTGAACCTGATCATGGAGGTGCTAGGGACGCCGAACGATGAGTTCATGAACAAGATTTCGTCCGAGAGCGCACGCACCTATATCCGATCGCTGCCAGTCATGCCGCGTCGTAGCTTCCGCGATGTGTTCCGAGGCGCCAATCCGCTGGCCATCGATCTTCTCGAGAAGATGCTCGAGCTGGATGCCGAGAAGCGCATCACTGCCGAACAGGCTCTGGCTCATCCCTACATGGAGAAGTGGCACGACCCCAGTGATGAGGCCACTTCCACACTGTACGATCAAAGCTTCGAGGAGAACGAGTTGCCCGTCGAGAAGTGGAAGGAGCTGGTGTTCACCGAGGTGCGCAGCTTCAAGCCCCCACAGGCATTCGCCGAGCTCTTGCCCCAGGCCAAATAATCAAAAATGTATGCGATAGTAGACAGTAGGATTACTCCACTATCGCCAGTACTATCGTGACCATACACAATTGAAACTAATGCGATCATCCAACGATTGTCAGCGATTCTAAAGCCTACACCTTAAATGCTACATTTATACCATATTTAATTTTTGATATCTGATATCTATTGCCTTCCACGATAGTACACTCGATAGACGTGCAGGTCCACTAGACAGACTAGATAGGTCAACGAACGATGCTACAAATTTAGCTCTTAAATCAGTCCCATCGCATTCGTTATTCGCAACTGTTTCTGGAACGAGAACACACAGCCTTAATGTCCAGTTCAACTTATTGGTGTCGGTATTTAACTTTTAACTCTTGTGTATTGTATAATTGTAAATGTATGTAAATTTATGTACAAGTCTGCGCAGTCGAGCGGTAGTCCGTAGCCATAGCTGTTAGAAGAGCACAAGCTCCACGTCAATAAAAGTGTTATTGTATTAACAGAGTCCTGTCCAAAGCGAGACTCATTGTGTTTCGCTATATCCTTGCACAGGGTATGTTAACTGTTGTCAGATTTTTGCTACGTACAGCAGGACGCAATATATGATTCTATAAAGTTTTTTTTATGGGAATTCGTACACATACTTTTTTTTTTTGCAGACTGTAAATACATAAGAGATTTATTTAAAAACAAGTGAAGAAAGCTACAGTCGAGTGCACTCGACAGTAAGATACCATTTACCTTTCGCTGTTAAAAAATAATTCTTAATATTACTTTTATTCGGCGAATAACAACGCATCGCATATTTTCGAAGACAAATACACATGCATTGACACTAATGGCTCATGCCGACTGCACACTGACTAAACGACGACTGTGCGTGCGCAGTCGGATTTAAATTTATAGGGGTGGTCAATATTATTATTATCTACAATAATACCTAAAAAAATGTCGGATACTTTTCTACTTTTCCTATAATTTGATTTACCGATTTACAAAATCGATTTTTGGGGGCGGTAGGCGTGGCATCCAAAAGTTGAAATTCCGCATTCTCCGTAATGTTACCAGGCACCTTACTTCCAAATTTGGTGCTTCTAGCTTTTCTAGTGTTCTTTTAACTATAAAAATGTGTTTTTAAGAGGTGGTGGGCGTGGCATCCAAAAGTCTAAAATCCAACTTCTGCATAATGTTGCAAGACACCCTCCTACCAAATTTGGTGCGTTTATTTCTTTTCGTTATTGAATTATTTGGAAAAAATCGAAATAAGCATTTGTCGATTTGCGGAGGCGGTGGGCGTGGCACATCAAGTTTGAAATAAACTCGATCTGCGTATTCAATACACGCACACTCCCACTCTGGTGACTCTAGCTCTTTTAATAGCTGAGATCTGTGCGTTCATACAGACGGACATGACCAAATCGACTCGGCTATTGAGGCTGATCAAGAATATATATACTTTGTATGGTCTGCCACGCCTCTTTCTGCCTGTTACATACATTTGCACAAAGTTAATATACCATTTTTTACCCATTTTCAATGGGTAAATGGTATAAAAATGGTGACAATTTCAATCTTCAAAGTTGCCCCCCTTCAGAAGCCACACATTTTGCCCATCTTTCGGGCAATTTATGAATTCCTCGCCAGAAGAATTCCTAAACTATACTCTGTAACCTCCATAGTATCAAACGAAAAATGAAGCATAATTTAAGAATTTCAATTCAGTGGATATGTGTCGCAGCTCAGAAAGTAAAGGTCTAAAGGTCTTTTAACACTTAATCATCACAATTAAGTATTCCATTCACATTAGGAGATCCTCCAAGTATCGTTCGAATTCCTGCTCGCGCGACGGTTGCTCCTTGCTAATGTCCATTTGCTTGATCCAGATTTGCTCTCCGATGACCTCGTCAGTTTGATTCGCGCTGTCGTCTGCAACCTGATCGCTGCCTGTGGTTCTGTCCACTGGTTCCGGACTCTGTGCCAGTTGCTCTTCATCTTGGGCATCTCCATCTGGCTTGCGCCTCTTGTGTTTCCTTTCTGCTCTGCGTTTCTTCTTCTCCGTGTGGCGCAGACGCTTGTGTTCCTTCTTCTTCGTTCTGTAGTTCAGCTGGTCCGTGTGTGTGGGGCAGAGGCGCAGCTGAAGAGGATGCCAATTGCATGGAGGCCTAACAATTGATCAGCATTTGTAGCTCACCTTGACGAGTGCATTTTGTGCAGCACCCTGCTCGATGTACTTGAAGTTAACCTCCCAGCTCCGCAGGCCTTCCCGCTCGGGGCAATGCCGACTACCGCACTGGAACTGCCCTAATCCCGTTACGACCTCCTGCTCGGTGCGCCAGCGCAATGCGATTTTGTTCTCCTTGTACCGCGTGAGATCCGCGATGCAGTACTCTTTGAAGAGCTTGCGGTAGTAGCGCAACGCTAGACGCTGCTCCCAGCTGAGGGCTCCAACGTCTGCGTCCTGCTCATCCCAGAGGAAACGATGGTTTTCCCGTATCACATCAATATCACGTTTGTGCTTCAGCGACTCTCCCTCCGCCGCTGTGGGCAGCACATATTGGCTGAGAATATAATTGTGGCGTTCCTTGGCACTGAGTTTATCCAGATTTATTGGAAATAAAGTCGTGTTTCGGCTCATTTTTGAAATAATACTACTATTTGCTCATTTCCCATTTGCGTGCCGTGTACGTGAGCAGCAGACGGCATACACTAGAGACTATCGATATTTATCGCCTTTTTTTAATAAGTAAGCGATAACCAACTTTCCCCTATGCAACAACTAGAGGTGCAAAAACATTGGATTTTGCTAACATCGATGTTTTCGATGTTTTCCATACACAACATCGATACATCAATATATCGGAAAAATAATGAAAACAATAAGCAGAAATAAACGAAAACAGAATTCAATTTATTTCAAAATTACAAGTCGTTTCTTATAAGTTAATAATTTAAAATAATTCAAGTTTCTTAAAAGCTAGTAAATTAAAATAAAAAGTCTTAAAGTTTCTTATTCACTAATAAAAATAATAACAAAATAACTTTTAAAGGAAAACGTTTTTTAAATGAAATCCTTATTTTTGTTGATAAACAATAACATATTTACTTCGTCGTACTTTTTCACCACAAACGGAATTCAATTGGCAACACAGTTTTAGTTTTCTATATTTTTTTGCAAAATCGACAAGCTGCTGTTTTCCCGTCTCCAGATTTATCAAAATACTTCCATACCTAGGAGTTCTCAAGTCTCGATATATCGATGTTGGCTCCGATGTTTTTGCATCTCTCGCCGAGAATACGAATCTTATTAGTAAAAGGGGAAAGTGGGAACGAAAACAATGGCCTGCAGTCCATTGTTTGCAGTATTCCTGCGAAAGAACTGGCTGTATCTGCGTTTTCATTGGATTCCATTGACTGCAGTTTTGTTTCTTTGGACTGGAGTGCTGTGGTTTTACTTGCATTTTACGAACAAAGTTGAGTTGAACTATACCACAGAAGGAAGCGAGCCGAAGAACTATGTAAGTGCCTATGATAAGCAGTCTGTAAATTTGTATGTGAAGTGCATTTATACACACACACATGTACATCTGGTAGTTGCTGGCGTAAGTGCATGTGTGTATGTATGCGTCAGGAACGCCCGAATTGGGTGACCCAACAGTCGCTTGCATGCAGGCACAAAGCACTGAGTACGTGTCTGTATTTCTGTGCATGTACCCCAAGCACTTTAGTGTTGATTTCTGCAGATGCAGAAATGTAATGTTATGCGTATCACTTGCACAGGACTCCCTTGTTGCGATTTTCCCGGCAAATGATGATGATTGGTTTTACTATGCGCCCGACACAGACGAAGCGAAGTCCTTCACGGATATGGTGCGGGAGGAGCTGCAGATACAAATAGAGCGTAAGACAAGTGGCTCAATATAACGTATTTATGATGGATGATAGCCGAGCAACTCCTCTCTCTACTCTATTTTCGGCAGGTGTGCGAGAGTACAAGAACAGCGGGGAAATGCAAGAGGACATGGAAGTGAACTGCAAGGGCAACTGCTTTGCGATTTCGTACGAGGAGCTGCACGCGCCCAGATCGGATGGCAACTTTAGGTACAGCCTGAGTTCGAATCAGATGCGCACCTCTCCAAAGAAGCGCTTTGTGAACGACGAGGAGATAAACCATCAGAAAGGTGTGTACTAACACTAATATTCCCTAATATTCCCTCACCGGGTATAGTCATTACCAGACCAGATGTTTGCTTTCACAAGGTTGCACTTCCAAGCATATGAAGTATATTAATCTTTACATTTCGGAACTATCTTTATGATATAGATATTTCTTGGCTCAAGGTATTTATTCGTCCTGCAAGCTGTGGATCGGTCCTATAAATCATTAGTCGACTATTACTGTTTTTTAAGATATCGTAGCCGCATTTGCCGATCGCGGAAAATGTAATTATGGAAACCTGCTACACCTGGAATCCGTTATATACGTACAAATAGTTAAGTTTATATATATTAACGATAGAAATGGGATAAAACGTGTGTAAGGGCAAGGGTATACAATCTTCGGAACGCCGGAGTGAAGGCTTCTTTATCGTTGTTTGCTTTATCATTTTGCTGGTTGCCTTTGTCTTTCCAGATGACGATGAATATATACGCAATGGCTTTCTGACGCTGCAGTACGTTGTCGATCGTCAGTATATGCGCTACCAGGAAGTCAATGCCAACTACGAGATACTGCTCAATTCGATTCCCAATCTGGAGGTGGGCACGTCGGACAGCTACCGCCTGATCTTCTTTGGCACTCTGTTGAGCATATTGTTCAGCGTCCTGCTGTTGAGCACGTTCGTGGTGCCGTTCGTCGAGGAGAAGCAGAACGGCCTGAAGGAATATCTGAATCTCGTAACCCCCATGAGCTTCTTCAACGGACTCACCTTCTTCTTGATTCGGTTCGTGTGCTACGCCTCGTTCCTAGTATTAACATTGATTGTCGCGTGGAAATATGGTGCTCTGGGCTTGATTGAATTTCCGTATATATTGGCTCTGTACATGTTATATATCATTGCCAATATGTCCTACGTCTATCTTATATCTGTCTGCTTTCACACAGGTAGGTCTATGAACGATTGTTTCCGCATGCTCATTGCACTATAAGACAGTTTCCTATTTCCAACAGTTTTCTATGCGAAAGTGGGTGGCTTGGTACTACTGATTATCCCATATATGTTCAGTTTCGTTCGCAACTGGATGACCCACATGGCCTTCTATCTGTTCTGTACTAATTCCTTTTTGGAGGGCTTAGATGTACTGCAGACTTTTTCAAACAAACGTGTGTAGACCGTGGAGTGTGTCGCAGGACCATTGACTCTATTGATTGATTTATTGATTGCTTTCAGAACGGCACTTTGCGGGCTCCGATCTCTTTAGCGTTATCAAATACGATTCCAGTCGTCTCTTCTCCGTGTACATTGTGTTGTTATTTCAGACGATTCTCTACGCCGCACTCTACAATTACCTTGTGTGCGTTTTTCCCGGTCCCGGCGGCCTCAAGCGTCCGCTCTTTTTCATCCTGAATGTGAGTTTACAATTTCGAATGCCGAACCTAAAGATCATTTATAATTCGTTGCCATTGCAGCCCGAAACGTACAAGAAGCGGCAGCGCAATGAGTATACAACATCGCCGCGGGGTACACATGCCATTATCATCAGCGATCTATGCAAGAAATTCCAGACGAGCAAACGCGAAACCTATATTGCCGACCACTTGGACATGACAATCAATAACAAGGAGATCACAGTGCTGCTGGGACACAACGGGGCCGGCAAGACGACCATGATGAACATGATAATGGGTGCGCCTGTGCAGAGAATTATAATAACATGCGACAGGATGTAAATCATGTACTGTTGTTTATTTCCCAGGACTCGTGCCAAAGGATTCTGGCAAGATCGTCGTCTGCAGCGAGCGGGACGTTGCCTCGTATCGCCACCTGATTGGCTTCTGTCCGCAGCATAGTGTCTTTATGAGCTACATGACGTGTCAGCAACATCTCGAATTCTTCTCGCAGCTGCGCGGCGAACGACGCTCAGATGCACGCGAATGGGCCAAGGAGACGCTGAAGAAACTCCGGCTGCACGGCAAGGCTAATGCCAAGGGATGCGAATTGTCGGGCGGCATGAAGAGACGCCTGTCTCTGGGCATCGCAATAGCCGGAAACACCAAGTAAGTCGAAGGAAAGTGCTTATTACTCTAATTCTAACTATGATGTTGCTCTTTCCAGAATCGTTATCCTTGACGAACCGTCATCGGGCCTGGACATTGAATCACGTCGTGAACTCTGGGACATTCTGCTGACGCTGCGCAAGGAAAAGGCCATTATGGTAACCACACACTACATGGAGGAGGCCGAGGTGTTGGGCGACACAATATGCATACTGGCCAATGGCAAGCTGCAGGCCAATGGATCTCCGCTAGAACTGAAAAGGAAACTGGGCAGTGGCTACCGTCTCAAGCTGCAGGCTCACGAGTCCAAGTTCGAGGAGAAGGCCACGATGGATATCATACGCCGCCACATACCCAATGCGCGTGTGCAGGTGAGCAGTAGTTGTCCGCGATTCAATTGGGACTATATTGATGAACCTGCAACTTCTTGAACAGAGCATTGTTAAGCCCACGGTGAACATCTGCCTACCGTACGCCCACCAACTCGCCTTCCACGACATGCTGCGCAGCTTGGAGGCAGACGTGGATGCTCTGGGCATTGAGACCATATCGATTACGGACACCTCGCTGGAAACTGTATTCCTCAAGTCTGTTCCTGCAGTCGTCAGCTAGAAATTCAACACAATCGAACAAACGTTTTTGCTTTGAATTTCAGTTGCGCCGGCGAAGTCGACCAAGTGGATACTCCCGATATCGGATTACGCAATGACCATCCACTACTCACGCAACCCTACAAACGTCTGCCAAACAGTGCGCCACATTGGTGGCAACTCTGGGCGGCGATTTTCTACAAGAAGTATACGTTCCTAGTCAACGAATGGCATTACGTCTGCTGCATGGTAATTACAAGCGTTACAACTATTTTTTAGAGGCGCAACTGTACGGTAAGCGAAACAGTGTGCTGATAAGCAAAACAGTACCCGATAAGGGCAGCTATACGGGTATGGGTAACAGTTTGCGACTGTGGTTGTTTCTGTTTTTGTTGTACTACAATCAGTGCATTACTATATTTGTTGCTTTTGTGTACTTAATTATTTCTATAAATGTTTTGGTTTTATGTGGTATTTTTTTTTATCTAAGTAATACTACTGTGGGCAAAAATTAAGGTGAATATTTTTATAAAGTCAAAATTCTTTATTTATTCTCCTAAATCAATTTCATCCCCTTCAAAGTAATCCCCTCCCGATAAAATACACTTATGCCAACGTTTTTTCAAATCCTCGAAACAGGCCAAATAATCCCTTTCCGGTATAGCCATTAGCGCTTTCGTCGATTTTTCTTTTATCTCGTCAATCAACTCGAAACGCGTTCCCCGGAGTGGTCTCTTCAGTTTGGGGAATAGCCAGAAGTCACACGGAGCCAAATCAGGAGAATACGGTGGTTGCGGAATGATATGCGTCGAATTCTTGGCGGAATGGTCACGAAGAACGAGTGCAGTGTGCGACATTTTCGGTACCAAACGAGATTTGACTTTTCGCAGGCCCAAACGGTCTTTCAAAATGGTTTTCACAGATCCTCTCTAATAGTCAACCGACGATTTTTGAGCACTAATTCCTTCACTTCATTGACGTGTTGGTCATCTGTTGACGTCGATGTTCGTCCGGAGCGCTGTAAGTCATCAACACGTTCCCTACCCTCTTTGAAGTCTTTGTAACACTTATAAACATTTTTCTGGGATATGGTAGAATCACCAAAGGCCATCCCCAAACTTCCCCAACGTTTCCGCAGCCGAAATTTCATTCCGCACACAAAATATGATGGCACTTCTCTGCTTAATTAAATCATATATTGTAAAAATCGCCAAATGCTCTGATCGTTTGGTAAACAAAAGCGTAAATATAGTACTCATGACATGAAATTCCCGCCAAATGTCATCAACAGTCCTGCCAACTCGAGAAAAAAAGAACTAGTTCGCCATCTTAAGCCCGCGAATTTTAAATTGAAAATTCACTTTACTTTTTGCTCATAGTAACAGGAACCAAATTTAAATGCGCTGCAAGTTTTTCTGATTTTTAAATGTACCTAATTAAGTCAAAATTTGTTGTGTTTTCTGACTCGTTGACTATATTATTGAAAGTAGTTTATTATTGGGATGGTTTGGCTTCATTCATGCAGAGTAAAGTTTCTGATCGCGGTCAACTTGGCGACCGTCAGTGCGATCTCTGCCTACGAATGATTGCAAGTTGACACACAGCCTCCTCGTGGCACCTCCTGGATAACTATCTTAGCATCTTAGCTAGATAGTGAACTAATGTGTTCAGCGTCACCAGGACTTTAAATGGTTGAGCGCAGGGTTTAAAAACCGCCTGGGAAAAAAGAAAACCCAACGAAAACCAAAGCGAAAGCCTCGGAAAGGATCCCCCCTTATGATGACGACCACCGCAAAACGAAAAAGGACTACGATTTAAGGATATGCACCTGGAATGTCCGAACTCTTAATTGGGAAGGTGCCTCTATCCAACTGGCGGATGCCCTCGAAAAATTAAAGGCTGACATTACCGCCATCCAGGAAATGAGATGGACAGGACAAGGTTGCTCCAAGCGAGCAAACTGTGATATCTACTACAGCTGTCATGCGGAGAGGCGCGAATTTGGATGCGGATTTGTAGTAAGCCGGAGACTTCGCCACCACGTCTCCAATTTCACTCCAGTGAGTGAACGGCTGGCTACAATCCGCGTCAAAGCTAGATTTTTCAATCTTAGCATAATTTGCGCGCACGCCCTGACGGAGGAGAAGGACGATGCTGTTAAGGATGCGTTTTACGCGGGACTCGAGGACAAGTACGACCGCTGCCCAAACCACGACGTGAAGATCATCCTCGGGGACTTCAACGCAAAGGTTAGGCGCGAACGCATCTTTGACCGCACCGTCGGTCAATTCAGCCTCCATGAGACAACCTCGAACAATGGTTTCAGGCTGATTGACTTCGCCGCGGCGCGAAACATGGTAGTGAGTAGTACCAGATTTCAACACCTCGACATCCACATGGCTGTCCCCTGATCAAAAAACGCGCAACCAGATTGATCACGTTGTGATAGACGGAAGGCATGCCTCAAGCGTGATGGACGTGCGTACGTTTCGTGGAGTCAACATAGACTCGGACCACTATCTTGTCGCAGCCAAGATACGCATGCGGCTATGCCGTGCGAAAAACATACACCCCATCACGCAACGAAAGCTTGACGTCACTAAGCTGCGATCACAACGGACAGCAATGGCCTACTCCACTCACCTCTCGGAACTGCTCCTCCAACCTTCCCCTCTCCCTGTTGACGCCGGCGGACTCTGGGCGCACATATCCCACTCCATGCGAGCTGCTGCTGAAACAGCCATTGGGTTCAAGCGCCCTCCCACATGGAACCAATGGTATGACGAGGAGTGTCGCGTCGCAGCTGCGGCAAAAAACGCCGCCTACAGAAAAACGCTGCAGTCTGGCGCAACGCGAGCTACGTGTGAACGTTACAGGGAGAAAGGGAAGGAAGAGAGGCGACTTTTCAGACGGAAAAAACAGGTGCAAGAAAAGCGAGAGTGCGAGGAAATTGAGGTGTTGCAAGACAGGAATGATGCTCGAAAATTTTACCAACAAGTCAACCGTCTGACACAAGGTTTCAAGACCGGAGCATCTAACTGTCGAGACGATAATGGAAATCTGGTTACAGATACGCAGTGCACGCTGAGGTTATGGAGGGCGCATTTCTTCAAGCTGCCAGCAGGCGATGACGGCACCAATCCCGCCGATGGAGCAAACAGCCCGATACCACCAATCACCGACAATGTGGATATTCCACTACCTAGCCATGACGAGGTCCGAGTTGCGATTACGCGACTCAAAAACAACAAAGCAGCCGGTGCTGATGGACTGCCTGCAGAGTTGTTTAAGACCGGCGGCGAAGGGCTGATAAGGTGCATGCATCAGCTCTTGTGCAAAATATGGCTAGAAGAAAGCATGCCCAACGATTGGAATCTCAGCGTCCTTTGTCCTGTACTGAAGAAAGGCGACCCGACGATATGTGCCAACTACCGGGGAATCAGCCTGATCACCATCTCATACAAGGTGCTGTCGAGCGTTATATGTGAACGACTGAAGCCGTATGCCAACACACTGATTGGACCTTATCAGTGCGGCTTCAGACCTGGTAAATCCACCATAGACCAGATCTTCACATTGCGCCAAATCCTGGAAAAAACCCACGAAAGCCGGTGTTCATCGATCTGGCCCAATTTTTTATAAAGGTGTCCAGCTCCTTGCTTATGCTGATGATATTGACATCATTGGCCGTAGCAAGCGTGATGTCACTGCTGCATTTTCCGCTATCGAAAAGGAGTCAGCAAAAGTGGGTTTGGCGGTAAACGAGGGCAAGACGAAGTATATGCTGTCGACAAGCAGGGAGACGCGGCGCCTAGACTCCCATGTGGTAGCCGACAGCTATAACTTCGAAGTGGTCAAGGAGTTCACGTACCTTGGCACCGCCATTAACACCAAAAATGACGTCAGCCTGGAGATCAAGCGAAAAATCACACTTACCAATAGGTGCTACTTTGGTCTGAGTAGGCAAATGTGCAATAGAGACCTCTCTCGCCGAACAAAACTAACACTTTACAAGACACTCATCCTACCCGTGCTCTTATATGGCGCAGAAGCATGGGTAATTTCACAGACGGATGCAGCAGCGCTTGGAGTGTTCGAGAGAAAAATTCTTCGCAAGATCTTCGGTCCCGTTCGGATTGGGGACGACTTTCGCATTCGGATGAACCACGAGCTGTACGAGTTGTACGACGACGTGGACGTGGTCCGGCGCATCACGATACAACGTCTGCGCTGGCTCGGCCACGTTGTGCGTATGGATGAAGAAGCTCCAGCTCAGAAGGTGTTCGAAGCGAGGGTCGACTATGGGCGACGACGAAGGGGACGACCAAATCTTCGATGGAAGGACCAAGTAGAGAAGGACCTTATTCTACTGGGTATTTCCAATTGGAGGAGGCGCGCGAAGAGCAGAGGCGCCTGGAGGGAGACGCTGAGGTCGGCCAAAACCCGAAATGGGTTGTAGTGCCACCTAATAATAAAAAAAAAAATAATATTTATGTGCTGTGGTTATTCATGTTTTTCGTTAAGCTTCATTCAATCGTACAGTTGTTTTCTTATTTATTGTGTTTAATTATGCATGTGCCTAATCAAATTTTAGTATGTTATGCATTTTGATATATAGTATATATTATATACGTATTATTTATGTACTTACTGCAAACAAACTAAATCTAATTCTTTCATATAGCTGAGTTTGCCACTAATCTGCGTCACCGGGGTCATTCTCCTGATGCACTCGATGTCCGTGGTCACCAATGAAGCTGCACTGCCTTTGAATATCGGCCAGCTACGTGCGGGTAGTATCTACATACACAATCCGACAGGACACCATGCACTTGTGGAGCAGAAGCTACGCCAATTCATTGAAATGAATGGGCTTAATGCTAAAACGTTAACACTGCGCGGCAACGACGTGCCTGACGGTGGGCCAATGTGAATTTGAATTATTGATTTTGCAGTTTCTAATCATGTTTGATTCCACAGAACTGCTGCAACTGCAGCGCGATAACCTAGCCGACTTCCTGGAAGACACCGTCGGCGTTGTGGACATGTATGTGGAGGGAACTGGCACGGCAGACACGCCCAGACTGTCGGTCTACTTCGCCGGCAATCGCTACCACAGCAGCGTGATGCTCATCAACATGCTGGACACGTGCATGCTGCAGCTGGACAGCGGGCATGGGGGCGCGCGCATCGATACTGCCTACGTGCCCATCCGGCGTTTCATTAGCGACGTGAGCTCCTCGCGGCTCGAGTACTACGCGGTCTTCGTGGCGGCTGCCATGTTCTTCAGCATGTTCTTCTACATCTCGCTGCCGTTCCGGGAGCATGTGAACGGCTTTCGCCAGCTGCAGGCCATGTCCCGCTACACGTTCTGGTCGGCCACGTTCACCTTCGACCTGCTGCTACACGCCTTGCTCTGCACAGCACTCTACCTGCTTCAGCGTCTGGTCATGCCCGCCGAGCTGTACACGGGCGAGGAGTTGCGGTTGATTGTGTTGAGCATGTTCTTCTACGGCCTCAGCTACTTGCCCATACTTTATGCGCTGGGCAACAACTTCAAGTCCATCTCGACAATCTCAACATGCCTGCTGCTCATGCTCATTGTCTCTGGTAATTCGTTATGGAGTAACCGTGAATTGTATACCAATTTGTAACCTTTTTCATTTTGCAGAGATCGCGCCGCTGATCACGTCGAGCAACAGCCAGGCCATGAAGCAGCACGCCACAAAGATTGCGTTTCTACGTTTCCTGCCGGACTTCAATCTGAACCACCAGCTGCGCATCATCAACGAGAACTTTATCACGCGACGCAGAAACTCCCCGATTCCTTTAGAGGATACGGGCACGTTTTTCGCATATGCCGTCTGTGTGTACACCTTGGTCATGGGGTTCTTTGTGGTGGTGCTAGAGCACAAGTACTATCCCCGGAGACTGCTTGCCATCTTTCGGAACGCGAAGCCCATGAAACGTAACAGCTTGGGCTCCATCAGTCCGCTGCCGCTGGACTCCTTGGAGGATTGCCTGGACGAGTGTGTGCGTGAAGAGCAGCGTGTGAAGAACCTGCTCAGTGAGAAGCCATGTGACCATCCGCTCTTAGTGAGCAATCTGAGCAAGAGCTATGCCGGCAATAAGGCGGTCGACGGACTCAGCTTTGCGGCCGAGCGTGGCGAATGCTTTGGCCTGCTGGGGGTGAACGGTGCCGGCAAGACGAGCACGTTCCAGATGTTAACGGCCAATCTGGCCATCGACGAGGGGCTCATCCAGATCGACGGCATTGATATCCGGCAGGATGAGGTGGCGTACAGACAACGATTCGGCTACTGCCCCCAGTTCGACGCGCTCAACAAGTTTATGACGGCTGAGCAGATGCTGCGCTACATGGCGCTCATGCGTGGCCTGAGCATGTCGAGGGCTGATGCGTCTGGCGTGGAGGAGAGCGTGAAGTTCTGGTTGCAGAAGATGCATCTGGTCAAGTACCGTAATGTGCAGGTGCGCAACTATTCGGGCGGCACCAAGCGCAAGCTGCTCGCAGCGATGGCCATGATCGGGGCGCCGTCGCTGGTACTGCTGGACGAGCCGACGACTGGCGTGGATCCCATATCGAGGCGCTTTCTGTGGCAGTGCATCAAGGATTTCCAGGACAAGGATCGCACTGTGGTGCTCACATCGCACAGGTGAGTGTGGATCGCTTATCCTAGGGCATATATAGTACATAGTACTGCATGACTTACGCTCGATTTCTTGCAGCATGGACGAGTGCGAGGAGCTGTGCAACCGCTTGGCCATCATGGCCAAGGGCAAGTTCAAGTGCTTGAACAACATTTGCGCTCTGAAGCGCCTGAGCGGCTTCACCATCAAGTTGAAGATGGCACTTGACACCGAGACGGAGGCGAACGTGGCTAAGATCACGCATACATTGACGCAGCAGTTCGCAGGCCTGACGCTGCGTGAGAACCACGCTGGAACCTTGACCTACTTCGTCAAGGCCGAGGATCACATAGTTTGGTCGAATGTGTTCAAAATAACCGAGCTCTACTTGGGCGATGCCTTGAGCCATCTAGTCGAGTACTATTCGGTAAACGAGTGCACCCTGGAGGACATATTCCTGAAATTCGAGAAACAGGAACGATCGACGCCGCGGGCAGGCTCCATCGAGTCTGTTTGAGTTTGAGCCTGCCCGTAGGCGCGTGAGCATTGGACTAAACATTGATTTCTGCCCGATTGTGGGCGGACTAGCGCGTAAAGACACACATTTAATGTTCTATAATTTAGTCTATTCATTCGCTTTTGCATGTATTTAACATCTACTTTAAAATCACTTCATATAGATTAAGTTTAATTAATAATTAATAGAAAATATCGAATGTATGGTAACAAAACGAACTGTAAGATTACTTAAATCATTTTGTCATTTTGTATTGTAAGACTACCTTAATCGTAATTTTGTATTAATGGAATAATAAATATTATATGTTTGTAACTGTATTTTTAAATTAATATTAAAAGCAAATGTGTAATGTTCGTATGAGAACATTCAATAAATTCGGGTCATCGATAACTAGTATTATTGCATTTCTACCCTTATCGATATACGTCTCATTTTCCAAGTGGTTCCTAATATACAGGGTGTCTCATATACTTTAGCCACCATTCCAAAATGTTTGCAAATTGTACATATATTTATTTGCCGCAGTTTAATTTAATTTCTTGCATGTGTGCATAAAACTAATTAAGTGCACTCCTCAAAATTTCACCCTTTCGAGAGATCACAAGCTCACCGTTCATTGTGGCCTCTGGTTCCACCGAACTTGTTCCGAGCGAATCGATACTGCTGCAAGTTGGAAATCGATGACAAACAATATCGAACGAGCTGCGAGCGTTTCGATACTGCTGCCATTCAGAAATCGATGCCAAACAACGTAGACGCATAAACAACGCAAATGGCGCGTAGTAAAATTTGGAAATACTACGATAAATTGGACCTACAGACGGCACAATGCTTGCTATGCGAGAAGATAATCAAAACATGCGGCAACACCTCCAACCTGATGAAGCACATGAAAACACACCCCCAAATGTAAGTCGCCCCACAAGCAACCCAATCGTACCGACTAATCGTGTTTGTGCTTGTTTGTTTTCGTTCCTTCCCTTCGTTTGCTTACAGCGATGTGAATGACCACGAGTCCATTGTTGTGCGCGGCATGCTTAAGCGCGAGCCGAATCCGCTGAAAGCTCGTGGCCGCAAGCTGCTGAAGTACACGTCCATCAAGGTAAAGGCGGAGCCCAAGCAAGACCCGGACGCGGAGCTCGATGTGAATCTAATCGAGCTGGTGGACGCGGAGGCGCACGCTGCCGTCGAGAGTGTGGTTCACAACGAGGAGGAGACGTACGCCAACTGGGCCGCGGGCGACACAGAGTCGGCCGCCGAGACGGTCAGTGCGGCGGACATCATTGAATTTGAGCCGAAGGTCGCGCCGGAGCACATCCCGGAGGAGCATGTGGAAGAGGAGCCGGCGGGCAGGTGAGTATATGCGATATGTGCGGCAACCAGGAGTAAAATGTTCGCAGCAATTCCAGAACCCTGGATGCATTGGCGTACTTCGTGTGCCGTGACAGTCATCCACTGGACATCATACATGGCGAAGGCTTCAAGCGCCTCGCCCAGGCTCTCAGCCCCGCCTACCGCCTGCCCAGCATCGATCAGTTGAGCACGCGCATCGCGCTAAAGGCGCAGCTGCAGGCGGCCCGGCTGCGCCAGCAGTTCGCCAGCGTGCAAAGTCTCTCGCTGAGCTGCGCTATCGGCACTACGTCGCGAGCGGAGGAGCAGGTAACCAACTATCTAGAGGTGGCAGCCCACTACTTCGAAGGCGTGCAGAGACGCAGTCGCACACTCTCAGTGCAGGCACTGCCCGCCCAGTACAATGCCAGCCACGTGGTGGAGCGCCTCGAGCGGCTATGCCAGCGCTTCGACATCCCCAAGTCCAAGCTGATGTGCATCGTGAGCGGCGGCAACCACGTGCTCGAGACTGCAATTGCCTCCCTGCTGGACAGCCAGCGGCATGTGCCGTGCTTTGCGCAACTGCTCGAGTCGATGCTGGAGGCCGTGATGCAGCACCAGGAGTTGAGTGCGCTCTGCGACAAGGTGCGTCACCGGTTGCAGCCGGACGCGTCGGGGCATGCCCTGAGCAGCTACGAGATGCTGGAGCGCTATGTTGGCCAAGCACAGTCCTCGGATGTGCCGCCTGCGCTGAACTCGAGCGAACTGCTGCTCGCAACGGAGCTGCTCGCCGTGCTGGCCCCCCTGGTCGGTGCAGTGCGTCAGCTGTGCGGCCCGACGCCGATGTCGTACCCGAGTGCCAGCGTTGTGCTGCCCATCGCCTACACCGTGCTGCAAGAGCTGAAGCAGCTGGAGCACTCCGACCAGCAGCATCAGATCTCGTACGAGATGCGCCTGTTTGTCATCGCCGAGCTGGAGCATCGCTTCGATATCGTCGAGAAGAACGTGCAGCTGGCACTTGCGAGTCTGCTCGATCCGCGCTTCCGCAACATGCCCTTCCAGAGCGCCACCCTGCTGGCCAAGTACATGACGCATCTGTACGAGCTGTTCGAGGAAAAGGATGAGGAGGCCTCGAGCGTGGCAAATGCTGCGAATGGTGCAACAGCTGCGGGCTTCGACATTTGGACGGCGTACAGATCCCTGTCGCACGAGAAGCATAAGCACATTGGACTGCACGGCGAGGGCGAGAGTCAGGACGAGATTTCCAGCTATTTCTGTGCGAGCATCAGCAGCCTGCAGACGGAGCCGATGATCCTGTGGCAGGATCTGGCCCAGTTCCATCCCTTCCTGCACGGCTTGGCCAGGAAGTTCCTGCACATTCCGGCGTCGGCGATTCCTCCGGCTCGTCTCTTCACAGCCGACGGCTCCGCGGTGCAGGCTCGGCACGGAAAACTTGCGGGGGAGCACATGAGCAACATGCTCTTCATGGCGGACTGCAGCCAGGACGAGTGGCAGTTATAGTATATATTTCTGTCTTAGCCAATTTTAATTCTCCGATGGACTAGTATTACGTACGTATGTAGGTGTAGCTAGCAGTTGCTGCACCTTGCAGGCTTTGAGTAAATCTCGACATTCTTTCTGTTTGTTACTGTGGAATCCCCGATTAGTTTCATAGTTATTTTCTCTGTAATTCCGATCCCTAATCATGTATATTGTGTTAAATTAAAAGTACTTCTGACACTGGTATTTTTACTTGGTATTAAACCGTAGTGGCCGACTGTCAGTTATCGATACCGATATGCGCCGCAGATGTATCGATATGTGAGAGCAGTCTGGCAATGTTCGAGCAGCACTGATGACGTTTTTTCACGCATTGTATTTTTGTTAAGCATATTTGATGTGAAAAATTGAAAAACATTTGCAATATGCAAACGCATAAAACAATTAAATAACACACACAGCTGGTGCCGAGTGTGACAGTCGAGCCACAACTACAAGAAGAACCAAAATACACACACGCAGCCACTGAGAGAGAGCGAGAGAGAGAGAGAGAGTCGTCGCTGGCACCGCGAAAGTTTCCTGCCATCCAATAATCAGTTGAAAGAGGAAGACGAGGCAGCGCTGACAGCGAAAACAACAACAATAGGACGACCTTGGAGTTGCATACAATATGCAAAGTAACTCCACGAAAACCAAGGAAATGTTTATTGTGCGTGCTCTCGAGAAAATCCTTGCGGACAAGGACATACGGCGCTCCCATCACTCGCAGCTGAAGAAGTCCTGCGACACGGCGCTCGAGCAGATTAAGGCGGAGCTCATAAGCGCGGGACAGATCGCCGAGGGCAATGAGTTGCCCTGTGCGGCGCTGCCATTGCCCAAAAACGATGCGGCGAGCATCATCAATGCGGAAACCTATTTCCTGCCATTCGAGCTTGCCTGCAAGAGCCGCTCGCCCCGCATTGTCGTCACGGCGCTCGACTGCCTCCAGAAGCTGATCGCGTACGGGCATCTGACAGGTGCCATCCAGGACTCGGCCAATCCGGGTCACTTGCTCATCGACCGCATTGTGGTGACCATCTACGGCTGCTTCAATGGCCCCCAGACGGACGAGGGCGTGCAGCTGCAGATCATTAAGGCTCTGCTCACCGTGGTCACCTCGCAGCACGTGGAGATCCATGAGTTCACGCTGCTGCAGGCCGTGCGCACCTGCTACGACATATATCTGTCTAGCAGGAATCTCGTGAACCAAACCACCGCGCGCGCCACGCTAACACAAATGCTCAATGTAATCTTTGCGCGCATGGAGAATCAGGTGTACGAGGTGCCACCAGCGCCAGCCACGCCGGCATCAGGGCAAAACGGGAACGTTAGCAGTGCGGAGAGCAAGGAGGATGAGGAGGATGCAGTGGCGCCCCTGCCAGCGGATGGCGCGGACAGCGACGAAGCAATCGCCTCCGAATTGCTGGCCGAGATAATAACAGGTGAGTAATCGGGCCCCCATGGGCTTGGCTAGTGGCGTGCAATCGAGTGTGCATGTGTATGTGTATGTATCGATAACCGAAGTTCCCGCTATATGTACCCGTATACACCCTGCAATATTTACTGTATATACTACTATATATTCTCAATCAGCCCGAGTCGATCTCTCTCTTTCGCTAGCTCTGAGAGTATCTTGATTGTGTTAGCATAAGAATCCCTCTCCCAATTAATACAGATCGATATTTGTAAGCAGTTTTATACCTTCATTTCCCCTTTAATGATACGTTGATGATGATGATATTTTTAATTTTATAATTATACCAAATTTTATAAAAATCTGACAAATAGATTCACTTTTTTCCTTTTAAACTCTTAACTATTAAGTATGAAAAATTTGAAAAAAAATTAAACAAATATAGTATTTTATAAATAATTTCGAAAACAATGTTAAGATTCTAGTTTTTATTTAGTCTTGCATGTATATATTAGTTAAAAAATACCTTTTTTAATTTCTAAATTATGTCGTTGAAACCTGAAAATGCTTTTAAAATAATCGGTACGAGCCTTTCCCCATTTGGTAATTATTAAATAAATAACAATTAATAAATTGATATAAACCATAAAATTTTGTTTTTTTTTGTGTCCTTAATTATTTACTTATACCATTATATAATTAATTATGCAACCCAATTTGAATTTATCAAAAACGTTTAACAAGAAGTTAACAATTTTAATTATTTTTTTACTATATCTTTATAGATTGATTAGTTCCGTATTCTTGCAATTAAAATGAGTATATGTAAAATTAATTTTATATAATTTTTCTGTGTACTTGCAGCCGCTTTTAATGAGGCGATAAAGGAACAGCAACAGAATCATGAACTGGCCGAACCGGAAGCTTCCGTCAATGGCAATGGCTCGGCTGATTCCTCACACTCGGATCACGACAGCGTTGAGCTGCACAGCGAAAACGATGCCATCGTAACGGCAAAATTCACACATATCCTGCAGAAGGATGCTTTCCTGGTGTTCCGAGCGCTTTGTAAACTGTCAATGAAACCGCTGCCCGAGGGCCAGCCTGACCCCAAGTCGCACGAGCTGCGCTCCAAGGTTCTGTCACTGCACCTGCTGCTGCTGATACTGCAGAACGCTGGGCCTGTCTTCCGCTCCAACGAGATGTTCATCATGGCCATTAAGCAATATCTATGTGTGGCCTTGTCCAACAATGGAGTCAGCCTGGTCGCCGAGGTTTTCGAGCTGTCTTTGTCGATTTTTGTGGCGCTGCTTTCGAATTTCAAGGTGCATCTGAAGCGCCAGATCGAGGTCTTCTTCAAGGAGATCTTTCTGAACATTCTCGAGGCCAACTCCAGCTCGTTCGAGCACAAGTGGATGGTCATCCAGGCGCTGACTCGCATCTGCGCCGATGCGCAGTCCGTGGTGGACATCTATGTGAACTACGATTGTGATTTCTCAGCCGCCAATCTCTTCGAGCGTTTGGTCAACGACCTATCCAAAATTGCCCAGGGCCGACAGGCACTTGAGCTGGGCGCCAATCCCATGCAGGAAAAGTCAATGCGAATACGTGGCCTCGAGTGCCTTGTGTCCATATTGAAGTGCATGGTCGAGTGGAGCAAGGATCTCTACGTGAATCCCAATATGCCAGCACCCGCCCTGCAGGTACAGTGCTTTAATGGAACCCTATAATTATCCACACTATTAACTCTTGTTCCCTTGTCCAGGTGCAATCGCTGCAGTCGCCGACGCAGGATCTAACGCAGGTTGGTGACAACGTGGATTCACTCTCGGCGCATAATTCCAGCTTGCGTTCAACGCACGGCGGCTCCAGTCACAGTCTGAATTCCTATGGCAGCGTTAAGAACCAGGAGCTGCTCGATCTGCCCGAGGCACTCGAGGAGCGTAAGATGCGTAAGGAAGTCATGGAGACGGGCATTGAGCTGTTCAATCGTAAGCCACAGAAGGGTGTGCAGTTTCTGCAGGAGAAGCAGTTGCTGGGCAGCACATGCCAGGACATTGCGCGTTGGCTACACGACGACGAGCGACTGGACAAGACCGTCATTGGCAATTATCTGGGCGAGAACGACGACCACTCAAAGGAGGTGATGTGCGCCTACATCGACGCCTTTGACTTCCGCCAAATGGAAGTGGTGGCGGCGTTGCGCATTCTGCTCGAGGAGTTTCGGCTGCCCGGCGAGGCGCAGAAGATCGATAGGCTGATGGAGAAGTTCGCGAGCAGATACTGCGAATGCAATCCCCAGAATCAGCTGTTCCAGAGTGCAGACACTGTATACGTGCTGGCCTTCAGCATCATAATGCTGACCACGGATCTGCATTCGCCGCAGGTCAAGCATAAGATGACCAAGGAGCAATATATCAAAATGAATCGCGGCATCAGCGACAGCAAGGACGACCTGCCCGAGGAGTATCTGTCGTCCATATACGACGAGATTGCCGAGCACGAGATCAAGATGAAGAACAACACCACAATGCTGATGGCGCCGAAGCCGGCAGGCAAACAGCCTTTCATCACGGAGAAGCGACGCAAGCTGCTGTGGAACATGGAGATGGAGGTCATCTCGCTGACGGCGACCAATCTGATGCAGTCCGTGTCGCATGTGAAGTCGCCCTTCACATCGGCCAAGCACCTGGAGCATGTGCGTCCCATGTTCAAAATGGCCTGGACACCATTTCTGGCTGCATTCTCGGTGGGCCTGCAGGTCTGCGATGATCCGGAGATTGCAACGCTCTGCTTGGACGGCATTCGCTGTGCTATACGAATCGCCTGCATTTTCCACATGTCGCTCGAGCGGGACGCCTATGTGCAGGCCTTGGCGCGGTTCACCCTGCTGAACGCCAATTCGCCCATCAACGAGATGAAGGCAAAGAACATCGATACCATAAAGACGCTAATCATGGTCGCCCACACAGATGGCAACTATCTGGGCAGTAGCTGGCTGGACATTGTCAAGTGCATCAGCCAGCTGGAACTGGCGCAGCTTATAGGCACAGGTGTGCGGCCGCAGTTCCTGTCCGGCGCACAGACAACGCTCAAGGACACACTGAATCCCAGTGTGAAAGAGCATATCGGCGAGACGAGCAGTCAGAGTGTCGTTGTGGCGGTAGATCGCATCTTTACAGGCTCCATGCGACTGGATGGCGATGCCATTGTTGACTTTGTGAAGGCCCTGTGCCAGGTGTCGGTGGATGAGCTGCAGCAGACGCAGCCGCGCATGTTTTCGCTGCAGAAGATCGTCGAGATCAGTTACTACAACATGGAGCGCATTCGTCTGCAATGGTCACGCATCTGGCAGGTGCTTGGCGAGCACTTCAATACGGTGGGTTGCAATAGCAACGAGGAGATTGCATTCTTTGCGCTGGACTCACTGCGTCAGCTGTCGATGAAATTCATGGAGAAGGGCGAGTTCAGTAACTTCCGTTTCCAGAAGGACTTTCTGCGTCCCTTCGAGCACATCATGAAGAAGAACAACTCGCCGGCCATCAGGGACATGGTGGTGCGCTGCATCGCCCAAATGGTTAACTCGCAGGTAAATCTCTACGCAAGTTTCCAAAGCAATTCCGATTGATGTACGAAAAAACGTATCATTGCAGGCGCATAACATCAGATCCGGCTGGAAGAACATCTTCTCGATCTTTCATCTGGCTGCCGGGGATCATGAGGAGCCGATTGTCGAGCTGGCATTCCAGACGACCGGCAAAATCATTGGCGAGCTCTATCGACGACAGTTCGCTGTGATGGTGGACTCCTTCCAAGACGCAGTGAAATGCCTGTCGGAGTTCGCTTGCAATGCCCGTTTCCCGGACACCAGCATGGAGGCGATCCGGCTGGTGCGCAACTGCGCTCAGTGCGTCCACGACGCCCCGCAGCTGTTTGCCGAGCACGCAGGCATGGAGAACGACGCTTCGGTGGCGGAAGAAGATCGCGTTTGGGTGCGTGGCTGGTTCCCCATGCTCTTCTCCCTCTCCTGCGTGGTCAATCGCTGCAAACTGGACGTGCGCACGCGAGGACTGACTGTTCTTTTCGAGATTGTGAAAACGCACGGGGATAGCTTCAAGCCCAATTGGTGGAAGGATTTGTTCAATGTGATCTTCCGAATTTTTGACAACATGAAGCTTCCCGAGCATGTGACCGAGAAGTCCGAGTGGATGACGACGACTTGCAATCACGCCCTCTATGCGATCATTGATGTCTTCACCCAGTACTTCGATGTGTTGGGCCATCTGCTGCTAGAGGAGCTCTTCGCCCAGCTGCATTGGTGTGTCCAGCAGAACAACGAGCAGCTGGCGCGCTCTGGCACCAACTGCCTCGAGAATCTGGTCATTTCCAATGGCTTCAAGTTCAACGAGGTCACCTGGGACAAGACCTGCCAATGCATCCTAGACATATTCAACGCGACGCTGCCCAAGGAGCTGCTTAGCTGGCGTCCAACCAAAGGCAACGAGCAGCAGCTGCAGCAGCAACCGCGTCGTGCCTCAATGCAACATTCCAATAGCAATAGCATACAGGAGCCGGCAGTGATGGCAGTGGCGCACAACCACTTCGAAGCACTGCACATCAAGTGCGTGGTGCAGCTGGAGCTGATCCAGACCATGGACAACATTGTGTTCTTTCCGGCCACGTCGCGCAAGGAGGATGCCGAGACGCTGGCCCAGGCGGCTGCCGACATAAGCGGCGGTCGCGGCGGCCCCTCGCAATCGCAGCAACTGCAGCTGGACTGTCAGCGCGAGGAGCAGGGAATGTACGGTTATCTGCGTACGCGGCAGCTGTTCACCCTAGCTGAGTGCCTGATGCAGTCGCATCGGTTTGCCAAGCGCTTCAACGCCGACCAGGATCAGCGAAATCTACTGTGGCGTGCCGGCTTCAAGGGCTCCCTTAAGCCCAATCTGCTCAAGCAGGAGACGGCCTCGTTGGCCTGCGTGCTGCGCATCTTCTTCAAGATGTACGGCGATGAGAATCGGCGCAGCGACTGGCCCGGCATCGAGCAGGAGCTAGTGCAGGTGTGTCAGGAGGCGCTGGCCTATTACCTCAGCCTGCAGAGCGAAGGGCATCGAGATGCGTGGACATCGCTGCTGCTGCTGATCTTGACGCGCCTGCTCAAGATGTCGGACGACAGGGTGAGTAGCTTTAACTAGATGCGGATGTTGATGCGAATGTAGATGTAGATGTAGATGCGGATGTAGATGCGGATGTAGATGTAGATGTAGATGTAGATGTAGATGTAGATATAGATATAGATATAGATATAAATATAGATATAGATATAGATATAGATATAGATATAGATATAGATATAGATATAGATATAGATATAGATATAGATATAGATATAGATATAGATATAGATATAGATATAGATATAGATATAGATATAGATATAGATATAGATATAGATATAGATATAGATATAGATATAGATATAGATATAGATATAGATATATATATAGATATAGATATAAATTTTAATTTAAATATAAATATAAATATAGATGCAGATGTCGATATATTGACATATAAATTCAGATATAGACATACAGATATAGATACAATTCTGGGTGTAGTTTATGATTTTTATTAACATTGGCTTTTTCATTTGCAGTTCGCCACGCACGTGTCCAACTATTACGGCTTGCTGTGCGAGATGATGTGCTTCGACCTGAAGCCCGAACTGAGAAGTGTCCTTAGACGCGTGTTTATGCGCATCGGTCCAGTATTCAATATTATGAGCGCGAATGTCAATGTGAATGTCAGCGTTAAATAGTCAAGGTGCGCTCGGCGGCATCTGTACTTCTCTCCCCCCGTTTAGTTTCTGCAGATCTATGCTATCATGGTCTTGGCTTTGTTGTTACGTTGTCTTGTTTCCTCACGCCCCTCATAGGCCCCCAAGCAGAGTTTATATTATATGGTATATTTTTTATTAAATATTTAAATAGACATACATACATATACATATGCAAAATGTAACGTTTATAGGTTAAACAAATGTTGTTATTTTATATCGTGTTTACACACACACACATCTGCTCGCCATATGTGTGTGTGCAAGGCTTTAATATGTGTGTGTTTACCGCTGTGTCGGTGGATATGGTTGCACCACATACACATGGATAACGGTTATTTCTCAGTTCACGGCTCCAACTTGACAAAGAGAAGGGAGAATCGTTGGTGTAACCATTTATTTAATTATATATTAAACTATTCGGTTATGATTGCGATTGTGTAGCATAAATGATGATGGATGATGATGGTATGATGCTAGTAAACCTTAGCCTGTATATTGCTAGTTTTAATTTAAATCAAATTATATATTTCAAATATATCTATTAAACACCAATGAATCGGATCGAAGTGTACATTATTCTTGAGCTCTACGTGTGCGGATATTTTTATTTTAAAGATGTCGCAATATTGCTGCCAGGTCAAGGGTATTCGACAAGTCGAACACTTTCACCTGGAACATATCACAGGTTTTTTATATTTTATTCGCTGATCTCTGGGCGTTGTCGATTTATAGCAATTTTATGATGCTCTCGGTGTGTGTGTCGCATTTATTATAGCAAATAATACACACTATATAATACTAGAGACATTAGGAGACTATTCGAGGAGAGTCTGGAACCAGGAGGCGTCAGCCGGCCGAGGGTGGAGGATGCGCACAGTGGTGTGACGGAAATTTTGAGTGCATTTGATTAATAAATCAGCGGAAAAAGCAGACCAAATTATATAGCCCAATACCAGAGAGTTTATTTTTAAATCGAATAAAAACAATTTGATTCTTCTTTATGAAAACGCCAAAGACTACTTCGTATGTATTCCGAATTCTGATTCTTTTTTGATGGCACTTGGAGCGTACGATCTGCTGCTGGCAATAAAACGTGAAGAGAAAAACATTTCAACAGTCTGCAGACTCACATGACATTCATCTGCTGTCTGTTGTTGTTGTGTTGTTGTTTTGTTGGTTTTTGGTTAAACAATTCGATTAACACGAACTGCTGCCCGCTAACTATCCGAAAAATGGAAAAGAATGACGATTCGTGTGAGGGTTTTTTTTGGCGAAAGTCTTAGGTTGATTTGGTGTTAAGTGAGGGGGGGGGGGGGGGGAGCGGGAGAGGGAGGAGTTCTGCTCTACACACCCGCAGAAGCAAGCCATTTTGTATGTGTGAACTTCAATTCTGAGTGTGCTGCTAATAAATCTTGTTAATAAGTCAATTCCAGCGGCGACCTAATCAGGCTCTCGCTTCATGACGCCCCAAACGAATCATCAGATTTCCATATGTGTTAATTGTTTGCGGGCAGTCTTCAAGGCGAAATAAATAAATAAAATGTTAACCGAAATCAAGTGGAACGTGATTGGAGAAAGGAATCTGTTATACCATATTCCAGTATTTTTGTGTTTCGATAAGAACGTAGTATTTAATCGAACTTCTTTGCAAAGAAATATGTTATCTAGTTAACTATGTATACATAGATACAATAGGATTATAAATTTTCAAAAAATTATTATAAGGGTTTTCTATGTATTTGTGCGGGCTTAAATAAGTTTATTTATTATCCCACAACTGTTATACAGTTTTCTCATGCATTCAAATCTGAGAGATTTCATGGCAATGTATGTCAAAATTTCAAAACATTTTAAGGTATCCCACGACTACAACACTTTTTTGTTTATTTAATAAATTTTCTTGCAAAGCATTATGTTTTCTATATTCCATCTATATTTAATAGATTTTTATTATTTGTATTTATTATCCAACCAACTTTTAATATAGTTTTGTATACTTCTGATAGTACATTTATTTGTTTTCTTCTCAAAAAATATATACGAGGGCCGAAATCCTATTTTTTGGACCGGATAAAAATGTTGGAAAAACGATTGGCAAAGTGTGTAGAGCTAAAAGGGGACTATGTTGAAAAATAAAAAAAAATTTCTGCAAAAAACAGAGTTTTTATATTTATTATTATTATTTATTTTTTCTAAAGACATATTGAACGACCCACGTATTATTATTGTATGCAAAATATCAGATTTTCAATAATCTCTTTATATCCCCACTACTGTAATACATTCTATCTACCTGTAGATCCCACTTTATGAACGCTGCTTGTTGAAAATCATAAAAGACAATTATTCCGTAATACCGAAAGCCCCAACGAGTCGCTTCTTAAGCCTGTAGCACAATCTGGGCACGCGTGTTTATCCGAAAAGAAAAAAAATAAATAAAAACAACAAATAAAGACAGTAGTGCGGGAATGGAGTCAAATGCGGTTTTGTTTTTTGTTTTCTGCTTTTGCGCCTTTGTTATCAACGAAAATAATTAGTTGACAACGAAATGCGTCCATGGGAGAGTTCAAGCGGTGAACTTCGCCTTGAACTGCAGGCTAAAATCTGGCTGGAAGTTGTTCTAGACGCTCTAAAGCGTCAGGCCTGGGCGAGTGCAAGCAAATACCGCAGTCTGGCGAAATCGGAATACATATAGAATTGTTCTCAATCATGTTATTGCAGTTGTTGTTGTGCAATTTGCAATTACGGAAATACTGTGGAGTTTTCACGTGAACGTGGAACGAAAAATTATAGCCCATAATAGAGAGATAAAACTGTGCAAAGTGCAAATAAAATTGTCGCGATACTTAATTGAAAAATAAGCCTAGGGAATTGAGACTTGACAATAAATGAACAAAAAACGTTTGCAAATAATTTTGCACGCTCAAATTAATTGCGCATACGCAGCGTGCAACGGTCTTGCAATCGACTCTGACATAATCGTGTTACGGCAAACAGTATATATCATATTGTATACTATGGGGGAACAGTACATAGATAGAGATTTATCACATGCACAAGCCCAGAAACAAAATTTCAATTAGCAGCAAATTTGGCTTAACTCGCTAAACTCGGGTCCACGCTCAGCTCTAATGGCACAGAAATGCCCCCAGAGCAGTTCCCCCAGCCGCCTTCCCCCTCTCTCTCCATTATTCCATACTGAACAACCCCAACAATTTTCCCCTAAATCACACGAGACGAGACTAACTTTTCTAAACTTTTAGTTGTTTGCATTTCTACTTGTTGGTATGTGTTTGCGTGCGTGTGTGATCGTGATGAAGCAATAGCAGCAGCAACCACAACTGGGAAGAATCCAAATGCAAAGCAAAAACAATGCACGGGAGTACAACGAAATTATATCGATGTGTGAGGCGCGCGATTTACACAGCATTACAGAGCAGAACTGAGCTTAACAGTCCGCATTAACAGCACACTGTGCGCTTTAACAGCGTCGATAACACTTATCGATCGGCCACAATAAATTTTGAACAAATTGCGTATACGCAACTTATTGCGCCACACTACACTGGGCGAATGGTAGCGTGAGAAGCGTGGTGACGGGAGGGTGTTCGGGTGTATGTAGGAAGGGCTATTGAACTGTCAACAGTTTTTATAGCACTTAAGAAGCAGTAACGCACCCCCCTTCCTCCCTTGCTCCCTGTGCGGGCTAAAAAGTAGTTTAGTTAATTTACTTGCTCTGTGGACTTACGCTCTTTCCCTCGTACGAGAGAGCGCGCTCTCTTTCGCTGACCGTCCGACTCTTCCACTGTCAACCTCTCTGCCTCTCTCACGCTCGTACGATTGTGCGGTGCGTGTTTTTTCCATTTTTCCATTTTTTGTTTTTGTTTTTTTTTTTTGTTTTGTACTTTTCAGTTGGCACAACGGCTTCGAAGCCAGCGCCGCTGCGCCGAGTCGAGCAGTCTACGGCCAGCGGACTAGCTAAACAGACGCGCTCCGGATCTCAATCCCGATTCGAATTGCAGTTCCCATTCCCATTCCGATTGCCGGGCACCTTGCGTATATAACCTTCCGTAACAATTCGCAGCGACCTCAGACGCGCGCCAGAAACCGCGAGTGCAACAGCAGCCACAGATTCAATTGCAAGTCAAAGAAGCCAAAGATCTTCGCCAAGATGAGCCACCACTGGGGTTACACCGAGGAGAACGGTAGGCTATATATAGTTCAATTCTTGTTTACAAATATTTCCCATTCGCCCCGAGAGTGCGCCTGTCTTCGAGACTCGCAGAAGAAAGAAATCAGAAAATGAGAAAGCTTTCTTGCGGCTCCTTAATTGAGACGAGTCTTGATTGAATACCATAGACTAGTTATCTAATAGATAACACACTTGATGAATCAACGACGTCACAACGCACGACATGCGACCAGACATGCTGCTAATGAATCGTTGACGATAAGGTATTATATACTCGTATACCTCTATGTGGTGTACGTATGTGGTCTTGTGCACCGTCTCCCGAGTCAGCCGAGTCCATTATCTCGCGGAGCCAGTAAAAGCGAGGGAGAGTGTCGCCAGAGAGTGACTAAATTCTGTAAAGTAATTGCAATTCCATTGATTACTCAGCTGTTGTGCTGTGTTCCGAGCTTCTGGGTTCAGACCGGTTAGCACTGGACGCGATGTCAACTCCAATTCGCAGCTCTCGATGCTCGATTCTCAGTTCTCAGTTCTCAGTTCGCAGTGCCCATTACCATGTTTGTACTTCTCGGTTCCCCGTTCAGCTCGCAGTTAATTCAATCAAGACCGCTCTGCCCGTTCAATTACATGCATCATCGAGTCGCCACTCCGCAAAACTCACACACGCACACAAATACACACTCGCGTCGACACACTGTGCACCCAGAGTTTTAGAGACATAGACACAGTCGCAGTACTGTCTTCATAAATATGCGGCAGCCATAATGAAGACGTAGTGAGAGTGAGAGAGAGAGAGACAGAGAGGGACTCACTGAGTTCCAGCGATCGCCGCTTAGCACGAGCTGTATCTCGTGATCTCAGCTAGTAAGTAGGTGCTAGCGGGTGCTTCCCATAAAACCAGTCGGAGTGTCGGCGACGACAGACGACAGACGCAGTCTGCAGTCTGATTCAAACGAGTTCCGAGTTCTCTTTGGCAGAGTGTTTATCAGCGGGCATAACAGTTTTTCATCTAAATTCGTAACGCGTGCGAGGCAAAGCTAAAAACAATCGTGAAGCAGAGAAAACCTGATAGTGGGAGCTTTAACTGAAAAAAATAGATACAAATATAGCTATTTATAAGTCTGCTTCAGCAGGTTATGCGACGGCTAAATACCCTTACTCCAGGCAAGCGGAAAGAATGACAAGCTGACCGACAGATCGTTGGAAACTTCGACAAACCTACTCTAGAGAGAGCTCCTTCTATATTAACGTGCATTTGCTCAAAATGCGCATACCCCAATTTAATGACGGCGGGGTATGCAAGCATACATAAGCATAATATACATTTGTATCTTCTTCCAGCGTGTTTACTATTCGTTTTGCTGTCTCTTGTTATTGCGGCTTATTGTTGTTTTCGTTTTCAGTTTCGGTTTCAGTTTCGCCTTCTCTTTTGCGCAGTCCGTCCTCCGTTGTCTGCTCTGAAGGCAGTTCATTTACTTAGGCGTCGCTGCCTGGTCAAGTGCATGTGCGATTCTTAAGGACACACCGAAGACCGGTTCCAAAGCGAGCGCTACGTCATGGCCCAAGCCTGCGAAACGTTCTAGTCACGGTCTCGGTCTCGGCCCCCTGCACCCGATCCATGTTCTACGAGCCTCGATCAGAAATCGATTGGCGTCACATGATACACACTTATCGTGCCATAAAATGATATATCATATACCCAAAGTGAAGTCGAAGTCGCAGGGGGATGTATGCAGCAAACCAACTCGGAATTTGTTCGATTCTTCGTCTTTTTTGGCAATTTGCTTCGATTTGTTTTGAATGAAGCTGATTGCGCTGATTGAATTGATTTGATTTGTCTGGTAACTTTCCGATGCGGTTTCGTCTATCGTCTATCTGCCAGCTGCTATCTATTATGCTGCGCTCTTATCAGGCTACTCCACTCCACCTATAACTATTTATGGCGCACTCGAAAGTCGAGTGCTCCTTACATTAAGCATAAGTACGATCGGGCATTACACAGTATAGGCATCTAGCATATATATTGCCGTCTACTTTATTTCGAGATTATGCGATCTCTCTAATCAAATCAGTACGTTTGAACCTGCAGAAGTGTGTCTGAGCGTGGTGCGAGATTAAAACTCGCGTGTTTCTATTTTCTAAATCAATCAAATTTCATTTCATACTTGATTTGAGACTGTTGATAAGGCAGAACTACTAAAATTACATTATAATTCCAATTCCGTTGCACTTTATACTTCTCACACCTCTGTATGACGCGCGCTTCTTGCGTTCCTTCGTGCTTATCTACTCGAATTTGCTAAAAATGGTTAGATCATTCCGCATTTAGCGCCTTTCGTCGAATTTAGTCGAGTGGAGCTGATATTTATAATCATAATGAGTCAAGCTTTTGTCTAGAAACACCTAAATTAGGACTATCACCGCGACTTGAAGGGTCTTAATTTTATTTGGAGGACTTTGTTTCTTTTGTATATCTATTCTATTTCGTAACTTTGCTTAAATTAAGAACATTCTGCTTATCATTTAGCCCGAGTTCATTTCTGCTTTCATGACTCAAATCTCAAATTGTTTTCTTTTCGATAAAGGAATCTGGTGACTCAAAGAAAATATTATAATTTCCTGCTGATGTCATTAGTCCATATATGCCAGTAGAATTTCCCTTTTTATCTATGGACAGATTTCCTATTACATCTTACAAAAGATCACCCTTATATGTCGGCAGACGCCCCCTTTCCAAGCTATTGCCTCCGCCAAGCCAAACACTGCACCTATATTGTTTGTCTGATCCAAACATATATCAGCTGTGTATAAATAATATCTATATGATCCGCATATCTAATGGCAACGTATCACTTGCGAGCCGATCAAAGCCACACAAGGTGTGAGAAATTGTTCTTCGCCTGATATTTTTATAACACTTGAGATATCTGCCATATCTATATGGACTTATATGCAAACATGTCTGGCGAATAAAAAATAGGCAATCAAATTGATGGCTGGGAAATTGCTCTCTTTCGCAGATTAACTTTCCGAGCTAAGGAACATTTCGGCCCCCGTACGTGACACTTTGGCCAAGTCTACAGCACAATTGAGTTTTGCATAGTTTATTTGCTTAGCCATTTTTCACTCTTCCCCTTTTCATTTTTACTTTCCGTTCCCTTTAGGGCAGTTCAATAATTCTATTCCTGGTGCCCGTCCGCGTCTGCGGGTCACATGCAAACAAATAATTACGATGGACAAGCTTTAGGGCTTCCCAATCGGGCCCCCGTTGCTCCTCTCCCTGCCCTCGCTATGGCTGATATTATGCAAGCGGGCTAGGCTAACTAACTGACACTGTCAGATATATATCACAGACGCGTCGCCGTGAGTTATCACGAAAGAACATCCCGAGTTGAAATTCCGTTTCAGTCTCAGTTCATTGTACAACTCAAGGCCCGATTAGCATGCACTTCCTTGTGCTCGATCGGGGCAAAAGGCACGCAACAAACTCATGACGATGATATATGCCTGTATACGATATATATTACAAGGCGCTAGAAAGCATCTATTAGATATTATCATGCAAGGCCCGCCCATTAAGCCGTAAATTAAAAGTTTTCTATGCCAAATTTGAAGTCTATCGTAAAAACTACTGAGCATTTTATAGCCTGTCGATTGATGGATAATTGTTATAGAGTGCTCCCAAAGAAGATATGGCACGTTGGAGAGAATGTATATATACTTCATTGAGCAATAACATTCAGATGTATAGCACCATAAGCAGTGCAAAATTATAGGGTATTGCCGAACTCAAACTGCCTTAAGTCATTGTTGTTTGCTTTGAAATGGAAACGAGACTTAATTGCATGGGAAATGTTGCACAAATTCTAATGAAAATCTCAGCCGACTTTGTGACTTATTTCCTGGTTTCTGGAAAAGTAAACGTCTAAAAACCAAGTTTTCCGACTTACCATGCTGTTGTCTGTGCGGCTGTTCAACTGTTTACCATATACATATACATATACATTTATATATATTATATGTATACCATATTCCATATTCCCATATATTGCAACATGGACTCATGTGTAATGCCATATTGAGTGTGGGGCGTTTCGCTTTCCGTAATTCAATTAAAAAACCATTTGGATTTTATCACAGCGTCGATTGATCTGCGACGTTTTTAGGTTCTTTGTGAGCCTAATTGATCTGATAGATGCCGCAATTTTGGGAGAGAGCGTATTAAATAATCGCTATCAGATATATATTGTAAATACAGTCAAACAGTTATACTTGACTACGTAAAGTCAACATGTTTTTTCCGCTGTTTGGGATTGTAAACTTTATGCACGTGCGTTTCCTCGACGATTTGCACAAGTGCTTGAAAGTTGACTTAATGATTGTACGCAAGTTTTATGCACTATCTGGAGGGTAGCTTAAGCTAAGTGATCGAATTTAAGTTTCAAAATTAACAATTCTAACAAATTTAATTTTACTTTATTGGTGAAAATATGATATTTGATTCAAATAAAATCCAGAAAACATTCATTCAGAAAAATTGTATTAATTTCAGAATTTTTTGTCAATTCACAGTCTTACAAATTTTGAACTCATATTAGACACATAACTTAGATCTTTATCAATTCTCAGATAAGGTTTCACTGCGAGAATATTGCGTGCGTAGGGTATCTGTAGTGCGGCAACCGTCGGCAGGCTACAGCTATTTACTTAGCCATTTTTTAACGGGCTGGCAAACGACGCCAGTTGATCTTTAGAATTTACTGTTACGCTCGACTTTGTTTGCCAACAGCTGCAGTAGGAGAAGCGAAAAAAGAGCGCAGTATATGATAAGCAGGGAAGGAGCACAACTGACAGAATGACAACTTTATAAACTTCTCAAATATTTTGTTATTTCATCGGTTGGGAATTTGCACTGATACGCTAAACTATGGAGTTAAGACAGGGAAGCAAAGGGAAAAGGATTGGGCGCTCGGCAAACACGGCGTATACGTGAGGTGCCGGGCAGGTGCCTTAATTTAGCGATCCAACTGTTTGTTTATTTGATTTATTTATTGACTTATTTATTTGCCATGTCTCTTTGTCTGTTGGTTGTCACATGGTCTGCACCACAAAATTTATATTGATATAAATCTATTATACACTACACCTACACCTACACCGCACGTACCATATATCCCTTGGTTACACAACGCGGGAAATCGATAAGGAAATGCATTTCACATGACAGTCTTAAGTTCTGTGATTTATCAGTTCGGCCTGGCTTTAGAATCGAAGATATCTAAGGCCAGCAGACAATGATTTATCACTTAAGACCCGAGACCTGTGTTAGATAGGCGACGGCCCAGATTAAGTGCAACTTAACATTCGCGAAATACCGAGACATTTGTCGGCGTAGCTCCGGATCCCCCGATCTCTGAGTTCGCTTGCGGTTTATCTGGAGCGTGCGTCAGTATGACGATCCTATCACATGACTCTTCGCCCGACGCTCGCTGTCCGTACCGCTAACCAACAAACCACCCCATCCAACCTCCCCGCGTAGTTCCATCCCTTGGCACGTGACGCCGTGCTCATTGTCAATGTTTGCACTATTGTTGTCGTTGTTGTAGTTGTTGTTGCTCTTGTTGTAGCACCACACGACAATAATTAAAAGCGCAAATGCAGCAAACAAAACAAATAACAACAAATAAGAAAAAAAATAAAAACAAAAATAATTCCTGTTGTCTCAGCCGTTTGGCTAGATAAAAATGCCTTGTGTCCGTAAAAGTTCCCAGTTTTAGCAAATAATTGTGCAGGCATTTGCCATTTGTATAATTATCATAAAAGTGCAATAAAATCTCCTCATAGTTTAGGCAGGCAAACGAATCGGGAGAGTCGTAAAAATGTAATTAGCATTCACTTACAGAACTTCCGATCGCTTACGATCGACTTTTCTAGCCGTAAACTCATCTCTTGATTTCCAGTATTACGTTCCGATTCGCAACTGGTTTTCACATTAAAAACGGGCACTGAGTCGGGTTACTTAACCAGTTTTCGTTTATTTTTACCAGGGGACTTCTTTATCGTCTTCAATCACCGATTGAACCAGTTATTACGCAGTTACAGACAAGGCTAAAATTAGGATTGGGCTGGTTTTGGGCGGTGCATTATATCAACAGTCGGCGTATCAAATTTTAGCTTGATTACGCTCATATTCTTCGGGCTGTAACTCTGAAGTACTCTGTCCCTTAACAAAAACTGCAGTGCTCCTTGAGTACGAAGTGTGCTTGGAATTCACTATAATTTCTAAATACAACCGTTTGATTTTACCTTCCTCAACGAAATCAATCAAAATTAACGACTTTTTCGAGGCGTTAATACTTCTCGTAGTCTGGAGTCTTATACATATATATCCCAGCGTTAATTCCATTTTAATCGACGTCTGCTCTCAGTAAGCTTTTGAGTCATGATTCATTCGAGCTAAGCGTTTCTTATTTTTAACCCGTCACCTCGAGAACAGAGCGATTGCCCCAGACTGGGAACTGCTTTAGTTTAATGACAAATTACTTTTGTTTTCCCTAGCATTAATATGCTAGACCGAAAATGATCGAAGACTTGGGTGAGCGCAAAGCCAACAAAATCGGGTTTAATTATAGTCGAGTGTCGAGTGCTCAAGAAGTTGGGAATTGGAATTGGGCAAAGGCTATCAGCCAAATTAGCTGCTAATCACAGTCCATTAACTAGACCATATTTGTCTGCCCGCAGGACCCGCACACTGGGCCAAGGATTACCCGCAGGCGTCCGGACATCGCCAGTCGCCCGTGGACATAACACCCTCCAGCGCCACGAAGGGCAGCGACCTCAAGGTTGCGCCGCTCAAATGGAAGTACGTGCCAGAGGACACAAAGAGCCTCGTGAATCCCGGTGGGTAGCAATTTAAGTCGTTGGAGGTGGGATCGGAATAATTATATCTAATGTTACTCACAGGCTACTGCTGGCGCGTGGACGTGAATGGCGCCAACTCGGAGCTGACTGGCGGCCCGCTGGGTGACCAGATCTTCAAGCTGGAGCAGTTCCATTGCCATTGGGGCTGCACAGACTCCAAGGGGTCGGAGCACACCGTCGACGGTGTCTCCTATGCAGGCGAGCTGCACCTGGTGCACTGGAACACCACCAAATACAAGTCCTTTGGCGAGGCAGCCGCCGCACCCGACGGCCTGGCAGTGTTGGGCGTGTTCCTGCAGCCGGGCGACCATCACGCCGAGCTGGACAAGGTCAGCAGCCTGCTGCAGTTCGTCCTGCACAAGGGCGATCGCGTCACACTGCCCCAGGGCTGTGATCCCGGCAAGCTGCTGCCCGACGTGCACACCTACTGGACGTACGAGGGCTCACTGACCACCCCGCCCTGCTCCGAGTGCGTCATTTGGATCGTATTCAAGACGCCCATTCAGGTCTCGGACGATCAGCTGAACGCCATGCGCAATCTCAACGCCTATGACGTCAAAGAGGAGTGTCCTTGCAACGAGTTCAATGGCAAGGTCATCAACAATTTCCGCCCGCCCTTGCCGCTCGGCAAGCGCGAGCTGCGCGAGATCGGCGAGCATTGAGAATCGGTTGGCATCACATGGATATATAGTCATCGCTGGATTTGGATTTGAGTCGCATGTTTTAGATAGAGCACAGTAGCGTGCACCCTAGGACGGACGGGCCGAACCCGGATCCCATTGTTACAGTCTCGTTTTAGATCATAATACTTTCTAGCAAACACTTGTACCTCTCTATGACATACGCATATAGGTGTGTTATATCTGCTTGTATAACTGTATGTGTTAATCCTGTGCCCCGTATTTGTTGTACGTCTGTTTGTTAAACCTTTGCTAAATGACAATTAGATTAATGTGTACGTGTATCACACTCTATGGTATTACAAAATAAATATTTTACGTTTAGATGTTGCATATTGAAGACACCCCATTGCTTGATTGCTTTTATGATCCAGCGACCACCCAGGGGAGTTGTGTTTAAATGAGAAGAGGGTATACAAGTTTTGTCCAGGCGCATAGGCATGGGCACTGACAGTTCTAGACATACAGGTAGATAGTAAGAGGGACACAAAGCCAGTCGGAGACAGGCATGAACAGAAATAAATCGACAGACAGAGAGATCCCAAAGTAAAAGAGACACAGACAGATACAATCGATAGCGCCATACAAAAGTCTCCCATCTTAGGTATACCATATATGTGCATTTTTGATCAGTGTCAATATTCGAATTGATCCTGGATAAACCTTTTTTGCAAACTGTAAATAATTCGGTAGGAGACAAGTCGGGCCAATTTTCGTTAATTTCGAAGATATCTTAGCCAACAATAACAAAAACCTTCTACACATTATCTGCTTTATAACTAGATACCAGTATACAGCTACATACGTATAGTAACGGCGGACACAATAAAAAATAATAAGATAAATGAAAGTATTCTAACGTTTTATATATTTAAAAAAAGGTCGAATCCCTATTAGTATTATTAAGACTCTTAAGATTGTTCAAGAATCTCAAGTATATTTTTAGGTTCATAAGTGGGTACGTCTAACACAGACTACCATACTTTTAGGCAAAGAAATCTAAATAAATTTTTCTCTTGATGTTTTTTGCTATTTATTTGTTGTTAGCAACTATAGATAGCAGCTTTTTGGGCTGCTTTTTATATTGAATTAGATTGAATTTGAATTTATACAAAACTTGGTGTCTTCATTGGTTTTCAATGTCGTTGAAAGCTGTACGTTGGGGAGCAATAGGAAATTAAATGAAGTATCTAGCGCTTATAATGGTAAAGTTTTATGGCAGAGAAAACATAAATTCTTCGTTCCTAAAAATGTATTATACCATTCATCCATTAAAAAAACTGAGATTCTGTTATATTAACTTTGTGAATAGTTACAGTCAGAAGTTAACAAGTAGCCATCTATAATGTTGACATTCGCTGCAAATTGTAGCCACATCGAACAATAATTATTATAGGTTAAAGTTATCAAACTCGCCATAGGACGGCTGACAATGCCCTGCAGCATGTAAAAGGCACTATTCCACCTCGTTGGCAAGTGCCATATCTATCGAATCAAAAACATTGCTTAAGACTTAAGACTTAATATTAGGTTTTCCTATGTTAACAAAACCATGGAAAGTGCTTGCTTTGCAATAACTTGCATTCCTTACTTAAATGACTAGCCAAACACAATCAGATATGTTTGCTGTAGATAAGACTTTATTTTCCATTTATAACTTATACAGTGCAAGTCCCTGTTAAATATGCTGCGTAGACTCGAATCGTTCATTCATTTATCGTACCATTAGGCTCAAATTAAAGATGCGCCTTCAAATCTAAGTATGCTTTCGACAGCAATATTTTACGAATTTTGGTTTGACTTGACAATCTGTACTTTGGATCCATATTGTATGAAAGATTCCGTTGCGCTTTTTCTTTTGTTGTGTTCTGCGTGTGAACCCTCTTAAAATAGCTTATCAGGTTTGTCGTGTTTCGCGGTGTCTGGGATTCCTTGCCACAGTAAACATATATTGCATTTGTCCCATTAGTCTTTTATTTATTTTAACTTAAAATGTTAAATATGTACATTTCTTTTCACTCATATAATAATAATTTAAGAACTTTAAAAGTTTTTCATCTTGTTTTTATACGATACATTTGTGCGACCCACATGTGCTCATACAAATTTTTCTACTAGTTCCTGAAAACGTGATCAATATGCAAAATATCCTCATCCTTGTTTTGAAATGGCTGCAGAGTCCCCAAAACTAGTACTTTTTATTTTGGCATTTGCTCGTATGTCTGAAATTTTTGCAGCGAGGCTCGACTAGCAAAGCTGCAAAAGTCGTCTTTGAGAATTAAATATTGAACCAGTATACATTTCTATGGACATTTTAAAATGCGAAATCAAATTATGTGTACGGTTCATACCAATCATGAACGCTCTAAAAATTTAGAGACTGAGCGCCAATTTAAACAAAATTATAGAAACGAGTTTACAAAAGTTTAATTTCCCACTGTTGGCTAATTTAACTTTTTTTGCGGATCTTGAATTTTTTAGTAAAAAGTTAGTTCTGACTGGCTCTAACTTCGCAATACGGCTTAGCGCACTTCAGATGCAAACAAAAGCTGCTTTCAAATTTTTTTTTTTCAAATTACTTACGTATTATGTTTACTTCTTCGTTAAAATTTGAATAAATAGTTATTTTATGCTTGCAAATATGATGAACACTTTAAGAAAATGTTTAAATGTGGTTAGCTACAAACGTATTGCGCGCCTTCTTTTTTCTGAGTTTGAAAGTGTTGCTAACAAAAAACTATCGAAGGCCGCCATCAGCTATCGATGTTTTAATAATCATCGAACTCGTTCATGCATCGTTATTTTTATCTATGCGTCGATGTCTTATCGATGTTTCTCCATCGCTACCCAACACTATTGTCAACCATCAACCCAAGATGCTACCTGGTGTTGGCGTATTTGGAACTGGAGAAATAGCCAATGTGCTGGTGCCATTGCTCCGGGAGAAGGGCTTTGAGGTGAGAGCCATCTGGGGCCGCACCCTGAAGGAGGCCAAAGCCACGGCCAACACACAGAATGTGGCGTTTCACACAAACATCATTGACGAGGTGCTGCTCCGGAAAGACGTCGATCTGGTGTTCATAGTGTGCCAGCCTTTCCTGCACGCCGAGATCTCAGTCAAGGCACTGGGCATTGGCAAGCATGTGGTATGCGACAAGCCAGCTGGCCTGCACCAAGTGGATGCCATGAAAATGGTGCGGGCCTCGCAGTACTATCCGTCTCTCATATCGCTGGTGAATCACCCCCTGAGGTTTCTGCCAGCCTTCACACAGATGCGTCGCAGTTTGCTGGATGAGCTCATTGGACCGCTGTCTGGAGTGGTTCTCATGGATGTGCGCGTGCAGATGGGCACACTCTTTCCAGAGAAATACAACTGGATGTGCGATGCGCAAATGGGCGGCGGCGCACTGAACCTGGTTGGCAGTGTTGTGGACCTGGTCAGCTTTCTGCTGCAGCAGCAGGCGGTGCGCGTGCATGGCGTGCTGCGTTCCTACACCAAAACTACGGAGGCCATCAATGGCATCCGACAAATAACGGCGCCGGATTTCTGCAACTTTCAAATGGAGCTGTCGAGCGGCACATTGGTCACTGTGGCCCTGCACAGTCACACGGTTCCAGCCAAAGCATTCTCACAGGAGGTACTCGTCTACGGCAGCAAAGGCCACCTGGTAGTGCGGGGCGGAGATTTGTTCGTGCTCAAGGAGGCGCAACAGAAGGAGGAAGCCATTTATGTGGATGTTCAGGATTTGCATTTCTCCACCAACAACTCGTTGCTGCCACGCCCCTATATCAAGGGCCTATGCAAGATGGTCGGAGCACTCAAAGAAGCCTTTGGCAGCAAGGAGTCCAGCTGGGTAAAGGCGCCTGTCTCCAACGCAGCCACCTTCGAAGACGGCCTCTACGTGCAGGCGGTAATCGAGGCCATACGAAAGTCGAATGAGACACGTCAATGGCAGCGCGTCCAACTGACCACGGAGGGGCCCTTCAACCATGAACAGATCATAAGATACGGCTACGCGCGCATGTCCACCATGTGAATGTGGCGACCTGTGTGCACATCTGTTTAGTTGAGTATTAAGCGATAAGCCGACCCATTGCAGTTGTTTCATATCGGCCATGACCACGAATGTATTTAACTTATTGTATTAGCACTAATCTCGTAAGCCTAGATTATTTTAAAATGTTCAGTTATGTCTAAGCAAAAGCGAATATAACCACGCAATTATTTGCCTACAGAGCAAACATTGATCATTGATCTGTTTGCACTTTGTTGATCGATCTGGGATCGTATATTATCGAACAATTCAGATTGGGCATTGTGAATTATCTTCTCCGAACTGATTCAGTCCCATGAAGAGGCACTGCATATGTAGCCCTCGAATTCGGCAGGCTCTCGCCTCGTTAACCCCTAGTACAACTTCAATCGTAGCACATTAGTTTATTACAATTTTACCATCAGATTTATTGAAACACATTAAACTCGAATCCACGAAACAGAAAATCCTTTTCACAATAAAACAAAATGCTTAATTTAAAACCATTAGAACTACAGAGGAAATAAGTTGGATCACAAAGTATCTTTGTTGTGGGTTGGATCTGTCGGCTGTGATGAGGTATGTGCAAATGGATGTAATTTTGGGAACCAGAATCGGTGTGTATTGCTATGTCTATGTACATGAGAGAATGGCAAGCTTTAGTTGAATATAAATAATATGTTAAGGTGGCTATCTTATCGTATATAAAATGATCGTTTGATTATATGATTTCCCTTTTGGTATATCAGCACACATAAACTTAACTACAATTAACTGGAATTCTTAAGCTACCACAAAGCCTGCGTTTCCCGGGAGGAAAACGAAAATTGAACGAGTGTCTAAATTCTTAAAATAATTGCGTTCAGATTGGTAATATATCAATTTAGCATTGGGAGCAAAACAAAGCTACAGATCACGAGTGGAAACACAAAAATAAAACGAAGAAGTATATCGGACATCTGAAATTGAAATGCTCGACTAACACGACCTATTCTACCTTATCTATCTTTTGTTGAGCTTTCGCCAGAGCGCGATCACCGTAAGTAGATGCATCACACCGATCACAGTGCCCATGAGCAGCAGGCAGTCGGACATGTGGACGTCCGAAATCATCATGTATTTGAGAAACACTTTGGGACTGCGGAAATGGCAGTACATTATGTTATCCGGGCAATCGAGGAACGGCCGATCCAAGCCATATATAGCATTCAAAGCGCCGTGAAACCCTGCCCGGAAATAGCTCAAATGCCACATCCAGCGGAACAGCGGAGTTATATCAATGTACCGCGTGCAAAACCCGAATACCGAGAACATCACTGCCAGGATAGGTCCAAGGAAAACGGCAAGCTAGATTCGGATGGACGGAGAATTACCATGAGCTTAGATATATTTGTCAATCACATTTGTTGCGTTAACACTCACCTTCGTTGGCAGCGTGGCGCCCACAAAGAATCCCCAGGCCTGAGCACTCAGAGTGGCCATAATGGCGAGCAGCATGAAGTAGTAAATCCGGAAAGACTCGACGCTGTCGTTGTCGGTCAGGCGTACGCTGATAATAATGTACAGGGCTGCGCAGAAGCTCTGAAAGAAGTAAAACAGATTTTCATGTTAACGAACTACAACAATGTTTATCAAGGGATTGCCGACATGATGTAATCCCTACAACTATAATTATCGTAACTGCAACAGATATGAGAGGTTGTCTGAGAGACGACAGCAAAAACAGTGGGAACATCCCAACTAATTAGTTTGAGTTCTGAACTCGAAGTTTTTTCACGATTACTAGATATTAACAAGTGAAAATTAATTGGAGCCTCATTACGTACCTGGAAGGGTATTTCGAAGGAGATCATCGACAGGAAGTAGGGTCCGAGCTTGTACCAGCGATTGAAGTGCTCCCGTGTCAACATGTCGATCTCCAGTGGAACTGCAAGCAGAGATAATGCAATACAATTATTTAATTGACTCAATGACTCAATATGTTCAATTACTCTCAATGAACTCGTTTTAAATATTTAACAATGAATGTGATTGATTGATTTTAGTGAGAAATCTTTGAACATCTTTCAAATTCAAAGCTCGTACTATATAGAAATTGATATGCAGGTTATATATTTACTAATGAATATTAATACTTTTGTATTTTGTGATAGGCACAAAGCTTTGATACACTGTGGTCGGACTTGATCAACGTTAGAGTGGAATCTTTACAACTCTATTTTGAGCCTAAAGATCGTGTATCTTCCTTACTATGCACATATCTATATAAGCTAGATATTTCGCATTTGAGGCATTGACACTGTCTTCTACTAAAAAAGGTCAAAATCGGAACAGAGGTAAAGTCAAAAAAGCAAATTACGGCAACAACAAGGGGCAGTAGAACGTGCGCTGCATAAATGACGTCAGCAACTGTCGCGATGTGCGACGTCGAGTCGTTTGCTTGCGCACTTGTGCAGGGGATATAATTTAGACATATATATGTACACACATACGCATTCATATATATGTGTATTTATATATACATATTGTATATGCGCTAGAGCATCTTGCCCTTTTTACTCAGTTTTCTAAGAAGTTACGAATACAATTACAACACTATGTTCATATGTATCTATGTGCTATGTGCTATCTGCTTACACGTCAATACCACAGCCATTTTGCCTGTGTAAACCAAGAGCAGCGTCGACCCATAGAGGTAAACGTAGTTCCCGAGCACGGAGTGAGCGCTGTTGCCCACATTCATGTAGAGGTAGCCAAAAACAATGCCAATTAGAATATGTGAGGCGATGCGAGCCAGCAGCAAAAACTGAAAAAAGCAAATAAAATCAAAAATATAACTTCTGAATACATAAAAATTCTTATGGATTCCCTGCTTCTTCTACAGTCCTCCATAAAAGCTTCAAAGTTGTGTAAGAGTTCAAGAAATTTGCCCCGATCTTCGTTCCGGTTAGCCCCAAATTCACCTAATGCTTGCTCTGAAAACCGGGACAATTACACAGCCCGAGAGTTGGGCTTGAATGTGTAACCGTGAGCTTAGAGAAATGTTTTAAATGTACCATATACAACAAGCGTACATATGTAGTTGTAGTACACTTGAACAATAATTAAATAAGCTGAGACCTAACAGCATACCGGCCCGAAAACGCAAAATTATTATACATATGTGTAATGCGAAGTGGCAAACTTATAGCTTAACTGCTAGACCATAAAGACAAGCAATTACTTTAAAAGACAAGTCGCACATAAGGGCTATCGGCTGTAAGATACCCTGCAGCATTACACAACAAAAGTCTCTTAGCAACTTCGGCGCACCATCATTTTTCATTCATTTATTATTTAATTCACTTCAAGCGTCATTTCCTCTTTTCCACAAGTCCCGCATGCTACTTTACTACAAGCCTGATATACCCCTTCTCGACAAATATAATATATAATTTCTCAAATAATAATGGCTAACATGCGTGCACATGAACAAAAGAGTTGCAAACAATTACTTTTTGAGTGTGCATTAAACGGGGTCATTCGGATTTTAGAAAATTACTCGATGAAAAAACCTGAAAGTAAAAAGCCTGCTTTATTCAACAGGTAATCAAAGTCAAGCTGTCAACTCGAAGAAGCACTGCACTGCGCCGTATTGTTGGTATTGTTCGGCTCGGCCTTCTCAACGACATGCGCAAATATCTGCCATTTATACTCACATAATTACGTCTGGCGCAAATCAAGATGCGCTGCATCAGGAGCAGATACTGCATGACGAACGAGGCGGGGCTGGTGGCACTCAGTTGCTTCGCTGGACTTGCCAGATCCGCAGTTGTAGCTTTGGCGACGAGTTGATCCAACACACCCGCAGGATCGTTGAGTGCCTTCTGCTCCTCGAGCCCGAGCTCGTTATAGCCTGGTTTCACATAGTCAAAGCTCGGGAACGTGTTCAAATCGGTCGCAGATAGTTCCTGCACAGAAGCACTCAGTTTCTTACTGACGATATTGCCTGTAATCGGATATGCAGAGTCGAAATTGCTTAAGATGTCAGAGATGTAATTTATAATTGATGTTCAGCGTATTTTCGAGGATTGCACCGACGCACATATGCCCTGCATATGAGACATGCGATACATTTGCAGAAGTCTTAATATACCATATAAAATAATAAGACATAAAATTATCACAATTTACAATTGGTTATTCCTGTTACATACATAATTTTAGGTACTATGTACATACATTTATACATTTATCATATCAATTCCTACCTTTTATCGCAGTGATGAGTTGTGACATATCTGTATTGTAGGGGAATTGATCTGCGTCTTCGTTGAACTTCTTACTCGCTGCGTCTATCAAGCTCTGCAAGTCGCGCGGATGCTCCCCGACTGCAACCTCGAGTACTGCAGGCAAATAAAATATGAAGTATAATGCGACCTACTTTTGGGCTCGGGACCGCGGGTACGTACAGTAGTCGGCCGGGTTGTGATAGCTGGGGCACACGAGCTGCTGCTCGGCGAGGAACGGCACCAGCTCCTGCGCCCTGCCCTGGTACATGCAGTGTCCATCGACCACCGTGTACAGTTTGTCGAACATCTCAAAGATCAACGCGCTGGGCTGGTGTATGGTGCACACAATTGTGTGACCCTGGGAAGCAAGTTTTTTCAGAAGTGCGACGCACGAGCTACATGATGAGCTGTCGAGGCCGCTGAAAGGTTAAGGAAAAGGAAATAAAATTTATGATAATGCTGATTAAAGGAGATTAACAAAGCACAAAAAATGCTTTATACACACAGAACTTTGCGAATTTCAGAAGTCGGATCTCATTATTTCATTTACCATGATGATGTAATGCAAAACGAGTTAGAGCCGAGTCGGTGCGCCCGGCGTGCAAATACCCTGCATACAGTTATCAAGTGTAAAATATCTATTTAGCGTAACGGACTCTCTTTCTCTCTCTCATTGCTTTTTATATGCAGGTTGGTCAAATAAACGTTAAGTGCAGGGGAAAGTACAAGGTTTATTCAAATGTCTGTGCACTCGACTGTAGATTTTCTCAATCATTAATTTTAGGAAAAAACGATATATCGTAGATGTACGTCTTATTATTATTATCAATCTATAATGAATACCTTGAAGTAAACTAAAAGGCTTGTTAAGCGAGTAACCCATATTTGAGATTGAGATAGGCAGCATTATTGACATGCATATATAATTAGGTTTATGTACTAGCCAGAATACAACAAGCTATAATGTCTTAGCATTGTTCAAGTGAAATAGAAAGCACCATTTTGTACGAACTTACTTAATGAGTATTTCAAAGCGGGTCGTTAGAGTTCGGCATTTGAAATCGACAGTCATTGTACGTAATTGCTTAGAGCAAGGCACGGTAGCAGTTCAGAGACCCTTCAGTTTCAAGTAGGGCTGTAGACAGTCGAGACTGTCTAGACTTCAAGATGTTTTTCTACACCAAATTTCTTTTTTATTCTTTTGCTGTTAGCTCTTTGCTTAATTGAATTCGTATACCTCACACCTCTTGGCAGGGGTGTGTTAGACTCGTAGGTTTCAAGGATAACTAGAAAACAAAAACTGTTAATCGCTCCTTCTGACAGAGGTCCACCTGTCAGTACCCATCTTAAATTCAGACCAAACCTACTTCATATTCAGTATACCATAGAAAAGGCCTCTGTTTAGCACGTGACGCACCGCAAACAGCGCGTGTTTGGGTGTGCAGCGACGAGAGTGAATGCGAATGCAAGTGAGAGCAATCGCTCTGACAGTATGTAGAATATAAATAGTATCTAAGAAATTGTGCATTGCAAGCTATGGAGGTGAGAGAGCTGCGAGCTCGCCTCTAGAGCTTTCCTTGCTAATTCTGTTTACTTATTTACTCACGTTGTTGGCTCGTCCAGATAGAGCACGGGCGGATTGCTTATCAGCTCTAGGGCAATTGCAAGACGCTTTTTCTGCCCGCCGGAAAGTTTGCCTGTATGGACGTTATAGCGATGCTCGAGGCCCAGAAGCGATAAGATGTGTTTGATCTTCACAAAGTGATTGCGGGAATAGAATAGAATAGAAGAAGGCATTGTACATTGATGAGTGTTAAGCTCGACTGCGCAGCAAAACGTATATATATTCGGAATCGTGCCGCAGTAAAAGCGTCCGATTACTTACCAAGCTCAGCTTATGATCTTTGGACACTTTGAAGCCGAGCTTCAAATGCGCCGCCAATATCATTATCTCGCCGACCGTCAATTGGGGGCGGTGCAGATCATCTTGGTGAATGTAGCACGACAGTTGTCGAAACCGCTCCGAGCTTGTGGCCATGGGCTTGCCATTGACGCAAATCCTGCCAGAGACTCCAGTCGTGCTGAAAGAAGTAAACGAGAAGAGCGATTAGAAATCAGAATCTGTTCGATCTCACAAAGTAAACAATGCGGAGTTAGGTCCGGGTTTTGTGAGAAATACAGCGGCTCGGATTACTTGGGCTTGTGTACGAGAATAATTTCAAGTTCGTGGCTTAATGACCGATAAGCGACAATGCCAACTAGAGTCAGTCACATACAGTCGCATATAGTAATCGGCCGCTCGAGCCCCGACCGCAGATACCCTTTACTCTGCGTCACAGTTGAAATTCATTTCAATTACAAACCCTGATAGAGCTGTCGTAATCAAACATGGTATGATGAAAATTTGCAATTAAATCCCTTCCCACTATAATTCTATACCCTGTTGCTGCTCGAAATCGAAGCATTGTGTAACGGCCTGTGCATTATGACTATCAGCAAGGTTATATAAGAAACAAAGTGCTCTTTTGCCATATTGTTCGGGGAATTTATCTAAGTAACCTTCCTATGTTATTACATATTTTCCAATAAAGTACGCGGAATTCTCTTTGCTAATGCAAATATTTATATTCCTGATAAAGACGGAAGGAAGGGGGTGAAGGGAGTGATTTGACTTTGAGATACCCAATACCAAGCTCTGATCATCTCAAATCTAAGGCTTGTGTAGTCTACAGGCGATAGAGCGGAGACGGATATGACAACATTGTCTCGGATGCCGGTGCTGATTAGGAATATATATATATTTACTGTGAAGAATCGGCCCTCTTTCTACTGCCCGATACGAAGATTTGCATAAAGAAATTTGCATACATCCACCCCACCGCTAGAGCTGTGGAGCAATATGCTACTGGGTATTCAACTATTACGTGCTGGCTGCTGCGTACTGGGTAATGGTACACAAATTATGTCATACGCAAAAGCGATCTGGAATTCTAAAAACACTAGATTACTAATACATTAATCTGAGCAACTGTTTGAACTTTCGCCTTGGTCTCAGTCACTCGCTGGGCTCAGCTCAGCTGTTATTGCCAGTCTACACGCGACTGAACTTGTTGATAGCGTTTTTGTTTTCAGTGACAGTTCGCATTCGGATTGCGACTGCAATATTGTCGTATTAGATAATTCAAACTGAGGCTAGTGAGCTTTTCACTTGCGCTCAGCCCCGCTCGAATACCTGTGTACGAAAATTTCACATGCGAGTTGCAATCACTACATCTTGGCTTGGGCACAGATGATGACACATTTGCGATAGCCCCATGCAACGAGCTGTCGTGTGTGCAGTTGCGGATCGAAATTATCCGAGGAACATTCAAACACAATTATACAACGAAACAAACGAGCGTCGTAAATTACTATGTAGCCTCGAAAACATTGTTTCTCCTCAGAATTTCATGAAATCGCGTGGCAGCAAGCTCGAGTTAATAAGCCCGAAGTAAAGTTATACTGCGCAAAATGCATTTGTTCCAGCTCGCTGACTGGATAACGTCGTGTCTATTCCCAAGCCAAGCTAACTCAGATAGATCGCGGATATTGTTCAACCGAATTGCGTTCTCGTGTCTGAATCTTATGCGGACTCACCAGAACCCCGACATCACATTAAGCAACGTGCTCTTGCCGGCCCCGGACGGACCCATGATGGCTGTCAGCTCGCCAGATCGAAAGTTCCCATTAAGACCGTGCAGGATCTCCTTAGTAACTGCGGAGGAATTTGTCATTGCACTCGCTTCGCATTAGTTAGAACGCACTCGTCCACTCACCAAATTTACGTTCTAGGATGGAGAATTTTCGCACCCGATAGCGCACGTCGGAGAATTCAATGTCCACTGGATCGCACTGGGAGAAGTTCTCGTGTGCAGCAGCCTCGTTGTAGTTGTGAGGCTGAAATGCGCTGAGGTTATTCACTTTTGTGACCGACGAGGTCGATGCGGTCTCATCGATGGACATTTTGGAACTCGCTGCTGAGGTGCAGCAGTTGATGACGCCTCCTTTACTCTGCCCGGCAGGATATTGGCCTCTTTGACAGTCGCTGCCGCTGGAACTTGTGCTGCTGCTGGCGTCGCCGCCACCTCCGCAGCAGGCGACGTTCTTGGCTTCGATATCTGGCAAGAGCGTCATTTCGAAAGCGTTCTGTCGCTTTCACTTTTGATTTCCCTAGTCGATACTGTAAAAGTAGAACAATCATTACAGAAGTGAGTCGTGGGGTAATTGAATATACTCAATTTAGCGTTCGAACATCTGAGTCATTACTGAAATGAATCGTTAGCCAATTAAATATATAAAATTTAATGTTCGGAAAGCTGAAACTCCAGAAACGAACTTTGGACACATTTAAAATTCACGCCCCAAATGGGTAAATCGTTTAACACTATTTATCTGAAAATTATACAACAACGATCGGCCACTAGACCTCTCAGCACGAAAAGTTCAATTGCTTGATTATATTCATTGATTCAATTAACGGTTAGTTAACCAAACTGCACTCAGAGTGGACTGAAATCTGCAGCGAATCATTCGCCTCGCAATACACTTTAGTTCCATGCATTTTACTTGCTACAACTTCGGTGTATGAATAACTGCAATTTGGCTTAACTTGTTATTTTCTTTATCGTCTCAGCCGCTAATACCGGCTAAGTACGATCGATACGATTATAGGGTCGGCCTCCTTCTGCGCGGTCAATACACTTAGCTTGTGCGCAGAAGTGCAAATATTCTTGCATACATACAAGTTAGAATTCCGAGAATTTCTTGTAAAATCAGAGTCATGCTGAAGTTGTATTTCATATGCAGCATACATATACACATATACATATAAACACACATAACATGCAAACATAACACATATACATATATACATATTACATATGCATGTTAATGCTGTAAGCCACTGGGAGTTCTCGGCAGTTTCTGTGTTTTTTACAACTCTCGGGGAACAACGTCACAGCAAGCATCTGTGAGCATCAGCCGGATACATAACGGCCAACAGGTTTCTTAACTCGGTCGCATTGACACTGCAGGTAGCACGATCGATCGGAGGTGCAACAAACTGTTGGAGAAATGATACCCTGCGCCACTTCGAAATTGGGTGACTCAAAGGGTACATCGGAATTGTGCAAGCGCATGTAACGCCAAACTGTCATGATGTCTGCTATATATTGTTAAACGAGTATATTCCTAATCAGCGGGATTATCACATGCCACGAAAATTTCTGTGTTTACGAAAACAGACTGATATGTCAATAAAATATGTGTTTAGAATATCAGCACTAATACAGATTTCACAAATGCACTAGGGAAACGATCGACAGAAGATCGAGTCCATACAGAAAAAAAACAGTTCTGTTTTAGCAGATGTTCCGATGTTTTGCACGGCTTACACGATTATTTTAAATTAAATTCACTTTGTAAGGGCATGTAAGCTTCGGCTCACAGACGAAAGTCATTTTTTCGATCTGCTGTGATTACTCAGATGACTGTTTATGGGGTCACCAAATCCCGCGCGTTAGGAGTTCACAAAAGGTGAAAAACAACGACCGAGTGTGGAATTCATGAATGGATGCACATGCACTCGCAATATATCTATATCTATATGTATAGGTACATGGTATATACATTTCGTATATGTGCATATATACGAGATATATGCTGCTTGCATAAACATTAGCTGTTTCACATAGAACACGCGACCGCTGGCTTTGTACTTGAATTCGTTTCACAGCCCCATAGATTTTAGTGATTGTCACAGCAACTGTTTCCGATCTCCACTGCACATACACTTCACTGCATACATATATGGTATATACGATGCGTATATTGAACCGAACACATTTTACACAATGCACTCATGCATACATATACGTATTTAAATTGACACAAATGTAAGTATTTTTATTTATTTGTCGATGGAAGTTCTAAATAAGGCGACAGGAACAAAGGCTTATTACTTGTGCAAGTATTTGCGTATTTTCGGATTTTCGAACACAGCAAATGCATTTGTTGCCTTGTTGCTTCGTTCTCGTTCTCATTCTCGTTGCTTTCTTTCCTTAGTGGCGCTTTCTTGAACTTATGCAGATGGACAACGCGCGCGCAACTTAATTTCAATTGTCTGCCTGCTGCTCTGCTCCCCATGCCCATGCCAGACACCATGCCCGACACCAAACCCCACTGTACATTATTTACTTCGTTCGCTTTTCTCGCGTTCGCTTTCCACCCCAGCCCGCTGCAAGCTCGTTCCACATGCGCCGCTTGCTGCTGTCGAACTAAAGAACTCGCTCCCAACGGCTTATTCTTATAGTACGTGCTGGGGCCTGAGTCAATACACTCATGTGCTCGCTCAGCTGTGCCTGCGTACAGTGGGAGCTTTGGGGGAACTCACTGTCACAGTGCTTGTCGAATATTTTGGCAGCCTTAAATCGGTTTAAATTACAAAGTTAAGATTTTATGGAATGGAAAAATAAATTTCTGAAAATGCGAAAATGTTTTTATTTATTTATTTAATGTTAAACTAATAACTGCAAAATTGGAACCGCAAACTTTCGCATCCACTCTTCACAAATGCGGAGATTTTAAAACAATACAAATGAATTAAAAATATAAAATTTCTCACAAATAAAAAGTCTGAAACAGCCCATTTGATATAAATGAATGAGTTAAATTCAAGTTAAATGTGTACTTTTCAATATTGTCATAGTTTTAAAATAATTACTATGATAAGTTAATTAGTTTAACAAATAGCTAAAAGTTTTAACCAAACAAATACATTTTTTAATATGCTTAGTTTAGCCTTTTATAGTTATTTTTAAAAGATTCTGAGATAGTAACACTGATAACAATAACCACAATTTGAAATATTGTAGCAAACACAATTTGACTAAAGCAAAATGAAAGATTCGTGTTTCGTGCGAAATTTCATACTTACTCGGCCCACTGTGCATCAGCTGCGATCGAAAGCTACAACTCTCTCAGTAGGTCAATTGCTTTTTCCTCTCTCTCGCGAACGCATACTCTCTCCCGTTCCTTCTCGCTCTCGCTCTCTCTTGTAACATTTTACGTTACGTTGCTGCTGCTTCTGCTTTGTGCATTTATATTTCATATTTGTATTGTTGCCGGTGCGACTCTTTAAATATTATGTATGGTAGACGGAAGGCAGGAGGAAAAGACGACCTTATAAGGCACACTGGACTACACTACACATAATCGTACAAGTGTGTGTGAGCTTACATGGTTGTGGGAGTAATGACATCTCTTTCGAAGCCTGCTTGAGCTTATAAACGACCATGTGAGCCTATAAATATTAAACATCTATGGCGACATAAGCACTTCAGCTCTGACCTGACCCCACAAATGCGAGAGCCAAGCGCCGCCCGAAGCTTCACGAATTCTAGCATGATAGCACACTGAAGAATTTTAGCACGCACAAACTCTCTCAAGTCTCTCCCTATTTTCGTAACGTCGTAGTAACCCGGGCCATTATAGTTAGAACCTCTCGAGCGAAGCGAACACCGAAGTAATCATTAAGAATAGAGAAAACGCAAAACACGAAAGAAACCCGAAAACAACTGTTAGAAGGTCAACTCGAAGACGATACAAATAAAATATAAAGAGAAGATGCACCCTGATACTACTGTCATCACTCTCGTTGGAAATATCTTGGGAATACAGAGAGAACGCAAAGGAAGATTTCAAATAAACTCCTACACTGAGTTCGATGCAGACTGCAGCAGTGGGTAGATTAACTACCAATTGCGAGGTGTGCATTCGCCTTGATTTCGGCCACCTGACTATGCAATGTAAGAGCGAGGTCAACCGGTCTATGCTCAGATCGGAGACTTATTTGCCGGCAATGGCAAAAGCACCTTCTTTAGAGTCGCGCTCTTTAATTATGAGGCTTATTCGAGGCTCAATCTCTATGCGATGCCGCACTCTATTTGATCCCAGTGAGATAATCAAGCGATGCTGAGAGACTAGTCCGTTGACAAATTGAAAGCTGCGAATCGAAAAGAGAGTAACTCAAACAAACCAAGAACCGGCCTCGTAAAAAAGAGCACTGCACTTTGTCCCCTCCGCCGACTATATTAGCCGATAGTTACAGAGCAGAAAGCAAAAGAATCGATATTCACTCGTAATGGTTGAAGCAAAAAGATTAGATTAGACAATTGACCCACACTTCAAATTACATTCGGATCCATCACGATTTCCGCACGGCACAAGCAATGGTTCCTTCTACCCTCGTGTACACGGATACACGCATACCCGTTAACCTATTTGCGGGTTGTTCAACATTTGACCTTTTGACAGAATAACATTATATTTTTTGTATCACTTGAAAAGGGTCAGAGTTGATTAAGTCATGAAACTGTCTATTATAAAGCTAAAAGGTATCCAAGTGCACAGTAACTCAGAGTCGCGTGCAGTTATCATTCTTTGTTAATACAAGACGTTAATGGATAAATCGTATGAAAGAATTTTAAGAGCTTGAACTCGATTAGTATGCATAGATAACTTTAAGTTTTCAAGTTTAAAGCAATTGTTAGAGTACGTTTATTTGTGAATACCTTAAATTGAAAATGTAAAGTATCTCGAAATAGGCCCTTGCATACAGTTTAGATCTGACTTTGTCAATAGTTCTCAGCGACGCCTATTAAGCAAAATAATTCCTATTATCTAAAAATACATGCATTACACGCGGTATGATTAACTTTTTCTCAATTGTAAATTCTAAAAGCGTCGGTGAGTTTGTAGATTTTCGATTGAGAACACTAGATAACATCAAATTGCATCCAAAACAATACCATTATATTTGTAAATATTTTGTTGACTGGAGCAATTACTTGTCGTCAAGTGTTTGACTATCCCCCTCGAAGTGCTCGGCCTATCGCCTGAAACAAATACGGATTGCCTTACGAACTGCTTCATTAGCTCGATCTACGTGTCTTGATGCGAGACTCTCGAACGCACTTTGTGCTTGCAATTAGAATTACGTGAATTTGTCAATGCAAGGTACTAATTAGCGTATTAGTACCACCTCGACCGGCGCTTTACCGTTTCCATAGCTGGTAAATATGGTCATTTATCTGGTTAAACTTTTTACGTTATACCAGAATGCGTTGTTGCATTCATATTTTCCCGGTTGGCGAATATGACGCATTAGCAATAGCGGGTAAAATCAGCATAGATCAATAAACTAGAGTGCTACACGGGTGATCACTTGAGGAAACAGTGTAAATGCAAATCAGAAAAACCAAGTGTTCTATTGGTACAGATATAGATATTTGGACTAGATGAAAGAATCGATCTTATATACGTTTATAAAATAATGATAAATATATGGGGAATTATTGATCGTATTTGTTCAGAAAGAGTAAAATGTATTGTGGTATGATGTTTATACAAAATACTGTGATCTGACAGTAGTATAGTGTCAGTGCAGCGTAAGAAGGGGTTTTACGCCATGGAACGATTATATTGAATCTTATTACAAACATAACTTTATTAAGACTTTAAGCACATTTTTATTTTTTTTTTTACAGCAATAGATCTCACATATTTCCTTAGGGCTTCCAAATATGAATATTATTTATAGTTTGTAGTATGACGCCCCCAACATCAATTTGCCAAGTTTTGCATTTCTAAATAGCCAGAAAACCCACTTCTATTTTTAGTCGTGATCAACGTGTTTTTTTGTAACCTTGAAGTTGGTTTAACGCCACCTAGTTTAAGATACTGAGAATAGGGGAATTCTTAGGCATAGAACACCCATAACACATTGCACTAGCGCTTGGAAATTAACCTGTGGCAAGTTCCGACATCGATTTTTGTCAGCATCAAATACAAATACACTTGTCAGAGCTTAGAACAGAAAATTTGGCATGAAGTTTTCTGCATAGCCTGCACATATGAAATTAAGTTAACATTTTAAAGATCACCAAAATCAATCTTCGACATTGTTGATAATTGCTCCGAGTGAAGTGACGCTTCTCGTCGTTGTAAATTTGTTAAGAAAAAGTATTTAATATTTAGAAAGATTTTTTAAGGGAAGAAGTGAGTGAATGGTATCTTAGTGTCGAATACTTTAAACTCCAACAAACTCAGTACAAGGGTAAGGGTACATTTTAGTGTTATTGGTATTACAATGTAGAGTCGTACGTGTAAATACTACACATAATAGAACTGACCGCAGAGAAACTTCAAAAACACTTTGCGGTAAATATTTATAGATCACAAATAATAATGTTGTTATACATTCTCAACGTATTCGCAACCAAATACTGTACAGCTAAAGGCAAGCTTAGTCAAGTTTGTGCACAGTCAAAATGAACGGGCTGAAAAGGTGCTGGGACTTTGCCTGTGCTCCACCAACAAACAAAATATACTACACACATTCTCACATACCTGTACATGTGCGTTGTACCAGGCATCAGCGAATTTGTCACTGTTGCTTAATAAGCAATTTACTCAAACAGAATTCGAGGCAGATATGCATGTAGATACTTGCATACATTTTTACATAATGTATTTATAAATTAACAAGAATATTGTACTCACCAACTGAATGCTACTTTTTCGAATGCAAAGTTGTCAACAATGAACAAAGGAATAGTTGAGCCATTGAACACGAGAGGTTTTAACCAAAACAGAGGGTAATAGGGTGCAGTCTGTGAGGTGGTTGAAATGCACGCACTTGGGATTACGGATCACGCCAATATTGTAGTTTGAAATTGCAGAAAAAGTGTTGGTAAAGCCTTTGTAATATCAGCAGCAGCGTTGCCAGATTTCTGTTACATTTAAGAGGACCTTCCTTTTTAAATTTAATGTAGACTTTATTTTTAGAGATCTCGATTAAAAATAAATTAAAAACTGCCAGAATCAAGTAAAATCAGATTGCAACCATTAAGATTTATTGAATACTTTTCAAAAAAGTTTTGAAATTAAAAAAGTGCGCTCAACTTCAAAGTTATCTTTCAATAGTAGCGCATTTTTAACAGACATCGATAACAACTATCGATAGAACAATTAAAAACACGGATACATCGCGATGTCGTTGAGCTTCCAATAAATTGTGACAGTCTGGTAACCTCGCCATAACAAAAACTGCGTGCTGTGTGAGATATCAAAATGAAAATCTCTCGATTTAAAAAGTCGCACAAGACACTTGTGTATTTTGCCACCAACTTCGACTATCGGGAGCCCTACCAGGTGCTGGTCGACGCCACATTTTGCCAAGCGGCCCTGGAGGTGTGTACCTGCAGCAACTCGCTGTGCCAACTCTGACTGCATGATTTTGTTTGCAGCACAAAATTGAGATCGAGGAGCAGATAAAGAAGTACTTCCAGTGCAACATTAAGCTCCTGACTACCCAGTGCATCATACTGGAGGCAGAGGCGCTAGGAGCACCCTTGACGGGCGCCACAACAATCGTCAAACGGTTCCACGTGCACAGATGCGGCCACGAGGGGAAACCTGTTGCGGCGGCGGAGTGCATCAAGTCGATGGTAGGCGCCTAATCCCATCATATTGCTCTGTAAATAATATGTGCCACTTTCCAGACCAAAGATAATCGCTACATAGTCGCTTCACAGGACCGCCTTTTGCAAGCGAGTCTGCGCAAGGTGCCCGGTCGCTGTCTGCTCTACCTGCACAAGCTTACGCCCGTTCTCGAGGCGCCCTCCGCGGCGTCCAAGAAATTTGTGCAGAAGCGTGTGAAGAGCCTGATGCTGGGCAAGCAGGCCAGCAAGATCGAATACATGAAGGAGAAGCAGGGCCTGAAGCCTACCGTGGCAGCGCCTGTGCAGCACAAGAAGAGCTCTGGGCCGAAGAATCCGAATCCGCTCTCCTGCAAGAAGAGTAAAAAGCAGAAGCAGACGTCGGCGCCAAAGTCCTCGCTCCACGGCGTAGAGCAGACAACGCAGACGAAGGCGAAAGCGAAGAGAAAGCGCATTGCGATCCCAGCGCATGTGAAATCCGTTTTGGGACAGAAAAGTTGACCAGGCTAACTCGTAACACTACAATAGGGGTATTACTTACCATTTATCAGTTAAACGACTTTGCCTCATTTTCGCAGGATTTTTATTACAAAATGTAAAAAATATATGTTAATCAAGTAAGAAAAGATTATTGTTTCAGGGTAAGTTGTTCTGGATTCGCATCTCGTCCGTCGACCGTCATTCAATCGATCGATAGATCGAGCGATCCTATAGCTTTCCCTCTCGAATCTTATTCAGCGTCTTCTCCGTCATGCACCTGCCCAGCAGCTTGGCAAGCGTCGCGTTGCGGGCGCAGTACGCCATCGCGTTGACTGGGAAGAGACCGCACCAGGTGAGGTCCATTTTGTTGGCCAACGCGACAGCGAAGAGCTCGCCACATCTCTCGGCCGTAAGTCGCTTCTGGTTGGCCGTGCTCTGGCCAACTTTGCCGCCCTGCGAGCCCGTGAATGCCTCCTGCAGGAAGTCCGTTGCGATAGGCCCCGGTGCAAAGATGCTCACGTCCAGCTTACGTTGCTCCACCTTCAGCGCCATCAGGTAGGCGTTGAGAGCGTGCTTCGCCGCACAGTAGGTGGCCGAGAAGGGCACAGGGCTGAAACCGGCGATGCTTGAGGTGGCAGCAATGTGACCGCGGCCACCGTTCAGCTCCAGGAAGTACCGCACCACCAGGCGCGACAGATGCACCACCGAGAACACGTCCAGCTCGAAAAGCTCGTGGTCCACCTGTATGTCGATTTCTGACCAGTTGGCGCGCTGCGACCGCCCGGCGTTGTTGACCAGCACATCCAGGCGGCCAAAGTGATTAAGCACCGCATTGAGATGCGCCTGATGCTTCTCCAGCTGCAGCATGTCCATGGGAAGCACAAGCACATCTTTCTGGGCAAGCAATCCGCCCGCCGCACTCAAGCACTCGCTCTCCACTTGCCGTAGCTGCTCCTCGCGACGAGCGCTGAGCACCAGGCGCACGCCATGGCGAGCCAGACTAATCGCCAGGGCCCGTCCAATGCCGCTTGAAGCACCAGTGATCCACACCACCTGCCCACGCAGCACCGAGGGCGACTCGCCGAAGCGGGCCTTGTACCACAGCGCGACATTGCAGTCGAGCACGATCCAGAGTATTACGTAGCCCACGTAATACAGCACCAGCAGCAGCAACAGAAACTCAAGGAAACTCATCATGTACTCTCGCAATAACCTAGTAAATGCGACTGGAGTCCCACAAAGTCGTTGGGCTGCAGTCTGGAATGATAAGAGATAATCAGCTGATTTGCTCGCTCGGCAAACATTAGCGATGGACCAAATATTAGAGATGTGCTTAGAGCTCAACTGTCAAGAGCTGTTCAGCGTGACACTGACCCGCCACAAAAGCATATCGCAAAGCGAATCCACCGCACCATATACCCGGTTCTAGCATGACTGGTGCTAGGGTGACACCAAGCTGTCACAGATGGAAATTGACAAGTCTCAACACTTTGTAGTTTTAAATATATAAAAACAAATATAAAAACACATTTAGCGAGGGTATTTAAAGGTATGTAATTTACAGCTTTCTCTTTATTTATTACGCCTGAAGCACAAGGCTCACGTTTTCACAAATCTTATCGATCTCGGCGTAGCCCTTTTTCTCCAGTGTCATCAGCGCATTCGCCAGTCCCACAGTTTCTCGCGTGGAATGTGCTTTCACCCAGATGCGGCCATTCGCGCCGACGGCGATTTCGTAGGCGAGCTCGTCGGTGAGGGCTTGCAGGGCAGGACAACTCTCGCGCAGCAGCAAACGGCCGAGGTTTAGGCTGCACTTGAAAAAGAATCCGTCTAGTAGTGGTCCCAGCTTCCCACGCTTTCCATTCGAGTTCACGCACACCAGCTCGGGCTCGATGTCCGCGTTGGCGTTCAATACGCGGGCGTAGAGCAGATCGCCGGGGTTCAGATCCGGACGATTCTTCTTGGTGGCTGCTTCGAAGGCCAGATAGGAAATGGAAGCTGTGTCTGCTGCGCCAATGTCCACTCGGTACAGATCGCCAGCTCTCGCCTTAACTATCCCAATGACCAGATCGCCCCGCGCTGGCACGTATCTTCGCTGATAGTTGTCCACCCAGAATGTGTTCGGCTCCTTGTGGCGCAGCGGCCCCGCTTTGCTGGCCACGACTTTGTCGTCGACTCTGCGGAGTCCCGGGCCCAGAATTACTCGCTTTCCCTTCGCCAGCTCCTCCACAGCTGCGACTCTCTCGCCGGGCATAACAATGTTTATATTTGCAGCCATAGTGTAATAAGCAAAGTGCCGGCCGCGTGCTGAATAGATAACTGACGACTTATCGATATGTTCATATCGATGTTTACCATCGAAACGTTAGTGCTGTAAAAAAAAAAAGAAATACCACAAATACTGTAAATACTAAGTAAAATGCCACAATAATGAAACCCACACATAATTTAAACTATAACTTATAAATTACAACCTCTTTTTTGAAATATGTAACGTCTCACGAAATTCACGCAATCCACATGTGGATGCCATTAGGCCTAACCTTGTGCGAAGGTCAATACAATTTGTGTATATACCACAGAAGACATACCGGCACACAACCACTACCTACGCCTATAAGTTCAACCTCCTGGAGGACGCCTCCCCAAATTTGCTCCGTAACTTACGTTCCACGATCCACAGCAAACATGTTCAGTATAATCGTGCGCGCGAGTCGTGCCTACACATCGCTGTATTCATCGGCACCGAAGGCACAGAAAATTTGCCACGGCAAGAATCTCTGCGTTCTCTCATCGCGCTGCTCGACCGTCGAATTCAGTTGCAAATCAGTTGGCCCAGCCGGAAGTTCGATAGAGTCGCTCTCGTCGGGTTTTCAATTTATCAGATTAAAAAGTTCTTGGTAAGTATGAGTGCAGCAGTGTGGGTGTTCAACAATATTCAATAATTAAAGCCTAAAAGCCTAATCCTATTTTCGCCGGCTCGCTGTCTATTACAATTTGCAGTAAATATTACGGTTATCTAACAAGTTTATTCGAGCACATACTCGCATAGGTATAGGTATATATGTATTAAGTGTGTGATTGTATGTGTGCTTATATAGGGGCTTCGAGTGACAAATTGTGTATTTCTGGCATTTATTAAGTAATATAACGATTAATTTAATTCCAAGCAATTCGCAACTTTCACTTTTTGTTCGCCTTTTACTTTTTGCGCGTTGCCAATGTATTCCGGTGTTATTTTTCCATTACTTTTGCTATGACCTTAAGCGCAGCGTAGAGGTCATACAGACGACACTGTCAGGCACGGCTGATGTGCCGCCCCGTGTTTTGCGGACGGAAAAGTGTTTCTGCTTAAGAAATTGATACTAGAGCTGTCTTCAGATATCACGCGAGAGTATATACATTTTCTTTCGAATCAAATCGAATTATATTGAATATATATATTATATAAGAAATTTCCCTTTTATTCGAAACGAATCCCATCATAGAGATGAGATGCAGCGCAATGTATTTAGCGGTTTGTATGAACAAATAACCATATGAAGATTATTTTATGCAAACCAATTCGATAATAATATTTAAGAAAGTCAACATATAAATTTAGTTTTAAACTCAGTTCAGACACCTCTTAATCGCCATGGAGATAACATTTACATATGTAATCACTCATATAGGGTATATACTTGGGTCGTATATACGTGGGTCGTTCAATATGTCTTAAGAAAAAATTAATAATAAATATAAAAACACTGTTTTTTGCAGAAATTTTTTTTTATTTTTCAACATAGTCCCCTTTTAGCTCTACACACTTTGCCAATCGTTATTCCTACATTTTTATCCCGTCCAAAAAATAGGATTTCGGATTTCTTCACTCGGATTTTCTAAAGACTTATTGAACGACCCTCGTAGTACATAGGTGTTTTCACATAGGGTTTTCCATATAAAATGTATGTTAAGCTAATCGAAATAAAAGATTGGAATTATTTTTTTGTTTATTTGATAAAACGTTTATATAAAAAACCACAGCCGTTAAAAAAGGATTTTCGAAATCTATACATACAGAATTTGAATAAGTTAATGAGTTTTTTTTTTTAAATTTGAGAAAACGGCAATAAATCAATTTTAGGAAATAATTTTATTATTATTGAATAGCACAGATATAGTAGATTAATTAAAAAATACTTCGTTTAAACTTTTTGGTTTATTTTTGTTTTAATTCGAATTTTTAATTAATTAATCTTTGATTTATTATTTTGACTTATAGTTCTTCAGAATCCAACATGACCATCAAGTCGATTAAGGCACGTCAAATCTACGACTCCCGTGGCAACCCCACTGTTGAGGTTGATCTGACCACTGAGTTGGGTCTGTTCCGTGCTGCAGTGCCCTCTGGTGCGTCCACAGGCGTGCACGAGGCTCTGGAGCTGCGTGACAATGACAAGGCCAACTACCACGGCAAGTCCGTGTTGAAGGCTGTCGGTCACGTGAACGACACCTTGGGCCCTGAGCTGATCAAGGCCAATCTGGATGTGACCGATCAGGCTGCCATCGATAACTTCATGATCAAGTTGGACGGCACCGAGAACAAGAGCAAGTTCGGCGCCAATGCCATTCTGGGTGTGTCTCTGGCTGTTGCCAAGGCTGGCGCTGCCAAGAAGAATATCCCTCTGTACAAACACATTGCTGATCTGGCCGGAAACAAGGATATCATCCTGCCAGTGCCCGCTTTCAACGTGATCAACGGCGGCAGCCACGCTGGCAACAAGCTGGCCATGCAGGAGTTCATGATCCTGCCAACTGGAGCAACCAGCTTCACTGAGGCCATGAAGATGGGTTCCGAGGTTTACCACCATCTGAAGAACGTTATCAAGGCTAAGTTTGGCCTGGACGCCACCGCTGTTGGTGACGAAGGTGGTTTCGCACCCAACATTCAGTCCAACAAGGAGGCTCTCTGCTTGATCAACGATGCCATCGCCAAGGCTGGCTACACCGGCAAGGTAGAGTATTTGATGTGATTTATTTTTTTACTCTGTAGACATTTAATTCTTTCCTTGTGAAGATCGAAATTGGCATGGATGTTGCTGCTTCTGAGTTCTTCAGGGATGGCCAGTACGATCTGGACTTCAAGAACCCACAGAGCGACAAGGCCCAATGGCTTTCGCCCGAGAAGCTGGCCAATTTGTACCAGGAGTTCATCAAGGACTTCCCCATCGTTTCCATTGAGGATCCCTTCGATCAGGACCATTGGGATGCCTGGACCAACTTGACTGGCAACACCAAGATCCAAATTGTTGGTGATGATCTGACAGTCACCAACCCCAAGCGCATTGCCACTGCCGTGGAGAAGAAGGCCTGCAACTGCCTGTTGCTGAAGGTTAACCAGATTGGCACGGTCACCGAGTCTATCCAGGCCCATCTGCTTGCCAAGCAGAACGGCTGGGGCACCATGGTTTCTCACCGCTCTGGTGAAACCGAAGACTCTTTCATTGGTGATCTGGTTGTTGGTCTGTCCACTGGCCAGATCAAGACTGGCGCTCCCTGCCGGTCGGAGCGTTTGGCCAAGTACAACCAAATCCTGCGTATTGAGGAGGAAATTGGCCAGGGCGTCAAGTTTGCCGGAAAGAACTTCAGGAAACCACAGTAAACGTCTTTACCACTTCTAAATTCCAATTTCACCAGGCATACTTCGATACAAAAATAAAGAAGCCAAAGGTGTCAATTTGGTGTATGTTTTCGTCAACCCTGGGGTTTGTGTCTGGCGCACAAAGCAGAAAAGCAGCAAAGCAACTTCAAATAGCGATATTGCTTCGTAATTAGATATAATTTCCGTTATGATCTATTCATTATTTATAAACGTATTTATTGTCTACATAAAGCTTTTATCAGTTGCGCTACTCGTAGATACAAATTCCTTCACTCTATCAGAATAATAAAATACATTAAACTGTTCTAAGCATCAAGTTGTTCAACTGGAATATAAAATGTTCTCTGGAAATCACACAATACACGAGTGTATAATGCTCTTATCTAAAGTGTTACTAGATGTCAAAAATAAACATGTTTGAAAATAACCTATTCGAGTATACCTTCGTTCCTATTGCTGGGTATGGACTGATTCTATCAATGTCAACCACGCTTTCGCAGGGTGTCTGCATGTTCAGCTTCGGAGATTGATTCAGAGGTCAACGAGGTGCATCACTCCACGTGATGTCGCTGGGGGAAAAGGCCCCTAAAATAGATCTCAACAACATGCCACCGCAGAGATGAGTCGTGTTAGGATCGAAATGATCACATGCTGCGAAATTTGGTTTGCATGGTGATTTAGACTATCTCAAATTTTGATTAAAAATGTATCAAAATCAGTGTCGATTTATTGTTTAAATAACGCGATAGATAACTACAATAAAATACGTATTTAACATTTAACAAATTCAAAGTTAATTGTACTAAAAATATGATGTCAAATCGGATAAAACTTGTACATAAGTTAAACAAAAATGAAGGTATCGTTTAAATGCTTGTTAAATGAAGATTAAATTCATATACTAAACTAATTAAAATACTAACGCGTAGGCTTGATGTGCCCGGCCCTTCGAATTTAAGGCACAGAATTGGTTGCGATCGCAATGGGCCACGTCGTTGGCCCCTTGAGGACAATATCCTCAAGAGCGTGCTTGATCTTTATGAAGCGGCGCTTAAATTCGAGGCCACAGCCCTTAGAGAGTCGGAAGTCGACGAGTATTTTGCCATCCATTTCAATAATGTGCGCCTTGAACACCAAACGCAGCTTGCGCCTGTCAATGGTCGACACCGTCACGACGCCCTCCTCGCTGACCTTGCACGTGTAGCCGCCCAGTCGCTCGATGGTGCTCACCAATCGCTTGATGGTATCATGCCAGCGCGTGGTCACGAAGAAGCGCGTCATACGTCGAACCAGACGCTGGAAATAGTTTTGCGACGCGCTCTGCGTTTGGTGCATCTGTGTGGCTAGTAGCAAGTCGTCGAGCATCGCCGGCTGCGAGAAGCAGTAGGTGATGCGTGCCTCCTGCATCATCGCCTGTCGGTCCCCATCGTCTTGGCCATTGCCAGCGCCGTTGCAAGGTCGTCCGTCGAACTCGTCATCGCTGCGCAGTGTTGGCATAGGTTGTGAGCAATAGTTGCGCGAAATCGAATCATTGCTGAGATGCGCGCTCGACTGCAGACGCTGCCTCTTGGCCTTGGGCGAGCCAATCTCCAGAGCGGCTGCTGAGTCCACCAGGTCATAGGAACGATCTGTAACATAGTTCAGCATCTCATTCAAGTAAAAAGCTTAACAACAAATTAAGTTTATGATGCATATTTAGAAATGGATCAAAATATACATTAATTTCACAATTGATAGAAATAAACTTAAAAAAAAAAAATAAATAATGAATTAATAAGGTAAACCAAAAACAAAAAAGAAACGAGCAAGAAAGCTATGCAAAACCATTTGGTTTTTGGTAATAAAGCTCTATGGAATACGCGCTCACCATACAGCTAAAATCACCAAAGAGCAAATAATATGCAAATAAAAAGGCCAAGCAAATAAACCAAATGCAATCGATGTCTATATGCTACCATGTTACGTATGCTCAGCCGGGTATATTTGTTTCTGTCGCCGGATGTTGTTCAGTTGACTACAGGCGCCAATGCTTTGGTAATCTAGCTTTATGAAGTATTCAAATCTATCATACAGCTAAAGCGCCAAAGCAGTGGCAATGCAGCGCCCCAGTTCGATCCCACATGATCCTATCACGGTCACGCACTTCACGTTTCACAATTCGAGAACAACTTCGTTGTTGTGCAACACTGGCGGCATAGGCACACAGCGACCCTCAAAATAGGCAACGCTTTTCTTTTGATTGAGAGTCACTAAGTACCTGAGCGGCAAAGCAAGCAGGTTGAAGTTCGGCTCGATGGCATTTAAAGCACTTCATGACGACTCGTTCTGCACTCGGGCACTCACCGTGACTTGTGAACTGCATGTTGCACCATTTGTGATCGAGAATCTTGTCGAGCGTGAGCCTCAGGCCGGGACTGCACGCAAGCACTTTGCGCAGCAGGGATATCGCCAAGGTGTCCAGTTTGCTCCAGGGAGTCTGCGTTTGCCAGTGATCGTTGTCCTTCCAGTTGATGAACTCCGTGCAGCTGACCGATGGCTGATCCCAGGGCAGTTCTGCGAATTCGGAGAGAGCACGACATTAAAAATAATTCTACTATTTACCGCAAATAAAACTTTAGTATAGTCATGTGAGGCGTCGTCGAACAGTGCACTGAGTGTGGTTATTATTATTTCTGTTTGGTTTGTTGACTGTTTTCTGATTCTGATGCGTTGGCAAGCAATTTAAGCTGGAGCTTTGGTATAAAAGCTTTAGATGATACAAATTAGAGAAACAATCTACAGCTAGAATACCAAAGAAACAGCAAAAATGAAGTAGTTGCAGTGGTGCGTGTCGTATGTACATGGATCCATGAGATACACATGAGAAATGTGGGCCAAACATAAGTAACAAACACAAGTAAAATGAGCCTTGTAAATGTGCCGGGCTCGCTAGGAGTGGCATATGATGGCAATGGAGGTTAGGACGGGAGCGTTGAGAAAGTTAAGGATGCGGAGGCCAATGTGAAAGCAAAATGAAACACAATTGCCTAAATGGATGTAGTACATTATACTTACCACCCGCCAGCATTGTTACCAATATCACTCCACACGACCAAATGTCCGCCGGCTGTGCGTGATATGGCTTTAAGAGCACCTCGGGCGCCACATAGGGGAGAGTGCCGCACCGCTTGTCCAGTAACCGCTCCTTGCCCTTGCATCTGCCAGCGCATAGATTCAGAGAATAAAGAACAGCAAATCTTCGTTAGACATGGGCAGAAACCATAGCAGACATTCATATGCCGTTAACGCGAGCATTTCATTCGCTATTGGAAGTAAGTCTGGTTGTACCTAATACCTAAACATAGTAGCCATGCCGAAGTCGGAGATCTTAATGTTGTCATGCTCGTCCAACAAGAGATTCTCAGGCTTCAGATCACGATGGGCAATGCCACGTTGATGTAGATACTGCAGTCCTGACAGCAGCTGTATGAAGTAACGTTGGGCTTCGTGCTGGGGCATACCCACGTCGGGCTCTGCAATAAGATGATACAATTTTTCCCTCAGCTCCACTCCGATACCACAATATGTTACTTACCAATGCGATCAAATAATTCTCCGCCTGCGGCATATTCCAGAAATATGTACTCTGTGTGGCCCTGAGAGCGTTTTCCAAAAAAACGCAAGATGTGTGTATCCTGCAGCATCTTCTGGATGCACACTTCCTTGCGCACTGAGATTACGGCATCAGGGTGCTTCTTCAGATCGACCATTTTCATTGCCACAGCCTCGCCAGTCTGGCGATTGATCAACAATTTGACTCTATAACGAAACAAAGGCGATTTCCAATTAGACGCCTTTGAATTGACTTGAAGAATTGAGATATCGTTAGGGTTGCAGGTCTGCCCTCCCAAGATGTGACTAGTCCCGAAGATAACGAGAAAATCAGCAGTAAACATTGAAAATCTTTCACATTTCAGTGAACAGACATGAAGCACTGGTCGTGGCTTGACATTGTCTAGCTTTCAATACATTATATAAAAATAAAAACATGTACTACGTGCCAGTCGCTCCACGTCTCTGGCATTGTGCACATATCGACTGTTTAGTGTCGCACTCCTGTAAGTACTTTCTACATGAGGCACATGCGCAGAAGAGCAGCGGTCTCCGATGCGAGCTGGATAACTGTGCAGGCACGAGTTGGAGTACATCGGAAATGTGTGTTTCTTATAACCCCCAGAGTATTTCCGGTTTATTGACTTATACGCAGTGTGTGTGGGTGTTGTGTTGTGCACACACATCGACAAATGCAGATGCTGAATCGCATGCACACACTTTTCCAAGAGTGCAGTCTGTCTGCTGTTGACTTTCTGCTTTACTCACTCGCCATAGGCGCCTTCGCCGAGGGTTTGGGCAAGTGTCCACCCCTCGACGAATTCCCGGTTCGCTGGTGTCGCTGCTGCTGCAGTGGCTGTCGCCATGTCCATTGAGGTATATCAACTGTCTTTAGTATCCGGAATCCGCGTCCAAACTTATCCACTGTCGCCATTCAGCGTTGTCATGTGCATAGCGCGGAGCTGGAGGAGAAATGGAAGAATTTTTGATCATTAGTCAAAAGCCGCTTATAACGTCTAGTGAGAGTGTACGAGCTTGCACCTCTGTATGCCGCTTAAGTGTTTCATTCTTTGGCATGGTCATGGTTCGCTCTCGTAACCATACATAGGTATATTTTAAACAAGACCCTACGAGACAGAGAGCTCATGCGCCTTGGAGGTGCCGCTTTGAAGCCATAGCTTTGCAAACTACTAAGGTAAATAAAAGCTTTCTTTCGGCAAAGTTGTAGCACTGTAGCCTCCAAATAACAAAATAGGACCCTTTTAAGACCTTTTAACACCTTTTTGCAACAATTATGCTGATATTGATGTTGGAGAGAACTGCGTCCGTCTAATAATACCCCAACGCTTGCAATTCGTATATATCCAAGCTATATACAAATATTCCAAGCATAGTTTCCCAATAGCACCCCTGTCTGAGACCTGCGTGCTTCCATACACGTATACGATAAATCACCGTGTGTAGAGAAACGCAATCAGTTTTTCCTATTAGATATAGTAAGTCGTTTCTATCATCGTCGTCGGCAGCAGGACCGACAAGGCCAAAGAGAGCGCCGGACATCAGAGAGCAAGGGCAAGAGTGAGAGCAGGAACAGAAGCAAGAGCGAGAGCGAGAGCAGCGCTCTCTTTGCTTGCAGTCAAGACGCTGTGACATTACGTTTGCCGGTGCTGGAAAAGTACGCGACTGGGAGGAGGCGAAGCCGAAGCCGAGGCTGTTGCTATGCTCCGGTCGCCCGTTCAACAGGCCATTATTAACGCTTTTTATTGTACCCGTCGAACTACGTCTACACATTCAATAGACCTGAATTGGTTTCTCTTTAGCTCCCTTTTTCTTTTTTTTCTTTTTTTTTCTTTTTGGCAATTCACAGCAGCTACCTTGGCTATTTTTGGCTTAGGCAGAGGAAAAACGAAACGAAGACCTTAGAAGTATCCTCATGGGCAGACTATTTCTATGGGTTATCTTGTATTTACATACGGCTCCAGCTTCCGACTGTGAGTGTATGCGCGAATATTCTACACTCCAATGGGCTATACCCGCTCTCGTGTTGCTAATACACACGCACACACACAGGCAAGCATTTGCGATTGAGGCGACGCGTCGCAAAATAGACGCTGAGTGCGGCGCGCTGGAGCCTCACGACGGAAAACTTTTCCTGATTAACTGCCATGTTAGCTGTCCGGCATAGGTCAATTGCTCCCTCCTGTCCCTTCCTCACGAATCTTTTGAGCTGAGTTGAGGCATAGGGTACCGCCTGTCTTTAGTAATGTGACTGCTTAGTCCCAGTAAATCTATGAGCTCAGTTTGCCTAGAAGCTTCCATAGACCTTCTATAGATCTTCCATATACGTTTATTATGTACATGCCTTCTTCCCGCTTTTAGGAATCTCTGAAGAGGTTCCATGTCAGAAGACATCGGCAGGAAAAGATATTTCGTATTTCATCACGATCGTCAAATAAATGTCAGTCATGTCCGAGTTTTAACAGGGGTTACTGCACTCTCCTCCTCATCCTTCAACTTCCCCTTTCCCAGCGAAATCAACATTTTAGCTGCTGCAGCCACGTGGGCATGTGCAGCATGCAACGCGAGGTAAAAGCGATTTATGCGAACATTGCAGGTCTACCCACGATTAGTTTGCAACGTCTTCCGTCCGGTGTCCGTACAGCTTCCACTCCAAGATGCATTGAATTCCACTTCGCACTTCGAGGCCACCGTCCATCTTCGCGAAATTTATGACTAGTTAATGCCGCGCAGTCTCAAAAACGCGCAGACTGTCAACTCTGGAATGCGTAGAACACAGACACACACACACACGCAGAGACAGGCACAGGCACGCGCGTGTGGAAAGAATCTCCGGTGCGGTACTGGCAAAATGCAAATCCCTTGCCCAATCTTCTTCTGGGGACATTTAAAAGTCTGCGCCTCACTCCGCTAACCATTTCGATTTTCTTTGCTATTTATTTATTATTTGAAATAAAACCACAAGTTTTTCAGCGAGCGCAGTAGTCGCTCCGGAATCCTGGCAACGATTCGTCCTGGGTCAGTGTTCAATTTAAACTGTGAGCAGCAACTTCGCCAAATACTTTAACAAATAGGTATATGCTGAGGCCAGGCACCTCGAAGACTTCAATGAAAGAGAAGCGCACGTACAGAGAGAGAGAGAGAGAGAGAGAGAGAGCGACAGCGAGAGCGAGAAAGTAAGATGTACTGACAGAGCAGCGAGCGAAATGGCAGAGCTCACGCTTGCGCGCGCGAAAAGGTGGATGCGATGTGTGTATATGTGTGTGTGTGTGTGTGTGTGTGGATGCAGAGAGGAGTCCGAGCCCAACACGTTTTTGGTGGTTGCTGTGCAAGTCTCTCGCACAGCGCGCGCTCCACCAAAGCGAGCGGAGCAGCTTTCAAGTTTAACTCGCTGCTCTTAAGTTCAGTGGCAGCTGCGACGGCACGACAGAGTAAACAGCGTGGTATCCAGCCTCTTCCTCAGCTTCAGCCTCAGCCTCTGCCTCAGTCCCAGTCCCAGTCGCAGCGACAGCAAGTCGACGGGCAGACGGCAGACACTGAGTGAGTACAGGGCTGTTGCTTCTGCAACTTTGCCAATACTCGACTCGCGCACACACACACATGTGCATGCTATTCAGTATACAGAATATACGCACACGCACACACACACTCACATACACAAACAGCATCAGCCCTCCAAATCAGAGTTTGACATAATCCTTTGCAAACATTTTCGCCGTTCCTATTGACGCGTCCTTTAATTTAGTACAGAGACTTTCCACACTTCAATTGCGACTTGAGGAGGCCTTTAATGGAATTTTATGAGTAAACTAGTTTTAAACCGGTTTATTTACTTTTCTCAACTGAGCCTTGAACCATGGACAATATATTTTCGAGAACTTATTCGTTGTTTTACCTATAGTGCACTGCGCGAAATTGGCAAGGCTTTGGGCACTCAAGATATTTAAGCAAAGATAAAATAAACCGGACCAGCAGGGTAGATATGGCCCACATTGCAACTGGTCCAAAACTCTGCAGTTCGGCAGGCTGCATGTAACATAAACCAACTTTACGCAAATTTTACAATAAAAAGGAAAGTGCAGATGTCTCGACCGTATAATACCTCGCAGCTTCAACCTTCAATTGTGAATTAATATTATATTTTCTGACAATGCTGAATTATTGTTATATTATAGATAGATGTAACCACATTGGAACATCACATGACTGTGTAATACCCTGCACCTTCACACTTGTCTATTGTTTTCTCTAACATGAACGTCTGTAGATATATCATATAGTACGGCATTTAGATCTTGAGGTTTATATAGATATATGCATATTTCCATAAGCGAATTTTACTATCGCCTCAACGCAGAAAACTTGAAAAAACTGCTGTAGCTTTCGCTTTTACAACACTATTGGGCTTGTAAGTCTCGCGACTAGGTAACTTATGTAGGCGCATCTGTCACGCACATGAATGTATATGCATATCGTATGTTTTCTCGTACTATATGTACATAAATACATATGCGTAACAGCTACCGGGCTATTCATGAATAAGACATAGTGGTAGCATCGCACAGCGCTGCTCTTGGCAACAAAACAAATAAATAAATAAAAAGACAATCAAAAAAGGAATTGAAAGAGAGCGCGGTTGTCAAGGAAACTAAACCTCGGCATACAATCTTCTGCATACATGTCCATATATGCATACGTACATGTATTGAAATATCTGTGTAGCAGCGTATTGTGTTCGCATGTACTTTTAAGTTCGCACTTCCGAAAAAACTGAAAACATCTTAGAACCATGAGAGCAAAGCAGCTGACTCTGCGTGCCTCTCGGGATGCGAATCACCCTGAGTATGGCATAGATATGTATATTGGTTTGCCTCTCTCATTCGGATTATTAAGCAAAATTGGTTTCTACGTCACAAAATTAGCAAGAGGTTAATTTAGATAAGCCAACAACGAGTGTATTGAATTTATTTAGAGTAAATCTAAAGCTCATACTGAGCATGTCATTACGAGCTGTAGTTACCTGATCGTAACGGAATTAACAATTTAACAAACAAAATCATTCTTTAGTTTCAATATAACATATTATATTTAGTGACTCCAATGTCGCTTTCAAACTCTCATAACAAACCACTAATTCTTTGATTTAGTATCGATGAACTCGAATAAAGGTTTCTAGAAAGTAAGCATATTTTTCAAAATCATATTGATTCACATTCATTGTATTCACATCTATAACGAGACTTTTAAAGTACTTGATTATAACTCAATAATCAACAATGTATTCATTATTATTAAAAAAATAGGGCTACGGGTTTTATTCAAGTTGTATATGTAAGGGAAACTATGCTAGACTTCATTTCTCAATGGACTCGTCTCGATCATAAAGATTTCAAATTTAATTGAATTAACGAATTAATGACCATAATGCAATCAATATCATATCCCCGAGTGTCAATATAGTGCAACTCTCTTAAATGAAGGAGCATCCTTTGAGAATGTCTTTTCCGTATTATTATGGTCCTGGTCACACAAGCATAATTCGGTAATATATGTTAACTCAACGCTTGTATCCATAAACGTTTCATACTCTCTTCCAAAAGGCACTCGATAAGAACTTTTACGACTATTTTTTAAGTGTACCCGGCATCAAACACTTTACGTCGTACTTTGCTTCCGATTTTGATGTTTCAAATAAAAAGATGAATAATACTGGTAAATCTGTTATAAATTCAATAAAAAAAAAACGTTAGTTCGTAGTTTGCTACAGACTCCAACATAATTCTTATGTGTAGACACAGTCGAACGAAACAGTCGTTACAACTGGTGATTCCCATTGTGTTTCTGACTGAGTTTCTTTTTCGTTGACTGTTTGGGCCGTTTATGAGAGTGGTTTCGCAGACGTTTATAAGGTATCTCTATGTAGCTATCGTTGCTATGACTGCTGGCAGTATCATCATGGTCCGTTTGTTTATGGGCACAGAAGTAAGGACTGTCCGTATCTGTACTCTCGGTTCCCTTCATTTCCCATGCGCTGTAATAGTAGCCGGACTCGTGGGGGGCATCACAGTCATTGGCGGATTTGTGCGTCTTGCCAGGCTCAAAATAATTGGGATCCAAGATCAATGGAAACTGGCGATACCCATTGCGTAGTATATAAATATCGCTCTGTTGCAACAATTCAGTTCTTGACGGAGCCAACGCGCCATTGGACATTGACATCATGCCGAAGTGTCGCATCATAGCTATGACCTCCTTCTCCACACTGCCGACATCGTCCCAGTCGGACATGGTTGCATGCTCACCCAGAGGCTTAGTGCCGGCAATCTCCTGAATGCGCTCCATCATCGCCAGACTGGCGCGAATAGCTCTGGACTTCGACGCATGCTGCCTTTCGATCTCCTCATTGAGCTGCTCTCGCCTTGCCAGGTGATCATAAGTCGAGTCGGGTCGGGGAGCATACTCCCGCTGTTTCCGCGCTATCTCATACGCCAACTGTCCATGTACTAAATTGTAATCGGGTTGCAATGAAACCCATTCATCCTCAAAGCTTGTGGAAGGAGCCCAGGCCATTATTGCGCTAAATTAGGGTATTGATGGTACTGTTAGTAGGGACGCCAATGCAGAGTGGGTCAATAAATGTACATAAATTGCAGTCTACAATTTCGGGTACCCCTCAACATAACCTTTCAAATTGTGCACACAGTTGCACACGCGCATACTCACTAAACACATACATACACAAATATTTATGTATGCATGCGCATATACAGTTATGTACGTACACTCGCACCGGTGAACGATTGTTGCAATTTTGAGCCTTGTTTCCGACAACACCGGCAACAAGCCAGGTTCCGAGCAAGTTTAAACTCCACTTAAGGTTAAGCTGCTTAGTATACAAAATAATCCTTATAATAAAATAGAAATACTTAGAACGTACTTATATCTCTCATCTATCGAACTTATATTTGCTTTAAATTAAATTTGATTTAAACAGAGTTGTCAACGCACTTTCGTAAAAGTGTTTCGATCACAATATTCTTCAAAAGTCTTCAATTAATAAATAAAATGCATACTTAAGAATTATCGAATAATAAACTAGTTTCACCACGGTCATTCACTCGGTTAATAATTTATTAATGTATTGCAATCCGAAGACCCTGCGAGTGCACTGGCAACCCTAGAATGCACAAACTCCTGTAGGCATGCATATTCACACGCACAGAGTATATTGCTCTCCCTCTGGCGCATTGCAAATGTCTACACTCGCGTAGAATAAAAAGCCGAAATTGCGCCAAAAAGTCAAACAAGGCAAATACACGATGAAACGCAGAGAAAGATAACAGCAAGCGTGTATTCTTTCCGAATTAGTTTGTGTACAATGGACTAAAACACGATAAAGAAATAAATCTGCATAAATTAAATGCCCAACTTACCAGCGCGACAGAATTTGCGCTTGCAGCGCTCCTCTTGTTCGTCGACAGCCGATGGGCATTCGCTTTAATTACACGACAGTTGTTAATTATTGGTTTACGAGGCACAAACAGGAGTTTGCAGGTTTCAATTGCCGCTATCTTTGCACATTTTATCGAAAGAAAATTGCGTAAAAATCCGAGGTAAATGCGGCGGCCATCGTCGGCTATTGTACATTTGGCAAACCTACCGCAGACAAGTGTGACCGTAGGCTCTGGCAAATTAACAATGGTTAGTGGTGGTCGGTCGATACACCAAAAAAAAAAAAAACCAAAATCACTGGCAAAACTAAAGCACTGGTGGTGGTCGGTCGATAGAGATAAAAATACTACAAGTCGATAGCACTGAATATCGCAAAAGGAATATTTATTTAAATCTATAACTGAGGGTATAATATTTAATAAAATGTTTAAGTTTACCATGTGTAGATTTTGCAATTTGGCATAATAACAACATTAAGCGCTTGCAATTTTTGGCCACAAAGTTCATTGTCCCCGGCACCCATTACTACTACTACACACACATGCGCTCGTAGGCAAAACAACCGGTCGTGGAATTCATTAATGAACCTTTTCCGCCCCCAAACCCGAATCCCAAACCGAATCCGAATCCGAACCCGAGCCCAAAGCTAAAGCTCTGCTTTCGCGTCGAGTCCTTGTTCTCCAGTTGCAAGTCGACAGCTGGCCGAGGCGCACAGGAACTTGTGAATTGGCGAGCGAATTGGAAATTCGTAACTCAATGAAATCGGGAAATCGCGAATTAAAGCTTAGGGAAATTTCAGAAGAAAGGCCGTTACTTCCCACTGAAAACTGATACTTTTGCGCGTAAATACGAGTATGTGCGTCCGGGTGTGACCCTGTTTGTTCAATCATTATCATAATTAATGCCGGTAATGTCCCAGTTCGCAGTGCAGTCTTCGCCCAACCGGAATCATTAGTAGGTCAACCGCCCCGAACTTAACTCAGCCCGAAAATCCCAACGCCAATATTCCCCTAGTCCTGGGCGGAACATGCAATATTTCGGAGTGTGAAGAGTGCGGAGTGCGATTCGGAGAATCCAAACTAATTATTCGGAATGAGACTCGCAGCATTCGTCGCGTAATTTTCTATTTTTATAGCCATAAACAATAACTGTACGTGCAAGCGAATCGAAAGAAACTGCAAAATTATGTGTGATTTGTTTGGGTTCCATGGGAATTGCTCGATATTCGCCATCAAATGCGATCAGTAAACAAATCTGAGCAGCGAGTTTCCAATTCCAAATAAGATCGCAATTAGTTTGTGTTATTGATTTACAGCATCTGGCACACTTTTCATATAATTTTCCATTTCGATTTCAATTCCGATTGAGTTCGATTCGCATTTGGACTGGGCGAAATTGCGTTTCATCCCAGATAATCAAGATAATCGCATAATCAATCGGATAATCATACAACCAGGTAATCGCACTACTGCGCTGCGCTGGAGGCTCTACGGCAGCAAACGCGTTCGATTGCCGCACTCAAGAGGAAATCCCAACTCAAGGTAACCGCAGGAAGTTCGCTTCGAGCCTTTCGCTGCCTGTGACAAGGGCATTAGAATTTGCCAAATCGGAAGTGTAGTGCATGTAGCGTGTCAGTATAGAGTATGCCTAAGCCTAAGGCCTTTCGGTTTACCGAAAAGACGAGAACTTGGCAGGAGCTTCGTTGTAGCTTCTGCATATAATGAAAGATCTGCATGCGATTCGGATATAACATAACGCCTACATTTACTCGGAAAGCGTATGCCAACTTTCATGAATAGATTCGATTGCCGAAAGAACAAGCAGAGAAAGCTACAGGCGACTGCTCTCGACTGCAAAATACCTTTTACCCGCATACCGTCGGACGCCAGTAAACGTGTACATTGAACTTCACCTTGCACCTTGAACTTCTCTATTGTCCGATGAGTCTGTAATTTACGGCGAATGGAAGCATTATAGAAGAAAAAAAAGAAAATGTATACTTTAAGAGGCGTTGGGCGTGGTACTCAACATTTAAAATAAACTCGATCTGCGTATGGTATACACACCCTTCATGCCGACTTTGGTGTCCTTAACTTTTTGTTATAGTGGAGTTCTGTCGGTACATACAGCCAGACGGACAGTTGTCTATCTAGACGGACATGACCAAATGGCCCCCGCATTTGATGCCGTCTGTTACAAACACTTGTACAAAATTAATACTCGTATGCCGGTAAAAGTCAGTAAATATATATATATACATATATAGAAACCGGCACAATTAACTACTAGATTGGCGGTATATATTTTGCTTTACTCGTCTACGGCGCCATAATATGCACTACGTACTTGCTGTTTGCTTGCGAGTATTTCTTCAATTAATCATGGTGCAGTTTCATACTTCTCAGGCGAGCTCTGCCAAGAAACTTAAAGGTGAAAGGAAGTTAACCTACTTTTCGCGAAACTGCACAAGTATCTGTGCGCACTCATTCGCATTCGCATTCACATTCACAATCGCATTCGCAGTCACCGCTTTTGTGTCGTGCTCGGTCTTCCCTACACAAATACTTGACCTCAACGGAAGCGAACAAATACTCGCACAGATATGCATGCATTTATGCATATAGATATGTATATGCATAGGTATATACTCCTATGTATGTGCATGTACCGCCTCAAACACACATACACAGACGTGTGTCAAGGAGAGCGACATTTAAACAGCTTTTACCGAAAGCAAAACAATGTGAACGACAACAAAGCGACCGCGAGGAGGAGTGCGCCGGGTCCGTGCGGGGGAGACCTTTTCGGCTGGGGTGGTGTGGTCATCCTGAGTGCAGTGTCCTCAATTAGAAGGCGCTCAAGGCGACCACAACAGCACAACAGCACAACATCTGCAACAATAGCAACGAGAGAAGCAGTCGAGCGCACCCACCTCTAGGATACCCTGCCCTGGCCTGAAACTAACCGAAATTAGCTATGCTCGCAACTGGCATGGCTTGACGTGCACAACTGACTGAACGCATGACTTACCAAATACATACCAAGAAATGTGCTAAGACTCTAAATAATTAGTACCAAGTGCAAGTGCAGGGTATTTCAGAGTGGGGAACTGTGTCCGAACTTGCCATTTCTGACTTTATCATGTTTATTCGTTGGTAAAATCAAATCAATAATTATCCAGTCAAAGATCGTTAGGTCCTCCTAGCTCTGCCAGACTTAAGCGGGATTCTCGCTCCCAGAAAGTTATGCAACTCTGCGCCGTTTTGACCAGTCTCTGTCGCGTCCTTCGCTGCTGTCTGTGCCTCAGACTTGTTAGCAACATTATGCAACAACAAGGACACGAGTGCGCCTCGTTGTGATGCCGCAGGCAGCGCCAGTCGTTGCCGGCACCACAACAAGGACACCGCGGGGGGTCAAGCACATGTGACTGACTTGTGGCAATCTCCTCGGTCCACGCTGCTGAGCTTCTCCCCTGACTCTTGGTTCCCCTCTGCACCAGTTCCAGGCGACAGGAGCAATCTGAAACCTTCGTCGACTACGGATCTAAAGCTGTACGGAAATCGGCTGTGCAAGCGAATGTAGTGAAAACGTCTATTGTAGGGAAAAGGGTGTTTTGGTTTTTTGTTTTTGAAGCTGTTTACTAAAACCAAAAACATGTTCAATATATTTCATTACATATTATTTATAGTAAATATATAATAAATCTAAGATATATATATAGTACATACATACGTATATTATATATTTATATACAAGGTAGAATAATTACATTTACTATACACAATATATATGTTCTTGAAGCTGTTTAAATCGAAAGTTCGAATGGCATTTCAAAGATAGTGCTGTGCTGCTTTTCCATAACTCTTACAGGCTTGTTAACATGCTCTACTAATGCTCTAACCCCGAATGCTTTGTTTCTTAATAGTTGTCGAAATGGAGCGATTCAAAAACCCGAGAGGAAGGAGAAGGTAAGTACCTTAACAGAAACATCAAATAATAGTTTAATAGTTCATATCGCACACATGCTAATTTTCAATCATATTATAATTATTAACTAAAGTCAAATTGTATACACTTTACATATTTTCCACAATCCTGGGCTTACCTTAGTACCCTCCTGTAGAAGACTCCACGTCAGGGGCGCCTAATAGAATCGGATTATGCCACCAAAAATACGAGAATCGCCGAAGCAGACGCTGCTGAATGGGTTTTCGGGTCAATCAATAGTAGTAGAGTCTAGTCGGGGCTGAGTTCAGTATGCCAATCGTGGCACTAATACAATAGTGCGCTGTATAGGTGTGCGTGTCCATGTGTATGTGCTATGATTGTGTTACTGTTTGCCTCGCTCGGCAATGCGAGTGTTGGCCATTTTGTTTTGCCTGATTGCACCTCGAATCCGGAACCCGGACCTACGACAACCGAAAGGACCTACGCCTAGGTTATGTTCTGCGCAGTCTCACATCCACGCACACACACAGCCACACACACACACGCACACGCCCTCCTGTCTGTCTCTGTGCAATCAATGAAAGTTCAACGAACGCGCAAATTGCAAAGGAGGCAAACTTGACTCTTGACACTTTTCAGTATCAATTAGAGAACTAATTGGAAATAAGGGTATATTTGTGTGTGTGTATAGGTGTGTGGCACACACACACAAGCAGGATAATTCAGAAGTTACCAAAGAACAGGGATCACTTGGCTGCGGTTTGGGGGCGTCTGCCGCACACCATCGAGGTAGCGTGTGGTAGCGTCGTCCCAAGGTTGCTCGCTTGCTGTTTGTCGCCTGAGATGCGACCTTGTTTGTGGCTGTGTGTGAAGCCCAATTATGATACAGTTGCAACTTGCAAGCAGTCAAGGCTGTTTCTGAAGAGAAGCGCAGGCTTTATGTCTCGATTCCTTGCGAACAAAGATACTCAAGGATAAGACTCGAAGGGACCCCATTGCTCGGCACGCACCTCTTTCTGCCTATTATATTATGCTATTTCCCATTATAATGCCCAAGTATCTGTGGAACCCAAAAAATATGTGCCTGCAAGTGCTGTGAGTGTAGTGAGTGTAGTGAGTGTGCTTGTGAGTGTATTCGTGTGTGCTTGCAGTGCATTTAGTATATGCAAACACAGGCAATAGTTGACCTAGATTTCTTGTTGATACCTTTTTTTGCGCCTGCCCCGCCCAATCAGACTCGGCCATTAGGTGCCCCCCTCCCCCATCTGTATACTCGGCAGTAATTGGAAGCGTGTGAAAATGGGTTTATTAAGTTTGTAAGCAGGTCGTACACAACGTCAATATGTCGTCGAATCCAGCGTGCATTCCTATATGATTTCAGACATAAATATAATTAATTTTATCTTACGACCTTAGAATTTACAATTTTAGACATTTAACAAATTTTATAACCAGTTAAAAATGACGAAAACTCGTTTGTTAAGTAGACTTCGAGGTTGCAACCTAGGGAGTTATGTTTTCGTTTTTAAATTATCTGAAATCTTTTTCTAGTAAGACACACAGATCTATTGATTTAAAGAAAGATGAATATTGGAAGGCTTGATCCCTAAATTTGTATACCAAAAGGTCTTGAAGCTGTTTAGAAAAAGTCGTGCACTCAAAGTGATGCATGCTACTTTTTAATATTGCAGAAAAATTGACAAAATTTAATTTTTTAAAACAAAATAATTTATATTATTATTTAATATTGACTAATTGACGAATGAAATTTAATTTTGTGTTTGGTAAACTCTTCGGAGCGCTGGTAAGCTTAAATTTTGATAAGCTGTTCCTGGGATTAGCCCATATATATTCCTCAAAATAACTTCTCGTCTTCTTTTGACTCTTACAGACGAAGGAAAAAAGCTGCATTTCATCAGCCCGGCGCGTCGGAAGTCCGTGTTAGCTCCCATTCTGAATAAGATCAAGATCGGGGCCGATGGCGCAGATCTTGGCGACAAGAAGTTGGGCAGCGAGAGCAGTGGCAGTGGCCACATAGCCGTCCAGATCGAGCCAGCCAGGCGAGTCAAGGTAAGCAGGTGCCAGAAGAAAGACCCATGGTATATAGATTAAGGCGCAATTCCTCTGCAGCGCCACAGCATACACGGCATGATGGAGGAGGACAACACCATACGGCCTCATCAAGAGATCCGACAACTGACGCTGGAGGAGAAGAAGTTCCTCCTGGCTGTGGAGCGGGGCGACATGGCGGGCACCAGGCGCATGCTGCAGAAGGCGCAGGACACGGAAAACATCAATGTGAACTGCGTCGACCCGCTGGGACGCACTGCGCTGCTGATGGCCATCGACAACGAGAACCTGGAAATGGTCGAGCTGCTCATCAATTATAATGTGGACACCAAGGACGCTCTGCTGCACTCCATCTCGGAGGAGTTCGTGGAGGCGGTCGAAGTGCTGCTCGACCACGAGAACGTCTCGTTCCGGACCGAGGGCAATCATGTAAGTGCTATCGATCCCAAGGACTCGGACGACAACAGCTACAGCCTGTGTTTGCCTTGTAGAGCTGGGAGTCCGCCTCCGAGGAAACGTCCACATTCACGCCGGACATAACTCCGCTGATCTTGGCCGCACATCGGGACAACTACGAGATCATCAAAATCCTGCTCGATCGCGGCGCCGTGCTGCCCATGCCTCACGACGTTCGCTGTGGCTGCGACGAGTGCGTCCAGTCTCGTCAGGAGGACTCTCTGCGTCACTCGAGGTCGCGTATCAACGCCTATCGCGCACTCGCCAGTCCGAGCCTCGTCGCGCTCTCCTCCAAGGATCCCATTCTCACGGCCTTCGAGTTGTCGTGGGAGCTGCGGCGCCTCAGCTTCCTTGAGCACGAATTCAAGGTGAGCACGTTATTCGCAGGGGACTCGAATCTATAGTGCATCCACTTCATTTGCAGAACGAGTACCAGGAGCTTCGCAAGCAGTGCCAAGACTTTGCCACCGCCCTGTTGGACCACACGCGCACCTCGCACGAGCTGGAGATTCTGCTGAACCACGACCCCACTGGGCCGATCTACGAGCACGGCGAACGGATGCACCTAAACCGCCTAAAATTGGCCATCAAGTTGCGCCAAAAGAAGGTGCTTATGTGTGTCCCAGTTGAGACAAGCTGACTCCAACTCTTCCTTCCTTATCCCCCCTGTAGTTTGTGGCGCACTCGAATGTGCAGCAACTGCTGGCGAGCATCTGGTACGAAGGCCTGCCCGGTTTCAGGCGCAAGAACATGGCGCTGCAGGCTCTGGACATCATACGCATTGGCATCCTATTCCCAATCTTCTCACTGGCCTACATCCTGGCACCCTACTCCAATATTGGCCAGACTATGCGCAAGCCCTTCATCAAGTTCATCTGCCACAGTGCCTCGTACTTCACATTCCTGTTTCTGCTGATGCTCGCCTCGCAGCGCATCGAAACCTTCATCGGCAGCTGGTTCTGGGCGGAGGGCACCACCATGCTCAACCAGGCCGAGGAGCTGCAGCTGCCCACGAAGCGCGGCGCAAAGCCCACATTCATCGAGTGGCTCATCCTCGCGTGGGTCAGCGGCCTCATCTGGAGTGAGATGAAGCAGCTGTGGGACGTGGGACTGCAAGAATATCTCAATGACATGTGGAACGTAATTGACTTCGTCACCAACTCACTGTATGTGGCCACCGTCGCTTTGCGAGTCGTTTCCTTTTTCCAAGTAGGGCACAGGATGCTCCAAGCTATCATATGATCCACCTGAGCTCATATCTCTTCGCGTTCGCAGGTCCAAAAGGAGATGATCTTCAACTCGCAGGCCACAGATCTGCCGCGTGAACGTTGGGATACCTGGGACCCCATGCTCATATCCGAGGGCCTCTTCAGCGCGGCAAACATCTTCAGTAGCCTCAAGCTAGTGTACATCTTTTCGGTGAACCCGCATCTGGGACCACTGCAGGTGTCGCTTTCGCGCATGGTCATGGACATTATGAAGTTTTTTTTCCTCTACGTTCTGGTTCTCTTCGCCTTTGGCAGCGGCCTCAACCAGCTCCTGTGGTAAATACTGTACTTCACCATCGCATATCGACCCACGAATCGACTGATAATTCTCTCTAGGTACTACGCCGATCTGGAGAAGAAACGCTGCCCGGAGGTCTCTCCCAGTCTGCTGCTGAGTACGAACGGCACGAACGATCCGAATGCCTGCATTGTCTGGCGACGATTCTCAAAGTCAGTTGATATTATATTTATATGATATGTGATATACATTTATGATGTTACATGATAGCTTTCTGCACACCCTTGCAGCGATAAGCATTTTTGATCTACCAACATGTAGTTCTGTTCGGTCCAAACAAGACTCGGAATACCTTCAGCTAATTTGCAGCTAATATGCAACGCACAATAGGAATTATCTCCGACCCTATAAATCACCATTAGCCGGGTCGATCTAGCCATGTCCGTCTTTCTGTCCATCTGGTGTCCGTCAATCTGCTTTGCAGTTATTCGATTAAATTTGATATGCGAGTACATGCTTCTTTCTTATTCACGCTGTAAATGAGATTGCGATGTACCGTAACATTCTTAGCATTCCCTCTAAATTTAATTAAAGTCGGTATACTATTACATTACATTAAAAGGCTGTTTTTTAAAATGAAACATCTCCATTTATTTTTCCAAATCAACTTTCTTCCCCTTCAAATTACCCTGTCGATATAATACGTACACGTGCCAAGAGTCTCTTTCCAGTATAACCTTCAAAGCCTTCTTCGATTTTGTATTTATCTCTTAATCGACTGGAAACGCATTCCCCGAAAAGGTCTCTTATGTTTTGGGAATAGCCACAAGTCACATGGACACTAATCAAGGAAATGATATACCTTGAATCTGTGTACCACTTTGTACCAAAGGCTTTCGGTAACATCCGCAACGCTTGCCCAGCCGAAATTTTATTTCGCTATTACAATTGGACGGCAATTCTCTGCTCAATTAAATCAGACAGTATTAAAATCAAAAAATGTACTGTGTGCCGTTTGGAAAACACAAGCGTTAACATATTGCTGATAATGACATTGACATGAAATTTGACCCAGATGTCATTAACAGTCCTGCCAACTAAAGAAAAAAGAACTAGCCCGAAATGTTAGGTCCGCGAAGTTAAAATTGAAGATTAACCTTACTTTTGCCCACATTAATAGCAACCGAAGGAACAATAAACAACACTATGAATTTATATGAAATTGTATACAAGGGTGTGCAACCTGCGGTTCGCCAAAGATAACCTTTCTTTATAGTTTTGCTATATATATTTACTAATTATATAGTATAGTTATGAGTTTTAATTTAATCCGTTTCTGCAGCCTCTTTGAAACCACTCAGACCCTATTTTGGGCCGTCTTCGGGCTCATCGATCTGGACAGCTTTGAGTTGGATGGCATAAAGATCTTCACGCGCTTCTGGGGAATGCTAATGTTCGGTACTTACTCAGTGATCAACATAGTTGTGCTTCTCAACTTGCTGATCGCAATGATGAATCACTCCTATCAACTGATTTCGGTGGGTTTTGGTCTAACACTTGAAGAAAGTGCTTCACACTTCTAGACTCAACAAATGAAGAAGCATTTCAAAATAAGACACCAAGGACTAAAGGACTTTATCAACCTAAAACTTATCTTCATCTTGCAGGAACGCGCTGATGTCGAGTGGAAATTCGCCCGATCCAAGTTGTGGATAAGTTATTTTGAAGAAGGCGGTACTTGTCCGCCTCCTTTTAACATTATACCCACACCGAAGTCCATTTGGTATGCCTGCAAGTGGATTCGTCGTGTCTTTTGTAGCGGTTCCTCGGCAGCTCGTCGTGAGCATTTGAAGACGATACGCGTAAGTTTGCTCTTTATTCACTCGTATATGCCTAAGCCTATTGCCCTAATCGCTCACAGCGTAAGGCACAGCAGGCGAGTGATCGGGACTTTAAGTACCAGCAGATAATGCGGAATCTGGTCCGTCGCTATGTGACCGTCGAGCAGCGCAAGGCCGAGTCCCAGGGTGTTACCGAGGACGATGTCAACGAGATCAAACAGGATATTTCCGCGTTTCGCTGTGAGCTTGTCGAGATACTCAAAAACAGCGGAATGGACACAAATGTGACGGCAGGCCAGGGAGGGGGTTAGTGCAGTGCTTGTATCTTAGTTCAATATTTGGACTAATCCTATTTTACTGATTCCAGGTGGTGGCGGCAAAAAGAACAGGCAGAAGGAGCGTCGGCTTATGAAGGGTTTCAACATTGCGCCTCCCGGTTCGACGGGCTCTCTGGCCCCCGTAGCAGAGTTCTCGACTTCGCTCGACAACTACGATAATCAGCATGAGATTCTAAGCTCAACCCTATCGACACTATTCACGCCCAACTTCATCCACCGTCGTCAGAATACAACGGTCGTAGGCCCTGAATCGCCCACTACGCCCACGCTCGGTTCGGTCCTTTCGCCTGCTCCAGCGGCACCGGGGGCACCCACAGCTGCGATCAAGTATAACAAGTCGACACTGAAGTACAACAAGCGCATTGTGGGACACAAGAAGCGCTGGGGTAAGACCACCCCAGCCACCTGTAGATTATCAGTTTAACTGGCATATATTAATATTTCTCCTCAACTCCAGGCACACTCATTGAAGCCGCCAAGGTGGGCAACATGAGTAAGATTCTGGGGCGCTCCAAATCGGAGGACTCGGTCTGCAACACGTTGCAGAACTCGCTGCCGGTGCACGGTCAGGTGCGAGTCACGTATGCCCAGAACTCGCCGCAGCATACTTACGGCTATCACGGAGCCGGGGACTCATCAGTTGTGCCAGAGTTTTCGTCTTTGCCGGCCACGAGCAGGGTGAGCACGCCAACACACACCCATTTAGGCGCGGGCACCCATTTCATGCACACGACCACCGGTAGGTTGACTACGCTTAGCATCCCCGTTGAGAGATTCACTCATCGAGTGCACAATCTTGACATCTCTTGTTCAGGTCTTACGGCCATTGCGGCGCTAAAGCGAAAACGTAAAAAGTTCTCGTCCAGCAAAAATATTTGCCCGGTAACCGAATCGATTGCAGCCACAAACTCTACGGACCTGCTGAACGACAAGGTTTGTGTTCGTTTCAAATGGAGACGGGTAGATTATAACATCTGCTCTTCCTCAATCTTGTACAGCAACTAAAACGCGTGTCCAGTTACCCGACAACAACTGGCGACACTGGCGTCCCACACAAGGATCCCGCGCAGCTGGTCAAGCCGCGTCGCCACGAGCAAACGCAGAGCCAGCACGATTCGGTGGAGACGACAACTGAGTTCACCATGTCCATTGATCCATCCAATACGTCTGTCAACTCGCGTGAACCATTGATAAGCAGCAGCTGTGTCTCCACCATGGGAACCATTAGCTAAATAATCGAATGAATTCACACATGCACACATCTACTATAGTAGTAGAGGATGCAGTCGATGCGGATATTTCAGTGTTATATTTTGACTATCTGTCAAGTGATTGTCTCTCGATTCTTGAATTTAGTTGGAATTGCTTTCTTATGATTTTCTAGAAGCCGAAAAGGAAACAGAAATTTGTTTCAAACCCACACCAAAGTAATTACATCTTTTCCAGCCACCTAGATCGTGACACTTACATATCTTGTGATTGTGGGACGTATGAGGTCAGTCTCTCATATGCAACACAAACACATACATACATATTTACCCACGAATTTGAACCGTTCAACTATGTGCGAGCACCTATGATCGTACGAACCGCTACCAACACCAAAGATAACTATGCCATATCGACGTTGAAAGTTGCCTTAGCATGAGAAGTATTTTTATGCAACGAAAAGATATTGAATTGAATATACGAATTGAATATATTAACCTGAAGTTATACGATATACATCATACACGGCGTAAGCGTACACAGTAAATAATTAAGTTATTCACTGTACTCGTATTTGTACTTAGCGGTGCTGTGTTCACTGTTCATTTCAAAGATTCGCGATTTGAATCCTAAACAAAGTAAACGCAATAAAATACATAAGTAAATTGATAGAAAGGAAGGAAGCAAGCGCAAGGCAAACACACACAAATTTTATACACCGATTTTAATCAAGAATAAACAAGAAAACAATAAACGAATTGCATACTATTATGGATTTTATCTTTGTAATATTACGTATGCAATACTTTATATAAATATACTTTAATGCGAATGCAAATGCGAATACATACTAAATTTTAGATGAGTTTTAAGTTAGAGCGACAGAACTACAATGCGAAAGGAATTTTACGAGAAAACTTGGTTCAAGCTTACCATATACGAGCGGTACGTTTTGGAGTGACATAAAGCAGAACCAACTATATAATCTATATAAAAGCATGTGTTATACGAGTATGTTGTACAACTCGCGTATATAAACGAGTATGGAATGTTTAAGATGCATATACATACATTAATTTGTAGAAACTACAAAGCTATCTATGTGTTATAATCATTATAGCAACAATATAACAATAACGATAGGAAACTATTATCAATTTTGTGTAGTAGAGTAGACGCTCGAGAAATTCAACGAAAAAACTGAAATAAACAATGAATTTAATTTCTTTAATCACGTTTCATGGAAATTACTAACGGGCAAACTGCGGGTTTTTTAGACGGGTTATTTAAATGTTCCTTTAAATATGTTCAAAAATTTTAATTTTATTTAGAAAGCGCAAAGGCGCTTTGGAAATATGTATAAGTATTAAACGATTTGCTGTACGATATATATTAACAACCTCCGACGCGGCAAGGAACATTCTAAAAACTTTCAGCGTTATTTTATCGGAATCTCGTTTTCCAACTTCAAGCATGGCATGGTGTACTAAACCCAATTACTTCAATAAAAATTCGTCTGAAAAAATAAACTTCGTATGACTTATACTTTGAACGACCAGATAAAAATATTGGGACCATATGTTTCAAATTTAATATGTATTTCCGAGTTGACAATTTTACCACCATCATACACATACTTAACTTGCAAAGCATCTATAAGATACTTCAATCCCCTCACAGAGTGTCTTCTTCGACAAGCTGAGCTAAGGATAATTTGACCAACCGATGGCAATAATTTGCAACTGAAGGTATTTATTTGTATATCGCATTTATTTGAAATGATTCCATATATATACTTTTGCAAATAATTGTTTTAAATATATTTTATATATATTTGTTTAATATAAAAATATATATATATATAAATATGTATATATATAGATATATATGCATATGTGTATGTATTGTTCGTATATACACATACACACACAAATATATATGTATTGTTTATAAATACACACACACATATATATTCATAAATATACTGTTTGTTACATGGGTTGTATTCCACACATATATGCATGTATAATAAACAATGAAGACGACAAAAAGTACAGTATTTATTTATATCCATTTACCGTCGTAGACATGATCTGCATGCATGTGTATGCATGATCTTTAATTTATTTTTTTTTTTTTAAATATATTAAACTATGGAAAGAAACGATAACATTTATTAATTATTTTATAGATATAATAATAATTGGAAATATAAATCACTTTCGTTGCATTAAGCTATAAATTTCAATTATATTCTCATATATATATATTAAATAATTTTTTAATTTTTGTGTAAAAAATATATATATTTATATTTTTTTTATGTTTGTTTTCTTTCATCTCGATCTATACATATATGCTATATGTATACATAACGCCATAATTTTGTTCCATTTTGTATTGTGCATTTATAGTGGATTATGCATAATTTCGTATAGAAGAATGTTCGTTTTAGAGAGCTTTTTAGTTGGATGCTTTCGTAGAAGTCGAAATTAATCAGTTCATTTTGCAGGCGTTAATACGACGTATTGGTGTAAGCTCTGGAATAATTGGATCATTGCATTCATATCATAATTCATAAATTACGTATTAATTCGTATGAAAGATTTGAAGAATGCATCAAGCATCTGTAGTTATACGTTTAACATGCGTTAAATGGACACTGTTCCGTTCCGAAGAGGCCCGAGTGATTAGGCTTAGGCTTCGTAAAGGTACAAATATATGCAAATGTATGTGTAGATAGTACTGGAAGTAATCAATAGAAGTATTGGTAGTAGTAGTAGTAGTCGAAGTACATATACTAGTAATACAGAATAGTCTAATAAATTCATACTTTTCGTTATTCGATTCGCATCTCTCACGTTTCTCTAGCTTCAGTTTATAGTACGAATGTACCATAGTAAACAAACACACAGGAGCTCAAACATGGCTCACATAGAGATAGATAGATATAGTATATCTGGATGTAGCAGTAATACAGCGGAGGTTGGAAAGGCTTATGAGTGGAAGATATTAAGCAAGTTTTACTTGGTTAAGCTTACAGTTTGCTTCGTCGATTCGCATGTGTATGTACATTGAATGGATGATCTGCGATTCGGCACGAATAAATGCTATAGCACATTAACATAGGCTTGCGTTATCATATAATTTGGAATACATAACAAATACACTTTCTTGTTGTTTCTTTTCGAATACGATAATGTATAATTTACAACATTTGTCCATATCTAACAATCGATGTAGTCCTCCCATTCTATACCGTACAGATTTATCTATATATATATATATTTGAAGGTATTTATGAAGAATTTGGGAGTATCGCAGTGCAGCACTACTACGACAACAACAAGTACGACTCTTTAATTTATTGGTTGCTGCCACCATTCTCCACTTGGATTCGGGTTGAATGTGTGTATGCGATACTCTGCTTCAGGGTTTGAGTTTGAGAGTGCTGCAACGACTTTCGTTGACTTTAGCTGCGTAAATGCCTTAAAAATACTTCTTGTTTCTCCTGTTTGTGTTTGTGTTTGGGTTTGCTTTTCTCTCGTATTATCAAAATGGAAAATTTGTATTACACTTGTATTACAGTATGTACATTAGATACAGTTAGATTATTGTTATGCTTTTGGTTGCTTTGTGTGGTTGTATTTTTCACTTGTAGCCTTCGTTTTCCATTACGCAATTCACAGTTCGGGTTAACATGCACACACACACACACACACATATGCAAATACATATAGCGCAACATGTATATATGTGTATATAGTTATAAAAAATACAATTACACAGGCTATTACTAGGGAATCGAATCACTTATTTGAGACATCAAGTGTTGAAGGTTGTCAAGGTCCGTCCTCGAGTTCATCCGCCCATCCGCCCATCCGGCTGTCCATCGGCTTAGCCCCTGAGCATATTAACCAGCATGGCGACCAGAAAGGTGATAAACACGAACGAGACGACGATAAAGACGGCTTTCTGCTGATCCGTCAAGCGCTTCCTGTTGCTGTACAGCGTCGTCAGCCTGGAGACGTGGCGCCTCACGATGCCGCCGCCGTATGGAATGCAGCTGCTGTTGCCGTTGTTACTACTGCTGCCGGAGGCAGCTTTACCGCCAGCGCTGGCGCCGCCGGCCAGTAGATGCGCGTAGTGTGCATGGTGCACGTGGTGCGAGTGGTGCAAGTGATGCTGGTGGTGCATGTGATGCTGCACATCGGAGCCCTTGCCGCGCAGCAGCATGGTGGACCCACCTGCCGGAGAAATGTGTCCCGAGCTGGAGGACGCGTCCACAGCGCACGGCTGGTGATGCTGCGGGTGATGGTGATGATGGTGGTGGTGATGGTGGTGCAGCGGATCGCCACACGAGTTGAAGTTTGCCGCCGACAGCTCGTGCTGCAGCCGTCCAATGGCCTGCAGGTCTACGCCCACGCCGCTGTTGCTGCTGATCGCCGAGGCGCTTATCGAGCGCTGGTGCAACAGTCCGCTGTTTGCTCCGCTGCTCGCCGACTGCTTGCGGCTGAAGCGCTGCACAATCTGCGGTGCAGCTGCAGCCGCTGCTGTTGCTGTTCCATTCAACGCGCTGCTGCCCGCTGCCGGCGCGTTGCCATTCGCCTTTCTGGGTACCTGATAGCGCAGTGCTGCCGACGGCTGGCCGTGGATCAACTCGCCGCTGGCGGTCACGCGCACTGGGCAGACTCGGAACTGGTAGTTCTGGCCCGGCACCAGATTGTCAATGGTGAACTTGGTCTCGAGCCCGCGGTACAGCTGATGGTAGTCCTGGTTGCCGAGACTCATCGGTGCAGCGCTGTTTCTGCTGTGGCTGCTGCTACGCGATTCGGGCGACTCGGTGGAGTTCGCGTCGCCGACGACGACGACGGCGTACTGCAGCTCATACTCCACGCGGTCGTAGAAAGTGTTCTTCGAGTGCTGCCACTCGAGGGTCAACTGAACGCCCAGGCGTCCGGCCTCCAGCGGGCCAGCGCTGGCAGCGTTCACCACCCGCGGAGCCTTAATGTTGGCCGGCAACGTGGCGGTCGTCTGGAACACAAACTCCTCCGAGTAGTCGCCGTCTCCGGCGCGATCAGTGTGCGCGTATATGCGGAAGGTGTAGCTGTTCCGCTCCTGCAGCTTGTTCACCTTGCACATGCAATTTGTGCCCGAGTAAACGTTCTGGAACTGCTTCGCCCGCGACACGTACATCTCCACAAAGTACTTGGTGAAGTCGCTGCCACTGGCAGCGGCGCTCCACTTCAGCTTGATGAAGTTGTGGCCGGCGCCACTGCACTCCAGTCTGGGCGGAGCAGGCGGCGCGGGCTGCGTTGTCAGCTTGGCATAGGCGCTGAAAGTGCCGGCACCTATCGCGTTCACCGCCTGCACCCTAAACTTGTAGCTGCTCTCCGGCGTGAGGTCCACAATCGTGTAGCGAGTGCAGGCGTCCGGTGTGGCGATTGTCTTCTCGCCGTACTCAATGTTGTAGCTGCAGATGGGCGCGCCATGTGCCGCTGGCTGTGTCCAGTTGAGGGTCACCTCCCGCGCGGTGAACTCGTAGCCCTGCATCTGCGGCGCGCCAGGCACTGTCGCGGGCGTCGAGATGCATACCACGTCCGAGGGGGACCCTGTGCCGGCCACATTGCTGGCCAGGACGCGCAAATAGTAGCGAGTGTAGGGGCTTAGGTTGCGCAGCTCCACACTGGTCTGGGCACCCTGGTGGCAGTTGCTGAACTGTGTGCCCAGGGGCTCCGCTTCCGGCTCCTCCAGCGACTGGCCGACACTCTGCAGCGTGTAGCCTGTGACGGGCGAGCCGTTGTTCATCGTGGGCAAGCGCCATGAAACGCACAACTGAGTCGCTGACTTGACCGTCGCCTGCAGAGCCTCCGGCGCGGCTGGCGGGGCCACGGCGGTTGTGAATCGGAGCCACTGCGACCAACTGCCGGCTCCGATGCGGTTGATGGCACGCGCTTGCACCTCGTAGATGCCACCTGGCAGCAGCTGCTGCGCCACAAAGAAGTCCTGCTTGCCGCGGTATACGATCTGCGTGGGCAGGACCTGCGTCTGGTTCACTCTGTCCACTTGGCGCAGCTGCGCCTCGAACTCCAGCACGGGTGCTCCGCCATTGTTGTCCGGCTGGCTAAGCCGGATGAGCGCCGCATAAGGCGTTGACGGCGCGTCACTGTGTGGTGTGGGTGGTGCAGACGGCGGCACTGCCTCCGTTGTCACGTGGCCAACGTCCGAGTAGGGACTCAAGCCGGCGGGTCCCTCGCAGCAGACGCGCAGCTGGTAGGTGGTGCCGGGCTGCAGGCCCTCACACTTCGCCTCCGCATCGGCACCAGAGTACACTCGCTCGAAATTGGGCCCAGCACTGAGCTCCAGGTGGTAGCGCAGTATGTCGCCGCCTCCAGTGTCCGCGGGCGTCTCCCAGCGCGCCTTGAAGTGCGTGCCATGTATCTTGCCCTTGGCGTGCGGCTTACCCGGCCGCCCAGGTCGCTCCGGTGCGGTGCTGTAGCTCACCTCCGGCGACCAGGGCGAGACGCCAGCATCGTTTTCGGCGCGCAGTCGAAACTGGTAGCAGGTGGCACGCCGCAGCTGCAGGCACTCGTAGTGCGTGTCGCCTCCCTTGTAGCTGTTCAAGTAGCCCTGCCCGAACTCGCCGTCCTGCAGCTGCAGCAGGAAGTCCCCGTCCTGGGGCCGGCGATCCCACACCAGCTGCAGCGAGCTAGAGCTGCACGCCTGCAACTGCGGCGCCTTGGGCGCTGTGGGGGGGTTGCCTGCGGTGCTGTAGCTGCTCACCTCCGAGTATATCGATTGGCCCACCTGGTTGACGGCTGCCAGGCGGAAGCTGTAGACGGTCGTCGGCTGCAGCTTGGTGAGCACATAGTGCTTGGCCTTGATCTTGGCCAGCTCGACGAACTGCAGCGCGTTGCCACGCCCCTCATCATACTCAAGCAGGTAGTGCTGGATGGGAGAGCCATTGCACGCGGGTGCCGCCCAGCGCAGATTTATCGAGCTCTTTGTGCGCGACATCAGCTTCGGCGGCAGCGGCTGGTCCGGCTCGCAGGCCGGAGTTTTGAACTCGGTCGGCTCGCTGACGCCGCCCTGGAGCTCGTTGTATTGCACCTGCAGGCGCACGAGGTACTCCTGGCCAGGCAGCAGGTCCTGGACAATGCACTCGTACGCCTCGCCCCGATACAGGCTCTTGTATTTACACTGTTTGCCGCTGTCGCTGAGCAGCACCTGGTAGCGCAGGTCCTGCACGTTGACGAGCAACACGTCGGATGTGGATGGCGGCACCCAATAGATCTTGGCTGCACGCGAGCTCACGTCGATAACCTCGGGCTTCTCGATCGCCGAAATTTGCTCCACAATCGCGGCATTCCGGACCTCCTCCTCCTCCTCATCGGCTGCAGCTGCAGCTGCCACGTTGTATGCACTGTCGCCATCCTCGAGTGCTTCACTCGGCCGCGCATCGACGCGCTGCGGCACCACCTGCCGGGCCCCTGGCAGCGAAACGCTCTCGTTGCGATGGATTTGGCACTGCTGCGGCAGCTGCGGTTGCAACTGCTGTTGCTGTTGCTGCTGCTGCTGCTGCTGTTGGGCTCGCAGTCCATTGCTCTGCAGCGAAACGCTGATGTTGCTGTGGTGTCCGTTCGTGTCGCTGCGTCGCGGCGAGGGCGAGTGTGTGGGGGTTGACATGCTGGACTCTGAAGTGGATTGGATAGCTATGTGTTAGTAGGGATCACAGCGAGAGTAGCCTAGTAGCTTAGCTTCTACCTGGGTACTTAATCAGTTCGCGTTGCTTCTCCAGCTTCCTCAGCAGCTTCGAGTGCTGTCGCTGGCTCCGCTCATCCCTGTAGTTCGGCGGAGACGGCGAGTGCGGGGAATGTAAGTGCGGCTGGGTTGTCGCTGGAGCACCTCCACCGCCTGCCGTTGCACCCGCCTGCTGTGGCTGCGGCTGCGGGGCTCCCGGCGGAGGCATGTGATAGTGCGGTGGTCCACTGCCAGCTGGACCGGGACCAGGCGGGTAGCCTGGCATCGGAGTGTAATAATGCGACGTGCCATTTCCGCTTATCTGAAAGGAATGTGAACTTGTTTAATGCCGGAGTCGCCAGAGCTACGGTTGCGGTTTGGGGCAAGTACTTTGAAGACAAATCTCTGCGCTGCTGACGTGTTGTCTGCAGGCGTTTCGCTCTCTGCTGGCTTCATTTCGAACTGAGACTGAGCCTGAGACTGAGACCGAGACTGAAGCCCACGTCAGCGAACCACCTCGACCACATCAACAATCTGCCGGAGTCAGCGAGAGCTGAGGACTGATAACAGGTTCGCCCGAATTTTATCTCTTCCGGCATCGGCGATGTTTACTGCAGCAACATTAGTTTGCATTTAATTACTGCGATTGTTAATTTGCCTGCACTTGTTTGTCCTACAATGTCTTTTACTTGTGCTTTGGCAATTTGTGAAGCTCGTCAGCTAAAAACTCGTATTTATACGTGCTACGTACACCACCATTACGCCGGCTAACTATCGGCTAGAGATGGGGTATCGGCGCGAATCGCCACTTTTGACAATTCTGTCTCCATCGATTGCAATGGATTTAAGCAAAAGTAATTGCAACTCAAAATGATTCGCCATTTATATTACTTACTTGCGCTCAAACACGTTTATTTCATTTACTTTCATTGCTTATTTTTACTGACTCCGACAATCTGGCAGCTCTACTTACAGTACAAAAGTGTGGCAGCGCCAGAAATGAAATAACGGACTAAAAATGGTATGTGCAACGATGCACAGTGAACACAGTGACTCAGAATTATTACAAACATCGATAATTATCGATAATTCGTGTATTCCCATATTGCATCACTAAACTACAATTGCGCGCAGAGCGAAGAGAGAGAGGGGAAATCACAAGCCACGCATTTAAATTTAAATTGAAATGTAATTTTGAAACCAATTGAAAGATAATTCGCATGCCTTTATGGAGATACTGACAACCGACATGGCAATGCATGGAACAGGCTAAAACTGGTTATTATAATCGTGTGCACTCTTATTCGGAATACGTGTGTGCAAACTGGAATACTGCAAAACTGCAGACAGTGAACTTTCGAAAGGAATTTCTAATAATACGCGGACGTGGATGTGGGGACGTGGACGCGGACGCGGACAAGGTGTGGGCTGGAATTGCAACTGGAACTGGAATTACTTACAAATGGCGCTGCGTGCAGGTGACCCTGTCCATGATGCAACTGCTGGTACTGCTGCGGCGGCAGCACAACGTGAGTCAGTGTTCCGTTCTCGTTGACGTACGGTGGTACCTGCACCGGCAAAGCCATCGTCGGCGGCGGGCGATTGTGGGAAACCATTTGAACAGCCGCTGGACCTAAACACGAACGTGAGAAAAATGTTGAGAATTCAGCGCTCGTTGGCATTCAAGACAGATAAATACAAGAATGTGTCCCATGCTCCCGTTTGTAGGGCGGGCGTGTACGAGTCTGTTGTCAGCCCCGATGTGCCCTGTACGCGTGTCATATTAATCAACATTTTAATCATTAAAACTAATCTAGCTATTTTAAATAGTTTTTTTATTTATATTTATAAATATTTAATTTATATTTATATTTATAACCCTACGAAAATGTACATGTCTGTGGTTGTTCTATGGTGAAGATCACTTAGCTTCGATTAGATTTAATTTGGATTTAATCATACGATTTTATAATGGATCATAGTACACAATATCTCGAGATAAATTGCTTTAATCTTGCATTCCCTTTCCAATTTAAATTAGACTTATGTGGAAGTAATATGCTCGATTTCCAGCTTATTCGGACAAATTTATCGGAACTCTATGCTGATCTTAAAGTTAAAGTAACTACGAGGGTCGTTCAATAAGTCCTTAGAAAATCCGAGTGAAGAAATCCGAAATCCTATTTTTTGGACCGGATTAAAATGTTGGAAAATAAATGTGTAGAGCTAAAAGGGGACTATGTTGAAAAATAAAAAAAAAATTTCTGCAAAAAACAGTGTTTTTATATTTATTATTATTATTTATTTTTTCTAAAGACTTATTGAACGCCGCTCGTAGATTAATAGTCTTTAGAAACTTAAATCGAATTTACTTCTACTTTTCTTCGACCAAGCAGAAAACGATTTCACAAGGTCTGTCTCAAAAATTCGTGCATTTTTTCTGGAGATTTTTCTAGAGTGGACCAGCGAAGATTCGGGTGGGCCGAACTCTTACATGAACAAACAAAACATCAGAAACATGCGTGAATTCAGCGTGAGATGAAATCATCATTGCGATTACGGAATCGGAATTGGAATTGTCCAAAGATTTTATCCAACGCATTTTGCCTGATCATTTAGACCTCAGAAAAGTGATCGTATAGAAGAAAATTATATGTAGCTTATTGCCCTAGCTTATAGCACTATCGTAATGTAGAAAACGTCTTCAATTTATTCGTAATATATTCTTCCAATTATTTCCAATTTATTCAAACAACTAAAACATATTGTAGAGTTGACTACACAGTATCTCACAGATAGTCGCACTAGACTATAGCTAAATCCTAATTTGGGAAATGTCTTTGGATACTAATACTAATACTAATTCTTGAATTTGCGGTATACCACACCAAGGGAGAAGAGATTTTATCAAAATTGTTTGATAGCCATGTTTATTGGAAAAAGTGGGGTAATACCTACATAACTTGGGTTTGATTACAGAGAAAAGTACAGAGTAACTGACAGTCGATTGCAGTAGTAATAGATTGTACAGCTTTGTCGCAATATACTGTCTAGGGCGTCACTTTGCAATAATTGTGTAGGCGGCGTGGCGAGTGGGGCGTGATCTAATTAGCCATATAATGCAGTTGTGCTTAGCTGTAGTTTGGCTACGGTTGCACACAACGCCGCTGCGCTACGCTGTGCTGTGCTGCTCCACCTATGCTCAGGTGTAAAAATGTTGGCTTAGTGCGCTGACGCATAACTTTCCAAAGTACAACCGAAGTAAGATAGCAATAACAACAACAACAGCAGCAGCAACAACAACGACAACAAACAAGAACAGCAACAACCGTTAAGAATATTATGTATTTAATTAGCACGGTCTGCCCGACTACGTATTGGGCATAGAGAAAGGTGGAAACTTAGTGCGCCTCACGGCGCTGCCAAGTGTTAAACGGGCAGCAATTAGTTAAACGTTGACTGCCGATTGGGGGTTGCGAAATTGAAGTTATAGTCGTGTGTGTAGGTGTGTGTTTGTGTGTGTGTGTGTGGTGGGCTAGGGGAGGGGAGAGGAAGAAGCTTATCACTTGCCCAGCAGACAGTTAAATGCCTGCAGGGAAAGCCTGCCGACGCGTCGGAGTGCCAGCACGTCTGGCTGCTAACTTTAAATAAGTTATTGCTAAATAGCTTAGGGGAGATCAACCCGACCGAGGGTGGTGCCTTTCGCAAGCCAAGTCTTTGTTTCGCAAATGCACCAGACGGGTTTTGCGTATCACACGACCAGCACGACACGGTGTGCATGTAGATTTGCAAGTGTGTTGCAAGACAATGGGTAATTTACCACAGCAAACCTTCTGACGGGACTGGCCAGCTTTTATGGCTCAAGCAACCGTCAAGCCACCGTTGGCTGTTTCGTATTTTGCACATTTTCAGAGCTATACGATTATATCTAAAGATTGTGCGGCTGAGGATGACTGATTGCGGAATTTGCTAGTCTCTAAAAAACTCTGTAGCTGCTCAAAAATAATTTCTGAATTTATGTTTTTAATATCAGACTACACAACTAAAGAGAAACTTTACACACTTCTGTGTACTGACAATTTCATACTCTACATTGTCGCTATACAATCCACTTAAAACCTTATTAAGAGATTTTCAGTCAATTTTTTAAGAAATCTTTCGATTTTAAAATGGATTTCAATGGACCGATTTCGATGAAATTTGGGGAGACTGTTAGGGACATATTTTAAACATGATGTAGCGAGTTATTATATAGTAGCTTGAAAAAAATAACAAATAAAACAATTCTTCGGCAAGTATATGATATATCGGTCTGAAGAAAGTTAGTATATGCCAAGTTTAAAACAAGTGAAGAAAGCTACAGTCGAATGTACTCGACACTAAGATACCATTTAAATTTGGCTGTTAAAAAACAATTCTTAACATTAATTAATTTTATTCGCCGAACTAATAACAACGCATCGCATAGTTTCGAAGTCAAATACAGATGCATTAACGCTAATGGCACATGCCGTCTGCACGCTGACTGCACGACGACTGTGCGTACGCATCTATAACTTTGTATCCCAGGTTCGAACTTCGAATCCCAGTCAGTCCTCCAGGTTTTTTTTTGAATTGCTAAAACAATTGATCTTTCTTATTTTTTTGCATCATCCATGTTCGTTTCTTATTATTCAATAAAAACGATTTATGGGGGCGGTGGGCGTGGCATCCAACAAATTAAAATCCGCATTCTGCGTAATGTTGCCGGGCACCTTACTACCAAATTTGGTGCTTCTAGCTTTTCTAGTGTTCTTTAAAATTATAAAAAATGTGTTTTTTCGGGGCGGGGGCGTGGTATCCAAAATTTTAAAATCCAATTTCTGCATAAGTTGCAAGACACTCTCCTACCAAATTTGGTGCGTTTATCTCATTTCGTTATTGAATTTGAAGTTTGAAATAAACTTCTTGTGTTATGAATACACGCACACTCCCACCAAGTCTGATGCCTCTAGCTCTTTTAATAGCTGAGATCTGTGTGTTCATACAGACGGACATGATCAAATCGACCAAATCGACTATTGATGCTGATCAAGAATATATATAATTTGTATGGTCTGCCTCTTTCTGCCTGTTACATATATTTAAAATACCATTTTTTACCCATTTTCAATGGGTAAATAGTATAAAAAGAGACTTATTTACATTTTAACAGACAAACATTTTATGACAAAGAAACAGACAGACGGACACGGCTAGATCAAAGCGGACGTTGATGCTGATGTGTTCTATATAGTCAGAAATGTTTGTGTGTTACAAACATCAGGCCAAACCCTTTAAACCCTCTGTAGAAATATTAAAGAAACTCAGATTGTACAGATGTTCAAAGACCCTTCCCGTGGTAGTAAGGAACGAATTACCTGCTAGCACAAAGTTTGCTTGTTAATAATTTAAATCACTTGTACTTACAATCAAAACTATAGAAATTAGTTGTATTGTCTATGATCTTTGCTTACCTGAAATTAAATAGAGAAGAGAGAGAAATGGGGGATTAATAACTGTGTTGTTGTCAAAGGCTGAGAGGTATTATAAGTTTGTGCAAATGTAAAATTAATTTAGCAAGCAGAAACAATCGAGACAAATGGTGTGAATTAAATATCGTATGTTAAAGATCAGAAACAGCTGAGGCCATCGTTGTATATCCTGCTGTGAAAGCAGGATATCATATTGAATCGTAAAGAACAGAGCTAATGCTTAATGCGCATTCGTCTGTGCATGTATGCATGAATGTATTGGTGATGGTGAAGGGATTCGACTGTGGTATCTTCTAGTAATTTATCAAGCTGAAGAGAATGTGTCAAAAAACGAATAGAAGAAATTTCACGCAATCTCGCATCACCATCCTGAGCCATGCATAGCTATGTCCGTCTGTGCTTTGTCCGCTCAATTGTTCATTTTCGGGAGAGTGGGATATGGAGTCTGAGGTATTGTGAGAGGGACAACTGAATGCCTACTCTACAGTACCCTTGTTAGACAGGGTGAGCTAAATGTTTTATTGCTCCGCAGTTAGCTTAAATAAGAGAGAAGAGAAATATAACCATATTTTAGTGCACTTCGGAACTGCATACAGGGTATCGCATAGTGGACTTGCCACAGCTACACTATTCTCTACTTGTTTAATAACGACTCTGGCCAAACAAGTGCCCCAAACAAAAATGACAAAAAACCAGTAGAGGGGAATGCATAAAGATGACAAAAAAAGGCAGAATTAAAAGGAATTCAGGCAACATCACCAACTGCATCGGAAGAAAAATTGCATGAATGGCATTTAACTTGCCAAACTGTGGACAGGGTCGGGGATGTTGACTGGGTTGGGTAGGGGATTGGGCCAGGGGAGGGGGGTTCAGACGGAGACTGAGTGGAAACTGTTACAGTTACAATTTTAATGCGCAACGCATGTGTATGTTACCCCTCTCCCTCTCTCTCTGCCCCAACCCTTTTTCCATTACCCATCACGATCCCATACCGCCTAAAGTTAGATTTGTTGTTTGCTGCCAATTTTTTTCGTCGTTCTTTTTTCGGTTGTTGAACTCGCTGCGTTCGCTTCAAACAAACTTATGTATGGGTGTGTGTGTGTGTATTTATGAATGTTTGTGCGTATGCACATAATGTACAGAAGAAGCAGTAGTAGGGACAGCGGCAGAGGCAGAGGCATCAGCATCAGTAACGACTACAAAAGCAACACACAAATAAAAGCTGCGCCGCGCTGCCGGTGGCGACTTCGACGGCGACGGCGGCTGCAACTGCGACAGCGACTGCAATTGTTTTTATCAGAGTTAAGAAAAATGCGACGATATAAATATGAGCATAGTACTACGATTGGTATGTGCCTGTTCCTGCCTGTGTGTTTGTGTGTGTAATACATTTGAGAGATAAAATATATATTCAAATAATAAACATAGATACACATATCCATCCACACGCATACACTTACACACACGCGCACACTTAAGCACATCAAAGTATACATATGGTAAAGCTGCTGGACGCCATATTGCGAGTGTGGCGAGCTTTAAGATTTATGTCTGCTCTGTCGACTGAAATTGTTCAATTTCCAAAATTTCCAGATGCATTGAATGAGTTTCTCATTTCCCCCCTACCCCACCCCTCCTCATGTGAAGACAAATTCGCATGCGTCGTTTCAAGCTCATTTAAAAAATATACACGCATAAAACAGAAGGTGAGGCAGAGGCTTATCGCACAGAGGCGGATGTTTGCGAACTTTATCTGCAACATGAGATACGGATACATAGTATATCTCAATTCTGCGAATTCCAATAGATTCTCAGCGATAACTTGGCAGAAAAAGCCACTCCACAATGGATACCCTAAAGTCTGCATTCGAAAAAGAGCTGCAGAATTCTCGATATTTAAACATACTACTATATATATAGTAATAATGGTACTGGTAATTAATAGCGTTTGAATGGTTTGGCTTTCATTCGTACAGAGTAAAGTTTCCTGATCGCGGTCAACCTGGCGGCCGCCAATGCGATCTCCGTCTACGGATGATTGCAAGTTGACACACAGCCTCCTCGTGGCACCTCCTGGGTAGCTATCTTAGCATCCGCTAGATAGTGAGCTAATGTGTGCAGCGAGTCACCCGGACGGTAAACGGTTGAGCGCAGGGTTTAGAACCCGCCTAGTAAAAGAAGCCCAATGAAAACCACAGCGAAAGCCTCGGATAAGATCCCCCCTTATGTTGACGACCACCGCAAAATGAAAGAGGACTACGACTTAAGGATATGCACCTGGAATGTCCGAACCCTTAATTGGGAAGGTGCCTCTATCCAACTGGCGGATGCCCTCGAAAAATTAAAGGCTGATATTACCGCCATCCAGGAAATGAGATGGACAAGACAAGGTTGCTCCCACCGAGCAAACTGCGATATCTACTACAGCTGCCATGCGGAGAGGGCCGAATTAGTATGCGGATTTGTAGCAAGCCGGAGACTTCGCCACCACGTTTCCAATTTCACCCCAGTGAGTGAACGGCTGGCTACGATCCGCGTCATAGCATAATTTGTGCGTACACCCCGGTGTAGAAGAAGGATGATGCTGTAAAGGATGCATTCTACGCGAGACTCACGGACACATACAACCGCTGACCAGACCAAGACGTGCAGATCATCCCCGGGGACTTCAAAGCAAAGGTTGGACGCGAACGCATCTTTGACCCCACCGTCGGTCAATTCAGCCTCCATGAGACCACCTCGAACAACGGTTTCAGGCTGATTGACTTCGCTGCGGCGCGAAACATGGTAGTGAGTAGCACCAGATTTCGACCTGAACATTCACAAGGCCACATGGCTGTCCCCTGATCAAAAAACGCGCAACCAAAGTGATCACGTTGTGATCGACGGAAGGCATACCTCAAGAGTGATTGACGTGCGAACGTTTCTTGGAGTCAACAGTGACTCGGACCACTATCTTACAGCAATAGCCTACTCCACTCACCTCTCCCTGTTGACGCCGGGGACTCTGGGCGCACATATCTCACTCAATGCGAGCTGCTGCTGAAACCGCCATTGGGTTCAAGCACCCAACCACACGGAACGAGGAGTATCGCGTCGCAGCTGCGACAAAAAACGCCGCCCACAATAAAAACGCTGCAGTCTGTCGCAACGTGTAAACGTTACAGGGAGAAAAGGAAAGAAGAGAGGCGACTTTTTAGACGAAAAAAGCGAGAATGCGAGGAACTTGAGGTGTTGCAAGACAGGAATTTTTTTTGTTATTTCTGTTTAATTTACAATTTATCTATCTATCTATCTACATATATGAGGATGAGGGTATTTACAGAAGGGTATTTACAGGGAAGTAGTCACCACTCACTGGACGGCCTAAAAGGCAGGTCAAGGGGGTGGTGTCTTCTAAGACGTCTGACGTGGAGGCTGTTGTCCAGCAGGTTGATTGCAAGCTGGTTGCAGTGGGTGCAAGACAGGAATGAGGTTCGAAAATTTTACTAACAAATCAACCGTCTGACACAAAGTTTCAAGACTGGAGCATCTAACTGTCGAGATGAAAATGAAAATCTGGTTACGGTTACAGTGCACGCTGTGGTTATGAAGGGCGCATGTCTTCAAGCTGCTAGTAGACGATGAGCTCGATACCACCAATCGACGACTACTACCTAGGCATGACGAGGTCCGAGTTGCTATTATGCGACTCAAAAACAACAAAGCAGCCGGTGCTGATGGACTGCCTGCAGAGTTGTTTAAGGCCGGCGGAGAAGAGCTGATAAGGTGCATGCATCAAATCTTGTGCAAAATATGGCTAGAAGAAAGCATTCCCAATGATTGGAATCTCAGCGCCCTTTGTCTTGTACTAAAGAAAGGCGACTCGACGATATGCGCCAACTTCCGGGGAAGATGCTCGAGCGATATATGTGAACGACTGAAGCCGGATACCAGCACACTTATCAGTGCGGCTTCAGACCTGGTAAATCCACTATAGACCAAACCTTCACATTTCGCCAAATCCTGAAAAAAACCCACGAAAATGGAATTGACACACACCATCTCTTTGTCGATAACAAAGCTACTTTCGATAACCCGACGAGGGAAAGCCTATATGCCACCATGTCTGAGTTCGGTATTCCTGCAAAGCTGATACGTCTTTGCAGGATGACATTGAGCAGCACCATCAGCTCTGTCAAGGTAGGAGCGAACCTCTCCGAACCTTTTAATACCGTTCGAGGTTTCAGACAGGTTTCAGGCGACCCCCTGTCGTGCAACCTCTTCAACTTCGTGATGTAAGGGGTTCTGCGGAAAACCAGTGTACATCGATCTGACACTTTTTTTTATAAAAGTGTCCAGCCCCTTGCATATGCTGATGATATTGACATCATTGGCCGCAGCAAGCGTGATGTCACTGCTGCATTTTCCGCTATCGACAAAGAGTCAGCAAAAGTGGGTTTGGCGGTAAACGAGGGCAAGACGAAGTATATGCTGTCGACAAGCAGGGAGGCGCGGTGCCTAGACTCCCATGTGGTAGCAGACACCTATATCTTCGAAGTGGGCAAGGAGTTCACGTACCTTGGCACTGCCATTAACTCCAGAAATGACGTCAGCCTGGAGATCAAGCGAAGAATCACACTTGCCAATAGGTGCTACTTTGGTCTGAGCAATAGAGACCTCTCTCGCCGAACAAAATTAACACTCTACAAGACACTCAACCTACCCGTGCTCTTATATGGCGCAGAAGCATGGGTAATGTCACTGACGGACTGACAGACTGACACTGACAGCGCTTGAAGTGTTCGAGAGAAAAATTCTTCGCAAGAGCTTTGGTCCCGGATTGGGGACGACTTTCGCATTCGCACGAAAATCAGAGGCGCCTGGAGGGAGACGCTGAGGTCGGCCAAAACCCGAATCGGGTTGTAGTGCCACCTAATAATAAATAAATAATAATTAGCGTTATTATTGAACAACATCGAATGGAGACATTTACCACTTATGAATATCGATGGAGTATAAATTATTCATTCATTGTTTGAATCTAATTTGCGAACATATTTTCTATTTAGTAATTTATAAATAAAAATGTCTACTGTCCATAATAATATATTGTTCCACTTAAAAAAGGATCGATGTTCCTCAGGGTCAATGTTGAGATTATGAACATCGAAGTCGTTTTAGCACGTTAACTTTTCAGATGATCAGTTGACACATTTTTTCAGTTTATCTTCACCTTTAATCGTGTCCAACAACTGTAGAGATTAAGATATTCCAATGAATTCTCAAATTTCTGATATGTAGATTTTTGTGTACAATTGGAGAAAATCATATAAATTGGATTTATCCCAATCCCTCTGAACGATATTCAACATTATCGTTCGCGAACAGCCCCATGCGTGGGGATGGCCGAAATCGGAATACCCTGGGAAATGAGGGAATTAACATAATGAACTAACAATAATGAACTAGCAAGCTAAAGGCTTATCTGAAAGTAAAAGAAGACTTGTCCTTCAGACATTAACAACAATTAAACAAACAATTACAATCAGATTGCAGAACCATAATGCTTCAATTTTAAAAGAATTCATCAGCTTGAAGCGTTTTATTGCAATATATAACACACAAGTATATGTACATATGTAATAAAGGTACTACAAATACAAGTGATTATGAAGCACAGTCTAACTAACCCCGTCGTTAACCGATTTTCGGCTTCATAATTACAATATCAAGCGTCCAATAAGTCTCTACGACTTTATGCTATTCCGCACTAATGACAAACTTCTAAATTGGATTTTGGGGGCCCTAAATCGTCTGAGAAGTATATCACTAACATCTGCTCGAATGCAATTTGTCATTCGGTTTTGACGGCCTTTCGCTATGATGACGGCGTCTGTCATTAACATCGAGCAGAGACGTGGAGATTTTTGTCGCAGCGTCTCCTCGCAGTGCAACATGGCGCAGCGCACTTGAAAACGACAGCTGCAAGTCATTAACTTAAGACCATGTAATTCTGTAACTGTTTCGCGTCATAAAAAATTTTGGCAAGCAGCAAGAAGAGACTAAGAAGACGGGGGCGATTAGTGATTGTCTACACAGGCACATCTGTGGCGAGTAGAGTGATTGCACAATCGAACCACAAAATGGAATGCAATAAAATCTGGTAAACAGAGAATGTCAATAAATCGGGAGACCGTCAAAGGAAGTCATAAAATCCTATCAGTTTATTATGTGACCAGCTAATATAGTCGCTGTGATTTGCCGCGAAGATGCCATCGTAATCTGACTACCTGCAGTCCAAGTGACATCATCTAGCTGCAGTTGGCAGTTTATAGCAAATATCTGCGGCAGTAACTAGATAACGATCCGCGGAACCCAATAGGAAACCAAGCATACTAACATACTATGCTGTAGCGACGTAAGCGCAAACTTATAGTTTTAGCACTTTTTCCGGGAAATGCGAAGTTCGTTTTCGGACTGTATATGTATGTATGTATATGTTATATCTTTTGTTTTAGCAATCCACACATGAGCCTCGCTGTATTGCGTCGCATTGCGTTCTTTATAAACTTCCTTCCTTTGGTTCTTAGCGACTTATCTGGCAAAGAACGGGCAAATAGTTTTTTCGTTGATAATACAATTATGTTAATTGTAAATAAGTTGATTCCGAGTCGGTTCATTAGCGACGCAACGCCATAATCAACACCCCACAATGAGAAATGTTTCTCAATTTCGCGCTATAAATATAAAACTGCGAGATGCGGCAGGCAAGCGGGAAGGGGACATTACGGGGTCGCCAAAGCATGCTTAGCACTCTTATAATTCTAATTACTACATGCTCACATCCATATCAATAAAGCTGACTCGACCCGTCATCGCCGCCGGACCCCCTCGGGGTATATTCCATTAGAGGCAAAAGTCGAGCCCGGCACGCGCTAAAAGCCTTTACAAGTTTATTTGATTAACTACGTGCAGAGGGACTACGACAGGGAGCTGCAGCGGGAAATTGGTCGAAGTGGTGACACTAAAGCAAGAAGAAGAAGAAGAGAAGCTGGCCACAGGGCCAGAAATGGGTTCAAATTGGGCGCAAAACGAGGCGGGTTAATGCACTCAAAAGGTCTATAACTTTTCGGGTAATTGAAAATTTGCAGCTTCCCCTCGATTCTACAGAGTGAAAACACTCATCTATACAACATACATATATACTGACTAATTGATTCGCAATAAGTGTCCAACTTGAAATAGAAATGAATACAGTACTTTATTCAATTCGGTTGGCTACCCTCGATTCATTGGAAATATATATTCCATCGACGAGATTTTCCAGATTTCTTTAGAACTAGCGTGCAGTATACATGTGAAAGAGACTCGCTGGGCGTGATTCAACGTAAACAACTGTACTTAATACTTTTGCGAATTATGTTCTATGGATTATGTATAATGTGGATTTGATACATGAGATTTATGAAGTCGTAGAGCATTGAATTTACCAAATTTTCTTCTGTGACGAACTCAAGTGGTACATCACAAATTAAAAGATGTTATTAAAATGGCATTATATACCACATTAAGATCAATTTGAAAAACTACAATAGTAGAGAATTATGTTCGCCATATTCAAGCTTCTTTCAGTTATAATAATTTTCTAAATTCTAAATTTCTAAATTGAAGCCTTCCTTACGTTTCTTTCGGTTCTTTTATATCTTCGTCGTAATTATTAAATATTTCAACCATTTTGAGAAATTTTAAATTAATTAAAACAAGTGAAGAAAGCTACAGTCGAGTGCACTCGACAGTAAGATACGTGGGTCGTTCAATATGTCTTTAGAAAAAATAAATAATAATAATAAATATAAAAACACTGTTTTTTGCAGAATTTTTTTTTTATTTTTCAACATAGTCCCCTTTTAGCTCTACACACTGCCAATCGTTTTTCCAACATTTTTATCCCGTCCAAAAAATAGGATTTCGGATTTCTTCACTCGGATTTTCTAAGGACTTGTTGAACAACCCTCGCACCATTCACCTTTGGCTGTTAAGAAATCATTCTTTATATTAATTACTTTTATTCGTCAATGCCATTAGAGTCAATGCATGTTTGACTTCGAAAATATGCGATGCGTTGTTATTAGTTCGCCGAATAAAAGTAATTAATATTAAGAATTATTTTTTAACAGCAAAAGGTGAATGGTATCTTACTGTCGAGTACACTCGACTGTAGCTTTCTTCACTTGTTAACATTAGAGTAGATTCAAAGTACATGACGATCCGTCAAATGAATTTGGTCTAGGCTCCAGTTGGTTATAGTGGTTGGGTTAGGTTAAGTAAATTTAGTTAGGTTCGTGCATAGGTTTCAGTTAACTTCGTTATCTATATGCTATCTATGTAATCTGGTTGATAGCCAGCTTTAATGAGCCGTAGGATAAGTCGGTGGGCCTCACTCACCGAATTCCGCCGAGATGGCGCACATGGGCTGGTGATGATGCTGCTGCGCATGCGGGTGATGCGGGTGCTGCGGACAGATGCCCTCGTGCGGATGAGGTGCAATATAGTATTCCGATGGAAAGAAATCTCCCGGATATTGTATGTAGAGTGGGGCGGGCGGCAACGCAGCAGCCACTGGCGGTCCGATGCCATTGGTGCCGTTGCTAGCGCTAATCGCATGCCCACCCCCGCTCCCTCCTCCACCGTTGCTGCTCGACACACTGCTCACACTGCTGGCCGATGAGCCCCCCGAGCCGCCGTTGGGTGACATTCCGCCGCCATGTCCGTTCTCGTGAGGTTGGTGCGGTGCTGGTGGTGCTTGTGGTGGTGCTGGTGCCGCTGCTGCTGCCGGTGGCGGTGGCATGTGATGAATGCCGTGGCTGGACAGGTTCGGCAGTGCAGGCTGAAGTATGTGATGATGGTGCTGCATGGCGGCGAGCAGCGCGAGCTGCTGCTGCGGATGATGCAGTGCACACACTGGCGGCACCATTTGCGCACTCTGCGGCGGCGTGGCCGTCTGGCGCAGCAGGGGCGGCGACGCCGGCAGCGAGCAGTTCGAGGAGCCGCCGTCCGAGGGCGAGTGCTGTGGGTGCAATCCCTGCTGCAAGGCCACAGCTGCAGGCGCCGCTGCAGCTGGCGCGACGTGTGGCGTGTGCGAGTGCGAGTGCGAATGCGAGTTGGCGCTCATCGTGTGGCTCGTCGTGGGCATCGACTTAGGCAGGCAGCCTCCCGCATTATTGTTATTGTCACCAGACCTTTGGCTGTGGTTGCCACTGCTGCTGCTGTTGTTGTTGTTGTTGTTGTTGTTGTTGTTGTTGTTCCCGTTGCTGTGTTGCTCGGCAACATTACGTCGCACCATGGCCTTAATATCTGTGTCTACAACCGTATCGTTGTCTGTCTCCGATATAAACGGGCAAATATGCCATGCAGTCCAGCGTTGAGTCGTTGTTCAGAACACGCTCAACATGTTATCTGTGATTGTTTTGCTTTTGAATGCTTCCCTAGCTGTAAGAAAATATAGAGAGGAGGGAGAGAGAGAGACAAGAGAGGCATTGGGGTCGCCTTTAGTAACAGCACCTGAAGCTGACCTTGACAAATTTGGCTTTGTTTGCGTTTGCTGATCCCTTTAATCTGGCCAAAATCACGTTCTGCCAAGAAAGTTTTCTTTGGTTGATCGATTAAAGCTGTTCACTTTCTGTTGTTTAAGAGACCTTAGTTTATATATACGTATTTATACAACCTATTTCACCTATTTTCACCCGATAGTTCTCTAACATTGCCTGCGTATTGGAAAATTCTAGCTAATTGATCAGATATTGCATTTATCTGAAAACATTAGAAAAGTAACTTGTTCTGTTTATTTTAATATGATACTCCTTTTTAAACCAATGTAAAAAAAAATTTGAAACACAATTTTGTCCCGGTTTTTCTTGTATTATTTTATTGATTCAGATGTCTGAACATTCAAATTTGATCAATTTTACAATGCCCAATCTTCAATCTTCCCCATCTTCATAACTGTTTAAGAATCAACAATTTTCAATGTAAATATTTTATGGCAATAATAAGTATTTCTATGCTATTACTGAAGAATGAAATGATTTGCATTTTGAAACGCGTTTGCTCATGCATTTAAATTGTTATAAATTTCTCAAAGTTAATTCGTACATAATAATGTCACAACACGCCTTTTCCAATTCAAAAATATCACGAATATCTTTTTCATACAATAAGAAATATAATTGAAGTTCAAATAATTAAAATTAACCTACGAATTTCCATTTTAATGTTTTATTCTAACTTTTGGATTTGGATTTTTCCATTTTTGATATAGTGTATTATACTTACTGGATTTTGACTGGTTAGAAATTTTCTGAGCTTTCGTTAATATATACTACTTTAATTTGATAATTAAACGAGTATCACTTGTAAAACTTCGAACGATGACCGGGAAGACTTTCGACTGCAGTTCTCGGCAACGTACTATACGTAAGGTGAATGAAAGGTAATCAGATGGAGCTAGAAACATTTCGAACTACCCACGTGCAGCACTGCAGCACGCAGTTGAGTGCAGCTGCAGCTTTTCTCACATGCTCTACTTAGAAAGTTTCTCAAAACTCGTCTGCGCTCGAAATTGCTTCGCATTCCAATTGATGAAATAGAATAACTGTAAACTGTAAACGTAAACGTAAGCGGAAGAGGCAGAAGAATGAAGCGTCTATTGCGTCTGCCTTCGAGCGACCACAACAATGAGTGACCTGTCGCCTGTCGCCTGTCACCTGTTTCAATATGTGCTCTTACCTCTGTCTCAAGTGCCTCCCCCGCCATGCTTCACACAATTACAAAAACATAAGCAACACGCACTGACGCTGCTGCGCTGCCGGCGTCGAGGCCGAAGCACTGAGCTGTTAACGATGCGTCGAGGCAGTGCGAAAATTTACGCAGCTTGAAAATTGCCTTATGTTCGTGTTTGCATTTAATGGAGGAGTCTACGCAGCAAGAATGCAAGATAGATAGAGAGACAAAGGGAGAGAAAGAGCGAGAGAGAAAGAGTGAGAGGACTCTAGCGCTTTTGTGTCAAAAGCGTCTAGACCGGCCATGGAGTGTCAGCCTGCAATTGAAGCGAAAGCCAGCGGCGTTCTTGGGTTCTTGGTCTTGGATTGCCTGGGTTTGCGTCGGAGGGTCTTGGGTCTAGGCTCTTGGCTCTTGGCTCTGTCATTGATTATGCTTTTGAGACACCTTGAGCGCGCCTTGATGAGTCTGTTTGTTGTCTAGCATTGGCAGCACACAGCGTCTCGCGAATGACGTTGACTACACTGTGCATTCTTGTTTATTTACGATTTATCTAAAAAAAAAAACAAAAACTAATGCCAGTACAAGGAATCTAATTCAATGAATGCTAAGCATAAATATTTGTTGACCCAATCAAACGAAAAGATATTTATTTAAATGTCAACATCGGAAATTAAATTCTTAAGAACATTTTGGTTTTAGATACGGTCAGATATGGTCTTTAACTATTAAAACTAAATTTGAATATTTATCTATTTACATTTTACCATCGAAAATCGCAAACGAATACAGCTTTTCTTCAATATTTATTTTATTAAAATAATAGTATTAAATATACAACTAAAGAAAGCTACAGTCTAGTGAACTCGACGAAGATACCATTTATTAAATGCTTCTATTATACCTACACAGATTTGTAGATCCCACACGCATAGACTTCTTGCGCATTTCTTTCAAACGCTGTATTGTCGCTACACGCACATGCCAATCTCACACATACTCTGCTACTATTGTATGGAAAACTTCTCGCACCTATGCTTATAGTCCGCTTTGGCAGCAATTTGCAACAAAAATTAGCATAATAATTAGCTACAGTTCGGACAAATAACAAATAACGTTATTGGATCCTACAACATTTTTTGAAACTTCTCTCTAACGATCGCCAAATAGAGTGAGTATCATTTTGCTTTTCTTACGAAGTGAAAACGTATTTGGCAAGTATATATAGTACAAACGAACAGCACATACATCTCTACATTTAGTGTTCACTTGTCTGTCCCGTTGCAAATCAGCCTTCCTATATTATGTTGTGGTTGACGGATTGTAGAAAGAAACACGCTTCGCTGCACTCGCTGAGCGCGTCGGCTACTTTTCTTTCCACACAGAAAGCAAAACAAAGAAATAGATAAAAACACAAACTTGTTGCTGAGATACCCTTACAGAGTCTATTCGAATGGTGTCATGCAATGTGTGTCATGATAAAAAGGGAAATGTAAAACATATTCGAGATACGCATGAAATGATCTCGTTTCTTTTTTTTTTTTTTTGCTCAGAGAATATATAATTATTTTTGAAGATCACATGTTTTCTATAAACCTTGATCTAATCTAATTTTACTGAAAGGAATCGAATTTTACAAAGTTGTACTAAAAGGAACATAGTATTCCCTATTAACCATTTGTTACTATTACTATAATACATAATATTATCTTTAAATTGAAGAATAAATATTACAAATTTACAAATTAAAGCTTTAAGTCCCTTTATACCAAAGTCGATCTTCATTCAACACCCAACAAATTATACTAGGCACAATTCAGTTATTTCTGAATTCCATGGAAGTAGATCACTCTATTTACATACATAGAAAAGTTAAAATTAACCTAGAGTAGCCTTTAGTAGCCTTTCACCGGAATCGAAGATCATTCTAAGCCCAAATAACTTTACAACGCTTAGCTATTCCTGTTCCTCCATTAAATTAGATAGATATATATAGTATGCACGATTCGGCACACCAAAGATAACCTCATTTTCTACAGAATTCGTTTTCTTTTTCTACTCCTCCTTCTTCTGGTTCCCTGCTTTTAGCTGGTTTGTGTTAATGAATGACCGCAAATAACGCAACTGTGCAGCAACATCGACTGCGCCAACTGCAATTGAGGCAAATTTCTAACGGCAATTTGTGGCATTTACCTAGTTCCCGTTTAAAGACAAGTTGGCCAAGTGGTAACGACATGAAAAATGCTGCCTGAATGCCAGAATAGAGTACAGAATGACGGGCAAGGTGCAGGGGCAGAACGGACAGAGCGGACAGAGAGCGGCAAATGCATCACAGTCGATGCTGGTGTCCATTTCACAGCTTTCTTTTGCGCTCGGCTCCGTTCAAGTGCATTAATGGCAACGTCGACAAACATAATGATAATGATTATGATGTCGGAGACGATGTCGTTGACGATGACGATAATGATGATGGAACAAGTCTCGGAAATTACCGACAAGTCCAGGCCGACTGCGATTGCGAGTCGTTTCACTCGCAACGCCTACTACTTAGACCGAGGGCAACCAGAGATTGAGCACTCGTAAATGGTTATTGCATTTTGAGTTGGCTTTGGGTTGGGGATGACCTCCTCCACATTCTGCTGCGTTCGAGGCTACACACTGCCACATCAATCGTCGGTCCGTCCGTCTTACAGTCGATCGGTCTCTCAGCCAGTCACATGCAGCATGTTACCACATTCGGTATGATAATTACATAAACATCAGAGACCGGCAGATTGTTGGTGTGGTAGGTGGGAGGTGTGAGGCGTGCGAGAAAGCGAAATTTTCCTGGCATATACCTGGCATCCTGTTGCATTCTTTTGGACTTACATTACTGAGTTTATCTCCTACCAGAGAAATAGAGAGCGTATGTAAACTACAATGGGGGACCTTAACATAAATTTACATATTTATGTACATGTATGTATTTCAAACCAGCGCTTGCTTCTGGTTATTGTTACCAATTTTGCCATTTTCATTTCGGAAAAATCATCCGTCAGTCACTTGCATAATGCAACCCTCTTACACATAACAATGCAACGTGTATTTGACTAATTACTGCGATTACGTAAACAATCCAACATTCCAATCCAACGTGCGGATATGTACATGTGTGTGCATGTTTATGCATGTCTGTTTGTCCATGCTGATGTTCGACAATGTTTTCAATTAAGACTCCACTGACTACACTCGACTGTAGGATACCTGGCACAAAACGAGACCCTAGAACTAGGCGTAACAAATATGTAGTGCGTGGAAAAGACTTGGCTGTGAGATACCCGGTATGATCCAAAACAGAATGTTTCCACATATGTGACAATGTACTATATACTATATAGTACATATAGAGATGCAATACAATGAGGCTGGGAGCTAGAATTCAAGTGGGCTGGGCGAAAGCTTTGTTTTTGTATTGTCATCTGTAGTTACTAAAATGATATTACGACTCGAACGTGGTCCGAAATACAAAGCATAGCCTGTAGCCTACAGCCTGCACCTACGACCCATGGGATTTTCTGCCCAGTCTGGAATCATAATGTCATATACCATATAACTCTGCCGAAATGATTCTGTTTGCATAATTACAGATTAGTTGTCATTGTTTTGGCATTTTAGAATCCCGACACGCAGTGCGAGTAACGTACATAGATTAGGGCTACGTGACTCCAATACCAACATGAAGTCAGCACAGCATGTGACCGCACACACACTCATATGAGAGACAAAATTTGGTTACCCCTAAGCTCTCACAAGCTCGCTCTGCCGGCAAATAGTTTGCCATAATTTGTCATATTCAGTCCAGTTAGCATTGTAATTGCAGAGACACTGTGCAAACGAAACGTGGCAGGCCAAATGCCGGCCCGGCCAGACCTAAGGTTAATTCTTATACCGTTCGCCCATTGAAAATGGCTAAAAATGGCATATTAGCTCTGTGGCAATGCCACGCCCATCGAGAAGCTCAAAGGCGACAACATTCTTGCTTATTCCAGTCGTATTGTAATGTCGATCATTGCAGTGAATTACAGTCCGATTGGATAGTTACATTTTGAATGGCCAAAGTGGGTGAAGGGTATCTAGCTACCGGGTACGCTAGACTGAAGTTTTCTTGACTTTTTCGCATTGGATTTCTCTGGTCATTCGATTGCGACGCTGAAATGCTGGCGCCTTTGTGCACACCAACACACACACTCATACACAGGCGTACACACTCACTCGCAAACACACACATACGCATACATGTATTGTGTGTTGCCGCCTTGGCAACAATAAAAAAAATGGAACGGAACTGCCGCCTCACCCTCCTTCCCCTATCCCCTTTTCCCCACAGACGGAGTCCAAGTCCATGCCAAAAGGAACATGCCAACAACAATGCGTAGAAAATTCAGTGTGTCTGATGCCAAAAAGAAAATGGCAGCAGCAGCAGAGAACGAGACGTCGGCAGCGGCATCGACGGCCGTAGCGGAAGAGAGTTGACAGCATACGCAACATTGGCAAAAAGAAAGGCGAGCGGCTACCAAGGCGACGTCGGCGTCTGCGTCTGCGTCGACGTCGTAGTCGACGCGTCATCAAGCGCACATGTCGCTCGAGTGACGAACACAGACAACGGCAGCGACAGCGACAGCGACAGCAGCAGCAGCAGCACAAGCACAAGCAGCGACAGCGGCGTAAACGCCCCGCACAGATTTGATAGTTGTTATCGATTTAAGTAGATTTTCTCTAGCACATGTACAGGCGAGAAGCACACACACGTGATGTGTGTGCAAGTGTGTGAGTACCTACAGATATATCTAAGCATACATGCGTGTATAAATGTATGGACATGTGTGTGTATGAGTGGAGTGAAGAGCAGATACTTCCAAGACAGACTAGCAATTTCGCCTTTTGGCAAACGACTGTGGCTCGCGCACTATAAGAGAGACAAGAGACGTACAAGCATAATGCGGTCGCATCCCCATAAACAGGGCCTACGTCTTGAATTTAGTTTAAATATATTTTAATATATATTTATATATTTGCTTGATCACCAAGGACGGCTTGGACAACAGTCTGTAAACTTTCAGCTTATAAGCAAAGCATTTTAAGCTTGTGAGAGTTTTCACTGTAATTTATCATAAGTGTATCTAATTCAGTTTTCTATTCTGTATATTTTATCCGATCGGAGTCAAGTAGAATTGAGCGCTTAACTTGTATGTAAGGAGTGAAAATACAATTATACATCACGGGTTTGATAATTCTTTAATCTCTTAGCGTTTGATTGCTCATAATAAATTTATAAAAAAAAATGTATGGTTAATTTTTCTGTTTAAAAAATTTGAAAAATCTGTAAGTCCAATAATCTGTTAATCTGAAATATTGAGACATATTTCGTTCGAGCTCTTCGGGTAGCTTAATACAACGTCAAGAAAGCAATTCCGTTTGAAGCGAGCTATTTTAAAAATCATTGAAATAAATATCGGCAACCCTATCGCTTCGATTTAGTTGTCTTATTATTTGTACCCTTTACAGGCTTTTCAGCTTCCTTCATGTACATAAACTTCGCCATTGCGCCTTTGTTGTGAATGGATCCTTTCCCAAACATGGCACCAGAAGTCACAGATGTTTGGCTGCCAAGCGAATATAAAGTCCTCACGGAGTATTTCTGCTTGGCCTTCGCGATCTGCTTCGTCAAGGTTTTACGCTTGTAGACATGTACCTTGGTGCGTCCTACGTCAGTTCCTTGAACGATACGTTGTTGACCCGGATGTCTTCGAATCCATGTCCAAGGTTTTAATTCGTCAAATGGTTCGTGCGCTAATATAGGTATTTGTTTTCCAACGTAGCGTTTGTTTTCGTCCGATTTGGGTCTCTTCTTTGGCTTGGGCTTCTTAGGCGTACGTGCAGGCCTTGAAGGTCTCGCTTCGTATGATACGTCGTCCACCGATACAGAAACACGCGTTCGCAATTTTCGTTTCTTTCCCTTTTTCGAAGAGTGTTTATCTAATTTAAGCGAGGGCTCCTCATTGGATTTAGTAGGATTCAAATTGCCTTTGTGGCGTGCTTTTCGGCTATCAAGATCAGATGGTGGAAATCTACGCATGCTATCTTCTCCGTCAAACGAAACCGCCTCATCATCCGTGCTATCTGTGTCTCCCTCAGCATCGCCATCTTCTTTTCCGTACTCAGCTTCGTTGTCCTCATAGAAACTGCGCCTGCCTTCGGATAAGTCTTGTCTAAATGGATCAAAACATACTGGGCCGCGTCCCGTAAAAATATCATCTCTTTTCCTACGCACTTTCCTTACTCTTCCGCACGGGATATTTAAGAAATGATTACACATTGAATAAAGCAAATGTAAAATGAACGGATGCATGGGATTCCGCAGGTTGCCATTCACGTCGAAAATGCCATCATACAGGGAACAGGTATCGGGTATTACGAATGGTACACGACAGAGGTTCCATTGAGTGCATTTGGGATTTAATATTTGGGCGAACTTCTTCAGGGTCAGTTCATAAATAAAAATGCACACCTGTTCTAATGGCTTCTCCAAAGCTGAAGCAAGTTGTCTTAGTACTGTTCCATTGTTAATGCACCAAAGTCTTGTGTCGGATTGCCAGTGGCGATTGCGAGAGCGACAAAGTCGCGTTGGCTTTGTAACAGATCCACAAGTTAGCCGCCGCAATGTATCACTGAGTGGCACACTGCAGTGGGTGGCACAGTACATTTCAATGGTAAAAAATATACAAATTTAAAAAAAACCAAATTATGGTGCTTTTCGAATTTTTATTTAAAACATAATTACTGTCTATTGATTACTTGGATCAGGTCAGCGATTTTTAACTTTTGTGAGCTTCCGCCTGCTGAGTGATTCGAGAACTCGATTATTCTCTTGTTTTCTCTTGATATCAAAGGCTACAGACGATGGATTGCTCCTAGATAGGTTACGCATTAAACCATGATCCGTGTCGAGCCTTTTGTCATCGATCGGCTGGTAAAATGATAGACTTCCACTAGGGCTCTTGTTATCATTGAAAACAAGAGACTGATTGTAATTCGCAGAAACACTGCTGCCAGACTTGTTCATACCCAAATAATTAATTTTATGGCTTTTGCTACGTGTGGTTGTGTTTCGAACATTTTTCATCTGTAACCTCGATAGCTGCTTTCGAACCTGGGACGTATCGGCAACTGCTTTCAGATAGTATTCGGAAATATCTTTAGACCTGTAAACTTGCATTTTCTTCTTCTTTTTAACAGTTGAAACGTTAAAGTCGAAATGTCTTAAGGCCATCAAAAACCTTTCCGGTTCAGTTTTTTCAACTTTCTTGAGCAGTTGGCGCAATACTTTGGAGCGTAACTGGCCTAACTGCGTGCTGCCCTGGGCACGGCGTCTTCCCTTTTCATCGATCAACTGTGTATCGGACAGATCCGTCTCGTGTCCGGCATTATATTTTTTCCATCTATGCCGCACACGAGATGGAACGCCCTTATTCACGTAGAGATTTTGATTTGAATATAGATTTCTGTTAACAGTATCTTCTCGAATCTTTGTCTTTGAAGGGTCGATAAGACGGCGAAGTCTTAGGTCATATTCAAAGTTGATTTTCCACGGACTCGGGTTATACTCAACGTATTGCTGTCTAAGGGACTCATGAGATGGATCGGACTTTATAACACTCTGCATAAATTTAAGTAATTTAAACAAACTCTTCGGATGCGACGGGTTACGTAAATTCCCTTCCAAATCAAAAATGCTTAGATAACGATCAACGACATCGACGGAGGAGAGGGGAACACGGCAATTGTTCCAGCCTGAGCTGGGATTTAAGATTTTTGCAAAATTCTGCAATGTCAAATTGTACATCAAGTCCGAAACTTCACCGACGTCCATATCCATTGCATTGGCCAATTCATTGATTATATTCACGTTTCGTTTGTACCACAAATCCCGCTTGGTTGCGTATGTTCGAGTCCGAAAACAAGGTCGCAAAGACGAAGTTGTTGGCGTTTGCATCCATGTGAAGTCATCCAACGGGCGCTTTAACCAATTCCTTACCGTTCGGGGATACTCGATATCATTATGCAAACGATAGGCTCGGATTCCACCTCCCCCGCCGGCCGCTGACCAGCAGCTCATTTTCTAACTGGGATCAAAATTTAAGTCATACCGTAAAGCTTGTACTGATTGTTCGGACAAAGGTTGCTCTCATCTATTCTTATGGCTACGACAATGGATCAAATGGAGTTAAATCTAGAAAGAAACGATATCTTCGGCCTACCGAAGATGTCATATTCTTGCATGTCATATATAGTACATTTACTACATAGTACATGTACAGCATATAAGTATAAAATTATATATATTTTTTCTACAATATATAAAGCTATTAACTTATAACACAATTAATATGTACGAGGTGTGTTCAAAAAGTAAGGTGACTTTGTATTTTCAAGAAAAACTATTAATTTATTTATCAATATTTATGTTGTCCCCTTCAAAGTAATCCCCCTCAGATACAATACACTTATGCCAACGGTTTTTCCAATCCTCAAAGCACTTCCCATAAGCACTTTTCGGTATAGCCTTGAGCTCTTGCAGCGATGCAGTCTTTATCTCTTCAATCGTTGCAAATCTCCGTCCTTTCATAGGTCTCTTCAGTTTTGGGAACAAGAAAAAGTCACATGGGGCCAAATGACCCTTTTGAGTAAATCTGGGTCGTCGTTGACGTCATTCAACAGCTCTTGAGCGATGCTCATGCGACGGTTCTTTTGGTCAAAATTCAGCAATTTCGGAGCAAACTTCGCTGACACACGACTCATACCCAAAACGTTTGAAAAAATTTCATGGCACGAGCCAAGCGATATACCGACATCTTCAGCAACTTCTCTGATAGTGATTCGACGATTTTCCAAAACAATTTTTGTCACTGCTTGAACGTTTTCATCAGTTGTTGACGTGCTTGGGCGTCCAGAGCGAGGCTGGTCATTGGCATCTTCCCGGCCATCTTGGAAGAGTTTGTACCACTTGTACACATTTTTTTTTACTCAGAACAGTTTCACCGTATGCCACTGTCAACATTTCAAGTGTTTCAGAGCACTTAATTTTATTTTTTACACAAAATTTGATGCAAATCCTTTGATCCATATTTTTCGATAGCAAAAAATCGCCGAGCTCGCAAAATAACTTGTAACTTTACGCCTCTCACAACCAAACAAAAGAGGATGTTCCATTGAAACTTGGTACAGATGTTAGGGAAGAGTGTACCGATATAACAAAACAAAAAAATCGATAATCGAAAATATGTTGCCCGCGAAATTTGAAAAGTCACCTTACTTTTTGAACACACCTCGTATATGGTTGAGACAAATATTTTTCAAACTATTCTAGAACGCAATATTAAATGTAACATTGAAATTTCTTAATAAAGCTTATTCAAGTATTGTAATCTGATTTTAGGATATTTGGAATATAATGTTGAGAACGATGGTGTCCGAAGATGTGGATAACTGGCCTACAGTAACACCCCAAATAATTTGTGCTTTCATAGAAACATTTTATTTGCATTTACATTTAAAACAATTACATTGATAAACCGATTTTTCCTATGGAACTATATTTTAAAATTTAATGAAGTGAAATTTAAGAGCACTATTATAATTTGATGTTCCAAGTTGGGTTAAAATATCTTGAAACTAACATAAATCGCCCGATATACGGTAAGTCGATTCGGTAAGATGCATTCCGACTTATTTACAGCGTGCTGAATAAAAAAGTATATGTACCAAGTTTAATAAAGACAGCTTTAAAACTGAGAGACCAGTTTTCGTTGCAACAGACATGGCAACGAACGGCTGTTAAAACTGATCAATGAAATATATATGGTCGGGGACGCTTCCTTCTCTGCGCTGCAAACATCTGCGCAAAATTGGGGAATTAAAGTAAGAAAATTTACAGTCGAATGCACAATTAACTATCAATTTCCCTCTTTGTTACTCAAAAATAAATACTGAATATTAATGGCATTGCACATTGATTTGTCGATTTAAGACGTATTGACTTTTTTCACACATACAGCACCCTTTCATTGACGCTACGCGAACAGGCCGAGGTAGCATATTAGGTCAAAGTTTTGTACGGGAATTTTTCGTGCCAATAACTTATCGATTTATTTTCCGATCGATCTGCAGTATGCATTATAATTACCTACTTTTGTAACCAAGAGAATTTGTAATATTTTCACAATCAAACTAATATTTTGTATGGGAAACTTGGCAGCTTCTAACACCTTCATAATTAGTAGTATTCTTGATGTTATAAAATTGACCTTCCCTATAAATGACAAGCCGATCGGACACTAAACACGTTAAAGAAAAAATGACGACAGATACAATTTTGTATGTGAGCACAATGACTGCCGTCTGCGCATAAGACCGCATGTGTTAGGGCGAAAAGCAACAGTGTTCACTGTTAAAAATTGGTTCAACAGTGGTATTTAGTATTTCGAACTTAAAATAATTCTCCGAATTGGGTTAATGGTATTATACCCTTTTTGCACACTTAACAGAAGCTTACTTTAATTATTATACCATTTACCCATTGCGATTGGAACAAAAAATGATATAGTTTCTTTGTGCAAATAAGCAAGGAAAGCATATAATTGATATATTGATCAGCATCTAAAGCTGAAGCGTTAATGTTAAGTGCTCCGTCCAAAGCCTCCGTAAATCGACATTTTTGATTTGGGATTTAATATTGAGCAAAATTTAACAACTTCAACATTGTCACTTGGCACTAACAATAGATAACAACAAATTTAACAATCGCTAAAATTTCCACAATAACACTCAAGTTATAGGAGAGAAGAAGTGAAACAAAGAAGCGGAAGCGCTGGAACTCCTGTCTGCGTTTAAAATGCATGAGCATGTGAAGTAGACAAATCAGAGATACGCGCAATGCACCACGCGGTTGTAAATTGTTAAACAGTACTATTTAATATTACAAATGAATTTGTGGATGTTTGCAATAAAGACGAAAGAATCTGCGACCAGATAAGGTATACATATTATTGTTCAACATCAGCTGCCGAGTTGATAAAGCCTTGTCCATCTATCCTTCCGTATTTTGCATGTAACTGTAAGCAAGTTCATAACTTATTGAACCAATGATTTGAATATCATATACCAATTTTCATAAAAGAAGATTACTATATTCTATAGTTTCCGTAGGATCGATTGCAAGTGTCTTCGGTTACCGATAGGCTTATAATATGATATTATTTCGCCAGTAGCCGTGTATTCAATAAATACAAGAGACCTATTGTAGTTCATAGCAAATCTGCCGTTAGGCTTATACATATCCACAGAATTAACTGTAAAGTTGTTTTTATAGAAGTTCATAGCAAATCTGCCGTTAGGCTTTTTCATATCCACAGAATTAACTGTAAAGTTGTTGCTATTGTAGTTCATAGCAAATCTGCCGTTAGGCTTATTCATATCCACAGAATTAACTGTAAAGTTGTTGCTTTGTGAGGTAGAGCTGTGCGAGCTACGAACTTTTCGTACATGTAAGCCCGATAAATGCCTTCGAGCATGTGACGTATCGGTAACTGCATTCTGATAGTATTTGGAAATACGTTTAGATCTGTAATCGAACTTTTCCTTCCTATTCTTGACTGATGATGCTTGGAAATTAAAATCGTTCAAGACTTTCAAAAACCTTTCCGACTCCGTTTTCTGAAGCTTCTTGAGCAACTGGTGCAATACTGTGGAGCGTAACTGGGCTAACTGCGTGCTGCCCTGGCCACGACGTCTTCCCTTTTCGTCGAGCAACTGATTATAAGCCTCGCTAGTTTCGTTTCTGGCATTATATTTATTCGACATATGCTGCAGCCGAGATGGAAGGTCCTTCTTTTCGTACAGGTGATTATAAGACTCGCTAGTTTCGCTTCTGGCATTATATTTATTCGACATATGCTGCACCCGAGATGGAAGGTCCTTCTTTTCGTACAGGTTATAAGTTGAATGTAGTTTTTGGACCTTAGCAACTTCTTGAATCTTTTTCTTTGAGGGCTTAACGAAACGGCGAAGTCTGATGTCGTATTCAAAGTTGATTTTCAACGGACTCGGATTATACTCAACGTATTGCTGTCTAAGGGACTCATAAGATGGATCGGACTTTACAACACTCTGCATAAATTTAAGTAATTTAAACAAACTCTTCGGATGCGACGGGTTACGTAAATTTCCTTCCAAATCAAAAATTCTTAGATAACGATCGACGACATCGACGGAGGAGAGGGGAACACGGCATTTGTTCCAGCCTGAGCCCATGGGATTTAAGATTTTTGCAAAGTTCTGCAATGTCAAATTGTACATCAAGTCCGAAACTTCACCGACGTCCATTTCCATTGCATTGGCCAAGTCATTGATTATATTCACGTTTCGTTTGTACCACAAATCCCGCTTGGTGGCGCATGTTTGAGTCCGAAAACAAGGTCGCGAAGATGAACTTGTTGGCGTTTGCATCCATTTAAAGTCATCCGACGGGCGCTTAAACCGATTTCTTGCCGACCAGGGATACTCGATATCTGTAGGCAAACGATAGGCTTGCAGTCCACCTCCCCCGCCGGCCGCTGACCTGCAGCTCATTTTCTAACTGGGATCACACTTTAACTCATACCTAACAGCTTGTACTGATTGTTCGGGAAATGGTTGCTCCCATTCAATCTTATGGCTACAACAATAAATTAAATCGAGTGTCAAAAAATTTAAAAAAAGCTTTATGAATACATATTGCATTTATGTTGTCTTTTCTTAGATAAAGACGTTAACCTTAAAGTGACGAACGCTACATGATGCAGAGTATATTTAAATTCCATGCAAATAGACTAAATCCAATGTTTTATAAGCAAAATACTTTATATTTCTACCATTTACCCATTGAAAATGGGTAAAAAATGGTATATTAACTTTGTGAAAATGTATGTAACAGGCAGAAGAAGGCGTGGAAGACCATACAAAGTATATATATTCTTGATCAGCATCAATAGCCGAGTCGATTTGGTCATGTCCGTCTGTCTGTCCGTCTGTCCGTCTGTATGAACGCACAGATCTCAGCTATTAAAAGACCTAGAGGTACCAGACTTGGTGGGAGTGTGCGTGTATTGAATACGCAGATCAAGTTTATTTCAAACTTGATGTCCCACGCCCACCGCCTACGCAAATCGATAAATGCGTATTTCGATTTTTTCCAAATAATTCAATAACGAAAATAGATAAACGCACCAAATCTTGCAACATTATGCAGAAGTCGGATTTTAAACTTTTGGATGGAAAAACACATTTTTATAGTTTAAAAAGCCAGAAAAGCTAGAAGCACCAAATTTGGAGTAAGGTGCCTGGTAACTTTACGAAAAATGCGGATTTTCAAATTTTGGATGCCACGCCTACCGCCCCCAAAAATCGATTTTGTAAATCGGTAAATCAAATTAGAGGAAAAGTAGAAAAGTAGATAATAATAATATTGACCAACCCTATATATTTAAATCGGATCGGAAAATAAACACAGAAGTTATAGGCACGAGAAGTTTCGCTCACAGCAGAAGAGGCCCGATACCGACGCCGACTGTGCACGCACAGTCGTCGCGTTGTCAGTGTGCAGTCGGCATGTGCCATTAGCGTCAATGCATGTGTATTTGTCTTCGAAAATATGCGATACGTTGTTATTCGTCGAATAAAAGTAATTAATATTAAGAATTATTTTTTAACAGCGAAGGGTAAATGGTATCTTACTGTCAAGTGCACTCGACTGTAGCTTTCTTCACTTATTTATTATTCAAATATTTAATTGCAATCAGAGTTTTTTAAATACTATTTCGTTAACAACGGTTCCTTTTTTATTCGTTATAATACTTTATGTTATTAAATACATAGTATTAAATTGTTGGCAATACTGGACTCAAACTCAAACACTCCTACACATTGCAAATTTGGGTACATTCGGGTACACAAATTGTACATGAAAACAACAAAAAAAACTTCTCAAATTATTGTATTATTATAATTTTCCTTTCCGCCTGCAGCGCCTGGGAAAATTCGTTTGTATCTTTTATTTACATAACATATGTGTACACATGCATGTATCGTATACACAAAGAAGATGAAGCCGAAGAGAAAATGCGAATGTCAATGATACTGAAGCATGAAGAAGAAGCGAGTAAAGGCAATTAACGAATGTGCGGTGAGCGAATGTAGCGATAGAAGAGGCAAACGCAAAATCCGCCGTAGACTCTTTCATAGACTCGAGACTCTCCAACATCTCGGCTCGTCTCTTCTCGCCGCGTCTCTCTAGTGAGCTTTTTCACATTCTGTGCTGGGCCTAAGCAAACACGCAACTCGTTATACCCTCGCTGATAGTACACGCATTTTTTCCGGCTGTTTGCAACACGTTAACCAGCATGAACGGCTGAGTGGATCTGGCCATGACTAGAACCCATACTTCTTTTAAATTGGTCGTCCCCATCCTGGTAGAAGCTGTAGTAGTTTTGCTTATTTTTGTTTGATTTCAAGATAATGTTATCTTACTCGGGACAAGCCACTTTCACTTTAGTCCTTAAAATTTAGTAAAATTGTATTAAAATCCTACTACTACAACGATTTGATGACTTAGGAACCATCCGGCAAGTTACTAGTTTTTGTATGAAAACTTAAAATGAATTCTAATAACTTATTTTTGTTTCAAGTCTGACAATCAATAAAAACAGATTACTATATTTTTATTCGGTACAATCTAAATACAAATGTCTGCAAGAGTATGCAACCTTCGAGTTCACCTGCGGCAGATAACATTCCTTTCTAGTTTTGGACGTTTAGTGGGTTTCCGTTTCTGTTGTGGTAGTTGTTGCTATTGTTGTTGTTGCTGCTGCTACATCTGTTGTTGTCATTTCGGTGCGAGTTCACTGACCTGAGCCAAACAGAGCGCCCCCTCTCTATGGTCAATCGGTGACCAAATGAAAACGATCCAAGCAGATACCTGTTGGTTGTGCCAACGCTTACGCACACACACATACCTACACAGATACAGAAACATACAGAGATATACACCCACACATACACACACAGCAAGTACACGTACTTGCGTCTTAAACAGACCATAAAACGAGTAATTACTAGGTGGCATGTTCTAAGCAAAACAATCAATTTGGCGGGCCCACAACAAGTGATGTGTCTGCGTGGAAGTCTCTTTAATACATTTTTGTACAGAGACAGCGGTAAATAATAGAAACAAAACTTCCTTTTTTATCTTGCCAAATTTTGTATTTAGTGTGTTTAATCTCGGTCGCCGTCCGGTTGTACTCAATTATTGTTTATGTATATTTCGTTATACAAATTCCAACAAGGACTGGATGCCCCAAAATAATCATAGTTCTCTTTCTGAATTACTCTTGACTTCGAATCAAATTTATAAAGAATGTCTAAATAATAAATTGCCAAGATATTTTCTATAATATCCTAATTTGTATACTTTCTTTTCAAGATCAGCAGACGCAAATGCCAAATTGAACAGGGTAAACGAATGTTTTGCATACTTACAATTAGACAAGAGAAAATCTATTATTTTAATCCTTTTGTATAAAATCCCCTTTAATCGAAGTATTCGATAGTTCGATTAGTTGTGGTTTGTAAATAAGGCAGCAACAATTCGTTACGTTTGTAACTAAAGTTTAATACGTTTGTTCACTTTAACTTTTGGGTAAGTAACACCGTTTATTTCCATCTAAAAGTACACATTACGTTGAACACATTTTGTTATTATTACACTTTTGACCGCTCATGACGAAAGGCATCGAGAATAATACTTAATTATTCTCAAAATGTTGTCCAAGAATTTATTGTAAAAAGTAATTTAATAAAGTCACACATGTATTTTTCCGATTCGGATGAGCACAGAAATATTTACAACATTATCAAATTATCGCCATTATAGCTGCTATATACGACACACACACACACACACACACACAGCCATAGAAAATGACGGAGTGATATAGTGGCTGGGTCCACTGCAAAAGTGGAGAGACTAGTTTGCAGTAAGACATACAGACGGATTTACTCAGAAGCTGATCAGCTCGGCAAGTCGTCCTGAACAATAATAATTGTATGTGTGTATGTATGTGTATGTTGGGCTGTGTGAGTGTGTGCCTGCCATATTATAATGGAGCATAATTTGAATGCTCCATCCAAAGCTTTGCTATTTGTGATCATCCCATTTGAAATCACTTTTATTACTGCATTATTCAGTCATTGTTGAGAGTCGGGCTTATATTATGTTGTTTATGGCTTATTTGGTCATTACGCCCGACTTGAACACGTCACAGAGTGGTATAGCAGAAGCGGATCCAAAAGTTCAGCTCCAAACACTGCACTTTTCTGGTTTAAGTTTCTATTTCACTCGGCCAGTTTCTATTGTATTTATCTTTGTGCTTTTTGCCACTCTCTCTGTTTCTCGCTCTGTCTGTCTATCTGTCTGTCTGTCTGTCTGTCTGCCTCTCTCTCGATCTCCCTCTGCCTGTCTCTCTTACTCCATCTATCTCTTGCTGTATCTGTTTATCTTTCTTTCTCTGTGTCTCCATCTTCCTCACCCGCATACACTGGGTACACGTATTCAGACTTGAACACAGTGAAATTCCGCTACACCGGATATCACAATTGAAAAGAGAGACAAAGAGACAGGGGGAGAAAGAGAGAGAGAGAAAGAGAGAGAGAGAGAGAGAGAGCGAGAGAGAAATTCGTTAAGTAAGTCAAAATCAACACAAAAATCATATACTATATGCACACATGGGCCTCGGCATGAGACTTAAATTAGAAAGAATTGGGAACTTGTGCATTCCAGCATATAGAGCATCCATCGAAAGGCGGGGGCGCAGGCAGAGAGCGATGAAATAGCAGCGACGAGCACGAGAGTGTAAACAATAATTAGTTTAGTGCACTTTAGTTTCTTGCTTTTAATTATTTCGAATATATTTTATTACAAGTAAATGCAAGCAAATTACACAGATATTCGAATGAGCTGGCGTCTGTGTGTGCGTGTGCATGTGTGTGTGTGTGTACGTATACGATGTGTTCACTCATTTTCCGTCTCACTCACTTTAATTGTTACAACAACAATGGCCTATTGCATTGTATACTACTCGAATAGTTGTTGTTGTTGTTCATAATTACAGTTTGCATTTTATGATTATTTTCTTGCTGTTGTTGTTATTGCTGTACCCGCAGTCGTATTTATCGTTCTTGTTGTCGTTGTCGTCGTTGTTGTTGTTGTGGCAATAGTGTGACTGTGTACAAGTTGTAAGTGGCAGAGTTGAAATATGGAACACGACGACACGTTGTCTCCGTTGCTAAAAACACTGCCAAACCGTACAGTTTGAAAGTTAATATCGGACTGTTCGGAATGTTGGCGCTTTTCCCTCGAACAATCACGAAACGAAACGAAACGAAACGAAAGACGAGCCGAGCGAGCGAGCAACCGAGCAACCAAGCGACCAAGCGACCGAGCGTGCCAGCGAGACGAGCGATGTTGCATGGCCGCTCTCCTTGGAACACTGCCAGTCCGAAATATCTTTAGCTGACTGGAACTGACTGACTGGAACGCAGAAGCGGTGCCGACGCCGACGCCGATGCCGATGCCGATGCCGACGTCGCTGGGTCGTTAGAAGCCCGCACAAGTCACTGCAAGTGTGCATGTGTGTGTTTGTGTATTCTGTGTGAGTGTGTGTGCGTGCGTGTAAGGCCGGTTCGCACAGCTGTGCGGAATTTACTACCACACTGGCACGTCAGATACAAAATTTATCTACAAAGATACGCTGCACGAAGTGAACGAAGTAACCCAACTACTACTATACAGCGTACAATGTACAGGGCAACGTGCGGGCGGGCGGGCGTTCGTTCGTTCGGGCGAGCGAACAACTACCACTAACACCATCATATCGTCTGTTGCTGCCTGTAAAAACAAAGCGAACCGACAGCACTGCATTTTAAGTGGGTGAAGAGAGAGAGAGAGTGAGTGAGTGAGCACACGAAGGCGGAACTAAGAGAGCGTGAATAGACCGTAAAAGAGAGCGAGCGCGGTTCGGCTTGTACTTCGATTACAAATTGTGTTGGGGTAGCTCTGTTTTCGGCTCGGATTCGGCGCTGTCGTTTTCAGTCTCGAAATTCCCATGAGCAATTGTTAAAATTGTAGGGAACAAGTGTGTCGTTCGTGCGAACAGTTGACAATGCGAGAGAAGTGTAATGAAGTGTAGTTGACTCTGTAGGCAGATGATACCCTGTATAATAAGCGAGTGTGCACACAATAAAGATGCTCCAATACCTAGAATATGGTTTATTTAATGACCCTTATATGTCATATACGGTTCGGGCATCTATACTTATTCCAAATGGGGAGAATCCATTTTATTTACCAAAATATATACCATACTTAGAAGTGGACACGTTGACACCCAATTCCGGAAATTCTATAATTTATGCTGTGACAAACAGTGAATCTTTTAATAAATTCCAGCATGCTTTAACGATAAAGTTGCAAATTAGCCACACCACAATTCAAAGTCAATTTGACAAGGCCAACACACCGGCTTCTCAGTTCGGTTAACCAGCTTCCGACCTCAGTGGACAAGCGAAAGGGATCACCGGAAACCAGGTTTGCGAAGCCTGTTAAACCGGTGCGGTCTTGATATCGAAGGACCCCAGTGAATCTGAGGTATGTTGCAGCGAAAAACCACAATTAACAACAGACGACGCTGTAACCACAGAGAAGTCAAGCCGGTAGTACTGAGAATTACATCTACTTAACCCACCGGCGTGGGAGGTGTTTTCTCTCTCGCAGTGAGATTTTTGTTTTTAATTTTCTATAGAATTGACTAGAAACCTCAAAAAACTCCTAGAAATTTCAGCTCTAAGCAAAAAGTTTTACTTTACAACTTCAAAATTCAATTATTCACTTAATTTATTGATTTATCTATATTCATTCATTCTGGAAACATTCGAGCTTTAATTTTTACTATTTCGGATGATTTTTATAGCTGTTTTAAATTTCAACCAATATTACTTTTACTTTTACTGAAGGTGTACTGTGCGTTATTCATTTATCTGAAATGCCTACCCGAAACTCATCGCAGGGTATGCAAGTATCGTGAGGCACATGGGAATTTTCGTTTCAAATTCCGTAAGCTGCACACACAAGCTCTTTGCAATGTTGCAATTGAAACTTTTCTTCAAGGGGCACAGCGGAGAGGAGGGTCGCTCGGTGCGCGGGTGCAGATTATAAACTCAAGCACAATCTGTGAGGAGATTAAACCAGGCCAACAACAAAAAAGACTCAAACTGCAACTGCAATGGAAACTGGCAAATGGCAGAAATCATTACTCAGTACTTATGAAAGCTATATAACTTTTAGTTTCGTCGATAGCATGTTGTTTGTTGGCAATTTCAGCAATATTATTTAATGTCGAGCTGGGAAAAGTTTTTACGAGCTTTATGGATTCACAGCCTTGAGGCAGACGTCAAGACTGAGCACAAAAACAAAGGATCTGGCCTTAGAAAACTAAGACTATTTGGAAATAACATGTTTGCCCCAAAGATAATGAAGGAATAATCAACGTAGCTGTGGGTGATGACGGCAACGTCGGTGAAGACTCAAGTCCGAAGACTTAAAACTGAAGACTGAATACTGAAGATAACGGCTTGACGAAAACAATGCTTACGAAAGGAGAAAGTGCGCTGTTCGCCGACCAAAGACAAAGTCTTGTACTCTAACAAAAAGAGGAAAAAAGTAGCGAAGACGATCAGCAATAAGTCGTTGTTGTAGTTGTCGGAGAAGGAGAAGCCGGGTAGGGTGAAGGCATGTGAGACACTCACATCGCCAACCACATCCACATACATATCCATACATACACATCCACATACACATGCACATGCATAGCAGGAGCAAGTTTAAAATGAGACGAGATCCGCTTCAGACCGCTTATACATATAAAGAGACTGGAAGGTGCTGGGGAGTTGGGAGCTCATAAGCTGCTCGGTCACCTAAAAATATAACAGAAGCTGCGGCCAATAAAGCTGCGAAAGCGATTGCAACTGCGACTGCGACAGCGAGAAACTCAAGTGAGAGTTGAACGACCAAAATGCAGTTAAGAAGGGAGGCTAAGAGATGTCCCCTACACCCACCCATCCCCCCGCCCCTTCAATCCTTGCACTGGAGTTATAATAAAATAAGCGTTTCATGGTGTGAATGCAAAGTTTTAATAATAGTGATAAGTGATACGTGGAATGAGACACACGCAAGACTTTTACAGTTTTAGCCACTCGATAGTCAAATCGATACGGCAATAACCATGAAATCCGCGAAAAAACGAAAGGGAAAGATGCTAATGCTTACGCCATTCTCGTGGCATATGCGCAGCCGCCCCTAGTAGCAATAACTGCGTCTTGAAATGGAATAAAATTGGTTGTATTAAGCATCGGAAAGAGAACTTAGAAAGAAGGCATGTATTCAAAGTATATATAATTACTTGATTCCAAAAATATATGTAATGTACTATATTATTGCCATATATGTTATTATATATGAGTAAAAGCATCCGACCTGATTTTAAATCTTGGTATACCAAAATCTACATTTTGGGAACTTTTAAGACTTACACTGGCGCCGAGAAATAATTGCAGGTACTTTTCTGACAGGCCTCGTATGTATCAATGTATGCACTGTCTATAGAATTTTTAAAAACATGTACCGAAAAATTTAGGTCCAGTAATTCGGACATATTACTATCTGTATAAACATACTTTTTTCATATAAACATTGTAGAAAAGATGAAAACATTAAGGTGCCGTCGGTCGACTATAGAAGCTTTAGAGGCAGTCTTTACCACATTATTATTGTTGTTATCAACAATTCAATTTTCCTAATTTAAAATTACGCATAGACTTATTACTGTTTTATTTGGATTTATATTCAAATAATTCGAATAATCGAGAACGTATTGTATGTAAATTTGCGAAAATCCGATTTTTTTAATAATGTAACGAGAGATTAGAGGTTAGACTAGAAGAGAGAATTAATAAATTGTACACAGGGTAATTTCCAGTCGGTGTACAATGATTTAGCCACTTGCCTTTCCAACAACAAACAAATCAATTTGCAACAACACACACAAACAAAGGCATACAAAATCGCACAACTCAACGCACACAAACACATACAGCATCAAGTTTGTTGCTTTATTATTATTGTTGTTGTTGTTATTGTTGTTATTGTTGTTGCAGTTGCTGTTGCTCGCAAAGAAATCAATGCACCTTCGCAGTGCTCAAAAACAAGTAACTAGCTGCCTGGCTGACTGCCTGTAGCTTTCCTCACTAGTTTTCGCTCCTCCTCCTCCTCCCACTCTTCTTCTGCTTCGTTTTATCTCGCTGACTCTACTGACTTAGCGCGCAGCTATCTCTTTTTAAATGCCTCTTGGATTTTTTAAAAATTCGTACATACTTGCACAAGTAACAAGTACATGAATACATACACTAACTGTGCCTACATGTTCATAACGTACATGTGTACATATATTTGTGGACTTGTACGTATGCTTATGAGCGTACAATAATAATTTTGAGTTTCGATGCCTTCACTGTGGCTGAACTCGTTATACTGCCTTGATCTCTCAGTTTTCCCCCCTCTCTCTCTCTCTCTCTCTCTCTCTCTCTCTCTCGCTCTCTTTTGCTCTCTCCTTCTACCAGCCCATTGTTGCTACCTCTTGTTGATCAAGTGCTCAATTATTATGACTTTTACTGTTGTTGCTGGGATTCTTAGCTCACTTCCATTGACTATTCCGAGATTCCGAAACTCACATGCCAGCGCTTCCAGTAAAGACAATTCCAGTTTTCAATTGGAACAGCGCTGACAGCTCTGCCACAGGTTCAACACACTCGTAACGCTGCACTGTGCACTGTTACCAGTCTGCGAATCTGCCAGTCTGCCACTTAGAAGCTGCAGACGGTTACAAGCTCTTCAAGCAGCATTGCGATATAAGAGCGCGCGTGAAGTGCCGTATAAGTGCTGGCGTATGTATAAGAGAGGCTCTCGCCGTGTGCTCACCGCACACTCCACAGTGAGAGCGCGGCGCGCTCACGATCGCGAATGATAACCCATGCAAGCAGGTTGTGGGATAAAACGCATTAAGGTGAGACTGGGGAATTTTTTGCGCTATACCCTGCATGCTATATTTGCAAAATGGGTATATTAGGGAGGTATGTTGCAACTAAAACTTAATGAACATCGTATGAGTGAATCATCCGTGTATTCTAAAAAGACTTGGCTCAATATAAGATACGTGGGTCGTTCAATATGTCTTTAGAAAAAATAAATAATAATAATAAATATAAAAACACTGTTTTTTGCAGAAATTTTTTTTTTTATTTTTCAACATAGTCCCCTTTTAGCTCTACACACTTTGTCAATCGTTTTTTCAACATTTTTATCCCGTCCAAAAAATAGGATTTCGGATTTCTTCACTCGGATTTTCTAAGGACTTATTGAACGACTCTCGTAGCAAAGTAAATTGCTGTAGCGAATAAGAATGTACAATGACATATAATAAGTAAAACTAAACATGTCTCCCTTTGACTTTCGCCAAAAATTAAAGAACGTACATATGTACTTTGTAAGATTGTTACGTACGAAGTTTTATAAAGCTTAGAGTTGTATTGTATCGACTTAACTTATTCTAAAATATTAAAAGTTGAATAAAAATTGACTCGAACTCGATGCAGAGCATAAATAACTAATAGATTTTGAGACTTAATGAATACATAAAGATAGAAACCTCGTGTTTGCCATTTTATAAAAAAAACATGAAGAACTATTAAAGCCAACTTTAAAAGAGTCCAGCGAATGAATAAAAATAAACAGATGAAAGGAGCCGAGTTAAGGGTGTTGGCAGCACTTAATAGTTGGCAGCCAACAGATACGCGAAGCAGCACTTTTCGGGAGACAGACATCTGAATCTGAGTTCCATTGCCGTCTGCCACCAGGGCTCAATTTATACACATGCATGCATATACATATATATGTACTCGTATATATGTGAGCACGTATATAAACGTATGGCATATGAATCTACCGAACATAGAAATGCATTTATTTATTAATATAAGTATAATGCGGGCATACTCTATGCCGACTGTAGAGGCATATATGGCGAACATCATTTATTTCATAGTTACTATACAAAAGTGTGTGTACTAAATATTTATATAAGCTCGTACTGTATTATATATTTAGTATAGAATCATAATTGAAATTAGCAGGAAAATCGTACAGTCTTTACTATTTTTTTATCGATCTAAGCTTTTTATCATTATCATCATTATAAACTTTTCAGATTCGCACTTCTTACTATAATTAATCCATTAACAATGGAAATAATAGCTATATAATATTTAGGCATTTTTCGAGTTCAAATCCAGGCTACTATGGATATTCTGGATCTTAAATATGACAATATATATACAGACGTAATATTATATATTGCTAGTTATGTAGAGCCAAAAGGAATAGAAATCGTACTTATACCATTATCTATGATGATAGACCGTTTGGATTTCACAATGAACCCGAGGGAATTCATCCACAATTGAAGCATATACATATCTGATGTAATATACATTTTTTAGGGTCAAAGTCAGGCTGTATAATGGTATGGCAGCAAGGGAAAGGACCCCAGAAACTACACCACGAATATCATAAAACGGGCACTCACCTCGATACTGTTTGCTGCGTTTGCCAAAAGCAGATTTTAATTGTTGTTGTTGTTGTTGTTGTTGCTGTTGTTGTTGCTGTTGCTGCTGCTGATGATGATGTTGCTGCTGTGACTGTTTCTGCTGTTGCTGCTTCTGTTGCTGGGCAGCCACTTCCAGCTTGAGCAGCGGCTGTTCGATATTTTCACCTAGATTTGGGGACGTCAAATAAGGCTGCGCGAGTTTGTGATGCTGTTGATGTTGCTGCTGCTGTTGTTGTTGCTGCTGCTGTTTCTCTGGCGTGTGTTGATTGTTGTGATGATGATGATGTTGAAGATAAACCTGATGCTGACCTGACGGCTGACCGTGCTGATGCGGCAGAAAACCCTGGCCATTGGCACCACCAACGCCTCCCAACGCAGGTGGTCCGTGTGCCGGACAGAAGGTGCGATATTCCCCATTGGCGTCCAAGTAAACGGGCGCCTCCACAAGTGGCCAACTGGCAGCAGCAGCAGCAGCCGCAGCAGCTACGGTGGCAGCGTCCGCGGCAGGAGCACTGCCAGTTGCCGCGGTGGATGCTGTCGGCGCCAGAGCAACCAAATGCACAGGCAGCATTTGAGCGCCGTTGGCGGAGTGCAAGTGAATGTGTGGCATGCCACCATGTTGGCTGCAATGTTGCTGGTGCTGCGGCTGTGGTTGCGACTGTTGCTGCTGCTGCTGCTTCGGCGACAACTCCAGCTGCTGCTGCTGCTGCTGCTGTGGCTTCAGCTCGCTCTGCTGATAAAATATTGTTTTCTGCTCGTAGGCTGCAAACAGCGTGCTCGTTGCAAGTGTTGCCATAGAAATGTTGTTGCTGCTGCTGCTGTTGTTGCTGCTGCTGTTGCAAGCAGCTGATTGCTGCAACTGGCTCTTTCCAGCCGAGGGTTGGAAGGGCGGTGCCAGCGGCGTCAGATTCGACTTGTACGCCTTCACCAGGGCGCTCGACGAGCTCTGATGCGGCTCCTCGATTTGTACTCTGCGTGCTGCTGCGGCTGCAACTGCTGCTGCCTTCAGACTATGCTGCCGATTGCTGCCTGTTGCAATGTTGTGGCTGTTGTTGTTGTTGTCAACAACGAGTTGGGCTGCCGGTAGAGCATTGGCTGCATTGCTGCCATCGCCTGCACTGTTGATGAGCTTGTAGCTCTCGTCGATGAAAGCAACCAAATCCTGGCAGGCCTGCTGCAACTCCGACTGGCTTGCGGCTGCCGTAATCGACGATGTTGCCGCAGGTAAATTCTCCCCCTCTCCTTCCTCTTCTCTCTCCACTTCCTCCTCGTCCTCGTCCTCGTCATCCTCCTCCTCATCACTCTCGATAACGTGCTCGATTATGCGCAGGTTCTCGTAGTCTATAATCCGCGCATAGCTCAAACCTAGCGCGAGCCTTGTCAGCCTCGCCACCTGGTCCTCTTCTTCATCATCGTTGTCGCCATGTTTATTAGTATCGTTATCGCTGTCTGCATCTTCTATATCTACAGACTTTGTAGTGACCCCTTGACTCTTTGGCTGATCCCCGACTGCATCGCTATCGGTCTCCTCGTCGATTCTCATGAGTTTTGTACGTTCATTTTCCAGGTTCTCTTCCTCCATGTTGTTCTCCCCCACAGTCCTTGCGCTGTTATCGACAAGTATCCCTGCTGCTGTCGCTGCTGCTGTAGTCGATGTGTCGCAATTATCGAAGAAGTCACATTCCAAATTCAATGGAGCCTCACTTGGGGCCTTCAAATGGGAGCTTAAGGTTGCGGCGGCCATTACAATTAAATTGATATCAATTCGTTAATCGAAATCGATAACAATCCCTGCAAATGCATTGGTCCGCTCTATTATAAATTGTCTTTGCTTTGTTGCAGACAAGTTACTATGTTAACAATTGAGGTATGATTCAGTTAACTGGATGTCGTTTTTCGCTAATCCTGTTGCCTCCAATCCGTTTCGATATATTTCGTTTTAAACGCTTTCTAACAGCTTTGGAACCTGCAAGTAAAAGAAAAAAGAGACCGAAATTGTTTTCGTTTTGTCATTTATTTTTTTTTCTTTGCATTGAAAAAATGCTATAGCCAGCCGATTTCTCGATACCTTCTTCGGTATATCTTTTCTCTCAGTTCAGTTGGCTTTGCCTTCATTGTTAGAACTATTAAGGGAAAATCATATGAGTCGCTCCACTAATGTTTTGACCTTTAATTATATTTGACTAGTTTTTAAACGACTCGGAATTTATAATAGATTCTAGAATCAAGTTACATTCTATAGAAATATGCAATATGCCCAATATCAACGGAGCCATCGTTATGCACACTCTTCAGGTGATCAAGACTCCAGCAACGCTTCGTGAGATTGTGGTAGTAATTGCCAAGAATACAGAGTTATCGCAGGACGATCTAATGAAGCCCGTCAAACAGACACTTGACATGGGACATCGTCTGGGATTTCTGCAGAAAGTAAATGGTATGTTGCAGGCAATGCTGCCAGAACCAGATTTGGCCAATTGTTAAATCCTTTGGCAACTGTATTTTTAAAAAGGATAAAATTTAGCAAGTTTCAAATACTAATAATTAGCTTAAAAATGTTCATCATTATTAACAAATCAAAGTTTTTGTTTTGAAAATATAGCAGAACTATGGTAAATACTCTATCTTTTTGTAACATTCTTCATTAGAGACATGATTCCTTGTATACCATTTTTATACCATTTACCCATTGAAAATGGGTAAAAAATGGTATATTAACTTTGTGCAAATGTATGTAACAGGCAGAAGGAGGCGTGGCAGACCATACAAAGTATATATATTCTTGATCAGCATCAATAGCCGAGTCGATTTGGTCATGTCCGTCTGTCTGTCCGTCTGTCCGTCTGTATGAACACACAGATCTCAGCTATTAAAAGAGCTAGAGGCACCAGACTTGGTGGGAGTGTGCGTGTATTCAATACACACAAGAAGTTTATTTCAAACTTGATGTGCCACGCCCACCGCCTCCGCAAATCGATAAATGCGTATTTCGATTTTTTCCAAATAATTCAATAACGAAAAGAGATAAACGCACCAAATTTGGTAGGAGGGTGTCTTGCAACATTATGCAGAAGTTGGATTTTAGAATTTTGGATGCCACGCCCACCGCCTCTAAAAAACACATTTTTATAGTTTAAAAGAAAACTAGAAAAGCTAGAAGCGCCAAATTTGAAAGTAAGGTGCCTGGTAACATTACGAAGAATGTTTGATTTTCAACTTTTGGATGCCACGCCCACCGCCCCCAAACTATTGCATTTTAAGAAAAGTAGGGAAATAACAAAACATTTTTTTTAACACTCTTGTAGCTTACCATAGTACAGATCTACCCTATAAATTTCAATCCGATCGGACAATAAACAAAGAAGTTATAGGAGTTTGAATCTCCCATATAAAGTTGTGGGCGCTTAGAATTCCAACTAGAATGTTGAACTGACGCAGCAGAAGGCCGGCATCAATAAAAGTCTCATTTGCCGATCGCTCCGCGTAACTGTGTGTGGTCTGGATGGTTGCATGCAAGATTCTGGTGCGTGTGGTCGCGGGTTCGAATCCAGCAACGGGCAACTTTTTTTTTTTTTAATAATTTTGCGCTATATGAAAAATATATTATGCAAAAAAAAAAAGAAAAACCAAAAACTTTTTCTAAGCAATACAAAAAAAAGAAGACTGCGCTGGGATTCGAACCGGGGACATTTAGTTATAGAGCTGACAACTCTCACAACAAACCACTGAAGCACATGGTCTGTTCCTAGGCGCGAAAAGTTTTGCATACAGCAGCAGAGACGGAGCAGAGGCTCGGCTTCAATGCTTGCGCCGACTGCGCACGCACAATCGGCGTGCAGTCGGCATGTGCCATTAGCGTCAATGCATGTGTATTTAATTTCGGAAATATGCGATGCGTTGTTATTAATTCGAATAAAAGTAATTAATATTAAGAATTATTTTTAGCAGCCAAAGGTAAATTATAACTTACTGTCGAGTGCACTCGACTGTAGCTTTCTTCAATTTTTATTTTTTAATAACAAAGAAGTTATAGGAGTTCGAATTCCCCATACAAAGTTATGGGCGCTAGCGATTCCTTACCAAAACGTTAAATCGACGCAGTAGATGGCCCGCGTCAACAAAAGTCTAATTTGCCGATCGCATGGCGTAAACTTGTGTGGTCTAGTGGTTAGAGGTCCGACTCTTAAGTTACAAAGTTCGTGAGAGTTCTTGGGTTCGAATCTGGCGCGGCCCGATTTTGTTTTCTTAATGTAAATTGCTTTTTTTTTATTTTTATACCATTTATTTTATTTTGTATTATTTCTTCGAATAGGGTAAATGGTATCTTACAGTCGCGCGCGCTCGACTGTAGCTTTCCTTACTTGTTTATTCTCAAATGAATCGTAAATAATTTAAATAGCAATAAATACCAAAAATGGTGAACAAAAAAAATAAATGTCAGATAATTTAACATTTTTTTTCAAAAATCGAGCCAAATATGCTGATTTCATTGGTTGTAAATCAAAAATATTATTCACTGAATATAAAGATCAGTCAATTTTGTGGTACTTTTCCCGTCTATCCATTTATTACTCCCAGCATCTACCTCTGTGTGTCTATTCATCTGTATAATTGCTTGTCCTTCTTCTGACTGCCAATCAATCTATCCTTCTGTTCTTTCGTCGATTTTTATGTCCATCTGACTTTCTCTCTGTTTCTATATGACATTTCTTCCATCTCTCTGTTTATCTACTTATTCGTCTAACTCTTCTTCTGTTTATCTGTCCAAATTTTTGTCCGTACGCCCATTTTTACTTAATTATAACAAAATTTAAGAGTATCCTCTTTAAGATTCATTAAGTTTTTTGGATAGAATAGTTCCAATTGCTTAAGAATTCTTCTCTTTTTATAGGTAGATACTTTTTAATTGCGATAACCTTTGACTTGCTGAGGGAAGAAATGAAAACACAGACCCTGCCAAAGACGGAATCTCAAAACACCCAGGACACCAAGCAAAAACCAGAGAAAAAAGTTCCAAGGGAAAAGAAACGAAGCGTTGGACTGCACAAGGCGGCAACCGTACTGGGTCATGTGTCGACTACCACATTGATTCCGAATCAACCGGTGTTCTTAAAGCCTGAAGCGATGCTGCAACGCAAGCTGAAAAGGTCACAGATGCCACTTAAATAGGCAATTAGCAGATGCTTCAGATTTGTACAGTGAAGTTCGTCGAAATTTCTAAACAACAAATTGCCCGTTTGACTTTATTACGTTGTTTCGAAAGAAGGAAAGCATTTCAATTGAACTCGTAAATTGAAACATGTACTACTGTACCGTCCTTTGTTAATATGTTAGTAATTCATTTGAAAATAAATTGTGAAATAATTTTTATCCCTTGGTCTATAATCGCGATTACAGAGTACATGGGTAGTACTTAGATACGTACAGCGTACGTGCTTCAGATATAGCTTCAGTTTTCTCCGAGATCAATGAAGTGAAAAGCATTTAAATAAAAATAAAGCCTAATTAAATAACAGCCTTCAAAGTATTATTCTTTGTAATAATTGTTTTTACTGATGTACCAATCGCATTTGACATTACCGGATATCCAACATAGAGCTCTCAAGTATCCCATACAGTGGTCAGGTTCTGAAAAACTTGTATTACCTAATCCAAGTTTCTGTGGTAATGGGTGAAGTACCCCAGGCCTATGGAAATGCTCAATATAACATCTACTCTGACAGTCAAGAACCAACGATATGTCACGAGATATTTCAAATTCTATATTAGGTTGAGTTAAGCACTTGTTTATAATGTCGGCCAAGCCTCCCATTGTTTTCACTGCGTCTATTCTATTTGTACAACTCTAAAATATGTTGTACTTGTGCAGAAAAGATACAAACTCAATGCGCTGCGCCCAATTCTAATATGCCACGCATTCATTATCGCTTCCCACACGAGGCATACGCACTCTACAAAGGGTGCAGGAGGACATAATAAAAAACAATTGCCATATGGATTGTAACTCCGTCATACTGAGGAATTCGCGATAAAATTGTCAACATTATCGCGGCACTTCCGTCTCTTCACTACACTTCACTTCACTTCACGTCACAAGCAAGACAGCGCGGGGATGACAACGCAAGACCCTCGAGTGGAATGTGCAAATTGACAAATGTCATAATTAGCGGGACACTCCGAACTCCGGAATGGTGAAGGGTGTGAGAAGGGAGAGGGGAAGGACGTGCTCAGGAATAACACTGTCACGTCCTCGACGTTTTCAATTTGAAAGCCAAATGAAGCGTCGCCTTCTGTGTAGAAAGTAGCAATTTTCTGCGTGCATTGGCATTGGCCATATGGTTGGAGCGACCAGACGCCTACACGTCCGTGCGTGCCCGCCCACCCGCTATCCGATAACATATCGGCGTGTGCCTGTGACGTCGGCAGTGTGCCTACTTACGCATGTGTGTGCAAGTATTAGTGTGTCGGCACCGAGCGGTGCAATGTAAACAGAGGGCAAACAAAGGGACTGTGAGTTATGTGCGACGGCAACACATAAAGAGAAGCAACAGAGGGCGCAAAGAGAGCGCACGCAGATTGAGATAATGTGAGAGAGCGTGAGAGCAGCGAGTGCGAATAAGTACGAACGCATGCAAATGCTCGGAGCAGCCAAGGAGGCGGCAGTCGGTTCTGTGGTGAATTACGATATTAAATCCGAAGGGGCGTGAGTGACGTACGCCGTTGAAAGCAATGAGTCCTCACTGTGACGTTCTCGCAGAAGTGAACGCGTATGTATGCGTGTATACATACATGTGTGCGCGAGAGCATACACAGTTGTATGTATGCTAAAATATATGCGTGCGTACACTACACTACTCTTTGTACACAAAAGTTTGCGGTGAAATACAAGTACATACATACATACATACATACATCTCTCTGAACGTATGTATGTCACAGTATGTATGTATATTTTGCACATGTGTCCCATTCGGCACTGCTTCCAGATTGCAGATACAACGGAATTCGCAAGTTATGCTACAAGCATATTCTGCAGGTGGATTATCGACGCGGATTCCAGAGCAGTGTTGCACTCATAGATCACAGTATATAGTATATATGGCATATAGTCATGATTTCTGTGGAATACGATTCGGCAACTGCTTCCACGTTTTCTCCATTACGCAAGCGATAGTCGAGCGCACTCGACTACCCGATACCCAGCAGCAGCCACATCAAGCGACTCCCAAGTGTCCCCAGTTGTATGCGAGCCGTATATACCCTGTGCGCCTGTGGCAATGGGCATGAAAAGTTGCTCAGCAGGAGAGAGTGCCAATTCGTGCCAAATTCGGTGGTATCGACTCGCCTGTTGATACCCGTTAGTCGCACTCACACACATGCAGCTCTCGTTTGGTACATACATACATACACACATACATAGGCACATATATACTATGTACTTGTTGCTGTATGCGAAATGCGTAGCAGTAATCAGCAATCAGATCAGGATGTAGTACATAGTACATAGTAAATAGTACATACATATGTACTTAGTACATAGCGCCCTTCACGACTTCCCATCTGGAGAAGCAGGCAGATGGAGGGGGAGGGGCAGCACGAACCATATGGCAGCCGGCAAATGCGTATGTCGTTATTGTTGTTGTTGTTGCTGCTAATGTTGAATTTATTGCTTGTTGCATACACTTGCAAGCCTAATAGATTTTGTTGTTGCTGCCACGTTTTGTTTTGTGCGCCACTACTACTACTGCCCAATCAGGTACATATGTACATACATACATACATACGTGCACAGACATGGCGTGCGTGTGTGTATGTGTGCACAAGGATGTATGCGGATTAGCGCGTATGTGCTTGTGTGCTTGTGTACGAGTGTGTGTCGGTGTGTCTGTGTGTGTGTGCAAAGCCAACATATTGCAGCCAGTTTTCAGCGCTTTCGTGTACATAAATGCATGAAACCGATTGAGAGTGTATTGAAATGCATTCCGGGTAATAAACCTACTACTTACCAGCTGCCACTGCAAGGCAGTAAAAATGTTTTTCTCATTTTTTGCACACGCACACACACACACACGCAGATGCATACGCACGCACAGGCACAGACGCACGAACACACGCAAACGCATGCACAAGCGCAAGTTTAAAGCGCCTGTGTGTACACGACGCGGCACGACACGACACGAAGCACGAAGAAAGAAAGTGAAAGAGCAGCAACTATTTGTTATTGTTATTGTTATTGTTATTATTTGTATTTAATTATTGTTATTGTTGTGGAAATTCCTGAGTTTTCTTGCAACAGTCGTGCACTCGTACAGTCAAACAGTTGAGTTTCATTTGCGCGCTAACTGTAAAGGAAGCAGCACCGACACACACACACGCACAAAGACACAGAGATACGGACGACGACGACGGCGTCGACGACACAGACGCGGCAAACGTTAGATTTTGATTGACGCTGTGGCATTATGGAAAACTGCAAACGAGCCAAGCACACGTCGTCAGCGGTCAACGAGCCGAGAGCCGAGCCGAGCAGAGCTTCGCGCACGAAGTTAAATCCGCAAGCGACGCAGCGCGTGGGAGCAACGCGTCGAGCTCGTGTGAGAGCGGCCTGTTGTTGTTGTTACGTGAGCGCGCGCGAGAGCAGCGTTGAGTAGTTGCATTCAAATTGCTTTGCTTGTAGGTGGATAAGAGAGCGAGTGAGAGCGACCAAAGCACACACACAAACACACTAACAAATATGCAATACATCGAGAAGTTGCACCCGAATTCCTTTGCTTGTGGGTGGCTGAGCCTCGGTGAGTACTGGGCAAATTAAGAGAACGAGTGAGAGCAAGACGCACACACCGACACACCGATACACCAACACAAACGCACATAAGCGACTGTAAGTACATGTACATTTGTTGCTGCACGAAGCTCGTTGCAGTTAGTCTGCAGCCGGTCAAAACGTAACAGCTGTTGAGCAGCGAATTGGGCGCATGAAGCTGTCGTATTCATTGCATATACTCATATGTGTCACACATGCAAGATTGAATAACTACGCAGGCATTACACATGCATATGTACCATACATACTCACTATGTATAGCGATGCACACGTGCCCTCTGCTTATTATCATGCCCGCACCGTACTTCTGCCGTACTTAATGCGAATTCACATACAGTTACAGTTCAAGTACTTGACTATGACTTATGGTATATCCGCAGCAGGCCCTCTAAAGTATACCCTACAAAATATATGAGACTCATATATGTACATATTCTAGCGTAGGAAAATGATAATTTCGATTTGTTACAGGCGGAAAAGGCGTGCCAGACCAAACAAGGTGCCTAAATTCCCGAAACGATTTGTTATTGTCCGCCTGTCTGGATCTCAACTACTGTTAGAGCTGGAGACTCCAAATTTGGCAAGAAGAGTCCTGTATAACACTCACAGATGAGGCTTACTTTAAGCTTCATCTGGCACGCCCACAGACTCTGTAATTCGACTATGAGCGCAAATTCAACACTGTCATTTAGCACACACGTAACTAACTATAATGTTGGCATTCGCTGAAAACCAACCCGATCGGACAATAAGCTCGAACGCTACTCGAGAGAGAAGTTTCCCATACAAAGTTGGAGCAGGGACGCAGCATTTGGCCGACTACGATGCCATGAGCAGTTTTCGTTTATGCAGCGACACTTCATGCATTCCACTGAATATGCGAATTAGTTGTGAATTTCTTAAGCAGTAGTATTTCTTTAGTATTTAAAATTCGTTTGCAAAGGCCAAATACACTCATGAAAACAATAATAGTTATGCTAATTGATTTAAAAAGTTATATAATGTATCTAAAATATATCTATACGTCTGTTTATATTGCAATTTTATTATAAATTTGGTATAGATACTTCTTCTTCATCTGCAATTGTTCAAATCGAATCGATATATCGCATAACTGCCATAAAACTTTGCGACGGATTTTTTATCAATCGAAACATAAAACTTCCATAGGAAATATCGGAAACATCAATAATTGCCCAGGAAATTACTATATCCTATAGCTTCCACAGGGCCTTTAAATGTAAAAGGTAAAAATGATAATTTCTTGAACAAATATACAAATATATTTAGCAGCGAGAGAAACTCACTTAACTTACTGTTCTTTAAATTTATCGTTTATGGTATGTGCCCATAGCTTTCTAAAAGCCTACTCATTTTCAAGAGCGTACAATAATCATGCTGAAAATACCAGGTGATGCATACGCTCGAAAACTGGAAAAATCGTTAATTTGAAGACTACTCCAAGGGAATATTTAAACGCAATTCCTTTATGGCACAAACGCCAGTTTTACGCTTTTGAATGCTAATGCAAAAATGTACATCTACCTTTACCTGCAATACATTTCTATGCCAGATGTTGTTGTGACAGCCAAGTCTACTTGTTCATGCATCCACCTGTGGATTCCTGCGACCTACATTTCATCCACTCAAGAGCTCAGATTTGACACAAACCCCTGCGAGTTTACACGCAGGAACTTGGCTTCATCCATGCACTCTCGACCTACTTAGCTCTTAATACACACTCTTACACCCGCACACAGATGCAGAAAGTGCTGTACGCAAGTCTGAATATCCTAAAGTCAAATGACCCATCAGCTCGAGTCGTATTTTGCGACTACCTCCCTCCCGCCACGATGAAATGACGACACATTGCGGGAGATCCTTAATTTTCGTCGATTAATTTGCATGTGTGTGTTACTAATGAGTGTGTTAGCCAAAATATCCAACCAAAATCCTGATAATGGGCAACTGACAAGCGGGCTGGACCATGCCTTCCTACGCACACGTATGTACATAAGTCAAAGTTTCAATGGGCAAAGCTTGCGCACGCAATAGGTGCGTGTCTCCGATAAGCCCCACATGCAGCACAGTATGGCACAGCACAGCACAGCATAGCACAGCAGAGTATATCATACTACTGTGCAGCAGTAGACGCAGAGCTTTGCGCTGAAGCCGAATGCAGTTCGACTGCCTCGAGTGCGACTGGGAATGCACGTAGCTTTCAAATGGAGCAGAAGCACTTGTTGGTCTTGCGCAACTTCAGCCACCACTCGAAGTCGTTCTTGATGAACTTCTTCTTCCGCTTGTTGTCGGTTTTCTTTTGAAATTCCTCGCGGTCTTCTTGCCACGTCCGCGCGTATTCCCCGGCCAGCATCAGCGAAATGGATGGAGGAGAGTCCTTGAGGCATTGCAAAGTGTTATCAGCTGGCATTTTAGGTGTAAGCAGCAGCTACTCACATTCTTCTCAACGGATGAGACCATCACATAACGCTGGGCCCTCAAGAGGCCTTCGGTAACCAAATTGTCCTTCGGCCTGCACAGTATGGCCCGAGACCATTCCTTCGTTTTTGTCCCAGACCCCATTATGACTGATTTGAGCGATTTTCTTACAAATTTGTCTGGTTAACTCTTAACTTTACAAATTTCTGCAACGAAAATTTGACATCTTTAAAAGGCTTTGATAACTAACACTAAATTTTAAGTGTCAGTAACACACAGTAATACACATGTTTAATGACGGGTGTATCCCGGGCTAGTTCGACCAGAACTAAGAAGGTAAACTATGAAAGGTTAATTCTTTGTGAAAATTTGAACACGTAGAAGTTCGATCACCCAGTAAAATGGGCACTCGCTTTTTCTAGACATATTAAAAATGGTAGATGAAAACTATTTTCCAGCGTAAGAACAGACTGCGGACCGACAAGAAAAAAGACAGTTTATTCTTTTAAGTTAATCATACCAAAGAATTTTTTGCTTGGAATGACTAATGTTTTTGGAATCAAAATATTTAAAATTGTTAGATTTTCTTAAATCTTCAGCGTATTAAAGTTGTATATCATTGCAGATACTTAATTATGCACTACTGTCCATCCAATGTAATATTGAAATTCTTAAAAAAAAAAGCTATAGGATACGATGGAAATTTGTACATGCTATTGAAAACGTCGGTTGCCTAAATTATGTCAAGCTAACAATAGCCTATAGTTATATTATATTCTATATCTATTATATAAAAATGAATCGCAAAATGTGTTGGTAAGCGCATAACTCAACAACGCCTGAACCAATTTGGCCAATTTTTTTTTTAAATTGTTCGTTGAAGTTCAAGGCTTGTGGGCACGGCAAGAAAAATTAGAATTATTGCTGGGAAAACCGTTAAAATGGCCATTTTCTTTTTCCCATACAAAGTTTCCGGGCCACTTCAAGTAACCTTTCACGAACACGTCAAAGTAAAACACACCTAAACACATTATTTGTAATACATAAACAGTCTACTTTTGCTCACCTAAAATCCCTCGGCCACTAACCTGCGCGTTTGTTTTGTATTAGTTTCGATGTTGTTATCTACTTTTTATGACTTCAAGTCATATCAAAATTAAAAAAAAACAAGTGAAGAAAGCTACAGTCGAGTGCACTCGACAGTAAGATACCATTTACCTTTCGCTGTTAAAAACTAATTCTTAATATTAATTACTTTTATTCGGCGAATAACAACGCATCGCATATTTTCGAGGACAAATTCACATGCATTGACGCTAATGGCACATGCCGACTGCACACTGACTACACGACGACTGTGCGTGCGCAGTCGGCGTGCGCAGTCGGCGTCGGCGTCGGCGTCGGGCCTCTACTGCTGTGAGCGAAACTTCTCGTGCCTATAACTTCTGTGTTTATTGTCCGATCGGATTGAAATTTATAGGGTAGATCTGTACTATGGTAAGCTACAAGAGTGTTAAAAAAAATGTTTTGTTAGTTCCCTACTTTTCTTAAAATGCAATAGTGTGGGGGCGGTGGGCGTGGCATCCAAAAGTTGAAAATCAAACATTCTCCGTAATGTTACCAGGCACCTTACTTTCAAATTTGGCGCTTCTAGCTTTTCTAGTTTTCTTTTAAACTATAAAAATGTGTTTTTTAGAGGCGGTGGGCGTGGCATCCAAAATTCTAAAATCCAACTTCTGCATAATGTTACAAGACACCCTCCTACCAAATTTGGTGCGTTTATCTCTTTTCGTTATTGAATTATTTGGAAAAAATCGAAATACGCATTTATCGATTTGCGGAGGCGGTGGGCGTGGCACATCAAGTTTGAAATAAACTTCTTGTGTGTATTGAATACACGCACACTCCCACCAAGTCTGGTGCCTCTAGCTCTTTGAATAGCTGAGATCTGTGTGTTCATACAGACGGACAGACGGACAGACAGACGGACATGACCAAATCGACTCGGCTGTTGATGCTGATCAAGAATATATATACTTTGTATGGTCTGCCACGCCTCCTTCTGCCTGTTACATACATTTGCACAAAGTTAATATACCATTTTTTACCCATTTTCAATGGGTAAATGGTATAAAAATGCTTGCCACCAAATCAACTGAGTTTGCTTTTGTCATGGATGGTTTTTTTATGGTTTTAAATTATAATTATTTCTGGATAAACCCTAAAAATAGCCATTCTCTTTTTCCCATACAAATTTTCCCGGCCACTTCAAGGAACCTTTGACGAACACGTCAAAGTAAAACACACCTATACACAGTTTACATAATAAATAGTTTGTCTAATTTTGTTCACCGAGCAACAAGGAACTTTAATTTATTTTAAAATAAATAAAAGTACCTTGCTGCTTGGTGAACAAAAGTAGACTGTTTATGTATTACAAATAATGTGTTTAGGTGTGTTATACTTTGACGTGTTCGTCAAAGGTACCTTGAAAATAAAAATAAATAAATAAAATATTAAAAGCAATAAATTTGATTATAAAATCTCTTAAAAAAATTATCAAAAAATTCTTTTCAAAAATGTTATATACGGGAGAGGGACTGGGAGAGGGATTGGGAGAGGGATTGGGAGAGGGATTGGGAGAGGGATTGGGAGAGGGATTGGGAGAGGGATTGGGAGAGGTATTGGGAGAGGGATTGGGAAAAGTATTGGGAGATGGACTGGCAAAGCGACTGGGAGAGCGACTGGGAGGACTGGGAGAGGGACTGGGAGTGCGACTGGGAAAAGAATTCGGAGAGGGACTGGGAAAAGAATTCGGAGAGGGACTGGGAAAAGAATTCGGAGAGGGACTGGGAGAGGGAGAAGGATTGGGAGAGGGACTGGGAGAGGGAGAAGGATTGGGAGAGGGACTGGGGGAGCGACTGGGGGATGGACTGGTAAAGGGACTGGGGGAGCGACTGGGGGAGGGACTGGGAAAGGGACTGGGGGAGCGACTGGGGGAGGGACTGGGAAAGGGACTAGAAGAGGGACTGGGAGAACGACTGGGAGAAATATAGCCATCTGGTGGCGAAACGGAGTTCGCCGGGTTTGCTAGTTATATATAGTTATATTCCCTCCCGATAAAATACACTTATGCCAACGTTTTTTCAAATCCTCGAAACAGGCCAAATAGTCCCTTTCCGGTATAGCCATGAGCGCCCTCGTCGATTTTTCTTTTATCTCTTCAATCAACTCGAACCGCGTTCCCCGGAGTGGTCTCTTGAGTTTTGGGAATAGCCAGAAGTCACACGGAGCCAAATCAGGAGAATACGGTGGTTACGGAACGATATGCGTCGAATTCTTGGCGAAATGGTCACGAAGAACGAGTGCAGTGTGCGGCGTTTTCGGTACCAAACGAGATTTGACTTTTCGTAGGCCCAAACGGTCTTTCAAAATGGTTTTCACAGATCCTTCTGATATTCCAATCATATCAGTGAGGTCTCTAATAGTCAACCGACGATTTTTGAGCACTAATTTCTTCACTTCATTGACGTATTGGTCATCTGTTGACGTCGATGGTCGTCCGGAGCGCTCCAAGTCAACAACACGTTCCCGACCCGCTTTGAAGTCTTTGTAACACTTATAAACTTTTTTCTGGGACATGGTAGAATCACCAAAGACCATCCTCAAACTTCCTCAACGTTTCCGCAGCCGACATTTCATTCCGCAAACAAAATATGATGCCACTTCTCTACTCAATTAAATCAGACATTGTAAAAATCGCCACATGCACTCTTGATCGTTTGGTAAACAAAAGCATAAATATAGTACTCATACTGACATTGACATGAAATTTCCGCCAAATGTCATCAACAGTCCTGCCAACTCGAGAAAAAAAGAACTAGTTCACCATCTCAAGCCCGCGAATTTTTGAATTGAAAATTCATCTTACTTTTTATTCTTTTATAACGCTAGTTATATGTGAACTAGAACTAGAAAACAATATCCAATGTAAAATTAAAATTCTTTAAACAAGATTTTATCAGATTTTATGGTATTTGGAATATGTTATTGGATTCGTTAGCCGAAGATATGGAATAAAGTTAGATGCTAAACTATTTGTATCTTCTTACGAAAACTCATTTTTCCACCGATGTTTCCTATGGCAATATGTTATAACAATATGTTATAGCGAAAACTCATTTTTCCACCGATTGCTTCTATGGCAATATGTTATAGCAAATTTTGATGAAATTACTAATAGTGGAAAGTTTGGTTAGAATATCTAGAAATAAAAATAAAGCTATAAGATAAAGGTAGCGGTCTGATCGTTTCGACTTCTTTACAGCATGCAGAGAAGATAACTATGTTTCCTAAGTTGCTTTGCAACAGACATGACAACAGATAGACAGGCGGACATGGCTAGACCGATTCGGCTGTCAATACTGATCAGTAATATATATACTATATATGCTTCCTTCTGCGCGCTGCAATCAATTGACTCAAACTATTGTAACCTTCGCAAGGGTAAGTATTTTGTAATTCGAACTCTCCCATAATTTGAGCATGGCATGGCTTAGATTATTGAGAGCATACGAGTTTTGAAGCAAATATAGTAAGTAATCAGTTCCAAATTTCTAGTCTCACTCAGTCTTAGCATTCCTATAGCATACATACCATATGTATTTAGCTGATTAATCATCTGCAAGTCTCAAACGCTGCACCCAACTGTGCAATAACGTACCTTGCTGCACTGTACAATCGTTTCTTATTCACAATTATTGCTCAGACACCCACGCCTTGTCGACGGTCGACTGCGTCTTTGTTTTTGCCATAACTTATCTGCTTCTTATCGGAATCAGTTGCTATTTTTAGGAAAGGTCAATGGCGGATTTATGCAAATATCTGTGAAATTTAATAGCCATAGCCCAGATAGTTTCGGAGATCAGAAGGCTGCAAGAGACGGCGGCTAAGCAGGAGTACATGAGAGGCACTGCCACGCCTTCTTTTGCCTATATTATGTACATAGAAATGTACATATGTACATTTGCGCAAACTTTCACCCATTTTCAATGAGGGCAGGACAGCGCTGGCACAGAGGTAGAACAAAGTTAAACAAATACATAGAACTACGCTGTTGCTATTGTTGTTGCTGCTGTTGCTGTTGTTGCTATTGTTGTTGTTGTTGTTTTTGGAGCAGGAAGAAGTAAACAACGACGAATGGCAAACAAGAAGCGAAAACAAAACAACAATGACAAAGTAAAAACGGCAATGAGTGGGAGGTGGTCGTGGTCCTCGGGGGCGTTGAGGGGGGTATGGTGGGGTGGTGCACGAGGAAAGGAGAATGAAAACAGCAGGAGCAACACGAACTGCGAGCCAAATGAAATTCTACAAAACAATGCAATAATGAAGGCTCTCGGCAGATGATGATGACGACGATGATGATGATGATGATGATGATGATGATGATGATAATGATGATGATGATGTTCCCGTTGATAATGACGGTGTGCTTAAACAAACATTTGTGAATGTTCTCAACAAACTTTCGGCCCAGCCAAGCGAAATGGCACTGGCAATGGAAAGGGAATGAAACTCGCCCGGGGAGAAGGACTTTGCTCTGAGTTGCAAAAAATGCATTAGTAGACGTATTATACGCACACATACTTACATACATACTTATGTGGTATAACTGTAAGCACACATTAGTGCATACATGCAAACTTGGCGTACATGTGTGTGTGTGTGTGTGTGTGTGTGTGTGTGTGTGTGTGGATACGCGTATGTGCACGTTCTACAAACAAAGCTCTTCCTAATCTCTTCCTGCAAACTGTCATCATTTGTTGTCAATCTCACTCGCTGCCACTGCATATGTATTGGCTGGCTATGTGTGTGTGTGTGCCTCTGTATTGCTATACGCGCTACCTTACTATTTGCTTCGATCGCAACTGTGTGCGTAAATATGCATTTCACTAGAGCGCCACTGTCCTGGTTGTTTATAGTGCTGGTATACCCTGCAAGCATGGGAAACGTTTGAAAGGGGTATACCATGTAAATATATATATATATTCTTGTTCATTCGATTTTATATAATTTGTACATATATTTACATACAGGCCATTGCCGAATTGTTAGTTTCTGGAAAATTATTTTTTAAAAGCGCATCGAAAACTATTTTTATACGATTTACCCATTGAAAATGGGTAAAAAATGGTATATTAATTTTGTGCAAATGTATGTAACAGGCAGAAGGAGGCGTGGCAGACCATACAAAGTATATATATTCTTGATCAGCATCAATAGCCGAGTCGATTTGGTCATGTCCGTCTGTCTGTCCGTCTGTCCGGCTGTCCGTCTGTCCGTCTGTCCGTCTGTATGAACACACAGATCTCAGCTATTAAAAGAGTTAGAGGCACCAGACTTGGTGGGAGTGTGCGTGTATTCAATACATACAAGAAGTTTATTTCAAACTTGATGTGCCACGCCCACCGCCTCCGCAAATCGATAAATGCGTATTTCGATTTTTTCCAAATAATTCAATAACGAAAAGAGATTAACGCACCAAATTTGGTAGGGGGTTGTCTTGCAACATTATGCAGAAGTTGGATTTTAGAATTTTGGATGCCACGCCCACCACCTCTAAAAAACACATTTTTATAGTTTAAAAGAACACTAGAAAAGCTAGAAGCACCAAATTTGGAAGTAAGGTGCCTGGTAACATTACGGAGAATGCGGAATTTCAACTTTTGGATGCCACGCCTACCGCCCCCAAAAATCGGTTTTGTAAATCGGTAAATCAAATTATAGGAAAAGTAGTTTTTAGGTATTATTGTAGATAATAATAATATTGACCAACCCTATAAATTTAAATCCGATCGGACAATAAACACAGAAGTTATAGGCACGAGAAGTTTCGCTCACAGCAGTAGAGGCCCGACGCCGACACCGACGACGACTGCGCACGCACAGTCGTCGTGTAGTCAGTGTGCAGTCGGCATGTGCCATTAGCGTCAATGCATGTGAATTTGTCCTCGAAAATATGCGATGCGTTGTTATTCGCCGAATAAAAGTAATTAATATTAAGAATTAGTTTTTAACAGCGAAAGGTAAATGGTATCTTACTGTCGAGTGCACTCGACTGTAGCTTTCTTCACTTGTTTTTTTATAACTTTTAGTATTTTGTTCACAAAAATATTGGATTCATTCAAAGCGTAGAATTCTATATATGCTTTCAAAGAATAAACCGCCTTATTACTTGTAGGCCAACAGCCTGCTCGAACAACTTTTCTCCTTTCTCCTTATCTCCCTCCTACCAATATTAAATAATTCAGGAATAACAAGTAAAGAAAGTATAGTCGAGCGGTCACGACAGTGGGATACCATTTACACAATTCGAAAAATATTACAAATTCTTAATACTAAATGACACTGTTTATCGAATTATTCAATGTGCAATGTGTTGCGCTCTAACACATGCAGTCCAATGCGCTTTTAATAATAGGGCATTGCCGAGCTTCCGTGTATCCAAATTATCGAGAATTTAGTCTATGTATATTCCACCAGATCAAGTTTGATCCGGATAGGTCTATTTAAACTAGGTGAAAAAACTTTTTCATGGAAAAAAATTTGTGCGTGTAAATTTTTATCAAAAGAATATCCACCGTATAGGCTATCATCAGAGCGATTTGTCGAATTTACGAGACACTTTACATATCACCGATTTAGATTAAACAAAGATCTGCTAGCATACCGTATATAAGATAGACTAAAATAGCGTCGGTTTGGATATTTACTGAATAATAATACTTTATAGTATCTAGTAAAATGAGTTATTGAGAAACTATATAAATGTACATACATACATATATGTATGTAGCGATATTAGTAAGAAATTTAATTTTTTCCAAAATCAATAGTTCGAACAATTTCTTCGTTCTCATCGTGAATTTACTAGAATTTACCTTCTATTTGCCCTACATCTGTATACCTGGTACTATACTTTGTCCTTCAGTTCTGTCGCAACACGATAAAACCTCATATATATAATAATATTACTTAAAAACTTAGATTTTTTGAAAACTCAATAGTTTGAATGATTTCTTCGTTCTCATCGTGAATTTACTAGAACTTACCTTATATTTGCCCTACATCTGTATACCTGGTACTATACTTTGTCCTTCAGTTCAGTCACAAAACGACGAAACCTCCACTCTTCCGACTGCAGTAGAAAAATGCTTGATAATTAATTTCATACATCGCTGCGTTGACCATTTTTTTGCGAGTGGCTCGTACTTCTAAAGTTTTTATGTCGTTCTTATTGTTAACAGCTGTACTTCTGTAAACTTACAACAGTAAACAAACAAATCAAAACAACTTCTTGGCAAAAAATTTTACGCTGAATTCACACAAATCCGAAGAAGTGACAGAGTAAAACAAGCGAATTGCAACGGGAGCTTTGCGCTCGCTGCGACGATGAGCGAAAACAACAAGAGCAAATAAGCAGGAGAGCAGCAATCAATGACGCCCGACTAGGGGATACCCCTTAGAAAGCTAAGCTTGTCTTCAATTTGGAGCAACAAGTTACGTGGGTCGTTCAATATGTCTTTGGAAAAAATAAATAATAATACATATAAAAACACAGTTTTTTGCAGAAATTTTTTTTTATTTTTCAACATAGTCCCCTTTTAGCTCTACACACTTTGCCAATCGTTTTTCCAACATTTTTATCCCGTCCAAAAAATAGGATTTCGGATTTCTTCACTCGGATTTTTTAATGACTTATTGAACGACCCTCGTACATGTACATGCCTTACATGTGTGTGAGTGTGGGCAAGAGAGCAGTTAAGTATGCAGGACAAATACATACACACACACACACACACACACATAGGCATACTGTGTAGAATTTTGCAGGGTGTTTAACAAACGAGCAGTTGCTCCACTCGTCTTGTTTTTTACTCGAAAATTGTAAATTGCATTTTTAATAATAATTGAAATGCGAAAAGAAAAACCAAATGAAGTAAACTTGTGGGTTACCTACATTTTTGCATATTGCCAATGTCAGCGCTCGCTGAAGACACGCGCAACAAGCAACAACAACGCGAGTAGAAAGAGGTAAGAAAAGCTGCACTCCCAGATAGCCGAATTGACGATACCCTGGACTGCGTGCAAATGTTCAAGGTGATAAATGGCCCAAAATCAATGGGAGGCAAACGTAAGACTAGCCGAATCAACACACACTGTTTTCCACAATTCCAGGGTATCTGCCAGTTTCATAGTTATTTATATTAAATTCACTTATAACGGACTAAAACTTTTGTGTATGCACGTTGACAAAAGTTGGAAGCCGCAATGTGTGCTTACACACACACACACTGACATACATATGTACGTGTGTACCTACGCACACACATACATACATACTCTGTATTTATCACGTTCACCTTCCCTTTTAACAACAAATAATTAAGTTCATTGCTTTTATTTGCCTATTTCCACGCGTTCCTGTTGTTGTTGTTGTTGTTGTTGTTGCTGCTGCTGCTGTTGTTATTGTTGCTGTTTTTGCATATTTTTGGAGCAGCGCAAGAGAAGCGAGCGAGCGAGCAAGCGAGCGAACGACGACCAACGGCCAAAAGTAAACAACAATAACAACGAAACAACAACAACGAAACAACAACAACAACACGTCAGGCTCATCTTCATTAGCTCTGCTTTCGTCTGTCTGTCCGCCGCCCGACGTCGCCCTTTGTCTGTCCTACTCTCCCACTCTCTCGAACTCTCTCCCGCACTCCCTCTCTCTCTCTCTCTCTCTCTCTCTCTCTCTCTCTCCTGCGGCTGAGCCATGCCATCGCCTCCTCCTTACGCGACTCAACTTTCTTGCATTGTCTCTGCCTGGGGCTGGCGGCGGTGGTGCAAAAAAAATTTGTTTACTCGAAATGCCTGCGTTGGCTTTGTTTTTTTTTACAGACGCTGCTGTCAACGTCGCTGCCTCTGATGTTTACACAATTCCGCAGCCGAAGTCCAACAATAAGAAAAACACAAGCAGCAGCAGCAACAGCAACAGCAGCAGCAGCACCGGCAGCGGCAGCGCAAAAAGCTTAAGAGCGGCAGCGACGGCGGCAGCGCAGCCGACAGCGTCGACATAATGACCTTCAGCTGCGCTGACGTTTTCGTCGACGTCGCTGTCCTCGCCTGCCTGTGTGTCTGTGTGTCTGTCTGCCTTGCCTGCTGCTGCTGCTACTGCTGCTGTTGTTGTTCAGGTCAGAGGTCTTTGCCACCCCGCACGACTTAATTTCTGTGTGTGCCTGCCTTAACCTGTACCCCCACACCCATCCCAATGACCCCTCGCCAAACATTGTCAACAAGCAGCGACTGCGCTGCGCTGCGTTGCGTTGCGTTGCTGCGTTCAAGGCGCTTCCTAGTTGTAAATGCTCTCTCTCCCACGCACACATACATACTTACGTGCATGCATGTATTCTTCTGTTCTCTCTCTCTCTCTCTCTCTCAGTTAGTCACTCTCCATGTTTGCGCTCCTGTGCAAACAAGTGTTTCTTCAGCATCATGGCAAGGGGTCGGGGAGGGGAGGCTTCGCTGCCACCAGTGCTGGTAAGTATTCCGTCGTAGCCCACTGACCCGACCCTCGCCGAAAGTACCTCAACAAACTTTTTACTGGAAACTTGCGCAGAATTGTGTTGGGCATAGTAAATAGAGGTCTAATAGGAAAGGACTGATGGCTTATTAGCCCTGTTTGTTGCATTTTATGCCTTGGAAAACGCAATTAGTTCCCTACACTAAACTGTGAAGCGATCGTAGCTATGGCAACCGTATGATAGGTTATAGTAATACGTGGGTCGTTCAATATGTCCTTAGAAAAAATAAATAATAATAATACATATAAAAACACAGTTTTTTTGCAGAAATTTTTTTTTATTTTTCAACATAGTCCACTTTTAGCTCTAAACACTCTGCCAATCGTTTTTCCAACATTTTTATCCCGTCCAAAAAATAGGATTTCGGATTTCTTCACTCGGATTTTCTAAGGACTTATTGAACGACCCTCGTATGTTGGAACTAGACGTGCACAGCTAGTTGAAAAGTAGCTCTAACTATGTCGATGAGTTGAGCGAAAATTAATTTATTAGAAATGAAAAAAAAATTATAACTATATACAAAATGTTACTTACATCCATTACAAACAAAATTGACAATTGAATATGTCGTCACCCCGCAATTCCAAGAAGGTAATTTTATTTTTACAGCTCACATTTTAAGAAAAAAAGAGAAACTTTGAGAAATAAAATAAATAATTGTTGACTATTAAATATTTTGTGTAGTTGGAGCTCTTCTGTGATGCTTCTAAGTCACACGACGATCTCGATCCAATATTTTAAGATTTTACCATATACGTATTATACGTATTTCATATGGTTTGAATCGATTGTTGTCTCCTGAGACAGAACTAATCTGTCTGCGACATTCCGCAGTCCTTTTTCCTTGTGCCATATTAAACTCGAAATTGCTCGAGGTTCAGCGTTTGTAAACTCCATTTCGACCGATTAATAAACTGATATAATGATGATATAACTATACGTCATTTAAAAGGTGTTGCCAAGACCTAGCAAACAGTATACAGCGTTGTCAGATATGATTTCATTTGACTTCACAAGCAAAGCGCGAGATTTGAATGCAAAAACCGGTATGTCATAGCCAAACAACCTAATCTTAAATAATTTAAAGTTTTTTCATACTTTAATCCTGTCCGGATTATCGAAAACTCACTGTATATAATTTTTAGCATTTCCATAAAAGAGGACTGAATTTCTTAATATGCCTGACGACCACAGAAAAAACAACAAAAACAACAAAATACCAAATATTTTTCATATTTTTAAGCAGTACTCCATACATGAATTTGCTGCTTCTTTTTATTAAACTGTGTAACTTACAATTATGCTGACAGGTTTTTTAATTATTGTTATTTTCGCCCAAAACGTATAGACTAAAAATTTAGATTTTTTTCTGCTCTTAAACAAAAATATTTTGTTAGTTTTGAGTTGATAATCCAAACACTTCAATAATTTGCACGTATTCTGACCTGCAAATTGTCATTTCGCTTGTCGGGCTCATCAAAATTATTATACTAAATCAAATAATATTACATTATTACAGCATTTGTGAGTTAAATGCAGGGTATCCCATATTCGCAATCGGCAGACTACTTTGAATTTGAAATTTTAGAAAATTGTAGCTATAATTACTAATTACCCATATTTATAAGAAGAAGAAGGGTATATTTTAAGTCGAATTCACTGGACCTTGTTATGCCTGTGCGTTGGATGCATTTTCGCCTTGTACTGAAATACCCTTAGTAATATTTATAGGGGAAATAATGATCTAGCAAGAGGCACTAATGCAGAGCCAATTGAGAGTATCTCGGCACGTGAGTGTTTGGTCGCCAGAGAATCATCGATAACAACAACATGACAACAAACTATCCCCTACAGTCGCCCCCCCCCCCACACACACACACACCCTATCAGATAAAGAGCAGTTGGCGCTGCTAGCAAAGCAAAACAATTGCAGTGCAGGCAAATACGAACGAATTATACACTCACACACACCCATAGGTACGTCTGCTACATAAGTACATTTGTGTATTGCACATATTTACATATGATGTTTGTGTGTGTGTATGTGTGAGAGAGTTTGCTCATAGAAATGCATTCAGTTTACAAGGCAGAAAACGGAACGGCAACTGCAGAAGACTATAATGACGACGCTCAAGGCGAACTACAGCCGTACATATGTATGTATGTATGTATGTCATGCAAGCGTGCACGCACACATGCAAGCGCACATCTGCATGTGTGAGTCTGTGTGTGTGTGGCAGAGCAGTCGGCGTCAGCCTTAGCAGAAGACGGAAATACCAAACCAATGATGACGAACTTAAAAACTACGCACCGAGCAACAACAACAACAACAGCAATAGCAACAGCAACAGCAACAGCAACAATACCATAAACAATAAAACACGGCACGCAAAACAAACAAACAAGCGACGGGTAACGGGTAACGGGCAACGGTTGAGTGTTGGTAAAAGAGCAGCAGCTGAATGAGCGAGAGCGAGAGTAGCGCAGCACCTGCCCGCCTGCCTGCCTGCCTATCAATCCCCGCCCCTGTGGGGGGACAGGGGCGGCGTACGCCCCGCCATTCTGTTCGTCTAACGAGCAAACAAAACTAAAGAAAAACAAATACAAATACGTATGTATGCACACACAAGCAAGCAGACAAACACACACATACACTGATGTACATGCGTATGTGTACGTTTATGTATGTGTGTACATAAATAAGTAAATGGCAAATTGAGGCGAAATTCTATCATCCTTTCTAATTTTTACTACGACGTAATATAATACAAATGTTTGTATATTTATATGAATACTTCAACACACACAAATGCAAATACAGATACAGCTGAAACATAAATATTTGTGTACATACCATACATACACATATTTTTATTTTGGCGCGCAGGTTTTCGAAACGATGTTTTTGTGTTCTGGTTCGTTCAACTTGCCCTCGTAACGGCTGCGACGCGCCGCTTCTCTCAGTCCTATCAACTCGATTCAAACCTGAACCGCTCCTGTCTACTTGTTTGTTTAATTTTTTGCGATTTCTACTTCACATTTTATTTGTTTGTTTGACTCGCTGCGCATGTGTTGGTGCTAAGAAGCAGCGAGCGTTTATGTGAGGGTAGCTCGAACAGTTTTCGAAATTTAGTACGCAAGTCAATATGCACATCTATATATGTATGTGCAAACTTGCTGATCCATTATATACTACGAGGGTCGTTCAATAAGTCCTTAGAAAATCCGAGTGAAGAAATCCGAATTCCTATTTTTTGGACGGGATAAAAATGTTGGAAAAACGATTGGCAAAGTGTGTAGAGCTAAAAGGGGACTATGTTGAAAATTAAAAAAAAATTTCTGCAAAAACAGTGTTTTTATATTTAATATTATTATTTATTTTTTCTAAAAACATATTGAACGACCCACGTATATACAATATCATATATAGCCATCAAAATAATGTCGAAATATATTTTTCAACATGTAAATATCGCATTACTTTGCAAATACCTAAATATATTAATTTAAATAAAATAATTAACTATATAAGATAATGATCAGTCCACTTTGCATTAATATTATACAGTAGTACTCATACATATACATGTATGTACATATGTATTTCAAAATGCCTTGCGTCTTGATAGATTTGACGCGCCAAAACAAACGGAGCTGCCCTCGTTTTTGTGTTTTGGCGCGTACTCAGATCGTACGGTGTTGTTGTTTTTTAAGCATGACAAAGCACCGTACAATTTCACAACAGCAACTTCATAATGATGTTCGGCTTGTTTTTCCACGAAACAACTGTTTACTAAAGTTGGCTGCTCTGCCGCTGCAGATGCCAACGGCGCAGTGGCAGCGCTGCTCCGTTCTCTATGCATGTGTACACGAGCGTGCGCCAGTCTGTGTGACTCTTGCCGTCTGCGTGTGTGTGTGTGTATGTGCGCTTCTGTGTTCGTGCGTTGTGCTCAATTCATTCAAATGTCCAACGAGAAATTTCATTTCAATACGCAACCCGGTCAGCGACGCGTCGGGGTCTCTGTCTCCGTCTCCGTCTCTGTCGCTGTCGCAGTCGTCGTCTCTGTCGCAGTCGCAGTCGCAGTCGCAGTCGCTGCCATCGTGTAGTTGTGTAGTTGTGGGTTCGTTACAAATCGATTTCAATAGGTTTGTCAGTGTTTGTCGGGAAAAAGCGACGCACAGTTCACACTCGGAGCAGCAGCAGAGCAGCGGACAGCAGCGTAGCGGGCCGCAGTCGTCTATTATTTTCGAGCGCGCGCGAAAGCACTGCTAACGGTTAACGGTAATATCACGCGCTGCTTCTAAGCAGGCTGCGAGCAGGCAAGGTCTTGTCTGTCTGCTGTTTGATAACAGAGCGGAATAATAAACGCAAATTAACAGTGTGTGTGTGTGTGTGTCTCTTGTGCGAATTTGATTCTGTTTTTTCGAAATGTTCAAAAAGTGCAATCGAAATCCCAAAATAGAAAAACGTGATAAAAGAAAAGTACGCAGAAAGCTTTCAAATGTTTTTTATTTTACTTTTACTTACTTTTTTTTTACTTTTCCTACTGCTCTGCGCTTCGCCATCAAGCTGTGTGCGTGTGTGCTGATGCCGCTGTGTGTGTGTGCGCGCGTTCAAATTGTTTTTTACGCTCCTTGAAAAGTATTTTTAAGTTTTCGATTTTGCGTTGTTTGTTTATTTTCGAAAATTACCAAAGAGTCATGAGCTTACACACACACACGCATGCGATTTGTACATGTGTATGTAGAAAGAGATGACTAATTAAATAATTAAATCAAATAAAACCGAAGCAAAGTGTGTTATCAATTCAGACGCAAATATTCTCAGAACTGGGGAAAACCCCGACTGATTCGACGTAGAACCGCGAATCGGTGAAAAATGTGAACGTAATTCCCAAACATAAATAGTGACCGCGAATGCGGAATGCCGTAAACCCCCGTAAAAATTGTGCTACGAGGGTCGTTCAATAAGTCCTTAGAAAATCCGAGTGAGGAAATCCGAAATCCTATTTTTTGGACGGGATAAAAATGTTGGAAAAACGATTGGCAAAGTGTGTAGACCTAAAACGGGACTATGTTGAAAAATAAAACAAATTTCTGCAAAAAACAGTGTTTTTATATTTATTATTATTATTTATTTTTTCTAAAGACTTATTGAACGATCCACGACAGACAAGTCCAAACATGTTCCGAAACAACAGTGTTGCAGTCAAAAATATTATTTGTGAATTTTCTGGAAAGAAAAGTGCGTCAACAGACAAACACGTTTCCAACAATAATCAAATGTCGCCAACAATTAAACACACAGTCAGGCCGAGGAAATAAAAACAATAAAACAACAACAGCAACAACAACAAATCAAGTTTCTATTACAAGCGCTCCTCGCTCACGCATACGCACACGCATTTAGTTCGGTTCTCTCACAAACACGCGCGCAACACGCACACACGCACAGACGCTCGCTGATTCGTTCAGCTGTTTGCGCAGCAGTATTTAATTCCTGCGCAAAAGTTCCTAGCAAAAGAAAATTGCAAATCGTTTATTAAGTGTAATACGTGCTAAACATATACGACTGTGTGTGTGTGTGTGTATTTACGTATAACACAAACTGTCACTAAACACAGCAAGTGACCAGGAAGCAAATCGGGCGACAAATATTGATGTGAAAGCGAGATGCCGCATACGCATACACCTACATACATACATACATACATTCTTACATACGTATGTTTACACTCGACAGCCGCAGTCGCAGACAGGCGCATACAGGCACATGCACACATAGCCCACCGCGCAGTTTGGTGGAATGAAAGCGCGTGTGCCGCCTGCTCAATGCGCTTGTTTGCACACCTATACATGCAAATATGTACATGCATGCAAATACATGCATACGCATATGCTTCCGTCTATTGTGAATTGCCCGTTGCGCTGCGCTGCGCTGTTATCGATGTGTTATTGTTTCTGCTAGGACTTGTCACAGCGCACAGCGCAGAATTTCTTTGTGTTTGTGTGTGCTGCGTTTCTCTCGCTGCAATTGCGACATTTCACAAATGTCGTACGACCAATGATAATCCATGCCAAGGAAAAGTGCTTCGTCACTTCTACAGACGAAATGTCTAGACTCTTGTGCTTTCCGCGCGCGCGCGTGTGTGTGTGTGTGTGTGTGTGTGTGACTACAGACATACACATATTATGACAGTTGCAACTGACTTTTGCATTGGCTTTTAATATATGTACATAAGTACATACATACATATGTACATACATACACAGAGCGAGTGTATTATTTGATCGGATCAAGACATTGATGAATCATCGCAAATGTTTAGTTAGATGTTTGAGAATGCCTTGTAGTAATATTACGACTGTTAACTACCCTGTAGTCGGTTATGTAATGTTGTTATTGACACAAGTCTATTGAATAATCGAATAACACCAGTACATAGGTTAAAGGCTACGCGATAACGACTGTTAAATACCCTGTAGTTAATTCCTTAAAGTTTGCTTTGTTACGAGGGTCGTTCAATAAGTCTTTAGAAAAAATAAATAATAGTAATAAACATAAAAACACTGTTTTTTGCAGAAATTTTTTTTTATTTTTCAACATAGTCCCCTTTTAGCTCCACACACTTAGCCAATCGTTTTTCCAATATTTTTATCCCGTCCAAAAAATAGGATTTCGGATTTCTTCACTCGGATTTTCTAAGGACTTATTGAACGAGCCTCGTATATAAAATATACGTAATAATACAAATTATGAAATGCTATTCAATTATTCAACAGGCATCCAAAACTTCCCGATCTATAGTCCACACAGTTCCTTGAATACTTTCCATAGTTATGTTCGATTAAAATTCAGTTTTTAGCTTAAATCGAGTTCGAGTTTTATAATGAAACATAGCCCGATTTATACATCCGATCACTAAGCTTCCTTGTTTCTGCTGTTTCCATGTTAGAGAGACGAATGATAAGTAAAAGTGTGCAAGAACTAAGAGATCAAGAGATGTTAACTATGTGCATTTCGCGTGACATTCCTAAATCATGAGAACGAAAGACAGAGACAGAGCAAAGAAGGTGCAAAGTCGAAAAATAAGGAAATATCATTCGATGCGAGTAACTGCCAAACAAACTCAGCACAATACCGAAACCCACCGATTCCAGACAAAAAGAGAAAAGGAGATAGAGCAAGAGGGAGAGGGAGAGAGAGAGAGAAGGAGTAACAGCAAATGAACTCTAATCCAGAGAACGTCGTAGCCGCCCACAGCTCCTCGCACAGCCGTCAGTTCCAGCCGCAACTCAACAGTGTCATTCCGCTGCCCGGCTCGGTTGCCGTTGAGGTCGAGATCGCGAACGGATCCGGTGGCGGTGGTGGTGGCGGCAGTTCACCCAAAATCATGGAATGGACTAACGACGATGCGTTGGAACTCATCGAACAGTATCGCTGCCATACCGAGTTGTGGAACCGCGCCGATCCCAAGTACAAGGACAAGCTGTGCCGCTTTCGGGCGTGGTCGGAGATCGCCGATCGGTTCGGCTGCAGCAAGGCCGAGGTGGAGCGCAAGATGAATGTCCTGCTCACGCAATATCGGCGCGAGAAACACAAGATGTTTGTGAAAATCTATCAGGGCATACAGCCCAATCCGTCCAAGTGGTACGCTTTTAAGCGCTTCGACTTCATGGAAGCTGGCGGTGGCAGTCTGAGCGGGCTGCCGAGTAGCGCGATTGTTGGCGGCGTCTCGACCTCGTCGTCGAGCTCCACGCATAACGGACTCAATGGCCTGGCCTCGGTGGCAGCTGCCACCGCTGCCTACGAGAGTAGCACCATTTCCGCAGCGGCAAATGGAGGTGCAACGGGTTCCATAGGGTGCGGAGGAGGAGGTGGTGGCACGTTAACAATGCCCGGATCGCAACACAGACGCATCAAGACCAAAGAGCTTAAATATTTTGGAGCGGTGAGTAATCTGAAAGGAATATAGAGTCGAGACTTTTGATTGCTATGTACCCTGTACCCCCACAAGTCCGAATCATTTCCAATATTTCTTTATAAAATATTGAAATTCTCGTACATTTTTGAATGAAATGTGAAATGAACAGCTCAATTTTTCTGTTAGCTGCGAGAATGTGTAACTTTTCAATTTTCCTTATCATTCGAAGAAAAAAGTATTTAATTTAACAAACCCCTTCCTGATTCAGTCGCTCATTTCAGTTATGTTGTTGCCTTTAAGTCGATATTTGCAGTAGTTGGACTTACATTTTCATGTAAACATGATTTGCGTATGCTAAAATAATGAAACAACCGGAAACCTGTAGTCTTTTTAATATCTGATCTGTACTTCAGAGATCTGTAAGAACAACTACACACTTACCTACTGTACGTCGGCACTCTACTACTTTTTTATATGGGAACTTCGCGCGCCTATAGTTTCCGTGTTTATTGTCTGATCGGGTTGTAATTTATAGGGTCAATATTATTCACAGAATGTTGAACAAAAAGTTGTTAAATATTACTATTTTTTTTAATAAAAACAATTTCTTTTAATTCGATTTATGAGGGCGGTGGGTGTAGTATCGTAAAGATGAAAATCCGCATCGGTCGCAATGGTGCTAGGAACGTTCCTACCAAATTGTATGCTTATACTTTTTATAATAATTGTGTTATTTTTAATAAATGGAAAAACGCCTTTTATGATTTGCGGAGGCGATGGGCGTGGCACTTAAAGTTTAATAAAAACATATTATTGAATACACGAATTTTTTACCAAGTTTGGAGGCTGTAGCTTTTTTAATAGCTGAAATCTGTGTGCTCAGACGGACAGACGGACGAATATGATCAAATCCACTAAGATGATGATGCTGATCGAAATTGTATAGTCTTCCATCCATTTTTCTGGCTGTTTCATGTATTTTCACAAAGTACATATAACATTTTTGACCCATTTTCAATGGGTAAATGTTATAATAAACAATTGTTCCGCATTTTCAAAAGGCAAATGGCATAATGAGTATGTTATAGTCCGATACGCTCCCCTGAGTGTTACCCTCAGTAAAAAGTGCCTAGCTCTGTCCTAATAAGTTTTCTCACTAACGCACAAGTATCGTACTATATTTACACACGCTAAAGAAGGAAAAACAAAAATATATCGAACGAGTGAAAATAGACCCGCGATTTTGCTGGCGATCGCATTGTTTGGTTTTTCTATTTTCATTCTCTTTGTTTGCATTACATGCGCATTACGCACAACTACGTGGTATCATTAGATTCAAATGGTTGCTTCCTCACATTTTTGCTGGCAAAATCAGCATGCCCAGTGTCCAATTTAGTCTCGTTTCCGAAGTGCGGGTGTACAGAGTATTTTAACAAATAAAATAAATAAAACTAAAAGCATAACACCTACAAACGTAAGTTCTTTATAATTACTAATTCATCATCAATTTTGCCCTCTGCCAAAGTACGAGGGTCGTTCAATAAGTCCTTAGAAAGTCCGAGTGAAGAAAAAATAGGATTTCGTATTTTTTGGACGTAATAAAAATGTTGGAAAAACGATTGGCAAAGTGTTTAGAGCTAAAAGGGGACTACGTTGAAAAATAAAAAAAAATGTCTGCAAAAAACAGTGTTTTTATATTTATTATTATTATTTATTTTTTCTAAAGACATATTGAACGACCCACGTATCTCCACTTTTCAATGAAAAATCATGTTTTTCATTGCGCATGGGACTCTCAGCCCTCCAATTGCAAAGTGTGCTACGCCGCATTCCAGGACATCCCAAAATATGCAAATAAAAAAAATACCGAGAGTCAGCGAAACAGCTTGCCAGTTTGCCGCCCACTCAAAGCACAGGCATGTGTTTTTGTAGCCACGCCTACTTAAAATGTGAAATTATAGTGGATTTTAAATAGGGTATAACAAGCGCAAAGGTAACTGTAACTGTGCGTCAACTGAGAGCGAAACAAAGCGCCATGTGCGCCAGTGACTTGCTGTTTTGGCTGCCGATAGAGAGGGAGAGAGAGAGAGAGAGAGAAAACACTTGCCACCTCTCTTAAACACGCACACAATCACAGTCGGGCTCGTTGTTTGTCATGCAAACATACATTCATACAAAGGCACATGTGTGGTGTGTGTGTGTTGTTTTTAACGGCCAAAACAGAATTAAAATTTTTACGCATACATTTTTCTAAGAATTTGCTTGCTGTTGGGCGCTCGCAAGGCATTGGCCTGAGCTGCGAGACAGAGATACAGAAAGAGAGAGAGAGTGTGTATGTATGTAAATATCAGTATATTTGCGCGTATGCGTGTGTGTATGTGGCTTGTGTGCGTTTGTTTTTTATGTATTTGTTTTGTCGCGCCAGGCACGCAAGCTTACAAGGTTATGAGTGTAAGGGAGAGAGCCCCGAGCCGAACGATGTCTGATATTTTGTCGCTCTTTCTGTTTCTGTTTCTGTTTTTGTCTGTGATGAAATGTTTGTTTTGCACGGCGAAATGCGCGTAGAATTAGCTCGTTCTGCTTGCTGCCGACGCTGTTGTTGTTGTTGTTGCTGCTGTTGTTGGAATGAGTAGTGTGCATGAGTGCGAGCAGTGCGCCCATACATTTGTATTTGCACGCATACGTGCGTACATGTATGGGCTGCCAAAGTGCAAACATACGCATACACGCTGTATTTGTATGCGTGCATGTGTGAATTTGTGAGGAATCACAATGATTCGTTTGTTTTCGTTATACGCTTTTGTTTTTATTCGACTCTGCAGTTTTCACTTGTTCTGTTGTTGTTGTTGTTGCTGCTGCTGCTGCCGCTGCTGCTGGCTTGTTATTTTCAAAGCAAAATGGAAATCAGAGGTACGAGTCCGTATTCATGTTGTTGTTGTTAGTATTGTTGCAGTAGGTGATATACCGTTGTTTTTTGCAAAAATAAATGCTACAAAGAATGTGTGTGTGTGTGTGTGTGTGCAAGTTGTAATAATATGAAATTGTAATAATTTTGAATTGCTTGTTTGTGTTACGTGTATGTGTGTGTTTGTATTTGCAAATCGACAAACTTTCAAAGTGTTCTGGAAATGATCACTTTAGGTGGAGCGCCAAGGCGAAATTCCATTCACCTTTGGATCTGCCCGCTATGCCATTTATACCCTGTAACCAAGGGGCCACTGGGTATATTACTGTTTAAGCGTATGCACTAAATATGCATATTTTAGTGAATGTGTACGAATATTGTATTTTAACATAAGCATCCGTAAATCGGCATACCTTTAACAGAGGAAGAATTGAGCATAAGGAAGGAAGCTTCCAACCAACCAAGTGATGTGGTGTTATTAAGAAGTAACACTAATATAGATCGCTACTAATATAAAAAGGCATATTAGAAAAAAATTTGAAGCCATCCGTGGATAAGTTATGCCTTGGTCAGAGCTGAATCTTCCAACAAGACAAAAATCCCAAACACACGGCGCAAATAGTAAAGGATTGTCTGCATTATTATGCTCCCCACAATTATTTTCACCTCCGCAAAGCCCGGACTTAAATGGTTTAAAACATCTGTGGGAGATATTAGAGCGAAATATTTTGTTTTCGATGTTTTACAACCATTTTTCGCACGGCCACAGGAATCTCTTTTCGGGGACAGATTTTTCGCTATTGCATACGTTTTCAAATTACAAAATAACCAAACAAATCAACTAAAATACAAAGTAAAGCATAACAATAAAAAAACGGTAGTTTACCGGTATAATTTCTATAAAAAAATAGAAAAAACAACGATACCAAGTACGTATACTTTTGTCAAGGCCTTTTTATTATGTTTTTTATGAATATCTTTGAAGGTTTTTGTTAAAAAAGTTATTTTTTTTTTGGCAATTGACATTAAATAATATTTAAAACAAAACTGCAGCATTAGTTTTTCTTTAAAAGCTTCTGGATGGCCAAAACTGTAGAAAAGGGGGTCGTATGTAGACTTTTGTGCGCCACTGTATATGGTAGACTCTAAAAACACGATCAATTGAACACTTGTAAGTGCGACCAGTGCGTAATATGAACACTAAAATACTTTCCATTTTCCGATGATCTCTTCATCCGGACACTTACTTTTCAGTTCGCTCATCAATCGAAATGGATCGAATGTACATACTATACAAATTTTGACATTTTCAAAAGGAGAACTACATTTCGAAGTTGCCGTAACGACCATCGAAAATACAACCACTTTCCATGGTTTTCCATACAGAAGTTCACACTCTAGCATTATATTTATTTGCCATTTTTTTATTTTTCGAATGATTTATATAAATATAAACATTTTTACGCTTTTAAATAAAACTGTTGCGTTATCGATGCCTTATTCTTGAATTGACAATTCGGACACTCCAATAATGAGGACATGGGTTGGCCCCTAATTGTCCGGATTATGAAGAACGTACTGTACAAATATATGCACACATACATATGTTAAATATTCGTGATCAGTAGCAAAAACCAGTCTGATAACTGTTTACCATCTAAGCAGTATATCTGTAAATTACCCAGAACGACATTATTTGACAGAGTAAATGGGAAATTTCTGTGTAGCTTGCAGGGTATTTCCAAGCGAGTGCGCTTCGCTGTAATTTGCCTTGTTACAATTACTTTTCTGCATTATTTTCTTGAAGACAGCAAACAACAACAATAACAACAATAACAGACTACCTTGCTGGTGTCTCTGCTCCGTCGTTGTTATTGTTATTGTTGTTGTTGTTGTTGTTTTTGCTGCTACTGCTGCTGTTGCTGTTTTACAGTGTTGTGGTTTGGCCCAAGCGGTGACGTTGACGCCGACGTCTTGCACACAAATGGGGCGGAGGCACAAATACATGCATACGCACGAGTACGAACACGGCACGAGCACGAGCAGCAGACTACGTTTTGATACCGTTTCGCGGCCCTGCACTCATTTCGTATGCCAGTCCTCGCTTCTCTTTTCAGTTTGTTTGTGTTTATAAAATGTGTTTCCTATTGTTGTTGTTGTTGTTGCTGCTGCTTTGGCTGTAGCTGGAGCAATTGCAACTATTGTTGTGGCTGCGCTTGTAGCTCGCGTGGTTTTGTTTTCTCTCGCTCGCATGCGCTTTTATTAAATGTCTGCTCGCTGCGCTGTCGCGACTCTTCTGAGCTCTGCAAAGTGCAACGCAAATAAGCAGCAGCAGCGGCAGAGGCAGCGGCATTGCAAAGCAGGTTGTGGGACTGCAGCGTCAGCGTCAGCGTTTGTTTTTGTTTTTGTTTTTGTTTACTTGTTCATTGCAAAGTTATTTAGCTGTGCACGCAGTGCTGGAACTTCGACTTGGGCTTCGTGGTGTAGTGTGGTGGGCTGCGGTGTGGTGTGGTGTGGGGAGGTGAGGTGAGGCAAAGGTGCACAGAGTAAGGTCTACGATTTGTTGTTGTTGTTGCTGTTGTGAAAGTTATGCAAGAATTTGGCTTTTTTTCTCCGTAGAGGTGTAGGTGTGTGCACCAGCCTGATGGTCGCTAGTTCGTTCTAGTGGTTTTATGTATGTATACATATATTTATATATATATGCACATGCATACACATACACTTGGCGACAAGGGCATTACACTAGCTTGGAAAGACGTGTACGGGCGTATAATTTGCACAGACACACAAACATATGTATGTATGTATGTATGTATGTATGTATGTATGTATATGTGGTCATAATCAGCATTATCATATCAAACTCTTATCCCGTGTAAGTAGTAAGAAGTCTGAAATCGGGGATCAGGAAAGCGAAAGTCATCGGATTTGGCGTGGGCAAAGATCAAATAAGTTAAGTACTTAGAAGTCGGCCAACAGAGGGCGCTGCATGAATGACGTGCATGACTAGTCGTTTGCTGTGTGTGTGTGTGTGTGTTGCCTGTGTGTGTGACGCACGTCAGTTCGTAGGAATACTTGATGGAGCTGAGTAATGGGTATCTGCCAATCGACTGTGCTCGTTTTAAGCCTGTTTGCTTTTCTACGAACTCGACTGCGGCTTTAGCTTAATACAGATCGTATGTAAATGCATATAAACACACAGTTTTTATTTGTCTTTGCGAGTAAAGATGTAGCAAACACAATCGCACATTTCCTTGTGTCTCCTACATACACGCATCCGTGTGTACGTATGTACATACGCACATACATATATGCACATATTTACATACTTGCATACATGCATACACATGTGCTTCAGTAAACAGCAAAAGCAGCTGCAGCAACAATAACAAATGGCACTGCATGAGGAAGGAGCAAACTAAAAACAATAACAACAACAGCGTCAACGACAAACGGCACCCGGCAGTCAATGTTGTTGTTTTTGTTGTGTGGTGATTTTTTGAAAGTTCTAGGCGCCAGCCAGAGTGCGAGTGCGAGTGCGAGTCATCGCCGCAGTGAGAGCGAGAGTAACTTGCCAGTCAGAGTGAGAGAGCACACTGATCACTGCTCTATGCCTCAGCAATGTGTGGGGTAGGTTGCCAATTTAATGGCCCGCTCTCGCTCTCGCTCTCTATTTCTCGGTCTCGCACTCGTCTCGTGCATGTATGTACATACGTACATATGTGTTTACATACAAATGTGTGTGTCACTTTTGCGCTAGCATTTTCACAAGTCCAATAAGAAATTTCAAGTTGCAAACTTTAAACTAATACGCGCCACAATCGCATAAGAAACACAAACACACACACACACAAATTTACATATGTTTGCGAGGCTCTCTTTAATTATCCAAACATATGCATGCTTCTATCCCTGTGCATGCACATGTGATAACACACATAGACAAATAAATACATGCATATGCATATAACGCACATTTAAATGTGAATGTGTGTGAGTTTGTTTTTGTTTTGCGGTCGGCGGCTCTCTCCCTCTGTCTCTCTATCTCTCTCTGCGCCTGCCAGCAGTTGTTGTTGTTGTGTTTTCGAAACTTACTGCGCAGCTAGAATTTCGACAATGTGAGTTTCGTTGTCGCCGTCGTCGCGTCGCGTCGCATCGCATCGCACTGTGTGGACGGAGAGAGCGAGAGAGAGCAGAGCAGCAGTAGCAGCAGAGCAGTAGCAGCAGAGCAGTAGCAGCAGAGCAGTAGCAGCAGAGCAGCAGCAGCAGAGCAGCAGCAGCAGCAGCGGCAATAAAACAGCAACAGCAAGAAGAACGTGAATATTTCTTCCTGTATTTACAGGCAAAATTGTTGAAATAATTTCTCCGGCATCATCATCATCGCGCAATATGGCGTATCGCAGACAACAGTATAACAGTATAACAACGGCGGCACTTGCTGCAGCCGAGACAACAACACAAACTTTACTAAAAATATGCTGCGATATTGTTGTTGTTTCTGCTTACACGCGGCTTTATCAATTCTCTGCGCATGCGCTCTAACGGCGCTTGACTCTTGTCTGGCTGCCTGTGTGTGTGTGTGCGTGAGTCGTGTGTGCCTGTGTTTGCTTGCATGTGAGTTGGGGTATTTCTCTGCTTGCAGTGTGTGTGTGTGTGTGTTGGTTTACACTTGCCTACTACAGGCATTCTGATTGGAAAGTAAACACGAATCATTTGAAATTCTATTCTATTTTTATAGCATTGTAGGGTATTTGCTCTGTTTGCCTAAGTGATACGCGCGTGTAGGACAGTTGATGAGTTTGGCTACAGGGCATTCGAACAGTTTGACTGACTGACCTGCGCGTGCGAGCGAGAGACAAGATACTAATTGCCTGTTTGCCATCTCTCTTTGCAGATGGGCCTCAACATACCCATGCTTATTGCAAGCAGCCAAACGCTGGACAACTGGAATACTACGGGGCAGTACTCGCCGCCGATAGGCAACCCTGGCGGAGGTGCTGTCGTTGGGGGCGGGGGCGTGGAAGCAGTAGGTCTGCCTAATGTCCAGCAGCAGCAGCAGCAGCTGCGCGTGCCAATGCCCATGTCCTATGGCAGCAGCAGCGGGGCGCCCTACGTTGGGGGCGGTGGCGGTGGCGGAGGCAGTAGCAGCAGCGAGTTCCAGCCGAGTCCGCACAAGATCGACACGTCCGACAACGAGGAGAATCCCAACAGGATTGAGGCGACCGCGGCGGCACTGGGGCAGCTGGCAGCCAAAGTGGAACGCCGTTCCCCGCTCTACTCAAGTGCGGGCGGAGGAGCTGGAGGAGGCGCAGGTGCCGGCGGGGGCGACGCAGGCGCCGGCATGCTTGGTCGCACGCTTGACGATGCGGACGCGGTCAATGCGCCTGCGGCCAGCTCTGCCACGCTGAGCGAGTCCGGCTCCAGTCCCATACCCAACACCAACACCAACGCGAACAGCAACACGAACATGCACGAGGCGCACAAGAATCATCTGCTCCAGTCGAGTCCCGTGGCGGCGGCGCGGGCTGCAACGCCGCGGCAGGCGCACGAGCAGCTGCATCATCTCAGCCACCAGGCACTGCAGCAGCACCACCACGGGCACCTCGTGCATCGGCCGGACGAGGGACTGGACATTAAGCAGGAGCTGGTCGACTACTTTCATCCTCCTGCGGGTGCACTTCCTGGCACAATAAGTGGTCCAGGGGGAGCCGGCGTCAGCGTCGGCGAAGTGCCCGCACCACCTGAATCACATCGTTCCTACGGCTCGGCCGGCGAGGAGAGTCGCCTGCAGCTGGACATGGCGCAGGACTTGCGCGTCGCGCAGGCCAAGGCAAACTTTGGCAGCTTTGTGCTGCCGCCGCGTAGCAGCAGCGCGCACCTGGCAGCGGCGGCGGCGGCAGCGGCGATGCCGCTGAACATGCGCAAACTGACGGCGGCCTCCAGTGCGGGGCACCTGCTGATGAACACGCTGCTCAGCTCGCGCGAGAGCATGTCCGACCCGGAGGGGGAGAACGACGAGACGGCGACCGACCTGGCTCTGAGTCCGGGACGCATCAAGAGCAGCGTCTCCGCGCAGGACACCTCGTCGGCGGCGGCCGCTGCTGCTGCGCTCTACGCGGAGAGTCTCAGCCGGGACGACTGCGACTTCGTCGGGTCGAATGTGACGATGAAGCTGCGCGCGATGGACCGCACGCAGCGCATCATCGCCGAGAAGCTCATCGGGGAGGTGCTCTACTACGGGCAGTTGAACGAACTGGAGCGAACCACCCGCATCCAGCCGAAGTGACAGTGGCGCCTGCACAAGTGGAGCAGATTGAATGCCGTGGATGTGCCAGTTTCGGGGGCGCGACGTCGGCTCAAAGCATGGCAAATGGACCAAACGCAATTCCATTGTAGGTAAACAACTACAACAACAGCAGCAACAATAGCAACAGCAACAACAAAAATAGCAAGAAGAAGCACAGCAACTAGAAGAAGATACAAATCAAACAGTACAATTGACCGTAAGATGTCCCCAGCCCCGAGAGTTACGTAGTTCGCTTCGGATTATAGTTTCTTGTACGGTCTGCAGTCGGAAAAAAAAATTTGGAACTCGTAACTCGCTTGCAGATCGCCGTATATAGTTTGCTGTACAGTCGAAAGTCGGAATCGGGGCAGCTCAGACTCGTCTAGAGATTACGGTATACTCATATATAGTGTGCAATATGGTGCTGCCCAGATCTGCTTTCATTACTACCAAGGGCAGACCTACGATACTATCCGAAGCAGAAGAGCCGAAAGCCGGGCGAGGCACACATCTGAGACATCTAAGCGACAGAATCTCAGTATTACTTATGAAAATACAAAGAGGATATATACTATATACACGTGGTATATATATTCTACCATAGACTACTACAGCTACTTGAACTCTCTCTGTCTGCCAGGGAGCATTTGCCATGTTTAATCGCGGGGCCCAGGGCCATAGGAATGGATGCAGATGAGATCCCCAATCTGAACGGTTAAGCTAAAGAGACTCCAGAGCGGGCGCCAAACTACGAAAGACAAACTGAACTTGACTTCCTTTGGACGCCAAGGGTAAAACATAGCAGCACTTTTAACTGATAAATAAAGTAAATGCGTAGAAAACGCAAAGCTACAGAAATACAAAAACACAAAGTGTAAATACACATGCACATGTGTGTGTTTTGTGTGTGTATGTGAATGTTGTATATAGCTCTATATTTTTGTATATGTAAAACTCTATATCACTGTACCTTATTTTGAAACAGAAATGTTTTCGTAGTCAATTAAGTCTGGTCGTCAACTTACAAACACCAATCAATATATATAATATCGATATATAGCAACTGAAACCAACCAAGGACGTGAGAGGAAACCAATTTTATTGAGGTTAGGACCGTACGATTATTTTACAAGTTGTCGATGTATTTGTATGCATGTTTGTATAACTGAGGAACTATGCATGTCGTCACTAATTTTGTAAGCAACGCAAACTAAAACTGAAAAGAAACCAACTATGTGTATGCAGTCAACAAAACCACAAAACCACAAAATACAAAATACAAAATACACTATTATTAATTAACGAGAATTGTACATTTTTAGCGTACGTGTTTTAAGGACATAACTATTGCGTAATATTAAAGTAGTTTAATTTATTATGCAAAGCAGAGCAAATAAACACGAAAACAGAACCATAATCGAGCAATTTTGGGAGGTTTGCCTTTGGTCTTACTTTGGTTGCGATCAAACGAAGTTCAGCAAGTGACAGATTAATATGCAATATTTATCACTAAAGAGGTTAAAGTTCTTATGATTCGGACACTTTATATTCCTTACACAATTGCAAAGAATATAAATCAGTTTTGATATTACCATAATGGTACCGAAAAAAAGGGGGCTTGTATTTCGAAGATGAAGTTGAGGCCAGTGGAGAACACCTTTTTTTCTTGGTGTTAAAGCTGCAATCCAAACAGCTTGACATTTCATTGAAAACTGTAGAGCTTACACGTATGCCTATATGCTAACTATTACTACGTTATTATAGCCATAGACGGCATCAAAACATTACGATTTGTTTTTAATTTTCCGCACAGATAATCGCACTGGCTCTGCTTCCTGGTTGTAAGTACATTCGTATATATATTCATCTCTTCCCTTTAAAAAAAAAAACGAAGCTGGTATAACTTGGGCCTCCTAAAGAAATGTCCCATACAGTCTACACGCCAACAGATTTAGAGCATGATTAGGAGGTATGTTGTTGCCACGCCCCCTTCTGCCAGTTACATACATTTTTACAAGATTAAAATTCCTGGTTTGACTCATTTTCAATGGGTAAATGGTATAACAGCTGAAACCATCATTGGTGGGAAGGTCCCTTGCAGAATTACACGTAACGCGGATTTTTAACTTTTGGATACCACGCCTACCGCCCCTATAAAACGAATTTTTTGAATTATAAGAAAATTAGAAAATTTGATAGAAAGGCCCTGGGTAACATTACGTAGAATATGGATTTTTAACTTTTGGATAAATCGAGTTATGGGAAAAGTAGAAAAGATCAAACACTTTTATTTCGATATTCTCGTAACTGTGTTTGAACACTAAAAATAGTGCAAAATAATAAAAAAAATCGTCTAAAAAACTGGTGTACCTTATGGGCGAACGCCGTGTAGTTGAGTGTAAACCAAGGTTTACAGTACTACATTCAAATTAGAATGACATACATGAAAATAAATTCTAAAATTTAATTTCGCAAAAAAGTATGTAACAAATTTGTAAGTTCTGTTATTATTTAAATTTTTCCATTTTGGTATTTATTTTTCATGATTGTACATATATGTACACATTTTTTTCATTGAAAAGAAGTTAAATATGACTGTATGACCGAAGTTAAATTGAATGTATGCGGCACTGAAAAAAAATAACGAGACTATTCACAATCGGTGAAAATGATCGATATCATTTTTATCGACCATTGCTTTCATTGTTAGCAGACAAAGGAGTGAATGAGAAAACTAATTTAAATTAATTAACATGTTTAAAACTATTTTATTAGTCATTATTACTTTCAGTAAGAATTCACTCTATTTTAAATAAAAGCCTCAACCCAGCGCGTCATATGCATGAATATCGGTGGCTTCATTAATATATCGATTTCTAAGTATTCACAAGAGCAGTTCCGTTTTCTAGGGTGACCATTCCGACATGCGGAAATTACCTAAAAAATCCCATTGGCCATGGCACACTGCCTTTGGCCATAAGCAATAAACTACAATTTCCATTGCGACTTAACGTCTTTTTTCGTTTCTTCGAATTATCATTATGCTGATGATTCATGCGGACAGACTGAAGTGGATCGAGAGATAATCAATGAATGAATATGTATGTGTGTGTCTTTCTGCAGAAATTTCCAGGCTGCAAGTTTCAAGTTGTATAGAGAGTTGGGCCCACTCACACCAAAAAAAATATATATATAATATATAAAATAAAATCAACAGATATGTTTGGAACTATGAAATTATAATATGGAATGTATTTCATAGTTTTCTCAAAGTTTTAAGAAAACCTTTCCGAGGCATTCTCGAAGGGCTTTACAAAGAAAACAAGCGTTGCGCTTTACTAGTCTAAAACATTAGTTATTTATTCCAACTATATAATGTAAACAAGTCCGATTGCTTCAGTTATATAATTTGTTTAATAACCCATCGTTCGAAACCTAAAAATTTAACTTATGAAGCTGCTTAAAACAAACGTGTTACATTGAAGGCGGGGCCGAATTGGAATATTCTAAATCGAAATAATTCAATCACTCATTCGCTTCAGGCCGGTTAAAACACTAACACAGAGACAAGAGAAGAGCCTGGGGGCCCAGAGGGAGGCGGGGCTTTGGAGCATTACCGAGAATTTAGATATCTTACAATTTATTTATATTTGCCAAAATTGGAAGCGAAACGCCAAACAAAGGGAAACTAGTTTTTGGCTCATATCGGGGGTTTCTCCTGTGTTGCGTGTGTGTGTGTGTGTGTGTATGCGTGTGGCAACAGAACAAATTGAATGTGTGTGTGTGTGTGTACAATTTCGATCTCGAACTCGAAGTCGACTTTGATTTGTGCATTTAAAGTTAGCGTAAATCTGCGGCAATGACGGTGTGAACAGGTTCTTGAGTAGTAGAATTGGTCTCCCCTCCGAGGCGGCGGTTAGTACTCGAAGTTGAATGATGCGTTCCGACCGCCGCCGAACTGGAAGAACGAGCGGAACATCTGATTCGGATCGAAGTCGGCTGTGGGATAGAGAGAGAGAAAGAGGAGGAGGAGAGTTAGAAGGTAGAGCTGAGATAATTGGGAAGCAGCTGCTTACCTTGCTCCTGCTCCTCGATGTCCTGTCCGCTGTCGTATCGCGCCTTCTTGCGGGCATCGGAGAGTATGGCGTAGGCCTCACCCACCTCCTTGAACTTGAGCTCCTCGTCCTTGCGCTCCTCGGCGCTGCTGCCCGCATGCCTGTCCGGATGATGGACCAGGGCCTTCTTGCGGTAAGCCTTCTTGATGTCGTCCTCTGTGGCGTTGCGGGCGATGCCCAGAATTTTGTAGTAGTCCTTGCGCTTGGACTTCTTCAGCGCGAACTTGGCGTCGCGCAGCAGTCGCTTGATCTCCGGCGTCTTCTCCAGCTGCAGCGCCGTCTCGTAGTCAGCCACCGCCTCTTCGTACTTCTCCAGATCGTTGTGGCAGCGTGCGCGCAGCAGCAGCGCCTTCAGATACTGCGCGTTCAGCTCGAGCACACGGTTGCAGTCGGCGACGGCCTCACGCAGCGCTCCGATGCGCGTGTTGACCAGCGCGCGATTGTAGAGCAGCTTCGAGTTGATGTCCTTGTTGTGCTCGTCGATCTTCAGCGCGTCGGTGTATATGACGTGCGCCTCGCGATAGCGTCCGGACTTGAAGAGCATGTTGCCGTTCTCCTTCATCTCCTTCAGCTGCTTGCACTTGCTGCGCATGCTCTTCGACTTGTGGTGATCGGGATCCAATTGCAGTGCTCGCTCGAAGTGCAGTATGCCCTTCTCCAGATTGTCCGTGTAGTAGAGGCAGAGGCCGCGCACGTAGATCGCGTCTGCTGATGTGCTGTCCAGCTTCATGACGCCCACGGCGATGTCCAGCGCCTCGTCGCAGCGCCCCAAGTATGCCAGGCACTCGGCCTTGAGCAGTCGATAGCTGCGGAAGGAAAAAGGGTGCAGAGCGAGAGAGCGAAAGTTCCCGGTTAGGTCACAGTTGGGACACAGTCCACTGGCTGGATCGACTTACCGCAAACAGGCCGGGGCCAGCTTGAGGGCACTGTCCAAGTAGAAGACCACATTGCGATAGGCCTGTGAGTTGTAGTTGCTCTGAATGGTGGTCTCCAGCTGGCGCAGCTTCTGCACCGCCTGCTGCTCGCTGCTGAGCGCCGTGCTCTGCGGTTCCAGCTCGGCGATGGTCTTCACGGCCTGCTCCGTGCCGATGATGTCGCCCAGCGCAAGGCAGCACTTGGCGATGCGCACGTACGCCTTCTCGAAGCTCGGGTCGAGGCGGATGGCGTGTCGCGCGTCCGTCAGCGCGCTGTTGTAGTTGAGCAGCATCATGTAGCACGCGGCGCGATTGCCGTAGTATGCGGCGGAGTCCGGGCACAGGGTGATGGCGTCCGAGTACAGTTTGAGAGCGTTCTGGTAGTTCTGCGCCTTGTACTGGTCATTTCCGAGCTTTTTCTTCTCCTCGGCAATGCTGGAAGAGGCGAAAGACAGAGTCATAGATGCAGTTGGGCATATGTAGAGCATTATGTGGCCACAGTGGTGTGTATAGATAGCGAACTTGCTCTGTGAGCAACTCCAGAACCAGAGAAAGTATCAATCGATTGCACAGAAAACAATGTTGACCTTTGATCCACTCGGATTATACGCAGTTCTTTCAAATATTTTCGAAAGTTCCAAATTTTTTTTTTTTTAATAAATATCAGCATATTTTTTAAACTGCTGTATTACTATTTTCGACCGAATTAGAAAAAGAACCACAACTCAATCGAGTTTGTATTTCTTTGGGTGCCTTTTGGCGACCCACTGCGAGCACTTACTATAACATTATGATCTCTCGATATTCTGGTAGATTTTCTTCTGTAAAAATAACTAAATGGGAACTTCCTTCTGTGATGAACTTCTTTCAGTCTCGACTTTCTCTTAAATCTCCTGCGTGCGGCTTGTCTTCACAGCTCTTTGAAAAACTTTCATGTGAGAAACTAGAGTTTTTCGTCCAGGTACATAAAACTAAAATTTTGTTTTTAGTATGAGACAGAAAACCCGAAGTCAATCGACATTTGAGGAGTCAAAGGCGTAACACGCTCGAACGTTTGACTTCTTTTTCCGTTTGCGTGTGGAGCAACGGGCAAACCTGTTTGCACCTCTCCATATATGGCACATATCTGTATTTGGAATATCTCACATTACACTATATTGTATGCAATATATTCTCTGATGTCCGAAGCGAACTATTAATACCCCCCCCCCCCTCTGCTCGCAACCCCCATTGAACTGCAACCTAATGAGAATGATGAACGGGGGGACTGCGGGGGTGCAGCGCGGATGCATTTGGGCATTTGACGTTTCGTTCAGGGACAGGTAGAAAGAAGGCGAGACGTTGAAAGCTCAGATGAAAGAGAGGTCGAGTATGTTCGACTGCAACATACCCAGCAAGCAGTGCTGCGAATGTTCAGAAACGTTGTAATGTTTTTTTTTTATAGCTGTCTATATGTTGCATATTTATATGTATATATAATACACACACACACACACACACACACACACACACACACACACTAATATGCAGGCAATTAAACAAACACCAGAAGCGATCGAAGCAAGCGAATCTCATTTGTGCTCGGAAAGGTCACCCGCAATTCACAATTGATTGACTATTGTGAATGCCTTGAAGTATGGTGCTTATGGTAAAAGTCGGAAATACACTTGAACTGTGTGGAGTTCAGTCTGATATACCCTGCTGGCAAGCGCAGTGCAATATGCGATGTACAATATAAATACGCGCACACACTCGCACACTGACACACAACACGTACACTCGCACAAAGGCAACTTTCGCATGCATGCACATACATACAGCTGTGCGTATGTATTTGTATATATTTTTGTTATCAAGCACTTTCTTGTTATTCGTGGGTTTCTGTTCGTTGTTGTTGTTCTTGGTGTTTGTGCTGGTGTTGGTGTGGCAACTACTCGATTGGCTACTCACGTTGCGGCGTCCTTGGGCACAATCTGTTCGGCATCGGGCACTTCTTGCAGCTCCACTTCCATGTCGGAGTTGTTTGAGGATTCCTCGCGCTCGCTATCGCTGATCTCAATGACGTCTTCCATCCGCTTTCTGTTTCTTCTAGCAGCAATCGCTCTCTGGGCTTTCCGTATGCGCTTTGTGTGTGTTTTCCTCCTGCACGCGATACGAAAAATGCTTTGCCCTTTGTTGTTGTTGTTGGCGTTGTGCGTCCTGTCCGAGGAGTTCTGGAATTTAGTGCGAGCGGATCTCAATTATGACTGATGCGAGTTATCAGATAAACAATAATTTTGAAACATTGCTACTACTTATTTAATAGTTTCTACAATTTTTACCCGACAGCGTCAGCGTGCTAATAATGAGTGGAAGAGTTGTTAATCACGCCGATAACACATCGATATTTGTGTTGGCTTACAGAGCCGATTAAATAATATATCGGAGGTGTGCTTGTTATGTATTTGGTCGTAGGCAACACACATAGGTAAGCTAAGATTGTTGTTATTTTTATGTATTTCTAGCATCAGTGAGCAATTTGCGGTTGTGGTAGTTGCTTAATTCAGCCTTCAAACACTCGTTTAAACTCTGTTAACTCCATGTTGGTGTTCGAGCGCTGTTAAGCATACAAGTATCGACATACCACCACAATGAGTACTTATCACCTTGTTGTGCTATATCGATGACACGAAAAATCACAAACAGTGCTAAGAAACGGTCTTTTTTTCGCCGGTTTTGCCGCCAAAGTATGTTTAAATTCAAATTTAGTTAACGGAAGCAAGCGAGTAATTGAAACTGTATGCATGTTTGCTTAACTTCAAATTTAACTAATCGAAAATTGAATTGAGTTACGTACTTTGATTTTCATATGTTTAAAAATTAAACTTTAATTGAACAGTACTGAATTATGTAAATTTTAAATATTTCACATATTTTTCAATAATATAGTCATATAAATACAAATATTGCCACATTTGGCTAAGGAAATCATAGATTCAGACGTTAGCGTTTGCGCTATATATTCCGGATTTTTTACTGTGTATATACTTGCACTTGTGCGTATATCGCAATGTATGCTAAAGTACGATTGTGCTATACCGAGCTCGATAGTACGTGTGTTTTATGTGTACTTTTGGCCAGACTTTCCTTGCCTCACTCTAAAAACCTTTGCAGTTATTGACATTTTGTTATGCTTTTGAGCATTTCGTTATAAAGGCATTTTGGAGGCAAATTCTGATTGAGCTTTGAGGTCAGTGCGCAGTGGGTATATGGAAGTGCTCTTGCTCCCCTGCAAGATATCCCTCACGGGACTACCAGCCACGCCAAGACCAATCAAGATGCGGGCCAGGAGTTCGTTTTTTCGGCCAGAACGAGAGCTTGTCTGCGTATCTGGCCATCACGCTGGAAAATTGTTTTTGTTTTCGAACAAGTTCTGTGCGAATCTCTGAGTAATTTGCAATAATTTAGATCAACAGCTTAGTGCACCCGAAAAAAGGAGCGATTCTTCGGCGTTAAGTTCGGCTTTCTATGCCTGTGCAGAGGGAGGCGTGGCAGACCGTGCAAAGTTAAATGCTGCTCAGATCGACTCAGTGGTTGAGCCGTATAGGAAAGCAAACGCATATGCATATTATTAAAAAAAACGTAGATAATCTCGCATCCATTTTGTTGCACTTTACTTGATGAAAACAAAGAGATTTTTGGAATTTTGTTATTAGAGAAAAATAGGGTTTTCTCGGAATTGTATGTTGGCACACACACGTATGGGCAAACTACTGGATGATAAATTATTTTTAATAATTATATGTTAGTATCCTCAAGTAGGCGTTATGATGTTTTTGACATTTTAATAACTTACAATTGAATGATTTATTATTCAAAATAGAAACGTTTTTAAATTTGAAACCCAATCGTTTAAAATATATATAAAAACTTTGTTTTATTCTAAAATATAATATTGAAATTAGTGAAAACAAACACGTGGTTCAAATAAAACCATTTTTCTCTGGATTAAATTGAAACGTATTTTTTTGTGAAATACTAAATTTATATTTATCGAAGCACAACCGAAGTTTAATTTGAAACTGAAGTTAAAATCTTAATTTGAGACTTGAATTTATGCTCTCCACAAACCCATAATTTTAAAGTCATGCCAATATTAATAAAATATCCTTAAGCAGTTATTTTTTTATTTTTCTCATAGTTCTTGAAATGTTTAAAACAATGCAAAGAATTATAGGTAAGCTATATAAAACATTACAAATAACCCCATTTATAGCTTATATCAAGACAACGTGTATAATTTTATTGTGAGGAGTATTTAAAAAATCATTTATTAATGGCAATGCAATCAAAAAGTAAATTAAGTTAAACTACGATTTGATTTACTTCATTATTCAATTATTCCTAAAACTTAATTTTTAACATATTCTTGTAACTTTGTATTTATTTACATACGAGGGTCGTTCAATAATTCCTTAGAAAATCCGAGTGAAGAAATCCGAAATCCTATTTTTTGGACGGGATAAAAATGTTGGAAAAACGATTGGCAAAGTGTGTAGAGCTAAAAGGGGACTATGTTGAAAAATAAAAAAAAAATTCTGCAGAAAACAGTGTTTTTATAATTATTATTATTATTTATTTTTTCTAAAAACATATTGAACGACCCACGTATCAAGACAACTTGTATAATTTAAAAAATCGTATTTGAAAAATCGTTTATTAACGGCAATGCAATCAAAAAGTAAATTAAGTTAAACTATGATTTGATTTATTTCATTACTCAATTATTCTTAAAACTTAATTTTTAACATATTTTTGTAACTTTGTATCTATTTACATATTAGAATAATAGAAATTTGTTGGAATACTCTTCGAGTTGCAGAATGGATAGTTTGAAAATATTAATTTTTATTTTTAACAATATTTATTGAGTGAAGCTTTAAAACTGCAAATAAGATAAAAAACCTTTTTTTTATACTTTCATTTTTATGGAATATACATTATTTTTTATTATATAAGTATAAAATATGTACATATGCCTGCTTTTATTTACGGTCGTTTAGATTTATCTTGGAAATGAATGTGTATTTCAACGTTTTTCTTTATGTTTTTGAAAATTTAATTATTTGATCACAAAGGAGTCGCCATTGAACATAATATATGGTAATATATACACGCACATAAACATGGGCAGGCATACCGCACACAGAGTAAATACTAAAGTAAATAATGAAATAAATTCTGAATACTCTACACAAAGACACAATGCACTGTGTTTATGTACTTAAAACTGTGTATATATGTACGTATGTGTGTGTGAGTACATTCGAATGCATATGTAAATGAAAAAGGAAACATTGCTCAAAAAGAAAGTTCAATAAAAAGAGAGCACGGTTTCCGATTGGTTGTGCAAACTGAAATCGAAAAAGAAGAAGGCACAGAGAAAAAGGCGACAGCTACAGCTACAGCGACAGCTGCTGCGGGTAAATAGAAAGAGGAAAAAATTCACCTACCACATTAACGATATACATATGTACATATGTATGTACGCACACAGAGAGTCCTGCATATGTGCTCAGCTATGTGCGAGTACATAAGTGTGTACATATGTGCACACATACTTATGTGTGTACGTAAGCACGTATTTATGTACATCAGAAATGCCAAAAGGTGCGACAACGAGAAGTATTTGGTATTTTATTATAAGTATCAACGCCTCGGGCCAGCCCCACAGCCGTAGCCCGTAGTCCGTAGCCCGTAGCAGAAGAAGAGGGGACCCAGCTTCAAAATTGCGAGTACTGCAATTTTGCAAACGAATGCGCGCAAGTGGAAGCGGGATGGATGCATGCCTCCTGCCGCACTGCTCAGAATCCAAGCAAAAAATTGCGAGAAATATAAATACAATAGTAGGATGAAGGCGCAGACGAAGACCGAGACGAAGTCGAAGACGAAGACGGAATGGAAATGGAAAAGTGAAACGAATGAGAAACGAAAACGAAAACGAAAAGAAAAACGGTTGACAAACCCACAAATAGCATAAAAAAGCAGAGCAGAGCTGAGCAGAGCTGAGCAGAGCTGAGCAGAGCAGAGCAGAGCAGAGCTGAGATAGCCATCATGTTGGGGCAGCAGCTGCCGTCTCGCTTGTGCTGCAGATATTCGTTAAATGCGAATAGGAGATGGCGACCTGTTGGGTGGGTGGGGGAGGCAGGAATGGGAAAGGAGTGCGCAGGTGGGCGGGGATGGGGTAAAAGTTTGTCATTTACTTTTTTAATTGAAATTAAAATGATTTTCCAATAAGAAAATGGGCTGTGCAGAGGCTAATGAAAATAAAGAAAAATAGGTGCTTACTAAGCTGCTGCGCAAACGCCGCCGTCGGCCCGAGTCGAGTCGGAGCCGGAGTCGGGGTCGAAGGTCGCAGCATCGGGCGCACACGAAGTTTTTTGCGAATGCATTGCATTTATATTAATTTACTTTGGCATAAAGAGACAAAAAAAAAAGCAGTCAAGGAACAGAAATGCAAAACAATTGTCATTTGTTTATATAAGCCATGCCAGCCATTGGAGTGAGTGAGCGCGCGCTACTGGGCAGCGCTCACTCGTAGACGTACTCACACACACACACGCGCGCAAGGCAAATATGTAAATGCGACGCTGACGCTCACTCATGTTTATTGGTTGCAAGCCACCTGCTCTGTCTGTGTGTACGTTGTTTTTGTGGCATGTGTAAGCGAGACGAACGCACACAGAGAACAATCGAGCGCAAGCGGGATGGAGCGAGAGAGTGCGCGCCGTTGTCTGAAACGAAATGAAATTGAAACACAAATGAAATGAAATCATCGCAATCAAAAAACGCCAAGCCAACAAACGAAATGAAAAAATAAATATAAGGAATATATGCATGCGTGTGTGTGTGTGTGCTGTGTGTGTTGGATAGGGTGGCCGAGGCGACGTCGACGTCGGCGTTGTGTTGAGAACGAGTATGAGAGTATGCGTACGAGTGTGAGTGCGAGTATGAGTGAGAGAGCGCTGACAGCATTTACTACTACTACTACTACTACTACAGTGTGTAAGAGTGCAGCTGCGAATTCTTCCGTCTCAACCATCGTTCTTGTTCTGTCTGTTCTGCTTCTGTGTTTCATTTCATTTGTGTTTGTGTTTGTTTTTGTTTGAATTTTATTTCGTTTGTCATTGTGTTTTTGGGGATGCTAACACAGTTGAGTCTCACAGACACAGACACAGACACAGACACAGACAGAGACACAGACGAACACATGCACACAGCGCATATACACACAGACAGCGGTCGCAATTGTACACCACTCCCACTTTTTGGTTGTATTGGTGTATAATTGAAACGGCAGCGCAATCGTATACATATCGGATCGGGTTTTGCACAATCGGAGATACGCACAGACACATATACATTTGTTGTATGTTGCTGTGTGCTGCCGTGTGTGTGTATGTAACGTAGATGTAGATGTAGATGAAGCCGCCGCTGCTGCTGCTGCCGCCGCCACTGCTGCTGCTGCTGCTGGCACTCCACACAGCTACAGCCACAGTGCAGAGCAGAGCAGAGCAATTCTCGAACTCTGGAAACTGAAACTGGCAACGAAACGAAACACATTTGGCTCGCCTTCATTACGAATTTGTCATTCGTAAGCGAAGGTAATGCAATAAAGTTTTTGCGCGCGCATTTATATTTTCAACTCGGCCGACAGCGGTAACCGAAATGTGCTCTAACGGTATATAACGGAGAGTCAGGCGAATCGTGGATGGGTGGCTGCTTCTTCAGTTCGCTTCGTTTGTGGGTGTATGTGCATGTAGGCGTGTGTGTGTGTGTCTCCCTGTGCCAGTGTATGTCTGCGCGTTGAATGCACTCCCTCTCTCTCTCTCTCTGTCGCGCAACGGTACGGGCAGCAGCATTATCAGTGGACGTCGCTGTGAATGTGAATGTGAATGTAGATGTGAATGTGGATGTGGATGTGAATGTTTATGTGTGGGCGGGTGTGACATTGAGTGACGATTCCCTTTCGTATGCAATTCTTTGCTCGATTTTCGGTGCTTCACTCGTTGACGTCGGCCCGGAAGACCAGCAGCAGCGGCAGTAGCGGCAGCAGACGACTCTCTGCCTCTGGAGCTCAGTGACACACCGTCGGCACTTGAACGCTCTGCTCTCGCTCTCGGCAGCACCGTAGCACCGCGAACTTAATTCCCTAAATTACTGCAAAGATGCGATTGTGACAGTTTACCGCTACCGAGCAGTAAGCACAGTGCACGCGTGTGGAGCCAGCTTAATCGAACTGTCTACCATAATTTCGAAATTGTAATGCCAGAAGAGTGCGCGAGTGAGAAAACAAGTAACTAACTAGCTCGGCTAAGAGTGTTTCGAAGTATCAACCTAGTTCTAACAAAGAGGTAAATTTGCTTGGCTAACGAGCAACAAAGTTAAAATTTGAACAATATGCCAAATTAAAAGAATATAAATAATAATTATAGATGCTTGGCTAGTTGGAAAAATCAGCCAGTATAGTTGGCAAATACTGAAATCGAAGCAAGAATTTTATTTTATTAATACTGCATTAATAGCGATTTCATATCGCAACTTTTGCTAGAATTATAGACGACTGTCACTACAACCGATTTCAATCGCAATAGATTTTCAGAGTTTTACACTCGAAACTGCAAATACGTGGGTCGTTCAATATGTCTTTAGAAAAAATAAATAATAATAATAAATATAAAAACACGGTTTTTTGCAGAAATTTTTTTTTATTTTTCAACATAGTCCCCTTTTAGCGCTACACACTTTGCCAATCTTTTTTCCAACATTTTTATCCCGTCCGAAAAATAGGATTTCGGATTTCTTCACTTGGATTTTCTAAGGACTTATTGAACGACCCTCGTAACTTAACGTTAATTGATTTACTCAACTGCTCAAAATAAATATATAGAGAAAGATATATATCATACACTTCAATTAATTAGTTGTTTTCCCATTGTGGTGAATGTGAACTCAATCGAGACTGTATTTGCTCTTAATTAACCTAAATTGCGTTTAAAATGTTCTTGTCTTTGGCAAGAAATACTTGTAAAGTCGAGCACTTCTCAACCGGTTTCCAGGGTATCGATTTGCCTACAGTTGCCACCATTGCTATAGCCATAACTGAAGAATCAGAGTGGTTTGTTGTCCGGTTACTCATTAGATTCGTATTCTAGCACGTCCAAGCTTTATGAAGTAATTAAAAATGAATTAAAAGTTCATTAATAATTCAACACATTTTTATTCGTTTTTTTTCGGGGAAACACAAATTAACGCACCATTAGGCAAAAATTATAAACAAACAGAGAAATATTAAAATCTTAACTAATGACGAAGCATGGATTCTGTCAATGCCAATAGCCAATCCGTGAGAAGTGAATACAGTGAAAAGCAACAACAGCAGCAGCAACAAACACCGACCAATGAACAGTCGATGAAAAACAACAACAGCAACAGCAACGGCAATAATAATAACAACAACAGCAGCAACAACAACAACAACAACAACAATACATCAGCTATCAACAACAATTACAGCAATCAGAGCAACTGCAGCCTCAGTTCACACAAGCTCTTGGTCAGCAGCAGCAGCAGCACCAGCAGCAGCAGCACCAGCAACAGCAACAGCAACATGAACACGACAGCGATGCTGATGCATCACCAGCAGCAGCAGCAAGTAGCAGCGGCTGCCGCTGCAGCAGCTCAGCAGCAACAGCAGCAGCAACAACAGCAGCAGCAGCAGCAGCAGGCGCAGCAACAACAGCAGCAACATCAGCAGCAGCAGCAGCAGCAACAACATCAGAATGGTGGACGCGACGGCAGCAACAGCTCCCGCGGGGCCGGAGACGATCGGCCGAATGGGCGTAGCCTACACACGGGCAACGGACGCGGCTCGAGCTGCTCGCCGGCGAGCAGTCCTACGCGCCATGGCAGTGCTGTCAGCCCTGTGAGCTCTTTGAATCATTCAATGATGGCGCAAATGGCGCAACAACAACAACAGCAGCAGCAGCAACAGCAGCAGGCGCAGCAGCACCATCAGCTCAGCCCGCCGCCGCATGTGACGGGCGCACTGCCCACCGGACTGGCTCCGCGCATGCCGCACGGGTTGCCGCCGCACTCGCTGGGCCTGCTCAACTCGCTGCAGATGATGCACCATGCGTCGCCGCTGGAGCTGATGGCCGCCGCGCACCACCATGTGCCGCCGCGCTCGTACAACTCGCCGCCGCCCATCTCCACCTCGGACCCCAGCGCGAACGAGTGCAAGCTGGTCGAGTATCGCGGCCAGAAGGTCGCCGCGTTCATCATCAGCAACGAGACAATGCTGTGCCTGCCACAGGCGTTCGAGCTCTTCCTCAAGCACCTGGTGGGCGGCCTGCACACGGTGTATACCAAGCTCAAGCGCCTGGACATCGTCCCGCTCGTCTGCAATGTGGAGCAGGTGCGCATACTGCGCGGACTCGGTGCCATTCAGCCGGGCGTCAATCGCTGCAAGCTGCTCAGTTGCAAGGACTTCGATGTGCTCTACCGGGACTGCACCACAGCCAGGTACGGATACGTATACGATTTCAGCACACACGCACACACACACCTACACACACACACACACACACACAGCAATTTTTGTGCAGTTGTGAAATTTTACTCATTTCCTGTTTTTGTTTGGGCGGCTCATTGCGTGAGACAACCCTACTCTATGGCGCAATCCTACTCCCAGTACGACCCCACGCCCAGCAATGCTTCTCCCCATAACGCACTTGCTATGCAAATAGTTTTAATCGGGGGTCTAATGCATCGATATCGATCGATCAGGCTTGCGCAACTAATCAAAAACCTTCCTCTGATGACATTTGGCGGAAATACGCAATGCCAATGTAACTCTGGCCTCCATCACCCTCATACCTTGCCATACCGCATACCAAACGCCATACCATACACCCCAGTCACCATCCCATCCCATTCCCGCCATCACCTCAAAGCGGAACTTGCAGCAGGTACCGCCATGCCCATTGATAACTCACAGTGCCACCACCCAGCGGAGAGTTGCGTAAATTTGTAAACGATTCTAACAATAGTTGGACAATAGTTTTCCCCCAGGTTTCAGCTTAGACTGCAAATATTGGTAGTACGCGGCCCGTCAAAGAGTTTCCGTTCGAGTTAAAAGGTATAAATGTATCCCCTCGCCTCCTCCTCATGGAGCAGTCCCCAGTGTGTGACTCTTTAATAGTAGTAGTAGCTGATTATGAACTTTAGGTGCTTGCATATACAAGTCAGAGCATATTGTAGGATTTCTTTTATCTGAGATTATAATAAAAAGATTTAAAAGGAAAACGGTAAAAATTATTTTTTACATAAGATTCGCTTTTGGTATATCCTATTCTACTTGCGGTACAATAATAATAAATTGAAGTACTATATGCTCAGATAGTATTAATTTATCAGATTTTCGTACATGATTCTTTTTGTAATTTTCGAAAACATTATAATCAAACTATGATGAATACTTCCAGTCCAGTTTTAGATTAGATTAAATATAATATATTTGTATATTATAAAGAATAAATCTTCGGAAATCTTAAGTAAAGTCATTATCAGAATAGTAATTTGAAACTCGCAATTTTGTTTTTTGGATTTTAAGAAATAGGTGTATGGATTATAAAAACGAAATCAGTTAAAAGTATGAATTTTCGAAAACATTATAATTAAACTATGATGAATACTTCCAGTCCAGTTTTAGATTAGCTTAAATATAATATATTTGTATATTATAAAGAACAAATCTTCGGAAATCTTAAGTAAAGTCATTATCAGAATAGTAATTTGAAACTCGCAATTTTTTTATTTTGGATTTTAATAAATAGGTGTATGGATTATAAAAACGAAATCAGTTAAAAGTATGAATTTTCGAAAACATTATAGTTAAACTATGATGAATACTTCCAGTCCAGTTTTAGATTAGATTAAATATAATATATCTGTATATTATAAAGAATAAATCTTCGGAAATCTTAAGTAAAGTCATTATCAGAATAGTAATTTGAAACTCGCAATTTTGTTTTTTGGATTTTATGAAATAGGTGTATGGATTATATAAACGAAAACAGTTAAAAGTATGAATTAGCTTAAATACCATACCTTAATGAAAAATTCGTTCGTGTATAAGTTGACCAAAATTACTTGCAAAGAACTATTCGCAAAGATATTCATTCTATTTATTTTCTCAAGATCAGCTGATTTATAGTAAGTTTATCTCTCGGGATAAAATTGTTAGGTCAACTCCCAAAGCGCTCAGTTGCATTTGTACTATTCGTAGTTTTCTCATTGAATTAGACGGTTTTGCGGTCTTATGTTTCTATGCTCTCGCGCTGTACTACCCTGTCCCACAAACCCACAAAAGGAGGGCGAATGAGTGGCCGGCCCAACAAGAACCACAGAGCGGGCAGCGGACCACAGACAAGTGAAATGCAATGAAAAACCATCTAGTTAATTATGGAAATAGTGCTCCAAAATGCACATGCGCGTACACACGATGTCTCAAAGGGTCCCCGGAGCTGGGCCTGGGCCTGGGCATGGGCATGGGTCTGGGCACAGAGTGCGTCCGACCAATTGAAGAACAGTTAAAAATGCGGTTAAACCTATTATTATGTTGAAAGAATTGCGCAAAATTGAAACATGTAGAGTGAATCGAGCGAGCGCGCCGCTGTCAAGTACAAAATATGAAAACGAAAAGCAAGTTCACAGGCTGACCGAATGAAAGGGTAAAGCTAAAATGCGAGTTGAAAAACCGCTAAAGGCAGTCGGCAGTTGGCAGTTGGCAGTTGGCGAGTTTTATAGGGCCCGGCCAGGACGGGCCGCGGCGGGCCGGTCATGTCTCTGGCTTGGCCGTCGTCTCGTTCTCAGACCCGTAACGGGAACAAAGCCGGGGCCATTTGCACCCCACTGCGTATGTATCGTCGTCGTACTCTCTCTGTGGGACCTGGGGTAATTACAATATGTAGTTGTTGTTGTTGTTGTTGTTGTTGCTGTTGCTGTTCTTGCTCTTGTTGCAAGGGTCGAGCAAGGGTAAAGGCGTGTGCATTTTCACACCCGCTTACCCACCATGAGTCCATAAATGAAACATTTTTTGTTCTCGTTCTTCTTGTTGCTGTTGTTGCTATTTGTATTATGCTCCTCTTGTTCCGTTTCATTTTTTTGGTATTTTTGTATTTGGTTGAAGCTTACACACAACGTTTAAAAATTGTTTTAAATATATGTAGCACCATACTTCACTTGTCTCTTGTTCTTCTTTTAATTGCAGATGCCTATCGATCAAGCCGCCAGAAAGGTAAACACACAAGTATAATAAAAAACTTTAGCAATTTGTAGATATCGATATCGAATGCGATCGATCTTACAAAAGAAGTGAACTCTGCGTGCACTTGAGAGTTTTTAGAGCGAAAAAATTTGTTATTAAATTACTTTTTTTTTTTTTTTGTTTTTTTTTTGTGGGTTGGATCAACCCACATACTCGAATACGGCAGACAGCGAGCAGTTTTCGGGACCGTCAAATCAAGCAAATAGAGCGTGATAATGTCTGCGCAACTGAAAGGGTCAAGTCGGGGCGCATTAGCTTGACCATTTCATTAAGACCGATGTCCGTTCGTCGCGAATGCACTCACTCAGAAAGAACCTTTTCGATTCGATTCTTATTGTTTTTCACTCTAAAACACTCTTGAGCCATTTTTGTTACTTTGCCATATTTTTTATTATATTTGTTTGTCTGCTTCTAAAGGCTCCGCTATATATATATATTTTAATACCGAATTTATTGATTGAATAATGGAATTGATTGAAAAAGAGTTCAATATGAATTATCGAATACTATGTTAGTTCGGTCATATATGTATATGATTTTTAATTGTTTATTCATAGTGATCACAAGAGTTTTAGGAAAATTTATAGAACGAATTTCATACCGTATATTTATAAATAGTCAGTATTACTATTAATAGGAATAGTCAACTAAACGTATAGACAGAAAATTTATCTGATAGTAATTCGTTGGTGTGTATTGTTAGTAACAATTTGAAGTCGCTCAATTCCTATAAATTTTCATAGCTGGCGTGAAGCTTGATCTTGCGCTTGCTCGTGAGCGTTTCAATAGCACAACTTATCGATAGTTAACTGTCGCTTTGTCAGACATGTTGTTCCGTAGAACTATAGAACTGTAAAATTACAGAATTAACGTCTCATTGTGTCAGGCCGATTTGGTAGCTTCAGAAGAGGACGCCTGAAGCAGACGCGCGACCTGATTGCAACGTTAAGGAAAAGCGTTTCCTATTTAATCTTGCATATAAGGCTAAACGCAGTTTCGAAGGTGTTCGCAATGACAGAGGGGCATATTAAAGAGGACCCTCTCTGTGTATTATTGTATCTGGCATACATGTATATGATAGTTGGTTTCTCTACGTTAGACTCGCTGTTAAGAGCGATCGAGAATGTGCACGCCCCTTATGGCTGGCCACTTTCATAAACACACGGTAAACAAATTAAGTTAAATTAGGTTTTCTTTAAAAAGAAACAAATTAGTTTGCATTTTACCGTTTCGCGGTCTGAAAGGTGTGAGTTGTAGTCGAGTAGCAGAGCTGTCGCTGTGCCTTGGGTGTCTGCGATTTGCATTTTGTAAATGCAGCTTAATTGAGTGTAACCAAATAACAAAAGCAACATTGTTGCTAATACATATAAATGAAGCAACAATAGATCAATTTATTTTTATAATAATTAATTATAGAGCCTCCAAAAATAAAAGTAGATTCACGCCGTGCAGTAGCATTCTCTCAGCTTCAGCTTCAGCTTCACTTGGGAAGCGCCAGGGATCGCCGCCACATACGAGCGCCGGCCTCAGCCTAAGTCCGCCCTGCCCCCGAGTCTGGGCCCCCTTCCGATTCTGGGTGCAAGCCTCGGTCTTGGCGGGGCTTGCAAGAAACACTCGACTCGCCCGTCGACGCTCGACGTTAGCTCGTAATTTAGTTTGCGAACTAAATGAGTTATTAGCACGCCAATTGAAAACTGAACCGACTTTTGCAAGTACTACTACGAGTCGGTACAATTGTATTCAATAGCCAAGCCAAGATAAAATACAAAACAGAAAAAAATACATCCAAGCCCGAAAAAAACAGGTTGAAATTTCAAATTAGTGCTCTTGCTAATTGTACTGCGCATTGTGAAATGTATGCGCGGTATCGGGGTCTGAGAAACTGTAGTACAGTTCGAATTATGGCTGGTATGTGATCTACGTAAGCCCTGCAGGAATTATGGCAACTATTACAACGTATTAGGGTAGCCAAATGTATTAGTTTTCAATGTTTGTCGGTGTCGTAATGGCGTCTAAGATATTCCCAGCTGAAGGGGATTAATTGTTCGGTTAGTAGTTACTTATCCAGATTTCTTGGTGAAACTTAAGCCTAAATCATTTAACTTGAGTTTCAAAAGTTTATAGTTTCAATTATATAATTTTATTATAATAATAAGTTGCAAAATTTGAGTAGATTTGATTGAGTTTTTATTATTATGGCAATATATAATATATATTAATACGTGGGTCGTTCAATATGTCTTTAGAAAAAATAAATAATAATAATAAATATAAAAACACTGTTTTTTGCAGAAATTTTTTTTATTTTTCAACATAGTCCCCTTTTAGCTCTACACACTTTGCCAATCGTTTTTCCAACATTTTTATCCCATCCAAAAAATAGGATTTCGGATTTCTTCACTCGGATTTTCTAAGGACTTATTGAACGACCCTCGTATATATTAAGTTTGCAAGACTTTGGGAGGTTTTTTTTATTATTTCAAAAAATCCATGTTGATGGTTTAAATAATGATGAGATTCTTAAATCTTCTTCTTATAACCATACAATTTTAGCTGGTACAAACTTCTTTTTCAATAGTCAAAGTCATGCTTAGAACTAAAAATTATGCAAATTGTCTTTAAAAAGGCGAGTTTTGAATTTTGCTAAACAGGCAGCAGATGTCTCCAATAGTTTATTCGCTGGGGTCGCGTTTGGTTGCCCATGCCGTCGGAAATTAGCAATTTAAGTTGACGAACTTGTCTGGTCCAGGTGCCGCGTGTGTGCGATCTGCTGCCTTGACAATTACCATAAATGAAGTCGAAGTCGAACAAGAACGTTTAATGTTGCGGGCATAACCTGTCCTAGGGATGTCGCCAAATCGAACTGGAAATGGCTGTCGTTTTCCCCTCACAGATAAATGGTAGAAATTTGTTGCAATTCGGAATTCAATTACGATTTCGAATTTGTGTTGCATAATTGAATTGAAACGCGGAAATCCGTTGGATTAGAATCGCAAGCAAATGCTCGAAAAAGGTGGCGGCACGCTCGTAAATTTAATTACCGAGCCAATTGGCGCCTGGTCAGTGGGTTAAGTTGGGGGCTCTGAGATCTCAGATCGGAGATCTGCTGCAGTCCTAAACCCAGTCCTAGACCTAGTCCTAGCCCTGGTCCTAGTCCACGCGCGCGCTGACAAATGGTAGCGACGCCCCGAGCATTTTTGTGAAATTGAAATTGTGTTTGTTGATTTATGAAAGTAACTAGGCAACAACTGGCCATGCAACATGAGGCGCAGCTTTGCGCAATTACTTCTGTGTGGTTGTGGTTGTGGCCGTGTGGCTGGACCTGTACCTGTACCTGTTCGCCTATATCAATTTTCCAGCTGTAGTGCAATAGTCAATAATCAACAATTCGGCTATCCCTTTTATTATCGAAGTGCACTCGGCACTCGGCGCAAATTCAGCTGCAAACTGGTTCGCAGCGAGTGCAAAAGATACTGCCAACCGGTTAACCGGTTTGCAGCATTCTTTGGCAGCGTTTCTGCTGTTTCTGTTGGTTCTTGTGTTTCTGCTGTTGTTAATTGATCTTGACTAAACGTTTGTTTTCACGTTTACGTTAGTTCTTCTCTGTGGTCGCTTAACCTGAGTTGCCCGGAAAGGAATCCTGCGATTACTGTCGGTTGAGATCAGTTTAAATGTTTTAAATGTCCCGTGGGGCTTGCAATGAAATGAGTTTAAAAGTTTTATAACGATAACGGTAAACCATCCTCATCTTAAGTATTTCCATAAAAATAAAAAAAACTGGTGATTAGGAACTGCCTAAATATCGAAGGCAAAGAAGTGTATTTGGGACATGTAAATTTAAGGTTATAAACTCAGCTTGGAAATATTAAAATGATTTATTACTCAACTTGAAGTAATAAAAAAGATCTTTTGATAATAGGAAAATAGTGTAGTATGGTATACTATGTCTGGTATACTATGTCTGGTACTGGTTGAATCTTATAAAAACTATTTAAAATAAATTCTGTGGTTACTGTCGCTTGTGTCTTATAAATGTTCCTTCGAGATTCCCAATGAACATAGAGAAAGCTGGTTTAATGTCTGTTACTAATCGCATTTTACGTGTTTTTAACTAAAAAGAATATAACTATTCTTCCATATTAACCCAATAGTCTGATAACTATCGATTAAAGTACATCGAAAGTGTGCAATGAAACTTAATTTGAAACGAAGTCACAAGGCGCTTGACAAATAGGAAGAACTGTTAATTTTTTTGTATATTAAAATATCTTCATAAACATGAGTAAACAATTCTACTAGCATATTATTTTATTCTCACTGCACAAGACCCTTGTAACCTGATAAGCCTAACACCTTTTAAGATCTATTCAGCCATCTTATTATTATTTTAAATGCATTTTTGAAACCAGAGATAAATATCCTTCACTTCAGCTTAAAGAGTTTACAAATGCCACGCGATGCAAGGTATACAATCCGCTCGTTTTCGCAAATAATACAATCTTATCCGAAAGGGTTGAGATGTTTTCGAGAAAGTCAATTTCTGAGTAAACTCAAACATGACAAAAGCTCTCTGCCAGGGGGACAAGAGACTGCTGTCCGCTAGAGTTGTTCCAATGAAAGTGGGCATAAGAGGCTTATCGGTTTCTCCGGTTACCGATATAAGTCAGGAAAGAGTGTTGTACTATGTAGATATTGTTGTTTACCTTTTCTTTCTCGCCGTAAGAATCGTAAATTCATAAACTCATGACTGACTGGTTCAAACACCGGGAAGACGCGCACGTCATGCGCGTCAGAAGCTCTGCGATTAGAGGTCCGAAAAACACTTTCGCTGCGTAGAGTAAAGACTTTTGCCTCTGTTCCAGCCAATTATGATTCACTCGAATCGCCCTCTTTACATGAACTCGGGGCCAAGTCCACATGTGCTACTGTGTGTGTTAACTTAAGCAAATTAAATAATAAGATCTCGACTCCAGTCAACTTAACTCGACTCGGCGCGGCTCTTACATGCAAATATTTGCATCTGAATAACTGTAAATATTTGTAGGAGCCGGGCTAACGCACAATCAAGAATTGTCCAATCTGCTACCTGTGTTTATTTGCCACACTGTTGGAGTCCGGCAAACATGAGGAACAATTATATGCGTTACCATATTTTTAATCAGCATCCCGAGAACTCCATGAACTCTAAGATATCAGAGATTACCATGAGCAACAGTTTCAAAATTGGAATATTACAACACCTATTGGCTTGTATAGTAGAGAATTCGATTTTACAGTGTATATGAATTATTATTGGGTTTTTATAGTCGCTAGTCGGATGCAGAGAAGATTTAGATCTGGTCAAGTTACAATTAACAGCTTGTTGCACTTTAAAATATGTAATCAGAGCATCTATGTGGAAGCGACTTTGATTATTTCCATTCACCCGGCTATTCCGGAAGCTTGCCACTTTGGAATAGACTTAAACAACAATTCTACATGAAATCTACATCTCTGTGTGCTTTGGTGCTCGAGGGGAATCTTGGGAAACGGCCCTGTGTTATTGCAACATAATGCCAGAGTCAACGTTAAGCCTTTATTTGCATCTAGTTTCTGAGTATTTGCTGGGAGATACAGTCCTATTTGTACCGTTATCTCGATATCTCTTGTTTGTCATTAGTGGCCGTTGCAAAGACTTGTTTATGCCTTTTGGTAACTACGCGTACTTAACGTAAATATTTGCCTAAGACTTCTTCAAATATTTAATAATCAAATACAAGCAATTGCGGGTATAAATTCTGGAAAGTAGTGTTCGCTGCTCGACTATACTATACACTAGCGTATATCTTTTCTGTAGGATTTCGGCTGTTTGGTTTTATAATTGTGACACATTTTATAGCTCAATAAAAACAGGTGTCTCTTCGCCTTAAGGGGAACTTATGTTATTTAGATTATTTGTTTATATTTTATCATGTGATTTAATTCAATTTCGATTGAAAATCAGATCGATTTTTGAAAATTACAATCTAGTATTTTAATTAGATTAAATTGAAAGGCAGTTCTTCCAAAGACAACAGAGTTCTTTGGAGAAAGTTTTTCAATCGAAAAGGGACAACTCGAAATATTATTTTAAAATGTTTTAAAACCATGAATATCTAACTTGAGCGTTAATAGGACAATTGAATTCTTTATACTTTCCATTTTGTATGATCAATTATTTGATTGAAAATCGTATGTTTTGCTGCAACTCATAATTTGAGTTTCATTACATTGATTGAATCGAATCTTTTTTTCATCAAGACACTAAAAAGCTCTTTATAGAAAGTATTTTCGACTAGGAACAATTGCTAGAAATCAAATCGCTTGTCATTTAATCATCTAAAGATGAGATAATGATAGGAATAGATATATAGAAATCATGAACTCATAACAACGTAATACAAATTTTAATGCTCTTAAAACTCTCAAAATCTATTCAAGCTTTGCTGCACAATTTGCAAAAACAATTGAATCCCATATATGACACTATATTCTCTATAAGCAAACTTATGATCTCTGCCTTTCGGTGCCTTCGCATATTGTGCCTATTAGCTTATTCTATACTGATACCAAGCCAATTGTCATTGCTTTCAACCCAACAGTAACTCTCTGCAATTCCGCAGTTCCAGACCGGGTCGACCGCCCAAACGTGGCCCCGTTGGCCTGTCGCTGCCGCCCACGCATCTCGCCCAGCATCCGCAGCTGAAGAAGCATCGCCTGGACAATGGCGACTACGCGTACGAGAACAGCCATATGAGTGGTGAGTAGAACCAGAGATATTAGACCCAGTTTCACATTGTGATGGTCGAGTTGTTGGGGTTGTTGTTCTTGTTGTTGTTCTTCTTCTTCTGGCTGCTGCATTCCCAGTCAATTTGGGGGGATTATGTCTGTCGGCGCCGCCATAACCACGACCGGGCACGATGGCCGAATGCAGTTGAAATTGTAATAAAATCATTTGAGATCGCTACAAACTTGCTTCGAGTATCTTTGACTCTCCGTCTGCTCTTGCTAGTCGATCGTTGCAAATAAAAATTGTGATTTGTTGATGCCTTGATTATAACTTGGGTGATCGGGCACAAACACACACACACACACACACACACACACACACACACACACACACACAGCAGACACAGAGAGACGGATACATGCACAATGCGCAGTTGTTTCCTTGCTGCAGTGAGTGCACGTTACCAACTTCTCCACTCGCCAGTTGCCAGTTGCCAGTTGCCAGTTGCCAGTTGCCAGTCGGCAGTTCTCAGCTCTGGGCCCAGATAAATGCCCATTTGTCCCAGCGAGGGCAATCAAAGCGAACGAATCGTTTCGGATTGCAGCAGCAGCATGTGATTTGGACAGGAAATCGCATTTCAGTGCTACAAACCGACTGTAGACTTATGACTGTTGCTTACCCCGGCCCCTCTGTCTTTTCTTGGCTCACCTCGTGTCCGTGTCTGTCCGTATCTGCCATTGTAATTATTGTAAGTACTTCGATAAATGTACTTTCACACAAAAGTAACACGCTCACAATTAATTTATTTTTACATGTCGATGCTCTATGATTTCTTGAAGCATCTGACAACTTCGGCAACGCCCCCTTTTATTGATGTGTCTGCTGCGCGAACGCATAATAATATTAAGAGAATCGAAAATGAAAAAAAAATCGAAAGAAGAAACACACCATTCTACACATTCTTTTCCCTTTTTTCTTTGGAACTAGACGCCGCCGGCGCCGCGAGATCAAGAAGCTCCGATCGGCTATCGTCGAACAGTTTGGCAAGTCACTCCAATCCCTGTGAGAGGGGGGAGGGCAGATATTCTGACTGAGTATGTGGGGCGTTGATTTTTCAGTGATATTGCAGTATTTCCCAAAAGATACGATACGATATCCGAATGCAACTGTTAATTGCATTTTATTACATATCAAAAACGTTGCTTCTCTATTTGAATGAATGCATTCACTCCGACTTAAATTGCGGCTGCCTGCTCGCATACATATGCAGGAGTATGTACTCCACCTGTATAAACAATGGTTTAACGTAAATATACCTGCACGCGTGTGTGTTTCGTGCTGTTATTTTAGTTGTTGTGTCTAGTCTAGTCCCGGTGAGTAGACGGTACTGTGTGTATTTATACACACACACACACACACACACATTTGTATGCATACACCGGCGGCACATATGTATGGTACATGCAAACAGGTGACACCAAAACATTAAAATGTTCAATAAAAGCTGCAGTGCACAGCATATGGCATAGTCTGGACTATGCTATATAGTATATATGATAGTGTTTCTCACACAGTCAAGGTCGAAGCATAGTTTGATTTGGTTTCCTTTTTTGTGCCCTTGCAGAATTTAAATTATAAAGAATAACAGAATATTTGATTTGGGATAACCATGTGTGATTAATGTATATATGACATTATGGTATTGCATTTATTAACGTCTAAAACATTTAAATGCACGACAGGGAAATCTATAATTTCATATACATATTTTATTCATGGTAAATATATAGATTTAACTATTTTGTGATTATTTAAGATTTTTGCAAAATTTTAAATAAGCTTATTTATAGCGAAGAACTTTCAACATTTTAAAGGATTTGATTATAATGGTTAATAGTAATAAATGAAGGAACTGTGGGATAAAATATACATTTTTAGTATAAGTATCGTATAATATACACTGTATAGAGCCCAAGGCGAACATATCGTTAGGTATTCAACTTTGTGCTTCTGTGGAAAGTAAAGCATAAGGCAAGAAAATACTTGCTGATATATAAGATATACTCGAGTGCATAATTATGATGTACTTAGGTACTATTATATATTTTGCATGTTTAGGATATATTTAAAGGTTCTTCTTCTCGCATATTCCCATTAAAATTAATTCGTTTGCAGATATGAATCGACTGGAGAAGTCGCCGTTATTGGCCAACGGCTACAATCCGCCGCCCATTAACCACATGGCATTTATGCAAATGAACAGCCATCATCCTGGCGCGGCGGCTCTCATGTCGCCCGGCATGCCGCCACATGCGTTGCATGCGCGTCCCGAGAGTCAAATGCTGAAAGCGGCCGCCCAGAACGCTGGCATGTCGGCCGCCAATATGGACGCACTTGCTCGTTCGGGCATCTGGGAGAATTGTCGAGCGGCATACGAGGACATCGTCAAGCACTTGGAGCGTTTGCGCGAAGAGCGCACGGACGAGCGGCAGCAGGCCATTTGCGCCGGGGCAGCCGAGCGTGCAGGCAGCATCATCAGCGAGCGCGACTCCAAGCCGAGAGATCTCAGCTCACACAACTGTAAGCGGCAGACAGTCGATCACTGCAAAGGTGCAGGGCATGACGAGGTCTTTCTATCTTTCCGTCTAGGCTCCCCGACGCGACAGAGTCCAGTGCTGAATCTGAGCAAATCCGGCGAGAACACCGATCACGGGGGCAGCAATTGCGATGCCGGCAGCGAGCGCAGCGATTGCATCTCTACGGCAGCATCGCCCCGTGTTTCGCGCAGCCTCGACGAAGGCAGTCGCAGCTTATGCGGTGGCGGCATCATCGGCATTGAGGACGACGAGGAGGAGGAGGAGAATCTCAGCGATGAGAACCACTCCGAAGTCGATGAACGCTGTCTGGCCAAAGACGTTGACGGTGAGTAAACTTTACTCTAGCTTGAAGTACACCTTATACCATCATCATCATCATCGTTATCATCATCATCATCGCCATTAACGACATCATCACTGTCTTCATCTTCTTCAGACTTGAGTGACACGGAGCGTGATAATCTGTCCACGGGTTCGGCGGCCGCTGCTGCTGCAGCGGCGGCTGCGCATCTACATCAGCACGCCACTGTCGCGTCGCACCACCATCATCACCAGGCTCAGGCGCACCACTTGGCTGTGGCCGGTGCACAGCACGGTTCACCCACGGCGGAGGCAGCGGCTGCCGCTGCGCTGCAACATCAGCGCGCGCTCAGCTACTCACAGCTGGCAGCCGCTGCGGCTGTCGCCAATGGAGCCGTCGTTGGCACCGTCGCAGCCAACGGACCACCACCCGCAGAGGGTGGCGCTCTGATGCCCAATGAGGCATTGCTGGCCGCGAATGATGCCACTGCCGCTGCTGCCTTGGCTGGCGGCCTGGCGCTCGGTCCGCTCGGCATCGATGCCCACGCCGCGGTGCCCTCGAGTTCCACTGAAACGCTGCTGCGCAACATTCAGAGTCTGCTCAAGGTTGCCGCCGATAATGCCAGGCAGCAAGAACGGCAGATCAGCTATGAGAAAGGTGCGTAAAGCTCTTAAGACTTACAGTAGTGTTGTATAGTGTTCGCGGGGGTGTTCAACAAAAACTAATGATTTCACTTTCGTTTTTATCTTACTTTATTCCCTATACCAGCGGAACTTAAGATGGATGTGCTTCGCGAACGTGAGGCCAAGGATTCTCTGGAGCGACAGCTGGTCGACGAGCGCAAGTTACGCGGTAAGTCCGAGAGGAAACTACTTTTATCTTTCAAATTGTATTATCTCGAGAAAACAATTCCTGCTAGTTCAATTTTCAATTTTAATTTACAATTTTAGTTTGAGTATTTACTAAAGAGTTCTTACTGAGTTGCATATCCCTGCAGACTTTATAAAGTAAATGTAAATAGCCCAGTCGATCTCACCGTGTCCGTATGTCTGTTTGTCTGTCTGTATGACCACAAAAAATTACGGCTGTTACAAAAGCTAGAGACATCGAACTTGGTATGATTATACCTGTTTACCATACGTAGATCGAGTTGATTTTAAATTTTGAGTGTTACGCCTACAGCCCCCTCCAACCGAAAAATTTGTTTTGTCGCCCTCCGTAAAACTGACGCATGGGATTTTATGTGTTACAGCGAGAAAGCAATAGAGCGCAATGTTAATAACTCTTACCAGAATCGTATTTGGTGTTTGGAGTTTTAATAGTTTAAGAATTGGGTAAATAAGTCGTGTTTACTATAGCTGTCTTTACCTGCTTATTTTTAAGAAAATCTAAATTATTAATTTATTTCATTTTTGGTTCCTATTCACGAAATTACTGAAATTACTGTCATTGACAAGTAGAAACTTTACAGTAAATGCGTGTCCAAGTTGTGATTCAGTTCATTATTGAATTTTCAAATGGGCCATGAAATGGTTTAATTTGTTTAAAGGATAGTCGCCCTTTTATTTTTGACTTCAGCAGCTCCACAAGATACATTGTATGGAGTTTTCTATGAGCTCCTATGCCAACTCCAATGATGCGCGCCAAATGTAAAACGACTCAAATGACAATGACACCTGATATGTTGATTGTGCCGTACCCTGCTTAACTCGTCTTCGTTTTCAGTGTCCATCGTTAATGTACTCCTCTCTCGGTTTGGCGTTTTGGTGGTCGTTTCGCTTGTCGTCGGGCTAAAAGGGTTTCTGGTCCGAGGCTGCCGTTCTGGCATTCAGCTTGCCTTTCGACTGTCGCGCGGTACCTTTTCAACAGAAATCACAATTCAAATGAATTTAATATCATTTCATTATTTAGTTACACTCGAATGATTGGCAAAAAGTAGCAAACTCAACGTCGAGGTCGGCGACGTCGAGGACGTCATAAGATGATGTTGTTGTTTGAAGGAGGGTTTGGGGTTTCAGGTGTGGAATTTGAGTTGCCTTTGGTTACATGCAGAAAGTTTCATTTGGCACACACTCAAAATTTCTTTTAATTGGTTGTTATTAACTTCACGATGACTCTGAAAGACTAAAAGGGTTGTCAAACTTCTTGCTATAAGGGTGGGTCGAAGATATTCTTCTTAGTATTATATTCAAAACATATTTCAAAATCTCAAACCATTAAGCCAATTAACATTAAAGCCATTTGAGAACATAAAACGAAAGTACTTCGAGTTGAATCATATAGTATTACATCTGTTGTGCTGGTCCTGATGCGAGTTTAGTTCATTTGCAGCTAGTTAAACTGGCTTTGGAATTTCGACCGTGTATCAGGGCACAGGGAACGTGGGCGCAATAGATAAGTGTTCGCAAAATTGCTCACTCGTTCCTAACCGAAGTCGATGATTGAAATTCGATATGGCACAGCCCAAAATGTGTATGCCCCAGTACGATCGATTTGTTCCACCCTCAAAACGACTGTCACTACGCTGGAATGATTTGACGATCGGGCTTGATTGAGTTTCTGTTTCTTTGAGTTGACTTCACTGTGAGTAAATTGATGTGCGGTTAAATTGGCGCAGTCAACGATAAAATCGCTAGCCTTGCCCGACTGCAACATGTTCGCTGGGGCTGGGGATACCGACAAGGGCAACAATGCCGACGGCAATGCAAATTCTGATTGAGATTGTTGATAATGTAGGAGTATACCAGAATATGTTAGAGACACATTAACAAAATTAATGAAGGAAATGTTATTTAAAATATTGTTATTTAAATAGCGCTAAAATGGCCCTATTAGATTTAAGTCTGTGTTCATAAATTATTCGACTTTTGCATACACATTATTTTTATAATTTTGAAAAGTCCATTGAGTTCTGTCGTAGGGATGGGTCTCTCTCAACTGGAAAAACCAAAGCTGAGAATACTACTATTGGCTGTTACATTTTTTCTGAGAAAACCACGCCCTAGCTCAAAAAAATTATTCTAAATTGCAATCTCAAATGTAAAGAAATATACAGAAGTTCGAAATTTGTCCGTTAGTATATTTTTATCTAATTATACTGTTGATACGAGGTGTGTTCAAAAAGTAAGGTGACTTTGTATTTTCAAGAAAAACTATTAATTTATGTATCAATATTTATGTTGTCCCCTTCAAAGTAATCCCCCTCAGATACAATACACTTATGCCAACGGTTTTTCCAATCCTCAAAGCACTTCCCATAAGCACTTTTCGGTATAGCCTTGAGCTCTTGCAGCGATGCAGTCTTTTTTCGGTCATGGCTCGCCTGGGCTCTTCCATTGGGACGATTGGGCTTTGGTTTCGATATCATAACCATATACCCATGATTCGTCACCAGTTATGACCCTTTTGAGTAAATCTGGGTCGTCGTTGACGTCATTCAACAGCTCTTGAGCGATGCTCATGCGACGGTTCTTTTGGTCAAAATTCAGCAATTTCGGAACAAACTTCGCTGACACACGACTCATACCCAAAACGTTTGAAAAAATTTCATGGCACGAGCCAAGCGATATACCGACATCTTCAGCAACTTCTCTGATAGTGATTCGACGATTTTCCAAAACAATTTTCGTCACTGCTTGAACGTTTTCATCAATTGTTGACGTGCTTGGGCGTCCAGAGCGAGGCTGGTCATTGGCATCTTCTCGGCCATCTTGGAAGAGTTTGTACCACTTGTACACATTTTTTTTACTCAGAACAGTTTCACCGTATGCCACTGTCAACATTTCAAGTGTTTCAGAGCACTTAATTTTATTTTTTACACAAAATTTGATGCAAATCCTTTGATCCATATTTTTCGATAGCAAAAAATCGCCGAGCTCGCAAAATAACTTGTAACTTTACGCCTCTCACAACCAAACAAAAGAGGATGTTCCATTGAAACTTGGTACAGATGTTAGGGAAGAGTGTACCAATATAACAAAACAAAAAAATCGATAATCGAAAATATGTTGCCCGCGAAATTTGAAAAGTCACCTTACTTTTTGAACACACCTCGTACATGTATCACCATATAAATTAAAGCCCGATTCGAAAACTAGCACAAAAGTTATTAAAACAAACATTCTCAATTACAAACAAGTGAAGAAAGCTACAGTCGAGTGCACTCGACAGTAAGATACCATTTACCCTTCGCTGTTAAAAAATAATTCTTAATATTAATTACTTTTATTAATTATTAATTATTAATACTTAAAAAAATTTCGGAAACTTTTCCACTTTTCCTTTAATTTGATTTATCGATTTACAAAATCGATTTTTGGGGGCGGTAGGCGTGGCATCCAAAATTTGAAAATCCGCATTCTCCGTAATGTTACCAGGCACCTTACTTCCAAATTTGGTGCGTTTATCTCTTTTCGTTATTGAATTATTTGGAAAAAATCAAAATACGCATTTATCGATTTGCGGAGGCGGTGGGCGTGGCACATCAAGTTTGAAATAAACTCGATCTGCTTATTCAATACACGCACACTCACCAAGTCTGGTGACTCTAGCTCTTTTAATAGCTGAGATCTGTGCGTTCATAAGACGGACAGACGGGCAGACAGACGGACATGACCAAATCGACTCGGCTATTGATGCTGATCAAGAATATATATACTTTGTATGGTCTGCCACGCCTCCTTCTGCCTGTTACATACATTTGCACAAAGTTAATATACCATTTTTTACCCATTTTCAATGGGTAAATGGTATAAAAACTACAAAAACCCTTCATGCTAAATTGTGAACATTACTTGCCTGTTACTATATATTTATATAAAGATACTTTTATTCAGTTATAACGTGGCAATTAGTATTGCTTTTTACAAACTTATATTTTTTGAGCTTGGGCTCAATCCATTTTATAGTGGATATGTGGTGGTGGTGGGGCATACTTATAAAATCCTTGGTTGACTCACTTATTGCAAGATTGCTTTGAATTACCCGAACTTATAAAATAACTCGACTTAAGCATTTTGTAAAGATTGTATTAGGTATTTGTATTTTGTAATTTATATTTATATTACTCAAAATATTATTGATATCTCAAGTTTTCCTGCATCTACTTTCCAAAACTTTGCAGTCCTGTATCAGAAACGATTTAGACGAGAGCGGAAGATTCGAATTCGCTACCAGCAGCAGCTAGGTGGAGAAGGCAGCAAGGATAACCAGAACATAAGTGACAGCAGCGTCATTTATAGCAGCAGCGATGTTTGCACTGGCGGCTCTGCAGATGCCAAATGCAGTAGCGGAGGCGACGATGCCGTCGAAACAATTAAAGGTGAGTACTAGAACCCAATCAACATCTAATTAAATAAATAAATAAAAATAAGCGAAATAAAAAAAAATAATAATAAAAAAATAAAAAGTTAAGCCCAAACCTTGTCTTTCAGAAAAATTAATTATTATTCAATTGAATAGATTGTAATCTATTGTAATACATAAAGGGGTTAATAAAAAAAAAAAAAAACATCTAATTCAGTTATTTCGCATCGCAATTTTTTTTGTCATGTGCATTCTGTTTTGTCTCCTCATTGTACTCAACACTGTGTTTTTCTCTGTTTATTCTCCGCACCTAAACAGATACCGACGGCGGCGCTCATGGGGGCAGTGATAAGTCAGAGAAGTCGCTTAGCTCTGTCTGTGACGTGACCGGGCAGACAGCTGCGTCGGAAGCTCGCTCGGACTCCCCGACGACTCACTTCAAGCGCGAGCCGCACTCTGACCACGAGAGTTCAATGGAGCATCCGCAGCGCAGCGGCAGCAGCGCGGCGCTCGGAAGCGAACCGCGCTGCTCGAGTCGTGATCGCGAGAATCAACCGACTACTGCGGGAACTGTCGCCGCCGCAGCGGCTGCCGCCGAGGGCAGCCTGGCAGCAGCGGCGGCCGCTGCTGCTGCAGCCGCTGCGAGCAATGGCAAAGTGCCTTGGAGCTACCCGGGGATTGATCTAATGGCCACTGGAGCTTTCTGGCAAAACTACTCAGGTGAGTTTAGGGTTATAAATAAGAGTAAAGGCACGACTAAGTCGGACATGAATCAAAAGTAATTTGATGAATGCTCAAGAGTCAAAACTCTCGAAATACTCTCTGGCACTTATGGGGTTCAGTTAAAGCTGAGGTTATTCGTCATGAAAGCTCCATGCGCTCAGTACAGCAAGACACAACACAAGCACAAAAATTATTGTTGGCGTCTCTTGGCCCTCTATCGATTATAGTCAAAGATTTGAACATAAAGTATAATTTTCTAGACAATTAGCATAAAAAGCAATACGATCGAATGATACACACGGAAGTCATTCAGGGTATTCTTTAGAGTGAGATGCATCGTTGTAAATATATTGTGGGATATTTGAGAATCCTCTGCACCATATCCGAAGAATTGAGGGCACTCTGCAGTTCGTATATCTGCCAATCATCAATCATTGCTTTCTAGTTAATCAGTAATAATCCAGTTAACGTTTCGGCGGACTTAAGACCTTAGTTGTTCGAGCTCAGATGCAATATTCAAAAGAATATTTAAAATTTTTAAGAGATCTTAATTTTGATTCGATAGCTGTGGTATATAGTAATCCGATTTTATGGAAATTGGAATATTGAAAATTCTAGTAGAATTAATTATGGAAAGCTTAAGCAAAACTATTGGCAATTTTTTAATGTACTGATGTTGGTTAACTTTGGAGGGCATGTTAAAATATATATTTAAAAAATATAAATGTGGAAAGTTTGGTTACAATATTTGCCAGATGGGTTCTACGGCAGCTCGCCAACATTTTGGCATAAAGTTCACTTTAAAGAGTTGTAAGCAAGGTAGTTCTTTTTATATGTGAACCAAGTAACATCAAACTAGTTTCAGACAGAGAGGTTAGTGTAAGTTGCAGAGAAACGGATTTATATTTATATATAACGTACCTTGTAAATGTTTCTTTTTATGCATTGTAAACATCTGGCCCTAAAATAGTGTTACTCGAGTTATGCTTGAGAAATACCTAGTGAATTCATACAAAATTTCCAATCGTGGTCGAATTATTAAATTCAAATTGTTTTCCGCTCTCTTTGTTATTCCTCTTTTAAAGAATCTCTCGCACAGGAACTGGAAATTGAGCGCAAGACTCGCGCGGCCAATGCAGAGCGTGATGTGAAGAGTCCATTGTCAGAGAGACCCGCCGCATACTATAAGAACTCGGTGCTCTTCGGGAGCGCTAATTAGGCCTCGCCAAGTTGGCAACTACAACTACAACAACATTGATTCATTTGATCTCAAAGTGCAATCCAGGTGGCGCTAGCATCGAGAAAATGGCCTGAAGTTGCGTTGCAGAACTCCCTCTCCAAATAATACATACATCTGAAATACTTTCGATTTACCAGGTAGCTTGCGGATAGCGGTGAAATGCGTTGAGTTGGCCATGTGTATATATGTTCATTAGCGGTAAAGAAAAAGATAATGATTAACAAAAAATAATATACTTCCGATCCCAAATTGTAGTGAGTTGGTCATTTAATATATGAACTATACAGAGATTTGGATAGTTTGCAACAACTGTCTATAGGCATACAAAGACTTTTCACACTTGTAGACTACTGGTGGACAACTCCAGAAAGTAGAAGGCATGATTAGCATTTAATCTAGCGCGTCAAACATTTAGCATTGCCTCTACGATTGCTTAGTTTTTAGTTTAACACAAGGGCTTACATAATAAAGATGTATATTTAGATTTATAGTTTCGCTGAACTTTTTAAATGAAGATCAAACTAATTTTTAATGATAATTTTAAGTGCGGAATTTATTGAACTATGTACATGTAAGATACGTAGGTCGTTTAAGAGTTAATGTTTAAAGCTAAGGGTTTAATTTATTCAATATAGCGTAATTGCACATTAAGCTATACTTTTAATAGAATTTTATAATAAAATAATAGCCTTTTAATATGTATTTAACTTATTTAGATAAAAATCGATAAACAATAAATAAAATATGCTTAAATATGCTAATAAAAATGAAAATCTATTTAAATCAACACAGAAAATTGCAAAAATTGACATTGAATGCCTATTTTAACACTTCATATGCTATTATATATATATATATCTAAATATTTATATCTACATACATACACACCCATGTATGTTTATAAAGTACATATATATATACATGCTTTAGTCATAACAATAGTCAGAAAACATTTTGTTGAAAAAGCAATGCATACAAAAATTACGTAAATTTATTGTGCAGCATTTGTCGCTCTCTAATATAACAATAAAATACCATTATAAATACAGATATAACTAAAAAAGTAAGCTAGTAAAAGGCAGCAACTATATCAAAAAGAAACGTTTAAAAATAATATATATAATAAATTATTATTGCATAAATTCGTTTGCACAAATTTGTTTTTCTAGCTGGGTTGCTCAAATCGGTAAAGTACAATTTATTTTTACAAGGCTGTGTTGGACACGTTTAATGCTTGTAGATGTTACAGGAACAACTTGTTATCAATTCTATTTTCTATTCTATATTCTATTCTTCTATATTATATTTTCAATTTTTCAAGGTTTAACTATCCATTAGAAAAATGAAATGGATATTTTTTGTACTTTAAACACATTTTCAATAGATTATGGTGTTTGTATATTTTTTCGTCAATATGATATCTTTCAATTTTAATTCCTTTTGAAATACTTACATATTTTGCAAAAAGTTTTCGCAGAATGATACACGATAGTTTTAAAATATACTAGATTCAAACTTAATAGATATCAATTAATTCATTGATTTCCTTTTTGAGCTTATTTGTTTTAATATTAAGTTTAAAAAATGTTTGATTTCATTAACTATGTTAAATTTCACATTTGTATTAATGTTGTTGTTTTTCAATCTTACTTTTGTTGTACTCTTTTACTGTTTTTTGTTTCGTTTAATCAATTTATTTAACTATAATCTGCGACGCGAGTGTGAGTGACTAATAAAAGCAAAAACAAAAAATTCATTTACATTTCCATTACCTGAGATCCAAAACGTAAACGGTCTGCCGAGCGGATAAGGCTTCTAGACATGCACAGTTATCCATCCTTCTTGAAAAGCTTTGCACATGATTTATGTGTCTGGTGTATTGGACGGGGTTTGAGGGATCATCTCAAAAGGTATCCATGTGAGGAATTAACAGAACCCTAAAGACAGAACAAAGCTACATATTGTTATTATATTATTGGAAAATTATATTTAATTTACAGTTAAACGATCACGTATGTTCTCCACAATTCCCGTGATCAAACAGCTTTTTTGGCAGCTTTCAAAATACCATTTGTATATTGACCTCAATTATCGATTTAACTTTGATGCTTTTTTGATTTGCACATTTCGATGTGGCCTCGGTTCAGTCTCAGTCTCCAGCCCGCAATCCTGGGCGTATCGAGCTTTTATATACTACATGCAAAAAGTCAAATTTAAATGGAATGGTATTGATTGCTCTCAGTCGAGATTCTGAGGGTGTAGTTCCTCGGACCATACAAGTTACGGAGGGAGCGGAAGAGATGAACCTGTTCCGCTTTGGCTGTCCTAATCGCTGGCTGGCATTAGATGGGCAGGTCTCTCGGCTCTCGTTTATTTCTGCCAAATAACTCGGAACGTTTAGTTGATTGCTGGCTTTATGTTCGCTTGTCAGTCCCCCTTAATTTGTGGCAATCATATTTTGTGTTAAATGTGTTTCAATTTAATTTTATATCTCTGTAGAATTTATATTTTTTCCACATTTTTAGCAATTTTGTCAAAGTGCAAAAAGTCAATCTGGTATTTCAGTTATTTCTGGTTGGAGAGAACAACCAGCAAATAAGACAGGCTTTATAGTGCAAGAACATGGCACAAAAGTTTAATTATATGAAATATGTAGAGATAATTCATAGCTAGAAGTTATCTACCTCTTTATTTATTTTGATCCAGAAATTTACCAACATAAACACTTTTGGCTAAATACATATTAAGTTGCAAAAAATATAAAGCGTACATTTACTCCTTTTTGCGAACAGAAATCATGGGCTACAATCATTTAATGTATCTAGAAATTGTGAAGGTGTGCTGTTTTACGAGCCATAGATTGCAAACGATACTACTGCTGGGGCAGATACAAGGCGTGCTGCTTATTAACCAGGAAATTAGTTTTTAATACCCAACAGAAAAAGTTTAATCAGCTTATGTGTTGAACTTATGATCTGTACTTCAGAAATAAATTATTTCCTAAAAGTACTATGAAATGTTGAAAAAACATCTGCAATAATTAAAAAAAAATCTTCAAAAATGTTTTCTAGTATAATATATGATAGTTTACTCTGTAGGCATTGGTACTGCACAGGAATCCTCTTCCATTCTGATGAGATTTTTCGCAATTCGCGTGTTGTATTTGTTGGCCAGGTTGCATTCTAATACCCTTAACGAAGGTATGAAACGGGCATATTAGGTATGTAAAAATGTATATAAATGGTCGAAGACTATAAAAACTATATAAATAGAAAGAATTTCTTAATAAATATCAATATCATAGTTGAGATATTAATATATGAGCTTTGACTTTTTAGAACTTGGTAGTATAAGAAGCTACTGAGCTTTACCTTATCATAAATATTTTAGGATTTAAATACAAGTGTTAGTATTAAAGAGAACTCTTAAAACAATGCAAAATATATTTATATATACTTTATTATAATATTGCTTATTGGGTATCATGTCGTTGAGTATAGGCTGTCTCTATCTAGGCTCGATCTTTTTAAGCAGCAACTGCGCAAGATCGAGAGATGTGCGTCTCTTCTGTCTTGTGGCATGATTTGGCTCTGTTAGGTTTGCTTTCAGACAAACATATGTTGCATTAATTGTTCATGTTGCTCAAAAGCAACTCGTGTTCAATAAGTTTTATTGCTGTTCGACACACAAACAACAACTGCAACAGGCACAACAAAAAGGAGCCAGAAATGAAATGAAAAATTACATACAAAGCATTTTTCATTACGTGATTTTCAGGTATGCTCGACGCTCCGAGTTGGTCGAACACAGAGAGTGAGTGGAGCAGAGTGAGTGGGGAGTATCGCATTGTGTGTGTGTGCTTAGAGCGGCATAAGTGGCGACAGCAACAAAATGCCTCGTGTACAAGAAGAACTACGACTAAACTGCAAGAGGATTGTTTAGGGTAGTCGTTAAGCAATAAGGATCGACCCGATCACCTCGTCTGCATTCCCACACGCGATTGAAATCGCAGCTACGGCACAGCCTCAACGAGCGGCGAGAGAGACGGAGCGGGACCTAAAGAAGAACTCGGATTCAAACGTATCTATCATCTGCACTTGGCATCAGTCGCGAATCGCGACTCAATTACAATTTATTAAAAGCCGCGTAACTGATTTATAACCAGAGCCATGAGGGAAAAAGTCGATCGGGACAATGTTTACGTGCCTGCCGACTGCCCGTAGACCTTGTTGACTGTCGACTTGTTCGCCTGTTCGCCTGTCATGCCGGCGAGGGCAAATTGGCGGCTTATTTGCGTGGAAATCGTCGGCGAGCAGGAAAAAGAGACACCGAAAGAGCGATAGGGAGTGGGAGAGAGAGACTTGAAAGTGATCTTTATGAATAGGGCGCTGGTGGTGACAGCATCCTATTAGCAAGTTAAACACGATGAAGCGGACTTGTTCACTTAATACTTTTATGATCTATTGGTGTAGAAGCGCAAGCATGTTACTGTGAATACTTTTCTAGACTACAGTTGTTATACATTAAAGATCAGTCAATTTATCTTTAAATCGAATTTCAAATTCCTAGTTGCACAGGTTTGACTATAACACTATTCGCGATGAACCTAAAGTGCTTATCGAAATATATCATATATATTCGTGATCAGTTATTACCTCAACTATGAGTAAGTCAATAACTATGAATTGAATTTATGTTTGTTTTTGATATCGGTGGGATATAAAGGAAGTAAATATAAAATATGCTTAAAAGCACTGTACTTGAATTGCCATTTATTCTTTCAACTTATCGTTTTTTATAACTATTTATTTTACTTATTATTTACCGAGAATTCATTCAATAATACATTTTATATTTTCCTAATCGGTGTTGACAGTGAATCCTTATATGTCTTCAGTTTCAATTGCCATTCTATGATATAAAATCCTTATCTGACGAGTAACCATTATTCTTTTTAGTGCCAAAGGATTAACCCCAGTGCATTGTGCCCCGATTTGCAATGATGCAACCTCTTGCCCCGCGCTGTCATCTAGTTGCACTATTACAAAGTAATTTAGCGAAACTTCCCCCTTTTCGGTACGGAATCAGCTCAGCCAAAAGTAAAATAGTACGCACAAAATGCTACCTTTTGTTCGCATTCTCCTTGAACAGAAACAACAAAGATTATAAAAATATATTTTTTTATAAATCCTCGAGAAGCCCGGCGCTTCTTTGGCGGCAGCGACCCCGATTCTTATGATTCTTATGTGCTCAGACGAGTAATTTTTACAATGCGGTTCCTCGTCCTCCGTACCCACACACACACAAACACAAACACTTATACATAAGCATATGTGTGGCAAAGAAAAACAGCTACAAACGGATGTGTACGTGTGCATGTGTATGTGCATACAACATGCAACTATGGAATTATGCTTACATATCGTATATGTAAGTGCATATGTTGAGGGCGCAGAAATTGCGGTTTGATTTCGTTGGGTAACTGGAGCAAGCGATTGCAATGGGTCCTGGCGCAGCTGACGTACCTCGGGGTAATTACAAGAATATGCTCATAATACGAGTATAACCCGAACTGAAGTGCCGGCCAGAACTGGCAGCAGCAGCAGCAGCAGCAGCCGCATAAGGCTCCTACTTAGCAGCTCGAGTGGAAGTGAAACTGCAGCAGTTGCCCTGCTCGTTCTTTATGTGTGCCCAGAACATCCGATATTATTTCGTTAATTCGATACTTTCATTTCAAGGAGCGAGGCGCAACGTGCCAGCATGAAAGCAATTACAATCGTGTCTTGTCCTTTGCCTTAATACGTTTTTTATATACCTTCATATCCTGCGCTCAGTAGAATAATGTACATATATCAATGGCGTGTATAAACAATAAGATTCCTATTCCTTTCGATATTGATATGCTGGTGAACTGTGATTTGGAATTCATATTCAGATTTCAAGAATTTTATAATCTCTTCTTCATTTTTCACATATGTGCAATCTTTAATGTGCTATTGATTTGCATTCAAAAAATAAATTTCTGATTGAAGTATAAAAGATAACATAATATACATAGCGCGTCTGTAAATTTCGTTCCTAAATACATATTCATTTTCTTAGCTTAGCTTTACTTTAAGGACCTTTTAATTTAACGAGATTAAAATGTTATATATTCATTTTCCACCTTCAGGTTTTGGGTTTGTAAAAACCCATTAGCGGTATTTTCATTGCCCTCCGGTGTTTTTTTTTTAACATTGTTGCCGTTTACTAATTGATCCGATTTTGTTATTTTACCGTGCAGTCTAGAGAAAGGTGACAAGGGCTGATTCACAGTATCAGAATTGGTTTTGAGAACCACGAGTTTTTCAGATAGCTTTGTATTCGCCTACCCCAGACTCAATCTTCCATTGTGCGTTTTTGGATGATAGATGATACGATGCTTTCCCAGCAAACCACAACTTGTGCACGTTTCTTGTAGTGTATTGTGCACTCCCTCGACTTTTCTTAAATAAATCTCCGAGTGTGTGTATGTAAATGTGCACACAATGAAGCTGTGTTTAATTTTACGGCAGCAGTGGTACCAGCACAATATCCATATCCTTTCCGCTTAGCCTCTAGCGTATAGAGGGAGAGCGCGCGGCGCGGTGGAGTGAGCAAAGTGGGCAAAGAGCAAGGAACACGGAAAAGAATTGTTAAATTTCTCATAGCAGAAATATGAATACGGCCACTTTTTTGGACGTGGCGTGCGCTGTTTTCCGTTCCCGGTCTTGTTGCTGCTGCTGCTGCTGATGCTGCTCTGCCACTTGGAATGGTTGCGGTCTTGAGGGCTCTTTGTTTTGTGCCTCAAACAAGGTAGGTTTAGTGTTTACTTCTACTCACATGTAAAATCATATAAAATGTGAAATTTAGACGATTGTGCGTAACGAAGACTTATAAGAATGGAAAATATAAAGAGAGCCTTATACAGGGTGTTATTGCAATGCACATACCTAAGATGGTTTGTTTGAGAATATGCATTCTTGGATAGTTCTCACAATTTTTTGTCAATCTTTAAGATTCAAATCAAATAGAGATCGTAACTTATAGATAAACGTATTAGCACTCAACATTTTCTGCTACTAAAATTTAGCTTCAGTCGAAGGAGTTGTAATTAATTTTCTGACGAATTTAATTTGTTCGAGGGTATATTCATTTTATGCACATGCAATACGCTTCCGTAGTAATTTAGGTATAATCGTGTAGGGGGTATCTTACAAGCGTGTACATATGAGGATATTCTCTGCCTGTTAATAAGACCATGCATATGTGTAAATATGCGGAAAATCCACACAATACAAACGATCCCGACTAATACCCCCGACTTCGTCCTCTTCAGAGGCATATTTGTCATAGTTGCTGCTGCTCCTGATGCTGTTGCTATTGCTGCCTTGAAAAGTTTACAAAGAAAAAGAAAGTATCAAATTCCTTTGTTGATTAAAGAAGAAGCGACTGATGCGAGGGGCAGGGGTACTCCATGCTCAACCCTCTGCCTTGCGTATATCGCCCAACCCTACCCAGAGCATGTGCTCCAGGAATATTGTGCCGGAACTCCGAAGTTATAAATGAATGTCTGTTTGAGATCTTTAACAATGTTGTCGCCCTGTCGTATTTCTATATATTATGGCGCCGTGACTTGACGATTTTGCATCGCGATATAAAGCATTAGGGCTTTAAGACTTTCAACAATACAAAAGTACAAGTATAGTCGATTTTCGGCGTCATTTATTTCGATTCATGACAGTTTAAAATTCAAACTCTTTTACGTTTCGCAGTCGAAGTCGCAGGCAGCCGGAGGTAGTCGAAGATGCAATGTCATGCCAGCATCTTTATTGACTGCATCAGATGGCAGAGTCGCCGGCGTTTCTCTTCGATTACTTTTGTGCAGCGATTTCATTGGACAATAAGTCTATTCTGCTTCAACTCTATCGGGCTGTAGCCGTATCCTTTTTGACTTCAATTGAATTTGGGTTTTCTGTTTTTTGTGTTGCCGTCATGTTGTGTGTGATCCATCTTAATACGCAAGACATTCGTCATCAGCTTGGAAATCCCCATTGTGAGAGTTGACTTTTTTCAGGGGTTCTCGATTGGGATGTGCTTTTAATTTGTCTCCGCTGTGTTGCATAACTCGGGGCGCGCAGGCAGCTGCGTGTGTCAGCTGATCGATGACGTTTCTATTTGTCAGAATATACTATAAACTTTGTGCTGCATGATGAATGTTGTGCTCCACAGCGTCCAAGTAGATTTCAGTAAATTCTGCAATGTAATTTAAATTTAGATAGTTGTTGGCTTCAAATTGGGAACTTTGTGTGTATATACAGTTTTTTTTATTAAAAAAAAAATGATGATAAAGTAGAACTGATTAGTTATTGGAACTAGATATAAGTTTTATGTCCATAAGTTTCAATGCCAACAAAACCAACGCATGGCGAAAGTATTGGTCGTTTAAGGTATCTTAGAGGAGATATATTCTTATACAGTCAGGCATATAATCCAGTACAGTAACCTTAAAAACCTTACATCGATTTAGATGCCAACACCAATCAAGATTATACATCAAGAATTTGGGGTAGGAGATGCATAAATTTACACACAACCCCAGCATACAATTACGTTTGACCTTTTCTTAAAGGGTTTCTGAATTTGAAAACATGAATCTCAATCGCGATGTGTCATTGTGATTTGGCATTTCTGACATATTTGCTGGTAGATTCAAAGCGATGCAAGACGAGTACGAGGCGAGAGCGTGATACATCAGCAGGAAAGGGAATATTTTTTTTAATGTTGCATAAATTTTAAAACATTTTCGTATTGGTCGAAGGGCTTAACTCGTTCACTCACACAAGGCCAGCTGAGATTACAACAATGACACGCAAGAATATAAGCAATAACAACAGCTACAACAAACAACAACTGTGGCAACAAACAACTGCCCCTCTGCGCTCATTGACAACAAACACAATTTCTCATTTTTGCTTGCGTGTCACGCGCAGATTTCTCAAATGGCCACAAATCGAACTGCCAACTGCCAAATTAATGTTGATAAGATGTGCCTGTGCGTGTGCAGCAGTTGTACAAATTGAAAACAAAGGCCGGGCAGAGACCAGCGGGTAAGAGGGCCCATGCTGGCAGGCCTGTTCAGAACTCAAAAAAATTAAATTATCAGTGTCCTTTGTATTAGGCCTAATTCGTTGTGGCACTTCAGTCGAACTCACGCAATTTTTTCGCAGTTGCTCAGGTTTTTGGTTTAAGGTTAGTTATAAACCAATTAAATTTCTTTAGTAATTATAAGAGACATTACCTTCGGCGTACTGAAGGTTGTGATAGTGATATTTTGTAATAATACAGCGATCCAGTTTTAGCGAAGCTTAATCATGGTTAGCTTAAATGCAATATCTACTATATGTTATAGTGTACCGATTTTGGTGAAACTTTGAGAGCATTTTAGGAGCATAGTTAAAATACAATAATTAAAAAATGTACAATATGGTAGCTTGTATGGCAGACGGACTGTTACTGCTTATCAATAAAATAAAAACTTTATATGGTCGGAGATGTTTTCTTTTCTTTTCGGCAAAGGTATCAAAATTAAATAAAATACCATAAGCAGCTGCCCATTTAAATAGCTTTCGAGCTTATTGTTTCGTCGGGTTTCAGTTCTTTGTATTTAGACATACAGACAAATAGACGAGACTTTTGACTTCCCTGTCACTTTTTCAAAAAACGACAGCAACAACTTTCACTCTTGCAAAAAGAAGACAGTGGTCAATGATATCAGTTTGCATTTTGGCTGTGTGGCTCGAAAAGGACAAAAATTAATAGTATCGAGTCCCACAAAAGGTGTCTGACGGCCAGAAGGTTGTTACAGAAATATTGAGAGATCGAGAAACTCAGCGTCTTTCCTTCTATTAACGAATGTTTACAGTATGAAATGAGATTACGGATGATTTCTAAACATCTTTTATGGCAAATCATATGTCCCGCCAACCGTCTGTCTCTCGGATCAGTGTCCGGAGTCGCAGACGACGCGCACACTGGGTGGTAATTGGCGCTGAGGAACTTTTGGATTTTAATGATGGACTGGCAAGTATTTTTTGAGTTATTGCATTGAGCATAGTTTGTAATAAAATCTCACCCCCAGACCGAGCGATTCCAAACAGAATGAAAGGAGCATGTAGTTTTATTGTTTTTTCGTCGATTTAATTAAGCCAGAGCAAAGCGTGCCGCCAGCATCGCCGTTATATGGACCATTTACTTGGCGTTTATTTGTTTGTTTTAGGCGCGTCGTCATCAGTCTCAGGCCTCCTAATCCCCAGCCCCATCCCCATATGCAGTCACCAAGTCTTTCGGATTGTTGCTCTTATTGAACAATTTCACACGTTTCTTTGTTTTATATATTCTGTTCCGTGATGTTTTAGTACGGTAATTAAAAGTTGTAAATGTTTATGTTCATGCCATGGTAACCACAAGACTACAGCAAAATGTTTGCCGTTGTGCAACAATCCTGTCGCACATTCGCTGCCCCTTGGATTCCTCATTCGCTTGATAAAGTGTACGGAGTTTGTTTTGAAATCGATTAGGAATATTTTTGAAAAACATTTTATGATATAATATACGATTTTCCTTTCAAATATATATAGATAGATATGTATACACACAGACATGCAGACATATAGGCATACAAGGCATACAGACATATAGACATATAGACATTTAGACATATAGACATATAGACATATAGACATATAGACATATAGACATATAGACATATAGACATATAGACATATAGACATATAGACATATAGACATATAGACATATAGACATATATACATATAGACATATAGACATATAGTCAAATAGACATATAGACATATAGACATATAGTCAAATAGACATATAGACATATAGACATATATACATATACACATATAGACATATAGACATATAGACATATAGACATATAGACATATAGACATCAGTTTGTCTGACTGTTTGTCAAACTGACATACATACATACCGGCATACGGCAGACAGATAGACACAGGCAATCAAATATTAAGCTAGACAGAAAGCCAGACAGATGGGGAGACAGCCAGTCAGTTGCACAGACAGATGGACAGACAGAAAGACAGATAGAAATACAGGCGATGGACAGAAAGACATACAGGTAAACAGGCATACATGCAAAACTTACTGAGAACCTGCTTGAATATTATATATTTGACATATTATTGTATATGGTATAGCTATTCTAGTATATGGTATAGGATTCAGAGATTTGCTTCTGATAACAAGAAAGTGTTAGCATTACTTTAGTGTATACCATAGTCCGCGAAGTCCGTTTATGTTCGCTCAGCATAAATTTATGAATTGTTTATTTCGTTAAAAAGCAATAACTTTACGTTAAAACCAAGACTATTTATAGTACGTTTTTATTGTCGCTTGTAACTGAATGAAATAACATGAGCAACAATAAAAAGAGAAGCAGCAGCGGCAGCAGCAGCAATAACAAAAGCCTTTAAAAATAATTGTGGCCAGGTAACCACAATCTCGGGGCGCTAAAAATCTGTAAACGAATAAAGAAGAAGCAGAGAGAAGGAGAAGATGTGGTGCCGTTGAGATATTTTTTGGCGCCACTTGTGGAGATCTGCGAGATCATCGCTCCTCTGGTTGCTATTCTTAAATCATTGTATGTGACAACCCGCTGACACTTGCACCGAAAGGAGTCGGACAGCTTAATCCAAAGTATTTGGACCGCTCGGGCGAGCGAGCCACTGACTGCATGTAGTCGATGACGATGTTGAGCTCAGTTAACGATGTTGTAGCAGGCAGTTGTAAACTGAGTCATGGGTCCGTTTCAGTTCTGTTCATATGCCATTAAGTTGCGTGGCTTATTTAAAATTAACAATGCAATAAAAATTCATACTCAAGGTAAGCGGAGCGATGACAATGCAAGGAAGCCAGGAGTAGCCCCAAGCGGAGCAGCGAGCATTGAAAAGAATTGGTAAGAAAAGAGCCTGACAAATTATTCAGGAAGAGGTATACGAACTTACAGCTAGCATAGCTTCATTGTATGTTTGTCACACTCTTCTTCGTATTAAACCATATTTCACTTAATCACGAATCTTAAACAACAGTTAACTTCACTCTTTTAATAGAATAGATTTGAAAGAAAATACGAAGTATATATTCGTAGGTATAGTAGGTAGTAACTGTAACATATACAATACAACAACTGGCTAATTTTTTGCATTGCTATCGATGGATTATTATTATTTCAATCATAAGTTTAATATGACGCTTACTTCATTCTTGTGAAATTTGGTGGGGACTGGACTATCAGCAGTTGATAATTGTAACATTCTAGATTAAGAATATCGTACTATTTTAGGCCAAAACAACTGTTCAAAAATTAATATATTTACAGTAGGAATGCTCGGTTGAAAGAATATATCGTAAAATCAACAGAAGGTAATCCTCTCCCTTGCATGCATATATTTTCTTATTTCTCCAAAATCATTGACGGTAAATAAAGTAATATGCTCTTTCATTCTCACTCCCACAGAATTAATTAATGGCTTATGATAATCGAAACTTGCTTTGCGAATTTCTGGAGAACTCTTTATCGATGTCGACAGAGCAGCAGCAGCTTATCATATTAGTTGCAGCCGAATGTTCGCGAAATTAAGCAAACTTTGGTGCATGGAGCTTAGTGCATACTGCCTACTACTTGCTACCAGACCATGACTTTTTTATCGCCATCGTGAGCATCGACAAAGCAAAACAATGCATCGCGCAATCAGCGACACTTCATCGGCCACCGAAAAAATGCACAAAACAAAAGAATACGGAGCGTAATGAGGGCGAAAATATCTTTATTTAAAAAGGTAGTCCCTGGTTGGTGCCACTGTCGCTGCGACGTCTCTGCAACTGCAACTGCGACTGCCTTCCAGAGAAGGCAGCATGCACAGCTTGGAGCAAAAGCCTCGGTCCCGACCACAACCCCAGCCCCAGCCCCAGTCCCAGTCCAGGCATAGGCAACATATTTGTCATTCGCATAGGACGTAGGCTGCAAAAAATCGCAGTGCAAATCGAATGCAGAGATTTTGTGTTGTCCCACTATACCTACCGAATGTGCCTTAATTAGATGGGGCAATCTGCCAGTTGATGCAAACCCGACCGACCGTACCGGCCGTACCTACTCGACCTCACCCGACCCAAGAGTGCAGAGAGCGCGCGGCGGACACGATCGGTGATACTTTTCGGGATGAGATCTTAGGCTGGAGCCTGGCGATGGTTTCTGCTGTTGGCTGTTGGCTGTTGGCTGGTAAACAATGCCATGTTTACAACTTGTAGACTTGTATAGGGCTCTTTAATAAGGGCCAGGCTCACTTGCAATTTGGGTTAGAGCCACATCAAGGTCTGGCCAGTAGCCGGCAGTAGACGGCCGTCGCCACGCTCGATTGCCACTAATGGCATATTTCCCATTCCAAAACGACAATGCGCCAATTGCAAATAATTCTAGTGTGTAGTTAGTTTAATAAGATCACAGATAAGCCACCCTCTGACTGAGATAGGTGCAGGGGTGAAAGAAGCAGAGGAACTTTAGGTTAAATAATAATAATATTTATTTATTTATATTATATATCATTTGTGTATATTAATTTGTATATAAAGAGTAAAACAAATAAGTAAAACAATTGCCTGATTTTAAGTCTAGCGTACTAGAGCTTACTTTTAGCGATGCTTTTTCTTGCAGTGTGCGTTAGAGTATGCAAAAGTCCCTTTACTACAGCCGTGTGTCCTCGCCAGGCAGCACTAACTTAATTTAGTTATCTTACATCGTATCGTTGTCAGCAGCACCACAGTCCGGCGGCAGACAAAATACCATCGGCCACCAGCCCGTTCCCATCCTTTCACGGGTGGTATGTCAGTATTGCCTTAAATACTCGTAGATGGCTCGTGCGTCCTGGGTTGGCGAGAGGCGCCATGAAAAAAACCACGCCTGTGTAGTTCGCTTGAAGCGTCAATTATACAATCGAAAGCAAGAAATGCTGCACTCGATCACACTCGCGATGAAGTCGGCGACATGCTTATAATATATTTCATATATATATGTGTACTTTATCAGACCTTAAAATCTTCCATATGTACAGTGGATTTGCACCTACCAAGGGCTTTTATACCCAACACTGAGTGCAGAAGTCTGAAAGTTCAGCGTGCTCGTTTTTTCGTCGGTGTATCCTTAGTTGATCTCTGCAGTTGGTCACCGTAAACTTTTTCCGTAACAACTGTGCCACACAGCATTGAGTATTGAAATCTCTAAGTTCAGCATGAAGATGTCAGTCTAATAACAATATTAGAGTTACTTTATACACCATATATGTATATTTCGTGTATAAGGTATTATTACTAAAAGTAAGAGACTTTTTATTCAAGAAGAAGGCTGAGAAGTGAAAGCAACGCGAGTACAAAAAAGAATCTTTATTTTCGGCAAACTGAATGTTGCAAATTGTTCCTTCACTAAATACATATACTTCTAAATATAGTTGTACTTATAACGCAGCTAATTTATAAATGATTTCAGACTAATATTTTTTGAACTCGAACCCATAGAAGCTATAGGATATATAAATCCATTTTTTTAGGAATATGCTAATAAAAACGTTGGTACTTTATATTTGTATAATTGCTCAATAGTTTTGTGGTAGCTGTTGTATGGCACACTGTTTTTGATTAAATTGGATGGAAATATATTGTGTTTATTGTCCGTTCGGCTGCGAATGTCAATAGTTGAGTACTTGTATACTAAATAGCAATGGTCTAGCCTTTACTTTTACTTTGCCTAATATCGTTTTTGTAGGCGGTGGGCTTGGCACTCATAGTCTGAAATAAACCTGATCTTTCTATCTCTTGTAATAGTTAAATCGGTGTGCTATTACAAACAAATATGACAGAACAATAGTAAGCGAACTTCATTTGCGAGTCAATTAACTTCCCAAAATCAATGAAATAGTTTTTCCAATATTTTAACTAACAACTTTGTAATTCATTTTACAACAGGAAAATGAGCGCATACATTAGGATTGTATGATTAAAGAAGGCGGTACTTGATAGCACGCAGCATGGGATAGCGATCGCCGGTGCACTGACCACGGAAGTCATCGAGTGTAAGATCGAACAGAGCGACGCCGCCGAAGTTCTTGGCATGAACATATTGGGCTTTGCTGGCCGCCGTGTCGGGATCGTCGTAGCTCACCCACATGCCGTACTCGCCGTTCTCGTCGGGTGTGCGATAGGCATAGCTCCCATAGCGCTTCGTAGGATCGAGCACACGCTTCAGAGGGGAAAAAGAGTTCTTGCCATTACTATTGCTGGGATTTGGCAGCAGCTGACAGATCTCTGCCCAGTTGAGGAGTCCCTCAGTTTTGGTTTGAATGCCTGCAGGTGCTGGGCCGCTCGTAGCCGCCACCACGGGCTCCCCAGTGCTGCCAGAGTCTGCAGTAAGTTTCCAGGCGCGACCGTAGGTGGCGATGCCAACGTTGATCTTATGGCCTGGCACCCGCTGCTGGACCCAGTGCTCGACTTGAAATGCGACATTGTAATGGGGTAGGCGATTCTGGCCAAAGGCTTCGTAAAGCGGGGCGGAGAAGTCCGCCTCCTCTGGATTGCGTGTGGGTGTTACAAAGTCGAATGTAGCCAAGTTTATTAGGTCCAACTTTCCGCCAATAGCCGGAGCATCGAAATACCCTAGGAAACAAACATCAAGCTCAACTCTTAATGAACTGACGGATTAACTTACAGCTGGAATTCACATTAGGCAGAACTGTGAGACTCAACAGCAGATTGCTGGACCGCAGAGAACTACTCAAGTCCTTGACGAAATCTGTCATCTGAGTTTTATGCGTCTCGGCGTTTTCGTCCACAATAAAGTCGCCAGTAAAAAACTTCTTGAAACTCTTCCAAGCCATACCGACGTCGGAGTGCACCTTGCGGGGCTTATTCCGGGGAAGCTGGAAGGCCAAGTCCAGGCCGTCAAAGTTGAAGCGCCGTACGACATCCCTCGCTGAGTCAATAAACCGTCTTTGGCCCTGCGTTCCCGCCTCGAGCAGCTTGAGATATTTTTCCTCGTGCTCGAGATCTCGATCGCCGCCGACACTCAATAAAAATTTGACGTATGGAAACTTGTCTTTATACGAAGTAACTGCAGCGAGGTGACGTTGTTGGTAATCCAACGGTTGGTTCAAACTCTTCACCTCAAAAGTCTCTGAATCGATGCCTACATAGCCGTAGATCACGTGAGTGCAAAACTGCAGCGCCAGCTCCATGTCGGCGAGCGTGAACTGAGCAATGCCTAAAGTGATCGAGAGAGAGAGAGAGAGAGAGTACACAAATTGAGTCAAGAGATAGAGTCGGCGATCAGTTGAGCAAACCTTGTCGCAGAAAGCCGCGAGAGTCATAATAACAAATTAGATTTGGCGCAGCGCCAGCTGCCCAGAGCGATAAGGAGAACACACTCAACAGAAGCGTAAGGCCCAAAGAGCGCATGTCGTTTCACTAGAGAGACTTTAAGATCCCGAGCAAGATAAAAGATCCAAATTAAATACGTCCGAACGTAACGAAACCCAAACCGAAACTGAATTCAAATGGCATTGGGAATGAAATAGAAACGAAGCCGAGCGAGCTTTGTACATCCGCGACAATAGGCTCTATATACATATATAGTATTATTATCTCAAATCTGTCGTTTGAGTAGAGCCGGATGACGCGAGGTCAACATGAGATCACTCGGTTCGGGGAATTTATTAAGCACTCTCTGTGTTTTTGACTCAATGCGATAATTCGTATAAGCAAATACGAATAAGATTTTAAATATTTACTGCGAATTTATTGTGGATAAAGAAAAGTTACACTCAAGCGAGCTCTGAAATGCCTAATCAAATGCTTTGACGATGCTTACGTCATTCGGGTAGCTTGTAAATTATCGCATAGCTACTGTTGTAATTTACCTGTTTGCCTGTAGCTTCCGATCTCTGTTTATTATGTAGAAAGCAGTAAAAATAATTAATTCTATTATTGTTCTTGTTCTGCCGTTTAAGGTAGAAAGACATAAGCTTCATTGAATATATTTGCAAGTATTTTTTATAATTCTATAAAGTAAATCTATAGTTTATATTTGATGGCACGCAGTATAGGATATTTTTCGCCGTTGCATAGTCCACGGAAGTCGTCGTATCCCAGGTCAAACAGAGCTATACCTCCGAGGTTATTGGCTCTAACGTAGGACGCCTTGTTAGAGGCAGCGTCGGCATCGTCGAAGCTAATCCAAATGCCTTCAGTGACGTCGCCTTGCACCGCGCGGAAGGCGAAATTTCCGAAACGCTTCGAAGTGTCGGTCACACGTCTCAAGGGTGAATCGTTGCCCTTCAAGTATTGATTCTGTGGGTTGGAGAGCTTGGAGCATATCTCTGGGTAGCTAAGCAGACCGGGCTTCTGCGACTGCAGACCTTCTGGTGCAGCACCCTTGGTGTGCGGAACGACGGGTATGCCTTCCAGGCCCGAATCCTCAGACAACTTCCAAGCATTGCCATAGCTGGCCACACCCAGGTTGAGCTTACTCGCCGGATATCCATGTTTCAGCCAGTACTGCACCTGGAAGTCGGCGTTGTAATGGGGCAAGCGATTTTGGGTAGCATCGCTATACAATGGTGCTGTATAGTCGGCTTCTTCTGGATTGCGAGCGGGTGTAAGGAAATCGAATGCGGCGAGATTAACAAAGTCGATGAGACCGTTGAACGCAGGAATGTCGAAGTACCCTACACAAAGAAAGCAGCGTTAGCAATAAAACTCCTAATAAGAGTACGCTCAAGTTCTACTTACAGGTGGAGTTCACGTTTGGCAGCACTGTCAAACTGAGCAGCAAGCCATCGGCGCGCAGACTATCCTTAACATCGCGAACAAACGCAGTGAACTGTTCCTTGTGCAGAGCGGCGTTGGTGTCTACGATGTAATCGCCCGTGAAGAGCTTCTTGAAACTCTTCCAAGCGGCGCCCAGTTCTCCGTGGACCTTTCTTGGCTTGTTGCGGGGGAACTGATACGCTAGATCAAGGCCGTCAAAGCCGTAGTTTTTGACCAAGGAATAGGCCGATTGAATGAACGCCGATTGAAGCTTCTTATCGCCTTCGAGCAGAGCAATATATTTGTTTGGGTGTTCCGAATCGATGTCATGATCGCCACCTACGCTCAAAAGGACCTTCAAATGCGTATACTTGCGCTTTAATGCTGTCACTTCGGAGAATTGGTGTTTATATATGTCAAGATTTTCATTCAGACTATGCGCCTGAAAGTTCTCGCCATTAATGCCAGCATAGCCGTACACCAAATGCGAACAGAACGACAACGCGATTTCCAGGTCCGGATTCAGCATTTTGCCCAGACCTACAAATACATGTTGCCTATGTATTAACAGATAATTTCCACAGAGAGCGCTACTAATAGACATAACGACCTCCCTTAAGCTTCTTTCTCATTGCATCTTCACCACATATGGGAATAGAACACACCAAAAGATCACACATATAGTACTTGTTATCATTGACTCACAACAACTCAATTTACAATATACAAGAATCACATTTAACATACACTTGGAAAAATTTCTCCTTCACTTTTACAGCTTGCACAGTTGCATGCGAATGAATTCAAATTACTGATATATTTTCAAGATCGTTTTTTTATATCTGTAGTAGTGACTGTTAATTTATGTATAACAACAACCTCATATTGGTGTTTTCAGTTTCTGTGGTTTATTTACCCATTCACCTTTCCTTTCGTATCATATCTATACACTCTTTCCATTTCTTTGTATCTATAGTTTCGTTCCACTGTTCATTGACGCCTCCCAGAGACATTACTCGTTTGATCCCCAGCTGGGCGAATTGGTGCTGGCAGTTGTCGATCTGGACTCGCTGCGAGTTGTACGGTTTCTTGATTTGTGTTTGCTGTTTCGAGTCTACTGATTTTGGTGTCTAGTGTTCTGTAATATTCAAAATCGTTCTTGTGTTTTCGGTATGTATAAATGGTTGACCTATAAAGTTGCCGTAAAAAGCAATAGTTTGTTTTTAACGACAATCAAATTGAGCTCGGTTCCGATCTGCTCGACGTGTTGACGCCCAAGATAACTTGCGCGTATCTCTTGATAAGCCAATGACCCCAAGACACGATTTGTATGCTGTCTAGAAAACTTGCTGCCGTCTCGTGTTGGCGCTGTATATACGCGATAAATTGAGTTTAATTCAATGTGATACGAGGGAATGAGCAGATATGTTTACTGCATTGAAAACTTATATATTAAGTTCTGTAAATATTGATATTCAGAGTAGAAGCAACTTATTATTTTACCTTCCAGCGAGAAACCGTTGTGAATAGTGAAAATTGATTGGCTTTTTATCTACAGCTCTATAGTTTTCTTTTCAGCATAGGCATTCCTTTATTATTACTCTGTTGTTTAATTGTTTCTTATTACTAAGATAATACAACATAAGATATACCTTCACGTGTGAAACTCGATGAATCATAGTAGCAAACCAGGTTCGAAGCGGCGCTTGTTAGAGCCACAAGAAAACACGTTAAGATCGTAAAGCAAAGCAACTTGCTCATGTTGCTCTGATTTTGGGAACTTTTCTAAGAGGAGGCACCTTTAAGATACACAACCGTATCGGCGATTATATTAAATCGAACTGAAGCTCAACTCGGAATCGGCAACAAGCAAAGCTTGCGACTCAATGAGCTGAGCTTATTGACACTATACAAAAGCTTCCTCTGTAAAGAGAAGGCATGCGTCGCGTGTTAGCTCAGAGAGAGAGAGAGAGAGAGAGAGATGATAGTGCGAGAGAGAAAAAATATGTCAAGTTCAATTTTTATTTACAATTGCTCTCGCAGTAATTACGCAACTTAATATACGAGTGTTGTCGCTGTTTTCGGGCCCGGGGGTCAGGCATGCGATGCCCGAGGTTTTTACATTGAATCGAGTCTACTGATTAAAGTAAGAAGCCTTGAATAATTCTACAGAGAAGCCGTAAACTAATTCAAAAATGATTTTACTGATCGAAGTATGGGAAACTTCTGGCCCGTACAATGGCCCAGGTAATCGTCGTAAGTAAGATCGAAGAGGGCCACTCCACCCAGGTTCCGGCTCATAGCAAAGACCGCTTTGATGCCTGCAAAGTCGGGATCATCGAAGCTAACCCAAAGCCCGTGTTCGCCTTGCTCATCGGCCGGACGCATCGCATAGTTACCGTACTTCTGCGTGAGATCCGTGACCTTGCGCAGCGGTGCATTCTCGCCGCGGTAGACTGCTGTCTGGTTGCGTGGTAGCTTCGAGCAGATTTCTGGCCAACTGAGTATGCCTTCGGTGTTGTCGGTCAGGGGTGCGGGTCCTGAGGTGTCGGGCACCACTGGCAATCCACTCAGCCCAGAACCTGCCGTTAAACTCCAGGCCCTGCCGTAGGTGGCTATACCCAAGTGCAGCTTCTTAGAAGGACATTGGTGCTGCAGCCAATAGTTAACTTGAAACTCGACATTCAGATGGGGTAGACGATTTTGTTCGTCCAAAAAGAAGATGGGGGCAGTGTAGTCTGCTTCCTCAGGGTTACGCACAGGCGTATGGAAGTCAAAGGCGGCTAAGTTAATGAAGTCGAGCTGAGGATGAAGCTTTGGCACGTCGAAGTACCCTGTGAGAGAGATACAAGATCATTTAGATGCCATTATTAAAAATAATTATGTAATAAAAACGCATGCTCACAAGTTGAATTCACATTGGGCAGCACCGTCAAGGACAGCAACAGACTCGCACTCTGGAAAACGCTCTTCAAGTTGCCGACCAACCGAGTGAACTGATCTTTGTGCTGTTCCGCCTGGGGATCCACAATGAAGTCTCCAGTGAACAGTTTCTTGAAGCGCTTCCAGTAGCTGCCAACCGTTCCGTGTACTTTTCTAGGCTTATTCTTGGGCAATTGGAAGGCCAAATCCAGACCGTCAAAGCCATTGCGACGCAAAAGAATCATGCTGCTGTCGATGAAGTTTTGCTGCACCGTCCGGTTCGCCTCGAGCAGTCGCAGATAGTGGTTAGAGTCTTCTCCCAGCGCATCATGATCACCTCCGACGCTCAGGAGCACCCTTAAATGAGGGAACTTCGTCCGCAAATGTGTGATTTCTTGATAGTGGAACATGTCCAGATCGACATTCAAGCTGTAGACTTCGAATGTGTTCGGATTGATGCCCGCATAGCCATAGACCAGATGTGTGCAGAAGTGCAGAGACATCTCCAAGTCTTTAAAGTCCACCTTGGATAGACTTTTGCGTAGGTATCCAGCGGAATCGTAGTAGCACACGATTTTCGAATTGGCCTCCGCGGCGTACGTAACGCTGAGCAAGCTCAGAACACTGAGCGTTAAGAGTCTCATTTCTGTTGAGAATCGGTCTACGACTTGAGAGTACGTGCTCGCTTTCTGAAGGTTTAATTGCAACTGCCTGATAGTGCTCACATACGCGTCTATAAGGCCTCCTAGTCTCTTTTGTCTCTGCTTTGAAAGCTTATCTCACACACTTCGACTTGCTGATTATTTTTTTTATTATTTTTAAATATTATTTACATTCATGTATTCTGACTCAGAGAAAGCTGTTCTGTGGAATTATGAATGCTGGAAAAATATCAACAAGTTACTATCATTATCATCACTTTGGTACATGCAATGCAAATAAGTCACCTGAAGTCCATGTGGGTGCTCGACTGTAGGATACTCTGCACATGAGTCTTCTGATATATCGTATGCTTAATCAGACCCATTAGAATAAGGAATATAATATATTTTGTATGTCAGTACGAATAATTTCAAATTGCGGAATTGGCAAACTACATTATGTTGAAATAAGTAAGTATTGGCAGAGACTTACAACACGGTCAGGAGACAGCTGTCGTCAGTTCTCGATTCGCGATTTGAACTCAAGGGGATCACCGAAGCTGCTTCTGTCGGTTATCTGAAATGGGAGTGCTCTCGACTTACTTACTTCTGTCTTTCATTGTTAATGAACCTCTTTTCATAGTGATGCACCTTCTGTGTGCCGCTCTATTATGAGAGCTAAATGATCTTCAAAGTTGTCTTAAAGATAATAATAATAAGGCAGGCAACCTGCTGCGCTCTGAAGGAGCGCACTCGGCACAGCAGCTGCTGCTCTTACTTGACTCGGTTGGGGGTACTTAAATCATTTGAAGCATTAAATACCCGAAACAAATAATACCTTAAAATTCTTGTGGGCTCACGCACTCACACGGGGTAACTGAAGCTCTAATCTGGCGTGTCACAACATCGCCAGCTACCAACTACCTACGGAGCGTACACATCCTCATATCTATGGGGAGGAGATGGACAAAGATGTGACACAACCAATTATACAAAGGACATGCTTGTGTTATCTGGCCCGGCTCTGTCTCTGTATGAGCTGTATGAGAATGCCATTCAGTGCCTGCTAATACCACCGTTTAATCCTCGCACGCTGCTTAGCGGTGACAATGGAGCTGATCGGCACAGGGCGAGGGGCGTGTGCAAAGTGGCATAAAGAATCTGCAATGTCCCTGATTTCGGGAGATGTGTGACGTTTGCACGCACATCAATGCGAGTAACTATGAGTACACACACGAGATACGTTCTGTATCTGTGTCGTACAGCATTGTTCCCTGATGCTTATCAGCCAGATTCGCGTGTAAATAAAACAATCGACCCATCCACTCGTTTGATTAGAGTATGTGTTGGTCTCAGCACGAGAGAAATGGGTCAACAAGATATGAGAAATATGAGACTTGTAACAGGCCATTGTATTTGAACAACAACTGCAAATCTGCCAATCTACTGGCAGATACTAATGGACTACTGTTTGCCTCAGATAAGTCGTCTTGGCTGTTGCCCATTGGCAAATATGAAGAAATGTTTGTTTACTGCGTGCATAAAGTGTAAATGAGACTGGTATTTGCAAACCTCATCGGTCAATTTCAATCAATGCCAAGAAACGATGAGAATAACTGCAAAATAACAATACTATACCCTGTAAGTGCTGACAAAAGATCGAAAGAAGACTGTACGGCTTTCTGTATCTGATATTCATACAGCTTTACTTAGATTTAGCATTTAATATTTCTGGCTTCAGTTTTATTTTTTTCGAATTTCGGCTTTTGAGTTATAGGCTAACAGTTTCTGGTTTAGGGTATAGCTTTGCGTACTTAACTGTTGTTTCCACTCGATGCTAATGTTAATCAGTCATTTTTAAACTATGAATTATTGAAAGGGTAGGCCACTCTTGCATAAATTTGTAAATAGTTAGATTCAAAAGATGGGTGTAAGATGCAATTAAATTAGGCTTAGCATTTATAGCTCATTTAAAATCTAGAGCAGGGTATCTTAAAGTCGAGCCTTATCGAATACAGCTTGTCTAACTTTTTACGTTCTTATAATTTGTCTTTCGCCTTAAAGCTTTTATCTACTCTGTATATTTTTTCATAATTTCCCCACCTCCATCAGTCTGCAATTAAAATCTTTAGTTTGGCTTCATTGTGCTTCGAATTCTTTGTTTCCACTGAAACATCCCCCTCGCCTAAGCCAGCATGCCATAATTAAGTCCAATAATAATTTAAACAAATACCTTTGCAAATTTAGAGCTACCCCCGTCCCTGCTCCATTACTTTCATAATTATCTCTGCTCCTTTGGCAGCAGCATAAGCAGCAGGTGCGCAAAACCACAAAGTATCTTCTTCCTCTTCGGTTCTTCTTTCGTTTTCCCCATGCCGTTTTGTAATTAGAAATCCACCAATTTCGAGAGATACAAAAGAAAATTCACTTTTCACGAAACAATTGCCAACTCGGATGCGATGGCCAAAATAAAGAGTGCCGCTCAATTGATGTTCTTAATCAGTTTAGTAGCAGCAGCAGCAGTAGCGCCAGCAGAGCTTTTCCTACACTATGTCCATTCTCGAGGGTTGTTTCCCCAGCAGATTCATCATTGTCAAAGTTGGCTTGACATTTTGTAAGGTTGGATATTCCAAAAAAAGTGAAAGAAACGCTGAAAATGTTAGCTTTTTTTGAGGGACTTTCAGTTTGTTTTTTTGTTTTTTTTTCTGTTTGGCTGTTGCCTTGTCCCCCGGTGCCATAATTAGAAATTCATAATGAATTTTATTTACTTTGGCCACAAAAAAGATACGCGATGTGACGTAAAAATGTTCCTTGACGCGCGTTTTTTGTGCAAATAAAATTAAAGCACTTCCCGCAACAGCCCCCAATTTTTGGAGGGCAAAGGCAAAAGGCATATCAAATTATCAGCCAGGGGCTGCTGCTGGCTGAGTCTACAGTCCAGTTCAGCAGCAAAGATAAATGAGGAGGGTGTTAATGCGCATGCAGGTATCAAAGAGACATTTAAAAATGGAATTAAATTTTTTCTGACTTCAGCGGGCAGGAAATGGAAGGGCAAATAAAGTGAAATTATTAAAAGTAAAAGAACTTTACACGCCCCTGCTCTCTCCACATTTTTTGCTGGACAAACCATTTTGTAATTATGTCTGTATATAATTTCATATTAATGAAGAATGACATAAAAGGTGTGTACGAATGTATTTTTTCTGTTTTTAACATTTCACATAGTTCAAATATATATACATAGCTATATAGCTGCAAACGTAGCTGCATATGTATGTGTATATCGTGTGGAATCCTTTTTCGCACTGCTTTTGGTTTTTGGTTCTGGCGCCACATGTCACATGAAGTGACCTTCGGGCGTTTTCTCATATTCATTATAAGCCTGAATAACTGTTGTTTCCAAGCTGTGGCAAGTGTCAAAAAACTGAAGAATTGGCTTCGTATGGGTATTGGCTGTCTACTTATGCTGGCGCCTTCTGGTTTTCTGCTCAAGTTGTTCTTGTCTCGGCTTTCAGTCTCGGATTACGAGTGGTAACTTATTGTATGACGTTCTGAGGATAAGTTGGGTCACTTTGTGATTTTTGTTGGCCTTTTGGATTCCAAGCGTGCTCTCAAGTGTCAGGAACTTTACTCAAAAAATATGTAAATATGATATAAATATACATATCACATATAGAAATTGCGCATTTGCGAATAACTGGCCTCTGTAAAATATATATAATATATAATTATACTTAAATATATATTTTTTGACCCACCTTTTTGCTATGTCTATACAATCTTCCCTTCTGATTTCTATAGAAAACAACATGATAATTTTTTTTTGAATAGAAACTGATAAAATAAAAACTAAATTTACATCTAATACGTAGCGTAGACTGCCGGAAAACTTTCAAATTACTTTTAAAGTTGTATTTCTTGGTTGATTAATATATTTTTCTATATTTATTTTATGTGTCATAGTAAAGACTTGTAGTTTATCATATATTTACGGAAATCGATCGATGTTTACAAAAACATATACACCCCTCTTCGACTTATTGAAAATGATCGGGGTATTCACTGAATGTATACACATATGAATTTTTAATTTCGCATTAACCGCGGCATAAAAAATGTAATTAAATCAGAATAATAACAAATTAAATGGCTTGTAAATACATTAAAAAAAAATACCATGCCTCTGGCGCAAGCGGTCCTTTTAAAATGCCATAAAAAAAATGTTGGATCCAAGTATTCACATGTTATGTTGAATAAAATATTCAATAAATTACATACATCATTTTAATCAACCCCATAATAAATTCACGCTAGTAAGTAACCATTCTAAATTGAGGCAATAGACAAGAGCCAGGACTAAGTTCCACTTAGCTCTTAAACAGAAATTAATATAATATTTTCTCGATTCTTATCAACCCCAAATCGTTCCAGCATCACGCATGGGAAACCCCTTAGTGCCAGAGGCCAATGTTATGAGAGAGACCCGACGAACGACGTCGACGTGGACGTCGATGCCTTCGCTTACGTTTTCTATTTTTTTATGCAAATGCTGAGGTCTCAGACTTAAACCTAATTCTATAACTTGAGTTGCAACCCTTTGCGCATTATTCGTAAATCTTAAAATGTTTTCTTTAGTGTGAGCTTATTATACTCTTGCCAAGGGCTCTTCAATTGCATAAAGTAGTAAGAAATATAGAGCAGATGTTATTATCAAGTCTGACATGTTGGGTTCCTAAAAAAAAGTGGTTCTATATTCGGAATTCAGAGTTTCATTCAGGTTGTTAACCATATGCTATCCATATCCTCTCTTTCTGTAGATTCTTTTTTACAAACTAAAGTGATAGAAGGATGCAATTTGGAAGAGTATTCAATTGCCTACTTACCGTTTGCAAATGCTATATCCAGAATTTTAATTGTTAAGTTTTCATTCGGCCTCAACCTAATAGAAGCGCACAGTCCAAATGTCGAAACCCAAAGAGTACCAAAATATACCCCAACTCAACCAGGAGTTTGGCCACAGCTAAAAGTTTTCCAAAATACGTAAAGTTTTTCCGCCTTGGTGAACAGAAGCTCCTTTTGCATTAAATTTGTGTAAATGGATTTTGCTAATGGATCCAATAATTCATTTAAAAGCTACTTTTTAGAAAGCAAATGCTGCGTTTGTGCAAAGGTAAATAGGCAACAACTTGCATCACTTTCGTGGATGGCTAAGACAAGAGCGCTCTTTGCGATTACCGAGAGTTAAAGGTGCTAATAGTGGTTCGTTGTTGTCTGCACTTCCTGAACGTTAATGGTCTTAAGAGTCCGCGAATACATATTCATATTCGTTATGAGATTTTATAAATTATTAAGCTCTAGAAAATGTAGGATTTTTTCTTTTGCTACAATTCCACAAATTTATTGGTAATTTCGGAAAACTCAGACACGAGATAAATAACTGGTTATAGGCCAGGAGAATTTAAATGCAAGCCTCCTTCTCTCATTACTTAAGTATAGAGCTATTGACTGTAATATACCCTGCAGGCACTTGTTTCGTAAGAATAGTTTTGCTTTAACATAGAACCTCTTTATTACTTTTGGTTAGTCTGATGCCACACCATTCTATGCTCTATGTTTGTCTCTCAGAAGTATACATTTTTAAGAAGACTCTCTTTTCTCCCCTTTTTCCCCTTTTTATGGGTTTTTTCAGATGAATATGGTAACAAGGACTGTTTTTTTTGCTCCTGATGTCTACTTCGTTCTCTCTGTCTTCCGATTTCTCAGATAGGTATAGAATATTAGCTTCCCTTTAGCTCTAAAAAATATGTTTTCATACACTTTTCTCAGATAGAAGTGATATACGTATTTATTAGCAATCTGAAATAAATTTTTGAGCTTACAGGGTATGAATAAGAATATTTTACAGATGTGTAATGGAAAAAGCAAACCGCTGTACTCGCGTGCCAAATACGCAAGAGAAAGGTAAATCTGGGAATTACGAGAGAAACAGAGAGAGAGAGAAGAAGAATGGAACCCAAAAAACGTTCTGGAACGCGTATCGCTCTGTCGGAAAGAACAATGAACAATGAGCGCCACTTTGTCTTTTGTTTACAAACAAACGCACACATGAATACACAGACGCACACACACACACACACACACACACGCGCATACATACTTACACACTTTGCATACTAATGTACACATGTGAAAAAATCACTGCCGCATAGCGAAGGTCCTTTTTTATGTGGTGCTGGTGGTGCTGGCGGTGCTGGCGGTGCTGGTGACGCTGCTGGCGCTGACCATTATTTAGCTTAATTATTTACATGAGTAAACAGTTGAGTTTTATGCTGCTGAGAGTAAGTGGAGGAGAAGCCGCTGCTGTGGACCTTGCGTGTAAACGGGCGACGCGAATATTACATATTTTTATGTCGGCCGGGCGGGAGTAAAAGGATATATTGGCATGCCGATGCAGTCGATTGTCTGCCAGAGTAGACAAATTACCGTTTCCAATGGTAGATATAGCTGAATCTATCCCTTATATATGTGTATCATATATATATCTTCACACTGCAGACACGCATGTGTGTTTTCTGTCATACAAAATATTTCAGTTGTGCCTCGAATTTATATGAATAAATTAATGAAATTCCTGTGAAGGGTATCTCCTTGTCGAGCCTTTTTGAGGCAAGTAAGGCAAACTTATTTGTATATTTAATTTGTGTGTGAGTGTGTGCGGGGCTATATGAGCACACTCGTGTAAATAACCGCAAACGCGGCGGAAAACGGTCAAAAGCACATTTAATGGGTCGCTGCGTGCAAAGATTGGAAAGGAGGGGGAAAACTTGCTCAAAGGAAAGGCAAGTTGTGGGTGAGAATGGCGGAAATTGCTTGTAAAATACATAGACTATCGCAGCAAATCGAAACGAATGCGACACACCGAACTAGACGCCTAGAGACTTCCAACTATTCACTTCTCTCCCAACTTTATTCGGTCAACGCCCTTGCCATTGACGCACCTCTACAGATCTGACAATAATCATACAATTCCACTGTCGATAGTAATGACTCCGAGATACCCACTATCAATTGCGACTACGAACTAGGACTACACCTTTTTAGATATGTTAAAGTCACTGCAATTAATGCTTTAAATTAGTAAAAATGATCTGCTTAAAGAATAAGAAACAATTAACAGCTACTACATTGTCATATAACACAAATAATTAATTATAATGTTGACTTGCAAATTACAGCGGAAGAGATTGAAAAAATTTTCATTACAAAAGTAGTAGACGTTTTAGTTTATGCCTCGTTAATGGCTGTATGGGGGAGATCGATCTGTGTGTATCAGTATGGCCTTGCGTGGTTTCCCTACGACCAATAGTTGCTCGTTTGACTTTATATATGTGATCCTACTTATTGAAAAAATACCATTTCAAGTGAATCTGCTGTGAATTTCTCAATCCGAATTATTTACTATTGTATTAATACGTACATACTTCCCACTTCTTCACGCAGCAAATAAGTCAGAAAACCAGATCAGATCAATATATTGAATAGGTGCAATATACCTATTCGTGGACCTTTGTTATTTTTGAAGACATCGTAGCCAAACTCGCTTTATTTTATTCTAATAGTGCCTGTGACACCTACTTCAAATTTCATGAAATTGCTGTCTACCAACTTTAACAGATGCCTGTCATAGAAATAATCGGCGGAAATTACAAATTAAGATTAAATAGGATTACTATATTCAACGGTTTTTTTTAGAAGCGATCAGACGCAAAGAAAGCTTTTTTAAAGAATATCAATATTGCGTCTGAGCTAGCAGTCCAGCTTAATCGATATATATATAGGTATGCGAATTGAATTGAACGGCATTATGGTCGGACCAGACAAACAGATGCACATGTCTTCATCGTCTGTCCTTCAAATGCTTGTTCCGAATGTGCCTTGCCAGCTTATGAGTTTGGTCACACCTCTGTCGCCTTGCTTGAAACCTTCCCCCATGCGTGTAAATCCGAGCTGAAGACCTTTTCAGGTTCTACTTCGTCTTGTCTGCTTGATTCGTCAAACTAAACGCCTGCCTTTTAGATGTAGTTAACTGCCGCGCCCAGATTTTTTTTCGACGATGCACATACGAGCATATTTAACACATAATTGCATACACTGCATAGCGCATATCTACAGGGGAATTATGTATATGATATATATGTAAAGTACATCCCGAAGTTTGAATACACCGCAGAAATCATATTATTTTATTTGGTTCTTTTATTGACATCACTGTATAATTCAAATTATATTTACTGTAGCGTTCAAATATTGCCAAAAGTGCACAAAAAGTTTATTAATTTAAAAGTTTTTATTTTTTCCTAATTTCTGGTCATATCCTAGAACATCGTGTGGGTTCTGCGCATTCAAAATGGCGTCTTAATTGGTTTTTTTCACATTTGCATATTGCGCGACATTCGCGACATTTTCGCTGGAAAATACAGCAGGCTGGCATAGGGTATAGGGTGGAGAGTGGATGGCAGAGTCAGTCCAAAATAACCGCCCGAACTATTGGGAAATGTCAACCATGAGTCGGAATTGCAGCCGGAGCCATTTCCAGCTAAAAGGCCTGGTCCGCCATTCGCCACTCGCAGTCAGTCGCCAGTCGTCGGAGTCGTCAGCCAACCAAAGCGCCGGCTCGACCATGGCGTAGCTGCAGTCAGGGTTCTAGCCAGAGCTCTAGTCAAAGCTGTGGCTGTAGCTGCAGCTGTAATTATGCTGTAGAGCAAAGCAAAATAATTACTTGATCGTAAATGATATTATTTTGTCGGTGGCGGCGGCGACGGCGGCGGCGGCGTCGGCGAGGTGGAAGTGTGAGAGGCGTGACCAGCTCCGACTCCATTCTCTGCATGCAATTGAGCTGTGTGTGTAATGGTCGACGGCTGCATGCGGTGAGAGGAGCCCGGCGACGGCGACGGCGACGACAATGATGGCCACCATTAGCCGAAAGTGCATTGCATTCGTCAAATTTGCATATGCGCCCGGCTTTGCACAGGATATGGGAACAAGGGCAACCCCTCGCCGCGCTGTTAGTTTCCCTCCCGCTAGCCCCCGTCCCCGACAGTCACAAGTTAATTACCTTTTCGTACATTTTCGATGGCCGTTCACACAAAAATGTTATTTATTTCACTGCACTCTGTATGCACATGCTGCCCCTGTTTCCAGCTTTATATATACGATATATGCATATGCGCGTGTGCGTGTGTGTGTGTGCCGCGTCCTCATTGGAGTGCTCCTCTTCTTGTTGCCCGCCTGCTTGCCTGCCTGCCTGCCTGCCTGCCTGCCATCGCGCTTTGTCCGCTCCGAATGCGTTTTCACATTTATATGCAAATTTATGTTTGCATGCAGAAAATGTTGCTATCGCTGCCGGATCCGAGCGCGCTCGACAAATGAATAAGGACTATCGGGTGTAGAGCGCTGGAGAGCCAGTTTTTGACCGATCAGGTATGACATTGCCGATACCCAACCATGGAATTGGCTAACAAATTCATTAGCCAGTGGGCCGTGCATGTGTCATTGGCGTGGTCTGATGGCTGTACCAATCGCCGGTCGTTTAACTATAACAAGTGACATCCTCCGTCCCGAGAGTTCATATTCACATATGAATATGAATAATCCAATGGAAGCTTTTGCTTTTAAAAAGAAAGAATGCAAATAATTATTTATTTTCGTTTCTTTGGCAAAATGTTTGAATTAGTTTTTGAAAATAATATCGCGATAAATGGCTGCCATTAGCTTTGGCTGCGAAATGTGACCTTTTTTCGGCATTTGCCATCTCTTTTGCTAATGTATCGACCGATATAGGTCTGATTTCATGGCGTATGTTGGCTCTGACTTGAGCTAGTGTCCTTGGTTTGCTAACATATATCTTTGATTTTAAATAGCCCCACAAAAAAAGTCAAGTTACATAAAATCTGATGGCCAGTCAAAATCACCTCTTTTTGATGTGAGTCGTCCGGGAAACAATGGCCACAATAAATCGATTGTTAGTTGTGCTGTATAGCCTAAAGCCATGAAACCAGAAGTTATTCAAATCATTTTCACGAACAATTGGGATCACAGAATCGGTTATCATGGCTTGATAACAACCGCCACTGACGGTTAGTGTGGTAAAAATACTGACCGAGGATCATATTCGCGCAAACACCACGCCAAACTGTGGCTAATTGGTTGTATGGACACACTTCTTCAACAAATAAGTTCAGTGGCATAGAATCGATAATTTTGTTTTGTTAATCGTGTATTGAACGTGAAATGTGCCTTGTCCGACATAGTGTTTTTTTCGCCAAAATACTGACTGGTTTACAGCCATTTCAATGCACCACTTGGTATAATACATGCGGTAATCAGCTGGGCTTAGCTTTCAATTATGAGTTGAAATGTGGTCCGAGCGATTCCAAGCTCCTGAGAACGGCGATAGCTCGACGTTTTTGGATCATCCTCAACACTTGTCTTGTTCGTTGACTGGATGAGTGGTTAGAATTATTAACATTCCCTGAGTTCATAAGCTTTGCGTAAACATCTTATGGTGTTGTCAGGGGGAGTATTTTTGCCTTTATGTTTTGCACGAGATACACGCTTCGTTTTCATAATTGAGAAATAATTTTAAAAATAAAGCCCAACGATTTGAGCTGGTTGTGCGAAGTGTATTGTTCCATATAACATTGTCTTCCAACACAGACATTTGTCGATCTAACAGCGCAATGTTAAATGTTACAGGGTTACCTGATGTTCCCAATTTTATACCCTGTATAATTTTAAGAACTGAGTCGATTTGGCCATGTCCGTCTGTCTGTATGAACACACAGATTTCTGCTTGTAAATGCCTTCAGAATAGGAACACTGACTTGGTTGAGTTTTTGTAGGAAACTGATTTTATTTTGTCTGGTGTTCGATTTATATAGGAAAATATTTGATTGATTCTATGGCCTACGCAGAGGCCGCGTTTGCTATCAAAGCGGGGGAGTCATCTTCTTTAAAATATATAAGTATTTAATTTTAATTAAATAATTTAATTATTTTTTGACAGCGAAAGGAAAATGGTATTTTACTGTCGATAACACTCGACTGTAGCTTTATCTACTTTTTCACTTTGTAACTGATATGTATACAAATCGGGGAGCAGAAAGATTGCAAGGACAGACAAACAATGCTAGATGGATTAATTTCTTATTGTTGCTTAAGAATATATATAAAACACTAAAAATTATGTTTATCCAAGCGTTGGAAATTCTACTTACTTCTGTTAAAATTCCTGTAATTAAGGACCTTGACCGTAGAATAATAGTCCAGACTTACAGTTTTAGAAGTCCAATGAAATCACCATTTCCAAAAGTTTCAATCATTGTTTACCTTTCTACGAATTATTTACATATTTATATTGAGGCTGGGGCAACTTTTGATATTGCAGCGAGATTGGTCGACAAGAGTCACTTCGATTGTCGGACTCAGACCGAATCCTGGCAAAAACATGTGTATACTTTTTGTTGCTGTATGTAACATTCAAAAGGGAGAAGTAGGCTGTAGGTGGCCAGGGGGCAAACGGGGGGAAGAAGTGGCCACCCAAACAAACACTCGACGCTTTTGTTCTTGCTGATGGAATTATTTGTTCGCACATTGTCAACTTGCTGACATCCCACTCTGTCTCCTATCAGGCCGTGTGCATCGCACTGTTTGGGCAGAGGGTACAGGGTACAGGGTACAGCATACTGCGTACTGGGTACAGACTACAGAGAACCTTGAACGCTGCTCAAACAACCCCTACACACAGCACACAGCACACAGCACACGCACAACGCACAACACACTGCGCAGCGTGCACATCACACGCCACAGAGAACTCCCATGCAGAATGCATTTTGTTATCCCAACTCCAACTCAAACTACAACTCGAGCTGCGAGCAAGTCCCGGTTTTTTGGATGTGTTCGGATCGACTCGGTTCCATGCTTATCTTTGCAGTCATTGCATAAACCAGCGGCATTTGCAGGTCGCATCCATTCAGCGCCGCCGGCCCCACCGCCTCCAGGCTCAGGTATTTGGTTACAGTTTGTACATTTTTGAACCCCAACAAGAAGCGAGAACTTAAACAATGAACTGGGGACACTTCGCTGCAACTGCAATTGAGAGACCATGCACGGACCATCCCCGCCTGCCGCTCTGCGTGTGTGTGGATTGCAGTTTCGGCCACAATGTATCATCAGAGTCGAGCTTTTGTGATGCTGTCATAGACAGAAATTCGTTGCATGCGGCCAAACAAGACATCGACTTGATTTGCAACTTCATTAAGTGGTGGCAGCTTCTGCATTCTGGGGGCGATTGCATATCGAGAACGAGGAGGAGGCGACTGTGACTGGGGCAAGGGCTTCCTATAAATCAAATGAAATTGCTTCACTAGCTAAGGCATTCTGATCATTGTAAATGTGCAACACAGTTTAATTGGTTTTGCGATAGATACGATAAGAATCCAATTTCCTGTTTATGCCTAAAGAATAATCCAGCATAGACTCGATATGTCTGAATTTGTCGAGCTCCCAATCCCATTGCCTAGAAGGACCGAAGACTAGCACACCATGCCATAACAAAACAATAATTAGCGATATTATGAACTAATATTATTTAAGTTATGCTGTCATATTTTGTCATATATTAATGTAGAGTTATATATACAAATTGTTCAGTTTCATAAACATGTCCAAATATGTGTCATATTCATAGTATAATTATGGTAAATGAAGGACTAAAAACTTATGTGTTATGTTGTTGTGGAAAATACACCTCGGACTATCTTGAGTGTCTCAAAATATATTTTTTAGATTTTTATATTAGGCAAATAATTGTGCTGATTTATTATATACATAGATATAATAATATAAAAACCTGTCTCGCTATTATAAGGGTTTACTAAATTTTTGTTATTTATTTCCGTCAATCCAGAAACGGAGACCTAAAAGAATCAATTAATGGTTCGTTCGAATTAGTGTATTGTATTATATTCTTTATATATGTACTTTTAGGAGTTTTGAGGAAGACATACATAACAGCAGCAGGTGCAACCATTTATGCAGCAGGCATAAAATACATGTGATTATGCATATTTATACTAAAGGTATGTGATATACATATAAATATATATATATCTGTATATGTATTTATTTCATGCCAAAAACACATTTCAATTCAATTAAGTTTTGTTGTAAAAGCTTGCATTTAATACTCAGGCGAAAAAGTTGTTAAGTAACATTTCCCCCTTTCGTAAGCTGCATAAATTAATTATAAACAACCGCCGACGTTCCTAACCTGAGTTCTCTTTGTGAAATTCTTCGTGAGTGCGGACACGGGTTCTGTAACAACCCCCTCATCCGAAGCAACTTCACGTTGCGCGGATCTATGAAAATCAGAGCAACAAAGGTATAAATCGATTAAAATTGCTGTCATTTTAAACTTGGCACATGAAACAAAATATTTCGAGGCCTGAAAATCCCGGAGTGGGTCGCTCCCTTGTTTGGGAAAACATTGGGTGGACGTGTGCTTTTCTAAAAAGAGGGGCCAAACCATACATGAAAAGCAACAACAAGAGCAACAAAAGTGGAACATATGCTCGAATCGAATACTCTAAAAAAGTGTGAGACCTTAGCTCTTTGGATACGCTTCTGTAAATAAATTATGAATAGGATTAAAAATTATATACATTATGCTTATATATATAAATATTTGTTTTTTTGAAATTTTAAGAGAATTTTAAAACCACTGAAAAATAAATAGGCAAAGCTATAATCGAGTGAACTCTTCTATATCTGATCGGACAATGATCGGGTGAAATGTATAGGGAAGATCAATGTTATTGACAGCCACGAGAATATCGAATACAAGTTTTGTAACTTTTATACTTTTCCAATAATTAGATTTATCGATTTTTAAAACTGATTTCTGGAGGCGGTATTCATCCAAAAATTGAAAATCCGCATTCTGTCGAAGTGTGCTTCCTTCCTTGTGATTCTAGTTTTTCCGCTTTTCTTAAAATTAAAAAATTGGTTTATAGGGGTCTATGTTCTGCGTTATTCTGCAAGAGACCTTCTTACCAAATATATGGTTTTTTTATTTGCAGAGGCGGTGGGCATAAAGTTTGAAATAAACTTTATATGAGTTCGGTATACACGAACTCTCCTACCAAGTTTGGTGTCTCTTTTACCTAATACCTGTGTGTTCATACAGACAGACGGCCGGACAGTAACGTGGACATGAGTAAATCGACTCGGCTATTGATGCTGATCATGAAAATATATACTTTGTTTGGTTTGCCACGCCTTCTTCTGCCTGTTACATACTTTTTTTTAGAAGTTAATGTACCATTTGTTACCCATTTTCTATGGGTAAATGGTACAAGGATGTAGCGAGTTTAATTGCGTATCTCGCAAAATAACAAAAAAATGGGTTGTGGAAGTTATACGAAGAAAGAAGTGTGTATCCTGTTTCATCAGATTGCTTCTAAACTAAAAGAAAATATTGTCACAGACGGATGGGCGGACATGGTTAGATCGACTCGATTGTTGATGCTGCACAAAAGTGCATGTATGTATATACTAGTTAGGGTTTGATATATATTATGTTCATAATAATTACCCTCTGCAAAGGTAAGAAAATATTAGGTGAGTATTTATTTTTAATTTAATATTTTCCAACTCGAAAAAGTAGTGAATAAATTCTTTGTATAATCTTTAAATATTGAATTAATATTTTGTTTTTTTTTATTTTACTCGATATTAATCTTGCAATATTCGAGTATATGGCGTTAATATGGAGATTGGTGTTTACTTAAACACAATTTCCTAGAACTATAGACTCTATGTACATACATATGTGTTCAAAATTTGAATGTAAACAAATTAGGCGCCCAGCTATTTCCCTAATTACTAATCATCTCATTTAGCATAATAATAGCGTTGTAATCACTGCGCCTCGACAATGTAATACGTTACTTCTGAAGAAAATGACGAGCGTCTCCCCTAGTTGTCGTTGGCGTATAACAAATTTACAATTTAAGTGGACTTCCTTGTGTATGGCACATGTATCCGTCACGCCCCATTCACAGCGGGGAAAGGTACTCTGCGGCATTATCTCGGCTCAACACTTGCGACAACTTAATTTTTACAAAACATGCGAGAGTCTAAGCTTCCTTCCGATGATCGAGTGTTTCGCTCAAAAGTCGTGGATTCGCTACAAGTGGAATCCAAGGTTAAGTATGAGAACTATTCGAAAACAATGCGGTTGCACAGTTGCACTAGCTGCACTCTCTCCCAGCTCTGGCCATGCTTTCCCTATTGCGTGTCGTGGTTCAATTAATGTTTGCTCTAATGAATTTTTAATTGTTTTTTCGAGAGGGCAAAACTAAACGGTTCGATTGCAAGACCAAATGCCAAATACCAAATTGAAACTACACACACTTGCGAACACCCACTCCTATTGGCCATCCCCATTCCAATGCCCCCAAAGTCAGCCACATAAATAAATTGCTGGCAATTACAGCGTTAACAAGTTTTATTGACTGACTAAATGTGCCCGGCTCCCCAATTGGAGCAACCGTCGCACCAGTGGCAAAATGTTTGCCCTGTTCGTTTGTCCTGCTGCCAGGGACATTTCATGGGCTTGTACAAACGTTTAAATGTTTGTTAGCCTGTCCCCCGATTCCCTCTCTTCCCTTCTCTTTCCCTCATATCTCATACGCAGAGCAGAAATTTATGTGCGCTTCGCCGCCGTCTGGCCAGATCTTTTTTGTTTTTTTTTCTGTTTTCCCAACAATACGCGCGCGCTGAGGGTGTCTGCCCTTTGGGGACCACAACAATGAATAATGCCCGCAGTCAGAGTCCATTGCCAACGTTCGTCGGCCGTCGTTCTCGGACTATCCCCATTTATTCCGCCAAATCAATCTTCTTTGAAGCCCCTGACCATGTCCACTTCCACGTCGCAAGGTTGTCTATCGCTTCGACACTCTGTTGCATTTGAAATTTATTAGCGAACTTCATCGTCGAGACCAGTTCCCAGCTGCCCACCCCAGCGCTCCCCCAGCAGAAAGTCAGACAGTCTCTCGCTCGCCTAATCGCGCACATATGCAGTGTATGATTCTTCTGATTTCGCACATTATAAAGCCGTGTAAAAAACTGACGAAAAATGGCAAAGTACTCGCTCGCGTTTCCGTTTCTGTCGCTGTTCCTGGTGATGCCTGCACGACGGCGACGGCAGCCAATAAAAAGATAAAGCGAGCAGGTCCGATATCACCCCCGACTCACGGCTTCGGCGCCCGGCGCCCGGCGCCCGGCGCAGCACATGTGCCAAGTGTTACGGTCTCGGGTGGGTTGACAGCCGAAACGGGGCTCCGCAAGGAGTTCGGGCAGGAGCAGGAGCAGTAGAAGGAGAAGGAGAAGGAGCGGAACGCTATCAGCATATGCGGTTTAAGTTGCGGTTGACATTTATTTTACGCACCATTGCACAAATAAATGCGTTGCGGCTTGCTGTTTTGGCTTGGCTTGGGTGTTGATTAGACCGGGGCGGGGGAAAGCTCCGGGGTGGGACAATAAACAGCGGAGATAGACGAATATCTTATGGGATAAATAGCTCGCGCGCGCGAATATTCATTGAACATTATGAAACATAATCCACTTGGCGGCTACAGCCCGCATTTGGCCGTAAAAAGAAATAAAGATCTGTTATCGATTCAGGGCTGAGAAGGTGCTTTCTTAGATAACCAAATTGTCTAGGATTTAGGCCTGTTTATATGTGTATATGCATACACATATTTTTATAATGAAGGAAACTATAGAATGGAATCTTTCAGATAAGAGCCACTAAAAGCATTTTGTCCTGTATTAACCATAATTATTTTCTCAAAAATAATTAAATAAAATTAGTAAGTACTGATAATCATAAAATAGGTTATTTTCATAACTTTTGTTATTTTATTATAATCTTTCATAATTTCTGTTGCATATACAATAAAATAAATGTTAGGTAAAATTCCATAATCGAAGTAGCATTTAATTTAGTATTTAATAGTAGTAGTTTAATAGTAGTATTTTTAATAATAGGCAGAAGCGTTCGTGATGAACCCCAGAAAGAATATATATTCTTTTCTATTATATTCCATTTGGTCATGTTCGTGTGCCCGTCTTTCTGTTTCTAACTTATTTTCAATTGGTTTCCAAAGTAATACATTAAAACCTATATACATGTGTATATACTTTGAAATCCTGCCGACAGGAGGTCAATGCTTGGAAAACTTAAGGGATACTCCTCTTTGGTTTCATCGAGGCACTCGTTTTCATTTGCCTTGTTATTATCATCAAGTTAGATGCACATGTGTAAATCATTTCCAATTTTTCGCGTTGTTGTTATTATTGTTGCAGCAACGGCTGACAACGCCCTCAAGCTTGACCGGTTTTGTTATTCGTTTTGCTTTTCTTTTTGTTTTTATTTTGGGGAATCAGGCTGCAACATACCACTATATACTAGCATAACCTCGTATTTCGGCCCCCACTTCTCTTTCTACTAAAAATTTTAATTTTACGCTTCAAAGTATTATTAGTTTTATACTAAATATGTGTGTGTGTTGAGTGTGTGTCGCTGTCTGCTTGGCAGTTGTTGCTGTTGTTGTAGTTGTTGCTGCTGTGTCTTTCGTGTCGGCCATCGTCGACCCGAGCAAAGTCTTCCAACTGATGCATCAGGAATTTCCGTCACGTACTCTAAAATTTTAATTGATGCTATTGAGAAGGAAAAGGCCATAGAAATGCAAAAATCAGGGCGGTGTCTGTACAAGGCTTTTATGTGTGAAATGAATTTTAATTTTTCTTTACGCTAAAAACCGCAGAACAATTGCAGATTGGGCAGAAATTAATTGGAAGTACATTCTCCTTCTCCTGTCATCGGATTCTGCAAGACAATTATATTGATAAAAATACTAGAAATCTTTGGCAGAAATATGCAGAATAAAAAGAAAACTGGATAGAAGAGTCTCACTACTTTCAAGGGAAACTTGAGGAAGGATTTGAATATTAATTAAAATAGAGATTATGTTGTCTATACTGAGGTGCATGATATGATCGTAGCTAGAACTGACTACAAAAATTTAAAAACTTGTGGACAATTTTAAAGCGAAGACGTTTTCACTTAAGAGGAAGTTCATTAATTTTTAATATAAGTTTCAAATGTTGTATTTTTTACAACTTTTAATACTGAACCGATTCACTTTATTTAAAACTAAAAAAAAACAAGTAAGGAAAGCTACAGTCGAGCGCGCGCGACTGTAAGATACCATTTACCCTATTCGAAGTAATAATACAAAATAAAATAAATGGTAGAAAAATAAAAAAAAAAGCAATTTACATTAAGAAAAAAAAATCGCCCCGCGCCAGATTCGAAACCCAAGAACTCTCACGAACTTTGTAACTTACGAGTCGGACCTCTAACCACTAGACCACACAAGCTTACGCCATGCGATCGGCAAATTAGGCTTTTATTGACGCGGGCCCTCTACTGCGTCGATTTAACGTTTTGGTTAGGAATCGCTAGCGCCCATAACTTTGTATGGGGAATTCGAACTCCTATAACTTCTTTGTTATTAAAAAATAAAAATTGAAGAAAGCTACAGTCGAGTGCACTCGACAGTAAGTTATAATTTACCTTTGGCTGCTAAAAATAATTCTTAATATTAATTACTTTTATTCGAATTAATAACAACGCATCGCATATTTCCGAAATTAAATACACATGCATTGACGCTAATGGCACATGCCGACTGCACGCCGATTGTGCGTGCGCAGTCGGCGCAAGCATTGATGCCGAGCCTCTGCTCCGTCTCTGCTGCTGTATGCAAAACTTCAGTGATTTGTTGTGAGAGTTGTCAGCTCTATAACTAAATGTCCCCGGTTCGAATCCCAGCGCAGTCTTCATTTTTTTGTATTGCTTAGAAAAAGTTTTTGTTTTTATTTTTTTTTTTTGCATAATATACTTTTCATATAGCGCAAAATTATTAAAAAAAAAAAAAATTGCCCAGCGCAGGATTCGAACCCGCGACCTCACGCATCAGAAACTTGCGAGCCAGCCATCAAGACCACACACAGTTACGCAGTGCGATCGGCAAAAAAAAAAAAAAAAATGCCCGTTGCTGGGTTCGAACCCGCGACCACACGCACCAGAATCTTGCATGCAACCATCTAGACCACACACACTTACGCGGAGCGATCGGCAAATGAGACTTTTATTGATGCCGGCCTTCTGCTGCGTCAGTTCAACATTCTAGTTGGAATTCTAAGCGCCCACAACTTTATATGGAAGATTCAAACTCCTATAACTTCTTTGTTTATTGTCCGATCGGATTGAAATTTATAGGGTAGATCTGTACTATGGTAAGCTACAAGAGTGTTAAAAAAAAATGTTTTGTTTTTTCTCTACTTTTCTTAAAATTCAATAGTTTGGGGGCGGTGGGCGTGGCATCCAAAAGTTGAAAATCAAGCATTCTTCGTAATGTTACCAGGCACCTTACTTTCAAATTTGGCGCTTCTAGCTTTTCTAGTTTTCTTTTAAACTATAAAAATGTGTTTTTTAGAGGCGGTGGGCGTGGCATCCAAAATTCTAAAATCCAACTTCTGCATAATGTTGCAAGACACCCTCCTACCAAATTTGGTGCGTTTATCTCTTTTCGTTATTGAATTATTTGGAAAAAATCGAAATACGCATTTATCGATTTGCGGAGGCGGTGGGCGTGGCACATCAAGTTTGAAATAAACTTCTTGTGTGTATTGAATACACGCACACTCCCACCAAGTCTGGTGCCTCTAGCTCTTTTAATAGCTGAGATCTGTGTGTTCATACAGACGGACAGACGGACAGACGGACAGACAGACGGACATGACCAAATCGACTCGGCTATTGATGCTGATCAAGAATATATATACTTTGTATGGTCTGCCACGCCTCCTTCTGCCTGTTACATACATTTGCACAAAGTTAATATACCATTTTTTACCCATTTTCAATGGGTAAATGGTATAAAAACAAATAAAGGTAAAATTAATTAAAATCTGTTTGTTCATACAGACAGACAGGCAAACAAACAAACTATCTGGCAGACAGACATCTTATTCTGCCTGTTACATATATTTGCATAAAACTAACATAACATTTTTTACCTATTGTCAATGGATTATAAGGATCAATATCGTGTACTAAGAAAGTCGATATTGTCCGCCATTTTGAACTTTAACATAATATAAATTTTTACGTATTATGGGATCATGAACAAATGTTATAACCAAAACTGGAAGTCTCTATGTCATTTCGCTATCCCACAATAAGTTCTCAAACTTTTCTGTATTTTTGACCGAATTTAAAATTTTTGGTCAGCTTGCAAATCTGTGGACAATTGCAGATTTGGGAAAGATAAACTAGTAAAATGAGCTTTTAATCTTTAAAAAGAATTTGCATGATGTGAACTTTCAGCAGGCATTTGAAGAAAGTTGCTAAAGTTTACGACAAGGAACTAAGAAAAACTTAGTGATCTCTACATTTTGAATAATTCATCGGCTTGCTGAATAAATTTGCAGAAAATTCATCGAAGCGATCCTTCGCTTATCTATTTTCAAATTCTCCTGTAAAAAAATATTTTTGCAAACTGAAAGAAATAAACGGGATGAAAGTCTCGTAGTAAAATGGGAAATAAACTTGAAAATAATTACTGACTTATGAACATACTTGTGTGCGAATATTTCAGCAAGAGTTAGCCCGAAAATCTAGAGGGTCAATTAGCAAAATGATTGAGCGTATTTGGGCTGAGGAAGCAGAGTTATCAATGGTAACAGAGTTAACTAGATAAGCCACCGCACACACTACAGCTCTAAGCAGCTCACACTGTGAGAAGAGGAATATTCAACAAAGCGAGTTGGAAATTTTAATTGCTAACCCCTTCGCTCCCTCAACAATGGAGCGACCTTCCGACCTAGTGTTGACTTTAATTGTATGAAAAAGCAAAAACATTCTAATTTGCGCTGCACGAGTCGTGTGTGCGTGTGTATGTGTGCGAGTGGAAAGTGATAGTGTAATTACTATGCGGTGTTGGGTTTGCACAAGCGCCATAAGGAATACGCGAAAGAGTTGCCGGCAATGTCGTCCGGCGAATTATTGCAGCCAAGATTAGGCAACTAAGCGCGCTGCGACCGGGTTCCGCCTCCTGTCTCCTGCCTGCCGGTCTCTCCGTCCGCGTAGCGTACGTCACCCGATCCGATCCCTGCACGCTTGTGCCTTATCCGCGCCGGGTTTGCATACGCACATTCGTCCCCGGCAAGAGCATCCAACGAGCTGCCGGCAATTGGCATAACAAAGACCGCAATGTGCGAATGGGAGTTTCGAAAGTGTTTCGATTCAATTCCCTTTGTTGGCCATTGTAATTAAGTTGACAATCCATCATCATACATCATCATCAGGGGCCAAAGGGAATATTTTCCGGAGTTCGTTTCGTTCTCTGTTGCGTTATGTGAAAACTCGGTTCTGCTTCTTTGTTTGTTCTCTGATTACAATTTTATAATTTTGGCAATTTGTTAAATGAATTTGTGGGAGACATTCCCAAAAGTATTAGTCAAACTGTTCAAATAATCGTATTAGTTAATTTAATAACTCCGATGTGTACCCTTTTCCCTTGGAATCCGTGATAGCTCTATGATTTTCCACTAACTATACGAGCTTTCTTTTCTTCCTGCCTCTCTGCTGGGAACCCTTCAGAATCGAAGGAATTAACTCCTTCCGATTTCGAAATTTCTGTTGTTGGCCTTTCCATTATAAGCAAACTTTCCATTCCTTTCTTATTTATCTTCTGCAATTTGTTCGTTTTCTTCCCTTGAAACTCATGATAACCCTACGCATCCAACAAAAATGTGCAGGTAAAGCAAGGTCTGCAAAAAATGATAGAGCAGAAAAACAGCGGAACGATACGATCAACGAGAATGCATGTGTGTGGCTCTGTGTGTGTGTGTGTGTGTGAGTGTGTCTAAACTCAATTAGCATAAAGTGCAATCCATCATACAAAATGTCAAAAACTGCTGAGCAAAGTTTTCACAAGTCAGTCAGTAAACTGATAAAAAAAATTAGAACCATAGAGAGGGGACTGGGGATGGAAATGCAAAAGGAAAACCAAGCCAAGCTGATAGAGCGTCGTTAGAAATTGGAATATATTAAATAAATATGATAATAAAGTTGCGCCGTAAAGTTAGGGTTGGCTGGCTTGGGCCATTGCCAAAAAATTGAATAGATAAACTATAAAAAAGTGGGCGGTAGGAGATGCACACACATATCCTGGAGATACTATGGAAGTATAACTAGACTATGCAAAAAGAAAAAGAAGATATAGACTTTATATGATTTTAGTACTATATTTGGGAATAAGATATGAGATCTGATATGTGGTCGATATGGGATAACAATACATAGTCACATGACAATCCTCATGACACGTTATGCAATTGAAAGATGCCTTTCTAACTTAGATATATTTCCCTAGCAGCTCAAGAAAATCATTCTTGCTTCCGTTTTCCGCCATCAAATTTGCCGTATTGAGTTGCAGGGTATAACGATTTTGCATGTCCGTCGTATCTACAGCGGTCGAAAGATTTTTATTGCATTATCTCAGGTATTTATGGGCTTCCTCCTCGGCTATAAAATGCTCCGTGACGCCAAATTTGGAATTCCAAAAAGTTGTAGAAAAATCTTGGCCGAGCATGTGGCAGTTATTACTATGGAAGGGGGAGGGGAGAGGGTGGAAGGGTCTGTAATGGGCTGGAGTGGGCGTATAAATATTCAGGTGAACTGGGCTAGCCTTTTGTCTGCTTCTGAATTATTGTCACTTTTCTGGCGATGGCAAACATGGGTGCAGGCTCGTAAACTTTCAACAAAAGACGCTCAGGATATGGTCATGCAAAGGACGATACGGATACGGACACGGACATAAACCATATTTTGGCAGTATGAACACACTTTCTCATGGGCAGGCCACACAAGCACAAGCTCTGAAAGCAGATCACTTAAGGAGTAAAGTCATAAAAGTGTAAAATGTATCTTCTATCTGGAAGTGTAACATAAAAGCATATATTATAGATATGTGTAGGATAAGTACCATATTGGATCAATTGCAATTATCAAAGTATACCACAGCTTTGTGTTAGAATACAATATTATAACAGTATAGTATAAGCATACTTAAGTATTTAGTACGAGGGTCGTTCAATAAGTCCTTAGAAAATCCGAGTAAAGAAATCCGAAATCCTTTTTTTTGGACGGGATAAAAATGTTGGAAAAACGATTGGCAAAGTGTGTAGAGCTAAAAGGGGAGTATGTTGAAAAATAAAAAAAAATTGCTGCAAAAAACAGTGTTTTTATATTTATTATTATTATTTATTTTTTCTAAAGACATATTGAACGACCCACGTATATTTAATTCCAAGTTATATTTTATAATATTTGGGTAGAGCTTCAGGGTATTAATTAGATACATTCGTACTCGTATTTGGACCGAAACATAACTTGCTTTGATCCTGCCAACTTATGTACAGGCATGAGAAATATGTTAATAGCAGTTTCTTGTGACAAAAAACTTATTTTGGTGGTCCTAACCACAAACCTATTGTGACGCACGCTAAAAAAGTGGAAGTTGCTTTTTGTTTTATACGATAAACAAGATCTTAGTAATTAAAAAGGAAAGAAAGTTCTTAAATAAATTATTTGCAGTCCAAAGGTCGTCTGGTTTTTTTTTTAGAAAATGATGCACGCCTCAATTTTGAAATTATAAACAAATTGACAAAATAGTCTTTGTTTGAACAAAACAATTAATATTATTCTTATTTAATATTTATTGACTGCTTTTTATAATTGAAATTTATGTTAGAATAGGCCTGTCGGCTAACCAGGGCTAGCTTACATATTCAGTGGCAAATGTAAATTTTTGTAAATTATATTGAACTATGTAAGTATAAGCTGCTATTGTGTTGCAGCCTATGGTACAAACATAGTAAAATACAGTAGTATAAAATATAGAATATTGAGCAAGTACATACTACTAAAAATCGAAAACCTAGTGTTAATAATACAGTACTACTTGACTACTGATCATGTCAATCTAAATAGATAACAGGCTCACACAAATTGAAGGCAAAGCATAGTTATAACATGCAACATTCCGGTTTGACATGGGATCAGCTTTTCGGGGTATTACCTACTAATTATTCTTCTCAATCAGCGGCGTTGGTTGGGCATTATTATTATTATCTTAATATTAGCATTACTTCACTATCGTGAAAAGTCTAAGTATTCATTGCGAAGTTCTCGCCACTTTCTCTCTGAGGTTCTGTTGCAATTAGAGACGTTTCCGCTTGCTCAACTGTCGAACTTCTGTCTGACGATATGCACGGATTGCGGAGGAAACAGGAAATTAAGATGGAAACCGACAGGGGTCCAAAGTGGGGAGGCAGAATGCAACAAGATGAGCAGACTTGCAACAGAATTGCATCCAAGTAAATCTCCAACAACTGCAGTTAATTGCAGCTGTGCGACGCACCTACAACTATCGGGGGAAATTCGCAGGAGCATAAATTTAAATTTGCCTTAAAAACAACACGGTGACGCGCTCAAAATTAGACAGAGACTAAAATCAAAATATTATTTTTACCTTGCAAGTTAAATATTTATTTAATATAGTAAAATATTTTTTTATTGAGGGTCTGCGCGTGTGCTGCGAAATATTATATGTATCAGGCTCAAAGGGAAATGTCTTTAAATTGTAAAACGAGACACACACATATACCACACACACACACACTCAGAAAAACACAAAATTTGTGAATGCAATGGCAAAAACAAAAGCTCTTAGGTAAATAATGAAAAGCGTGCTCTTAAAATTCAAGCAAAAACGCAAGAATACCCTAATGCAAAGACAGAGAAGCAGAGTTTCAAACGCACACACACGCACACACATAAGCCACTCACACACAGCGTCGTTGTGTTGTACATAAGAACCGAACTGGAATCGAAACACCACGCGCAGCGCCGTGTTTAAGGGCGGAGCCAAAACGAAGGGCCGGCATGGGAATGGAATATGAAATACGACCAAATATTAAGCAGACTCGAGTGGAATCGGAACACACACACACTGACAGAGCGGAGCAGAGCAGAGAGGCACGCACGCTCAGAGAGCGAGCCGCCGGACAAATACCAATGCATGAATGGAACAATTTGTTCGCAAGTCGCATGTCGCATGTGTGTGTGTGTGTATGTGTAGATACGAATACAAATGCCTACACACAAAAGGAAGCAGTAGCAGTCGGCGCTCGACTCGAACATTGGCTGCCCAGAAGTCTCGCGAACTGTTGTTGGCCAGACGTGCAGCTGCAGCCGCAGTTGTAGCGAAGGCGACGGCAATGGCAATGGCAACGGCAACGAATTTAGCCGCTAATAATAACTGAACAAATGCTGACAAAAATGACAGCAAATCGTGTGAGCCAAATTGTTCGATACTCTCGAATCTGTTATCTGTTAAAAGTTCGTCACAATTTGCAGAGATATAAATAAATAAATGTCGCTGAGTTTCTGCTATTCTACTCCTGCTACTGTCGGCGTTGCTCCGCCCATCGCATATCGGCACATCCGACCACCCATTCGCCCGCCCACCGATTTACTTGCTGCCCCATCTGCAAACATCCAATTCTCACATTCATATATTCACACACATGTATGTAGGCATGTGTATGTATGTGTGCACGGCAATTAGATTCACATCGAACTCTTATCGAGGTTAGTTTCTCGATAATTGTTGTTGTTGTCAAGTCTTGCATAAAATTACACTCGAAACTATGACAGACTGAACCAGTTTTGGGCACATTTTCTTGTCTATAACTTCCTCTGTTGAACTGAGTTACAGTGAAGACTATAGACTGGAGTAGACAATGTTCAAATATTTTGTCTTTCCGCCGCATTATTTTTGTTTTTAAGAACTCACAGCTGAGAAGGCTGTGTTATACACACCTGCTCAAAATAATAGGTAAACTTTATTATGTTATTAGGGCCAGTTCAACTGAAGTCTAGGTGTAAATGCAAATTTTTTCGTATTCGACATCGATAGTGCGAGCCCGTCTGTCTGCCATCCTGAATGAGCCCGGCCCACCATAGCAGCTTTATGGGCTACGAAAGAGCTACGCTTTGCATAAGGATCCGCGCTTTCGTAATCATTTTTGCATTCCCCTTTGAAAACTAATTGTAAAACACGTAAATCACTCACAACTTTGAATTTCGAACTACGCATTCCCCACTACGTTCTATCTTATTGAAATATCAGCAGTCTACTGACGGCTTACCATATACTCGTATGGTATTTGAGCCATGTGTAGTCGTGTACGATATATTCAAGCATATTACCTTACATCTCATGTCTGAAATGCATTTTCTCACCTCTAGCACGGGTTATTGAAGTTCATAGTAAGAGCTCTCCCTCAATCATATCCATCTGCCCATGTACTCGTTAGTTTTTCCACTTTGGGAAGCTACCATATATTTTCTGCTGACCAGGGACCAGGGAGTCCAGTCGGGAGCCGCGGGTCGGTTATGTTAAATTTTCTACAACTAAATCAAATGTCTTGATAAATTGCATTTTACACGCAAGCTTTTCATCCAACAAAATGGCCAAGCTGTTTTCGATGCCTATCTGCCATTAAAACGGGGCCAAAATCTCCACTGTTCGCTCTCTACTTTCGGCCTCACCCTGAACAATGTTTCGCGTGTCTTACAGTGTACTTTCTGCAATTCGAATTATGACTTTTCACTTCTCAATACAAAAATGTATGTGGATACGAATATAATTCACAATGTATACTAAATGCTTTGGAGGAAATCGGAGGATTTCTTCCTAGTATCTAAAACTGATTCCCGAAAATCTGCCAGGACTACTACGTTTTGGTTAGCTGGCACATGTCGTCTTTATAAACACTTCGATCTTTAAAAAGCCGAATCTAATGCAACATTTTCGAACATACATACGTACTTTCAGCTTGTTTCAAATTTTTAATACCAGCGCAAGTCGAAAGGTGCGGTGCCTCCGTCCGCCAAAGGTAGCAGAGTTTTGCATTGTCCGAAGGGTCCGATGAGAGTTAAAAAATGTACGTTTTCACTTTTGGAAATGTGGACATGATTGTAAAATCCTTGTATGACTCAGCTTGCTTTTTATTCTATTAATGTTTTTTTTTTTTCAGAAGTGCAAAAATACGAGTTTCTTCAAAATTTACAAAAAATCTGTCGATCGAATCAATTGTAATCATATGATAAATTGGTTTGATCTGAATTATAAGAATTCAGACTTAAATTTTCCCAACTCAGACGCAATATTCAATTCTTTAAAAACGTTTAATTTTCATTCGATCGCTATTGATGCTATTGTTCAATCCTATAGAGTACACATGGATTGAACACTGCAGTTGAGATGAAGTTTAGAGTGCTAAGATTAGTTTCTTGCCGTTGTCAACTCATAAACAATGCACTAGAAATAAGTTTTTGACACCAGCAACGTTTAGAAGGCAATGAACTTTCTGAATCGAATAAATACTTTGTCAAGCAGATGAGTTCAAAAGGTTAAATATAAATCAGTCCAACACTTGAGATAGGCCTGACCAAAGCAGCGTGTAGGAGTCCGCAGCATATGCATATGACAGCAGCTGGACCCACGCAATGCAACATTACACATTGTGACCCTAAATATAAATACACACTTATCGCTTAGGGCGCTCATGTAACCCCCCGTAGCTTAATATAGAGATAAGTTAGAGTAAGATTTTGATATAAATAAAGGAGCCGTGAAAGCGGCTCATCAGTCTGTTTTGGAACTCGTGTCGCGTACTTCATTTCTGCCGTTTTCATTTTGGTGACCCCGACGTGATCAGTGAACATTGTGAAGTAAAATTTAAATTTTATAAACAATTTCGGTACGCGTGTGTTTAAAAAAAAAAAAAACCCGCGTGTTTGTTTTTTTTTAAATATATATAAATAAAATATATTTAAAAAAAAAAAAAAAAAATTTTCGTGCGTGTTGTGGAAAAATGGAGACAACTATGGAGTTAATAGAAACCCAGAAGGCTCTAGGAGGAGCCCTGGAAATCCTCTACAACACCGCGGCGGCAGAAGCGAGTCGGACAGACTCGGTACAGCTAGGGCTGTACAAGGAGGAGTTGACTGCCATCACTGAGCAGTTCGAGCTCAACGACAAGAGGTTGCTCGAACTCTCAGCAGAGGCAAAAAAGACGCCGTACTTCAAGGAGAAGTACGGCGAGCAGGTACGTGGTTTAATTTATAAAACACATGTACTATTAAGTTCCATTAACCCCTTAGGGAAGGCCGTGAAGCCTGACTCTAAGGGTGATAAACGCACGAAAAATGTGTGTAAAAAATTCTCATATTTGTTGGGTGAATATCGGTCAGCCTTAAATAGAGTTAAGGCTGGACATGAACCCATGAGCGAAGTGAGACAAGCAAAGAAAAACTGTCAGGAAATTTTCATCACGTACATGGATGAGTACGATGATGATGATCTGACAGAAACTTTTTTCTCGCTTAACGAGGCCTATGAGGAACTTGCCTCTAGGTCAAGAAGCGAGAGTCTTCCATTCACTCTGCCTAGAGTCGATATTCCGTCGTTCTCTGGCAAATATGAGGAATGGAAGACTTTCAAAGAGTTGTTCCAACAACTGATAGGATCAACTATGATTCCGGACGCACAAAAAATGTGCGTCCTAAAAACAAAGGTACACGGTGACGCAGCTGCCACCATAGCAAGTTTGGCGCCGACTGACGCAAATTACAAACTTGCATGGTCCTTGTTGGATGCTAAATTCAACAACAAAAGAGCAGTGCTGAGTGTGCACTTGAAAAATTTGGTCGATGCACCCCATGTCGGGGATTCAGCATCGACCATTAAGGCTCTTTTGGACACGATCCAAGAAAATGTCCAGGCTATAAAAGCCATGGGCTTGAAGAATGAAGATATTCTTCAGAGCCTATTTAATTTCCTCTTTCTACGGAAATTAAGTGACCCATTGAGGTCAAAATATGAGAGCGGTCTCAGCAACTCTAGGGAAATTCAGTCGCTAGAGCCGCTGCTCAAACTCCTGGAGCACGAATTTTTCGCTCTAGAAGCGAGTCAAATAAGGCCCAGTAGCAATAATAAACTCCGAAAGGACGAAGCATGCATACTGAAATGCAAAGGTGCTCATCCTTTGGAGAATTGCTATAAATTCAAGGCTTTAAATAGCCAAGACAGATGGGAAACGGTGTTTAAGCATAAGGTATGCGGCCGCTGTTTAGGCAGAGACCACCAATACAAAAATTGTAAAAAGGTGTGTTCTGATTGTAAAATGTCCCATCATGTCTTACTGCATAAGCCTTCTAACAAAAATGCGAAAAATGCCACAGTCAGTAAGTCCAGTAATTTAGATAAAAAAAAGTATATTTTACTGGCCACAGCCATAGTTCAAGTAAAAGATAAGGACGGAAAGTGGCATGACTGTCGAGCTCTGCTTGATAGCGGCTCGCAGGTGAATTTTCTTACTGCAGCTATGCAGAAGAAACTGGGCATTAAAGGAAGTAAAATTCAAACTTCCATTGAAGGAATTTCTGGAGGAACAGCACATATAAAAGAGTGCTTAGAAGTTCACATAAGATCCAAAAATTCCAGTTTCAATACACAAATTGAAACGTTAGTAATGAAAAATATTGTCTCTGAGCTACCGGCTCGCCGGTTTGAAATAGGAGAAGTGGCTTCAGACTTAGGCTTAGCTGATCCATCATTTAATATTCCAAAAAGAATAGATATGCTGTTGGGAGTTGAGCAATTCTATGAGACCTTGTTAGAAGGTACAACAACTCTGAATAATGGTCAAATAAGACTAAATAAAACAGAGTTTGGATGGGTAGCCACTGGTCCGTTGGTGATAAAGGAATCACCAGCAGTTTGTGGCACAGTAACCGAAAGGTTAGACAGCTTAGACGAGCAACTTCAGAGATTTTGGCAAGTTGAAGAAGTCAATATAAAGGCTCCGAAATTTACTAAGGAAGAAATCCTATGCGAGGATATCTTTGCGAATAATGTAAGCAAAGGCTCGGATGGGAAGTTCTTAGTTAAATTGCCCTTTAAGTCTAATATGATGCAATTAGGTAGCTCTGAGTCACAAGCCAAACGGAGGTTTTTGACCTTAGAGCGAAAGCTAGAGAAAAATTCGAAGCTGAAAGAACAATATGTTCTATTCTTAAAAGAATATATCGATTTAGGACACATGGTTGAGGTTCAGAGCCCAGAAAAAATAAACAGTAAATATTATCTCCCTCATCACTGTGTTTTAAAGCCAGATAGTACGACTACGAAATTAAGGGTAGTTTTTGATGCATCTTGTAAGACATCGAATAACTTAGCCCTTAATGACGTGCTCCTTACTGGACCTAAACTGCAAGAGGATCTTTTCAATATACTGCTGAGATTTCGCAAATATAAATTTGCTATCTCTGCGGATATTGAAAAGATGTATAGACAGATTTGGGTACAGAAGGAGCACCAAAAGTTTCAGTTGATTTTCTGGCGATGGGACCGAAATGACCCTCTAAAAACATATGCACTAAAAACAGTGACATATGGCACAGCTGCTGCACCATATTTAGCAGTAAAATGCTTACAACAGGCAGCAGAAGAGATAGAGGATGAAGCTCCTAAAATGGCTAGCATTGTCAAAAACGATTTTTATATGGATGATCTAATGACAGGTGCGAATAGTGTCTCACAAGCACAGGAAATCCAAAAATATATTTCCAGTGAGCCAAGAAAAAGAGGATTCCATTTGCGAAAATGGTGTTCCAACAGCGCACAAGTCTTAGAAAATATTCCAAAAGTCGACAGAGGCATGCGCCTAGAGTTTGATAAGGAGCAGGCAGATAGCATTAAAGCTCTGGGAGTAGCTTGGATGCCAGATATTGACAAGTTTGCAATAAAATGCAATTGGGAATGCAAGCTAAAGCCAACTAAGCGAAATATATTGTCCGATATCTCAAGACTTTTTGATCCATTAGGATTAGTCAACCCAGTTACAGTAACTGCCAAGATTTTAATCCAAGAGCTATGGAAGGAAAAAAAGGATTGGGATGAAGAGATTTCCGGAGATATACTAGAAACATGGGGTAGGTTACGATCTGATCTACCCACACTTAATAAGATAATGGTACCAAGAAGACTAATTGGGGATAATGTGGACCGTATTGAGCTACACGGTTTTTGTGACGCATCCACCAAAGCGTATGGAGCCGTCATATACGTAAAATCGTGTAGTGCAGACGGAAGAACTTTTATTAATATAGCGACCTCAAAATCGAGAGTCGCCCCCACAAAAGTCTTATCCTTGCCTCGCTTAGAACTATGTGCGGCAACATTATTGACTGAATTAATAATAAAGGTGAAGGAAAGCTTAAAAATGGAGTTCGACACCATACAATATTACTCTGACTCCAAGATTGTCCTATGCTGGTTAAAACTTGAACCAGCAACACTTAAAACATTTGTTTGCCATAGGGTAAATTATATTCAAGTCAATTCCGAAGTGTCAAACTGGAATTATGTGGATACAAAACATAATCCAGCTGACATAATATCAAGAGGCGCTTTCCCAAAAGAGCTAGTAGGGAATAAGTTTTGGTTTGAAGGGCCAGACTTTTTACGGCTTAACCTCCCAAGGGCAGCATTAAAGTTTGATGAAACATTTGATGTACCCGAAAGAAAGGGAAATTTAAAGGCATTGGTAAGCAACTCAGCTTCAATGTTCCGGAAAATTGACCACAAAAATAGTTTTGAGTTTCTACAAAATGTTTTAGCCAATGTGCTAAAATTTATAGCTAAATGTAGAAAAATTGACACAACCAATTGGGTGGAATTAAAAAAAAGAGCATTAGTTACTATTGTGAAAATTATTCAAAAAGAACATTTTCACAGTGAATACAAACTCTTGAAAAAAGGAGAATGTTTGCCCGGATCAATAAACATAAAATCATTAGCTCCCATTTTAGATCATAACAATATTATTCGTGTGGGAGGGAGAATTCAGAATGCTCATCTGAGTTTTGACGCGAAACACCCTATTTTATTACCATATAGCGATGAATGGGTATACCTTCTCACTGTGCATTTGCACGGGAAACATTTACATATAGGACCTCAAGGGTTGTTAGCAATAATGCGACAACAATTTTGGCCACTGCGAGGTAAGCAGCTAACGACTCAAGTTGTGAAACGTTGCTACCGATGTTTTAAGGCACAGCCCAGGTCGATTCATCAGATGATGGGTAACCTACCGGAAGATAGGGTAATACAGACCAGACCATTTCTAAATGTAGGAATTGATTTTCTTGGCCCCATAATGGTTCATCATAAAATAAAGGGCAAAAGAATAGATAAAGCTTATGTATGCGTGTTTGTTTGTTTTGCAACTAAAGCTGCACATTTAGAAGTGGTCTCGGATCTGTCAGCAGCCGCGTTCATAGGCGCACTAAAGCGTTTTATAGGTAGACGAAGTTGCCCGAGGAAAATATATAGCGACAATGGCACAAATTTTATTGGGGCAGCAAACTCACTGAAGGAGATTTATGAATGTTTCAAGCAGCAGCAGGGAGACATAGAACAATTTTGTACACAACAACAGATCGAATGGGTGAACATACCAGTTCGATCTCCACATGTAGGAGGATTATGGGAAGCATGTGTTAAATCAGTAAAAAAGCATTTTGATAAGGTGTCAAACGGTGTAATGACGTTCGAAGAACTCACTACGTTAATGACACAAATTGAAGCTATTTTGAATTCTAGACCTTTAACACCGTTGTCCGACAATCCGAATGATTTGCAAGTGTTAACACCTGCCCATTTTATCTTAGGAGAAGCTATGTCAACGATAGTTGACGCAGATAATAATAAAAGTTATAAGGGGTTCCGAGACCACTGGAAGGCAGTCCAAGCAAATTCGGAAGAATTTTGGAAGCGATGGTCCGTGGAATACTTGTCCGAGTTACAAAAAAGGTACAAATGGGCAAATCCAAAAATGAACATCGAACCTGGCACCCTAGTTCTCTTAAAAGATGATAATTTGGTTCAAACCAATTGGAGGAGGGGCAGGGTGACAAAGTCCATCATAGGAAAGGATGGACTTTGTCGAATGGTAGAAGTAAGGACAAGCAATGGAGTGGTTATGAGATCCACACACAATGTTTGTCCTTTTCCTACGGAAGAAAATGAGAAAAACATTTCAAATAAAAACAATAATCGAAACGAGATACCACATAAGGTATCCGCAAGTAGACAAACAAATCCAAGAAAGGTTAAGAATAAACATTTAATACTTTGTATCTTAGCATTTCTAAGTATTTTTAAGAACACAAATTGTCAAAATGTAACACAAATCAGAGATAAGGCAGGGATATTTTACGAAGATCAGGGAATTGTCGGCCTGTCAAGAACATCGTGGGACATAATTATACATGCGGACATGGAGGACTATGACGCGTTCAAATACCGAGTGGACGAAGCGTTGGCAGCGACACAGGACATTGGCGAAACACTGAAAAACGATGCACAAGTGAATTCAATGATATCGACATTGGACAGCAAAGCAAAGAGGCTGTTACAACATGACGATATCATTAAACACATAAGGACACCGGGCAAGCAGCGTCTACCAAGGGCGCCGTTGCAGATACTTGGGTCCATCTATAGTGCGGTCTTCGGTCTAATGGATGAAGAGCAGGCCGAAGAGTTAATGCGGAGGGTGGACCAAGGCAGGGAAAATGAAGGATACCTTCTGGACCTACTGCGCAACCGGTCCTCCGTACTAGACGCTACTCTGGAGGTGCTCGACAAGCAGAACAAGGCAATCTGGGGAAATTTCCAGAGGATAGACGACAACATATTGAAAATCAAAGACGCCACGGACAGAGTAGGCGATGAGCAATTGTTTCTACAAGCTTTCGAAACGCTGAATCAGGCTATGGATGCCTTCGAACATCTCCAGCAGGGCATCATCAACCTGATGTGGAACAAGAAGGGAAATTTCCTGGACAGCCTATTACCCGTTACCCAGTTCCAGAAGCACATTCAGGAGATTACGCTCAGCATGCCATCTGGACTACAGCTACCTACTTTGGATCCATTAGAGCTTGGAAGGACTGCTAAAGTGAAGGCCCGGACAACAAAGTCAGCCATTCTGTTCCACGTAAAGATTCCGCTGATCAGCCAAAACATTTTGCGAGCATATCAAGTATATCAGCTGCCTGTGGTACACAGTGGGCGCTTCGTCAGCATAAATCCCGTGTATAAATATATACTAGTGGATGAAGCGAGGACTGTTTATTATGGCATGTCTGAAGACAATTGGGAGCACTGCCAGAAGATGGAGGAACTAACCATTTGCGAGCAGCGTCACCCTCTCTTCAATTGTAACAAGGCGACCAAGTGTGAAGTCCTTCTACTTGCGAAAAGGTCACCCATTATCGAAGAATGCTATGTAAACGTAATGATGCCTGAGACAACCTGGCACCAACTACATCAACCGAACTCTTGGTTATTCTCCGCCTCAACCAAAATAATTGCGGATGTGTTCTGTGCAGACAAAACAAGCACATTGGAACTCACTGGCGTAGGAATACTGCAGCTTCAGGCCGGATGTTACCTGCATTCTGAGCATGTCAGTCTATGGGCTTTCGAGGACCGGACGTCAGATGTATCATTTTGGATACCAAGGATAAACCTAACGGACCAGCTGCCAGCGATGAACCATATCGAGGTAAAAGGAGGTATCCAGGCATTCAAGATTCCAGAGCTTCCCCGCCAAGGTCGGATTATGGGTTTTCCGGTCGAACTGGAGTGGCACCATGCAGCTCACTATTCTCTTAGCATCACAGCAATGATCTTGATCGCTGGGGTCGTCGTGGGACTTATCATCCTCATCCAGCGAGTATGCCGCATGCCGTCACAATTCTTGCCAGCCACAATTGCCCTGCCCCGCATAGCTTAGAATAATGATATACAATTTAAGATATTTAGAAGAAATGTCATTTTATAAGTAACGGTCGTTTAGCAGGGCCAGATATATTAAGACATAAGAAATATATGACTTATGTAAACAACGGCCATCTAGCAGGGCCAGAAAACAAGACATAAAGAATGTATTTTTTTGAAAGGTACACCTTTCAACAGGGCCAGGATGTTCAATCCTATAGAGTACACATGGATTGAACACTGCAGTTGAGATGAAGTTTAGAGTGCTAAGATTAGTTTCTTGCCGTTGTCAACTCATAAACAATGCACTAGAAATAAGTTTTTGACACCAGCAACGTTTAGAAGGCAATGAACTTTCTGAATCGAATAAATACTTTGTCAAGCAGATGAGTTCAAAAGGTTAAATATAAATCAGTCCAACACTTGAGATAGGCCTGACCAAAGCAGCGTGTAGGAGTCCGCAGCATATGCATATGACAGCAGCTGGACCCACGCAATGCAACATTACACATTGTGACCCTAAATATAAATACACACTTATCGCTTAGGGCGCTCATGTAACCCCCCGTAGCTTAATATAGAGATAAGTTAGAGTAAGATTTTGATATAAATAAAGGAGCCGTGAAAGCGGCTCATCAGTCTGTTTTGGAACTCGTGTCGCGTACTTCATTTCTGCCGTTTTCAGCTATCGGAGAAAGTAATCCGATCTTACGGAAGGTGGAACTGAAAATATCAGTTGCCTATGTTTCTGCTTGCTTGCCTATATATTTAGATACATATCAAACTATCGCCTCGGCATGCATGCCGATCAATAATATATGCTTTATATGGTCCGAAATGTTACTTTCAGTGCGTTGCAATCGTCAGGGCAAAATGATTTTCTCTACTCTCTAAAAAGGAATGCAAATGGAAATACATAAAATACAGTGAACAATGTAACCACTTTCCGGTTTACTACAGACATTGCTTCTACTTTTTAGTAAACCTTATTTGGCCAGTTTTCTATGCTACCAATTTGTTAACTCGACAATAACCCTGTTTCCAGGGGTGCTAGGTACATAAATAGACCAGCAGTAACTGGAGGGTGCGGCTTGGCGGGGGAGTTGGTCAGCTTTGAATATCTTTTTTGTGCGCTGAATGTGTGTACAAGTGGAAGATGATTGTACCGTGCATTCACATTATATTTAACATTAACATGAACACCAGGAGCAGCAACAACAACAACGACGATGACAACAACAAGAACAGCACGGAGGCAGCAACACGTGTGAAAATCACATTCCATGGCGTCACCTACGCAAATTACCAAATGAACACACGCATCGGGCGGACAAAGTGAAGGCGGGCGTGGCGGGGGCAGCAGCTTCTGCTCCAGGTTATTGGAAAGCCTTTAACTTGGCGGCTGCTAACCCGGACGGACGCGTGTATGTACGGGTTAAACGCGTTCGTCATACCAAACAGTGGAAACGCAGGGCCGGGGCAGAGGAGGATATAGGTGAAAGGCGGAGAGGTTGGGGCTTACGAGGAGCCCGCCTGTTGCTGCTCACTCATATTCATTCATCGATGATTATTGCGTTAATTATTATCCTGTTGGCTGCCTGACGCGCTAAGGGGCAGGAGCAGCATCAGCAGCAAAGGGGTAGATGTGGAGGGGGTGGGGGGGGGGTTTGGGTGTTGCGTCGAAGAGGGCATGTTTGTGCGTAAACTTCAAAAGGAATGTCAGTTATTTTTGTGTAAGACCAGTACCTGGATGCCCGGCCGAACCCAACGCATAGACATGCCAGCCCCAACTCCAGCCCCATCAGCTCTAAGCTGGACGAAAGTATCCTGCTTCATCAGCAGGGCCAAGCCCTGCTGATGGGCAGTCCGTAGCTGACCTAATTATCATTTCGTCAGCGTCCACTTGAAGGCGAAAGTGGGCTCACAAATTTAACCAATTGCGAGGTCTTGTCCTGTCCTTATTTTTATCGCTTTTTGATTCGAAAGGCCTGAATCGAACAATACATTTGATTAAATTTTGTGTTTGGTTGTGTAATGACGCTGCTCGATCGGAAACTAAACTAATCGATCAGTCTCTAAGTAAAATTAGCGGCCAGTTCGTTAAGCATTTAATATAATTTAATCGGTATTAAGGGAAACCTGAAAGAATCGACCAAGCTGATATCAATTGTGATTAAGTTTATCCTTAAGGAAATTATAAAAACAGATCTTCAATACAACAAGCTTATTGGAATTCTCTTGCTTGGACGGAAGAGGTAGCCCTCGCAAGTCTCACAAATCCAGCTTTTTCCCATATTAGCGGGTTTTCATTTCAGATCTCATTTCTCACGCCTACAAGCCAGAGGCGAAAACAGAATCAGTAGGTCAATCATAGAAACGGAATAGCCGGAGGTCCACTCACTGTTGATCAGAAATAGCTTTAAAGTCCGCCCTGACTTCCCAGTCGGGCGTTCTACAATCAATCAAAATGCCTACACAATATCGCGTATCGTAATTAACAGTTATGTAAATAAATAAACGCCGTTTCCATTCATCGAAATGCAGCATTCGACAGCAGACTGACAGTCAGTACTTCTCCCGCTCTGCCTGCCCCTTGCGCACACATTCCGCAAGCGCCCCGAGGTGCCAATTAGGAATTTTCTTCATTCCAGAAGCAACAATTACGATAATGTCCGAGTCAGGTGTCCCTGCGATATCTGCGGGCAATTCGCAGCACTTTCCTTTCCAATTTCGTGTCGCATTTGTCCGCTGCATTTGTTTGCTTACCTGTTTGTCTGTCGGGGACTAATCGAAATTAAATGACGTGTGAATGATGGCAGCTGCCATCGAGCACACACATAGCTTTCTGTGCTGTAGCTTTGAGCGTTGCTGTCAGCTCCCTCCCCCTCTCTACCCCAGCAAGCCGAATGCTCCCGAATATTTCCGATTACAAATTGCTACTGGCTTCGTTATAATTGTTTCTTTTTGTCATGATGTTTGCTGCCTGTTGATTGTCGGTTGTCGTTATTGTGGTTCCCTTTACCCTGTGTACAGTGGAGTCCCCTGGGAGGGGTTACACTAGGCCGAAGCTCTCGTTGTGGGCACTTTAGCCTGCATTGTCTCTTGATTGGAGTAGAGTTTTTAAAAAACACATCACGTCTTCGTTATGTAATCTAAAAACACGATATGATAACAAGCTGTAAGTTATGTTGTCACGACTGATAGTTCCAGTACGATTCAGGGTCAAATAATTACAGAGTATATATTAGTCGAGTTGCCGCTGCTCTTGGTGTACCTACTCCATTTAATGTGCATCAGTATGTCAGCTTTTTGTGACGCTTTTCGATAGGGAGCCAATCTATATGCAGTCCCCATAAATTATATAGACAGTATATTGTACGTTTGATTACGATTATGGTTGACAAGTGATATTTGCAGCTTTCATAAATTAAATACTCAGTTGGAAACATTTAACGCTCAGCCTCGATGGATAACCAAAGGGTGCGTTAATGTATGTCAGTTGTAACTGGGTAAATGCCAACAAGTATCGTATAAATGTTCGTGAACAACATTAGCAACCCAGTCTGGTCGTCTGTTTGTGGATATAACTATCAATGTGTCAACAGCAGCGTCAAGATTTCGATATCTTTTCGAAGCGGTTTGATACCAAGCATAGCTGCAAGATACGTTTTTATATCTCACACGTTCGAAAATGCTTCTTTTTCTTGGTGAAGATGGACGAAGAGGAAGAGTAGACTAATGAACTTATTTGAGCTCAGCTGTAATTTATATATTTTTATGGTGAATTTTCTTTGTTTGCTGTGTCCAAGTTTAATCAAAGCAATGAAAATCGCTTTTAGTCGAATGGCTGAGAGACTTTGTGTAAGGCAATCATGTCTGCATGTACGAGCTATGGATGTATAGATCTAGTAAATATGCCTCCATTGGGCAGCAGCTGCTTAAACATACATGCTATATGCTTAAGGGTAGATCCTTCAGAAATTTTAAACTTTTCTGATACATTTGTGGTGTACAAAAAAGGCCTCTGCCTTCGACTTCAGCTGTCATCAAATTTTACTCTAGGAGTCATTATTTGTGGTTTTATGCTAATAGTTTCAATATATATATATATATATATATACGTATATATACCATATCCCTAGTTAACGACCCACAGAAAAGAAGCGCAGACAATGTTGCAGCCGACTACGCACTTACCTACTATATATGAAAAACTCTGATAATTTACATATAAATTAAAACCGTATATAAGCAAGCATTATGTGAGTGTAATTTGATGATGGGAACGGCTAGAACAGCTATTACAAGGAGTATGTGCTGCAAGGAGTGCTTCCAAGAGTAAGCCCTGGCTTTTCTCGCTCTACTCGGAATGTGGCATTCAATTGCTCGTCTGAAATTCCGCACAAATTTCATAAATGTCAGAGAAGAGAACTTCTTCTTCTTCTGGCCGATTGTGGCAAGAGCTTGAGCGAGAGCCGGGATAATATGTGCCACGGTATTCGACTGTTCGGCGACAACCTATATGGCAAACACTTTAGGCACATGTCCTGCCGACAGTGGCCTGTGCCGGAACTATAGCCCGTCGTCATAGTCGTCCGGACAAACCACAAAATTATAAAATGTCTTTGATGGGTAGCCGAGCGTACGATGAGAAGTGAGTGGAGACCAAACGAATTTTTGTTATACTATAGTTCGCCAGCTATGTGCTTCAAAGTAGAACATTCCAAATATTTGTGTAAGCTACGTGCGGAGCAGAAGAGAAAATTAAAAACTAGAATAAAAAACAATCAATGCTCAGCATACAGATTCAGATACAAATACAGCAAATACATGAACATATGTTGGTACGATACCTTCTAATGAGAAAAGAAATCAGAAGCATTCGCACCGAAAAAATGTTGACCGACATTCCACGCTTGTCTTCACAATACTGACCTGAAACTCGATTGATATATCCGATCATTAATTATCTCCCCAAAAATTTCTGGCCTGACGCCTACTTTCTTGCCGCGTTATTCGTTTAATTTCACGGTTCATATTTGTAAAATCCAAATTTGTTTTTCTCCCTGTTTTCTATGGCAATTTAACAAATTTGTTGCTTACATCTCGCAATTCGCCTCAGCCACCAAGCCGAATAATTCAAATTATTTTCTGCTAGCGCCTGCTAATGATAACAAGTCAGAATAGCGACTCGCTACAGTCGGGTGTAGTCGACTATGAAATGCTCTGCATCCAGACTGAACCCTAAAGAAAAATAACAAATTACAAAAAAATAACAAGCTTGAGGCTTCCTTGGAACCACTTCTATATTGTTATCACTGAAAACTACGACAAATTGTTCTGTTTTCGCTACCACTACTATATTTTGTAAAATTTTGAGAGGTGCTTACAATCAAGCTAGACATAAGTGTGGATGGAAACATACCTAAGGTCCCATGATTAAGGTTGGTTGCTTGTATGCTGGATAGTTGCTTGGAGAGATGTTTGAGATAGACGGATAGTTGCTTGGATCGAAAGATGGACGGTCCATTTATTCGGGATGATGAGTTGACTAACATTTCAATTGAATCCACAGTTGTTTGAAACAATGTATCGTATTGCTTAGTGGGTTAAGGTCGATAGCGTGAGGGGCTAACCGTATGCCAAATCAAAACGCCGACTGCGCACGAATGAAAATACCTTGACGGTACCTTGACGGCCTTTGTTATTTTCTTGTAACTGTCCGTGAGTTGACTTTGCACTTTGTTTGACATCCATATTATCGTTTCTTCGGTGAATTCTGCTTCACCGTAATGTATTCTGATGACTTTCCACTAACTGACGCCGCGAACTGTATCATCCCCTGCCCAGGCGACGCCTCACAACCCCAACCCAGGCGAGCACACACTCTAATTGCCATAATCCATTTATAGACGGTGCCTGCCGTACAATGCGAATCGACCGACCCCGTGGACAATAATAGGAAAATAAGACGAAAAAACAAACAGAATAAGCGAGGTTAGAGGTAGCTTCAATATGACAAGTCTAGTAAATAAATAATGCCCGCACCCCCGCCCACTGCCCTACCGCCCCGCGGCCCGCCGCCCGCTGGGAGCCGTGTAATAATAAAAAGAAATGCGAGACGCCTTCGACGAAAATCCTTTTTATTAGTCCGATAAAAGCGGGGCCCGGGCATAAGCAAAACATGAAAAGCCAATGGGCCGTCAGACAATTTACATTGCTTTTGCCGTTGCCTTCAGACGTCTTTTCTTGCTCCTCGTGCCTTGTGTTCGCTGGAATTGTACAAGAAAAACTGCGCTTATTATAATTTTCTTTGAGCATTATTCCTTGTATTCCACACCCTTATCACTGCTCCACCCACTGTGCACAGTGGGTTAAATGACTAAATGCCTTTTCGTTGTAATCGGCGCTTTTTATGGTTTGTTTTCGTCTCCTTTTCTATACCGTTTGTAAGTGCAGTATTTTTTGTTTCCCAACACCTTCCCCACCCCCACAAATGCATGTGCAGTAGCTCGAGGAACTAACTACAAAATACAATATTTTCGAAAGAATTTTTAAAAAATATATTAAAAAAATTTACGAAATATATGAATTTTTTCGAATGGGCTTTTATTCATTTCTGAGTATAAGTTTTCTGTATTACATTATTCGTAGTATATTTATGACTGATAATTCCTGAAGAGAATATATATTAAGTAGCTTAACTAAATTTGAATAAGGATTCAATGTAGAAAACAAAGAATAGGAAGTACGCTCACCTCAATAATCAATAAATTTGAACTTCTTCCCAATTAAAATGTCTAATAATATAGCCTTAAATTGAAAAGGATTTATAAAATGATGTTCAATAATGCAAGCTCTAGAAGTACCTCCCAGTATTCTGAAAACAAATCGTTATATGAACCCAGATACAGCTGTTAATTTGAAGTACTCTGTAAATAGAGTCCACTGAACTGATAGATAAGGCAATAAGTGTTTGTATACATATGTCGGATGCAATATGTGCTCTTCACATATTATCGCTCTATTATTGCATATAAGCGTCAGGAAATACTAGAAATATTTGATGAGCTTCCTAAAAAATGTCTCTACGTTCTTCCAACAAAGTTATCGTCACAGCTTTGAAGTCTCCCGCCTAGGGTATTCCTCAAGCTGCAAACATACTTATACACAAATCTATTCACAGCGCGGAAGCCGGGCCCACACAAGCGACTCTCGACGCTTTTCTCAAGAAACATATTCAAAACAATTCGTACTAAGGACCCGCTGCACACTTGTAGTCGGTTGGTTCGTTTATTGATCGTTAAACATGATTTAGGCCCGACAATAATACATTGTTTGGCCCGAAGAAGTCAAAACCTCATGCGGTTTCGCTGTGTGCTCTTAGTTCATTTACCAGGCCATCAATTTGCACCTCAAATTAAACACTTTTCTTACAGTTCTTTTGCCGACAAAAGGCTGAGGCCGAAGCCCAAGCAAAAACTGAAGCGGCTACCGTTGCATTCGTGGATAACAACAGCGGATCGTTTGAAATAAAAGAGTGTTTATGGGTTGGCTTTGATAATATATCGTATGTTGTGAGATCTGAAAAGACGACTGCATACTTTGTGACACACTAAGATTTGCCTTCTACCTCTCTATATGTCTTACGCATATTCGTCAAATATCATTTTCTGGAAAACCGCAATTACTTCACTATTCGCCGTATAAAATATAAAAAATGATTGATTGCTGTCCGTTGAATAGAAACTTGCGATGAAATTAGCTATCGCAGAACTCAAGAGATAGAGAGGGAGAGTGGCTGCAAGGCTGCTAGACTCGAGCAGTCTGTCGCATCTACCATAAATTGACAGTCAAAGTCGGCGCTATCGAGGCTATCAAGGACACAGCTGTCAGTGGGGCGCATCAAATAAATGACAATAACAGTCAAAAATTTTTGTCACGCAGCTTGAAAAACGTCGCAGAGTGCGACAGACGTAATCAGTTCTGCTTACGCAAGTCATAAGCCAAGTCTGAAGCTGAAACTAGCGATAGGCTATAGAAGGCTAATGTTGGTCATGCGTTGGGGCTGATGATGATGATGACAGTCGTGGAGAGCGGGTGCGGGAGCTCGAGAGACGCAGACAGTGAGGGGGAAGGAGTGGGATCGTGGAGTGTGTCACGCGTGTGATTGACAAGGATTTATGATTCTTTTGCAAATGTTTTTAGTCAGCTAAAATTTTAATATCGCTGGGTAAGTGGAGAGGCTGCCCAAATCCAAGTGTACTTGTGTGCATGCACCGGATGGACTAAGTGTGAGTGTGCGTGGTGTGTTATGTACTCGCCCGGTTCAGTCACCTTTGAATCTATAGAAAATGTTTGCACACAAATTTCTTCTGGGTTTTTCTTTCTTATGCGCATTTCATTTCATCTCTAAGTTGAGATATAAGCAAAGCAGACGAGACCCAGCACCCCGACCAGGCCGAAGAGGTCCTTTTCAAATGGGAACAGCCCACGGTAGTGATGACACTGTGCGTGTGTGTGCATGAATATTCATGACTTGTTTATGCATATTTACGTGTCAAGTGAATTTTTTCCCCCGTCGTCAACCTCTTTGTCTCTCTCGTTTCTGTCTGTTTCCTGATTCCTGCTGTATGAGCAATGCTTATGGCGGCCACCCCCACACCCCCTCATCATACTGGAATGCTCCACCTATCGGGGCATTTCAAGTTGTTTACCCTGACGAGCGCTGTGTGAAAAATTTTTATTTATGCTCACATTTCAGTTAAACGTGAGTTTGTTTGCTCGCCAATTTGATGTGCTAAAATGTTGGCAAGGCTGAGGCAGCACACATAACTCTGCTCTCTACCCTCTGCTGCGGGTGGGAAAGGTGATGCAGCAGGATTCAATTGCAGTTTGCTGCGTTGGCGGAAAAACGGGGGTGTCCGTCTATTGTCGGATGTTCAATGGGCAGAGAGATTGTAAGGCTGAAGACGAGCAAAGGAATCGCGCTGCTCTTGCTGCCGAGAATTCTGTTTAGTCCAGAGAATGCGCGGGAGACTGAGAATGAGAGGCAGGGAGAGGGACACGCACTATGCACAATTTAACTGACTTAAGTGAACGAAATGGTCGACAAACATTAACAACAACAATCACAACAACTAATTAAATGCCACAAGCCCGAACCACCCTGCTCCTTGCACCGCCTCCGCCCTTCTGGTGTTAAAGTTTTTGAACTCGATTTCATTACGAGTTAATTTGAATGTAAATGAACAGAGCACAAACCAAGAGGACGAGTGAGGGAGTGCGGGGCGAGGGAAGCGAGCAAAGAAGACTGAGAGGGACTCAGGCTTAGTAGATAGAATGTTGTCGGCTAATGTTTCAATTAAGTCGACAGCGAAAAATTTAATTTTCTTTCATTTGGCAAACAATGTGGAAATGAATATTTCTGAAAAGTGCCACCCAAACTCAGTCCCTCCCCAGCTCTCCCCTGGACCACCGCCCACGGCTCACGGCCCCCGAGACAGACGTGAAGTTGCCAATTGAGTTGGGTTATGGTTCCACTCCGGTTGTCCTGGGCGATGTTCGCAAGGAATTTGCAGGCTCCACTCATAATTTCATGTAATTTCCATTAATTGTATAAAATTATTGCCGTTGGCTCAAGAAGCCAGGCTTATGATCCGTTCAGTAGCCATTTTCATGATTTTATACGCACTTTAGCAATGGCTGCGAGTGAGTCTCGGTGTCTGTCTGTCTCAGAGTGTATGTATGTGTGTGTGTGTGCTGCAACCAGGAAGCTTTATCTACGATGCAATACACCAAAAACAACATCAACATCAACAGCAAGAGCTAAGGCTTTGGCAATAACAGCAGATCGGCTGAAAACGGCAGCCAAGTCTCTCGGTCTCCCTGATGACTAGTCGGCTTCGGCTTCTGTCTGTTCTTGTAATAAGGCGACGAGCAGCAGAAACTGGTCATCCGTTCCATAGCATCACGCTTCGAACACAATCATGATCGTCGGTTTCTAAATCTTTTGCTCTCGAGCCCGAGAACACTTAGGGGCATTTTTGCGCTGGCTTTTTCTCTGCGTACGCTCGAGTCTGTTTCCATTGTGCTGGCTGCAGCTCGTCGCCTGGGCTATGCTAAGTCCCAGTTGAAGCCTTGGAGAAGTCTTCAGAGAGTTCACGCCCATTTTGTACGGTAGTGACTTGTAATTGTCATGAGGGTATGGTAGTAGCATTGTTTATGACAAAATACTTTTGAACAAATAGTTAACTGGGTAAAGTTGGTAAAGTTCAATCTGAAAGCAATATTTATTTTCAGATTTTCACAATATTTGTTTCATTTTCTTGCGACTGTTTCTTCTATTACTACATACAGTTAAAACGTATGGAATGTTTTTTCAGATTGGACACAATATCCAATGAAATATTGCAGTTTTTTAAATAGTCTGGGACCGATTGTTCTTTGACATACATGATAAACTATTTTTGTAATCATACAAAAACTCATAATTTTACTAATTTTCCAATTGCACCAAAGTTGCTCATTTTAATAAAATAAAATATAGGTAAAGTGTATTGGAATGCTAAACATCAGCTTTACCACGTATTGGTTTGATCCTACTTGTTTTTTTTTTTTTTGACATCGAGAAGAAAGAATTTTCATCACGATAGCTTTAAAACTGAAAAGCTCACATTGGAACACATTTGACACGGACAGATATACCTAGATCGAATTGACTGTTCAATTATGTGGATGGAGATGCTGTCTTCTGGACGTTGCAAATTTGGCCAACGATTTGATCACGTTTCGGACATTCCTATGGCATTCCTACATATATATTGGACACGTCTGAATTTAATCAAATCCCAAATCAATGAACCAAACTATAGTTTCGCTGCGAAAACTTGAAAAACTAAAAATCTAGTGTGCGCAAAAAGTAAGGTGACTTTTCGAATTTCACGGGCAATATATTTGCGATTATCGATTTTTTTTATTATGTTGGTGATTTGCGTGTTCAGTGATTTTTATGTAGAAACTGCCAAATTTTTGATTAAAGAAACCGTCACATAAGCCTCGCTCAAGTCCCATCGACGACCCAGAATTATTGAAAATGGTTATAACTGGTGACGAATCTTGGGTATGTGATTATAATGTCGAAACCAAAGTAATGCCCTGCTCATTCATATTTGCTTGTGAGAGATTTCTGACCAAAAACGATACCACAATCTTGCCTTTTTCTTTTTCCCAAAACTAAAGAGTCCTATGAAAGGGCGGAGATTTGCCACGATTAAAGAGGTAACGACTGCAAGGCTGGAAGAGTTGAAGGCTATACAGAAAAATGTTTATGAGAAGTGCTTTAAGGATTGGAATAACCGTTGGCATACATTTCTTGTATTTGAGTGGAATTACTTTAAGGGGGACACCATAAATATTGAAAAATAAATAAATATAATTTTGTTTGCTAAATACTAAAATTAATACTAATAACTATAAGGGACAAAAAGTACAATAAATGAATTATTTAATTATAAGACTGTTGCAATTAACACATTATTTCTACGTTTAGCACTAAATGTAGCTTCTGTGAGGGCATGCAGACAACTGAACCTGGTCTTATCGTGTACATCCTTTCGGAAATACAGGTAAAAATTCGGTCACACTTTCTGCTCCAGTCCGCTTCTTGGCACTTTCTATTCAACCAGATTAGGTCGCTGTTGCCATCACAGTTGCTGTCGTGAAGTCGGCTTGGTGAATGAAAACAAGAAAACAGACGCACGTGTCGTTTTAATTAAAATAAATAAATATGTAGTCGCAACGGGAAACAAAGAATAAAGACAGAGTAGAGAAACTACAGAGTTTCCTAAAATGAAAGACGAAGTGCCCAAATTGCTAAGAACGGGCGTAGCCCGAGCTTATATTGCCCATTACCATTCTCATTCTCATTTTGCCATTCCACTTTCGTTTTCGTTTTCATTTCCATTTCCAGAAGCAAACGCCAAACATTGTGCGTACTATTGAATTTCATGCGTCTATTTGATTTGCCACCAGAAGGGGGTGACGCTTGCGCCTGGGGCAAAGGGTTTGGCTGAGGTGCCTTGCCCTCCTTCCAATGCGTGGGCGCCCAAGGCTGTTGAATATTTTTTGCCCTGCCTCGCTCTGTGTGTTATTTCTGTTATGAAACGTGCGTTTTCGAATTTGATGCGAATTATTATTCGGGTATTCACGGCAATATAATGTACGGAACTGGAAACAGTTCTTCGAAAAGCATTGCAGAACAACTTAATATTTTTCGTGCTCTTGCTATTGCTGTTTTGCTGTAGCTACCAATTTGCATGCGGCGTATAATTTACAACAAATAAATCAAAAGCAAAGCGCATAAAAAAGCCACCAACCCCATTGCTGGCTTTCCCATTAGTTGGCCCCAGACATTCTGCGCGCAGTGGATGAGTGAGTTATTAGCTGCGCTTGGCCTGGGCCTGGGCCTGGGCCTGGGCCTGGGCTTGCCGACCCGGTCCTGGGCCCGGACCCGTAGCCAGACCTCAGGCCAGCCTGTGTGTCCTTTTCTGCGCACAGGCCCTTTGTCTGGCCAGGATTATGACCATTTATTTGCCTGTCATATTGTGCGCCAGTCTAGCAGTCGCAGTAGCCCGCTAACTGTTTACCTAGTCCAGGCGCAAGTTTAGCATAAGGCGATTTGGCGTTATGGTGTAAGAAATCAAACCGAAATGAACATGAAGATTCGGGGCACAATCGAACTGGAGACACATGGCTTCCCCCGTCTGCTCGAAAAGTTGACTGAAAAGCAGTTTGATTCGATACAACTTTTCGACTTTTATCGAACCTGAAGTTATTTCATTCGGCAATCGAAGAGTAAGTTGCTGTTAAATAATTTAAATCAGCTACAAAGCCACGAAGACTTTCAACTCGATGAAACAAATGGAAACTAATCGAGCCTATCGCTCACGTCCAGATACGCAGGTACATATACATATCCCCGATATATAATAGCTATGTATGTATTGAGCTACCCATTGGCAAGTCATAATAATAATTTATGTTATGCTTGCACAGAGAGACAAAGAGAGAGAGAGAGAGAGAGATGGCGGAAGGAAGAGAGAGAGTCTGCAAACGAAATATGGTGGTCGGGCCTGTACGATATACTCGTATAAATGCTCATTTTTGATTGATTCAATCAAAATGAAGCAAAACCAACGACGACGCCGATCGACGACGATGATGTGCGTTGTTCATTCCAAGTGCATGTTCTTCTCTTGCTGGCATCGGCTTTTCTGCATGCCTGTCACGTAATTTATTGATTTAGCTCTTGGGAATAAGAAACGGCGCGCCGGATCGAAGCACCAAAAGCAAATCGTTAAAAATGAAATGTTTGCCACCGCGGTGCTTTTAGCCAACGGGTTGGGATCGAGATCGAGACAGAGACCGAGACCGAGACCGAGATCGAAACCGAGAGATCGAGAACAAGAACGAGACCGAGAATGGGAATGGGAATTGGCATGGTTATGGGCATGGGCATGGGGATGGGGATGGGGATGGGACGACGGCCGGAAAGTGCCTGGAATTGCGCCTGGTCAGCTGATTGGTTCATGACGATGTGATCATATGGCTGGCGGCTGAAAATTCAAATGCATTGACCAGATTTGTTAATGCAACTGCGTAAAGGAAGCAGGCTATAAACGCATGTACGCCTCAAACGATACACAAGAGCCGGCTCCACCTTGAACGTGTGGATCGAGGAACTCGGGCTGAACTTGTCTGCAGTGAGTGGAGTGGAGTGAAGTAGAGCGGAGTGGATAGTCAGCAAGCTATCATCGATCGACAGACGTGAATAAAGATAATGGCCGACTTGCCATTTTGCATTTTTGCATTCGTAATGAAAACAAGTAAGGAAAGCTACATAGAGTGCACCTTACTCGACTTTCGGATACTTCGCATGATATTCCTAAATACAAGAAACATGTTGCCTGAAATTGTGTTAATAAATTACCCAAGATAAGATTTTGTATCCTCTTTGTTTTCACATTGTAAAGCAGAGCATTCTTTTTTATGCCAATTCTCGATAGTTTCAGAGCATTAAAAAAGTTGCGTAGATTTAGCAAAGGCCATCATATCCACATCCGAGCATCAGCAGTTTTCAGAAATAACATCCAAGATTGATCATCAAAAACGATAAACTGCATGAAGGCAGTTTCGTTGTACTTTACGACAGCCACATCGAACTTTCGTTAAGAAGCAATACAATAAACAAATTAAATATAACAATCCTGATGTACCTATACAAATAACTCCAAATCTACATTCTCTTGAACTCTTTTTCTTAATAGTGCAGAAGTCTGAGTACTGCAAGACTATGTTCTTTACCCTCGTCTTGCTGAGCATTGTATTGCCCAGTCTCCAGGACAATGGCACATTTCTGGACACAAAGCCAGCCGTATACGCCACCAAGGTTGGATGTGAGACCTTGCTGAAAGGCAGCAACGAATGCGAATGCCACGATCAGCTCATCAAATGCGGAATGGTCACGCTGAGCAGCTCCAATCATATCTATAGCATCAGCTGCATGATGTTCGATGTACATGGATTCGTCTACTTGCCGCCACTCAAGGCTGGCCACATTGGTCGCCTGAGCATTGACAACTGTGCAATCCCCAATGATAGGACCATCGGCCAAATGATCTCGAAGTTGGGCATCACCAACTACACCGAACTTACGATCTCGAACTATTTTGAGAAGCGAGAGAAGCAGGACGAGCTGCTGCAGCAGCACTTCACCAACTACCCGGGCTTGAAGAAGCTCCTGCTCAGCGGATTTAAGTCTGTGATACCTGCGAACTTCTTTGAGAACGTAACGAACATAACAGACCTCACCCTAAAAGGCAGTAGCGATTTGCCCGGTACCCTGCTGCATCCTCTCGTGAATCTGACGAGGTTGTCGATCGTAGTTAGGAACATGGCAAACGTGGCCAGTGAAATCTTCGCCAAACAGACCGAGTTGCTTCAACTCTCACTGGATTGTTCCCTGAAGAATAGCAGTGTGGAGATGTCTCTGCTGAGCTCACAGGAGCTGTGGCATATGACCAAGCTACGGGGCTTCGAGTTGCACAACTGTGGCGACAATGTGCCCGCCGAGCTCTTCTGGAAGTCTGAGAATCTCTCTTACATCGGCATCCGCAGCAATATAAGTTACTTGGGCAAGGACTTCTTGAAGTCCCAGAGTCAACTCCTTATGCTGCATTTGGAACGCAACAACATTGCCCGATTGCCAGATAAGCTGTTTTACTATTCCCCACTTCTACTCGAAATTCACCTTGCCCACAACAATCTGGACCGCATTCAAGGGTGCGTATCGTACTCAAAAATCGACTCACTCGACTACTTTAAATCTCTTCTCTACTTACAGAGGCCTTTTCGATAAGCTCAAGAATCTGCAAGTCCTGAATCTGGAGCACAATCCTATTAAAACTATTGCATTCAATGCCTTCAGTGCGATAACGACGGCCCGAGTTTACCTCGGGGATCTTTACCCACAAGTTAATTCCTCCGATTGGGCTCGCTCCAGCAACGCCACGTTCTGCGAGGAGGAATATATAAATAGTGTGTGCCGGTACTGCAAGCGCGATGAGTACTTGGATCACTTCGCCGAGAAGGAAAGGTGCAACAAGCCCGACGATCCCGGCAAACTCATCGATATTCTGACTCGTAAAGTAGTCAAAAATCGACAGTTTTTATCGCCTACCTATCAAAATAACAACAATAAAAACTGAATGAGATTGTCAATGAACAATGTAACTATGACTTGTAGTATTTCCCAAGTTCACAAATAAATAATTCACTCTAATAAATAAAACAGAATACATGCATTCGCTCTTGAAATCGATAACGTTTTCGCTTATATTTCACGATATTAAATTTAGCCCTCGAATCTTACTTAACTCTGGATCCTGAGATTCTCCTGCCTTCCCGTATTAAAAATGAAATAAAAGGCATCAGATATACAAACAAAATTAATATTTGTTGCTTGCTTTCAACACCAACGATAAGAAGCCAAAGGAAAAAGTTGAGAGGAGATGGGGCTGTGGAGGATGAGGATGGGAATGCTACTGCGAGTCAACATCATATTTTTATATATAAATCATGAACAAAAACAATTTATCTTTTGATTTGTAACAAGGGTTGTTGCGCTTGGAGGAAAACTTCGTCTGTTCATCTGTTACACTTATAATATTAAGGGAGACGAGCACATCATGTCAGATGTACTATAATAAGTTTTTTATAGCCGAATGCGTGAGTGAAGGCCACACAGTCGAATTTCTGTATCCTGCGGAGAATACACGAGTTTCTCAGTCGAACTTGAAGTAAACGGAACGGAAAAACAGACGATACATTTTTAAACTGTTCCATTGCTTTCATACACAACTGTTGCTGTTATGTTAATCTTATCTGACATTTGTTGTTGTTTTTGAGCTACTGTTGCATGGTACCTAAGTGAGTTTGACTGTGTTGACAACTCATAAATGTCAACCACTTTTTATGCACAGAAGATATGGATCTGAAATAGGCAAGAGATGCAATTCAATAAGTTTCGACGCCGAAAGGGAAAAGAGCGCTTTGGGACTCACCATTAGATTATTGTTAGGCCTAATGAGTTCAAATTGGAGAAGAAACGAGTTGAAAAGAAATTTCTATCCACGTATACCTCTATTGATAGTCAGGTAAGGCTCTGTGCTCAGGTAATGTATCTAAATCTTGAAAAAAATGTGGAAAAACTAAAGTGAAAAGGTCATATATCACTTGCATTCCGGAAACCTTATGCATCAGTAGCCTCAACAGCAGTAGGAGCAATGAAACAGGGGAAGCCACACAAAGGGACTCGCGACTGTTAGTTCAACTTTGATACGACGATGCAGTTTATTTATTCCAAAGCAGCAGCTTTATAAGCCATGTTTATCGCATTACTGCTGACAGACAACCTAACCAACAACCAGCGTTCAGAAAAAGACCAACAAAAACGAATGGAAGAGGCTGCAGTCGCAAATACTTGTTGCGAAATACCCTGTATGCAATGAAATATATGAAACTAAATTGTGCATTAGCTCCTTTGTAGGACAGTTCCTTGACATATAAGTAAACTAATATAAATAAGCATGATCAGGACACCAATTTAGAATTTTTACAACACTACTGTATGTCAGTATATATAATTATCAGTATGTCATATATATTATTGTAACGTTGTTGTAAACTTTGTGTGGCTCTTTACACAAATCATAATAAAAACCTCTTAATACCCAAATTTATATAGTTGTTGTCCTTCTGCCAGCACAAGCCAGATATACCTGCATACACTCATAGTGCTGAGTATAAACCAAACGCCGTATGCAAAATTTATGGTCATCAACGTTGCTTTTGCAACAGGCAACCGAATGGCGTCAGAGCGTGGATATGGACGTGGATTCTGTCGGTGAGTTAAATTCTGAATTTCGTTTACCTAGTCGGTGGCTGACTTGGCATTTGTAATACCAAAATACTTTGGCGAATTGATTTTTGGTGTAAACGATGTGCAATTTTAATGGATTGTGCTGCCAGATAAGCAACACATACGGGGTTCAACTGCAGCTAAGACCGAGGGCAAGCAACCGAGTCGAGCAGTCGAACAGTCGCTCGATGCGGCCGCCGTCGCCACTTGGCCATCCAGAATTTCGTGTCGTTTAATTGAATTTGTTTTGATTAGTTGTATCTGTGATACGTTCGTATGGATGAGGGGCGCATTTAAAGTGTCTGGCATGCAAATTGACAGAAGGGGAATTTTAAAGTCAGTCCGATACGAAATGGTTTATTTACGAGCAAAAAGTTATACAACAAGATACACCACAACATTTTTGTATGCTGTAGCTTGAATACCCTTCCATACTTTCGAATATTTTGAAAAGCAATGAAACGCTCTGCTTTTACTGAGACTTAACGATTTTAAGTAAAGAAAGCCTTAAACATTGTTTCCCATATGATACAACGTCCCAGACTATCTCATTTAACTGATAATATACATATGTACGTTCTTTTGTAGATGGATAGAGTATTTATCCGCTCCTCCTGCAATGTGATTGTCTCTTGTGACTATGTGTCTCTCTCTCAAAGTGCATATGGGTCTGTATCCGTGATACTGTCAACCTTTTTACTTTAAGCATACTTTCCGACAAATTAACAAATATACCATGGAAGCAAAAAATGACTCGCTGGAGGGAAACCTTAAAAATGTAATTTTGAGCATATGCAAATATTTTAATAAGGAAGACGGCGAAGTTATGCTACTGTGTGTGAAACAAAAATTGCGCAAATTTTTAAGTAAACGTGAAGCGAAAATTGTTTTTAAAATAGTAGAAAGTAAAAAACTAGATTAGAGCGCTCCTGACTGGGACATACCCAGTAATAAGAATTGAGTGCAAGAACCAGAGTTTTGGTTTGTTTAAAACATGGAGATTTTTGTGTGATATGTTCTTCCATCTCTTTCAAGTCGTAGCAGCAGTACCAAAATTACGGAAATTTAGTAAGTCTCACACGAGTTAAGTGGGCGTAGTCAATTACAAATAAAGAAACAGACAAATATAACAAACATGCGTCCTAATCTAATGATGGGTCGAGAGAGGAACCGGACACCAAAAGTGCATTCCCTGTACTTGTTGATATTACCATGCCGAGAGTGGGAGAGTGTGAGAGTGCCGTGTCCGACAGTTTCAATTGTTCCTCCGTAAAATTCAATTTGTGAGCAGACGCCTCGGCCTGTAGATTGAAATTGAAATAAGATTGACAGCTAAGCTTTACGGTTGTCCAAAGGCATAACAATGGACCCGGACATGCACCGGACTTCAAGGGGGCTGAACAGGCACAGGCTGCGATAAGGTTAAGCGCATACCCAAGACATCTGCACTTGGCTTGTGGTTTATGCAATTTAATTGAATTTAATTGAGATAATTCTGTCTCGGTCAAGGGGTAACCATTGGCGATTGATGGAGTTGTTGTGGGTTGGGATGAGTTTGCTATTAGCCGATGCATCTTAGTTTCAACGTTGCATTCTGGCAGGGCCACAACTTCCTTCTTACTTATGGTAGGCTGCGCATGCAATATACCATATGGTATTATAAACAAGACTTTAACTTATATTTGAGCACACGCCAAAGAAAAACTCGCATATGAGAAGTAAAGTTAATGAACAGAAAACATATGAAGCGTTTCGTGTAAAAATATTTATTCACAAATGGGGGGTGAATTGGACACTAGTACAAATATAAATATCCCTCTGCTGAAAGCTTTCTATGACGCGTATATTGTGTCATGTTTATATTCTGATTTTTCAGCACGCGATATTCATTTGCTTACCAAGCTGTTTGCATTCATAAAGCTGACTATCTTTATTTTTTTTCTGTGCTGTGGCAGTCCATTGCTCCTTGTGAGCTCACATAAAATCTTTAAGCAAATTTACACTATGTACATATAGTATATGCGAAATATATATAGGATAAATGTTAATCGTACGTAAGTGTGGTTTCTGTGTTTACTGATCTGACTTTTAAAATATAATTTGATTATTATTACCTTTTATTCTTAAAATAAACTTAAACAAATAAATACTTCTGTTTGCCAAATTCTCCATAACGCGACGCATCGAAAATTTTCACCGTTTTAACGTTTTCACCCATCCAGTCAAACATGCAGGCATTAACGCTACATGTCCATGCTGATCTTACAGTCAAACACAAGCCATCTGATGCGTAGCTGCTACTTGTTTTATCTAAAACTAAACGCGCCCATACCTTCTGCGTTCATTATCCGATCGGCTTGCGGCAAATATCAACATTATAACATTGGCAACATTGGCAGTAAGATTTCCATATTACATACAAAGTTCAACCATAAAACATATTTACAAAACATAAATTTCTTATTTCAATAAACTAAAGGCGAATCGAAGTGCACAACAAATACACATGAAATATGCAACGTTGAAGGGACCTTTCCAACTCTCGATAGCGTTCATCTAACCACCAACTGAATTAGCATTAACAATCAAAAATGCTTGAATGCATTTAATTAGTTTGTTGATTGCTGGTGCAAATATGATGAATATGTCAAAACTAATTAAAAATTCAATTCAAAATTACTTGCCAGAAATTAATTGACTTCATTGAACCAGGCAATGCAAACGAGACCAGAAATCAAACCAGGATTTACCTATATTATTGAACAATAAACCAAAAACAACAAACTAATTATTAATTTTCAGATAAATAAACAATTGGAACTGTTATTTCGGAAATTATTAGTTTGTCGGCGTAAATGGATTGACTAATTTTACTATTTCACTAGAAAGTTATTGTTATTGATGGAATTTTTCAGCGTTAAATTTTTTATTTATAATATTCAAAAGCCTCATATTTGAATGTTCCCTCCTTTAGCGAATAATAAGTTTGGAAGTGGAAAAAAGTGTCGTGAAAACCCAATCACAAAGTAATTAAACCCAAATGAAATAATTAATTTCATTAGTGTGAATAATTAAATAAAAATACTAACATTTTATTGCCTTATTTACATGTAATTTAATGCAATTACGAAAATATAATACAGCATAAAATCACTGAGCTCGTTTTATACCCTACATCACCTTAATAGGTATGTGCAGGATGAATTGAATTTTATCAGTGTTTCTTGGTACTCATTTTCCTTTTTTATTCCATATAATGTTAGATCCCCCAAAAGCAACAGTTCGGATAATATTAAATTGAGAATCTAAATATTATATTTGACTACATAAACAATTAACCACAAATTCAAACAAAATAAATAAGAAAATGTACAATGCAAGGAAATAGAAATTAGAACATTTTAAAGTCGACTTTATGTTATCTTAAAAATCTTCTTTCTTTTCGACTTAATAAAAAAGAAATCCGGGACTCACAAGCGACAAGTTAAGACAACGCCCCATCCAAGAACGAATACCAAACATCCCCCTGGCTTCGCAGACAAGCTCATAAAAATGAAGCCATTAGGATGTTTTAATTCTTGATTTCGCACCCCACTGTGAACTGACCCCAACTGATTCCAGTTTGCTTGCCACGTTCTGTCAATTTCTCCGGTTTATGCTTTGATGCCTTGCCTCCACAAATACCTCGGTAGACAGATTTAAAAGTTTGGTCTTGAGCATGACATCTGCAGAAAAGCACTTAGAGTTTCGGCTGGTTCAGATAGTTGTTTTGATATAAAAGACATATCAAAGATTAGTTAATTAGCATCAAGTAATAAACAAACTTCCTTTGTAAAATTTGCTTAACATTCCGCGCTAGTTAGAATAAAGGTTCTACATTCGTTCGAAATTCCAGTACTCTAGAGTATTAAGAGGTCGTCGACTATATCCAAAGACCCTCTCTACTTGATTTTATTTTAATTTTTCCTTTTTGCCGTCGAGGCTCATTAGACCCGCCAAATGTTATTTTATGCCAGTCATTCTAGCGGCTCTGGCGGTCATTAATGTTATTAAGTTCTTGTCCTTGGCTTGGCTTAGCAATATTCAGCTATTACAATTGGATTGATAAATAATATTACGCAGAGACGTGGCCAATGTCTGTTCTTTATTATTATTATGAGACTGTAATTTTTATTTGCACCATAATTTAATACTCCATTTGACAGAATTTATATAGATAGAAGTCAAAAACAAGTAGTGAAAGTTACTTTCGAGTGCACTTTACAGTAAGATATAATTTACCTTTGACTGTTTAAATAATAATTCTTAATATTAAATAATTTTGTTCGGCTAACTAACAACTACGCATCGCATTTTTTTCATTTTAGCACCCTCTCAATAAGAAGTATTCAATGGGTAAAATTAATCTCGAATTGAAGTTGCACTAAGATATATAGATAAATATTCACTTTTACAATTCATCAACTTAGTTCAATTTGATATAATTTTAAGACTGTTACTTTATATAAAATTCGGTAAATTTCTGACTGTAGAAGCGATATTGCCAGAAATAAGACAAGAGAGTCTTATTGGGGGACTTGACTGACAGCATGTTTTGTAATGATGTGTAGTCGATCTTAAGCAGTATTAACAAGTGAAGAAAGCTACAGTCGAGTGCACTCGACAGTAAGATTCCATTTACCTTTGGCTGTTAAAAAATAATACTTAATACTTATTATTTTTATTTGGCAAAATTATAACAACGCATCGCATATTTTCGAAGTCAAATACAGATGCATTGACGCTAATGGCACATGCCGACTGCACGCTGACTACACGGCGACTGTGCATGCGCAGTCGGCGTCGGCGTCAGCGTCGGGCCTCTGCTGCTGTAAGGATAATTCACGTGCCAATAACTTCTGTGTTTATTGTCCGATCGGATTTAAATTTATAGGGTTGGTCGATATAATTATTATCTACAATACTATTGAAAAAGAAATTCGGAAACTTTTCTACTTTTCCTATAATTTGATTGAGCGATTTACAAAATCGATATTTGGGGTCGGTAGGCGTGGAATCCAAAAGTTGAAAATCTGTATTCTGCGTAATATTGCCAGGGGCCTTATTTAGTGCTTCAAATTTAGTGCTTCTAGCTTTTCTATTTCGATGTGTAGTCAATCTTTACCAGTATTAAAAAGGGCATATTAGGTTTAGGAAAGTTGCATGTTAGACCAAATATAATATAGCAATAGAAACTTAACAAGAGATAATGCCGATGATGATGAAATTATCTAGCTTCAAGGAACAAATTGTGCAAAACAGACTTCTCTACAGGGTAGTCACATGCCTCGCCCTTATTTATATTATTTATGTATACCATATTCCAAGTTGAAAAGGTCACGTGAGCAGGGTGTGTCAACGTGGAGGTGACAAACACTCAACAAACAATTTTCACAGCAATTAGAAGGCCGTATATGTCCGCGAATCATTTTTTTGTATTTAAACGAATCGAAATTAAAAAGCAACTGTTGACAAAAGGCAAAGCTAACATCGCTAAGGATCAACCCCATGCGTTAACGCGGACAAGAGTGTGTGAAACTCCGTGGTCAGTACTAAATACTCAACTTTAATTTGAAATGCGACATTGGCAGCATCAAAGCACACACGTGCTTGGGCGGAGGTGGTAGGACAGCAAATGCGTTTGACACCTATCAAAAAGGTCACAAGGGAGTTTAAACAATTAGATTGTTCAGACCGGCTGACCAGCTGGGCAAAACTGAGCACGACATCACAAGACTCGACTTTCACTGGCAGGCGGCCAGCAGAACAATACCGTTTGCCCTGCGAATGTTTAATCACAATTTTGGGGCCAGATAGAGGAATAGGGTTAGGTAGAGTTTATCATTTGGTACCAGTTACATTTTATATTTAAAAATTTTTTTTTTTGCATCATAAAAATTATTGAACTGATTGCTTAAAGAGATTGCGAAACTTCTCTTTACTCACAATTTAAAATACTAGAAAATTGTTTGCCAACTGTGTGTCTATTTCCAACTATCAACTATATTTTCAAAGCCAAAACGTCATCATTATGTTTTTATTGACACGGTTCCCTAAGAAAGATTTCATTGACAACGGAAATTATAAATAAATTAGAAAATACCCATAGGGATTATTTTAGTAATATTTCAATATTTTCCCAGAGCAGCAAATCGAGTCTTTTTGGCAAAATCTAATCAAATGCGCAATAATTATATCCAACCCTTGGACGAAAATAATTCCTCCCCAAAGCACAACATATTCTGTGCAAATTATTAGTATTCCCAACATTAATTTCAAGTCAACCATAGGACATGAAATAATTTTGTCTTTCATTAAGTAAATTAAGTTTTTTTTCTAAGTTCTTACCAAGTAAGACTCTAAAACTAGTTGAAGAAGTAAACAACAGTTGTATATCCAATATATATATTTAACCGTAGGAAGTATTTCCGACCGATCTATTAACATATTTCTTATCAGCTGCTGAGTTGAGCTGGCCATTTCCTTATGTCTTTTCGTCTTGCCGTCGTTGTGCCTGTTGCAACACAAACTTGTCGATCAGTTTGAAGCAGCCTTGATGAAACTTGGAACTTGATAAAACACTTCTTTCTTTTCAGGATGTAAATAAATAAATAAGAACGAGCGATTGTAATTGTATTTTTAAAGATTTTGTTACCTAACCTAATCATTAGTTTTTATAAAAAATAATTTTTCATAATTCATAATAATTGTCATAACTTACTCAGACGTTTAAAATAATATATTCAAAAATCCTTAAAATCTGATAACTATATTCTATAGCTTCCATAGGACCGATTAGACGAAAAGTTCGATTACTTAAAAAATTTCGATATTGCATTAAACACTGTCTAAAAATATAAGTAAAGAAATCTACCGCCGCATTAACTCGACAGTGAGATACCATTTGCAAACATTGTATATATCGATCACCAAATATAGTCACACACATTTCGAAAATTGTACACATCTATTATATAACAAGTGAAGAAAGCTACAGTCGAGTGCACTCGACAGTAAGATACCATTTACCCTTCGCTGTTAAAAACTAATTCTTAATATTAATTACTTTTATTCGGTGAATAACAACGCATCGCATATTTTCGAGGACAAATTCACATGCATTGACGCTAATGGCACATGCCGACTGCACACTGACTACACGACGACTGTGCGTGCGCAGTCGGCGTCGGCGTCGGCGTCGGGCCTCTACTGCTGTGAGCGAAACTTCTCGTGCCTATAACTTCTGTGTTTATTGTCCGATCGGATTTAAATTTATAGGGTTGGTCAATATTATTATTATCTACAATAATACCTAAAAAAATTTCGGAAACTTTTCTACTTTTCCTATAATTTGATTTACCGATTTACAAAATCGATTTTTGGGGGCGGTAGGCGTGGCATCCAAAAGTTGAAATTCCGCATTCTCCGTAATGTTACCAGGCACCTTACTTCCAAATTTGGTGCTTCTAGCTTTTCTAGTGTTCTTTTAAACTATACAAATGTGTTTTTTAGAGGCGGTGGGCGTGGCATCCAAAAGTCTAAAATCCAACTTCTGCATAAAGTTGCAAGACAACCCCCTACCAAATTTGGTGCGTTTATCTCTTTTTCGTTATTGAATTATTTGGAAAAAATCGAAATACGTATTTATCGATTTGCGGAGGCGGTGGGCGTGGCACATCAAGTTTGAAATAAACTTCTTGTGTGTATTGAATACACGCACACTCCCACCAAGTCTGGTGCCTCTAGCTCTTTTAATAGCTGAGATCTGTGTGTTCATACAGACGGACAGACAGACGGACATGACCAAATCGACTCGGCTATTGATGCTGATCAAGAATATATATACTTTGTATGGTCTGCCACGCCTCCTTCTGCCTGTTACATACATTTGCACAAAGTTAATATACCATTTTTTACCCATTTTCAATGGGTAAATGGTATAAAAATGAATCGCAAAATGTGTTGGTAAGCGCATAACTCAACAACGCCTGAACCAATTTGGGCAAATTTTTTAAATTGTTCGTTGAAGTTCAAGGATGGTTTTAACGGCAAGAAAAATTAGAATTATTGCTGGGAAAACCGTTAAAATGGCCATTTTCTTTTTCCCATACAAATTTTTCGGGACACTTCAAGGAACCTTTGACGAACACGTCAAAGTAAAACACACCTATACACAGTTTACATATTAAATAGTTAGTTTAATTTTGTTCACCAAGCAGCAAGGAACTTTAATTTATTTTAAAATAAATAAAAGTACCTTGCTGCTTGGTGAACAAAAGTAGACTGTTTATGTATTACAAATAATGTGTTTAGGTGTGTTATACTTTGAAGTGTTCGTCAAAGGTTCCTTGAAAATAAAAATAAATAAATAAAATATTATTAAGCAATAAATTTGATTATAAAATCTCTTAAAAAAAATTATCAAAAAATTCTTTTCAAAAATGTTATATACGGGAGAGGGGCTGGGAGAGGGACTGGGAGAGGGATTGGGAGAGGGGCTGGGAGAGGGGCTGGGAGAGGGGCTGGGAGAGGGGCTGGGAGAGGGGCTGGGAGAGGGGCTGGGAGAGGGATTGGGAGAGGGATTGGGAGAGGGACTGAAAGAGCGACTGGGAGTGGGACTGAAAGAGCGACTGGGAGAGCAACTGGGAGAAGGATTGGGAATAGTATTGGGAGAAGGACTGGGAGAGCGACTGGGAGAAGGATTGGGAGAGGGACTGGGAGTGCGACTGGGAAAAGAATTCGGAGAGGGACTGGGAAAAGAATTCGGAGAGGGACTGGGAGGGCGATTGGGAGAGGGACTGGGAGAGGGAGAAGGATTGGGAGAAGGACTGGGAAAGGGGCTGGGAGAGCGACTGGCAAAGCGACTGGGAGAGGGACTGGGAGAGGGACTGGGAGAGCGACTGAGAGAGGGACTGAGAGAGCAACTGGGAGAAGGATTGGGAAAAGAATTGGGAGAGCGACTGTGAAAAGAATTGGGAGAGGGACTGGGAGAGGGACTGGGAGAGGGACTGGGGAGAGCGACTGAGAGAGCGACTGGGAGAAGGATTGGGAAAAGAATTGGGAGAGCGACTGGGAAAAGAATTGGGAGAGGGACTGGGAGAGGGACTGGGGAGAGCGACTGTAAGAGCGACTGGGAGAGGGACTGGGAAAGGGACTAGCAGAGGGACTGGGAGAACGACTGGGAGAAATATAGCCATCTGGTGGCGAAACGGAGTTCGCCGGGTTTGCTAGTAATTAATAAAAGTACAGTAAAGCTTGAGTATATTCTACCTTATTAAATAAATGGCCACTGGCTCTTGGCTGCTTTCTGATACTTCTGTATTGGAATTTTTTCCGGTTTCAATTTCTGTGTGATTTCTGTATGCATGTAATCTAATTATCTATTAATGCATTTGGTAATGGAAATAACAATCGGTCTTTCTAGCCATTATTTGAAAACTCCGTAAGTCCTCAGTTGCTGTCTTTATTTTAATAATTCAATACTTTGAAAATTTGCTTAATGTTGGACTTTATATTTGATTTGATAGATTATGAATATCGCCTCTTCGCTGTTTTGTAATATTACGACAAAATTACTTTTGACGCAGAGCAAAGGAAAATAATAGTTACCCCAAGACCTTAAAAAAAATTATACAAAATCTGTTTAAAATTGTTATGACATTTTTATGCAAAATAATTTTCTAAGCCCTGGATTATAGGAAACAAAGAAAGCAGAAAAACGTTTCACGCTCTGTAACTGCCATAAAAGCAGACGTTTTTATATTTAAAATATGCTTTTTCTGAACCTGATGGGGACCAGGGACCCACCCAAAAATGAAGAAGCCATCAAAATGTAACTTAAGATATTTACCGCGACGGGGTGCGACTAATTTGAGTCCACCAGGTACAGCAAAAGTCCTGCCTATCCTAATTTTGCCATTCGTTACACTTTGTTCGCCGTCCGGTTTTTTGGGCGGCTTTGCAAACGAAATGGGGAAATAGAACTCCCTTTGACCAACAGTTCATTATGTGGAATTTACAGTTTCTTCTAAAATGCACTGAGACTGTACGTTGATGTAAATTTTTGTAAGCGAAGTATTAGCGTAACCAAAAGGTACCTTTTCTTCGTTTCTCGCTCTTCTGCGGTTGAATTTGATGCTCTGCTCTGCTTTAAGGGGTAGGTAAAACCTTTTAGATATTACTTAAATATTCGGTTAACAGCTGAGGCCAGCACACAATTACTATGAATGTTAAGACACAATAATAGAAGGTAAAGTTGGAGCTAAAATTGGCTCAGTCACAGCTGGGTTTCCCGAGGATTCATCTTGAATAAATAGGTATGTATATATATACTGAGGGTTGTTCAAAAGTTTTTGGCATTTTGAGAGTTGAACTTCCATAAATGCATTAATAATGAAATTTATAGACATATAGTAGGCATTAGTAATTGAAATAATAAGAAACGATGTTGAATTACGAGTTCATGCTCAAGCAAAGATATCCTACAACATATAATATATGATATACAGTAGAAAGTTTAAATTTGAATGTTTTTCAAATTGAATTTAGGTAAGCATTTACCTTAAATGTTTTGGGAATTGTAACCGTCCGCTTAGACCACCAATTGCATACCTTTCTTTTCGCTTTTCGTACGTAGTTTTATCATGTGCGCTTCCCACTTATGTACTCACATAACTCGGTTTCGCTTTGTGTGTCCGCTCGACCCAAGTTCAAGCGTTGGAAGTAATGGCAACTAAATTGAATTCAAATTCAATTTGAACTTTTCAATTTTGCCGAGGCCAAGGTTGGGGAGGATTACAACAGAAAAAGTGCTTCAACATTTCGAAAAAGCAGAAAGTAATGAAAATTATGAAATGGCCACCCAAAACAACTTAGACGAAAATGAAATTTCACAAACAAATTGTTCATGCACTTTTGAGCAGCACTTTTTGCGTCAGCGGACTCAGGTGGAGAAATTTCACTTTGCGATTCTGACGGCCGAAGACAACATGAAATAAAACTCTATACTACCTGCTACCGGACTATCAGGGACACCCTTTTGTAGCACATTTTTGAAAATGGAAAATTAAGTTGATTAAGCTTGCGCAATTGTATGGAACAGACAGAAGTGGGTGTCAAAATCATATAAAATATATTTAGTTACACATACTTGTTCAGTCAATGACAACGTAAAAATGTTGGTTAACAGTAAAAAGTCAAATGTGTACGGTAGATTTTTGCTATTGTAAAAAGTCAGTAGCAGGGGTAAATCACCTCATACCAATGCAATGTTTCAACTACGTCTTTTGACATGCCACTTACGAGGAGTGCAAAATCATCAGGCATGCGTACACTAGTGTTGCAGTCACTGCTGCAGTCACTGTTGCAGTCACTGTATCGAGTTCCTTGCATTGTCAATCGACCCTCACGCCAGGACAAAAAAGCTGCAGACAGCATATGCTGGCCGATCCCCAACCCAGGGAGCAATTAATGTTTAACAAATTGTTATTTATGTAGCAATTTACAAATGTTTTTACTTCAAACGACTTTTTTACATGAGTCCGCTCTAGGCGTTCTACCCCACACACCCACAACACACCCATACACACACAGCCAGTTCGCAGACTTGCACAAACATTGCACAGAGTTGCAGAGCGGCAGAGTGCAGTTATGACAGCAGTTCACATATTGCAATTCCATTGCGAGTTACCAGAAGTGGAGGTGGGACAGATACGGTGCAGAGTGCCTTGCCCGAGTTGCCCGCAAATGTTTATTAATTTTATTGAACAATTAATTAAATGCGGCAAATGTTTTGCCATTCCGCAGAAAAAGCATTTTTGGCGCATAGCTGCAGACAGATGCAAACGACTTTGCGTTGCACCCACAGCTTGCAGTGCGTTTTATTAACACATAACGGCATGCCACGACTCAGGCTGCTATTCAAATGGCCATCGAAAAGCCAACAAAACAATTAAGTACAAGGGCACCCTGCAGTAGGAGACATATCACTGTACATTTTGTACACTGTACATACGCAAACATTTCGCAAAGAGGCTGCAAAGAAAAATCCCGTTGAGGTTATCTTTTAAACTTTCTCTTAAAAGGAACGATTAAAAATGCAAAAACAGAGAAAAAGGACAGACGGATAGATAAACAGACATACAAACATACACAAATTACAAGGAAGTAAGTGGACAGACCATCATACTGAAAGATAGACAGAGAGACCGAAAGAGATCTTACCTATCTAAAGAGACAGACGAAAGGGTAAGCGGCCAGACGAACGGATAAAAATAGAGACAGAGAGAGCACTCGGATGGACAGACTGACAAATTGGCAAAAAAGAAAAAACGGAACTTAAGTTCCCATTTTTCTAAATGGGTGAACATTTATTATTAGACGCTAAACGTATTCCAGAAGTTATTTTATTTCCTACTAGCAAACCCGGCGAACTCCGTTTCGCCACCAGATGGCTATATTTCTTCCAGTCGTTCTCCCAGTCCCTCTTCTAGTCCCTTTCCCAGTCCCTTTCCCAGTCCCTCTCCCAGTCCCTCTCCCCAGTCCCTCTCCCCAGTCCCTCTCCCAGTCCCTCTCCCAGTCCCTCTCCCAATTCTTTTCCCAGTTGCTCTCCCAGTTGCTCTCACAGTCCCTCTCCCAGTCGCTTTGCCAGTCCTTCTCCCAATCCTTCTCCCAGTCCCTCTCCCAGTCCCTCTTCCAATCCTTCTCCCTCTCCGAGTCCCTCTCCCAGTCCCTCTCCCAGTCCCTCTCCCAATCCCTCACCGAATTATTAGCTGAATGTCGCGCTCGCGCTTCACGCGTTTGTGATATCCGAATTCTTTCTCGTTCATTTTCGTCGTCATGCTCTTGCGAAGTTCGATTAAATCTGTAATTAGCTTGGTTTGTAGCATTTCTGGTTCTTCTTCCTAAATTACATCGTCTTATAGGTGACATGTGTACTGAGTTTGCTTTTGTCATAAAAAATTGATAACATCGAAACTATTACAAAAGAAACGCGTTGGTTAGTGGCCGAGGGATTTTAAAATAAATAAAAGTACCTTGCTGCTAGGTGAGCAAAAGTAGACTATTTATGTATTTCAAATATGTGTCTGCCATTGACGAACACGTCAAAGTAAAACAAATCTATATACATTATTTGAAATACATAAATAGTCTACTTTTGTTCACCGACCAGCTAGGTAGTTTTATTTTTTTTTAAATTTTAAAATCCCTCGGCCACTAACCTGCGCGTTTCTTTTGTATTAGTTTCGATGTTATCTACTTTTTATGATTTCAAGTCATATCTAAATTTAAAAAAAAAGTCAGCCATCAAACAAAAGTAGACTATTAATGTATTTCAAATAATGTGTATAGGTGTGTTTTACTTTGACGTGTTCGTCGAAGGTTCCTTGAAGTGGCCGGGAAAATTTGTATGGGAAAAAGAAAATCGCCATTATTTAGGGTTTATCCAGCAATAATTCTTATTTAAAACCATAAAAAAACCATCCATGACAAAAGCAAACTCAGTTGTTTTGGTGGCAGACAATTTTTTTTTTTTTAATTTTGATATGACTTGAAGTCATGAAAAGTAGATATCAACATCAAAACTAATACAAAAGACATTTTTTTTTTAATTTTGATTATCAACATCGAAACTAATACAAAAGCCATTTTTTTTTTTTATTTTGATATGACTTGAAGTCATAAAAAGTAGATAACAACATCGAAACTAATACAAAAGAAACGCGCAGGTTAGTGGCCGAGGGATTTTAAATTTTTAATTTTTAAAATAAATAAAACTACCTTGCTGCTAGGTGAGCAAAAGTAGACTGTTTATGTATTACAAATAATGTGTTTAGGTGTGTTTTACTTTGACGTGTTCGTGAAAGGTTACTTGAAGTGGCCCGGAAAATTTGTATGGGAAAAAGAAAATGGCCATTTTAACGGTTTTCCCAGCAATAATTCTAATTTTTCTCGCCGTGCACACAAACCTTGAACTTCAACGAACAATTTTAAAAAAAATTTGGCCAAATTGGTTCAGGCGTTGTTGAGTTATGCGCTTACCAACACATTTTGCGATTCATTTTTATATAATAGAAGATATGAGTTTAAACAATTTTAACAAAGTTAACAATTTTTTGCTGACAATACGGAGTAATATATGCATTTGGCGATTTTCATCCTCAGTTTGAACTCCGGTGGACAATCGAGGGTTGCTTTCATACAAATACTTCTGTTTTAGTACCTTTTCTCTGGGTACTCATACCTTTACTGCATTTGCATTGCGGCAGCGCCGCTGAGCTAAGTAAATACAAATTAACATTTCGCTGCCATAAACACTTTTAAATTTGAATTTCGTTTAATTTCTTTACTACATACACATGCAAATTGAAATTGATGATACGGTAAACTTTCCAAGGACTCAAGAGGGTTTCTAAAGCCCTATACCTGTTAAAAAAAATACACAAGATGTTCGCTCAAGTTGGAAAAATGCATATCAACATTGATTCAACACACACTAAATTCTCCGTATCCAATCACTTTATACCATTTAGCCACTGCAAATCTATCAAAATTGTATATAAACTTTGTTGAAATGTATGTAACAGGCAGTAGACGACATGTCGAATCATGCGTAATGTTACCAGGATCCTTTCTATAAAACTTGGTGATTATAGTTTTTCCACTTTTCTTACAATTCGAAAAATTCGTTTTATTATAATTAAGTTATTTGCAATAAATCGAGAAACGCCTTCAACGATTTGCGGAGGAACTTCCTCCATATTTGGTGTCTCAAGCTATTATTATAGCTGAAAACTGTTTGTTTATACAGACAGACAGACGGACGGACGGACATGACCAAATCAACTTGGCTGTTGATGCTGATCAAGAATATATATACTTTGTATGGTCTGCCACGTCTCCTTCTGCCTGTTACACAGTTAATATATCAATTTTGTACCCATTTTCAATGGGTTAATGGTATAACAACAAAATATATGCGATAAGCATATTCAAATAATATAAAAAAACATCAGATACTGCAAAAAAAAAGAACACAACCTCTGAAAAAGTCCTGTGGCGCATCTTTACGCATTGACTTAACCCCTTTGCAGGGGCTTTTCATTTTATAGTAGACACTTGTTGCGCGGTTATTTATATAGACAGATGGCTTTTCTTTATATAACAAGTTGTGGTTCTTGGTGGTAACTCGACTCAACAGCAACTCAACACACGTTGCCAGTCGCATTGATCCCTTCCTGAGAGAACAACGTCGCTTTAAAAGGGACATTAAGTGTGGAAAAAAGTCAGAGAAGGGTGCGTCACCCTTAGTGTTTTTGTTAAATTTTGCAGAAAGTCCTCACCAATCTTTCGACTTGGACTTTGGGTGCGCGTGAGTGTATTGGTGTATTAGTGTATGTGTTTATTGTGGCGTGGTGGTTTTTTGTTTTACCTTTCGGGTATTTAAACTAAGCGGATTGTGTGTGTGACATGAGTGGGTGTTAAGTGGCTCTGTCACTTGGCAGTCAGCACCAATAAATGTGGGAAAATACCGGTACTACAACTACAAAGAATTGCTGCTGCTTATAATTTACTTATTTTACGAGTACATGTCGCTTGTGGACAGCATCTGAGTGAAATAATGTATTCGATGAAAACGGTCTTACAGTCAGGCAGTTCTTCATAAGTTCTCTATTTCGCCAAAACTCTCTTTTATCCTTAAAGTGAAACCGTTTCATTTTCACGACCTCCAAAATATCGTACACTAAAGACAGTGTTCAAACATTATCTCATTACTATGGTTTTTGTACTATCAACCTGCATGTGTGGCTTGTTATGGTATGAATCATTAAAGACAGATGCCAATTCGAATTTTTCGTTCAATTAGACTCTTTAATTGCTTTTTAGAATCGTTTCCAAAACGCAGTCAAATCTCATTAAATTAATCAGTTTCCTACTTGGCCAACGTGGCACGTAGACCATGCAATTAATCTATCCCAATCGACCGACTAACTGAAGACTTACCCAGTGCCACGCAGCCCAATGCGAAAAAGTCCAATCCAACAATCCTCCTGCAGTAATACTCCCCTTGCCCGCTTCTCACTTAGCAATAAACCGAAGCTGCTGCTATTGCTGCTGTTAATTTGCAATTCCGATTTCAATTTCAACAAATTTTTGCACCAAAAAATATGCCTGCGGAGATTTATCAACTTCATTCCAGTATCCAATTGGATAAGGGAGGGCTGGAGGGTTAAGGAATAGGGGGCGGGTTTGTAAACCGCAAACAGTCGACGTGTTTGGTCAGTATTGCCCACGGCAATGTGTGCATATGCATGTGGCTTCCTGTCTGTAGCCTCTGCGCACGTCCCTTTGTAAGCCCTTCATTTGTCCAATCATTCAAGCGGAAGCTATACTGTTTGACACACATATACCTCAATCCCCCACTTTTAGGCAACTGTGTACTCTCTCTGCTCAGTCGGGTGTCACACCAACTCCAACACTTTCATGACACATGCAAATTTCAGGCTGCCTCGCATCCCCATGCTCACATCCATACTGCCACATCCACACACCCACATCCCCATCCACATCCACATCCATATCACAGCCATCTCCAGTGCTATCCCCATCCGCATTGTGTGTTATGTGAAACGCATTGCCACGCTATGCGCCACTTAATTCATTTGACGCCGTAATTTGGCAATTTCTCGCAGATTTCAGTCTGACATTCGGATTTGATCAATTAATTTGAATAACACCGGTCATTTATCATGTCGCTGGCAAGGGTTGTGCCTATGCTATGCAGTACCAATGCCAGTAACCGAGAGTCTATTAAGTTCATGGCTCGCTCCCATGGCCGTCAATGAAAATGAACGGATTTAAGATTCCGAATTGGTTTTTTCTGGTTGCACCCAATGTAAATGGTTTAAAGGAAGCATATTAGGTTTGTAGCAGTGTGGCTATCAATTGTCAATAGGAATATCAAACAGACTCTCAAGCTTTGATTAAAATTCTAAAATAATCCATACTTATTTTCTCATTCTGACAGCACCAACTGAACTCGTCTTTCTCTTTAAGTGGACCCTACTTGACTACTCTGAATCATAACATTGAAAGCGTTTATTTTGCCTTGGCAAATCATAAATATATTACATTTATATTACAGGATTAAATATTCCATATTCCATAACAGAATCTTGAATTTAACCTACATGTTAATTAAAAGAATGGCGAAAGCTTTCCTAACAAACGGAGGCATGTTGAAGTTTCCCGAGTATTAACTTTCGTGTATTTCTTTCATATTTGGTCGAAAATACGGGAATGTTTTGGAATTTCTTGCGGGATAACGACATGACACATAGACTTCTAGTTTTCTGAGAAAGTTGCGTTTCCAGTTTTTTCAATGTTCATCAGTACGTTGGAGGATGAAACGTTAAAGGCGATTTAATTCGAAAAATATACATCGTATTGAAAAATCTTTCGGACAAATATATTCTCCATATACGAGGTTTATCCGAAAAGTATCTGATTCTCAGCGCCAGAGTGTCCAAGCGACCTCTGTCCAGTATAAATATAAACTGGATGCTTTACGAACTTACCAGCTGGTCGCAAATGCCGGACGTATAGTTTTTACACAGCGTGTATTTGTTGACAAAACTCTTTTTGCGTTCGTCGCATTTATTTTTTAAAAATTACAGAAAGATTAAATCAAGGAATTCGCATTAAATTTTGCTTCAACCTCGGAAAAACAAGTTCGGAAATTATTGAACTGAAAGCATTCGGAGTTGAGTGCATAGTTAAACACAAATAAAAGACTGGTATAATCGTTTCAAATGTGGCCGCACATTTGTGCTAAGTTCATTCCGAAGTTGCTTAGCGCAGAGCAAAAAAACTTTCGCGTAATGATAATGATGTGCTTAATAAAATTATTACTGGTGATGAATCATGGGCTTATGGTAATTGCAGGTCGGATTCTTTTCGGACAAACATCGTATGTAACTATTTTTGTGAATATTTATAAATAAATAAATATTAAATATTCACAAAAATAGTTACATTTTCAAAAACAATTTGAAAGAATTTCCCCCAAAACTAAATAAGAAATTCTTTGTATCGATGATTAGCCCAGTCTAGATAAGCCTAATTCTAATCTTAATCAAAACCACGATATTTTGCATCGACTCTCATTCATATACAGATTGCTTTTATAAATGGCACAATACAAGATAGTAAAGCGCTGTCATCCATGGGGAGCTTGTACTGTTGAACTTAACAGCAATTTAACAAAAATCGTTTAGCAATCAAATTAAAATCGCAAATTATTGTTCCCCAATGTGGCATATGGACAGGGTGGAGGGCGGCAGAGCATACACATACATTTATACATATAATCTCGCCAACAACAACACCAACAACTGTTGTACGCCGACTTTATTAACTGCAAACCTTATTTGCATGTTCATTTTGCATAATGTAGCGAAAAACTGCGTCAAGTCGAAACGAGACAAGTGGACGGTGCCACCCTCGATGTCAAGTTCGTTCGTTCGTTCTTTTTTTCCGCTCCTTCTGTTCTCTGTTGCCTGTTGTTGTACTTTCTTTTACAAAAATATTTTCTTATGACTTAGCAGCTGAAATTCGATTTGAATGTATGTGACCCAAAGAACGGAGACGGAGAGAAGCCCCTGCCTGAAAGTGGAAAACAAATTTCACGCTAAACAACGCGGTTTTCCCGTTTGCCCGCCTTTTTCAGCCGCCGATTTGCATACGAAATTTGAGTGTCGCGTCGGGAGTAGATTCTTCGCCCTCAGCAAAGACAACCTCCCAGGCGAGTGAACGGGCGAGGGTGGCTGCAACAATTACAGATGGCAGCTTAAGCGTTTTTTATGCATTTTTCACGTGTCAAATCGCGCGTCAATCAATCGATGTTTATGTACGCGTCAGCCAACGCCTATCGCCCCTCCCGTTTCTGCCCCACTATAACTGCGTTATGTTTAATTTGAAAATTCATATTTCGTCGCCCGTAAGTTGAGTTGAGCATTGACTGACTTTCACGGTGCTCTCACTCGGCACTCTTATTTGTTTTTTATTATGCCCCGGCACACGCTCCAGAGGCCTCTGTTCTCAGTTCTCCTCAGTGTGGGAAGGCACCCTCTGCTCTGCTCTGCTCTCTGGTATGTGCTATGGGCTCGTGATCCCTGTTTATGTTTTTCCCCGTGCGCTGGTTTCAATTTTACGCCAATTGGTTTTCAGCAATCGCCTGTGCAAATAGGCTGAGCAAGCGATAAGCCACAGTTCATCTGTTATCATGGACAATATCACGCATATAACCAGAGTTCGATTTGAATTTGAATAAATATGGCAGGGAAGTCAAAAATAAAATTCGCATTATGTTCAGAGCTCAATGTGTTCCTTATCAGGGACCGGGAAGCTGAAAGAGCCCATTGGATGAGGCTAGGAAATACGCACTGACCGAAAGAGCTTGGCGGTGAACGCATTCGCTCAAATCCTATTACTTTCCCTATCTGCTTAGGTGGTTCTTGAAGGTTATAAAAGAGAAGGCACTTTATTTAAGCACATACAAAACAGGAAGAGCAGAAAAACTTTCTCTTTTACACTTTAGACTTGCGAATTCATGAGACTAAGTACTTGAGATTAGGGCTCTTTGTGCCAATCAATACTCCATGAAAAGGAGATTAAAAAGCAAGAATCTTAACAATGTCGACGACAAGCCACTTTATCATATATATACATTTCTACATACATAATTTATTCGTTGAATATTAGACATACGACGCGACAAAGCTGCCGGTATTAACAACTCCCCATAACTCCTCCTATCTCCATCTCCATCTGCTAGAAAATGTCGCATTTTATTGCAATTGAAATGTTTAGCGGAAAACAAAGTGAGTGCCATGAAACATCAGCCGTTATGTGTGTGTGTGTGTCTTTCTGCATATTTCTTGGATTTAATTTTATTGCCGGCAAAAGTGATTATGTTGAAGGTGTACCTTTCCAGCTTAACTAAAATTACGTCCCCAGTGGCCTGTAGAGCCACCTGCCTCCATTACATCAAGTGCTCTACACATGGGGCTCTTGACGTAACTGCTCCGCTCCGCTTCGTGCTCTGTGCTCTGCTGCTCACTTGCTTCATACGGATTTCAATCATATTTTATGCTCGTCGGTATCGCCGGCGTCCTCATCGTCATTTGGCTTATATTTATTGTTTTTGTCAGCTTTTCGCCGTGTGCCGACCACCCTCCCTCCTCTGCCACTCAGACACACAGACACAATCAAAGAAGCAAAGAATAGTAGCGTTAATCTCACGCAACTATGAGATACCGTGTACCTTGCTAGAAAAATACCTACCCCTGCCTTGTTTTTAATATAAGCTAATCGCTCGAATCTAAAGTAAATAGTCTGCGATTTACTTCATATCCGTTCATACAGATTCCATATTTAAAATTTCCCACCCCAAACATTTTCAACAAAACCCTATTTGTAAGTTAGTAACAAACAACAAGGCTATTCCCCGATAACGAAGTGTTAGTAGTTTCATACCTTTTCAAATAGAATATACACCTTTTCTTATATTTCTACAGGGTGACGGGTATAAAAAGGTAATCAACATAAAGTTCAATGTTGGCAGCAATGTTGTCAACTCAAAGTGCGACTACAGACGTCCCTTTCTGCTTTGTTCTCTTTCTCTGACTTTACACCCAGACTGAGAAGTATTTGAGTCGCACTCACAAATGAATTAAGTGCCAAAAGCACAACTGCGACACTGAGTTGATGTCGACGATAACGAGATTTCTGTAAGGTTAGGTTTGTATTGATTAACTATGGGAAAGATCAACTAATTTATAGGGAGTCCCAGAAGCTAAGCAAGTTTTAAATAAAATGGAAAATATAATTTTTTCTTTATTTAATGTAATTTTTTGTACGTAGAATAGAGTTATGTATGGAGTAATACATTGGTGAATCGCCTTTGCACTCTTTTCCATTACCAATATTTATAAATGTGAATGAATTTCGTTGATGCAGCTTTGAACCGACTTTTTTGAGGCATGCGTGATTGTGAACTTGTTGTTATCGACCTGCGATTACACTAACACCATAAAAAAATTTAATGTTGTTCAATCCCTCGATTTAGTCTTCCAATTATAATCACCGAAACGTAAGGGTACTATACTTGAAAATGTCCCATGCTATAATTAAAGTGTCAATTGTTTTTTTCCCAAACCTTTATTCCTTTTCGGACACGTTTTATTTTCAAATTTACAAATTATATTTTAGTTTTTTATTTTTTAATTGCAAATAACTCAATTATAACAAGTGAAGAAAGCTACAGTCGAGTGCACTCGACAGTAAGATACCATTTACCTTTCGCTGTTAAAAACTAATTCTTAATATTAATTACTTTTATTCGGCGAATAACAACGCATCGCATATTTTCAAGGACAAATTCACATGCATTGACGCTAATGGCACATGCCGACTGCACACTGACTACACGACGACTGTGCGTGCGCAGTCGGCGTCGGCGTCGGCGTCGGGCCTCTACTGCTGTGAGCGAAACTTCTCGTGCCTATAACTTCTGTGTTTATTGTCCGATCGGATTTAAATTTATAGGGTTGGTCAATATTATTATTATCTACAATAATACCTAAAAAAAATTTCGGAAACTTTTCTACTTTTCCTATAATTTGATTTACTGATTTACAAAATCGATTTTTGGGGGCGGTAGGCGTGGCATCCAAAAGTTGAAATTCCGCATTCCCCGTAATATTACCAGGCACCTTACTTCCAAATTTGGTGCTTCTAGCTTTTCTAGTGTTTTTTTAAACTATAAAAATGTGTTTTTTAGAGGCGGTGGGCGTGGCATCCAAAATTCTAAAATCCAACTTCTGCATAATGTTGCAAGACACCCTCCTACCAAATTTAGTGCGTTTATCTCTTTTCGTTATTGAATTATTTGGAAAAAATCGAAATACGTATTTATCGATTTGCGGAGACGGTGGGCGTGGCACATCAAGTTTGAAATAAACTTCTTGTGTGTATTGAATACACGCACACTCCCACCAAGTCTGGTGCCTCTAGCTCTTTTAATAGCTGAGATCTGTGTGTTCATACAGACGGACAGACGGACAGACAGACGGACATGACCAAATCGACTCGGCTATTGATGCTGATCAAGAATATATATACTTTGTATGGTCTGCCACGCCTCCTTCTGCCTGTTACATACATTTGCACAAAGTTAATATACCATTTTTTACCCATTTTCAATGGGTAAATGGTATAATAATAGATAAAAGCATCATTTGGTAAGAGGGTTTCTTGCAATATTATGCTGAAGTTGGATTCTCGACATCTGGATGCCGCGCCCACCGCCGGTAAATCAAATTGAAAGAAAGGTAGAAAAGGTTCAAAACTTAATTTTCGACATTGACATGGTAGCTGTCAATATCTACCCGATACATAAGGTATAGGCGCGAGTAGTTTCCCATGCAAATAGCAGCCGGGGCCCAGAGGCCGGGCGTCATTGCTTGCTCCGACCGCCCACTCAGTCAGTGTACAGTCGGCATGTGCATATAGCGTCAATTTTTTTTTTTAACAGCCAAAGGTAAGTTGTATCTTACTGTCGAGTGCACTTAACTGTAGCTGCCTCCACTAATTATACCATTTACCCATTGAAAATGGGTAAAAAATGGTATATTAACTTTGTGCAAATGTATGTAACAGGCAGAAGGAGGCGTGGCAGACCAGTTGTATCTTACTGTCGAGTGCACTTAACTGTAGCTGTCTCCACTAATTATACCATTTACCCATGGAAAATGGGTAAAAAATGGTATATTAACTTTGTGCAAATGTATGTAACAGGCAGAAGGAGGCGTGGCAGACCATACAAAGTATATATATTCTTGATCAGCATCAATAGCCGAGTCGATTTGGTCATGTCCGTCTGTCTGTCCGTCTGTATGAACACACAGATCTCAGCTTTTAAAAGAGCTAGAGGCACCAGACTTGGTGGGAGTGTGCGTGTATTCAATACACACAAGAAGTTTATTTCAAACTTGATGTTCCACGCTCACCGCCTCCGCAAATCGATAAATGCGTATTTCGATTTTTTCCAAATAATTCAATAACGGAAAGAGATAAACGCACCAAATTTGGTAGGGGGTTGTCTTGCAACTTTATGCAGAAGTTGGATTTTAGACTTTTGGATGCCACGCCCACCGCCTCTAAAAAACACATTTTTATAGTTTAAAAGAAAACTAGAAAAGCTAGAAGCACCAAATTTGGAAGTAAGGTGCCTGGTAACATTACGGAGAATGCGGAATTTCAACTTTTGGGTGCCACGCCTACCGCCCCCAAAAATCGATTTTGTAAATCGGTAAATCAAATTATAGGAAAAGTAGAAAAGTTTCCGAAATGTTTTTCAGGTATTATTGTAGATAATAACAATATTGACCAACCCTATAAATTTAAATCCGATCGGACAATAAACACAGAAGTTATAGGCACGTGAAGTTTCGCTCTCGACTCCGACGCCGACGCCGACTGCGCACGCACAGTCGTCGTGTAGTCAGTGTGCAGTCGGCATGTGCCATTAGCGTCAATGCATGTGAATTTGTCCTCGAAAATATGCGATGCGTTGTTATTCGCCGAATAAAAGTAATTAATATTAAGAATTAGTTTTTAACAGCGAAAGGTAAATGGTATCTTACTGTCGAGTGCACTCGACTGTAGCTTTTCTCACTTGTTTTCGTTAAATGTAGCTTAAAATGTCACCTTTCCAATATTATATCGTATGACACAATGTGATAAAATGCGAAAAGACTTTTTTGACTATCCAATATTTTATATATTAATTATAATTGTTTTTCTTTTGACTGTGTATTGAGTGCCTATTAGCCATGGTTGAATCTTATTAGAATTGTTGGTCGATCGTTACCACGCAGTTAACAGAGAACGAACTGCCAATCCTTTAAATACAGTTTTTATACCAATATAGTCAACTTATTTAATTACTTTTCATGACAAGAATCCTATGAAATTCTGACCTATGCATAGCTTTCTATAGGAGCTCACAATGTTTCTTTAATATTCCCTCATACTTTCGCACACCGCTTGACTGCATGCTGATTTTGCAGCGGGACTTCACTTAATTAAATCATAAATAAGCATATATCGACGCATTGAAAATTAAACAAACATAAAAACGAACCCTGGAAGGACAGCAAAAGCAACCACAATCAGAATATTGCACACTCGAATAACCGAAGCACATTTCAATGTGCAATTAATTTAATCAATTTACAGTCAGTCCTGTCAACGTACTCTCCCACTTTTGCAGATGTTCCAAATTTTACAGGGTATAAGCTAATTACACTGCACTTTCCTTAATGCGTATATTAGTACCTGCAAACCTAATCAGCTTAGACGCTATCAATCTTTAGGTTATTTAAAAATCTTTATGTTAACCGAATAAAATCAAATGTTAATATTAACAAATAATATATATAAGTGTACTACATCTATAATTTTTTATACTCGTCGATACTTGATACTCGAAAATCAATATGAACATTTAGCTTTAACTGGGTATATATATATAAGTGCTCTCTGTTTTTATATATTTTCAAAATCCTGTTTTAATCTGCTAGTATCGAACACGAATATATAATTTATTACATAATAAAAATATTTATAAATATGTATCTCAGGAAATGAGGCTACCGTGAAGAAAACATGATCGGAAAGTTCAACACCGGGATATATTTTTTTAATTACGATAATATTAATACAAACAGAGATTGTTTTGTCAGGTTATGTAAATATCAGGGTAATTGGTCGTTTGGTGCACTGATTCAACATTGCATTGTTGTTGATTTTGTGAAAACAAACGTTTTAGCTCCACCGCTAACTGCATTCACTGCGACGCCGCTTGACCAAAGACCCTGCCCGAGCCGAAGGGGTACGGGTAGCACCACTTCACGAAATGACGAAAATATGATAATGATGACAACGCTACAAGAGAACATCATCGACCATTAGCCAGTGCAGCGGTGTGCTGTGCAGTACAGCGCAGAATGCCGGACCCAATGTTTATTTTAATTACTGAAATTGCATTCAAGTGCCAACTGCCAACTGGCGACTGCCAAATGGCCGGACGTTCGACAGAATCTCATTACCACTCCCGGGTGCTGGCAGGCAGGACGCAACTCACTTGTTGTGTTAACATCCACCGCATTGTTGATGCATTCCATTCAAACTCCCGCTGACATGGTTGCACTTTGCTTTCATTTGACTTAACGTTTTGGTATGGATTCCGTCGTATGCCTCAGGCATCTCCGTGCGAAGCCCCAACCATATCTCATACACCAAATCCCATGCCATGTATCAAAGTTTGTTCAGGTAAAACTCAGCATGGCAATGGCGCTGGTGATATGAGTGTTACCAGAGGCGACCTCCTCGACGGCAGTCGCAATCAAACAGGCGACAGGCAACTTACTGTAGACAACTACTATTATGGGTGGTGCAGGCACCCTTGCAGTAGCCGACCACATGCAACTCATTGACGGGAACCGCGCTTCAAGCAGACACTTGGCTGGCAGAAATAATAGCATAATGCCGAGTGCTTGCTTTCGTAAAAAGGCAATTCTAGTTGAGCACCCATCCCAATCCTAATAATCCGTGTTAGTGCTCGAGTACGAGATTGTAAGATTAAAGATTTTCAGTTCTCGAAATTAAATTACAGCCCAATGTAGTCACAAACCAACGGTGTCAACGGTATTAATAAATCTAGAAATAATCGGCCCACCGAAGATTGCATACCCTTACAGATACATGCGTATGTATTAATTCTGTATATTGTTTCATCAGATAATATTTATAAGACAATTATCTAGTTATAATGTAGCTTATATGTAAAAGGTTTAACATTAACATTTTTCTATAGCTTAGTTTTCTATACTATAGCTGCAGTGAACCGAAGTTTTAAATCATTTTTGCCTATCGCTGCAATAGAAGCTATAAAATATACATATTATATTAATCCAATTTAATGGAAATTTAAATATGCTGTTGAAAACGTTGGTTGCCTAAAATATACCTAGTTTGCTTATATAAATTCCAAATTATTTTAAATTTCAAAGGAAATTGAAACCAGATGCGACAAGTTTAGTTACGATATCTTGAAAATATATGTCTGACTTATTTACAGCGTGCATGAAAAATATGTACGTATGTACATTATGTATACCAAGAACTGAGAATTGAGAAACTAAACTATTTGCTACAGACACGACGACGGAACAACGGACAGATCTACGTATCTGCAACAACAACTTGGCAAATTATTGTACTCTCTATAAGAGTAATGAGAGTTGTTTAATAACTTTATAGCTAAATTAAAAAGGTCTAGCATAATCTTCCGCATGGCTTAGAGCACAGTGGTTTGCCCAATAGCCAAAAATGTATCAAAAAAGAATCAAAGTTGAAATACTTCAAAGAAATGCATTACAATTAATTTTTGCCTTATTTACGTGTCTTTCTTAACTACTTTAAAAAAATGTACACCTCATTTAACTTTCAAGAGTTTGCAACTTCAAATTATAATAATAAAACCAGATTATAGAGTTTGGAGATTTTGTCCAAATTGAAGGATATATTTCATTGTTCCACTAGTTTTATTATATACGAGGTGTGTTCAAAAAGTAAGGTGACTTTTCAAATTTCGCGGGCAACATATTTTCGATTATCGATTTTTATACCATTTACCCATTGAAAATGGGTAAAAAATGGTATATTAACTTTGTGCAAATGTATGTAACAGGCAGAAGGAGGCGTGGCAGACCATACAAAGTATATATATTCTTGATCAGCATCAATAGCCGAGTCGATTTGGTCATGTCCGTCTGTCTGTCCGTCTGTATGAACACACAGATCTCAGCTATTAAAAGAGCTAGAGGCACCAGACTTGGTGGGAGTGTGCGTGTATTCAATACACACAAGAAGTTTATTTCAAACTTGATGTGCCACGCCCACCGCCTCCGCAAATCGATAAATGCGTATTTCGATTTTTTCCAAATAATTCAATAACGAAAAGAGATAAACGCACCAAATTTGGTAGGAGGGTGTCTTGCAACATTATGCAGAAGTTGGATTTTAGAATTTTGGATGCCACGCCCACCTCCTCTAAAAAACACATTTTTATAGTTTAAAAGAAAACTAGAAAAGCTAGAAGCGCCAAATTTGAAAGTAAGGTGCCTGGTAACATTACGGAGAATGTTTGATTTTCAACTTTTGGATGCCACGCCCACCGCTCCCACACTATTGCATTTTAAGAAAAGTAGGGAAATAACAAAACATTTTTTTTAACACTCTTGTAGCTTACCATAGTACAGATCTACCCTATAAATTTCAATCCGATCGGACAATAAACACAGAAGTTATAGGCACGAGAAGTTTCGCTCACAGCAGTAGAGGCCCGACGCCGACGCCGACGCCGACGCCGACTGCGCACGCCGACTGCGCACGCACAGTCGTCGTGTAGTCAGTGTGCAGTCGGCATGTGCCATTAGCGTCAATGCATGTGAATTTGTCCTCGAAAATATGCGATGCGTTGTTATTCGCCGAATAAAAGTAATTAATATTAAGAATTAGTTTTTAACAGCGAAAGGTAAATGGTATCTTACTGTCGAGTGCACTCGACTGTAGCTTTCTTCACTTGTTTTGTTTTGTTATATTGGTACACTCTTCCCTAACATCTGTACCAAGTTTCAATGGAACATCCTCTTTTGTTTGGTTGTGAGAGGCGTAAAGTTACAAGTTATTTTGCGAGCTCGGCGATTTTTCGCTATCGAAAAATATGGATCAAAGGATTTGCATCAAATTTTGTGTAAAAAATAAAATTAAGTACTCTGAAACACTTGAAATGTTGACAGTGGCATACGGTGAAACTGTTCTGAGTAAAAAAAATGTGTACAAGTGGTACAAACTCTTCCAAGATGGCCGGGAAGATGCCAATGACCAGCCTCGCTCTGGACGCCCAAGCACGTCAACAACTGATGAAAACGTTCAAGCAGTGACGAAAATTGTTTTGGAAAATCGTCGAATCACTATCAGAGAAGTTGCTGAAGATGTCGGTATATCGCTTGGCTCGTGCCATGAAATTTTTTCAAACGTTTTGGGTATGAGTCGTGTGTCAGCGAAGTTTGTTCCGAAATTGCTGAATTTTGACCAAAAGAACCGTCGCATGAGCATCGCTCAAGAGCTGTTGAATGACGTCAACGACGACCCAGATTTACTCAAAAGGGTCATAACTGGTGACGAATCATGGGTATATGGTTATGATATCGAAACCAAAGCCCAATCGTCCCAATCGAAGAGCCCAGGCGAGCCAAGACCGAAAAAAGACTGCATCGCTGCAAGAGCTCAAGGCTATACCGAAAAGTGCTTATGGGAAGTGCTTTGAGGATTGGTAAAACCGTTGGCATAAGTGTATTGTATCTGAGGGGGATTACTTTGAAGGGGACAACATAAATATTGATAAATAAATTAATAGTTTTTCTTGAAAATACAAAGTCACCTTACTTTTTGAACACACCTCGTATGTCTATTTTATTACTTTACGTGTATAACCTGAAATTATAGGTAGTTGGTAAGTTAACCGTAGTTAGTCATGAAACTTATTCTGAAATATTGATCAATATTTACATATCATATGGCGTAAGTTTAAGCTGGCATAAATTGCCACGCTATGCCATGCTATTTTTACAAATACAAAGCAAATTTTCGACATATAGTCTTGTATTGATTGTTAAATTTGTATAGAAAGCACGGCGACGCTGACTGCTCACAGTCAGTCCGCGACTGTGCACGTCGTGCAGTCAACGTGCAGCCGGCATATGCCATTAGAAGAGTCAATGTTTGTGCATTTGTCTTTTAACATATGCTATGCGTTATTATTAGTTCGCTGAATTAAAGTAATTAATATTAAGAACTATTTTTTAACAGCAAAGGTAAATGGTATCTTACTGTCGAGTGCAGCCGACTGTAGCTTTCTTCACTTGTTTTTATTTTGTGGTAGATGGGGTTTTAACCAGTCGAAATTTTTAGGGAATAAGATATACTTAATCTGATTTTTACTTAAAGAATTTTTGTAAACATCATCATTTCCATTGAAACAATTTTTGACCACTCGTTCCATACAAGTGAAACCACTGTGTAGATGCAGTTTAACCAATTTCTCTTGCTGATGAGCGAATTGAAACTTCCAATACCAGTCACAGCTTCTTCGTTGAAAACTGCGCAAAATCAAATTATAATTTAATTATAAGAAATAATTTTAACCAAATATTAACAAGTTAGGGAGACCAAAACTACTGTGATATGCTGATAGCTGACCAATAACTACACTATCGACAATCTTATAATATTCATCGGTATAAGGTAGAAGTTATTTACCTTGTACCCATGAAAAATATTTTTCTTTTCATATATACATTAAAAATAACTAATAGAATAAGTACCACCACTTCTATCTACAGCCTAGCATCACACAAAACGTATATACCCATTTCTGAAAATATGTAATGACTACATGTAATAGAATATGTAAAATGAAAAAGACAGCCGTTCCCGATGGTGGTAGGTAAGCCCCGCAACATTAATAGACAAAAATCTCGGCAGAGCAGACAACGGCAAGCGACGACGGCGAGGGCGAAGGCATTTCGCGTCATGTAAATAAGAATTATGAAAATAATAATGGAAAAAGGATTAAGACGCCCGCATATACGCCCATAGCACACCCGTCACCTTGCTCAACAAAGCGGGTGGTTGATAATAAACAAACATGACATGTCTATGTAATTTTAGGCACTGCACGAAATACGCGGAGAAAATTAAGAGATGTTCACCAATAAGATAAGATCATTAATGACTTCTTTCTGAAAATCTTTATTTTTATTTTCCGTCAAGTTTTCTATAATTTGTTCGCTCTATTCTTTAATTAAATGTATACAAAAACATCATCAGTATTTCAATCTTGTAGGCAGGATTATACAACGATCTTTCGAAGTTAATGAATTGTAAATATTTTATACATTATAAATCAATGTACCCCTTGTATGCTAAATGTAAGTGTAAGTATAACAAGTGAAGAAAGCTACAGTTGAGTGTACACGACAGTAAGATACCATTTACCTTGGCTGTTAAATAACTCTTTATATTTATTTCTTTTATTCGGCAAATTAAAAACGCCTCGCAAATTTTCAAAGTCAAATATACTTGTATTGACGCTATTGGCACATGCCGACTGCACCAAGTGTGGTGTCTCTAGCTCTTTCAATATCTGAAATCTGTGTGTTCATACAGAAAAACAGACAGACGGGCAGACCAAATCGACTCAGCTATTGATGCTGATCAAGAATATATATACATTGTATGCTCTGCCACGCCTTCTTCTGCCTGTTACATACATTTTCACAAAGTTAATATACCATTTTTTTACCCAGTTTTATGGGTAAATGGTATAAAGAGAATCAAGGAAACGTGCTAAAAGAATAAGATAGTAAGGCCACGAAGACATTGTTCGCAGTAAAAGGTTGTAAGGGTGAGCGTATGTGAGCACAAAATTTCGACACCTGAAGAGAGAGCACTTTATGTGACATAGTTTACCTTAATTACGCTATTTTCACACAAATTTAATTACATTTTTTAAAACAAATTAAATATTGAAATATTACTGACAATGTTGTAGGCAGGTGAATCCTGTTCGCAATCATATCCAATATGAAAAAGCACAGCCCACTGGGTTTAATAGGCGAGCACCGATGACACATATGTGATTTATCGCATAAAACAAGACAATTTTCCATTGTGTCATCCCCCGAGTGTAAATTCGCGATTCACCCCTCCGAAGACGCCACTGAAGTTGATAACACTTAAGATGCTTTGGTTTTTACACCCTTCCAGAGGGTATTACAAGATTGTCCAGAGCTCTATGTAAAGATGTACCAAAAATATGTATTCTTTGTACTATATACATATTTTTCTATTCTATATGACACGATACCAACAAAAAGTTGTAATATAGCTTACCGACCTGTAAGGGTATAAAAGTTTCGGCAAGGCATTATTGTTTGCGTTTTAATTTTAATTTTCTACTTGACAAACGACGGGCAAGAATTTGTCGGTGTGGTATCCTTGTTAGCGCTGGGGCAGGTACATGAGGACTCCCGAGTAAAGTCGTTCCTTATTTTCTGTGTGGTGTGTAATTGTGTGGTTATTGTTGCTGTTACTGCTAAAAATTAATTTTTTTCTTTTAAGACTTTTCTTACTGAAGATTTAGAAAGCATACAAGGTAGAAAGTGAGGCAATTACAAGAGCAGCTGCACAGCCGTACAGAAATTTCCATGAAGTAATTATATTTCACATAAAATTTATTGCGCTTTTATTATTATGGTAACAATACGTTAGTCGGTAAATATTTAGTTGGTGTGAGAGTTTGTCAGCAAAATTAATTAAAACTAGAGAGAAATTTTACATTCGGGGTGTAGCAGATACAACAAAAAGTAACATTAAACAAGTGCGTAGATAAAGCTACAGTCGAGCCAACTCTACAGTAAGATACCATTTACCTCTGGCTGTTAAAAATTAATTCTTAATATTAAATACTTTTATTCGACGAATTAACAACAACGCATCGCATCGTTGAGAGTGTGTGTGCAGTCGACACAATATTTGACACCAGCCGCCGGTCGCTGCAAATATTTATATGAAATTTCTTGAGCCTATAGTTTCTGTGTTTATTGCCTGCTCGGGTTGCACTTCTTGGGATATCATTAATAGTTCGTTTCTTATAAATCAATTAAATAAATCGCTTTTTGCGAAATGCTACAAGGTACTATTCTTCCAAATTTGATGCTTTTAACTCGTATTGTAACTGTGGTATATGAAATAAATCGAAAAACCCACAATTTGATATGGGAAGGCTGTATGAGTGACACATACCTAAGGTTTGAAATAAACTTCTTATGTGTATGATATACCCCAAAGTTTCTACCAAGTTGTTGTCTCTAGCCCTTGTAATATATCAAATATGTGTGTTCAAACAGACAGACAAACAGACAATTCGACTGAGCTTGTGATGCTGATCAAAACAATATATATTTTGTACGGCATGCCACGCTTCCTTCTCTTCTCCTCCGTATTTTCAAATGGTAAATGTTATAAAAACTTAGTACTTAGGCTTTTTGTTAATTAAAAATTATAATTTTAAATAGCAACACTTTCTAATATATATAAAATACTAGTGACCCGGCAGACTTCGTACTGCCTCAGTCGAATAAATCCCGCCAAATTCTACCAAATCCCGCCAAATTCTACCAAATCCCACCAAATTCCACAAAATCCCGGTAAATCCCGCCAAATCCCCCATATCCCGCCGAATTCTACCAAATCCCGTCAAAATGCCTGCTGTTGGAATCGAATGAAAATTTGCACAATACACCAATAGATTTGACGGGATTTTTAAATTTTTAAATAAATAGAAGAACCTTACTGCTCAGTGAACAAAATTAGACTGTCGATTTATTAAATGAACTGTGTATAGGTGTATTATTATATTTTGTCGTGTTCGGCATAGGTTCCTTGCAGTAGCCGGAACTGTGTTGTTTCCAAGTGGACATTCACAGTCTTCAAATGCGCAAACGATTTTGGGACACGTACCTTAACGACACCAAATCCCGCCAAATTCTACCAAATCCCGCCAAATTCTACCAAATCCCGCTAAATTCTACCAAATCCCACCAAATTATACAAAATCCCGACAAATTCTACCAAATCCCGCCAAATTCTACCAAATCCCACCAAATTCCACAAAATCCCGGTAAATCCCGCCAAATCCCGCCATATCCCGCCGAATTCTACCAAATCCCGTCAAAATACCTGCTGTTGGAATCGAATGAAAATTTGCACAATACACCAATAGATTTGACGGGATTTTTAAATTTTTAAATAAATAGAAGAACCTTACTGCTCAGAGAACAAAATTAGACTGTCGATTTATTAAATGAACTGTGTATAGGTGTATTATTATAATTTGTCGTGTTCGTCATAGGTTCCTTGTAGTAGCCGGAACTGTGTTGTTTCCAAGTGGCCATTCACAGTCTTCAAATGCGCAAACGATTTTGGGCCACGTACCTTAACGACACGGAGCCCGAGACCTTTCCAACGACTGCAAAACCGTGAAAATAGGTTCATGTTTTCTGGAGTTAATATTCAGGAAGAAAATTTGGACTTCTTTTTATATAGTAGAAGATATAGAGGCTATTATACGATTTTTCTCACCTTTTATGCCTTCCCTAGACCTCCACGAACATTTTAAGACTAAGATGAGATAAATTCGTTCAGCCGTTTTCGAGTTTTTATGAGACAAACAAACAGCAAAGACGTTTTGACTATGACATAAAAATCTATACAATATGCTTCACATATAGAATACACACTGGTATGTTATTACTCTCAGAAACATAGAATTTTGATTAGCATATGTCGTTTTCATGCATGGTATTTTACACTTATTGTGCTTCAATAATTATACATTTATAATCATATGAAAATAGACATTCACTATACCATTTACACATTGAAAATGGTTAAAAAAAGGCAAAATGTATGTAACAGGCAAAAGGAGGCGTGGAAGACCATACAAAGCATATATATATTCTTGATCGGCATCAATAGCCGAATCGATTTGGTCTGTCCGTCCGTCTGTCCGTATGTATGAACACACAGATGTTAGATATTAATAGAGCTAGAGACACCAGACTTAGTGGGAGAGTTTGCGTCTACAATACACATAAGCAGTCTATTTTAAGCTTGATGTGTCACGCCCACCGTCTTCGCAAATCGATAAAGGAGTTTTTCGATTTGTTGCTAATAATTACAATAAGAGATAAAAGCATCAAAATTAATGGGCAGGTTTCTTGCAATATTATGCAGAAGTTGGAGTTTAGACTTTTGGGTACCACGCCCACCGCCCCTATAAAACGAATTTGTTAAATTATAAGAATACAAGAAAATCTAGAAACACTTAATTTGGTAGTAAGGTCCCTGGTAACATTACACAGAAAGCAGAAATTCGAATTTTTGATGCTACGCATACCGCCGTCAGAAATCGATATTGTAAATCGATAAATCGAATTATTGGAAAAGTATACAAGTTACAGCATTTTTTTTAGATTTTATTGTAACTGCCAATTATACTGACCAACCCGATCGGACAATAAACACAGAAGTTATAGGCGCGAGAAGTTTCTCATACAGCAGCAGTAACGCAGCAGAGGCTCGGTGTCAATGCTCCGCACGCACAGTCGCCGTGTAGTCAGCGTGCAGTCGGCATGTGCCATCAGCGTCAATGCATGTGTATTTGACTTCGAAAATATGCGATGCGTTGTTATAAGTTCGCCGAGTAAAAATAATTAATATTAAGAATTATTATACCATTATCCATTGAAAATGGGTAAAAAATGGTATATTAACTTTGTGCAAATGTATGTAACAGGCAGAAGGAGGCGTGGAAGACCATACAAAGTATATATATTCTTGATCAGCATCAATAGCCGAGTCGATTTGGTCATGTCCGTCTGTCTGTCCGGCTGTCCGTCTGTCCGTCTGTATGAACACACAGATCTCAGCTATTAAAAGAGCTAGAGGCACCAGACTTGGTGGGAGTGTGCGTGTATTCAATACACACAAGAAGTTTATTTCAAACTTGATGTGCCACACCCACCGCCTCCGCAAATCGATAAATGCGTATTTCGATTTTTTTCAAATAATTCAATAACGAAAAGAGATAAACGCACCAAATTTGGAAAGGGGTTGTCTTGCAACTTTATGCAGAAGTTGGATTTTAGACTTTTGGATGCCACGCCCACCGCCTCTAAAAAACACATTTTTATAGTTTAAAAGAAAACTAGAAAAGCTAGAAGCACCAAATTTGGAAGTAAGGTGCCTGGTAACATTACGGAGAATGCAGAATTTCAACTTTTGGATGCCACGCCTACCGCCCCCAAAAATTGATTTTGTAAATCGGTAAATCAAATTATAGGAAAAGTAGAAAAGTTTCCGAAATTTTTTTTAGGTATTATTGTAGATAATAACAATATTGACCAACCCTATAAATTTAAATCCGATCGGACAATAAACACAGGAGTTATAGGCACGAGAAGTTTCGCTCACAGCAGTAGAGGCCCGACGCCGACGCCGACTGCGCACGCCGACTGCGCACGCCGACTGCGCACGCACAGTCATCGTGTAGTCAGTGAGCAGTCGGCATGTGCCATTAGCGTCAATGCATGAGAATTTGTCCTCGAAAATATGCGATGCGTTGTTATTCGCCGAATAAAAGTAATTAATATTAAGAATTAGTTTTTAACAGCGAAAGGTAAATGGTATCTTACTGTCGAGTGCACTCGACTGTAGCTTTCTTCACTTGTTTTTAAATAACAAAAGGTAAATGGTACTGTCGACTGCACTCGAATGTAGCTTTCTTCACTTTTTATACCATTTACCCATTGAAAATGGTTAAAAAATGGTATATTAACTTTGTGCAAATGTATGTAACAGGCAGAAGGAGGCGTGGCAGACCATACAAAGTATATATATTCTTGATCAGCATCAATAGCCGAGTCGATTTGGTCATGTCCGTCTGTCTGTCCGTCTGTCCGTCTGTATGAACACACAGTTCTCAGCTATTAAAAGAGCTAGAGGCACCAGACTTGGTGGGAGTGTGCGTGTATTCAATACACACAAGAAGTTTATTTCAAACTTGATGTGCCACGCCCACCGCCTCCGCAAATCGATAAATGCGTATTTCAATTTTTTCCAAATAATTCAATAACGAAAAGAGATAAACGCACCAAATTTGGAAAGGGGTTGTCTTGCAACTTTATGCATTGAGATCCTCGACATCTTTATTTTTCGCTGCCAATATTGCTCGTTCACCCAGCCAATTATGGTTATTGAACTTTTGCGCTATATCTGGGAAAACTCGCTGAATGAGCTCCTCTTTTGAATCTGTGATGTGACAGAAATCTGTAGGTAATGTGATGAATCCAGTCGAGGTGTCCATTGCAAATTTATTATTTCCTATGTCTAACAATTGCTTCGCAAACATATTTGCAGTTTCATCATGTTGCAAAAATACTCGCATGTTAGTTGTTAATTGGAGTGTCTTTGCGTATTGCCACAAATTCGATGATTTTAGGCATGCATTTAGTTCATCAGCAACAGTTGATCGGGGAATAACTGGAAGAGTCTGACGAAAATCACCTGACAACAGAATCATGGCCCCACCGAAAATATTTTGGTTGTCACGAAGATCTTTCAATGTTCTGTCCAGTGCCTCCAGTGACCTCTTATGGGCCATTGTGCATTCATCCCAAACTATTAATTTGCATACCTGTAGAATCTTTGCCATTGCGCTATTTTTGTATAGGTGTATTATTCCTTGCAGTAGCCGGAACTGTGTTGTTTCCAAGTGGACATTCACAGTCTTCAAATGCGCAAACGATTTTGGGACACGTACCTTAACGACACCAAATCCCGCCAAATTCTACCAAATCCCGCCAAATTCTACCAAATCCCACCAAATTCCAAAAAAGCCCGGTAAATCCCGCCAAATCCCGCCATATCCCGCCGAATTCTACCAAATCCCGTCAAAATGCCTGCTGTTGGAATCGAATGAAAATTTGCACAATACACCAATAGATTTGACGGGATTTTTAAATTTTTAAATAAATAGAAGAACCTTACTGCTCAGAGAACAAAATTAGACTGTCGATTTATTAAATGAACTGTGTATAGGTGTATTATTATATTTTGTCGTGTTCGGCATAGGTTCCTTGCAGTAGCCGGAACTGTGTTGTTTCCAAGTGGACATTCACAGTCTTCAAATGCGCAAACGATTTTGGGCCACGTACCTTAACGACACCAAATCCCGCCAAATTCTACCAAATCCCGCCAAATTCTACCAAATCCCGCTAAATTCTACCAAATCCCACCAAATTATACAAAATCCCGACAAATTATACCAAATCCCGCCAAATTCTACCAAATCCCACCAAATTCCACAAAATCCCGGTAAATCCCGCCAAATCCCGCCATATCCCGCCGAATTCTACCAAATCCCTTACTGCTCAGAGAACAAAATTAGACTGTCGATTTATTAAATGAACTGTGTATAGGTGTATTATTATATTTTGTCGTGTTCGGCATAGGTTCCTTGCAGTAGCCGGAACTGTGTTGTTTCCAAGTGGACATTCACAGTCTTCAAATGCGCAAACGATTTTGGGACACGTACCTTAACGACACCAAATCCCGCCAAATTCTACCAAATCCCACCAAATTCCACAAAATCCCGGTAAATCCCGCCAAATCCCGCCATATCCCGCCGAATTCTACCAAATCCCGTCAAAATTCCTGCTGTTGGAATCGAATGAAAATTTGCACAATACACCAATAAATTTGACGGGATTTTTAAATTTTTAAATAAATAGAAGAACCTTACTGCTCAGAGAACAAAATTAGACTGTCGATTTATTAAATGAACTGTGTATAGGTGTATTATTATATTTTGTCGTGTTCGTCATAGGTTCCTTGTAGTAGCCGGAACTGTGTTGTTTCCAAGTGGCCATTCACAGTCTTCAAATGCGCAAACGATTTTGGGCCACGTACCTTAACGACACGGAGCCCGAGACCTTTCCAACGACTGCAAAACCGTGAAAATAGGTTCATGTTTTCTGGAGTTAATATTCAGGAAGAAAATTTGGACTTCTTTTTATATAGTAGAAGATATAGAGGCTATTATACGATTTTTCTCACCTTTTATGCCTTCCCTAGACCTCCACGAACATTTTAAGACTAAGATGAGATAAATTCGTTCAGCCGTTTTCGAGTTTTTATGAGACAAACAAACAGCAAAGACGTTTTGACTATGACATAAAAATCTATACAATATGCTTCACATATAGAATACACACTGGTATGTTATTACTCTCAGAAACATAGAATTTTGATTAGCATATGTCGTTTTCATGCATGGTATTTTACACTTATTGTGCTTCAATAATTATACATTTATAATCATATGAAAATAGACATTCACTATACCATTTACACATTGAAAATGGTTAAAAAAAGGCAAAATGTATGTAACAGGCAAAAGGAGGCGTGGAAGACCATACAAAGCATATATATATTCTTGATCGGCATCAATAGCCGAATCGATTTGGTCTGTCCGTCCGTCTGTCCGTCTGTATGAACACACAGATGTTAGATATTAATAGAGCTAGAGACACCAGACTTAGTGGGAGAGTTTGCGTCTACAATACACATAAGCAGTCTATTTTAAGCTTGATGTGTCACGCCCACCGTCTTCGCAAATCGATAAATGCGTATTTCAATTTTTTCCAAATAATTCAATAACGAAAAGAGATAAACGCACCAAATTTGGAAAGGGGTTGTCTTGCAACTTTATGCAGAAGTTGGATTTTGGGTGCCACGCCCACCGCCTCTAAAAAACACATTTTTATAGTTTAAGAGAAAACTAGAAAAGCTAGAAGCACCAAATTTGGAAGTAAGGTGCCTGGTAACATTACGGAGAATGCATAATTTCAACTTTTGGGTGCCACGCCTACCGCCCCCAAAAATCGGTAAATCAAATTATAGGAAAAGTAGAAAAGTTTCCGAAATTTTTTTTTAGGTATTATTGTAGATAATAATAATATTGACCAACCCTATAAATTTAAATCCGATCGGACAATAAACACAGGAGTTATAGGCACGAGAAGTTTCGCTCACAGCAGTAGAGGCCCGACGCCGACGCCGACTGCGCACGCACAGTCGTCGTGTAGTCAGTGTGCAGTCGGCATGTGCCATTAGCGTCAATGCATGTGAATTTGTCCTCGAAAATATGCGATGCGTTGTTATTCGCAGAATAAAAGTAATTAATATTAAGAATTAGTTTTTAACAGCGAAAGGTAAATGGTATCATACTGTCGAGTGCACTCGACTGTAGCTTTCTTCACTTGTTTTACTTGGATATTTCTGAGTGCGATAGCGCTTTCTATTGAATATAAGAGTTACCGAATGAAATTGTTACCTTTTGACGTCCTTAATCTGTCAATAAAAGTAAATCAAAGTCAACCCCCAAACCAATAAGCGAATCGCTTCAAGGAGCGTTTCCTTTTTTAAATTGAGACAGCTTCCATACGACCTGCCTGAAAAATATGCCAATATGGATTTGGAAAATTCCTGGCAACTTTTTTGCATCAATAAATATCATATCTTCAGCCTCGTGCCCATCCAGAATTCTATTGCTCTGAATGTGTGCTAAAAACTGTAATTTAAAAAGTCATAATCGCAGATAAGTGCGGTCTCATTGCCAAAGCCAAACGTCAGCCTAGGCTATTCATTACAACAACGGTGTGCTCACAAGGGTGGTTGTATCCCAAATGGAAAGCGATATGGAAGCTCGTATTGTACCAAGCTTACAATTTTTTATTCAATTTCTATAGAATCTGCACACCACTCTCCCCAATTTCCACTGCCGTAGCGAATTTCGTTCAATCCAAGTCCATTGTTGCTCCCATGGTATATGTGAAGAGACAGTCAAATTATTTGAAAATCTGCTGACAAAAGAAGTGCAAATATTTGCCAAAACATTTTTAAAAATCGGCTAATCAAGAACATATAATTTTAAGTTGTTGACAGTTTTGTGAGCTCATGGTAGAGTCAAACTACCGAGCTTTGATGTTTACCGCAACAAAAGAGAAATTCGAATAATATTAATTTCGCTTTTTTTTGAAAAACCACGATAAGATGGATTATCTTCGTATTCAAAACACTAAGTCCATTTTTGGATTTGATTGCGTTAGAATATAAATCAGATTTATAATCTGACTAGCAAACCCGGCGAACTCCGTTTCGCCACCAGATGGCTATATTTCTCCCAGTCGTTCTCCCAGTCCCTCTTCTAGTCCCTTTCCCAGTCTCTCCCCCAGTCGCTCTTACAGTCGCTCTCCCCAGTCCCTCTCCCAGTCCCTCTCCCAATTCTTTTCCCAGTCGCTCTCCCAGTCCCTCTCCCAATCCTTCTCTCAGTCCCTCTCCCAATCCTTCTCCCAATCCTTCTCTCAGTCCCTCTCCCAGTCCCTCTCCCAGTCCCGTTCCCAATCCTCCCAGTCGCTCTCCCAGTCGCTTTGCCAGTTGCTCTCCCAGTCCCTCTCCCAATCCTTGTCCCTCTCCCAGTCCCTCTCCCAATCCTCCCAGTGGCTCTCATATTCGCTTTGCCAGTCCTTCTCCCAATACTTTTCCCAAACCTTCTCCCAGTTGCTCTCCCAGTCCCTCTCCCAGTCCCTCTCCCAGTCCCTCTCCCAGTCCCTCTCCCGTATATAACATTTTTGAACAGAATTTTTTGATAATTTTTTAAGAGATTTTATAATCAAATTTATTGCTTAATAATATTTTATTTATTTATTTTTATTTTCAAGGAACCTTTGACGAACACGTCAAAGTATAACACACCTAAACACATTATTTGTAATACATAAACAGTCTACTTTTGTTCACCAAGCAGCAAGTTACTTTTATTTATTTTAAAATAAATTAAAGTTCCTTGCTGCTCGGTGAACAAAATTAGACTAACTATTTATTATGTAAACTGTGTATAGGTGTGTTTTACTTTGACGTGTTCGTCAAAGGTTCCTTGAAGTGGCCGGGAAAATTTGTATGGGAAAAAGAAAATGGCTATATTTAGGGTTTATCCAGAAATAATTATAATTTAAAACTATAAAAAAAACCATCCATGACAAAAGCAAACTCAGTTAATTTGGTGGCAGGCATTTTTATACCATTTACCCATTGAAAATGGGTAAAAAATGGTATATTAACTTTGTGCAAATGTATGTAACAGGCAGAAGGAGGCGTGGCAGACCATACAAAGTATATATATTCTTGATCAGCATCAATAGCCGAGTCGATTTGGTCATGTCCGTCTGTCTGTCCGGCTGTCCGTCTGTCCGTCTGTATGAACACACAGATCTCAGCTATTAAAAGAGCTAGAGACACCAGACTTGGTGGGAGTGTGCGTGTATTCAATACACACAAGAAGTTTATTTCAAACTTGATGTGCCACGCCCACCGCCTCCGCAAATCGATAAATGCGTATTTCGATTTTTTCCAAATAATTCAATAACGAAAAGAGATAAACGCACCAAATTTGGTAGGGGGTTTTGGACTTTTGGATGCCACGCCCACCGCCTCTAAAAAACACATTTTTATAGTTTAAAAGAACACTGGAAAAGCTAGAAGCACCAAATTTGGAAGTAAGGTGCCTGGTAACATTGCGGAAAATGCGGAATTTCAACTTTTGGATGCCACGCCTACCGCCCCTAAAAATCGATCTTGTAAATCAAATCATAGGATTTGATTATAGGAAAAGTAGAAAAGTTTCCGAAATTTTTTCTAGGTATTATTGTAGATAATAACAATATTGACCAACCCTATAAATTTAAATCCGATCGGACAATAAACACAGAAGTTATAGGCACGAGAAGTTTCTCTCACAGCAGTAGAGGCCCGACGCCGACGCCGACGCCGACGCCGACGCCGACGCCGACTGCGCACGCACAGTCGTCTTGTAGTCAGTGTGCAGTCGGCATGTGCCATTAGCGTCAATGCATGTGAATTTGTCCTCGAAAATATGCGATGCGTTGTTATTCGCCGAATAAAAGTAATTAATATTAAGAATTAGTTTTTAACAGCGAAAGGTAAATGGTATCTTACTGTCGAGTGCACTCGACTGTAGCTTTCTTCACTTGTTTTTATATAATAGATGTTGACTCAGATAAAGTTCCTTTTCCAATCCACTTCCTCATATATATAGTAGGCCTTAAAATCTTAGTATAGTTATAGAATAGATTTGTTAGTAATATTATGCTTCAAACAATTGGACAATTTTTGTAAGAATAAATATGTATGCAGATAAATGCGAGTTCTGTTTTCTAAGCATTGGTGCCTAATATTCCAAAATCAGTTTTCGCGAGTGTTGCCTTCGTTACTCAGAAAGTATCGAGCTATGTTTTTATTGTATATTTTCGATTAATATAGTATTTTTCGAAATGATTTATATTTTTGTTGGTTTAAATATTAATGCAAATTTAACATTTATATGGAGCTTTAATTAACTATATGAAAAGCCCCAATGACGGCAGGCCAAAAGGGACTTCACATGTTCAGGTTGCTCATTTAAATTTAAATCCATGAGTTTTCCTTCGCTCATTTAATCTTAATGAAAAACCGGTTTTTCTGGTTTAGTTACCACAATTCATTTTCCGGTTTGCTCATAGGCCGAAGGTTCCCCGAGCATTTTCCCTATTTTATTGTCAGAGTAAAGAATCTCAGGACTCGAAAATCCTTAAAATACTCGTTGTACTTTTATTAGTATTCATATTTCTGATTTATTTATTTAAAAAGGGGCACACACATCAAGCCTATAATTACACACGGCTTTCTCTCTCTGTGTGATGAGTTTCTTGCGGGTAAACGATGTATTGAGTTACCTAACTTAAATTCTTATAAAATATTCAAATTTAAAATATTAATAATATTAAATATTTAAATCGGATTTCAAATGGAATTACGGAATATCTACTAGTAGTTTGTAGTTATATAGCGTTTATAAGAAGGGTGTAGCTCATCCTTCGACTGCTTGTTTTATACCCCTTTGCGAAATATTATATATTTTAAATGAGTTTCCTCTCCAGCTTTGATATTCAAATGTCTCCGAAAAGTTTAATTTTTCAGTTTGCTCAACTAATTTACACGTTTTATGCATAATTCAAAAGTATTTGCCCGTCTACAAGGGTTAAAGGCACACGTTTCATAAAGCATATTTTATGCTTTCATGACCAAATAAATGCAATGAAATTCGTCAATTTATTGACTTGATACGCTGCTCGACTAGCCGCATCGCAGTCGCAGTCTCTGTGAACTGCGGCATTTGCATATAAATTGCTTTTGGTTTGGAAGTTTTTTTTTGTTTTTTTTTTTAATATTTTGTAAACTGCTAATCGGGATGTTGCCATCTGTTTTCAAAGGCAATAACAGGGCACACAATTGTCGATTCGCTCGCTTTTAATTGACGCAATTTGCGCTAAAGCGATTTAGCTATTCACAATGCCTTGCAGCACTGAGCCTGCCTTGACACCCATGGTGACAATTATGTTACACTCGCGAGAACAAAGAACGCTGAAGCTAGAGCCAGAGTTGGCCAATAAGACCGTCCATTAAAGGATATGCCAAGCAACCACTAACTCCACTATCACCGACGATTTTATACTCTTTTGCAGCAAATTTGTTCAAATTAGATAAAACTAATACACCTTTGCCTGTACCTTCGAAAACCTTTTAAAACAAATTTTAAAAAAATGTATTAACCTTTCTCAAGCCTTTCAACCTTACCAGACACAGTTCGAAGGTCTCCATTTTGCCAACAAAAAGCAATGCTAAGTTTTCTTAAAGACAAAAACACACTTCTACACGCAATGCTAACACAGACAACAACAAAAAACAACAGGAGCAACAACAAGGACAAGAAGAACAACAACCACAGCAGCTGTGCTAAGGGTAACATTATTTTTCATGTCGTTTTCGGCAAAAGGTCAAAAAAGCGTCGTCGAATTTTTGGTGGTTTTATGTTCACTGCCGCATTTTGTTTGCCTTGTTGATTCTTTGCATTTTTTATGCCAAGCGAAGGCGCAGAGCCCAGACCCCGTCTTACCCCCCTCAGGGCAGGCAGGTGTCGCTGTTGTGCTTTGTTTCTATTGTCATCAACTGAAATTGGCTTTTAATGTTGCCGCAGAGATATCTTAAGAATAATTGTTTTGCGTGTTTTACTTGATTTTCAGGTCGACTATGTCCCCAGTCGGCTGCTGCTGCGTTTCTTGCTTGATATTGAAGCAATTTCTATGCGGAAATGTACTTTCCGGCTTGGGGGTGTACGAAATCCAAACGCAGATTGCACAATTTTTCGACCTTTTTAATTGTGCAAGGGGCGGCACAACCGTTTTGTAATAACCTAAATTTTTAAGTACCCCAAATTTTAAGGAGGCCATGGAATGAAAGAAGGGGAAACCCACAGTTTCTTTATTATTTAATTAATATTAATTCTAATCATAAATTTTGTCATAAGCAATGTAAATGGGACTACAATATATGAGAAACAAGTCAAGAAAGCTACAGTCGAGTGCACTCGCAGTAAGATACCATTTACCTTTGGCCGTTAAAAAATAATTCTTAATATTAATTACTTTTATTCGGCGAATTAACAACATATTTTCAAAGTCAAATACACATGCATTGACTCTAATGGCACACGCCGACTGCACCCTGACTTCTTGCGCCTATAAATTCTGTGCTTTTTCGTTTTATAGGGGTGGTGGGCGTGACATTCGTAAGTCTAAACTCCAACTTCTGCATAATGTTGCAAGAAACCCTACTACCAAATTTGATGATTTTATCTCTTATTGTAATTATTTGCAAAAAATCGAAAAACCCATTTATCGATTTGCGGAGGCGGTGGGCGTGGCATATAAAGTTTGAAATGAACATCTTATTTGTATTATATACACTTGTATTGTACACTTGCAATAATAGTACTCCGATTTTCAAAGTTTTATGGAGCTGAAAGTATAAAATGCTATTCAAAAATTGTTGAAAAATCCTCGCATGTTTGATAAATGGTGAACAAGTGTATATTCTCATTTTTACAGGGCAAACAAAAATTCGCAGCAGAGCGCTCACACCGAAATGAACTTAAAGTAAAAGAAAAAAGTAATATTTTTGAACAACCATCAATACGTAAGAAGAGCTCTTCGGGGTGGGTTTACAATTGGTTTGGGGTGGCTTCAGTTGGCTGCGATGTTTGCTGGAGCCTGCAGATAGGCACAATAATTGTATCAAAAGCATATTTTCCATTCTGGTAGAACGAATTTTATGCTTTTTCAATAAACATTACCCGATTTTGGTATTTTTTCATAAAAGAACAACAGCAACCAAAGCATGTTCTTCACCGACCACACAGTAAAAAATACAAGTAGAAAATGCTGCAGTCGAGCAAACTTGACTGTGAAATACCCTGCTCACAAGATATTTTTTTGTATTTATATATATCTGAGATTTAAAGTAGCACCCGACAGTATACAAAGTATAAAAAACTTAACGTTTTCGAACCAATTGTAAATTTGAAGTTTTAATAACATACATGTATAATTACTAAATATTTAGGAAGCTAATAATATCGACCGTTAGGCAAGCTCTAAGCTGAAATATAACCTAAGTCTCAAATAAACCATTCACTAGGACGCGGAAAGGGTATTGGAATAGTTGCATTATGCCTTCGGGCATTCAAGCGTTTATTATTTCATAGACTGTGAGTTAAGTCCGATGCATGTACTGAACACATCCACATTCATAAATGTACCGTTTAAACATATTTCTGTACATTCTTCACGGTAATATGCATGCCTCAAAAAAAAGAAATCAATGATTCGGAAAAATTTAGAGCATAAGCTATTCGCTTTTTGTTTTATCATTTATGCTCTTGCATTCTTTTCGCATATATATTCAAGTAATCAAAATAAAAGAGAAGGAATGGAATGTCAGATACACAGTACGTAAGCTACTGACAGCTTTGAACTTACATGTATTACAAATGATCCTTGCTAGGTTGCTAGAGATAGGTTAGGTTGGCACGGGATGAGTCCTATGAATTGAATTGAAAATAATGAGAAACAGATATAGTGCGAGAATAGCTACACTAAGTTCATATCTATAATTTGGAGTAATAAAACCCTTTGGTAATATCGAAACTTGTGATGACGTGTGATTCTGGGAGGCTACGAGTCGCTTGTCCTCGTTCAAAGACATTTGAAGACGCAAAAGCAACGCCCCACATAATTACTCTTTCTCTCCATCCGCATTTTGCATCGATTTTATACTCAAGTTACGCATGCCTTTGTTTACACAAAAATTATGTTTAATGAGAGAGACCCTTTCCGCCTGCCGGCATCGCCATCGCTTTTGGCCACTTCATCCATCCGTGCTGCCTTCCTTCTACCCCTTGAACTAGGGTTGAATCTGTACCCGCGGCCGGGTGCAGAACTGACAATTATAATTACAAGGTCTTAAGTTTTTCGTGAAAATTATTATTTTAATTATGGTTTGTAGAGGCGACAAGCAGCGAAATGAGGGTTGCAATAATATACATATACATCATATATTTATGCTCTGTAAATATATTATTTATGAGTCGAACGGAGATCATAAATCGCTGAGCAATAAACACAGAGTAACACGAAGCATCTAATGCATATTGAAACACAAGCGACAAAACAGAGTATCGTATAAAGTATAAAGAAAATAATCTAATCAACTGGCGCAATCGGTTTTTATAGGTCAACAACATAGCGAGTGCGAACCAATCATAACTTTTTGCCTACATGCTGTCAGTTTTATTTTCGCAATGAACACGTTGATAATTTTTATTTGCTATTTAATAGTAACCGGCTGCGAGTCCGGCGATAACAAGGATAACTGTTTACTCACACGTTGTCTCATCATCTTCCTTGCAAATAAAATAAATTTCGTCTGTACTTTTATTACCCGTGTCCTGTCCCGGGGCCGAAAAGCAGTCTCTTCTCTCAGTAATAATCATTTATGTAATGTTTCCTGCATTTATTACGTTGTTGACCTCGCCGATGACTCGAAAGACTTAGCGGTGGGAGCTGATGGTCAAAGTTAGATTGGACAATTGGCGAATCTTCGTGAGTTTACTAACTAAAATAGTCCGAATAACCGACAATATTCGAAGCTCTGATTCGCATTTCTTTATGCCTGAATAAAGGCTTATATTAAAGATCATCATATGCTCAAAAAGCTTCAAAAAACGAGCTTAGTTTTATCGATTGGTTTTTGTATGACTATGTGAACGCGACAACATTAGCAAATATTACAGTCAGAGATACGAAATATAAAGAAATAAATAATTTCTCCCACACAATTGAAAAATCAAGTTATTTCGAAGTTGAAATTTAAAACGATTTCTGGGGGCGACCAAAAGTTGGAAATCCGCATTCTGTGTAATGTCACCAAGGACCTTACTACCAAATTTGGCGTTTCTAGCTTTTCAAGTGTTGTTATAATTAAAAAAAATTGGTTTTATTGACGTGGTGGGCGTGGCATCCAAAAGTCGAAAACCGAATTTCTGCATAAAAGTTTATCTGCGTATGAATATTATAATGAAAAATTCGGTATCTCTAGACGGACATGTAACACCATGCCTCCTTTTGCGTGTTACATACATTTGCTCAATTGCTTACCCAATTTCAATGGGTAAATGTCATAAAAATGGAGAAACTAGTTTGCCATGCAACAGAAGAACAGATAATCAGACAAAGGGCAATAGCTGGATTGAGTCGCCTTTTTAATCCTGGTCAATAATATATATACTGTATGTTTCCATTTGTGCCTTGCAAACATCTCACCAAAATAATTACATCCTTATCCAAGGTATACATTTGCATAACTACTTAGAACAGATTTACCGATAGCCATTCTAATCGGACGTAAAATAATCTATCCTCACATTTGCTAAAAGTAAATAAATTCTGCAGTGTTCGACTCCGATTAGAGTTTCTCAATGATTGTGCCAGCTTCGTTCTTAAACGAGAAATTATGATGTTGTTTTAAACATATAGTATAAATGGTATGTTACTTATCAGACAGATGTTGTTTGGGGAGTTTGACTGCTTGTTGACTGACAAGTACATTTGTCAGGTCTGAACGAATAAAGCCGTACAGAACGCTTGATTACATGCTTAAATTCTGCTGACATCTTAACTATCTTAACTAAGTTATTACAAGTACATGGATAACCACAAGTAATTGTGGGGAAGTAATTGCGAAATGTATGTAACCTTGCGGTGAGCGGTTATTCAAACATTGTACAACTTTTGACAAGCAGAGAAATGCCAAGTTCTTTAATCATAATGTTCGGCATTTTATTTTTAAACTTTATTAGGCTGGTCTCTTGAATAGCTCAAACACGGAATGCCTGCTTTCAGGCTGCATTTAAAGCCCAAATTACGCTGGACTTGCCAGAATTTTTAAATACCCACGGACAAAGGAAGCAAGTGAAGGCAGGCAAAGCCCAAGCTCAAGTGTGTGTTTCGGAATGCTTGGGGCAGTCTTCCTTGAACAATCCGCAGGTGTTGCACATATTTTGCAGCTTTGCATTAATTATAATTTACCGTGCAGCGAGCAAGTTGGGGAAATCGAGGCGCGGGGCAAACTATTTGCAGTATGGCTGGGTGGAAAATAGTATCATACTTATAAGCTAAATTATTTCATGGCCATGCACAGGGAACTGCATTGGCTATGGCAGCTCCCTGATTTCTCCATGGCCCTTTGGAGTCTTGGGAGCATGCACCCGTAAACTTTGAATCTTTGTTTTGACTTGTACGAAAGAGCTTTCTGCTATTATTATTTTAGGTGGGAGCCTTCTCGGCTCTTGGCCACTCTGGGGGCACTGTGGGGTGAGAGAGGGTGATAGAGTGTCCGGAGCGTGAGATAGACACATAAAATGTTATTGCGAAAAACTATTATATTTCTCCAGAGATGAAAATATGATCAGAAACTTACATCGATTTATGAAAAGCTCCGTCTTTGTCGTTTCTGTACCCACAAAAGGTACCACTTGTTTGCACACATATGTTGCCAAAACTTTCTAGCCTTTATATCCAAAAAGGTTCTGCTTCATACTCTGCTGTCAAACGAAGTATTGTGACATTGCCCTGTGGCCACCATGGGCAATTGAAGAGTATTTTAGTGGAGAATGTTTTTATCTTCAAATTTGATTAAAGTTTAGGGATGAAATGAATAGGAATCTGATTAAAAGGTTTGCATATAGCCGTTAAGCAGAATATTTTCCTGTTGTCAGAGAAGTCCTTCAATTTGGAAGGTAACAAATCATAAGAGCCGACGGTCCACTGTGCACAGTTATTGTACATCAACGTCAACCATTAACCGCAACCCCACGGTTCGAACAACTTGAAAAACAAATTTACTATGTACACCTAATGTCTAGACAAAGCCTCCAATTACCTTATCCGATTACACGAAGATTTTCTCAACAAAGTGTTGGAACACTGCTCTGCCCATTTCCCAGGCGACTCGCTCTACCCACTTATAGTACCCGCTCAATGTTACTCGTTGACCCGACATGCCTTTCTCCGAAAAGATGAATTCTGGCACTCATATTACTGCCAATTTCTTGACCCCCCACCCCCCTCCCCCTTTCGCGTAAGCTTGTCGCTGTTGACGTCATGAAAAATGTTTTAAATTTATTTCAAAGAATTATTCCCACACCTGGCACGACGCAAAATGCGAAAGGACAAAAAGGCACTTAAGTTCCGTGTGCAGAATTTGGATTTTGTTTTTCTTTTATACCATTTACCCATTGAAAATGGTTTTTAATTTTGGTTAGCTGGAAATGGCAGTACTTGGCATTTCCGGTATTGTTTTCATTTCCTGAACCCCACTGTTTCTTCGGCAGGTGTAAAGTTAAATCGTAAAATTAAATTAAAGAAAACCTAAGCCTTTCGCCAAGCAAACGAATGAAGTTACCAAATGCAAAAAGGATTAACACTGGCATTCCCAAGGGCTTAGCGTGAAAACATTATATACGAGTAAAGTATAATTAACTGGGCGAAACATTTTTCAAATTATTTTAAGGAAAATTACTTCAAAAATTCATGAACTTTGCCGACATGGGCTCTGGTGGGGCGCAACCCTGAATACTTGTTATCTGCGTCCATCTGACTACTCTGTGTCCTCAAAAAGATAAACAAGAAGAAGATACAAGAAAAAAAGGTCATCAAATTACGGTTTAATTTATTAAAATTCCTATTTGGCACACAGCTTACAAGAGATCGAGAACAAGAGCAAATATGCGAATTGATGCATAAAATCGAATTAAAGTAAATCATTTCTGTGTTATGGTATCTATGGAACCTAAAACCTCTTAGAACCTACATGCTCTTATAAAATTTGAGTTAGTTTTGATTTGGGTTGCAGCGATGTATAAATACAATAAATATGTAAATACACCAATTAATAAGTCTTTTATTAAACAAGTAAAGAAAGCTACAATCACTCGCGCGCGATACCATTTACCCCATTCAAAACAAGGCGTTCCACTCCTTTTTCTAATAAAATAAAAATAAAGTCACATTGAAAAAACATGTAGAGGCAGATAGTCGAGAGCACTCGAAAGTAAGATACCAATAACCTTTGGCTGTTAAAAAAAAATTCTTAATATTAAATACTTTTATTCGGGGAACTAACAACAGTCAAACACACTGTGTGTACTTAATTGGCGCAAGACAGTGGCACTCGCTACGTCTCTGCTGCTAGTTGTGTGGGAAACTTTTCACGCATATATCTTCTGTATTTATTGCCCGATCGGGTGGAAAATTGTAGCGTAAATCAATGTTATGACAAATATGAGAATTTGGAAAGAAAAATTTTGTACTTTGCTACTATAATTCGATTTATCAATTTTTAACATCGATTTCAGGGAGCGGAGTGGCTCCAAAAGTTCAAATTTGGCATTCTGCATTAAGTTAATAGCAACCTTCCTACAAAATGTAGTGATTCTAGCTTTTCTACTTTTCTCATAATTCGAAAATTTTGTTTTAAAGGGGAGTAGGCGTGGCATTCAAAAATTTAAAATCAAGCTTCTTCTTAATATTGCAAAAGATCTTTCTAACAAATTTGATGTTTTTTGCTTTTATTATAATTGACTTATTTGCAATAAAGCGAGAACACACAATTTTTTGCGAAAGCGGTAAGCGTGGCACATACACGCACTCTCCTACTTAGTTTGGTGTCTCAGACAGACGGACATAACCAAATCGACTCGGCTATTGCTGCTGATCAAGAATATATGTATGTATATGTGTGGTCTGCCACGCCTCCTTCTGCCTGTTACATATATTTTCACAAAGTTAATACAATATATTTACCTATTTTCAATGGGTAAATGGAATAAAAAAAATTTTTATAAGCACGTACAGGGTTTGAACCGTGAAATAAATGATTCGAGAATAGACAGACAGATGGACAACAGCAAATTGGCTCGGCTTTTGATGCTCATGATGACTATATAAATTGTGTATGGTCTATTACGCCTCCTTCTGCCTGTTACATAGATTTTCACAAAGTATATTAACACAGTGTATTAAAACAAAAGGTATATAAAACACAATTTTTTAACAATTTTTAATGGGTATGTGGTATAAAAAAATTGTGTAGCATAGATTAATTTTATTTATCGAAAATAACGAATATATCGATATTTTACAGTGATGTTTTTTAAAATATATAATATCAATACGATATTTATTTTATACAACTCCAGTTCAATGATTTTTCTTTAAACCACTTATTTAAAGTCTCAATAGAATACGAAATTCATGGCATGCTTTTTCAATCTTGTGCATATATTTGCACATTTTAGGTAATTCTGCCTAATTAAAAAAAACATGCTGCTTTTTGTCATCAATTATACAAACATATTTATATATATTACGTAGCATTCGTAATTTTCCAGTCAAAACGTGGACAATCAGAGATGGACTGGCGAAATCATCGGGACGTGGACCTGTGATCAAAGAAAAGCTCTGGTCAATACCCATTTGCATATGAAACAAAATTTTTGTGTAAAAAAGAGAGCCGCAAGGTCAACACAACGAAAAACTCAAACAAACGCAAGCCATGTGAAAAACGGACCTTTGCATGAAACAATCCCTTATTTCCAATCTTTATACTTTGACAGATATACGCCCCCAAAAAACAGATACACGAGCACTCGCACTGACACACGAAACGAATCTAAATCGATTCCGCCTGCACAATTATACTAAGAAAGTATAACTCAGTAGTGTTCTCTAGTAACTGGATACAAGCTGGGTGATAACATTTCCAAAACTTGTAAATCATATTGAACACTTCAATCAAATTCAAAATTCAAACTTTCGGAAAAAAGGTACTTAATGAAGCTTCTGCGTTGTAAATGAAATATTTGTAGAAAGCCCAAATCACAGTCCCCACGGAATGCTGGATAAGCCTAGACGAGAATTTGTTACAGAAAAATTTCAATTTTTCAATTGTTAGTTCCAAATCAAAGCACAACAACAGCGAACATGACGCTGTGCTGGAAACCAATTTGTCTTCGAGCCTTCGAAAAATTAGCCGAACAAATGATGCAAGAAAACCAAATGCCAAGCGCAGTCTCCGAAGAGCTCGGCACAGCTTTGCCGGGCAATTAAAGGACGCCAGGCCCATTGCCCGCACCACTTCGTTTCCAGACATCTCCGCGTATAGCCCTAAGGCTGCGCCACCCGAATACGCAGCGAAGTAAATGGAAAATTCATTACAAACAAATTAACAAATAAATCAAATTTCAATACGTAAATTTGTATTTGAGAAAACAATTTTGAGTGGGGTGCGGCGAGGCGCTCACTCCCAGTTCAGGGGTTCCACAAACAGCATACTACGCCCAATAGCGTTGGGGCTTGACTGACAGCCTCCAAGTCGGGCGCGTGCAACAACTCCCCACTTGAGAAATCATTTGTCTAAATTAATTCCTGTCGTTTACATTTGCCAGCAGCGAGAAGAGCAGCAAGAATCGAAGATTAAGACAACCATTTACTACTTGCAACCCACCACCAAGGCTCAAGTTTTCTCAACTCTTAACTCTAACTCTCTAAACTCACATCTCTAAGCTGTAAACTGTGAATTTGTCTGCCACTGTTTGGTCTCACGCCCTGCTCCCTACCGCCCCGTCTCTGTCCCTGTCATGATAAATGACATGATGCGGATTTGCCGTGGATCAACGTAACATCGTCATCGTCGTCGTCGTCGTCGTCGTCGTTGCGTTAATAACTCATTCGAAAATTCCGCCGACAACATTGCGTACATACGTAAATTTTTGCCCGAAAAACAATTAAAATTGTTTCCGAGTTTGGCATCAGGTAGCGCATAATTATAACTGCTAAGTCCCGCGATAGTAGTACGAGTATAATATCCAAGAGTTATAGGATTTCAACCCTCTCAAACGCCAGGACTACCGTCTACCATCTACTATCAGAGTTTTGGGCGAGGCACTTACTCTGGGAGTAAAAGCTATAACCACATCCGCCATACGAGCAATATATTCCTTATCAAGCTATATAAGTGGTGAGGGAGCTCATTCTTTGATATATATGGACATTGTAATCGTAGCTTATTACTTCACCTCTGTTAAAATGTAAATATATTGTGAATAATTCATCTCAATACTTTTTTTAAAAAAAAAGTGGGACTTTACTTGATATGAAGTGATTTCAAGTGCTGGGCGAAAGGCACGAGCTGGCATAGATGGTAAATATTAAATTCGAGTCTTAGGAGTCCCTTTGGTAAAATATATTTTGATGTCTAAAATTTTTATCGCACATCTTCTAAAATATCATATATTTTCAAGATGAGCTCCGCCAAACATCAGTAATTTGTTAGATTCATTGAGAGGCTATCAAAAACAATAGTCAAAGTCTGCATTTGGTTTAGTATTAAATTAATAGAAAAACAAGTAAGGAAAGCTACAGTCGAGCGCGCGCGACTGTAAGATACCATTTACCCTATTCGAAGAAATAATACAAAATAAAATAAATGGTATAAAAATAAAAAAAAAGCAATTTACATTAAGAAAAAAAAATCGCCCCGCGCCAGATTCAAACCCAAGAACTCTCACGAACTTTGTAACTTACGAGTCGGACCTCTAACCACTAGACCACAGTTGTCAGCTCTATAACTAAATGTCCCCGGTTCGAATCCCAGCGCAGTCTTCTTTTTTTTGTATTGCTTAGAAAAAGTTTTTGGTTTTTCTTATTTTTTTTGCATAATATATTTTTCATATAGCGCAAAATTATTAAAAAAAAAAATTGCCCAGTGCAGGATTCGAACCCGCGACCTCACGCATCAGAAACTTGCGAGCCAACCATCAAGACCACACACAGTTACGCAGTGCGATTGGCAAAAAAAAAAAAAAAAATTGTCCGTTGGTGGATTCGAACCCGCGACCACACGCACCAGAATCTTGCATGTAACCATCTAGACCACACACAGTTACGCGGAGCGATCGGCAAATGAGACTTTTATTGATGCCGGCCTTCTGCTGCGTCAGTTCAACATTCTAGTTGGAATTCTAAGCGCCCACAACTTTATATGGGAGATTCAAACTCCTATAACTTCTTTGTTTATTGTCCGATCGGATTGAAATTTATAGGGTAGATCTGTACTATGGTAAGCTACAAGATTGTTAAAAAAATGTTTTGTTATTTCCCTACTTTTCTTAAAATGCAATAGTGTGGGGGCGGTGGGCGTGGCATCCAAAAGTTGAAAATCAAACATTCTCCTTAATGTTACCAGGCACCTTACTTTCAAATTTGGCGCTTCTAGCTTTTCTAGTTTTCTTTTAAACTATAAAAATGTGTGTTTTCAGAGGCGGTGGGCGTGGCATCCGAAATTCTAAAATCCAACTTCTGCATAATGTTGCAAGACACCCTCCTACCAAATTTGGTGCGTTTATCTCTTTTCGTTATTGAATTATTTGGAAAAAATCGAAATACGCATTTATCGATTTGCGGAGGCGGTGGCCGTGGCACATCAAGTTTGAAATAAACTTCTTGTGTGTATTGAATACACGCACACTCCCACCAAGTCTGGTGCCTCTATCTCTTTTAATAGCTGAGATCTGTGTGTTCATACAGACGGACAGACGGACAGACGGACAGACAGACGGACATGACCAAATCGACTCGGCTATTGATGCTGATCAAGAATATATATACTTTGTATGGCCTGCCACGCCTCCTTCTGCCTGTTACATACATTTGCACAAAGTTAATATACCATTTTTTACCCATTTTCAATGGGTAAATGGTATAATAAGTTTAAAACGCAGATCACTTGGTAATGACACAGAAGGAATCACGTAGACTAAGAAAGGCTTCACCATCTTAAAGTGCGATTTTGCCATGGTAACACGTTTTAAATATTATATTTACATTTGATTCAATTATTGGTCCAGCTTCAACTGTCATACAAATAGAAACTAAAGTGATCTATTGACCAAACAGGTCACAGGCTTTTCTCCAACGAACTGATATCCTTTAGGGTCTCACTGATCACATTGTGCAGGACCACAGATGATTTTCGGGCATAGGCCACAACAAGTTTATAGGGTGAAATAAAACGCTGGGCCAACTGATTCCCATCGCTATCGCATGGATGGCTCTGCTGCAGATTCATGGAGATAACAACGTCAATGAAATCGTCCATGAACTCTTCGTGTTGCGAAGTTGGAATACGCTCCAGAAAGGGACAAATGGCCATAATATTATCTAGTAATTGGGTGATCAATATGAGAAGACCTTTCAAAACTACTATACTCACCCCTTAAAGTGCGCAATTCCTCGTAAATAAAAACCTTGTTGCGCACCTCAACTTGTTTATGCTCAAACCCAGCATCACTTAACAGTTGAGTAAATTGTTCAGCTGGATTGCTACTATAATGTAGCGGGGATATAAACTGATCAACATCCGGCATATACCTTGCCCACTTCTCGCAGGTCTGAAGATTTTTGTACACCTCAAAGACGGGGCTGCTTGCAAGGAAAACAAGCAGACAGTCACCTCCGTCAGTCCGCAACAGTTCGTAGATATTGCGCACGGCAGCATGGAGGTTCTGTACCCAGTGAAGGCAGTAAAATGACGTGACGTGATCGAAACGGCCCTTGAGCTGATTCGGCAACTGTTTGGCTCCAATGTCCAGCACCTGGAACTCAGTTCGCGCATAGCGCTGATAGCACTTGTTCGCGTAATTCACCATCTTGGTTGAGATATCCGTGCCGACCAGCTGCTCATAGCTCTTGGGCAGCAAGGGATATACAAAGTCCATAAGGACATTGCCGGAACCGGAACCTACATCCAATAACGAGTCCTGCTCATCGGAACGCCACTGTAGCGTCGACGCAAACTCGTCAAGGATGAGCTTGGCGTCATGGCGCTGCACCTGGTTAGCGCGCTGATAGAGCGAGGCTTGGTTCATTGCGATCACTACCATCGGAAACATGGATCCCCACTTTATATAGCTGCTTCCAGTCACAAAAACACAATAGACAGTGTCATCAGCTAGGCTGACATTGTCACTCAATATTGATTTATTTTCAAAGCTTCATTTCTCTCTTCCAAGTTTTAAATACACTGCAAAACAAAATTGTTGTATTTTATTAGTCACTGCAGAAAGTCACCTTTAAATCTGATATAAGGCTATCTATGTATTGAATCCATTTTCGATGTTAACTACTATAAATTAAGGAGCTCTTGTATAACTGGTATTTTGGAAATCGATAATTACTAAAATACAGCAAATTTTACAAATATTTTTGAATGTATGGCTAGCAGTAGTTTCAGTCTCTTTCAGTCTCACTATGAAGTATAGTGTAAAAAGGAAATAGCAATAATAACATGCAGAGCGCCACAATAGAGAATTTTCAAACGGGGTATCTTCAGAATCTGACTATTCAGTTCAAGTTCTAGGCTACTTGCGTTAGGTAAGCGCTTCCTCTCTGAAGGCACTTACTTCAAATGCAAATTAATAAACACAATAGAGCTATGGATATTGAATCATAATACATAATATATATAACTAAAAAAGTCAAGGCCCATGGGTATCTTAACCACTTGTACACTTTCAGATTTAACAAATATGCAATATTAGAATATAATATATATTAATGCTTAATAATATCTCTCAAAAAGTATAGTTTAAAATACTTTAACTTAAAATAATGGTACAAAATGTGAAAGCAAGTCTTACAGATTGAGCTACTGATCAAGAATATATATATGTTACATGCTTGTTGACAAATACGTAATACCTTAATCATAGGGCAAAAGAAATGAAACTAACGATAAAACACTATCTATCAACTGAAAATGTCTCTAGAGTGCAATGATCTATACAAACTGACGCAGTTCAACGACCAAATAGCTATAAGTAGAACCATAGTCAGGTACTTCTTACGGAAATACGGGACATAACTCCAATTCGATTTACAAAGTCTGCATTCGTTTTGCACCCTTTTTAGCACTCAGCCTGGAATATTTCATTAACTCGAAAATACATTTCTGTAATTACTCCCAGACTCCGCATAACTCATCATATGTTTATTCGAAACATTTTACGTATGACAACAACACACGTTTGATGTTATTTCATAGCTGAAACTGAAGCTGTAGATTCCGTGCAGACCTCATGCGTCTGGGTAACATTGTGATTTGAGTTCTGATGACATCAAAAGTCCTTCTACCGCCAATATTCAGATTCTTCGCCCTTTCCTAATGTGGGGCGTTACAGCAGACTAATTGCATTAAAGGCAACAACTGTTCATCACATGTCGTGTCAAGGTATGAAAATGTTAGAGGTCGAAGTATAGGAAATCTTTATGAAGTATTCTACAATTTGAATCATTTTCAAAATGAATTGCAAGGCCTTGTGACTTTAATAAGTTTCTACTGTTTTAACCTCGTTCAATACATTTTACCTGGAAGTTTCATCAGAATCAATACTATATGTGATAGGTCTGGTGCCGTCGATATATTTGTGTGTGGGCAAGCTTCGACTCACCATTCGACTTGCTATTGCTGTTGTTGCTTATGCGCTCTTTTGCTGTTGCCCAAAGTCGACAAACAAAACAAGAAATTTCTAACAAAAGGGTTAAGATTCCGGATTCGGGTTCATAGTTTACTATGAGTAAACGAGATTTTAATGTCCCAAAAGGGAATTCCAGCCATATGTGCATGGGGGGAAGGTTAGACGGGAAAATGTAGATTTAAAATACAAAGTAAACGGTGATTTGTTGTTATTGATTAGAACGAACTTGGCTTGCAGGAAAAGACTCTGCAGCTAAAGGGACACGAGTCCAGGGGGCGAGAGGTGTGCCTCCTCGTGTGTATCTTAAGACGAAACCACAACTTGATGAGTATTTAAAAGTTTTTCATTGTGTTTGATGAATATTTAATTAGGCATAAACGGGGAATATTATACAAAAAGAGCACACGAACGTATAGAACGAGACGAACGAGCAATAAATAGAACGTTAGAAAAGGGTTGCACGATAAAAGAAAAAATGAAACAGAATCAATTAACGCGCCGAACGCTTTGCTGGTGCTCAGTTGGTTTATTTTGTTTTGTTTTAATATGCTTTTGCATGTGTGTGTGTGTATGAAAATCATTTAAAATCTGCTTGCGGGACGAAAGTAATTAAATAATAAGCAGAACGAGTCGCGTCCTTTAAGGAGATTTCTTTTCTGCACTCGGGATGGTAAAGGGAAATCTGCGGAAAAACTTTTTGGCTAGTCATTAAACTTGAAAGGAAGGAGGACAGGGCAGAGAACAGGCTATTTATCCCGAAGTTATCTGCGAGGTTGCGACTGTTTCTGGCAGTCCATTTTCCTGTTTACATTTTTACAAATGCAGTGTAACAGGTGGTAACGGAGTACCCTATCCCGCTATTAAGCGACTTAAAAGGTGAGGCCTCCTCAGTGTCTAACGATATCTTTTAAAACTGAATTATTAAATACGGAAATAACGTAAGCTATGGCCGAGTGTACCCGACCTTAAGATACCATTTATTCAAAACACGTTGTGTTGCGCTTATTCACTGATTTGTTCATCTCACACATAAAATACTTGGAAACTGAAGCTGGAAATCGAAAATAGCGATTATTATACCATTTACCCATTGAAAATGGGTAAAAAATGGTATATTAACTTTGTGCAAATGTACGTAACAGGCAGAAGGATGCGTGGCAGACCATACAAAGTATATATATTCTTGATCAGCATCAATAGCCGAGTCGATTTGGTCATGTCCGTCTGTCTGTCCGTCTGTCCGTCCGTCCGTCTGTCCGTCTGTATGAACGCACAGATCTCAGCTTTTAAAAAAGCTAGAGACACCAGACTTGGTGGAAGTGTGCGTGTATTGAATACGCAGATCGAGTTTATTTCAAACTTGAACTGCCACGCCCGCCGCCTCCGCAAATCGATAAATGCGTTTTTCGATTTTTTCCAAATAATTCAATAACGAAAAGAGATAAACGCACCAAATTTGGTAGGAGGGTGTCTTGCAATATTATGCAGAAGTCGGATTTTAGACTTTTGGATGCCACGCCCACCGCCTCTAAAAAACACATTTTTATAGTTTAAAAGAACACTAGAAATTTGGAAGTAAGGTGCCTGGTAACATTACGGAGAATGTTTAATTTTGTGATTTTGTAAATCGGTAAATCTATAGGAAAAATAGAAAAGTTTCCGAAATCTTTTTTAGCTATTATTGTAGATAATAATAATATTAACCAACCCTATAAATTTAAATCGGATCGGACAATAAACACAGAAGTTATAGGCACGAGAAGTTTCCCTTACAGCAGCAAAGGCCCGACGCCGACTGAGCACGCACAGTCGTCGTGTAATCAGCATGCAGTCGGCATGTGCCATTAGCGTCAATGTATGTGTATTTGATTTTAAAAATATGCGATGCGTTGTTATTAGTTCGCCAAATATAAGTAATTAATATTAAGAACTTAAAAAAAAAAAAGGTAAATGGTATCTTACTGTGGAGTGCACTCGACTGTAGCTTTCTTCACTTGTTTTTATATGGCCTGCCGCACCTCCTTCTAAAGCAAATATTTACACAAAACTAATACAAATGTTGGAAACAAAAATGAATCTTTGTTCTCTCTTTAAGGAAGGAATGAAGTAACTAAAGAAATATAAGCAAATAATTTATCAGAATGCATATAATTTTATAAAAATGTCATATGTTAACTTTGTGAAAATGTTTGTAACAGGCAGAAGGAGGCGTGGCAGATCATACAAAGTATTCTCGATCAGCATCCATAGCCGAGTTGATTTGGTCATGTGCGTCTGTCTGTCCATATGTAATATATGTGTGTCCGTCGGTCTGTATATCTGTATAATTCAGATTACAAGAGCTAAAGACAACAAACTTGTTAGGAGAACTCGTGTATACAATACACGTAAGAAGTTTATTTCAAACTTTTATTATAATAACAGCTACAATTTGATAATAATAATAAAAGTATTTCATATTAAGAATTTTTTTAATGCCAATGGTAAGTGGTAAAAAGTAAATATAAGAATATAACTTTTATAGTCTTATAACTACAAAAGGACTTTACTGATCCAACTATCTTGATTAAACTAATCAAAAATGGATATAAAGTTAAGGATCTTTCAAGTTATCATCTTATATAGCAAGCACTTTCCATTTCCATTATGAAACAAGTTAAGAAAGCTACAGTCGAGCACACTCGACAGTAAGATACGATTTACTTTTGGCTGTTAAAAAATAATTCTTGATATTAACTACTATATTTTTGAAGTCAAATACACATGCATTGCATAATTTGATTTACAAAATCGGTTTCTAGAGGCGATGAGCGTGGCGTCCAAATGTCGAAAATTTAACTTCTGTATAATGTTACAAATTTTATGCTTTTATCTAGAAATTAAAATTGAAAAACGCCTTTATCGATTTGCGGAGGCGGTGGACGTGGCACATAAAGTTTGAAATAAACTTCTTATGTGTATTCTGTACACTCCCACCAAGCCTAGTGTCTAGCTCTTTTAATAGCTGAGATTTGTGTGTTTATACAGACGAATAGACGGACATGACCAAATCGACTCGGTTAATGATCAAGAATATATATACTTCGTATGGTCTGCCACACCTCCTTTTGCCTGTTACATACATTTTCACAAAATTAATATACCACTTTTTAACCATTTTCAATGGGTAAATGGTATAAGATCTCATCGTTGAGAACTAATTTCGAAGAAAATTGGCAGATTCAGATGTTAATAAGCTTGCATTTTTGTAAATTGTTTTTGTCACAAACAGTTTTTCTTGCCTACATAAAATTTAATTAATAAGACGGTCTTGTGGACTGTAGACCGTATCCCGTCCACATACACATGATTAAATAGGCGTTGAACTCATACCACCTTCCTTCTATGGAGTCGTTTTATACTTAGTTTACAATCTTATTATCTCCACTGCTATCTCAAGTCCACAGACACAGACGCAGACACTAACAACCACACAAACATACAAACCCAGGCGCACCCAAAAATACTATACACCACATTATCCGAGGCAATTAAAAACCTTTCAGGCGTTGATGTAATTTCGTCCTTTTCTGCCTGTTTGCCGGGTACCGGGTATTGTTGTTGCCCAACCCAACAGCCTTCGGTTGGGGTCTTACTTGGAGTGTAGTGTGTGAGGACTTTCGTCGCAAAACTTGATTGTGTTTATTAAGCATATTGCCCTAAATTCACTTTGTTTTGAGATTATTTCTAAAGAAAATTACAAGTTGTGTCACCTAGCGTACTGAGATTTGAAGGGAGCTGATAGTTTTTGTAGTGCGTATATTTGGGATGCACCTTTTATAAAATTATGTGTGAACACGTTTTGCTTTCGGTTTATTTGTTACTTAGAATGGAATGCAAACAAGAACAAAGCTTGTATGGTAAGTGGCTGTAGGTTACCACAATATATCATTTTCTTTTCTATGACTTCGAATAAAGATTATGCAAATATAGTAAACAGAGCACAGAGTGTATTAGTATTTCATATATTTCTATAAGTACCTATCTATCTTTTTTGCTGAAATTGAAAAAAAGAAATGTATACAATTATCCATAACATATAGATCAATTTTGTAAACCCAAAAAAATTAAATCCGAATCGAATCAAGTAAACTCCATAACTGATATATAAATACAATCCAAAAACAATCTTTGGCGTGCCCACATACCGCTGTACATCGACATTGAGAATAGGTTTGAAATCCCAGATAGATTCTAAATAAATAAATGTCTATTATATTTTAGCTAGATAATAGGTGAATGTACAATATATACACTATACAAAATAAACAAGTAGAGAAAGCTGTAGGCGAGTGCACTCGACTTTGGCTGTTTCACAGTATTGTCGCTACACGCACATGCCGACTACAAGAGCTCTCTTACCAAGTTTAGTGTCTCTAGCCATTGTAATAACTGAAATCTGTATGTTCATACAGAAAGACAGACACACAAAACCAAATCGACTCTGCTATTGATGCTGATCGAGAATATATGTATATATATTGTATGCTCTGCCACGCCTGCTGCTGCTTTTTACATACATTTGCACAAAGCTAATATGTGCAATTTTTACATCGTTTGGGATCGTTGAATTTTTTTTTAAACGAATTCAACTTGTGCTTAAGCCGCAGAAGCACTAGGAATAAGAGTCGTTAAGTGAATAATGGACAAATCCACAAAGTAAATATGACACATCGCAAAACGGCATTTGGCGATAAAAAGTCGTCAGCCTTTTGATAGCATCATATCAGTGACATAGAGGCCAAAACCCGGCAGAGAGGTGTTTTGACAGTAAAGGGATATGCGTGGCACCACCCCTTTCAGATTACCCTCTTATAGTAAACATCTTTCGTTTCACCCCCGACCAAAAACAAATGCGTTTCAATAAAAATTGTACCGTTGGGGGAAGCAGAAGAGTTCCCACTTGGCGTATGCTCTCGGATATATTTTTCTGGAGTAAACTGTGAAAGTGCAACTGAAATTTATGCCTGAAGTGCCGGGGTTGCAACTGTTTTCGTATTCCTTAGGCCAACATGTATGTATACGATAGGTATATTATTGCTGAAATGGGGTACAGGGTTTGTCTCGGTCAGAAGGCTTCGAATGTTGAGTGTTGCTCATTGAATATTTATTTCACAAAAGACGTTTTGCCATTTGTTATGCTACTTACATTAAAATTCAATAATCATAAAATAAACAGGCTAACAACGCAAGAAACGGCTGTCAATTAACCCTTCACGAAGCAAGAAATTGCGGACAACTAAACGGGGAAGAACATAGGAGGCTCGCAATGGAATCTCAGTCAGAGTCACGGCCAATATAACCAGGAGGTCGCCCGCAAAGTACTCCGCATGCAATATTAACGTCACATAAATCTTTCCAACACTATTACTAAGTCGCTATTAAGTGAAATTGACCACATATTTTATCTCATGCGCCCACGCAGAAGCTACACTTCCCCCTCCATGCACTCACCGCGCCACGAGACAACAATGTTTGGACAGACGCTGGGTGGTGGGATTTCTGAGCGCATAATTGGTGCGTGAGTCCCAGCACAAGACAATCTGCTGGCAAATTCGGTATATAAAAGTTGCGACTTACACTGGACACACTAACTTACCAAAATGCGAGCAACTTTAATCAAAGTAAAGTCCCTAAAAGGTTCATTTTGTGCCGACAACATAGCGGAAAAACTAAGAGACCAGTGAAAGATGAATTTTTATAGAAAAATCAGTTAGGAACGACACTAAAGCCTAGAAAATATTCTACCTTTAGCGTACCTTACCATCTACTATACAAAACAAGTGAAGAAAGCTACAGTCGAGTGCACTCGACAGTAAGATACCATTTACCTTTCGCTGTTAAAAACTAATTCTTAATATTAATTACTTTTATTCGGCGAATAACAACGCATCGCATATTTTCGAGGACAAATTCACATGCATTGACGCTAATGGCACATGCCGACTGCACACTGACTACACGACGACTGTGCGTGCGCAGTCGGCGTGCGCAGTCGGCGTGCGCAGTCGGCGTCGGCGTCGGCGTCGGGCCTCTACTGCTGTGAGCGAAACTTCTCGTGCCTATAACTTCTGTGTTTATTGTCCGATCGGATTTAAATTTATAGGATTGGTCAATATTATTATTATCTACAATAATACCTAAAAATTTCGGAAACTTTTCTACTTTTCCTATAATTTGATTTACCGATTTACAAAATCGATTTTTGGGGGCGGTAAGCGTGGCATCCAAAAGTTGAAATTCCGCATTCTCCGTAATGTTACCAGGCATCTTACTTCCAAATTTGGTGCTTCTAGCTTTTCTAGTGTTCTTTTAAACTATAAAAATGTGTTTTTTAGAAGCGGTGGGCGTGGCATCCAAAAGTCTAAAATCCAACTTCTGCATAATGTTGCAAGACAACCCCCTACCAAATTTGGTGCGTTTATCTCTTTTCGTTATTGAATTATTTGTAAAAAATCGGTGGGCGTGGAACATCAAGTTTGAAATAAACTTCTTGTGCGTATTGAATACACGCACACTCCCACCAAGTCTGGTGCCTCTAGCTCTTTTAATAGCTGAGATCTGTGTGTTCATACAGACGGACAGACGGACAGACAGACGGACATGACCAAATCGACTCGGCTATTGATGCTGATCAAGAATATATATACTTTGTATGGTCTGCCACGCCTCCTTCTGCCTGTTACATACATTTGCAAAAAGTTAATATACCATTTTTTACCCATTTTCAATGGGTAAATGGTATAAAAAGAATAGAGCTTGTGGGCTCAAAACTAAGCCCCAGAAACACTCCTTTCAAGTATGTATATGTAAATAATAATATGAAACAAATTAAAATATTTCAAAAACAAACAAATACAATTGAATAAAGCTACTGTCGAGTGCAATCGACAATAAGATACAATTTATCACCTTTCATTATAAAAATAATTCTTTATATTAATTTGCTTTTATTTTATAAATTTTTTTACTAATTAGCTTTTCTAGTGTTCTTACAATTCAAGAAAATGTTTTAATAGGGGCGGTGGGCGTGGTATCCATAAGTCCAAAATCCAACTTCTACACAATGTTGCAAAGAAGCCAACTACCAAGTTTAATACTTTCATCTCTTATTGTAATTAAATTATTTGCACTAAATCAAAAAAGAACAAGCGGTGGGCTTGGCACATAAAGTTTTAAATAAACTTCTTATTTGTATTGTATACACGAACTTTCCCACCAAGTCTGGTGTCTCTAGCTCTTTTAATAGCTAGGATCTGTGTGTTCATACAGACGGATCCCACTAAATCCACTCGTCTATTAATGCTGAGAATATATATACTTGTATGTTCTGCCACGCCCCATTCCCCATTTTTACCCATTTGCAAAATGTTATCTACAACTATTTTATGTTCATTGACAATTGAATTTGCTATCAAACAAGTTTGTAACCTTTCAACCTTTCTATAGCTATAATAATATTTACAGGGGTAGTTGGCATAATGCTCATGAAGACCATTTTGCTAAGGTTTGTGCCTATATATCTCCTTATAGTTGCTTACTTACAATCGATACATGAATTTTTCCGCCTTCCGGTAAGGTAGGCGTGGCACTGAAATGAAATTGATCTGTGTATGATGCACATAAGCCTTCCTGCCAAACTTGGTTGCTTTATCTCTTCTCAAGGGGTAGTTGTTCTGTGAGTTTAGGCAACCATCGGACTTCAGAAGCCTAGTCGATCGTGTCATGTTCATCCGTCCTAACGCAAACTTTTTAATTTTTCAGTTTTAAAGCTGCTTTGATATAACTTGTCAAAGAGTATCTGTCTTTCTACTGCATGCTGTATGTAAGTCTGAGCCATACAGATTGGAACACAATACTGTATAGCTTCCGCAGACATCGCAATTAAGCTACTTTTGTTGTGCTTCCAAACTTGTGGTTAAACTTATCGAAAAAGGGATTGATATTAAAGATTTATTAATTCCGTTCGGCTAAACTTTGCAAAACTTATCATTAGAACTGGTCTATGAACTGAGAAATCCAAAAACATAAACTTGATTTGTTTCTGGTAATAAGGAAACATCCCAAGTTAGGTGTCCCTAGCACTTGAAGTTTCCCAGAATCACGAACTTTTGTTGCAGATCAACAAGCCTTACACCTGAGCCCAAAACCGAAGAATCTTTATGGCACAGAGAAAGGTTAGTTCAAAGCATTTGCATTTGCATTTGTGACTTTTGATTCAGCATACCTCTTGTATCCCCCTTTACCAACACGTATGCGCATGCAATTATATAAGGACGATTATATAATTTAACAAATGAGTTTTTTTTTTTCCTTATTACTACTCTCGGGAGCTTAGGGTCTCTACATGGGCTCTCCACCTAACTTTATTTGGCGCTGTTTGTTTTATTGTGTCCCAGCTGATAGTTTCCCGGGATATTTCTAGGAGTGCTGTACGGCGCTAGGTCATCTTTGGGCGACCCACTCCTCTGCTTCCTTGTGGGTTCCATTCCAGAGCCATTCCTACGATGCTACCTGGTTCCTTCCTGAGAGCGTGACCAATCCATTTCCATTTTCGTTTCTTTATCTGTTTCTGGATTGGGACCTCTCCTGTGCAGTGCCATAAGTCCTCATTGGATATTCTGTCTGGCCAGAATATGCCAAGTAGCAGCCTGCAGTTTCATCAATATCCTTTGAGAGGTCAGCCAAGTCTCCGATCCGTATAGCAGTATGGATATTACACATGAGTTGAATATGCGCAGCTTTGTTTTTCTATTTATCTGCTGGTTTCTCTATACTCGTTGTAGTCTTCCAAATGCAGACCTCGCTTTGCTCAGTCGGTTCTCTATATCACTTTTCACTCCACCATTTGATGTTATCATAGTTCCGAGGTGAAGCTGTCGACGAAGTCGATGGTTTTATCGCCGATTGTGATGCTGTTTGTCTTGGAGTTGTTGATCCGCATAGCTTTTGTTTTTGATGCGTTGATCTTTAATCCTACTGCGAACAACAAATGAGTTTACAAACAAATTAATCTTTTCATAAAATGAGTGCAAGTTGGAATCATGCAAGAACGTAATAACTTGCTGACCCAGACCAACTTTTGTCTCATCTGCGCATATTTTAGTCAACTATGTTGATTTCGTATTGCCAAGATCTATTATATTATAGTGTCTTTTAGCCTATGTTAACCGGATTTAAAAAATTACATTTAAAAGTCAACTACGTTGCATATTTTAAGATCTAAGATTTTCCCAAATAATCCTGCCCGATAGTAGAGTTGTGATATTTCCTTCCTACTGCGAGCAATAGCGACGCGCAGATACCCAGCAGTTCAATCCATTTAAAATTAAGAATAAGTTCCACATAGATTGGTCTCGGGTGTGATTAGTGCACTTGCAGCAAGGCTCAGCTATGCGCACATCTGAAAGTGTCTCCCTTTATTGGGTAATGCCATGTTGCTGCTGTTTTGCTGTAATGACATTAATTGTAATATTCGTGTACAAGAATGTTATGCGACTTACTGTGGTTTTGTGAATACACCACAAGTGCAAAACAGCGTCAGCCACCGTCGGCGACTGAACTGATGCGCTGAAACAACGCCTAGCGTCGATTCATCGATAACACATCGGCAACACCAGAGCTGCGCATGCAATCGATGAATTTTGGAAGGAAAAACGAAGCAATCGATGCGCGATGCGGCGATATTTTGTTACAACCCTTCCTTTAAACAAATGACGTGTATTTCGGCGTTCTGCGCCTAGACTTACGCTCTGCTCGTCGTCAGCGAATCATTAATGGTCAAACATTGAAAGCGACACGTAAACCTCGGCGCACAAATAGTCAAACAGAACAAACTCAGCGATGCTCCGGCCACTCTTTGCAAGTAAGTACTCTGGTGTGCGCCACATGCGGGGTGTGTGTGTGTATACTATACGCATGCAAACACACACAAGCAACCGCTATTGTTATACTAAAGATGTGAGAAGTAGTTCAATAACCACACGTATTTGCAGCCAGCGTATTGCTGCTGGTGTTGCTCTCTGGCAGCGCCAGCGCGTTCTACTCACCTTCCGATGGGGTGGTGGAACTAACGCCCTCCAACTTCGAGCGCGAGGTGGTGCAGGGCGATGCCATATGGGTGGTCGAGTTCTACGCCCCCTGGTGTGGCCACTGCCAGTCGCTGGTGCCGGAATACAAGAAACTTGCCAAAGCCTTGAAGGGCGTCATCAAGGTGGGCTCCGTCAACGCCGACGATCACAAAGATCTAGGCGGCAAGTACGGTGTACGTGGCTTCCCTACCATCAAGATATTCGGCGCCAACAAGCGCTCGCCCTCCGACTACAATGGCCAACGCACTGCCAGCGCGATTGCGGAGGCGGCTCTAGCCGAGGCCAAGAAGAAGGTGCTGGCCGCTTTTGGAGGCGGCTCCAAAGATGGCTCATCGAAGTCGTCTGGCAGCGGTGATGTCATCGAGTTGACAGAAGACAACTTCGACAAGCTCGTGCTGAACTCAGACGACATTTGGCTCGTGGAGTTCTTTGCTCCCTGGTGCGGTCATTGCAAGAATCTAGAGCCCGAGTGGGCTAGAGCAGCCAAAGAGCTCAAGGGCAAGGTCAAGCTGGGCGCATTGGACGCGACCGCCCACCAGAGCAAGGCAGCCGAGTACAATGTGCGCGGTTATCCGACCATAAAGTTCTTCGCGGCCGGCTCCAAGCGGCCCAGCGATGCGCAGGAATACGACGGCGGTCGCACTGCATCGGACATTATCAGCTGGGCGAGCGACAAGCACACAGAGAATGTGGCAGCACCCGAACTGATTGAGATCACCGATGAGGCAAGCTTCGAGAGCGCCTGCGAGGGCAAGCCGCTCTGCGTGGTCTCGGTCCTTCCCCACATTCTCGACTGCAATGCCAAATGCCGCAACAAGTTCCTGGACACGCTGCGCACGCTCGGCGACAAGTTCAAACAGAAACTCTGGGGCTGGGCTTGGGTCGAGGGTGGCCAGCAACCTGCCCTCGAGGAGTCGCTGGAGGTTGGTGGCTTCGGCTATCCTGCCATGGCCGTCGTCAATTTCAAGAAGATGAAGTTCTCCGTACTGAAGGGATCATTTTCCAAGGACGGCATCAATGAGTTTCTTCGCGACATATCATACGGGCGCGGCCATACGGCTCCTGTGCGCGGTGCCACGAAACCGAAGATTGCCAGCACTGACGCCTGGGACGGCAAGGATGGACAACTGCCCGCCGAAGAGGACATCGACTTGAGTGACGTCGATTTGGATGATACCAAGGATGAACTGTAAGGCTGCCGCCGCTTCCTCCGACAAATCTACCCAAGACTGCAGCTCAGGCTCAACTTTCCACTTAAGCACATTGCAACTTCAACACTATTATTAATGTCCTAATGGAACCCGAGAAGCTGTTTAATCTCCCAAATAGCTGTGGTTGTATAAGGCACGCGATTCTATGTTTTTATTATGAATAAATACTGAAAATGTAGTAGGGTGTGTGCGCAAAAGCGCGTAGTTTATTTGTCGTAAAACATGTATAAATATTCATAATACATTGGTAGAAAAAACTACTGCTATGGGGTGAGTATAAGACAATTAAGTACTAAATGCAAATTTGTAAATTCTGATCGAGTAAGCTAACAGAAGCTCGTGTATAATCGTTGCAAGTCTTTATGAAGGTCTTGTCAGTCCTTGAATAAAATCCCATTATATTTAGAATGTGTTTCTGTCTCTATCACTAGCAGTGACATCCAAGAAGTACAGTCTAACCAGCTCTGGGAAGACAAATTAAAAACTAATCCTATGTAATGAGCAAAACTGAAAGTGAAAAGGTCTCTATCCCATTTTGTTCCTCCTTCCCGGTTGGCAATCGCGTTCCGTATTCCGTCGGGTTTATGGCAAGCCTTATGCGAGTTGATGATGCTTCTGGTCCACCGGATAGTTCTCTATCGACTGTATGGATCGCGACGTGGCTGCCGTGATTGTTGAGGACACGTCCATGAAGCGATACTTCTTGTCGTTGCGGAAGATCAGAGGGTAGCACATGATGCCATAATAAAACGCCAGAGAGAGCAGAATGATCACGAAGATTATGCAGATGATTCCGAACGTCGAGAAGCTCGACTTGCTGTCCAACTCGCTGAGCGTCTGTGGTGGCTCGGTGGTTGTTGTTGTTGTCGTCGTGGTGACACGCTGATATCTGCCGCGATAGCAGTCCACGGTGGAGGTAAGGCAACAGGAAGCTGCGGTGCAACGTTTAGATGATAATGCATATAGCTTGAGAAAAGTTAGTCTAAACCTCGGGCTGGGGCTGCGTACATACCGAAAACAATAACATAGGTCAGAGCATACGGGTTACACCGGCGCAACATATTGAAACTATAAATACAGCAAGCAAACGCAGTAAGAGCCAAATCACAGAGAAAAAAGAACGCGAACGCAGATGCAAAATCGCACACGAAAAAGACGAATACCTGGAAAAATAAAAATGGATTACAGCTCTGCGCTGACATCGATACTTGCTGGCGACGTGTATCGATGTATCGTGCCGTCGCTAGCAACGCATATTCAATTATCGATATCATTATTGTACTGCGAGTTGGATTGTGTGTGAGTTGTAAGCATTGGGAAGTGCATTGTGATTTTGCATTAATCATAGATTGAATATGTAAAAACAAACAAATCGCAATGCAATTTTCGTAGTACGAGCTGCCAATAAACAAGAAAAAATGTTTGGCCACGCAGTGAGCTATAACAAAAAAGCCAAAGCATTTACATAAAACAAAGGTGACGCGACAACTGAACAACGCAGTGGATGAAGCAACCTATTTAATTCGCTCCACGTAAATATCTCGAATCTGGGAAATGAGAAATACTTCACCCGCCGAGCGCAGGCCTCATATTCAGTGAAATAAGTACAGTAAAAATTTTCATACTCGTCAATTCGATTGTCGGCAGCAGCAGCAGCAGAAAAACAGCAGCACAAAGCGGCAACGCGAAGAGGTACTAACAGAAAGTGAACAGCAAAGGCAAAGAAACGGAGCAACAACAAAAAGGAAAAGAGAAACGGCATTCGATTTGTAGTTGTAGTACTAGCGTTGCTCGTGTATGAGTTTGTACACGCAAACGTGCCTGCCCACACACACACATACAAGCGTATAAGTGTTTATTCGTACATACATACTGTGTGTCGGTTGCCCGTGTGTGTGTGTAGCTACGAACGAATATAAACAGTTACAATTTTATAGAAATCGGTAAATGCTCGCATTGAAAGATGTCACACTTGCCACTGGATGCCCGGGCCATACTCCAGCATCTAAATGAATTGGGCTATAGAAATATATCCGCCGAACAGCTCCGTGAATTTTTGAAAGGTAAGACCCGAGAGCGACTACCCTTCTCCTCCTCTACAAGAACACCAAAGACAGCAGTTCCCGCCATTGCATTTTGTACGGATGTACACAATTGTGTGCATGAGTGTGTGTGTGTGTATATATATTTGATTGCGTGCAATAAGCATTTCGAAGCGATGTATTTTATTTTTATTTTCGCTCGAGTTTCAAGAACGATTTGTCAGTGCTCAAGTGCGAGAAAAGCAAAACGATGTCGGTTCGTGGCGATGTAAAAAATAAAAACGAGTATTACTCGCGAATTGTAAATAACAGCGCTGTAGGTTGAACAGCACACATGCGCAAATATATGCATATGCATATGTACACACACACATATATGTAGATTCATATGTTATATATATGTAATATATGCACATATACATATATTGTTGTATGCTTGTATGCATGTGCACTTACATTGCGTTGCTTGCTTGTGTATTTAGTTAAAAGTGCGGTCATGTTACTGGATTCTCAGCATAGGTACACAACACGAAGTACGTGTACGTGTATTTGCATGTACACTGTACATACGCACAACACCGAACACATGTGTGCGTGTGCAGCTAATATTTGTATAGTTGACTGATGATATATCCATCCCTGTGAAGCGATGCATATGCATGAATACAATTAATTTATGCATCAGTGTGTGCGCATATTGCTTAGCCCTCGTAGCTTTGTTCATGTTTCCCATTCATCTGAGAGGGGGGCGCATGATTTTGTGATCTGTTAACGGACTGTTATTACTGTGTTAATGCCGATAGGCAACTGCTAGAAGAGAGAAAATAATTTAGTCTCAACATCTCGTTGAATTATATGTATATATGCACCTCATGCTCTGTGTTTTTCTTCACACACACACAGTCGCACACAGCGACAATCTAGTTTGTTGGTGTTCTCTGAAAAGGCCATAAAAGAGCGATATTTGTTGTTACCGATAAAATGCAACAGAAATCGTTCGATAAATTAATTGCTTACTACAACAAAGACCATGTGTAGCATGCATTGTTAAATTTTTCTTTGAATTGATCTATTTTTGTGTATTTATTTTTATTATTTTTGCCGATACAGTGATAACGATAAGCCTTCAGTTTGGTGGTGCATTTAATTTAGTTTTAGTTTAGTTTGGCTCTGAGCTGCTGCTAGTTTATTTGCTATTATTTGAAGTCAACTCAACTTTTAAAACCATTTAACAATTGTTTTCATTTTACTGCTTACCGCATGCGATGAATGCGTAATATCGATAGTTAGACATCGATAAGAAACAGCTGTTAAATTTCATTTAACAGGGGCGATCTGGCCACATGACATAACTGTTGCCGATAATGGGGCTGACATAAGCACGAATGCACTTTAAGATACCCTGCACACTGCATGTACGAGTACAATTCGTTCATAGTTGGACGAAGTTCCAATTTCTGAGGCTCTATAGCGAATTTTGTTGCCAACAACCATCCTCACAATTTTCAAGGATTGACAGTGTATTAAATGCAAATAACGATTGTTCTAAAGTAAATACTGTGAACATAACCGATTTTGGACACGCTATTCAACATACTTAATTCATTTTTTCAGACATTCTACTATCCCAGCCGTACTGTATTGCAATACAATTGTTTTTTTACTCTGTAATGACAGTCTAATTAAGCAAACCAATTGCTTAGAGTTAGGTTATTCAGATCGGTACAAGCTTATAGCTAGTTACGAAGGATACTAACAGAAATGCTTATTGTGGAAGCTGTTGCAAAATACTGTTTAGTAGTATGGAAAGATGTGGGTTAGTTGTTGCCTGCTGCTGCACTCGTCGACTGGCTCAAAATCTGACAAATAACTAATTAAATTTCCAATTTATGTTCTATCTTTAATTCTTGGTCCATCGTACAACAAATGCAGCTTATTTGCGCCTAAAGGTATGCAACCGCAGTCGGATAAGCAAAGTGCTATCAAAAGCAAATTTGCAACAACAACAACAGCAAGAAGGGCAAATATTCAGCAGCAGCCAGAGCAAGAGCACCATCAGCAGCAACTTCAACACTCTCAGCTTCATAAGAGTCGCTCTAAAGTAAAGGTCATAAAGAGCAAACGTCCACTTTGCCATTTCAAGTTTTATTTGGACATTTGTGATCATCAGCTGACCAAGCGCATTGAGGCCGACATCAAAGCGCTTGGGGGCTCACTGGAATTCTTTCTTAACGACAGTATTACGCATTTCATTACTGACAAGGAAAAGAGTTCCTTGCCGCTTGGATCTACATCGGGTGCGGCCCAACAAACTAGCAACAGTCTTCCTGGAACGCCTGGCACCCCGGTTACACCCAGTACAAGCACACTACCAACTGAGGATGGCATCACTGGTACGGCTCAGCGCAAAAGTCGACAAACGCGCGCAGACGCTATTTTGAGCCGCGCGCGCGTAATTCAACAACAGTGCAAAAGCGCATCCTTTCTAACAGGCCCCAAACCTAGTCAGCATCAGAAACAGGAGGAACTCTTAACCGCCTCGAATAACTCGATACAAACAGCCGTTGTCGCCAAGCATCCTTGTGGATCATACACTGTATGGCAGACTGCGTACGCACTACGCTTCCTGCAGCGCATCCAGACCGAGCTGCGTCAGTATTTGCAGGGTGCTTCATTGCCAGCAGCTGGCACGAGTCCAGGGAACATTCAGTTGAAGCGCAATTTTATCAAGATCGAATCAATCAAACGCAGTCACCGACCATACTATCATCTACTTAAGCAGCAGGAGGAGTGGCCCAAAATAGACTTGAGCAGCGAGGACGGTGCATTCCGTTTGCAGGCCAAGGCGGATGTGCAGAGTATGACACGCAAGTCGCTCGGCTCACGAACGTCGCAGCGTCAGCAACAACAGGACAAGGAAAAGGACCTTCCACAGGTGCAGATCCAGCCAAAGCAACTGCCATTGCAATACGCGTGCGGCGTGCAATCAGCTAAGAAGCACTTGGCCGCCCCCCTACAGGCACCGGACACGACCAAAACTCACTGCAGAGAGGCGAAAGAATCCAGCGACAAGCAGTGTGGTGTCTGCGAGATTTGTAAGGTAGAGTACGATATTTTGACCCTGCACTTGCAGAGCAAAGACCACGAGCTTTTCGCCAAGAACGCGGATAACTTCCTGGCACTGGACACGCTAATCCAAGTATCGGCGGCTAGTGTAAGCGACTTTCTTGCCAGAGAAGAGCAACAGTACGGGCAAGGACATTTGAAAGCAGACGTCGTAGAGACGGGAAGCGATATGGAAGTTGATGAGCGGATGAGCGACAGCGCCACTACCATTGTCACCGTCAGCACACCGTTTAGTCAAACGGATACGAATACGAATGCGAAGAGTACACAGCAGACAAATAACAGTAGTGGAAACAGCAAAAACAACAGCAACATCAGCAATAGCGGAAGGCAACATCGCCCGTCTCCAGTTCTTCGCGAGAAATCCAAGCGCATTACCAAGGGCAAGCATTCCTCAGAAAAGTTCCAGGCGACTCCAACAAACCTATCGGTTAATTCTCCAGCGCAAGCACAAACAGCCTTGCCAAGCAGGAAACCGACTACGCCCTCGCGAAGCATTCTCGACTTAGACCAGTTTAAGCCATCTGAGGGCAATGCTTCTGCAGCCGCTGTGACGACGAGCGGGAGCACATCTCGCCGCAAGACACTTAACTCGGTGTTGTCGCCGCCATTTCGTGCTATGCTGCCGCCTTCATCTCTCTATAAGGTGGTAGAAGCTAGCGACGTATTGGCCACACCTTCGCGTGTCAAAAGAGGAGCAGGCGCCAACAGCGCCGCTGGAAATGTAACCGAAGCACCGTCGCTGATCGTGAAGTTCCAGAAGGTCCGGCAGTCTGAGCTGCAGCGCCTGAACGGGGAGGCGGAGAATTTCATGTTTCCGCGTACCACGACTCGCAGTAGCAGCGAGATTGCTACGGACATAGACCGTCAGACTACCTCCGACATTCGCGGTCATTACAGCATTTCTTCCGCTAGCATAGACACCACCAGCGAGTCGGAGATGCCATGCTACCAATCGTTATCAGTAACAAACTCAACAACAGCAACGGCAACGACCGCCAACAGCCAGCACAAGCGTGCGACGGCGGTAGGCCGGCGACGAAAGGAAATGGCGAAGCCACCTGTTGCTTCTGCTGCTCATCTGGCGGGTAACCACCTGGCTACAAGCAGCGGCGGCGTTGGCGTGCATCAGAAGCGCTTTCCAAATGCCCCCATCCAGCCTGAAATGCAACCGCAACTGCTGAAGCCGAGGCTGCGGCAGGCTACGACAGCCACGCGGAAGAGCAGCCGCACGGCCACTGCCATTGTGACGGCGGCCACCACGAGCAGTCAGCTGCAGCTTCGTCGACAGACGCAGATTCAGCTAAACAGTAGCAGGCGCGGTGGCAAGTTGGAGGATGGGATGGGGGAACAAGCACCTACTACTAAGAAGCTTAAAATAAATCTGGAACACAATCACGAACTGAACAAAGTCGAGGACGATGGCGATGACGATGATGAGGAATTCGTGGAGTCGAGTTTCTCATCTGGCAGTGATGAGGACTATGTGGCAATCGGAAACCTGTCAAAAGGAATGCCAAAATCCAATTGCGTAGATACCCGAGGGGAACGCGCTACAAGACGCCTCATGCGTCTGACTGTCAGCATCAATCGAAGTGAAGCTGGGGAAGCGCACAATCATGCGCCGCTATCGCCGACGTCAGAGAACAGGTCACCTACAGGCCGTAATAGCGGGAAGAATATCAAGCAAGCGACTGCCACAGCAACAGCCCTAAGGAAGGCGAGCAAAGAGAAGGCGGCCCCGACAATAGATCTGATGTTTGATTGCAGCAAAAGTGAGCGATTGCTGCAGATGCGATATGAGTTTGAAAAGTTGCCCTCGGCTGATCTATGGCATCGGGTATTTCAGCGCCAGGATTCCGGAGAAGAACACTACTATTGTTACTACGGATCCACGCGATACCGCAAACTTCCCTACGAACTAGGGCCAATACCCATGGAGCTGACAAAACCACATAATTGCACACTATGCCAGCAGCAGTTCGAAGCTAAAACGGAGTCGAAGTCGGAGCTGCCAACGGAAAAGGGAAGCATGCAGCAAGGGGAACTTTCAACTGCAGCTACCAGCGCGTCGATGACGACGTCGACTGTGTACAAGCACAAGAAGTTGAATCTCTTGCAGCGTTATCAGCAGGATCAACCACAGGCCCAAGCCGCACTTAAAGCTGTCATGCCCGTAGTTAAATTTGATAGCAAGGCCAGCACGCCAGAGCTACTGGAGCATGATCTTGTGCCGCTAAGTGAACAGGCTCAGATCGGGGAACGCGTTCGTGCCACTTCCACGCAGAGCAGCTCAAGCAGCAGTTGCAGCAACAGCCAAAAGAGCAGCGGCGCCTCTCGGCACAAGCAGTTGACGCGATTGGTTGAGTTGCCGCCACGCAAGTCGCCGAGAGAACATGCCTCAACACTTGCGCTAGTAAGTTGCATCATACGCCAGCGACAGGACTCGCAGAGCAAGACGAATTCCGACGCGGAAGATCCACCGCTGGCGACGACCACACCAAATTCCAAAGTGCCTCTGAAACAGGATTCTGCTCTGGCTACGGCAACAACTGCAACGCACAACACGCGCCTGCAAACTGCAACCCCTGTGGAGGAGATGCGGTTCGCAACGGAGATAAGTGAGACTGTGAAGCGAATGAGGCGTGGGCAGAACAAGTACGACACCTTGCCTCGTGCCTCCACACCAGTTAGATCCCGTCGCCCGACCCCAGCGAACTCTGACGTCAGCTATTCGCGACGTCTTCAGCTAGTTAAGCGCGAAGCGGCAAACAGCGGCGTTCTGTTGGGCAAGCGGAATCGACGCCAACTGACAATTACGCCCGGCATGCGTCCGTCGCAACAACAACCGCCGGGAACGGCGCTGTTTGCAGGTGTGCGCAAGCTTTCCAGCAAGAAAGGACTGCTCGAATATGAAATGGAGAAAAGCGCGTTCAATGCTCTGAATACGAATATGAATTTTGTGAATCCGACGCTTATCGCCTGGGAAATCGATAAGTATCTTGAGCGAACCGGCCAGGAGTACGATCCTAATGTGGAGGAGGAGCAAATTGTATTGCAACCGATGGAGAGAGAGACTAGTACCCCCAGCACATTTAATGCCAGTGCGCATGAGGAAGTGCAGACCCCGCCTTCGACTGATTGCTGCTTCACTAGCGAATTCGATTTGTGCGATCTGCTGACTGGCAATGCTGACAGTGGAGATGACGATGGACTGTTCGCTGGTCGCTCAAGCTGTCGAGGGCGTGGCAGCACTTTCAGCTTTTTTAGTGGTCATCAGCGTAAACGCAAGTGCCTGAAATCGAACCGTACCGGTTGGCCCAGAGTTCAAAGACGACGCGGTACTGTAGTAACAAACGTCAGATTGTTGCAAAATGAGCAATTCGATACCAGAGGAGGCAGTGGCCAGAAAGACATTCGGGCTACGGCAGAAGAGAGCCATCGGGATATAAAGCAGGAGCCACTTGAAACTGAGGAAGAGCAGACCTCGACTACAACTACAACGGCGGATAAGGAGATTAACAACAGACAAGACGATGACGATGATAATGATGACCGTGATCCCGGGTACGATCCTAGGGGAAATGACAGGGAAATATTGGATAAAGAACAGCCTGCTTGTCGTGAAGAAACTACAATGACGCCACCCGCCACAGATGTGGAAGAGCACTGCGGCGTCGATAATAATACTGACAATGAGGCTGCATCGGCAGCGGATATCGAGAGTCAAGTCGAGTATGACGACGATGAAACTATGGCGGATTTGGTTGACAACCAAAATTTCGACGCCGAAATAGAAGCCACCGATGCGGACGTAGAAGACGATGCAGAAGATGAAGACGATGTCTATGAAGATGCCTATGGGGAAGAAACGAAAGATGAGGATGAACTGACGATGCAAGAACTGACCATCTCGTACACCAATGAGGCTGATGTTAAACACGAAGCGCAGCAGCCCATCCCAAAGGGTCAATCCATTGGCAGTAGTTTAGAGAAGAAGCTAGCGATGCAGCAGACGTCAAATAGATACTGCCTGAATGTCACTTCCACACCAAGCACTCAACCGTGCCAGCAGCAGCAACTGGAACGGCGAACGCCACAGTTGAACGGCAGCGTCGAGAGCTGCATTTCGCCGACCGAGAAGCTGGGCGACAACTCGGACATTTTTACTGTTTCATCCGATGGACTGGACACAGACTTAGACTTGAGCAACACTCAGGCAGGTGACTCACTGGAACATTGCTCACATTCACATAAGCAGCAGCAGCAAACGACGCCCAAATGCAAATTTGACATAAGCAAGTACGCGCCGCCGAAAAATGGAAAAGCTGCCAGCAGCTGTGCCGCTGAGGCAGCCACTGCAGCGGTTAAATCGCTGGCAATTTCGCAGTTCCTAAAGAAGGAGGTGCGTGTCACATGCCGGCGGCTCCGCGCGCCCTTTCGCCGCTTTCGGTATCGTCGCTGATCATCTAAATCTATCATCATCATTACCATCGTTGTTATTGTAATTAGTTTTAATGTAATATTCCATTGATCCCCAAACAGGTTATCATTGAGAGTGAAAGATAATGTTCATTAGATTATCGTACAATATCCCTCCAACACAAAGTTACATAGATTTTCGACTTGAATCTTTATTTCTACATATCTCACCGCTTCTATTTTCATTTAATGCCATCTTTTTAATATAACATACATTGTCAGATCGAGATCCCATTGACCAACATACACACTCACATAATTAGCATAATTCGAAATGCAGCGTTGTCAAGATACGTAAAGTAAGCTTAGTTTAATTTTAGATTAGAAGAGAATTCCATAACCTTTAATGCGATCTAGTAGTGTACCCAAAATCAATGAATACAAATACATTTTCTAAATAAAGACTTCAACTGTATTAGTTCTCTATTGATTTACAATACAGGTATACAAATTGATTCTTAAAAATAAAAAAAAAACATAAATATATAGTTATATTATATTATATTATATATATATAATATAATATATATAATGCTCAAATTATGTAATACAGAAAAATAAAACCAAAACCAATTGTAAAAAGAAGCCGAAAATCTAAAACAAAAATTAAATACGTAATTTTAATATATAAAACCCTTCGCATTTGATTGAGAGAAAATAGATTTGAAGAAGCTTCAGGAAAGGCCGATTTCAAAAACTCTAAAATATTTATATTATTATTTATTTTGATCTTTTTCTATTTTATTTTTTTTTTACCTGCATTCTTAACCATATTATATATATAAATATATATATATACTTCATATGTATACATATATAAAAATATACAGTGGCGTACAAAAATCTACATACGACCCCTTTTTCTACAGTTTTGGCCATCCAGAAGCTTTTGAAGAAAAACTAATGTTGCAGTTTTTATACCATTTACCCATTGAAAATGGGTAAAAAATGGTATATTAACTTTGTGCAAATGTATGTAACAGGCAGAAGGAGACGTGGCAGACCATACAAAGTATATATATTCTTGATCAGCATCAATAGCCGAGTCGATTTGGTCATGTCCGTCTGTCTGTCCGTCTGTATGAACACACAGATCTCAGCTATTAAAAGAGCTAGAGGCACCAGACTTGGTGGGAGTGTGCGTGTATTCAATACACACAAGAAGTTTATTTCAAACTTGATGTGCCACGCCCACCGCCTCCGCAAATCGATAAATGCGTATTTCGATTTTTTCCAAATAATTCAATAACGAAAAGAGATAAACGCACCAAATTTGGTAGGAGGGTGTCTTGCAACATTATGCAGAAGTTGGATTTTCAACTTTTGGATGCCACGCCCACCGCCTTTAGAAAACATTCTTATAGTTTAAAAGAGCACTAGAAGAGCTAGAAGCACCAAATTTGGAAGTAAGGTGCCTGGTAACATTACGGAGAATGCGGAATTTCAACTTTTGGATGCCACGCCTACCGCCCCCAAAAATCGATTTTGTAAATCGGTAAATCAAATTATAGGAAAAGTAGGAAAGTTCTCGAAATTTTTAGGTATTATTGTAGATAATAATAATATTGACCAGCCCTATAAATTTCAATCGGATCAGATAATAAACACAGAAGTTATAGGCACGAGAAGCTTCGCTCACAGCAGTAGAGGCCCGACGCCGACTGAGCACGCACAGTCGTCGCGTAGTCAGTGTGCAGTCGGCATGTGCCATTAGCGTCAATGCATGTGTATTTGTCTTCGAAAAGATGCGATGCGTTGTTATTCGCCGAATAAAAGTAATTAATGTTAAGATTCATTTCTTTCTTCATTTCTTTATTTGTCTTTATTAAGTTTACTGTGGGCTGAAGGTATAAAAAGTTAATCAAACTATAAAAAAACCGTTGCTCTGAACATTGATACCTGTTTTTAGATATCTTCTATTGATTTTACACAAAATCTTTTTGCAAAATGCCTTCAAGATGTAAGTTTGGATGTTGATTTTCTGTCGTACCTCAAATCTCTGGAAGAAAATGTGTTGTATGTGAAAAATATATGATCTTTCCATTTTAAAGACGCAGATTATCCTATCAGGTGTAGTATTCAAATATACTGTCAAATCGGGTGCCAGTTTATAGACTATTCAATTTCGCTTAATTTCTTTAAAAGTCAAACACAATAATATAATGGAATCATATCTTTACTTCAACGCAGACCTTCGAAAACTTATCAAATACGAGGAGCATATGGCGGCAAGCAAAGAAGACTATTCGAGAAATCTTCATAAACGCAACACAGTGAGCTCGCGTGCCAAGCAAGCGGCTAGGAATAAGGAAGATTTTCGACAAATACCTCAGGTCAATCCGATGATATTAACGGAGGCGAGAGATGGCATTTCGGCTAAGAACAACGCGGGCGTCCCTGACTTTACTTCGTCGTTTCGTAATCAGCTTACCCAAGGCGACTTGAAGCCACCATCCATTAAAGACGGCGACATACCTCAAAGTCGAAACCGCAGCAGAAATCTTCAATACTCTCAGGAAACTTGTCGATATGTCTCGAGTGCCGAGTTATCTCCGACGCAGAGCTCCCAGTGGTCAGAGCGATCCAAGATTTTAAGCAGCAATAGACACTTCGTGGAAATGGGTATGATGAAAGATACAAAGCTCCACTATGCCGGATTATATTTTGATTCTAACTTATGTTTCCTATTTTTACAGTTCGGTCAACGGCAAAACAGAAACTTAAGCAAAGTGATCCGGTGGCTTTGTACCACTACTATCAAAAGGAATGGGCCCATTTCCGTGAACAAATACCCGGCGAAAACCTACATGCTGACGTGCGTCGGCGAATTCGCAACAAGCTAATCGAACCGAAATAACACACATAATTTTCAATTTCATTTTTAAATAAAAGATGCATATTGGTATATGAATCTGGCAGATCAAGTAACTCTGAGATATACCTTGTTAATGCACATACTCTTTTAATGATTTTTATAATAATTCCAATTCCGTTTGTTTTTATTTTTCGATTTCATTTCAATTCATATTTCGCTGTCTCTTCAATCAAGTTTTCCATTCGTGTATTACAAATCTATACATTTTTTGATAATAATGAAATGAAATCGCTGTTTATACCATTTACCCATTGAAAATGGGTAAACAATGGTATATTAACTTTGTGCAAATGTATGTAACAGGCAGAAGGAGGCGTGGCAGACCATACAAAGTATATATATTCTTGATCAGCATCAATAGCCGAGTCGATTTGGTTATGTCCGTCTGTCTGTCCGTCTGTCCGGCTGTCCGTCTGTCCGTCTGTATGAACACACAGATCTCAGCTATTAAAAGAGCTAGAGGCACCAGACTTGGTGGGAGTGTGCGTGTATTCAATACACACAAGAAGTTTATTTCAAACTTGATGTGCCACGCCCACCGCCTCCGCAAATCGATAAATGCGTATTTCGATTTTTTCCAAATAATTCAATAACGAAAAAGAGATAAACGCACCAAATTTGGTAGGGGGTTTTCTTGCAACATTATGCAGAAGTTGGATTTTAGACTTTTTGATGCCACGCCCACCGCCTGTAAAAAACACATTTTTATAGTTTAAAAGAACACTAGAAAAGCTAGAAGCACAAAATTTAGAAGTAAGATGCCTGGTAACATTACGGAGAATGCGGAATTTCAACCTTTGGATGCCACGCCTACTGCCCCCAAAAATCGATTTTGTAAATCGGTAAATCAAATTATAGGAAAAGTAGGAAAGTTTTCGAACAGAAGTTATAGGCACGAGAAGTTTCGCTCACAGCAGTAGAGGCCCGACGCCGACGCCGACGCCGACTGTGCACGCACAGTCGTCGTGTAGTCAGTGTGCAGTCGGCATGTGCCATTAGCGTCAATGCATGTGAATTTGTCCTCGAAAATATGCGATGCGTTGTTATTCGCCGAATAAAAGTAATTAATATTAAGAATTAGTTTTTAACAGCGAAAGGTAAATGGTATCTTACTGTCGAGTGCACTCGACTGTAGCTTTCTTCACTTGTTTTCTATTCAAATTTGATTGCAGTATTATTATTGATTGGAATGCTTGACTACAACTTTGTCCGTATATGCGTATCGATAGTGCTGCAATCAATTCATATCGATAGGAGAAATGGAATTTCGTATATGTATATTGAAGGATAGACATTTGCTATGATCTATCGGATAATGGAGCTAACAAATTTCGAAGCCATAATTGGTTTCATCGTATTTTCTTAGAAGTATCAATTTTGTGTTTGGAAATGGCTTTTTCAATGTCGTGTTTTAATCGTTAAAATAGAGCCCACTAAGCCAAAGCCGATGCGCAGAGTCATATTAAAACAACTAGAGAACCCCGCAGTCGAATGCATAGGACAACAAGATACAACACTATTTAACTCTCAGTTTCATTTTATTGTCTATCTCACATGCAACTGATCTGAACTGTTCTCAACCAATTCCAAATCCAATTGATGTTTTCACCGAAACATCGATGCTTATAGTGAAAATTCAATTCCGATGGTATTTTTATACCATTTACCCATTGAAAATTTAAATTGAAAATGATGGCAGAAGGAGGTGTGGCGGACCATAAAAGTATATATATTTTTGATCAGTATCAATAGCCGAGCCGATTTGGTCATGGCCGTCTGTCAGTCCGTCCGTCCGTCTGTATGGCTTCACAGATCTCAGCTAGTGTTCGTGTATCAATTCAGATAAAAAATTTATTTCAAACTTGATGTGCCACGCCCACCGCCTCCGCAAAACAATAAATGCGTTTTTCGATTTTTTGCAATTAATTCAATAACAATAAGAGATAAACGCACCAAATTTGGTAATAGGGTCTCTTGCAACATTATGCAGAAGTTGTTTTTTCGACATTTGGATACCAAGCCCACCAACCTTTGAATTATAAGTTTATCAAGTTATTAAGTTTTTAATAAACTTCTTATGTGTATTTAGGGCTGCCAACTTTTTTAAAAAAAAAAAACAAAAAAAGTATATTTCGATCTGATCAAGAATTTAAACAGTATTTTAGGAAAATAAACAGTATTTCATTTATTTGTTAATTTAAATACATATTTTTTAGAGCTTTTCGCACAATTTATTAATTTACAATCATTTTTTTAATTAAAATGAAAATATATAAGTAGCTCATTTTTTATTTAATTTATAGTCGCCTTATTTCATTCCTCTCGCCATTTTACATTCATCACTGAAAAAGCTCGTTTAATAACTGCAGATGTGGCGGGAATATAGAGTAGAAAAGCTAAGTAATATTTAAGAATTCTTGTGAGTTGCTTACAACACTGTCATTAATGAACTTTCATAATTAAAAATATATTCATACTTTTAGTGTTCAGAATTCTTACGATTACGCGGCACCCACTTTGAACAGAGCATTCTCAGAGTCAAATTCGCATGCAATATAAAGCCAACATTTTCTCTTGTCATCACACAACTTCACTTTGATTATTCAAAATAATTTTGTGGATTTTTTAATGTTTTCTGGTGTTTGAAGTTAGCAAACAAACGTTTTATTGTTGTTTCTGATGAAGCGCAATCCCCAGAACACTTTTCAAGCCATTGCTTTACTTAAACGCTTTTTTCCTTCAAGAAGTTGTGTACAATTAAAACACCAAATTGTTTTTTATCCATTTTTTTTTTTGAAAATAACAAAAGTAGCATCACAATAACTCACAAAGTAATGAATAGAATATCATGAAATTTTTTACAGCTGTTTTTTAAAGGTTATTATTAACTGATGGTATGTGTCATGCATGGGACGTTACAGCCCATGCTGAAACCATACATTTTTACAATACCCCCATTTTCCATTATGAAAATGTAACGCAGAGAATATATATTCTTGATCAGCATATTATGCAAAAGTTGGATTTTAGACTTTTGGATGTCAAGCCCACTACCCTTAGAAAACGATTTTTTTAAACCATTTACCCATTGAAAATGGGTAAAAAATTGTATATTAAAATTGGTTGTAAATAATCGAAAAACATGAAAAATCCTTAGGTAAAATCGCCAAATTATTAAATTTAAGCAATTCCACGATCCAAACAAACTACAATAACTTAGAGAAATCGAATTCTTTTGAGCGGCGTAGTGACCATCCAAACAAACTTACGTCGAGAGACATTTCCTTCATTTGCAAGGAAGTCGGACAAAATCCGAAGGTCCATGCGACTACGTTAGCCGAAGAGCTGGTGGAAAGGTCGAAGATCATGGTGAACCCACGAACAGCAACAAGGACACTTAATATAGATGGATTCCACTGCCGAACTCCTCGCAAGAAGCTCCTGATAAGCGAGAAAAGCCGTGTGCTTCGCTTGGAGTTCGCAAAAAAAACATTTAAACAAGGACATAGAGTTCTGGATGAAGGTTCTATTTAAGGATGAGCCCAAATACAACATATTTGGATATGATGGAAAAGCTAGAGCCTGAAAAAAACCCAACACTGCCATAGATCCCAAGCACCTGATTCAAACAGTAAATCATGGTGGAGGCAGTGTCATGGCTGGGGAGCAGTTGCAATGTCTAGAGTGGGGAACTTTGCTTTTATTGAGTGAAATATAGATCGCTACCAATATAAAAACATATTAGAATAAAATTTGAAGCCATCCGTGGATAAGTTTTGCCATGGTCAGAGCTGAATCTTCCAACAAGACAAAGATCCCAAACATACGGCGCAAATAGTAAAGTATTGGCTGCTTTATTATGCTCCCCGACAATTATTTTCATCTCCGCAAAGCCCGAACGGATGTTAAAGAGCATGTGTGGGAGATATTAGAGCGAAATATTTTCTTTTCGATGTTTTACAACCAATTTTCGCACGGCCACAGGAATCTCTTCGGGGAGACATTTTTCGTTTTTGCATATATTTTCAGATTAGAAAATAACCAAATAAATCAACTAAAAAACAAATTAAAGCATATTAAAAGCAATTAAAGCAACGATATGAATAACTGAAAGTTTCTGTTAAAAATGTATAATTTTTTGGCAATTGACGTTAAATAATATTTAAAACAAAACTGCAATCTTTGGTTTTTTTTAAAAGGGGTATTGTGATGCATTCATGTTTCATCCATTTTAACAAATCGACGCAAAAATTCCGGTTTGTTACATTTAAACATGGCCAAACACTGCTTAGAATCATCAAAACGTTTTCGTTTTTGTTCAACAGTGAGCAAACGCGGCACCCACTTTGAACAGAGCTTTCTCAGAGTCAAATTCGCATGCAATATAAAGCCAACATTTTCTCTTGATGTCTTCACGATGTCATCACACAACTTCACTTTGATTATTCAAAATGATTTTGTGGATTTTTTAATGTTTTCTGGTGTTTGAAGTTAGCAAACAAACGTTTTATTGTTGTTTCTGATGAAGCGTAATCCCCATAACACTTTTCAAGCCATTGCTTTACTTAAACGCTTTTTATACCATTTACCCATTGAAAATGGGTAAAAAATGGTATATTAACTTTGTGCAAATGTATGTAACAGGCAGAAGGAGGCGTGGCAGACCATACAAAGTATATATATTCTTGATCAGCATCAATAGCCGAGTCGATTTGGTCATGTCCGTCTGTCCGGCTGTCCGTCTGTCCGTCTGTATGAACACACAGATCTCAGCTATTAAAAGAGCTAGAGGCACCAGACTTGGTGGGAGTGTGCGTGTATTCAATACACACAAGAAGTTTATTTCAAACTTGATGTGCCACGCCCACCGCCTCCGCAAATCGATAAATGCGTATTTCGATTTTTTCCAAATAATTCAATAACGAAAAGAGATAAACGCACCAAATTTGGTAGGGGGTTTTCTTGCAACATTATGCAGAAGTTGGATTTTAGAATTTTGGATGCCACGCCCATCGCCTCCAGAAACTGATCGGAAAAGTTAGATCAATTTTTTTAGGTATTATTGTAGCTACTAATAATATTTACCAACCCTATAAATTTAAATCTGATCGGACAATAAACACAGAAATTAAAGGCCCGAGAAGGTTTCCATACAGTAGCAGAGGCCCGGCGTCAATGCTTGCGCCAACTGCGCACGCACAGTCGACATATGCCATTACTGCCAATGCATGTGTATTTGAGTTCAAAAATAAACGATGCGTTGTTGTTAATTCGCCGAATAAAAGTAACAGCCAAAGGTAAATGGTATCTTAGTGCGAGTGCAATCGACTGAAGCTTTCTTCATTTGTCTTAATTAAGTTTACTGTGGGCTGAAGGTATAAAAAGTTAATCAAACTATAAAAAAAACCGTTGCTCTGAACATTGATACCTGTTTTTAGATATCTTCTATTGATTTTACACAAAATCTTTTTGCAAAATGCCTTCAAGATGTAAGTTTGGATGTTGATTTTCTGTCGTACCTCAAATCTCTGGAAGAAAATGTGTTGTATGTGAAAAATATATGATCTCTCCATTTTAAAGACGCAGATTATCCTATCAGGTGTAGTATTCAAATATACTGTCAAATCGGGTGCCAGTTTATAGACTATTCAATTTCGCTTAATTTCTTTAAAAGTCAAACACAATAATATAATGGAATCATATCTTTACTTCAACGCAGACCTTCGAAAACTTATCAAATACGAGGAGCATATGGCGGCAAGCAAAGAAGACTATTCGAGAAATCTTCATAAACGCAACACAGTGAGCTCGCGTGCCAAGCAAGCGGCTAGGAATAAGGAAGATTTTCGACAAATACCTCAGGTCAATCCGATGATATTAACGGAGGCGAGAGATGGCATTTCGACTAAGAACAACGCGGGCGTCCCTGACTTTACTTCGTCGTTTCGTAATCAGCTTACCCAAGGCGACTTGAAGCCACCATCCATTAAAGACGGCGACATACCTCAAAGTCGAAACCGCAGCAGAAATCTTCAATACTCTCAGGAAACTTGTCGATATGTCTCGAGTGCCGAGTTATCTCCGACGCAGAGCTCCCAGTGGTCAGAGCGATCCAAGATTTTAAGCTGCAATAGACACTTCGTGGAAATGGGTATGGTGAAAGCTCCACTATGCCGGATTATATTTTGATTCCAACTTATGTTTCCTATTTTTACAGTTCGGTCAACGGCAAAACAGAAACTTAAGCAAAGTGATCCGGTGGCTTTGTACCACTACTATCAAAAGGAATGGGCCCATTTCCGTGAACAAATACCCGGCGAAAACCTACATGCTGACGTGCGTCGGCGAATTCGCAACAAGCTAATCGAACCGAAATAACACACATAATTTTCAATTTCATTTTTAAATAAAAGATGCATATTGGTATATGAATCTGGCAGATCAAGTAACTCTGAGATATACCTTGTTAATGCACATACTCTTTTAATGATTTTTATAATAATTCCAATTCCGTTTGTTTTTATTTTTCGATTTCATTTCAATTCATATTTCGCTGTCTCTTCAATCAAGTTTTCCATTCGTGTATTACAAATCTATACATTTTTTGATAATAATGAAATGAAATCGCTGTTTATACCATTTACCCATTGAAAATGGGTAAACAATGGTATATTAACTTTGTGCAAATGTATGTAACAGGCAGAAGGAGGCGTGGCAGACCATACAAAGTATATATATTCTTGATCAGCATCAATAGCCGAGTCGATTTGGTTATGTCCGTCTGTCTGTCCGGCTGTCCGTCTGTATGAACACACAGATCTCAGCTATTAAAAGAGCTAGAGGCACCAGACTTGGTGGGAGTGTGCGTGTATTCAATACACACAAGAAGTTTATTTCAAACTTGATGTGCCACGCCCACCGCCTCCGCAAATCGATAAATGCGTATTTCGATTTTTTCCAAATAATTCAATAACGAAAAAGAGATAAACGCACCAAATTTGGTAGGGGGTTTTCTTGCAACATTATGCAGAAGTTGGATTTTAGACTTTTTGATGCCACGCCCACCGCCTCTAAAAAACACATTTTTATAGTTTAAAAGAACACTAGAAAAGCTAGAAGCACAAAATTTAGAAGTAAGATGCCTGGTAACATTACGGAGAATGCGGAATTTCAACTTTTGGATGCCACGCCTACTGCCCCCAAAAATCGATTTTGTAAATCGGTAAATCAAATTATAGGAAAAGTAGGAAAGTTTTCGAACAGAAGTTATAGGCACGAGAAGTTTCGCTCACAGCAGTAGAGGCCCGACGCCGACGCCGACGCCGACTGTGCACGCACAGTCGTCGTGTAGTCAGTGTGCAGTCGGCATGTGCCATTAGCGTCAATGCATGTGAATTTGTCCTCGAAAATATGCGATGCGTTGTTATTCGCCGAATAAAAGTAATTAATATTAAGAATTAGTTTTTAACAGCGAAAGGTAAATGGTATCTTACTGTCGAGTGCACTCGACTGTAGCTTTCTTCACTTGTTTTCTATTCAAATTTGATTGCAGTATTATTATTGATTGGAATGCTTGACTACAACTTTGTCCGTATATGCGTATCGATAGTGCTGCAATCAATTCATATCGATAGGAGAAATGGAATTTCGTATATGTATATTGAAGGATAGACATTTGCTATGATCTATCGGATAATGGAGCTAACAAATTTCGAAGCCATAATTGGCTTCATCGTATTTTCTTAGAAGTATCAATTTTGTGTTTGGAAATGGCTTTTTCAATGTCGTGTTTTAATCGTTAAAATAGAGCCCACTAAGCCAAAGCCGATGCGCAGAGTCATATTAAAACAACTAGAGAACCCCGCAGTCGAATGCATAGGACAACAAGATACAACACTATTTAACTCTCAGTTTCATTTTATTGTCTATCTCACATGCAACTGATCTGAACTGTTCTCAACCAATTCCAAATCCAATTGATGTTTTCACCGAAACATCGATGCTTATAGTGAAAATTCAATTCCGATGGTATTTTTATACCATTTACCCATTGAAAATTTAAATTGAAAATGATGGCAGAAGGAGGTGTGGCGGACCATAAAAGTATATATATTTTTGATCAGTATCAATAGCCGAGCCGATTTGGTCATGGCCGTCTGTCAGTCCGTCCGTCCGTCTGTATGGCTTCACAGATCTCAGCTAGTGTTCGTGTATCAATTCAGATAAAAAATTTATTTCAAACTTGATGTGCCACGCCCACCGCCTCCGCAAAACAATAAATGCGTTTTTCGATTTTTTGCAATTAATTCAATAACAATAAGAGATAAACGCACCAAATTTGGTAATAGGGTCTCTTGCAACATTATGCAGAAGTTGTTTTTTCGACATTTGGATACCAAGCCCACCAACCTTTGAATTATAAGTTTATCAAGTTATTAAGTTTTTAATAAACTTCTTATGTGTATTTAGGGCTGCCAACTTTTAAAAAAAAAAAAAACAAAAAAAGTATATTTCGATCTGATCAAGAATTTAAACAGTATTTTAGGAAAATAAACAGTATTTCATTTATTTGTTAATTTAAATACATATTTTTTAGAGCTTTTCGCACAATTTATTAATTTACAATCATTTTTTTAATTAAAATGAAAATATATAAGTAGCTCATTTTTTATTTAATTTATAGTCGCCTTATTTCATTCCTCTCGCCATTTTACATTCATCACTGAAAAAGCTCGTTTAATAACTGCAGATGTGGCGGGAATATAGAGTAGAAAAGCTAAGTAATATTTAAGAATTCTTGTGAGTTGCTTACAACACTGTCATTAATGAACTTTCATAATTAAAAATATATTCATACTTTTAGTGTTCAGAATTCTTACGATTACGCGGCACCCACTTTGAACAGAGCATTCTCAGAGTCAAATTCGCATGCAATATAAAGCCAACATTTTCTCTTGTCATCACACAACTTCACTTTGATTATTCAAAATAATTTTGTGGATTTTTTAATGTTTTCTGGTGTTTGAAGTTAGCAAACAAACGTTTTATTGTTGTTTCTGATGAAGCGCAATCCCCAGAACACTTTTCAAGCCATTGCTTTACTTAAACGCTTTTTTCCTTCAAGAAGTTGTGTACAATTAAAACACCAAATTGTTTTTTATCCATTTTTTTTTTTTGAAAATAACAAAAGTAGCATCACAATAACTCACAAAGTAATGAATAGAATATCATGAAATTTTTTACAGCTGTTTTTTAAAGGTTATTATTAACTGATGGTATGTGTCATGCATGGGACGTTACAGCCCATGCTGAAACCATACATTTTTACAATACCCCCATTTTCCATTATGAAAATGTAACGCAGAGAATATATATTCTTGATCAGCATATTATGCAAAAGTTGGATTTTAGACTTTTGGATGTCAAGCCCACTACCCTTAGAAAACGATTTTTTTAAACCATTTACCCATTGAAAATGGGTAAAAAATTGTATATTAAAATTGGTTGTAAATAATCGAAAAACATGAAAAATCCTTAGGTAAAATCGCCAAATTATTAAATTTAAGCAATTCCACGATCCAAACAAACTACAATAACTTAGAGAAATCGAATTCTTTTGAGCGGCGTAGTGACCATCCAAACAAACTTACGTCGAGAGACATTTCCTTCATTTGCAAGGAAGTCGGACAAAATCCGAAGGTCCATGCGACTACGTTAGCCGAAGAGCTGGTGGAAAGGTCGAAGATCATGGTGAACCCACGAACAGCAACAAGGACACTTAATATAGATGGATTCCACTGCCGAACTCCTCGCAAGAAGCTCCTGATAAGCGAGAAAAGCAGTGTGCTTCGCTTGGAGTTCGCAAAAAAAACATTTAAACAAGGACATAGAGTTCTGGATGAAGGTTCTATTTAAGGATGAGCCCAAATACAACATATTTGGATATGATGGAAAAGCTAGAGCCTGAAAAAAACCCAACACTGCCATAGATCCCAAGCACCTGATCCAAACAGTAAATCATGGTGGAGGCAGTGTCATGGCTGGGGAGCAGTTGCAATGTCTAGAGTGGGGAACTTTGCTTTTATTGAGTGAAATATAGATCGCTACCAATATAAAAACATATTAGAATAAAATTTGAAGCCATCCGTGGATAAGTTTTGCCATGGTCAGAGCTGAATCTTCCAACAAGACAAAGATCCCAAACATACGGCGCAAATAGTAAAGTATTGGCTGCTTTATTATGCTCCCCGACAATTATTTTCATCTCCGCAAAGCCCGAACGGATGTTAAAGAGCATGTGTGGGAGATATTAGAGCGAAATATTTTCTTTTCGATGTTTTACAACCAATTTTCGCACGGCCACAGGAATCTCTTCGGGGAGACATTTTTCGTTTTTGCATATATTTTCAGATTAGAAAATAACCAAATAAATCAACTAAAAAACAAATTAAAGCATATTAAAAGCAATTAAAGCAACGATATGAATAACTGAAAGTTTCTGTTAAAAATGTATAATTTTTTGGCAATTGACGTTAAATAATATTTAAAACAAAACTGCAATCTTTGGTTTTTTTTAAAAGGGGTATTGTGATGCATTCATGTTTCATCCATTTTAACAAATCGACGCAAAAATTCCGGTTTGTTACATTTAAACATGGCCAAACACTGCTTAGAATCATCAAAACGTTTTCGTTTTTGTTCAACAGTGAGCAAACGCGGCACCCACTTTGAACAGAGCTTTCTCAGAGTCAAATTCGCATGCAATATAAAGCCAACATTTTCTCTTGATGTCTTCACGATGTCATCACACAACTTCACTTTGATTATTCAAAATGATTTTGTGGATTTTTTAATGTTTTCTGGTGTTTGAAGTTAGCAAACAAACGTTTTATTGTTGTTTCTGATGAAGCGTAATCCCCATAACACTTTTCAAGCCATTGCTTTACTTAAACGCTTTTTATACCATTTACCCATTGAAAATGGGTAAAAAATGGTATATTAACTTTGTGCAAATGTATGTAACAGGCAGAAGGAGGCGTGGCAGACCATACAAAGTATATATATTCTTGATCAGCATCAATAGCCGAGTCGATTTGGTCATGTCCGTCTGTCCGGCTGTCCGTCTGTCCGTCTGTATGAACACACAGATCTCAGCTATTAAAAGAGCTAGAGGCACCAGACTTGGTGGGAGTGTGCGTGTATTCAATACACACAAGAAGTTTATTTCAAACTTGATGTGCCACGCCCACCGCCTCCGCAAATCGATAAATGCGTATTTCGATTTTTTCCAAATAATTCAATAACGAAAAGAGATAAACGCACCAAATTTGGTAGGGGGTTTTCTTGCAACATTATGCAGAAGTTGGATTTTAGAATTTTGGATGCCACGCCCATCGCCTCCAGAAACTGATCGGAAAAGTTAGATCAATTTTTTTAGGTATTATTGTAGCTACTAATAATATTTACCAACCCTATAAATTTAAATCTGATCGGACAATAAACACAGAAATTAAAGGCCCGAGAAGGTTTCCATACAGTAGCAGAGGCCCGGCGTCAATGCTTGCGCCAACTGCGCACGCACAGTCGACATATGCCATTACTGCCAATGCATGTGTATTTGAGTTCAAAAATAAACGATGCGTTGTTGTTAATTCGCCGAATAAAAGTAACAGCCAAAGGTAAATGGTATCTTAGTGCGAGTGCAATCGACTGAAGCTTTCTTCATTTGTCTTAATTAAGTTTACTGTGGGCTGAAGGTATAAAAAGTTAATCAAACTATAAAAAAAACCGTTGCTCTGAACATTGATACCTGTTTTTAGATATCTTCTATTGATTTTACACAAAATCTTTTTGCAAAATGCCTTCAAGATGTAAGTTTGGATGTTGATTTTCTGTCGTACCTCAAATCTCTGGAAGAAAATGTGTTGTATGTGAAAAATATATGATCTCTCCATTTTAAAGGCGCAGATATCCTATCAGATGTAGTATTCAAATATACTGTCAAATCGGGTGCCAGTTTATAGACTTTCCAATTTCGCTCAATTTCTTTAAAAGTCAAACACAATAATATAATGGAATCATATCTTTAGTTCAACGCAGACCTTCGAAAACTTATCAAATACGAGGAGCATATGGCGGCAAGCAAAGAAGACTATTCGAGCAATCTTCATAAACGCAAGACAGTGAGCTCGCGTGCCAAGCAAGCGGCTAGGAATAAGGAAGATTTTCGACAAATACCTCAGGTCAATCGCACGTCAACAATTGATGAAAACGTTCAAGCAGTGACGAAAATTGTTTTGGAAAATCGTCGAATCACTATCAGAGAAGTTGCTGAAGATGTCGATATATCGCTTGGCTCGTGCCATGAAATTTTTTCAAACGTTTTGGGTATGAGTCGTGTGTCAGCGAAGTTTGTTCCGAAATTGCTGAATTTTGACCAAAAGAACCGTCGCATGAGCATCGCTCAAGAGCTGTTGAATGACGTCAACGACGACCCAGATTTACTCAAAGGGGTCATAACTGGTGACGAATCATGGGTATATGGTTATGATATCGAAACGGAGTTCGCCGGGTTTGCTAGTTTTTTATAAAAGTGTTCAGCTCCTTGCATATGCTGATGATATTGACATCATTGGCCGCAGCAAGCGTGATGTCACTGCTGCATTTTCCGCTATCAAAAAAGAGTCAGCAAAAGTGGGTTTGGCGGTAAACGAGGGCAAGACGAAGTCGACAGCATAGACTAGCAGGGAGACGCGGCGCCAAGACTCCCATGTGGTAGCCGACAGCTATAACTTCGAAGTGGTCAAGGAGTTCACGTACCTTGGCACCGCCATTAACACCAATAATGACGTCAGCCTGGAGATCAAGCGAAGAATCACACTTGCCAATAGGTGCTACTTTGGTCTGAGTAAGCAAATGTGCAATAGAGACCTCTCTCGCCGAACAAAACTAACACCCTACCCGTGCTCTTATATGACGCAGAAGCATGGGTAATGTCACTGACGGATGCAGCAGCGATTGGAGTGTTCGAGAGAAAAATTCTTCGCAAAATCTTTGGTCCCGTTCGGTTTGGGGACGACTTTCGCATTCGGATGAACCACGAGCTGTACGAGTTGTACGACAACGTGGACGTGGTACGGCGCATCACGATACAACGTCTGCGCTGACTCGGCCACGTTGTGCGTATGGATGAAGATACTCCAGCTCAGAAGGTATCCGAAGCGAGGCTCGACTACGGACGACGACGAAGGGGACGACCAAATCTTCGATGGAAGGACCAAGTAGAGAAGGACCTTACTCTACTGGGTATTTCCGATTGGAGGAGGCGCGCGAAGAGCAGAGGCGCCTGGAGGGAGACGCTAAGGTCGGCCAAAACCCGAATCGGGTTGTAGTGCCACCTAATAACAATAAATAATATCATAGCTTCGAAGTTGCTTTTTGGCTGCTCCGGCGATTGATGCTGCTAAGCCGTGTTCGGTTCTTGGTATGTTGATTACAGAAATGAACTTTTTGAGGCAGGGGTAGCCGGTCCTGATTTTAAAGCTCTTGCGTATGTCACATTTTTGTCCGAGTTTATAGGTCCTAGTGGGGATCTTGTTGCAGTCGAGAAGAAGACTTCAGGGTTTGATCTGGAGACTTTCAATGTTTTATTTTGGGTGCGAGCAGTAATTCCTCTCTGATGGATGCGGCTTTTCAGATCCTTATAAACTGGGCAACGTCTATAGTTAGCAGTATGATTGCCACCGCAGTTGCCGCACTTTTTCGAGTTGCAGTCATCTTTGCTCGCTGGACAGTGTGCGCAATCATGAAGCTCTCTACAAACTACACACACCGGGCGCAGCTTACTGTAATTCGGCGGTGCAGCAGGAACCGAAGATTGTTTATAGGGTGCACTTCGTATTTCTTCAGGGGCTTATTTTATGGTTCGAGCCAACCTTAAAGAGTGGCTGCGGCTTTCTATCACTGTTAAGGATATTGAAGATTGTCTTTGCGCTAAATCCCTTCTCTTGTAGCGCCTTTGTTATCTCTGCAGGCGTTACTTCGGATTATATTCCCTTAAGTACGGCTCCCAGGCCCTGCTTTTTAGCTGATACGTGTAAAAGTTCTTTTTATTCTCGGTAATACTCTGTAATTGTCTTCAGACTTCATTTGAACTTTTGTTTCTTCAATGTTGCCCTTTACAAGGGGTATTATGTGGAAATTATCCTTGCCAACAAGCTCAATAATTTTGTTGACAAAAACATTGGAACTTTTTCTCGTTTATAAATTGGCGGAGGCTTTGGCTTCCTTTTCTCGGTTCAGTAGATTCGGCCGCCTCAACCTCATAGGCGTCTGCCAAGATTTTAAATCGGTTTGAGTTCATGTCCGTTTCTATTGCCGCTAGGCTAGCATTGCCACGGGTTATTTTGCGTTGAGAATTTAGGGGCTCGTCTTCCTTTTGATTTGAATGAAGCGGTCCATACCAGTCTGCACAGTCGGCTTTATATGTTCATTGTTTTTGTTTCGTTTTTCGGGCAGCGCAGTGGCAGACGTATTAATGTTTGCGCTGCTAGCTGATGACGTCGTTAAACGCGCTGTCGATACAGTTGCGGTTGTTGTTGTTGTTATGGTTGACGTTGTCAGCGAAATTGCGGTGCTAGTTACTGCGCTCTTAGGCTGCAGAGACATCGATGGTAGCGAGGGAAAGCAAAACGCTCTATTGCTCTCTACGTTTAAGAATTCGATCAAGTTGGGGTTAATTGACCGCGCTTGATCAAAGCTTGCATTGTTTTCGGTTGCTTTGCGTTGTTTCGTTGCACTGAGAGCCGTCTCTCGTCTTGCTCACGTTGACGTTGTGTGCGAAGGTCGTTTTGACTCATTGTAATCGAGGTTGATATAGAGTTTTAAGTGTTATGTTTTAAATTAAGTATTTAATGAATCAATATAAACATTAGCAATTTTATCGCAGAGAGCATCTTTTCGGGTTATTGTAGATTTATTGAACCATCCACTGCACTGCACTGGTTTTTATGGAAAGGCCAGCGCGGTTGGAACGCGACTTTGCCTTTCCCTTCACTTTTCCGCCTTTACCGCGACCAGACATGTTTCTTTTATATTCTCACTTCACTCTTTACGCTTCACACACAAATAAGGACTGAATGTTGAGCCCAACGCAGACTGTTATACTTATACTTTTCTCTGCTGTCAACTTCTTCATTTAGGGGTGGCTGTATGATGAACAGCAAGCGAGAGTTTAACATGAACGAGTTGCTCAAACAAAAGTATAAATTTAGCGCGGCACGTCGCAGTCGTCAGAAATTTGTGAAGTGAATAACTGTGAGAGTGAATATTTGATTTGTGAAATTTAGCATGCCACCGAAAACCAGTGGAAAGGCAGCCAAGAAGACTGGCAAGGCTCAGAAAAACATGACCAAGAACGACAAAAAGAAGAAGCGCAGGAGAAAGGAAAGCTATGCCATCTACATCTACAAAGTTCTGAAGCAGGTCCATCCTGATACTGGTATTTCATCCAAGGCGATGAGTATCATGAACAGCTTTTCCACAGATGCTGACTTTGGCTTAGGCTCCTTTTTGGCGGATGCTGACAATTTGAACGAGCCAGAAGCACCCTTGCCTTTAGTTTGCACCAACTTTCCACTTGCAACTGCAGTCTTCAAATACTTCTTGATGAATGGAGCTAGTTTCTGGGCATCACACTTGTATGTAGCACCGATATATTTCTTGATTGCCATTAGGGACGAACCACCACGCTCCTTTAAGCTCTTGATGCGTCAACCATTTGAGTTGGTGGATGTGTTGGCGGAGCTGCCGTCTTCTTTGCCATTGAAACAGGAGCTGTTTTTTTGACGGACACCTTCTTTTCAACTGGAGCTGGTGGAGCAGCCACAGGGGAGACGGATGTAGCAATGGCAGAATCTGACATCTTCACCGATTGACTCTAAATTTTTCACAACGATATTACACTTTTAAAACAATATTTGCATAGAGTCGGTGAAAGCGTGGTCACCCGTTTATATGAGAATCAAGGAGAGCGGCGCTAGGCGAATGTTTGCAACTGCGAACGTTTGTAGAGAACGTGATTCACCTTATTGTATTATGTTTTTGTTATTTAAAAATAGATGTAAATCCAAAACATTGTAGCTATCATATTAATCATATTTTTAAATATTTGATTAATGTTGTATAATTCATTTGCTTGCGTTATCTTTGTTATCTGTGTAGTAAGAGCCACCCAAAATTTAACATGATGTCTTTACCAAATAAGATTTTGTGTAAAACCATAATATTTTTATCTTCATTTTATAAAATTAGTAGATTTTATATTCGTTTATCAATTCTCTAGCACCTGAAAGTTAATATAACTAAATAAACTAATATTTATTATTTTTAAACAGACATCAAACAATAGCCTCTGCTTTAGAAACACAATCATTTTACAATGCGAATGTCGATAGCGAAATACTTCGGGAAATACAAAATTGTTCTCCAATAAAATGTAATTGAAAAACAAGTAAGGAAAGCTACAGTCGAGCGCGCGCGACTGTAAGATACCATTTACCCTATTCGAAGAAATAATACAAAATAAAATAAATGGTATGAAAATAAAAAAAAATGCAATTTACATTAAGAAAAAAAAATCGCCCCGCACCAGATTCGAACCCGAGAACTCTCACGAACTTTGTAACTTACGAGTCGCACCTCTAACCTCTAGACCACACAAGTTTACGCCACGCAATCGGCAAATTAGGCTTTTATTGACGCGGGCCCTCTACTGCGTCGATTTAACGTTTTGGTTAGGAATAGCTAGCGCCCATAATTTTGTATGGGGAATTCGAACTCCTATAACTTCTTTGTTATTAAAAAATAAAAATTGAAGAAAGCTACAGTCGAGTGCACTCGACAGTAAGTTATAATTTACCTTTGGCTGCTAAAAATAATTCTTAATATTAATTACTTTTATTCGAATTAATAACAACGCATCGCATATTTCCGAAATTAAATACACATGCATTGACGCTAATGGCACATGCCGACTGCACGCCGATTGTGCGTGCGCAGTCGGCGCAAGCATTGAAGCCGAGCCTCTGCTCCGTCTCTGCTGCTGTATGCAAAACTTTTCGCGCCTAGGAACAGACCATGTGCTTCAGTGGTTTGTTGTGAGAGTTGTCAGCTCTATAACTAAATGTCCCCGGTTCGAATCCCAGCGCAGTCTTCTTTTTTTTGTATTGCTTAGAAAAAGTTTTTGGTTTTTCTTATTTTTTTTGCATAATATATTTTTCATATAGCGCAAAATTATTAAAAAAAAAAAATTGCCCAGCGCAGGATTCGAACCCGCGTCCACACGCACCAGAATCTTGCATGCAACCATCTAGACCACACACAGTTACGCGGAGCGATCGGCAAATGAGAATTTTATTGATGCCGGCCTTCTGCTCAACATTTTAGTTGGAATTCTAAGCGCCCACAACTTTATATGGGAGATTCAAACTCCTATAACTTCTTTGTTTATTGTCCGATCGGATTGAAATTTATAGGGTAGATCTGTAATATGGTAAGCTACAAGAGTGTTAGAAAAAATGTTTTGTTATTTCCCTACTTTTCTTAAAATGCAATAGTTTGGGGGCGGTGGGCGTGGCATCCAAAATTCTAAAATTCAACTTCTGCATAATGTTGCAAGACACCCTCCTACCAAATTTGGTGCGTTTATCTCTTTTCGTTATTGAATTATTTGGAAAAAATCGAAATACGCATTTATCGATTTGCGGAGGCGGTGGGCGTGGCACATCAAGTTTGAAATAAACTTCTTGTGTGTATTGAATACACGCACATTCCCACCAAGTCTGGTGCCTCTAGCTCTTTTAATAGCTGAGATCATTCATACAGACGGACAGACGGACAGACAGACGGACATGACCAAATCGACTCGGCTATTTATGCTGATCAAGAATATATATACTTTGTATGGTCTGCCACGCCTCCTTCTGCCTGTTACATACATTTGCACAAAGTTAATATACCATTTTTTACCCATTTTCAATGGGTAAATGGTATAATAACTTTATTTAAATGCAGTTTTCCAAATAAGACTTAATAATAATTTTAAAATAGCAACATATCACTTATCATAAAATTATTGTATTATGTATGATACCATGTATTTCATTGTCAATATCATGCACCTCATTAATAAAATGTTTATAAGATTTATTAACCACAACTAGGTATGAAAACACACTAAAGGTTTTTTATATTATTTAATATGTATTATATCCTGAGATTAAATAATATACCATAAACAAATTCTTTACTTGGCAAGTGCAAGATTCTTTGCCCTCACAGTACAAACACCTTTCAAGTAATCTTCTATTCCAACTTAAAAAGACGACACACCAAAAGTCTTATGATAAACATATACACATTTATGAAATATCTCTTCTTTGGAAACATTTGTGGTCCTGAAAAGGACCGATTTGTTTTTTGCTCGTATTTCGTATTTCGTAAATGGCAACTTATGCACGTTCACCACGAATACGCCTGGCTAGTTGGATATCTTTAGGCATGATTGTAACACGCTTGGCATGGATAGCGCACAGATTTGTGTCCTCGAAGAGACCCACCAGGTAGGCTTCGCTAGCTTCTTGCAAAGCCATCACAGCCGAGCTCTGGAAACGCAAGTCGGTCTTGAAGTCCTGGGCAATTTCACGAACTAATCGCTGAAACGGCAGCTTGCGAATAAGCAGCTCTGTGCTCTTTTGGTAACGACGAATTTCACGCAGAGCTACTGTGCCGGGGCGATAACGATGGGGCTTCTTAACTCCACCGGTTGCAGGCGCACTTTTACGCGCGGCCTTCGTTGCCAACTGCTTGCGAGGCGCCTTGCCTCCGGTCGACTTACGAGCTGTCTGCTTAGTACGCGCCATCTTCCTTAATAATTTTTTTACACTTCACACAGTCACTGTTGAAAACACAATAAGCGCGGACCCGATTCGTACCTCGTTTATATAGAAAACCGGGGGTTGCCAGAACGAGAAAGAAGAAGTGCTTCGCTAGTCGCTTCGTCGCACGCAACGACACGAGGGTAGTGTGCGAGCGAGACAAAACTATAGTTCTGCTCACTCGTGTTTTCGAGTTTTTCGTATAAATAGAAGCGTTTCTGGCCAAGCAAGCATTAGTTGCGTTGTGACATTCGTGCAGTGTGAAGTTAAACTAAAAAGAAAAAGTGAAAAATGACTGGCCGTGGTAAAGGTGGAAAAGGCTTGGGTAAAGGAGGCGCTAAGCGTCATCGCAAAGTTTTGCGTGACAACATCCAGGGCATCACGAAGCCAGCTATTCGTCGTTTGGCCCGTCGTGGTGGTGTAAAGCGTATTTCTGGTCTTATTTATGAGGAGACCCGTGGTGTGCTGAAAGTGTTTTTGGAAAATGTGATCCGCGATGCCGTTACTTACACAGAACATGCCAAGCGGAAAACTGTGACAGCCATGGACGTTGTATATGCCCTGAAGAGACAAGGTCGCACTCTGTACGGATTTGGCGGTTAAAAAAATGTAAAACTCGCAATTAGATACCCAACAATTTCAATCGGTCCTTTTCAGGACCACCAAAACATTATTTAAAAGAGACTGGAAATCTTCAATTAGTCAATATTCCTTATATTATTATATCGATTTACTGCAAAAGCCTCGTATATGTACTCGTATACAGAATTCGTTGTTTATAGTTCACACACACACATGAACGAGTTATGCCTGGAACGCTTGGCGTTCCCAAAACGAGTGTCTATCAGCGTAGGCCACACCTTACGAAGCCGATATGAATATTGCTGTTCACGTCCACATTATGCCAGTATTAAGAAATGTGACGAGACTGTACTTTTATGTTTCTGCGCTCGTCTTGCCTTTTCTATTGATACATGTTGACTGTACTTTTAATTTTCTCAACAAACACTCCTGAATTAGATAAGCTAACATAGTGCAATAAAAAAATATAATCTCTTTTGTTAACATTTGGTCGTCCTGAAAAGGACGTTTGGAGTTTTTTTTTGCTTTGTATGTTGAAATTTATATACACGAAACGCTGATACTGCTTTATGCCTTCTTCTCGGTCTTCTTGGGCAAGAGCACTGCTTGGATATTGGGCAAAACACCGCCCTGAGCAATGGTGACGCCCGTAAGAAGTTTGTTCAACTCCTCGTCATTACGGATTGCCAATTGCAGGTGGCGAGGGATAATCCTGGTTTTCTTGTTATCACGGGCAGCATTTCCAGCCAACTCCAACACTTCAGCAGCCAAATATTCCATAACGGCAGCCAGGTACACAGGAGCTCCAGCTCCAACGCGCTCAGCATAGTTTCCCTTGCGAAGCAAACGATGAATTCGACCAACGGGAAACTGAAGGCCAGCGCGGTTGGAACGCGACTTTGCCTTTCCCTTCACTTTTCCGCCTTTACCGCGACCAGACATGTTTCTTTTATATTCTCACTTCACTCTTTACGCTTCACACACAAATAAGGACTGAATGTTCAGCCCAACGCAGACTATTATACTTATACTTTTCTCTGCTGTCAACTTCTTCATTTAAGGGTGGCTGTATGATGAACAGCAAGCGAGAGTTTAACATGAACGAGTTGCTCAAACAAAAGTATAAATTTAGCGCGGCACGTCGCAGTCGTCAGAAATTTGTGAAGTGAATAACTGTGAGAGTGAATATTTGAATTGTGAAATTTAGCATGCCGCCGAAAACCAGTGGAAAGGCAGCCAAGAAGGCTGGCAAGGCTCAGAAGAACATTACCAAGAACGACAAGAAGAAGAAGCGCAGGAGGAAGGAAAGCTATGCCATCTACATCTACAAAGTTCTGAAGCAGGTCCATCCTGATACTGGTATTTCATCCAAGGCGATGAGTATCATGAACAGCTTTGTGAACGACATTTTTGAGCGCATTGCTGCCGAAGCTTCTCGTTTGGCCCACTACAACAAGCGCTCCACCATTACAAGTCGCGAAATCCAAACTGCTGTCCGTCTTCTGTTGCCTGGAGAACTGGCCAAGCACGCCGTCAGTGAGGGAACCAAGGCTGTCACCAAGTATACAAGCTCCAAGTAAATTGCAGCTCCAAGTAGCAAATGAAAAGGCCCTTTTCAGGGCCACAAAACATTTGTCAAAGAAATTAAAAATATTTGCATACGTACATTTTCATGAATAAAAATTACGATATTTAAATGTTATTGCGTACGAATTAAGTACGCAAACGGACATGCTATATACCTACATATATTATGTGGCCGTGGCAGCTATTCTAATATCAAATCGATCCGATCTTTCGATCACAATGAGGTAATAATTCAGTTCAGCAAGAACCTATTTGCATGCACCTAAATACATGTTAGGAACATGTACTGCATTCCACACTAAATGAAATATATGCGGTTTTTTTTTTTTATTAAAACTTAAAACTGTCTCATTTTTCTTTGGCTTTATGCGATCCTTATACATACTATTTCTAATATTTGTCAATTGAAAACGTTTCTCTTCTTCAATTCAATAGATTTGTAGCCCTGAAAAGGGCTGTAATTGAGTGCAAATTTCAAATTGTTGAAATTCAAGAACGACATAGATTTAACAAGTCTTGCAACAAGCTCAACTTATTTCTTTACCTTCGCCGAAGGCTTCTTGGCAGCACTTTTTTTTGGTGATGCTGCCGCTGCTGCCTTTTTAGGCTTAGCAGCTGTGCTCTTGGGCTTTGGCGCCTTTGGCTTGGCTGCACTGGGTTTAGCTTTTGCTGTGGTGGACTTAGCTTTAACTGTACCGCTCTTCTTCGCATCCTTAGCTTTAACCTTGTCTGCCTTCTTTTTCTCGACAGCCTTCTTCGCTGCTGCACCCTTTGACGGCTTTTTTTCAGTGGATTTCTTGGGACTGGATGCAGTTGCCTTCTTCTTTTTACCCGCAGTCAATGGAACCACTTTTTTGGTTTTCTTTTCCACAGATGCTGACTTTGGCTTAGGCTCCTTTTTGGCGGATGCTGACAATTTGAACGAGCCAGAAGCACCCTTGCCTTTAGTTTGCACCAACTTTCCACTTGCAACTGCAGTCTTCAAATACTTCTTGATGAATGGAGCTAGTTTCTGGGCATCACACTTGTATGTAGCACCGATATATTTCTTGATTGCCATTAGGGACGAACCACCACGCTCCTTTAAGCTCTTGATCGATGCGTCAACCATTTGTTGAGTTGGTGGATGTGTTGGCGGAGCTGCCGTCTTCTTTGCCATTGAAACAGGAGCTGTTTTTTTGACGGACACCTTCTTTTCAACTGGAGCTGGTGGAGCAGCCACAGGGGAGACGGATGTAGCAATGGCAGAATCTGACATCTTCACCGATTGACCCTAAATTTTTCACAACGATATTACACTTTTAAAACAATATTTGCATAGAGTCGGTGAAAGCGTGGTCACCCGTTTATATGAGAATCAAGGAGAGCGGCGCTAGGCGAATGTTTGCAACTGCGAACGTTTGTAGAGAACGTGATTCACCTTATTGTATTATGTTTTTGTTATTTAAAAATAGATGTAAATCCAAAACATTGTAGCTATCATATTAATCATATTTTTAAATATTTGATTAATGTTGTATAATTCATTTGCTTGCGTTATCTTTGTTATCTGTGTAGCAAAAGCCACCCAAAATTTAACATGATGTCTTTACCAAATAAGATTTTGTGTAAAACCATAATATTTTTATCTTCATTTTATAAAATTAGTAGATTTCTTCTTTGAATTATATTCGTTTATCAATTCTCTAGCGCCTGAAAGTTAATATAACTTAATAAACTAATATTTATTATTTTTAAACAGACATCAAACAATAACCTCTGCTTTAGAAACACAATCATTTTACAATGCGAATGTCGATAGCTAAATACTTCGGGAAATACAAAATTGTTCTCCAATAAAATGTAATTGAAAAATAACTTTATTTAAATGCAGTTTTTCCAAATAAGAATAGCAACATATCACTTATCATAAAATTATTGTATTATGTATGATACCATGTATTTCATTGTCAATATCATGCACCTCATTAATAAAATGTTTATAAGATTTATTAACCACAACTAGGTATGAAAACACACTAAAGGTTTTTTATATTATTTAATATGTATTTTATCCTGAGATTAAATAATAAACCATAAACAAATTCTTTACTTGGCAAGTGCAAGATTCTTTGCCCTCACAGTACAAACACGTTTCAAGTAATCTTCTATACCAACTTAAAAAGACGACACCACCAAAAGTCTTA